>JALPQD010000010.1:78169-1404669 GCA_023101885.1 Typhlomys cinereus
AGTCTGCGGCCCCTCGCTGATTCCCCTCCTCCACCCACGCGGACACGGTGGGGAATATGCAACAAACACCACACCACAGAGACACACAACAAGACACCCACACAGATTACCACATAGAAAACATACACACAGAGAGATAGACACACCAAATACACCCACACACACAAACACACACACCACACCCGCACACACACAGGCACAAACGTGCAGTATTGCCCCCAAGTTTGGACAGGGTCTCATGATGCAACCCTCTACGAACTCAAATTCACCAAATCCTCTTGCCTCTCTTCTGAGGCTGTGGTGAACAGACATACTACTGTATACCCAGTTCCATATACCAATATTAAATTGGGTTTTAAGAGATTTTTTTTTTCCATCTCTCCCATAACATTATTTCTTTACTAGGGTAAAAATCCAGCTAAAGAGGTGCTGTGTTTTCATCAAACCCTGGAACATCTATGTAACAGGTTGATCTTCATCTTTCTTCCTTCCAAAGGGAAAGAAAACTTTCACTGGTGAGCCCAACTAGGGGGAGAGGAAGACACCTTTCACAGGGAACTTGGACGTGGCTTATCTTCAGGCAGCTCATGTCCCAGCTCCACTCTTTGCTCTGCACAACTTCTTTTCTAAACATCACAGTTTGCAGATTGCAAGAGCCAATCATCCTGATTCTGAGCAAAATGTTGCAGGTGACAACACAGGATGAGGGTGCATCCTCCTGCCATAGATTCTTCGACTTTCTTGGGCCCTCTCCTCTGAGCATCTGCATGGGAAAGGTCCAGTGGATGCAGCAGGCAAGGAAACCAACCAGTCATGGACAGGACTTCCGGGATGCCACAGAGTTTGCCACTCCTGGCTCTTAATCTGCACTGGGGACCATGAGATATCAGGCAGGCATGCAATGTTTTTTTAATTTATTAATTAAATTAATTAATTTTAGTGTGAGTACAGAGGGTGCCTGAATGTACTTGACAATAGTTTGACCTAAAGGTGGGAGGGCATCAGAACAGAAGAGAGTAATTAAAATGAGGCTGAATAGGGGGTCACCATGTACAGGAACGCAAGGGAAATCTGTAGAGCCCCCAGGACAACAAGGATTCTAACTTTTGAAACTTTCAGACGTTGCTAAGTGTTGCCAAGGAAGTAGGGTGTAGGGAAGGCAAGTGAGGGAAGGTAGTCATCTGTCAAGGTCAGCAATCCATACGGTTCAAAAGATCAAAAAGGATAAGGACCCAAGAAATAAGTCGCTTCAGTTTCTGCAACGGTGACTATAAATTGGGCATCTTTGGAAACTGCCACCTTATTGACATAAGGGAGGTGTGTGTGTATGTGTGTGTGCACATGCATGTGTGTTAATATGTGTGTATTCACTGAACGCAGGATGTGTGCATGCATCCATATAAGTGGGATGTGTGTATATATGTGTGTATGTGTGTGTGTGGGGGGGGTGTTTATAGACACTCTACAGCCAACATCCTTCTTCCTATCTTGTGCAAGTTCTCTTAAGGGGAGAGATTGCTTGGTGTATGTGTGTGTGTGTGTGTGTGTGTGTGTGTGTGTGTGTGTGTGTGTGTGTCTTTCTGTCTCTGTTGCTCTGTTTGTCCCTGTGTGTATGTAGTGCATCTGTTATAACTTTAACATGACTTGTACCTCATAGTCTCATGCTTTTGAGCACAAGGTTCCAGGTTGGCGATAGTGTCTGGAATGTTGTGGAATCTTCTGGAGGTTTTTTTTTTAATTTTTTATTATTTATTATTTATTTAATTGTGCGTGTATGCATGTGTCCGTGTGTGTGTATGTATGTGTGTGTATGTGTGTGTGTAGAACCACGGGCGAATTCTGGATCCACCATGGATGCTACAGCTCTGTATGTTCCACATTTTGTTCCTTCTCTGCTTCTTGACTGCAGATTCAAATGAGATCAGCTGCCTTCTATTCTTCTTACCAGTCCTTCCCCACTGTGATGCATTCCATTCCCAGATGTGGTAATAAGGCCTTCCCCCCATAATGAACAGTCCCTCCAAACTGAGTCTAAATGTGCTCTTCCTTCCTTGAGTTCCTCCTTGTGAGGCATTTATAGGTAAGCAAAAAGAAAAGTAACTAAAACAATTTTTCCCACTCTGCCCCCAGGTTAGTAGTTACCCTAGGAGGGAGAATAACCCTATGATTCTTGCACTTGGGGCAAAGGAAGGAGGAGACTACTTACAGATCTCATGGAAAGATGCTGTCTCAAAACTATACATGAGATCACTGCGCATGTTAGTACACTAGCAAAGTGGCTGTGGTCTGCTTGCACAGACTGTTACGATGGACTCTCCTGATCTGTCCGTGTTCAACTAAACAAGAGCCACACTGAGGCTGAACATGGCAAACCATAAAGTCTGAAGGCCAAGATGTCAGGTAAGGGTCATACTAGCAACCCCTGGAGAAGAAGGTAGGAGGTCTTTCCATCTCTCTCTAGAGGAAGACAGATGGGACCTGAGGATACACCAGGGATCCTGTGTACTTTCTGGAAATAGTTTCTATTCAAGAGTGTTCCCAGCACATTTGGGAATGAACAATAGAAAAGCTGATCTGGCCTGAACTAGTACTGGGTACTTTCACAATAAGAAACAATGGACCCTTCAGTAACTTTTCAGGGAGTATCCCCCATCTCATGCCTGTGCATTAGATTCATATGTGTTCATATGATTCAAGTTGATGCACTGGAGAAGGTTGATGAGCAGCAGGAAAATGACTGCGTGACATAATCCATCAATCAAAATAGAACAGCGCTGCCCTAGCCATGCACCCCAGCTGCCAGCTCTTCCTTCCTGCAGAGCCCACAGGGAGATGCTGGGCTCTGACTTCGGGCTCCAGTCAGCACTCTTGCATCTGCTGCTCCTTGGCCGTGTGTCCTGATTTTAGTACCACTTTTCTCCAAATCTAAGTTCTCTTCACTATTTCTGCAAATCTGTGTAGGCTTTTATTTCTCTCTTGAATTAGAGTCCAAGAACCAGGAAACACCAGACCAGACCACAACCGCTGGCAACACATCTGCTGGTAAAAATTGGTGAAGATTAGGAGCACCATGCCCACTGTCAATAATACTCCTCCACCTCCTCTGTCAATCACGTTCCTTTCTCTCTGCTGTCAATCACATTCCCCTGCTTGTGCTGTAACTCATATCTCCCTACCTCTCTGCTTTCCCTGTAAATCACATTCCCCCACCTGTACTATCAATCACATTACCCGCTCACTGCTCCCGGAGCCAAGCCACCTTCCTGTTGACTTTCCTTTCTCTCTCATTCCTTACCAGTGTCCCTTCCAGACCTGCCATGATATCATTATACACCTCAATAATGGGTTCTGACCAATGTCACTGAAATCAAGAAGGAGTCCTTTTTGTCCCAGAGTCACCTGATCCCTCTATCCTGAGATATGTTTCTTTTCCAGTGACAGCCCTGCTCAAAGGTGGCTGACTTTTACCAGGCTATGGCTCTGGAGTCAACTCTACTGTGATTTTTTCTGAAACACAGAAAGATCTCACATGTGAAAGAAGAAGTAAAAAAAAAATTTCAGATAATGTTCAGAAAGATCTTAGATGGCCTTTGGTAACTTGGAAGAAAAAAAAAGCTACTAAGAAAATATGTTCTATCAATTATTTTTCCCAAGTATAGGTGGCATAGCAAGTTATATATCAAGATAGATTACCAAAGCAGAAGATTCCATGCCATATCTTAAAAGCAAAATGGCAGATGTAAAAGCACATGTGTGTGTTACATAAATATTTTACGTGCAAGTATTTATAGAAAGCTCTGGTTTTTGCACCGCAGAGACAGACTATTCTCCTCTCCCTTCCGTTTGTCTCACCCTCCCTCCCTCTGTCTCTTACACTTTCACCCTACCTGTGATCTTCTCTCTTTATTTTTTGAATATATTTTTGGGGGTTACTTATGTGTATATGTTGTTGGCATGTGTAGGGCTACATGTGCACGTGTTTGTGTGCAAGATCAAAACCACCATTGAGTATCTTCAATCACCCTCCACTTTGAGGCACAGTTTTCAAGGCACAGTTTCTCCATTGAACCAAGAGCTTGCAATAATCTAAGCTTGCCAGTCAGCTGGTCCTGAGGATGTCCTGTCTCTGCCTTTCAGGTGCCAGAATGACAGGTGGCCATCAAGCCTGCAGACTTTTATGTTGGTTTTTGAACTGCATGAGGATAGGATTAGTAGTCCTCAGAGAAAGCTCCTGATCCACTGAGCCATCCTTTCCTGCCTCTCTGTTCATGAGGCATGTACTACTAGTAGTAGCTGCCAGGCCTAGGGCTGCAGCCCAATCACAGTGGAAGCACCCAGCTCACTGGCTCCCTTTTGCTAGTTAGAGAGATGCCTGATTGGGCTTGATGACTAATCTTGGGGTCAATATGACTGAATTTGGGATCATTTAGGAGAAGCAACTCTAGCCATGCTTATTATGTAAGTCCAGAGAGATTTCACCAAGGAAGTAAACCCACCCAGACATGGGCATGTCTGTGTTGTGATTTCTTGCCTCAGTTTCCCCTAGAAGTATTTCTAGAAACAAAGAACATGGTGCTTCCCTCCTCTGAACTCTAATGGCCCAATCATGTACACAAGTCACCCAAGTGGTTAAGACAGATATATTAATTCAAAAGACAATAACAAAAGCAATTGCAACAGTGGAGACTCTCCACCAAATTTCAGAGTGGGTCTCACTGGCTGGTTTGCAGAGAAGAGAGACCATTCCTGGTCACAGGTGATTCTGCTCAGATGCCTCCCTGGAAAGGGTAGGTAGACCGAGCCTGTCACCCATTAGTTATAAGAAACTTCCCACACACCCAAAACCAAACTATAATTTTTCTGTTTGAGGCATGAGTTGGCCAATGGGAATTACTGTTGTGAGACTGACTCTGATTCCAGCTTGATATTGTCCCTTCAGTACACATCCATACCTGGACCCAGGAGACCAATCTCCCTGAAGAACTTCTGGTTGACCATGAATGAGCAACCAACCATGGTAGGAATCCTGCCGCTGACAGGGAAGGAAGGTGGCTTCTCTGGTGTGCAGGTAGCACACATGGTTCTGCAGACAGAACCGCCACGTGGGATTTGTAACCCTACCTTACCAACGCCTCCATTGCAGTTTCTTTCCTTTCTGTTGTTTTGAAGCAGTGCTCACACTCAACAAGGAAGAAATGGGAGTAAATTTGGCTTAGAGTTCCAGAGGGTGAAAGAAGCTGTTGTGGTAGGGGCTGGAGAGGTGGCTCAGCGGTTAAACCTCTGCCTTACAGGCTGAAGGTCCTGAGTTCGGATCCTAGACCCCAAGTATAGTAGCCGGGAAACGGGGGTGGCCTAGGATTCTGGTTATTGTAGGGCAGAGTGTGTGAATCCCAGGGCAAAGTAAACAAGGAGGTGGAGGCAGTCTATAGTGGTTCCCAAATTTGCCCGTGGTTCTACACACACACACACACACACACATGACACACACACACACACACACACACACACACACACACACACGTACAATTGAACAAATAACAATAAAAAATTTAGAAGCTGTGTGGTAGAAATCACACAATGGAATGCATGGCTGGAGTCAAAATCAAAGGCTGGAAAGCCAGAGAATGAGAGCAGACAGGGCCAGACCACTAAACCTTAAGACCCACCCCCCTGTGACATGGCTTCTTCTAGCAAGTCTTCACTTCTTAAAGGTGCCACCACCTTCCCAGACATCAACACCAGCTAATGATGCAAACACATGAGCCTGTGGGGTGACTCACATTCAAACAATGACACCCTTCAATTCCCGCACATCCCACATCTTCACAGGACTGACCTCCAGCTGAAGAAGAAAGGGGAACTTTAAGTGTCTAGCAATGAAAGTCTCAGCTCCTCAATAAAGTAGCTGAGGTCTGGTCTGATGCTTGGTGCAATATATATAATGTGGGCTCTCAGTGCATGTGACTGATAGGTAAGCAACAGCAGGGAGGTCTAAGGCAGTGTCAGTAGTGATCACCTGAGACCATTTATTCCACCCCAGAAAGCATGTGACAGGTAACTGCGTGTGTCCACTTGACAGAAGAATGAGCTTTGAAAGGAACTCTGTGAAGTAGTAGTGTTCAATTAAACCCTGAGCAAGCCTGCAGGAGACTGTCTAATTGAGTGCAACTACTCCTGGGAAAGTGCATAAGATTCAGGCAGCTGGTTCAGGTAGTTGGCATTTTTTTACATACTGTACAGTCTTGTTGTCTGGGGAGTGAAGTTTGTCCCTCTCTCAGAAATCCTGAGGATATGGTGTGGCCATTTCTCCTGGTGTTGGTATGAGCTCTCCTGCGAATCTGGAATAAGCATTTTAACTGGACAATCATAAGAATGGAAAAAAAATCCTCTTATTCCCATAAGCCATTTGGAAGAGAATTTATAAGCAACACTGGCAAACTGTGATAAAGCAGAAGAAAATGAGTGAGTTGGGAGTGTGAAGGGCACAGGAGGGAAAGTGCTAACGGCTAAGCTTCGTGTCAGCACAACTGGATCTGGACTCACCTTGTGTGTCTGTGAGGCTCTTTATGCCTAATTTATGGTGTGTGTGTGTGTGTGTGTGTGTGTGTGTGTGTGTGTGTGTGTGTGCATGCTTTTGACACAGCATGTGTGTGGAGGTTGAAGGGCAACTTTAGGAGCCAGTTCTCTCCTTCCACCATATGGGCTGTAGGCATGGATCTCAGGTTGTTAGGCTTGGTGGGAAGCACCGTGTCTGTGCTGAGCCATCTTGAAGGCCCTTCAAGAAAGAGCTAACTGAAATGATGCGTGCCTGCAATCCTAGCACTCAGAAGGCAGAGGCCGGGGTCTTGCATGCAATGGCAGCTTGCTGTTTTCTCTGTTTTCTAGAGAGCAGTTTTAGATAATTCAAGAAATTTAGATGTGGGTTTAGTGACTAAAGCCTGGAACCCCAGTACTTTGAAGCTTAAGGCAGGAGGATTGTCACGAGATGGGGGCCAGCCTGGGCTACACAGTGTGTTCCAGGCCAGTGTGTTCCTGGAACACAAGAGGAACCTCAGAGTTTACAGCAGCATCCCCAGAAGTATTGCTAGAGTAAGGGTGGCCAGTAGGGCCTAGCAGAGAATGAAGATAAACCACAGGATTCTGCAGTCCAAACCTTAAAGGGTAGGTAAGGAGCAGAAGAGGAACAAACATTCCTGAAGAAATGTTGTTGATTGAGGGCCCACAGGCTCCAAGGGACTGTTCTTCCTTCCAAATCCTACTCAAACTGACCTCTGGTAACATCCTACTATTGCAGAATACTCTATATGCTTAAGAGAACAAGGGCCTTTATTTTGGCTTATGATTCTTGGTTATAGTTCCTTGTCTAGCCTGGGAGGAGAGCACATGTCTATACCAGGGGCCAAGAGAATGAGCTGAGAGAGGGACGATCCTTACTTACCAGACTATCATGTCTGGCCAAGGATACAGGCAAAATCCAACTTTCTCAACCAGCTCCCTTATTCACCTTATTCACCTGCTCAGAGACAAATTCTGCCCACCATGCAGGCCGGGTCTTCCTTATCAATTACACAGTCTTCTTCAGGCTCACGCAGGACTTAACTACTAATTATTAAAATGTGGCCAGAGTTTTGAACCCTCAATCCTCAAGTCAACACTTGTACCCACCTATGACATCTGTCAAAGAAAATGGTATTTTGTTGTAACTAGGAATTATCTGGTGATGTTCTATTGTTGTGGGTAACGAGGAATTAAAACCAATCACTTCTATTGTTGCTGCTCCATGGAATACACAAGAGAAGCATCACAGTGCCAGCTGAAGGAAGGAGTGGAGGGGATGGCATTAAAATGAGTAAAAGGGGTCCTAGGACCTGCACACCAAGATACAGAGCTCTCTCTCTCTCTCTCTCTCTCTTTAAATTTATTTATTTATTCATTTTTCCACTCATACAAACTTGATAGGTACCCCATTCCCCTCCCTCCCTGCACCCCTCCCTGGATCCCTTTTCTCTCTCCCTCCTTTTCCCTTTTCTTCCCCCCTCCCTCCCTTTCTCCCAGCCCCCTCTCCACCTGGTTCCTGGAGAATCCTTTAGTGTGCATGTCAAACTTTCCTCTGGGTCCTCCTCTCTGATGAGATGGAAGGACTCAGTAACATTGTCTAGAGCTCTTTCTTGTATTCCTCTTTAGTATAGGAAAACTATTATGGCTGTAAATCCCTTGCCTCTAAGGATCTTAGTGCCTGTGATCCATGCTAGACTTTGGGGGGGTCAATGATATGTTCATCATTGTGCAGGTCATGCAAAGGCCTATTATGATTGCTTTCACCCTAACTCGTGTGGAGTATCTTGCATATCGTTGCTCCTTCCCATTTTTAAGCTCTTACAATTTTACCGCCCCTTTTTTCGCAAATTTCCCTGAGCTTTAGGATGGGGAGAGATTAGGCTGTCCTGGTTCCTGGTGACTAATATAGGGTCTCTGATGTTCTGAGTTATGGTTTGTTGTTTTTTTTCCCCTCCAGTTTTGCTATTCCTGCACCACTCTTGGCTCCATCATGATGGGTATTGGATGTCACCCCCTAGCCAGAGATAAAAGTCTATAAAATAGAGTCTTAATATGTGAGTAGATTCAAAGGGAGATGGAACAAGAGTAGGAGACCGCAGTGAGGGAGGGTCAGTCTCCCATTTTCAGGATGGTTACCTTCTATTTGCCAGACTGTATACCCTCCCTATCTGGTGAGATCAAACCCCATCAGTTGCAAGTGAACAGGAAGGAAAGTCTGGTCGATTTTCTCTGCACTAGCATGAACCCCTCTCTCCTTGTTGCTGTTAGGGACCTCCTTCCCCTTCCCTCCTGTTTATAATCTTTGCAATTACTATAGATATTACAGAGATTTATCTTTAAGTGTGTCACTAAGTGGGTTTGGTACTAGGAGCCATCTATTAGGAAGTACATATGGCAGTTAATTTCTTATGTCTGGGATACTTCATTCAATATAACTGTTTCTACTTCCATCCATTTCCTGGCAAATTTCATTAATTCGTCATTTTTGATGGCTGAGTAGTGTTCCATTGTATAAATAAACCACATTTTCCTATTCACTCATAAACTGTTGGGCATTTGGGTTGATCCCATGGCATTGCTATTGTAAACAGTGCTGCTATTGGTCGTGCTTGTGCTATTGAGGTGATTTTTTGCTGTATGGGGGAATCATTCCCAAAAGTGGAATAGCTGGTTCATATGGCATTTCAATCTTTAACCTTTTTAAGAATCGCCAGAGGGCTCACCAGAGTGGTTGTATAAGTCTGCAGTCCCACCAGCAATGGAGGCGAGTTCCCTTCTCGACACATCCTCTCCAGCATTTGATATTGTCTGTATTGTGAATTTTTGCCATTCTGACCACGGTGAGATGATATCTCAGGGAGGTTTTGATTTGCATTTCCCTGATATCTAAGGATGTGGAGTATTTTTTAAGATATTTGTTAGACAATTCAATTTCATCCCTGCTAAAGTTTCTTTTGAGTTCCAAGGCCCATTTTTTAATTGAGCCATTAGTTTCCTTGGTGTTTAGTTTTCTAAGTTCCTTGTGCACTCTGGATAATAGAGCTCTATCAAATATTTGGTTAGTGAAGATTGGGTTGCCTTTGTGCTCGAGTTACAATCTTTTTATCTGAACAGAAGCTCTTTAATTTCATAAGATCCCATCTGTTGAGTGTTGGTTGTAGTGACTGTGCTATTGGATTTCCTATTAGGAACTATTGGTTTAGTCCAATCAGCTCGAGGGAGTTCCTCACCCTTTTAACTAAGGTTTCTATAATCTCTGGCCTTATATTGAGGTCCTTGATCCATTTGGAATTAAGTCTTGTATATGGTGACAAGTATGGGTCCAGTTTTAATCTTCTGCATGTGGAGATCCAGTTTTGCCAGCACCATTTGTTGAAGATGCTGTTCTTTTTCCATTGGATTTTTTTGGGCCCTTTGTCAAAGATCAAATGGCTGTAATTGTGTGGGCTTCTATGTGGGTCTTCAACCCTTATCCATTTACCTGTGTGTCTATTTTGGAGCCAATACCAGGCTGTTTTTATAACTAAGGATTTGTAGTATAGACTAAGGTTTGGTATGGTGATACTTCCAGCAGAGATTTTGTTACTTAGGATTGTTTTTGTTATCCTGGCTGTTTTGTACCTCCACATAAATTTTGAGATTGTTTAGCCAACTTCTTTAAAGAATTGCTCTGGGCTTAACTCAAATACTAATCCTCTACAAATGTGCCCAGAGCTCAAACCCAACTATGCCCAACTATGACACTCTACCCCTTGTCAATTTAACACAAACATGGCAGTTTAAAACTGTAACCTTCAATCCTTGTCACCATTAAAAATACATTTCATAGATAAATTAAAAAGGTTCTCTCATTAAAACTTCAGTTCCCACATTTTTACAAGTTCAAAGTTTCTTGCCTTTGTTCCTCTCGCCCGTCTGCTCGCCCATCTGCTCACCTGAGATGGGACTCACTTTCGGTCGGTCCTCTATCCCAGGTGAGTCACCCAGTCCCCAGGTCGCCCCTTGTCCCAGCGCCTCCCACAAGCCAGCCCAGGCAACACCCAGGCTGCATCTGGTTTGCCTGGCCCACGCCCCGGACCCCAGCCCCCTTTTTTCCTCCTGCCCACCTGCCCACCCGACAGGGACCAGACTTGCTCTGGTTCCTCCATCTCTGGAGCCTGGGTGGGCCACTAAGCCAAGCCCCAGGTACCAGGTGAAGAGTTCTGCCATCACCATCAGCCCCTCTGACCCACCCGGAGCCCTCACTCTTGGTCCGTGGAGGACATACTGCTACTCAGACTTCAACAGAATCCAAAGAAAACCCAAGCAAAGCTCTAAGGGATAAAGGCTATACATCTGAAGTCCTCTAAAATCATCCTATCCTATGGGAGAGATTCTTCACATCCAGCCCAAACATAAGTAAACTCTTTTTTAACCATACTGCTCCTTTTTAGTATTAATCACTGTAGATTAACTTTTCTATATAGCCAATCCAAAAATATATACAACTCCAGGGATTATACCACTCACCCTCACATATCACCAAAATACTAAATCGTAAAAGTGCACTACCATACTAATATTCACCCCCTGTCTACTTAACCTGACTTAACTGATGTACTAACAGTCTAATAGCCTCATCTAGGAAATAGTACTAACAACAGACAAATGAACCCAACTACAAAGCAAGCACTAGTAATAATTGCCCGAGAGTAGTAATACCAACTAAATCAGTTCAGTCAAAAACACACAGAAACTGAAAGGTCTTAAGAGTCAGAATGACAATGCCCAAGTCAAAGTGCAGATCCATGATAAATAAAACCCAGGAAGACAAATCTCGCACTGAAAGAATTAACCCCATAAGGATGGATTCCAACCAGAACAAATTCACAGATAATAGCCAAGAAAGCCAGACCCAAGATAATGACTTTCAAAGTATGATCATTACCATGATTAATACTATGAAAAAAGTAATCCAGGAGGAGTTAAACAACTGCATCAAACACTTTGAACAGGAACATAACAAACACTTGGAGGAGTTGAGAAAAGCAGTTCAATGAACAAAAATAGACATAGAGCAGTTAAAACAGTTTCAGGCAGAGTTTAAAATTGAACTAAAAGATAAGTTATCTTCAACCCAAAACTGAACAGAGAGTCTTTTTTTAAAATTTTTTTCTGCTCATACAAACAATAGGAATCCCTGTCCCCTCTCTTCACCCTTCTCTGGAACTCCCTGTTCTCTCCCTGCTTTGTCCCTTCCTTTCCTCCCTCCCTCCCTTTCTCCCAGTACCCTCTCCCCCATCTTTGAAGCATCCTTTAATGAGTATATCAAACTTTCCTCTAGGTCCTCCTCTCTGATGAGGTGTAAGGTCTCAGTGGCATTTCTTAGAACTCTTTCTTGTGTTCCCCTTAAGTATGGGAACATTATTGTGACTGTTAATACCTTGCTTCTAAGGATCCTAGTGCCTTTAGTCCATGCTAGACTTGGAGGGGTCAACGATATGTTGTTCATTGAGCAGATCATGCAGAGTCCTGTTATAATTGCTTCGGCCCTAACTTGTGCGGAGTACGTTGCATATCATGACTCCTCCCATCCTTGTGCTCTTACAATCTTACCGTCTCCTCTTCTGCAAATTTCCTTGAGCTTCAGGATGGGGAGAGATTAGGCAGGCCTGATTCCAGACGGTTGTTATAGAGTCTCTGATGTTCTGAATTATGGCTTGTTGATGACTTTTTTTTCAGTTTTGCTGTTCCTGCAATGCCCTTGGTTCCATCTTCATGGGTATTGGATGTCACCCCCTGGCCAGAGATAAAAATCTCAACAGAGAGTCTTATCAGCAGAACTAACAAGGCAGAAAATAGAATTTCAGATCTTGAAGACAAAGTGGGAGAATTAACCAACTCAATGGAAGAGGTTGTTAAAGCCAAAAGATACTTGAGAGGAATATACAAGAGATATGGGACACCCTGAAGAAGCCTAACATGCACATTCATGGAATACCAGAACAAGAATCCCAAATACCACACCTGAGGAAATTTTTCAAATTATCATAAATGAAAACTTCCCTCATCTAAAGGATGAGAGGCTCATCCTAATACAAGAGGCATTCCACACCCCAAACAGATATGACCAAAATATTATTTTCACCACGGAAAATAATAGAAAAAAAAAAACCTCCACATTTTAAGACAAAGAAAAGGTGCTGAGAGGTTCACGAAAAAAAAAAAAAAAACAAGTCACTTTTAAAGGTAAACCTATTAAAATAACAAATGACTTCTCAATGGAAACAGTAAAAGCAAGAAGAGCTTGGAGAGATGTATTTCAATATTAAATGAGCAAAAATGTCAACTCAGGCTGATATACCTGGCAAAACTATCCGTCACGATCGAACGAGAAAGAAAAGTTTTCCAGCACAAAGACAACTTGACGGCTTACATGTCCACCAAACCAGGCCTTCAAAAAATGCTAGAAATGATACTCAAGCTTGAAGAAAAAAAAAGCATATCCAGGACAGAAGGCAAGTACCACCAAAACCTAAATGTCAAACTTACAAAAGGCACTAAACATAAAAAAGTCCAGAATTAAAAATAATTTCTCCATTATAACATTAAATGTCAATGGTATTAACTCACCGATCAAGAGACACAGATTACAAACTTGGATTAAAAATCACAACCCATCAATCTGCTGCCTTCAGGAATAGGCACATGCTAAAAATAAAAGTCTGATCAAAAATTCTGCAAGCTAATGGAGCCAGGAAACAGGCAGGGGTAGCCATATGTTTTCAGACAAAGTGGACTTCAAACCAAAAAAAATCATGAGACACAAAGGTATACTACATTTTAGTCACAGGTACAATTCACCAGGAAGACTTCACAATACTGAACATATACGCACTAATATGGGCCCCTCCACATTCATTAAGCAAATGCTACAGCTTCTACAGTGAGAAATCAATCCCCAAACAATAATACCTGGGAATTTCAACACTGCCTTCTCAACATGAGATAGATCAACAGGCCAAAAGCTTAACAGAGATACTTTGGAACTCAACCAAACCCTTAAAGAAATGGACCTTACAGATCTCTATCGAACTTTTCATCCATGCACCAAAGAATACATATTTTTTCTCAGCAGCACACGGAACTTTCTCCAAAATAGACAACATATTGGGCCCCAAAACAGATCTCCACATATAGAGGAAAGTTGAAATTCTAGCTTGAACCCAATCAGACCACCATTGTCTAAAGCTTGACATCCACAACACAATAAACAACAGAAAATACACTAACTTCTAGAAACTCAACACTATGATGCTGAAAGAGAATTGGATTCAGGAAGAAATTAAAAAGGAAATTCAAGATTTCCTGAAAGTGAATGATAATGAAAATACAACTTATCAAAATCTGTCCTAAGCTGTCCTAAGAGGTAAGTTCATAGCTCTTAATGCCTACATCAAAAAAAATGGAAACATCACAAATAAATAACTTAACAATGCAGCTTAAAGCTTTAGAGACACTAGAACAATCTGATCCCAAAAGCAGTAGAAAAGAGGAGATTAGCAAAATAAGGGGAGAAATATCCAAAATTGAAATTAGTTAAACAATACAGAGAATCAACAAGTCAAAAAGCTGGTTCTTTAAAAAATCAGTAAGGTTGATAAACCCCTAGTTAAACTAACCAAAAGCAAGAGAGAAAAAAACACAAATTAACAAAATTAAAAATGAAAATGGAGATCATTGTGGATACCAAAGAAATTCAGAGTATTATAACATCATATTTCAAAAACTTACACTCTGTAAAATTTGACAACACAAAAGAAATGGATGAATTCCTAAGTAAGCACAACTTACCTAAATTGAATCAGGAAGTTGTGAATTATTTAAATAGTACTATAACATATGAGAAAATTGATGAAGTAATCTCGAATCTTCCCATCAAGAAATGTCCTGGACCAGATGGATTCAGCACAGGGTTCTTTTTTTTTCTTTTTTTTTATTAAAAATTTAATTATACATTTTAAATTTTTTTACCAGTTCCCTCCCTCCACCCTCCTCCCCCTCCCCTTCCCCCAGTGCCTCCCCCCAATTCCCAGAGAGTCCTTTATTGTGTACGCCTAACTCTCCACTGGGTCCTCCTCTCCGATGACATATAAGGACCCAGTGGCATTTCCATAAGCCCTTTCTCTTGTTCCCCTTAAGCATAAGATCACTACTATGGCTGTCAATCCCTTGCCTCCAGGGGTCTCGGTGCCCTTAACAGATGCTAGACTTTATGAGGGCAACAGTGCGCTGGACATTGCGCAGGGCATGCAAAGTCCCATTGTGATTGCTTTGGCCCCAACTATTGTTGAGAATCTTGCAAATCATTGCTCCTACACACAGGGTTCTACCAGACATTTAAGGAGCTAATAACACCAGTACTCCTTAAACTGTTCCATCAAATAGCAAAGGAAGGAACACTACCAGATTCTTTCTACAAAGCTAATATCATCTTAATCCCAAAACCTAATAAAGATACACTTAAAAAAGAAAACTCTAGGCCAATTTCTTTGATAAACACAGATGCAAAGATTCTCAACAGAGTCTTAGCAAATCGGATTCAAAAACATATCAAAAGGATCATTCACGGGGATCAAATAGTATTTATCCCAGGCACACAAGTTTGGTTCAACATATGCAAATCAATAAATGTAATCCACCATATAAACCAGCCTAAAATCCAAGACCACATGATACTCTTGATAGATGCAGAAAATGCTTTTGACAACATCCACTAGACTTTCATGATCAAAACCCTAGACAGTTGGAATGGAAGGAACCTTTGTCAATATAATAAAAGCTATCTTCAACAAACACACAGAAAGGATTATATTCAACAGGGAAAACCTCAAAACATTCCTGCTTCAATCAGGAACTAGACAAGGTTGTCCACTTTCACCACTTCCCTTCAATATTGTACTTCAAGTCTTAGCTGAAGCGATAAGACAAGAAACGGAGATAAAAGGGATTCAAATTGGCAAGGAAGAAGTCAAGTTATCGCTATTTGCTGATGATATGATTTTATACCTGAGTGATCCAAAAACTCCACCAGGAAACTCCTGGAACTAATTGAGAAGTTCAGCAGGGTAGCAGGATACAAAATAAACATACAAAAATCAGTGGCCTTCCTATATGCACAGAATGAAAGAAATGAAAAGCCCTGAGAGAAACAATCCCATTCACCATAGCCCCTAAAAAAATGAAATACCTTGGTGTAAACCTAACCAAGGAAGTAAGTGACCTTTACAATGAAAACTTTAAAACCCTAAGGAGCCCTTTTCACCCCACCCTGATCCGCTGGTTGGGACACGCTCGCGGTCCAGCCGGGCCTCACCCCGCGCCCTAGGTAAGTCCCCATTCGGACCCCGCCCACCAGGACCCCAGGTCAGCCCACAGGGACCCGGCTCCGACTCCCACCATCCAGCCGGAGCCACGCAGGGGCCGAGGGATGAGGAGGACCTCCCCCTGCGCCCGAGCCCCGCCCCAGCTGCCCTCGGGTTAAATAGCTCCACGCCGACGCGCCCATCCTCCCTTTTCACCCCACCCCACTCCGCCGGTCGGGACGCGCACGCGCGGTCCAGCCCGGCCTCACCCCGCGCCCTAGGTAAGTCCCCGTTCGGGCCCCGCCCACCAGGACCCCAGGCCAAATAATTCAGTTTAGTGAAATTGAGAGATCTTAAGAGTTAAAATGACAATGCCAAAGTCAAAATGCAAATCCATGAGAAGAAACACTCAAGTAAACAAATTTCCCACTGAAGAAATTAATCCCATGTTAGACTCCAACAAGAACAAACCCGCGGAAAAAGGCCAAGAAAGCCCACCCAGCATAAGGTCTTCCAAAATATGATCATTACCATGTTCAATACTATGAAAGAGGAAATCCGGGAGGAATTACATAATCGAATCAATCGCTTTGAAGAGGAACACAACAGACATCTGGAGGAGTTGAAAAAAACAGTGCAAGAAACAAAAAGTGGCATAGAACAGTTAAAACAAACTCAAGCAGAATTTAAAACTGAGCTAAAAGACAAGGTATCTTCAACCCAGAACGCCACAGAGAATCTTATCAACAGAACTAATGAAGCAGAAAACAGAATTTCAGACCTTGAAGATAAAGTGGGAGTGCTAACCAGCTCAATGGAAGAGGTTGTTAAAGCCAAAAAGATACTTGAGAGAAATATCCAAGAGATATGGGACACCCTGAAGAAGCCTAACATGCATATTCATGGAATACCAGAGCAAGAATCTCAAAATACCACCCCTGAGGAAATTTTTCAAACGATCATCAAGGAAAACTTTCCTCATCTAAAAAAAGAGAGGCCCATTCATATACAAGAGGCATTCTGCACCCCAAACCGATACGACCAAAATAGAAGCACACCGCGGCAAATAATAGTTAAAACACTCCACATTCAAGATAAAGAACTGGTGCTGAGAGCTACAAGGGAGAAAAAACAAGTCACTTTTAAAGGTAAACCTATTAAAATAACAAATGACTTCTCAGTCGAAACAGTAAAAGCAAGAAGAGCTTGGAGAGACATACTTCAAGTATTGAATGAGCAAAAATGTCAACCCAGGCTGATTTACCCTGCAAAACTATCAGTCATGATCGAGGGAGAAAGAAAAATTTTCCAGCACAAAGATTAACAATAGTTTCTCCATTATAACACTAAATGTTAATGGACTTAATTCACCGATCAAGAGACACAGATTACAAACTTGGATTAAAAACCACAATCCATCAATTTGCTGCCTGCAGGAAACCCATCTCACCACAAAAGATAGGCACGCTCTAAAAATAAAAGGCTGGTCAACAATTCTACAAGCTAATGGAAGCAGAAAAGAGGCAGGGGTAGCCATTATGCTATCAGACAAAGTGGACTTCAAACCAAAGAAAATTATAAGAGACACGGATGGATACTACATTTTAGTCACAGGTACAATTCACCAGGAAGACTTCACAATACTGAACATATATGCACCCAATACGGGCCCCTCCACATTCATTAAGAAATCCCTACAGCATCTAAAGCAAGAAATCAACCCCCAAACGATAATTCTTGGGGACTTCAACACCGCCCTCTCTACATGGGATAGATCAACAGGTCAAAAGCTTAACAGAGACACTTTGGAACTTAATCAAACCCTGAAAGAAATGGACCTTACAGATCTCTATCAAACTTTTCACCCACGCACCAAAAAATACACATTTTTCTCAGCAGCACACGGAACTTTCTCCAAAATAGATCACATATTGGGCCACAAAACGAATCTACACATATACAAAGAAGTTGAAATTCTAACCTGTGCCCTATCAGACCACCACGGCCTAAAGCTGGACATCCACAATACAACAAACAAGAGAAAATACACTAACTCCTGGAAACTTAACAATATGATGCTGAATGAGAACTGGATTCAGGAAGAAATTAAAAAGGAAATTCAAGATTTCCTGAAAGTGAATGATAATGAAAATACAACGTACCAAAATCTCTGGGACACAATGAAAGCTGTTCTAAGAGGTAAGTTCATAGCTCTTAATGCCTACATCAAAAAAATGGAAACACCAGAAATAAACAACTTACCAATGCAGCTTAAAGCTTTAGAGAAATTAGAGCAATCTGATCCCAAAAGTAGTAGAAGAGAGGAGATTAGCAAAATAAGGGGAGAAATACTGAAATCGAGACTAAGAAAACGATAGAAAAAAATCAACCAGTCAAAAAGCTGGTTCTTTGAAAAAATCAATAAGATTGATACACCCCTAGCTAAATTAACCAAAAGCAAGAGAGAGAAAACCCAAATTAACAAAATTAGAAATGAACATGGAGTTATCACTACTGATACCCAAGAAATCCAGAGAGTTATAACATCATATTTCAAAAACTTATACTCTGTGAAGTTTGACAACACAAAAGAGATGGATGAATTTCTAAGTAAACACAACTTACCTAAATTGAATCAGGAAGTTGTGAATTATTTAAATATTCCTATAACATATAAGGAAATTGAGGAAGTAATCTTGAATCTTCCCACCAAAAAATGTCCTGGACCAGATGGATTCAGCACAGAGTTCTACCAGACATTTAAGGAGTTAATAATACCAATACTCCTTAAACTGTTCCATCAAATAGCAAAGGAAGGAACAGTACCAAATTCCTTCTATTAAGCTAATATTGTTTTAATCCCAAAACCTAATAAAGACTCACTTAAAAAAGAAAACTATAGGCCGATCTCTCTGATGAACACAGACCCAAAGATTCTCAACAAAGTCTTAGCAAATCGGAATCAAAAACATATCAAAAAGATCATTCACGGGGACCAAGTAGGCTTCATCCCTGGCACACAAGGTTGGTTCAACATACGCAAATCAATAAATGTAATTCATCATGTAAACCAGTCCAAAGTCCAAGACCACATGATACTCTCGATAGATGCAGAAAAAGCTTTTGACAAGATCCAACAGCCTTTTATGATCAAAACGCTAGGGACAGTAGGAATGGAAGGAACCTTTATCAATATAATAAAAGCTGTATACAACAAGCCCACAGCAAGGATTATGCTCA
This sequence comes from Typhlomys cinereus, assembly GCA_023101885.1. NCBI lineage: Eukaryota > Metazoa > Chordata > Mammalia > Rodentia > Platacanthomyidae > Typhlomys > Typhlomys cinereus. The sequence continues at coordinate 97,312 of JALPQD010000010.1, forward strand.
ATGGGGAACAATTGGAAGCATTCCCACTTCGATCAGGAACTAGACAAGGCTGTCCACTCTCACCACTTCTATTCAATATTGTACTTGAAGTCTTAGCTGAAGCCATAAGACAAGAAAGGGACATAAGAGGCATTCAAATCGGCAAGGAAGAAGTCAAACTATCCCTATTTGCAGATGACATGATGTTATACCTGAGGGATCCCAAAAACTCCACCAGGAAGCTCCTGGAACTAATTGAGAATTTCATCAGGGTGGCAGGATACAAAATAAATGTGCAAAAATCAGAGGCCTTCCTATATGCCCAGAATGAAAGAAGTGAAAAAGCCTTGAGAGAAACAATCCCATTCACTATAGCCCCTAAAAAAATGAAATACCTTGGTATAAACCTAACTAAGGAGGTAAAAGACCTTTACAATGAAAACTTTAAAACCCTAAAGAAAGAAATTGCAGACGACACCAGAAGGTGGAAAGACCTCCCATGTTCCTGGATTGGCAGAATCAACATCGTAAAAATGACCATCCTACTAAAGGCAATATACAAATTTAATGCTATACCAATTAAAATCCCAAAGCAATTCTTTAAAGAAGTTGATCAAACAATCTCAAAATTCATATGGAGGCACAAAAGACCCAGGATAGCAAAGACAATCCAGAGTAACAAAAACACTGCTGGAGGTATTACCATACCGAACCTTAGTCTATATTACAAATCCATAGTTATAAAAACAGCCTGGCACTGGCTCCAAAATAGACACACAGATCAATGGATAAGGATTGAAGACCCAGATATAAGCCCACAAAATTACAGCCATTTGGTCTTTGACAAAGGGGCCCAAAGAATCCAATGGAAAAAGAACAGCATCTTCAACAAATGGTGCTGGCAAAACTGGATCTCCACATGCAGAAGATTAAAGCTGGACCCATACTTGTCACCATGTACAAGACTTAATTCCAAATGGATCAGGGACCTTGATATCAGGCCAGAGACTATAAAAACCATAGTTGAAAGGATAGGGAACTCCCTCGAGCTGATTGGGCTAGGCCAACATTTCCTAAACAGACAGCCAAAGGCACAGTCACTGCTACTAACTCTCAACAGTTGGGATCTTGTGAAATTAAAGAGCTTCTGTTCAGATAAAGAGATTGTAACATGATCTCAAAGGCAACCCACAGGATGGGAGAAAATATTCACTAACCACATATCTGATAGACCTGTACTGTCCAGAGTGCACAAAGAACTTAGAAAACTAAACTCCAAGGAAAACACTGGCCCAATTAAAAAATGGGCCCTGGAACTTCAAAGAAACTTTACCAGGGATGAAATTAAAATGTCTAACAAATATCTTAAAAAATGCTCCACTTCCTTAGCCATCAGGGAAATGCAAATCAAAACTTCCCTGAGATATCATCTCACCCCGGTCAGGATGGCAAAAATCCACAATACAAACAACGACAAATGCTGGAGAGGATGTGGAGAGAGGGGAACTCTCCTACATTGTTGGTGGGAATGCAGGCTCATACAGCCACTCTGGCGAGCCGTCTGGAGATTCTTAAAGAAATTAAAGATTGAAATGCCATATGACCTGCTATCCCACTTTTGGGAATAACCCCCCATGCAGCAGAGGTTCGCCTCGATAGCACAAGCTCGACCATGTTCATAGCAGCACTGTTTACAATAGCAAAGTCATGGAATCAACCTAAATGTCCAACAGTTGACGAGTGGATAAGGAAACTGTGGTACATCTGTACAATGGAGTACTACTGAGCCATCAAAAATGATGAATTACTGGAATTTGCTGGGAAATGGATGTCATTATAAAGAATTATATTAAGTGAAGTATCCCAAACCCAGAAAATTAAGCGCCGTATGTACTCCCTAATAGGTGGCTCCTAGTACCAAACTCACCCAGCCCACATTGAGACACTCAAAAGTAAACCTATGTAACACAGTAATTGCAAGGATTATGAACAAGAGAGATGGTTTAGGAGGGCCACACCAGAAACAAGGAGAGAGGGGACCATGTTACAGCAGAGAAAATAGGGCTCCATCAAGGTCTGCAAGTAAGTAATGAGAAACCTGGTTAAGTTCACAGACGTTCTTTCCTGATCTCACCAGAAGGGGAGGGCATATAGTGTAGCAGATAAAAAGTAATCATTTTGCAAATGGGTGATGGGCCCCTCCCTCAGTGAGGTTTCCTACTCTTATTACATCTACCCTTGAATGTGCTATTACAACAAGACTCCAGTTTAACAGCTTTTTGTCTCTGGCCAAGGGGTGACATACAGTGCCCAGCAGAATGGAGTGAAGGGAATTGCAGGAGCAGCAAAACTGCAAAAGAAAATCAACAAACCACAATCCAGAACTTCAGAGACTCTATATCAATCACATAGAACTAGGACAGCCTAATCTCTCCCCATCCTGGAGCTCAGGGACATTTGCGGAAGAGGGGGCGGTAAGATTGTAAGAGCAAAAGGATGGGAGGAGCAACGATTTGCAAGATTCTCAACAATAGTTGGGGCCAAAGCAATCATAATGGGACTTTGCATGCCCTGTGCAATGTCCAGCGCACTGTTGCCCTCATAAAGTCTAGCATCTGTTAAGGGCACCGAGACCCCTGGAGGCAAGGGATTGACAGCCATAGTAGTGATCTTATGCTTAAGGGGAACAAGAGGAAGGGGTTATGGAAATGCCACTGGGTCCTTATATGTCATCTGAGAGGAGGACCCAGTGGAGAGTTAGGCGTACACAATAAAGGACTCTCTGGGAATTGGGGGGGAGGCACTGGGGGAAGCAGAGAGGAAAGAGGGGGTTCTGGGGGAGGAGGGGGAAGGAGGGAACTGGTAAAAAAATTTAAAATGTATAATTAAATTTTTAATTAAAAAAAAGAAAGTACAACTTATCAAAATCTATCCTAAGCGGTCCTAATAAGTAAGTTCATAGCTCTTAATGCCTACATCAAAAAAATGGAAACATCACAAATAAATAACTTAATGCAGCTTAAAGCTTTAGAGACACTGGAGCAGTCTGATCCCAAAAGCAGTAGAAGAGAGGATATTAGCAAAATAAGGAGAGAAATATCCAAAATTGAAATTAGTTAAACAATACAGAGAATCAACTAGTCAAAAAGCTGGTTCTTTAAAAAATCAGTAAGATTGATAAACCCCTAGCTAAATTAACCAAAAGCAAGAGAGAAAAAAACACAAATTAACAAAATTAAAAATGAAAATGGAGATCACTATGGATACCAAGAAATTCAGAGTATTATAACATCATATTTCAAAAACATACTCTGAAAAATTTGACAACACAAAAGAAATGGATGAATTCCTAAGTAAGCATAACTTACCTAAATTGAATCAGGAAGTTGTGAATTACCAGATGGATTCAGCACAGAGTTCTACCAGACATTTAAGGAGCTAATAACACCAGTACTCCTTAAACTGTTCCATCAAATAGCAAAGGAAGAAACACTACCAGATTCTTTCTACAAAGCTAATATCATCTTAATCCCAAAACCTAATAAAGATACACTTAAAAAAGAAAACTCTAGGCCAATCTCTTTGATAAACACAGATGCAAAGATTCTCAACTAAGTCTTAGCAAATCGGATTCAAAAACATATCAAAAGGATCATTCACAGGGATCAAGTAGTATTTATCCCAGGCACACAAGTTTGGTTCAACATATGCAAATCAATAAATGTAATCCACCATATAAACCAGTCTAAAATCCAAGACCACATGACACTCTTGATAGATGCAGAAAAAGCTTTTGACAAGATCCACCAGACTTTCATGATCAAAACCCTAGACAGTTGGAATGGAAGGAACCTTTGTCAATATAATAAAAGCTATCTCCAACAAGCACACAGAAAGGATTTCTATTCAATGGGGAAAACCTCGAAGCATTTCTGCTTCAATCAGGAACTAGACAAGGTTGTCCACTTTCACCATTTCTCTTCAATATTGTACTTCAAGTCTTAGCTGAAGCGATAAGACAAGAAACGGAGATAAAAGGGATTCAAATTGGCCAGGAAGAAGTCAAGTTATCTCTATTTGCTGATGATATGATTTTATACCTGAGTGATCCCAAAAACTCCACCAGGAAACTCCTGGAACTAATTGAGAAGTTCAGCAGGGTAGCAGGATACAAAAATCAGTGGCCTTCCTATACGCACAGAATGAAAGAAATGAAAAGCCCTGAGAGAAACAATTCCATTCACCATAGCCCCTAAAAAAATGAAATACCTTGGTGTAAACTTAACCAAGGAAGTAAGTGACCTTTACAGTGAAAACTTTAAAACCCTAAAGAAAGAAATTGCAGAAGACACTAGAAGGTGGAAAGACCTCCCATGGTCCTGGATTGTCAGAATCAATATCATAAAAATGACCATCCTACCTAAGGCAATATAGAGATTCAATGCTATACCAATTAAAATCCCAAAGCAACTCTTTAAAGAAGTTGACCAAACAATCTCAACGTTCATATGGAGGCAAAAAAGACCCAGAATAGCAAAAACAATCCTGAGTAACAAAAACACTGCAGGAGTTATTACCATACCAAACCTTAGTCTATACTACAAATCCATAGTAATAAAAACAGCCTGGTACTGGCTCCAAAATAGACACACTGATCAATGGATAAGAGTTGAAGACCCAAATATAAGCCCACATAATTACAGCCATTTGATCTTTGACCAAGGGGCCCAAAGAATCCAATGGAAAAAGAACAGCATCTTCAACAAATGGTGCTGGCAAAACTGGATGTCCACATGCAGAAGATTAAAACTGGACCCACACTTGTCACCATGTACAAGACTTAATTCCAAATGGATCAAGGACCTCAATATAAGGCCAGAGACTATAAAAACTTTAGTTGAAAGGGTAGGGAACTCCCTTGAGCTGATTGGACTAGGCCAATAGTTCCTAATAGGAAATCCAATAGCACAGTAACTACAATCAACACTCAACAGATGGGATCTTATGAAATTAAAGAGCTTCTGTTCAGATAAAGAGATTGTAACTGGAGCACAAAGGGAACCCAATCTTCACTAACCACATATCTGATAGAGCGCTATTATCCAGAGTGCACAAAGAACTTAGAAACTAAACACCAAGGAAACAAATGGCCCAATTGAAAAATGGGCTTGGAACTCAAAAGAAACTTTACCAGGGAAGAAATTGAAATGCCTATCAAATATCTTTAAAAAAATACTCCACATCCTTAGATATGAGGGAAATGCAAATCAAAACCTCCCTGAGATATCATCTCACCCCTCACATCTCAGGATGGCAAAAATCCACAATACAAACAGCACTAATGCTGGAGAGGATATGTCGAGAAGGGAACTCTCCTACATTGATGGTGGGAATGCAGGCTTATACAACCACTCTGGTGAGCCATTTGGTGATTCTTAAAGAAGTTAATGATTGAAACGCCATATGAACCAGCTATTCCACTTTTGGGAATAACCCCCCCATACAGAAAAAATTCACCTTGATAGCACAAGCATGACCATAGTGTTCATAGCAGCACTGTTTACAATAGCAAAGTCATGGAATCAACCCAAATGTCCAAACGTTGACGAGTGGATAAGAAAAATGTGGTACATTTATACAATGGAATACTACTCAGCCATCGAAAAAGATGAATTAATGCAATTTTCCTGGAAATAGATGGATTTAGAAACAAACAATTGTATTGAGTGAAGTATCCCAGACAGAGAAAATTAATCACCATATGTACTCCCTACTAAATGGATCCTAGTACCAAACCCACTTAGTGACACATTCAAAGATAAATCTCTGTAATACCTACAGTAATTGCAAAGATTCTAAACAGGAGAGAAGGGTAAAGGAGGGCTCCGCCAGAAACAAGGAGAGAGGGAATCATGTTACAGCAGAGATAATAGGGCACCATCAAGGACTGCAAGGGGTGACATCCAATACCCATCAGGATGGAGTCAAAGGCATTGCAGAAGCACCAAAGCTGAAAAAAAGTCATCAATGAACCATAATTCAGAACATCAGAGATTCTATATCAACCACGTGGAATCAGCCCTGCCTAATCTCTCCCCATCTTGAAGCTGAGGGAAATTGCAGAAGAGGGTACGGTAAGATTGTAAGAGCACAAGGATGGGAGGAGTCATGATATGCAACGTACTCCGCACAAGTTAGGGCCAAAGCAATTATAACAGGGCTCTGCATGATCTGCTCAATGACCAACATATCATTGACCCCTCAAAGTCTAGCATGGACTAAAGGCACTAGGATCCTTAGAAGCAAGGGATTAACAGTCACAATAGTGTTCCTGTACTTAAGGGGAACATAAGAAAGAGTTCTAGGAAATTCCACTGAGGCCTTACACCTCATCAGAGAGGAAGACCCTGGGGAAATTTGGATATACACATTAAAGGATGCTTCAGTGATGGGGGAGGGGACACTGCTGAGAAAAGGAGGGAGGGGGAAAAGGAAGAGGAAAAAGGGAGAAGAAAGGGAGGTTCGGGGAGGGGTGGAAGGAGGGAGGGGACAGGCGTACCTATTATGTGTGTATGAGTGGGGAGGGGGGGAAACAAGTTCAAAGTTTCTTAACCTTAAGAATATATTATATCAAAGTAAGTTAAATATTTTAAAACAGATAAAACATTAAAACAGAAATATCTTTTTTTATTTATTCAATTGTGCGTGTGTGCATATGTATGTGTGCGCGCACCTGTATGTGGTGTGTGTGTGTGTGCCTGTGTGTGTGTAGAACCACGGACAAATTCGGGAACCACCATGGACGCCTCTACCTCCTTCTGCCCCGGGATTCACAGGCTCTGCCCTGCCAGGACCAGAAGCGCAGGCCACCCGGCGTCCGTATGTGGTATCAGGATTCGAACTCAGGACCTTCCACCTCCAAGGCAAAGGCTTAACCCCTGAGCCACCTCTCCAGCCCCTAAAACAGAAGTATCTTAATGTAATAAGAAAACATTAATTTAAGATCAAAGTCCAGGAAATCAAATACCACATCCTGCACTTCAGTGTCCATCTTCTGTTGCCCATCACATAGTCAAGGTGGCTCAAAGGGTTTAGGCATTTCCAGTCCCTGTTTGTAGCTCGAAGTTGCAAAAGCAGAGTTCCTTGAACCATGCTGAATCTCCACTCACAATCATACTCTGTCCCTACTTCATGAAGAAGTGTGATCAGTAGGTTCCTGGTTAGACACCTGCCCATCCACACACTGGACAGATCTACACCTGCCCTGCCATTGTGGGACAGGTTCATCCCTGCCTAGCCACAGTATTATAGATCAACTCCTGCTCCCCATGATAAGATACATCCAGCCTGCCTACCATCAAGGATAAATCCACTCCTATCCTGGCACCATGAGAAATGTCCACATCTGCCCCTTGACCCATGAGCCACAACACTTCAATTCTCTCTTCAGTGGCTTTAGCAAATATAAGATCCCACAGCCATGGCACGAGTGGCAAGCAAAACTGTCCAGCTTGCTGCCCTTCTCTCATTGAGCCCAATAAACTATTACTCCTCTTCTGCTCTTGGAGGGTGAATTCTTTCACCACCTGCCAATCTCTTTCACCATCCTGGTGGGCCCAATCCACCCCAACCACTTAGCCAAGTGGTCCGGCCTGCACTGATAAACTGCCCTGCTCTCACTTGGGCATAGGAAGGGGATTGATATTCTGGGGTTTACAGCTACCCTAAATCTCCTAGGAAACAAGGCAAGGTACAAGTGTGTAAATAATGGTGTGTGCTTGGTCACCAGGAGGAAGCTCACACAAATAACCAGCTTTAAAATGCAACTGGTAGAGAGGGGCAGCGTCTAGCAGAATCTGCCTATGAAACAACTAAAACTGTCTGCCACCCTGCCTTCCTCCCCCCAGCTGCTCAACACATTTGCCTCTGAACTCAAGGAAGTGCATGGTCCCAGGGCTCTGCCACTAGGTCTGAGGCTGAGCCAGAAAGCACTCAAGGGGGGTGGGGGTAAGAAAGCCACAGGGACAGGAAGTACAAAATGAGGTGCCTGGTAGACCTGAGATTAGGTCGAAGTGAGCTCTTGACAGCTGTCTTTGCTAAGCTATTGTCACCAGACAGTGTCCCCCACACTGGCTGTCGGGACCATCAGAATCTAACACCCTCAAGAATCTTTCTCTATACTTACCTGGCAGGGGAGATACCATGATCACGAAGGTGGTTTTCCCAGGGCGAGGCTTATCCATTGCACTCCGGATGTGCTGACCCCTGCGATTTCCCCAAATGTGGGAAACTCGACTGCATAATTTGTGGTAGTGGGGGACTGCGTTCGCGCTCTCCCCTGTAAAAAAAAAAAAAAAAAAAAAAAGAATCTTTCTCTGGGAACATGCCAGTCACAGGCACTTGTCTCCTAGAAGATATTTCACACAGCTCAGACAACTCAGAAGACCTTGTAGGACCATTGGGTGGGCTACACCTGGGGTAGAACTTCTGGAGGGAGGATGCATACCTCCTGTTTTCTATTTAAACTTTATTCCCCTGCTTGGACTTCGAAAGAGAGATCTTTTTATTTCTTAAAGGAAAAAGGGAGATTTATTCAGCTTACTCTTCCAGAGAGGAGGTACAGTCTCTCAAAGTAGAGGTGGCATGGCTGACTGGCCAAAGCTGAAGGAGGCTAAGTCACCACAGACATCTTGGAAGCTGAGAGCTACAGATTACTTGCAGCAAAGGCAGACTTCTCCTGGCAGTAGGGTGGGACTAATCCACCTCAAGGCCCACCCCTGGTGACTGTTTTCCTCCAACAAGGCTCCATCTCTCAAGGTGCCATGACCTTGCCAAGCTCATGAGACTGTGAGGGGCACATTTCAAGCCATGACATTCCACCTCTGGCCCCCACAGGATCATTGCCATCTCATTATGCAAATCATACTCAGTCTAACTTTAAAAGTCTTCATAGACTACATCAGTAGTCCCAACACAGTCCAAAAGTCCAAAGTCCAAAGCCTCCTGTAAAATCAAAATACAGGTTACATACTTGCAACATACAATGGTACAGAACAAACATTCCCATTCCAAAAGGAAGGAATGGGGGCATATCCAGAAAAGATCAGCCCATAACAAGAACAAAAACCAGAAGGACAATCCCCAAGTCTTGTAGCTCCAAGTCCAACAGGTGAGCCTCCAAAGAGAGATCTTTGAAACAATTAAGATCAATCTCTTCCTAATATGAGCACATTGGATAATTTTTTTATTTCTTCTTTGTTGCAATTCGCCTGTATAGTTGCTGGTAAATGACCATCATATGGCTTACGGGAACAAGAGGTTTACTTTCTTTCTTATAGTCTGGTTACAGTCTGTAGTCCAGCTTGACAGGAGAGCATGCACCAACACCAGGGCCAAGGGAACTGGCCACACCATCTCTACATAATGGCTGAGAGAAGGATGATCTTTACTTCCCAGACCAACTCTCTTTGATTTATTCCAGGGCCTCATCCCACCCACCAAAGTCTGGACATTTCCCATCAGCTAGACAATCCCCTTCAGGTTTGCTCTGGGCTCAACTCAACTACTAATTCTCCATGCCATACAAACCACACACCCACACATATCTATACTGGTCATACCACATAAATACATGTACACAACATACATATACTCACAGATACACACATAGACACACAGCACATTGCATATACACACATGCATACTATACACAAAGCACAAAGGCATACATAGCACACCACATACACTTGTGTACCATACACATATGTACAAAACATACCACACACATATACCTCACATGTACACACACATGCACATCACACACAATGTGCCCAGAGCACAAACCCTCAACTGTCAATTGACACCTGTGCCTAACCATGACAGCTCTCAAATTAAATGCTTATTAATTTAACATGCGCAGGTAGAAGAACCTCAGGCAGAGACTCAGCTCCAAAGTCCAGTGATGTCATGGGAGAGTCTAAGTGGAAGATGGCCGACTTATCTCCCAGAGGAGCATCTGGTCTAATGGTAAAACTCAGAGCGGTGGCATACCCTACATTCCCAGCATGTGGAAGAGAGAGGGCTTGCAAGTGAGTGTAAGGCCAGCCCCCACAGACAGACAGATTTTGTCCTCCAAAAGACAATGAGAAGCTAGGGACTACAGAGATAGCATTGCAGGAAAAGTGCTTTCTGCACAGGCATAGGTACCTGAGTGTGTGCTTCAATTTGGCAGGGAGTCACCTGAACGTCATCCCAGAGCCAGAGGTGGATTCCAGGGGTTCACTAGCCATGTAGACCAGACCCAAGTTTAGTGAGAGGCCCTGTCTCAAAGGATAAGATGGAGAGCATTAGGGGAAGGAAGATGCCCACAGTGGAGCTGTGACCTCTACACATGCATTCACAGGCAAAATCTTCTTTCTCCAAACATGCATTCACATTTATATCACATATGTGCACTCATACACATGCCATACAAACCACCCACACACATCTCTACTGGTCATACCACATGTATACATGTACAGAACACACATATATTCACAGATACACACACATAGACACACAGCATATTACATATACAGACATGCACACTATACACAAAGCACATACATACATAGCACACCACATACACTTGTGTACCATACACATATATACAAAACATATACCACACACATATACCTCACATGTACACATACATGCACATCACACACATGTACAACACACACACTCTGCCATCCCTATCCAGGGCTTTTTGTCTGTAGCTTCAGCCTAGCGCACACTGATTGCTGCTGTCTTGAGTGTGCTGTGGCATTTGTCTGCATCATCTTTATGGAGCCAACATAGTGGAATAATGATTTGAATCATACTTCTATCACATGAAGTTTACAAGTCATCAAGGGGTGATAAGTGTCTGTGAGAGTTTGCAAGGAGTACATGCAAGTGTTAAATATGGCACAATTTGTAGCACAGATTTGTGCACCCAAGAACTTGTAGGTGTGGGGGAAAGACTTGGAGCTGTGGTTCACTGTGAGGGGAAAACATTCAGAGCAGGAGATTCTAGGGAGTGTAGTTCACTCAGCCAGCAAAGCTTGTCTTTTCAGAGCTTATTCTGAAGGTTCTAAGCCCCTTCCATCCCCACAGATGGTGCTATACACAGCAAGGGCCACACCCACACACAAGGGGTTATTGGCTTCACAGGATGGTATTTGAACCTCCCATTCAAAGGCCTTTCCTGTGGAGCTCTGTGCTGACCACATTGCTGAGAATACCTCTCAGCCAAGGCCTCTGTGAAGTTGGTCTTGGGGCAAGGCAGAAACAAAGAGAGACTGAGTCCTCAACATGTGTCATTGGGGTTCCCAGAGATGACCAACTTGTGTCTTCACCCAGGAAAAGACAGGGAAACAGCATTGTGCTGGTGGCCCAGGGCTCTGAGGGCAGTGATTGCAGGAAGAGGAGCCAGGAAAGTCTTGGAGATAACATGTGAAAGAAATCAGTGGGCAGAAGAGTTGGACGCTTTCATCAGGGCTTCATGGAATACAACAGAGCATAGGAGAGGGAATCCTGGGAGTTTACATGGTGAATGTATGATCAGTGACCCACAGAGGATCAGCAGGATTCTTAGGATTTGTGACAAGAAGACTCTGAGCCTCAGACCCTCCCTAGCTCTTTGGCTAACTTTAGTCTCAAGACTGCTTCTTTTTTTTTAACTTTTTTTATTATTATTATTTCCACTCATACAAACTTAACAGGTACACCGGTCCCCTCCCTCCCTCCAACTCCCTCCAACCCCTCTGCTTCCCCCTCCCCTCTCCCCTCTCTCCCCAACCCCCATAGCATCCTTTAATGTGCATGCCAAACTCTAAATTGTCTGTTCTTCTGCCATTACACACATGCCCCTAGAACGTGGAAGTCTCAGCCGTGATCTCTGGACTCTGATTTCACCCTGAAAAAGCCTATGACACCCTGATAGTTGATCTTCATTGCCAGTGGGATGGGATTTAGAATCATACAGGATATTGACACAGTGCCCTTTGGGTGTCTGTGAGGTGCTCCCAGAGAGAATTAACTCCATTCAAAAGACCCACCCCAGGTGTGGGCAGCACCACCCCACAGGGTGGGGACCCAAAGGAAAAGAATGAACAGGAGGAAGTCATCTGAACTCTGTATCCAATTGGCTCCCATGATGCAAGCTGAGAAGTTGCACTGTACTTTCCCCACCATGACTGACTGGAGCTCTGTAACATGAGCTCACATAAATCTGTCCTTCTGTGTGATGTGTCTGGAAGGACAACCCAAAAATGGGAGAAATCTGCCAGCCACACCTCAGAAAGGGGATTAAGAGTTGGGATAGGCGAAGCATTGCACCAATCAAACTAAACTGTCAATCAACTAATGGGACCACAAAGTGAACAAGCAGTTCCCCAAAGAAAAAACTGAAATGTTCAATAAACATGTATTTTAAAAAAGTGTTCAACATCCTTAGCCATCAGGGAAGTGCAAATTGAAACTGCTTAGACTCTACCTCAAAATGCTCTTCAACTAGAAAAGAAAGGAAAATTAATATTGGTGAGACCCTGGAAAGAAAAACTGTTACTTAATGCTGGGCGAGCATAAGCAGGTGGACGTGCTATTGAAATCGGAGTGTGTGTTTCTCAAAAACAAAGCAAAATGAAGTTACAGCTACCATGGGACCCAGGTATGCTTCTCCCGTTGCTTGCCCAAATGATTCCATATCCTACCACAAGGGTGCTGCACATGTGAGAGACAGAATAGGAGGACACAGGAGAAACAGGGTAGAAGGATATGGGAGAGGCAGGGCTGGAGGGCACAGGAGAGATATGGCAGGAGGACATGGTAGAGACAGGGCAGGAGGATGAGGGAGATACAGGTCAGGAGGACAAGGGAGAGACAAGGCAGAAGGAAACTAGAGAGATGGGGCAGGAAGGCACGCAAGAGACAGGACAGGTGGACACAGGAGAGACAGGGTGGGAGACCACAGGAGACACAGAGCAGGAAAGCATGGGAGAGACATGGAAGGAGGGCACAAAGAGAAACAGGTGAGGAAGGCACAGGAGAGACAGCTTGAGGACAATGGAGAAACAGGGAAGTAGTATACGGCAGAGACAGAGCAAGAGAATATGGGAGAGATGGGGGTAGAGGGCACCGGAAAGCCAAGTGAGGAGGGCACTGGAGAGACAAGCTGAAGGGCATGGGAGACTCAGAGATGGAGAGCACTGGAGACATGGCAGGTGGGCAGGGAAGAGACATGGCAGGAGGGCACATGAGAGAAAGGTCAGGAGTACATGTGAGAGAGAGAATAGAGTGATATGTCAGAGACAGGACAGGAAGGCGCAGGAGAGACAGGGCAGGAGGGCACGGTAGAGGCAGGACTGGAGGATATGGGAAAGACACGTCAGAAGGACACAGGAGAGAGAGGTTAGGAAGACATAGGAGAGACAGAGCAGAAGGACATGGGAGAGCCAGGGCAGGAGCACCACATATACATAAATTGGGTGCACACATAGTGTAAGACCATGTACACATACTACAATGTCACACCACATTTGCTCACACACAAGCCTATACATACACACTACATAATGCCATACATATATTCACACATGCATAGTACACACATACAATATCACAATATACACATACAATAGAACACACACACACACACACACACACACACACACACACACACACACACACACCAGGAGAATGTTTTCACAAATCCAGATGTCACTAGACTCAGGCCCAAATCCTTAGTGTGAGACAGACTCACCTAAGCAAGGGCTCTGCTGTAACCACTGTTTGGTGACAGTGACTCAGTTCCTTTCCTTAGTGTGTCACAGGAAGATAAAAGGATGCCCACTTCCTATGAGCTACGGAAATGGGCTTTAGCTCCGGTTGGCATAGGCAGGCAATTAGGGATCGGAACATTTGCTGACTACCACCATGGGTAGAGGGAGTTCAGCTGGGAAATCCTATAGAAACCACAGGTTTTTCCCATCAGTTGTAGACTTTAGAGAGGGAAGAGACTTGAGCTTAGAGGATGTGTCTCTGAGTTTATGGGGAAGGTTGTAGTGGGACACACAAAGCAGTAACTAAGAAGCTAATCCCATGGTCCTACTATGCTCTGGGGATGCTACAGGATGGCAGCGGAGCAGCTGAGAGAAAGCACTAGACAGATTCTAAGGTGTGGTTAATCCCCTCTCTTGGGGCAACTTCAGGAGTAGCAGCTGTGTGAGTTGCAAATATGTGCTTGTAATGCAGTGTGCACAGTGCCTGTCTGTCTCCTACCACATCATCCAAGTGGAATGTTGGGGTGACTCCTCCTCATACAAATGTGTGGCTTGGAGGGCATTGAGGAGCATGGTGGGAAGTGAAGCCTGCACAGTGCCACCTAAGGACTCCTGCTGTCATGACTGGAAAGCCCTTTATGGAAGATGGTTTTGGAGCCCAGGCATCCACTTGACTTCTCCCAGGCTGTATGTGTGGCTTGCAGAGAATCAACCCCCCTCTCTCCTAACTTGTTCTGGTCCTGTTTCTGTCACAGCCATGGGACTGGGAGGTTAAGACAGGGATGTAACATACTCAAATCTCAGTACCACCTTCCGAGGAAAACTTTGGAAGAACCAATCTGCTTGAATGGATTGGGTCTGTTTTCTTCTGCTCTTCACTCTTCCCTCTTTCATCTGATGCTTTAAGTAGTTCTGCCTGAATCCAGGATTGAAAGAAAGGCCAAGCAAGGTCAAATTCTTATATTATCTTTTGACACCTGGAAATTATTCATTCCCTAGGATATAATCAAGCTGAGATATGAACTTGTGCTTGCGTGTTGCCGATAAATTCACAACCAAAAAACCTAGGAGAACAAGGAGTTTTTATTCTTTCTTGGGATTCTCAGTTACAGTTCTTAATTCATCTTGACAGGGAGCTCATGCCAACACCAGGAACACAGGGAACTGACCACACCATATCCACAGGAATCATTGAGAGAGGAACAAACCTCACTCGCTGCAAGTATGCCAAAGTTGCTGAAGAATGCCAGCTTATTGAACCAGCTCCTTCTGTCTTATCCACCCACCCAAAGGCTGAGTCTTCTTTATCGAGTAGACAATATTTGGCAGGCTTGCTCAAGGATTAAGACAGCTACTAATTCTTTACACATGTTCCTAGGGCCATGGCATTTGCTTTGGGTCAGAAGTTTTGCTTAATTTGGACAGACCAGAATGATGGAGAGGAATAGCTGACTGGTGAGTGTGCTGAAACTGAGGCAGGGACAGACATGGAGTCATCCATCTTGAAGCTTCCTGCTAATAAAATGAAGGTATCGCAAAAGAGTGTGAAGATGGGCTGGGCAGATGGTTCAGGGGTTAAGTCTTTGCTTTGCAAGCAAAGGACCTGAGTTCAAATCCCCAAAACCCATGTAAAAATGTCAGGCATAACAGTGGCCCATAATTCTGCCCATGGAAGGCAGAGTCTGGGAAACCACAGAGCAAAGCAATAAGCAGGAAGAATAATCTGGAATGATTCCTGATGTCACCCTTAGGCTTCCACAGGCACACATACTCAAGCATCCTCTGATTCATATTCCCTAACATGAACACAGGCATACATGCAACACACACATAGAAACAAAGCAAAAAATACCACAATAAGTGACAAGTGCTTCCTAGCCTCCTGCACAGCCACTGCCCCTCGTCCTCTCTCCCCCATCTGTCATACTGAGCACAAAAGCTTCAGTGTTGAAGAATGTCAGTCATGAATATCTTGCGATCCAGTTTACCCATTAAGTCAGTCATTACACTAGACAAAGAAGTTAACTAGGCTGTAATAACAAATGCATGAGCAGGCACTCCATGTAAACTCACAGAAGACATTATATCTATGAGCATCCAGGTTGGGGCTGTGCCATGAAGTATCATGATGAATAAGGTTAGCAAGACTTTGGTTTTCATAATTTAGTAGTGTGGGAGCCAGTGATCTCCAGCCAGAGAGGAAAATCTGATGACTGTTAGACTCTATCACATAAAGACTCAAAGTCTAGCATGGAACACAGGCACTAGGATCCTTGGAGGCAAGGGATTAACAGCCACAATAGTGTTCCCATACTAAAGGGGAACACAAAAAAGAGCTCTAGGTAATGCTACTGAGTCCTTACACCTCATGAGAGAGGAAGACCCAGAGGGAAGTTTGACATGCACAGTAAAGGATGCTCCAGGAATGGGGGAGAAGAGACACTGGGAGAAAGGGAGGGAGGGGGGAAAGAAGGGTAAAAGAGAGGAGGGAGCAAGGGGATCCAGGGAGGGGTCGAGAGAGGGAGGGGAATGGGGTACCTATCAAGTTTGTGCGAGTGGAAAAAAGACACCATAAATAAAAAAAAGAAATAAAAGGAACAAAGGGAAGGACGAGGAAGGAATGTTAGAGAGATAGAAAGTAGGGAGAAAAAAGAAACAAGGCAGGACGAGACTGAAATAGAATGCTGGCGCTGTTCCCCAGCACACAGGAGGCTGAGGCTGAAGGGTCACCATGAGTCTGAGCACACAGTGAGACCTCGCTCAAAATAAGTAAGAATGTGACTGTGACGTGTCTTAGTAATGGATCACCAGACCAGCATCCCCCAGTGAGGGGCTGGAGGCTTGGCTCAGCATTACAGCACCTGCCTAGAATCCCCAGTGAGGAGCTGGGCCATGGCTTTTTGATAGAACAACCTGCCTAAGCATATGCAAAGTCCTGTTTTCAATCTGAATATTGCAGCAAAAAGAAATGAAAACTAAACTAAGGACAAAAAGCAAGGACGGACTTGTTATCTCACACCTGCTCCAGAGTTCCTGTGCTGCACCCTCCTTTGAGCCCCCTGGAAGGGTCACACTGTATGTGCCTGTCTCCATTTCCTCTCCTTGGAAGCAAACTTTTCAAATGACTACCAACTTTTCTATCCCGTCAATAAAGAAGATGTTTTGTTTTCCAATGAAATATTAACACCAATGGTCAGAAATTTAACACTGCAAACGTGTTAATACTAGAAAGACAATTCACCATGGCTCAGGGGTAGCAGGAAACCAAGAATAAAAGGTTGACATTAGAAAGAAACAAATCATGTGGTGATAAAATGCATTTAGGTTTCCCTCAGATCAGGAAGGAACTAAAACTAACAGTTATCTACTATTTAGAGAATAGCAAAAACTCCAGGCACTACACATTAAAACCCACAAGCTGTGGAAGACAGAACGAGAGAGGAAAACATGTGGCACTAACTCCTTAGCTATTAAACAAGATGAAAGAGAGAGAAATGTGTTTTCTTTTCAATCAGAAAGATCAGAAAGACAGCAAGCAAGTCAGAAGGAGGAGAGAACAAACCATGTTATAGAATTCAAATGGGAAGAAGTGCAATGAATAAATAAGGGGTTCCTAGTAAAGATTTACAAGTTGAATGCTATTTTAAAATGAGGGGAAGCTGGGGAGATGGCACATTGGGCAAAGCTCTGTGCAAGGCTGAGGGCCTGATTTTGGATTCCTAGCATCCCTGTGAGAAGCTTGGTGTCTCTGTGCTGGCAGGAACAGAACTGAGTGCATCCCTGGGACTCACTGCAAGCCAGTGGTCACTCACCAAGAAAGCTAGACTGGCTGGCCTGCAAGCCCCAGGGATCTGCTTGTTTCTGCTACCTGAGGGCTGGATTACAAGTGTCACAGTTAGATACCAGTGTCAACTTGATTGTTGAGTGCTGGAACACTGAGCATTTGTAGAGAATGAGCTGAGTCCAGAATGAACCTGCAAGAGACTGTCTAGTTGAAGGGAAAGGCCCGGCCCATGGTGGGTGGGACTAATCTCTGACAGGTGAATAAGATGGAGGGAGGTGATTGAGAAAAACATGCTGGTCTGGCAAGTGAGAATTGTCCCAATCTCAGCTGTTTTGTGGATATGGTGTGACCTCTTCCCTCAGTCATTCATGTTGCCGTGGGCTCTCTTGCAAAGCTGGAAATGAAACTGTAATGGAACTATAATAAGAGAAAATAAAGCTATTTGGTTGTGAATTTATCAGCAACAATGGAGGCTAACTGTGACAAGTGCACACCACCATGCCTAGCTTTCTCTTTTCTTTTTTTTTTTAATTTTTTAAATTTAATTTAATTTTTATTTTTTAATTAATTTATTTTTCCCATTCATACAAACTTAACAGTCCCCCTTGCTCCCTCCCCCCTTTTCCCCTTCCTTTCATCCTCCTCCCTCACTTTCTCCCAGTGTCCCCCTTTTCTACCCCCCCCACCCAATCCCTGGAATATCCTTTAGTGTGCATGTCAAACTTCCCTTTGTGTCCTTCACTCTAATAAGGGGTATGGACTCAGTAGCATTACCCAGAGCCCTTTCTTGTGTTCCCCTTTAGTATGGGAACACTATTGTGACTGTTAATCCCTTGCCTCTTAGGATCCTAGTGCCTGTGATCCATGCTAGATTTTGGAGGGTCATTGATATGTCAGTCATTGCACAGGTCATGCAAACTCCTATTATGGTTACTTCGGCCCTAACGTGTGTGGAGTGTCCTGCATATGGTTGCTCCTCTGCATCTTTAGGCTCTTACAATCTTACTGCCTCCTCTTCAGCAAATTTCTCTGAGCTTTAGGATGGGGAGAGATTTGGCTGGTCTGGTTCCAGGTGATTAATGTAGGGACTCTGATGTTTTGAATTATGGTTTGTTGTTACTTTCAGTTTTGCTGTTCCTGCACCACCCTTGGCTCCATCCTGATGGGTATTGGATGTCACCTTCTAGCCAGAGATAAAGGTCTGTTAAAATGGAGTCTCACTATAAGAGTAGATTCAAAGGTAGATGGAGTAAGAGTAGGAGACCACAGCGAGGGGAGTCAGTCTCCCATTTGCAGGATGGTTACCACCTACCTGCCAGACTCTATGCCCTCCCTGTCTGGTGAGATCAAACCCCCTCAGTTGCAAGTGACCAGTAAGGAAAGTGAGTGAATTTAACCAGATATCTCACTCTTTACTTGCAGTACTTGATGGTGACCTATTTTCTCTGCTGTAGCATGATCCCCTCTGTCCTTGTTTCTGGCGGAGCTCTCCTTCCCCTTCCCTTCCTGCTTATAATCTTTGCAATTACTGTAGGTATTACAGAGATTTATCTCTGAATATGTAACTAAATGGGTTTGGTACTAGGATCCACTTATTAGGGAGTACATATGGCACTTAATTTTCTGTCTGGGATGCTTAACTCAATGTAATTTTTTTTCTAATTCCATCCATTTTCCAGCAAATTTCATTAATTCATCTTTTTTGATGGCTGGGTAGTATTCCATTTTATAAATGTACCACATTTTCCTTATCCACTCGTCAACTGTTGAGCATTTGGGTTGATTCCATGACTTTGCTATTGTAAACAGTGCTGCTATGAACATGGTAGTGTTTGTGTCATTGTAGTAATTTTTGCTGTATGGGGGATTATTCCCAGAAGTGGAATAGCAGGGTCATATGGCATTTCAATCTTTAACTTTTTAAAAAGTCGCCACACTGATCACCAGAGTGGTTGTATACACCTGTATTCCCACCAGCAATGTAGGAGAGTTTCCTTCTCTCCACATCCTCTCCAACATTTGGTGTTGTTTTTATTGTGGATTTTTGCCATCCTGACCAGGGTGTGATGATATCTCAGAGAGTTTTTGATTTGCATTTCCCTGATGGCTAAAGATGTGCAGCATTTTTAAAGATATTTTTATCTTTAAATCTAGCATGGATCACAGGCACTAGGTTCCTAAGAGGCAAGCGATTGAAACTTCAATTTTGTCCCTGGTAAAGTTTCTTTTGAGTTCTCAGGCCCATATTTTCATTGGGCCATTTATTTCCTTGGTGTTTAGTTTTCTACTTTTCATGTGGGTGCTGCAGATTGAACTTGGGTCCTCAAGGCTTGCAGGGAAACTGCTTTTACCAACTGGGCTTTGAGGCTCTGCGAGTTACTTTAAAAAAATTACAACACTAGCAATTAACCTCAAATATAAATATCAGTGTATCATAGACAATCTATTAATATGATTCAAAATGTTAATAAAGAGAATAAATATACAACTACTTGAATAAAGACCCCCCATCCTGCAAAGACATTAGATTTGTGCTCCCAAAAAGAATGCTTAGTAAATTAGAAAGATTGCCTTAACCTGATGTCTACTTAAGACAAACCGCCAGTTTGTCTTAAGAGATAAAGCTTCTCACTTGCCATTAAGACCCATCTTACACTGTAGATGGCAGTTACTGTAAAACATTACACATAATGACAGGAAGGAGAAAGCCACAATTACACTTAGTCCCTGGGCGCTGAGCCTGGGCCCTTGTTTCCCTCAACCAGACTGAAAGGCAGCGCTGGAGTTAGAAATAGGCAGGAAGGAAAAACTCATGCTCTTGACCTCTATCCTGCAAGATGAACAGGGAGCTCTAAAGTGTGGTAATGTACCTGAAAAAAAAAATGAAAACAAAATCAACAAGAATGATCAAAACTAATGACAGGCTCTGGAAGAACAGCTAGTTGTTATTTTTAAAAACTATCTGTGTGTGCACTATGTGTGTATGTATGCATGTGTATGTGAGTGTACATGTGACTGTATGCACACATATGAACACAGATGCATATGCATACATAAATGTGTATGTGTGCTTACACCTCCATAAGTGCATATGTGCACAAGTATATGCATGTATACAAATGTTCACATGTGTATGCATATGTATAAGTGTACATGTGAGTGTGCATGTGCATTTGTACATACATCTGTGTACATGAGCTTGTGTACATGTACATGTGTGTATGTGCAAGTATATATTTGTGTGTGCGTTAATGTTTATGTGAGTGTGTGTATGTATATGTACATCTGAGCTTGTATGTTTCCCTGTATATATGCACACTGCACACATGCTCACATAACAAGACATTTAAAGAAAACAAGGCAGTGATTCCAGAGAGCACATGGAGCATATGCAGAACATACACTTGAACTTTCAAACACGTACTCATGAAACTTTTACAAAAGCAAAAAGGTAAACTATGCAAGATCTCATAAAATGTTCATGGTACTTATAGAGCTGCATGATAAGAAGTGATCACCTAACACTTCGCTGTATTTTAATTTGTACAATAAATGTTAAATTCACAATGAATGTGCTGTAAATTTTGCAACAATACAATGCTGAAGGGAATTTCCACAACACAATCTTGAAGGTCCCTGGGCGCTGAGCCTGGGCCCTTGTTTCCCTCAACCAGACTGAAAGGCAGTGCTGGAGTTAGAAATAGGCAGGAAGGAAAAACTCATGCTCTTGACCTCTATCCTGCAAGATGAACAGGGAGCTCCATTTCCTGGCCTCTCCTCCTCCTCTTGTTTCTCTGGGTTTGACATCTCTGCAAGTTTAGGATCTTTAAACAAATATTCCTGCTTGTTGGTGGTGACTCTTGTGTAAGGTAGTGCTTCTGAGGTCTGTCAGGAAAGGATGGGTGTCCCAACTAAGTGAACCCTCACAATCATTCTCACTCTACTTGGGCTTCTTTGTGGGTTCTTGGTCTCATTGGTAATAGAATTTAGAAAAAAGAAGGAAGGAAGCTGGGAGGAATACTCAACATGATTGTAAAAGTAGAAAAATTAATAATACAAAAAAGGACTCAAAATGGAACCGAGGGACAACATTAATATAAAAGGGCCAGGGTGCTGACTAAGGTGCTGGGGGAAGGAGATGGAAGAGGGAGAGAGGGGTCACACTTTTCTCTGAGACCTGGTCTCATGTAGCCCAAGCTGGTCTCAAATTCCCTAGGCATCAGATAAACTTGAGCTTCTGATGATCCTGCCTTTCCTTCACAAATGCCAGGGTCACAGGCCTGCCCTACCATTTCTGGCTTATGCAGGTCTGGAGATTAGAATCTACTATTTCATGTGTGCTAGACAAATGTATCCATGAGTCACACCATATTTTTCACATAGGCACCAAGATGGACACACTAGAGAAAAGAGAAGGAACTGCGTGTCCTGTAGTTTTGAAGAGAGCGAGATACTGCTCTTCTCCCAGAAGGAGGTGGGCTTTGGGAATGAAAGCAGACTTCCTGTGGTTTCAACCCATCCAAGGAAGAAATTTTTAATATCACTTGGTGTTCTGGCTTGGATGAGAAAGATCCTCTGTAGTCTCCTGTGTTTGAACACCTGGTTCTCAGCTGGCGGTGCTGTTTTGGAAGGTTCAGCAGGCTGCTCATGTGGCATCCACAGTCAGGAAAGACAGAAAGAGAGATGAATTGTGGTTCTCAGATCATTTTCTCCTATGTATTCAGTCCAGTGCATGAGCTGGTGCAACCCACATTCTGCTTGGGTCTTCCGTCTTTAGTGAACCCAATGTAGAAAGTCCCTCACAGCCAACCCACAGGGGTGTCTCCTGGGTGATTCTAAGCCCTATGAAGTTGTTGCTCCATGTAAGTTATCACAGTGACCAACCAGAGGGCACCTGACCTGGGCCATTCAGTTATGCAGAACTCTCATCCCTGGTCAATTCTTCCTTCACATAAAAGTTAAGCTACTCCTGAAAATGGACTTAGGCTCAAACTTATGCGATGTGAGGCTCCAAGTGAACCCACAGAGAAACAGGGTAGGTGGAGACCACCTCCTCTCCAAGCAGAGAACATAGTATAGCCAGCCTGGAACCCTGAAGGAGGGGATGATGCCAAGAAGCTCATGCGATTGAGGTACTAGGCAGCAAGCACTTCCCAATCCTGGGTCCCGAGGTTGCCCTGAAATCCTGTCCCAGCTGGTGGAAGTGATGAGCATCCTTCTTGGCTCCCAGATGGATGGAATCTCCTGGAGGACTCAGGTGGGTTGGGAATCAGAGAGAAGTTTGATGCAAAGTAAGGGGAACAGAATGAAGGCCACATCCTGCATCTAATCACCCCGTTAGTCAGAAAGTTTTCTACAGGCGAGGCAGGGTGAGGGTGCACATTCACAAGGCAGAAAAGGGCCCTTGTTCCATTTTCCATAGGCCTGTGAAAGGCATGTGCCCCACATGAGGTCTTCAGCCTCCATCTGGGCCATCAGCGGGGAAGGGAACACTGTGCTCAGAGATGACATGTGGCAGGGGTCACGTGTTCTGCGCTGTTCCTTGGGAGAGAGCCTGGAGGTGGAGCTGGAAGCCACAGAGTAGCTCATGGCTCTTCCCTGAGGAGGAGAAAGAGAAGGAAAGAGGGGCCTGCAGCTAGGGCTGGGAAAGGAATCCAGGACTGCAACCCTGCGGAGCCAGAGCTCAGGCCACATGTGAAGCCAGCTGTGGACACTTGCCAGGAACGCCAGCAGCGTGAGGCTAGCCAGGCCTGGGAAAACGAGTGTTAAGTAGGAGGAAAGCTATCACGAAGGCCTTGTCACAGTGCAGCCCGCTTATCGGATACCATATTCTAGAGGCAAATAACCCAGAAACTCCAGAAACCAAGCATGTTGGCTGATGGGGAAGGGGGTGAGCATGTACAAGGGAGAGATAAACTGACAAACTGAGAGCTGAGAGGTGGTGCAGTGCTAGAGCACCCATCTAGAATCCCTAGTAAAAGGCAGGCAAAAGCGGAGGTTTGTCTAGTTTATGATAGGTCCTGGAATGAGGTGGACCTCCAGGGACAGCTTTGGCAGAGTACATCCACTTGCCCGAGACATCAGTATTGTGTTAACCTGGGTACAGCTCAACCACAAACCCACACCTCCCACAGCCACCACACACTGCACAGGATGAAATGTAATTCATAAAGGACCCAGGAGGAAAGGAACTTTTTACTTTTTTTTTTTAATTTTTTTAAATTTATTCAATTGTGCATGTATGCGCGTATATGTGTGTGTATGTGTGTGTGTGTGTGTGTGTGTGTGTGTGTGTGTGTGTGTGTGTAGAACCACGGACGAATTCAGGAACCACCATGGACGCCTCCACCTCCTTGTTTACTCTGCCCTGGGATTCACAGGCTCCGCCCTACCAGGACCAGAAACGCAGGCCGCCCCTGCTTCAGCCTGGCTGTCTATACATAGGCCTAGGATCAGAACTCAGGACCTTCCGCCTTTTTTCTATTAATAAGTGATTTTTAATTTTTTTATTTATTCAATTGTGCATGTGAATGTATGTGTGTGCATGTGTATGTATATGTGTGTGTGTGTAGAACCACAGACGAATTCGGGAACTACCATGGATGCCTCCACCTCCTCCTTGTTTCCTCTGCTCCGGGATTCACAGGCTCCGCCCTACCAGAACCGAAAACGCAGGCCGCCCCTGCTTCCGCTGGCATCTATATTGAGGCCTAAGATCCGAACTCAGGACCTTCCGCCTGCAAGGCAGAGGCTTAATCCCTGAGCCACCTCTCCAGCCCCAGAACCTTTTTTCTTTTAAGAGAGAATTCTTAGACACCTCAAAGTCCATTAAACTTCATACTCAGAAGTGAGACTCCAGAAATCTGATCAAGTCTATGAAGAGCCTCCCATGATGAGGAGTTGTTCAGGTCTCAGGTGCTACCTGTTCTCAAAGCCCTTTGAATGGTCAGCACCGGTAGGCAATACTCATGGTTACGTTGTCCATTAAAGTTAAAACAGGCTTGTCACAACCTCTCCGCATCTGTGGGATATGCCAGTGGGGTGATGTGATGTCGGAGGGCCCTCGAGTACTCACAGGAGATTGTTGATTCTGCTGACTGCCTTGTGTGCCTGCTAGCAGAAGGTACTTTTGCAGTCATGTTAGGAGAGAAAATGGAAGACCGTGACCTAAAATGTTGCAGAGTGTCAGCCCACATTTCTCTGCTTTGGGAAAATCTGGTGGATAAACAGCAAAAGCTTTGAGAATTCAGCAGAGGCACTGGGAAAAGAGAGGACCAGTGTCTAGTGAAGACAGCCATGGTCACTTATGTAAATGACCTGCTATGCAGTGAAGACACGCTATCTGAGACTCACGCAGAGACTGAGAAGACACAGTGAACTCACAGTGCACTTTCCAAATCTAAAGTAAAGTTTCATTTGCTATTTCTACTCTCCTTTGTTTTTTTTTTTAATTTTTTTATTATTATTATTTATTCAACTGTGTGCATATGCGTGTGTGTGTGTGTGTGTGTGTGTGTGTGTGTGTGTGTGTAGAACCACGGACGAATTCACAAACCACCATGGACACCTCCACCTCCTTCTGCCCCGGGATTCACAGGCTTTGCCCTACCAGGACCAGAAGCTCAGGCTCCCCTCCCCCCCTGCGCGCTTCCGCCTGGCGTCTATACGTGGGATCTGGGATCCGAACTCAGGACCTTCCGCCTGTAAGGCAGAGGCTTAACCCCTGAGCCACCTCTCCAGCCCTCTCCTTTGTTTTGAGGCACTAGGGATTGAAACCAAGGGATTGAACCACTGAGCCATGCCCCCAGCTCCTCCCTCACTGTGGAGTCTAGGCAGGTGCTCTACCATCCATATCCAGCCCTCTCACCATTTATTTTGACACATGGTCTTGCTCTATAGGTCAGGTGGAACTGAACTTGCTCTGTAGCTTGGGCTGGCATCTGATTTGCTACCCTGCTGGGACAGAAGCTGGGATGCCAGGCTTGTAACACTCTTTCTGGCTCATCTGCTCTCTTGCTAACATGACTAACGTGAAGTCACTCACATGCCTGTGTCTCCACCCACAAGAGAAAAGGCAGAAGTGCTAGCTTCTAACCACTGGAGCATCAGTTAGGTACCTGCTGTGGACAGTTCCCTGACCATACTAGTCAGGGTTCTTTGAAAAAACAGAATCTATAGAATGTACTATATAAAAATAAGTTTGCTAAAATAACTCACAATAAAAATAGTGTTCTTCAAAGTAGCTGCTTGCAGCTGGCTTGCTCTTCACCGGAATGTTCCACAAAGCCAAAAGATCCTGAGAGGGTCTCAAGCCTTTACTTCTCTGGAGGGTTGAAGATGCTGGTTTCCAACATTGGCAAAGAACAGCTGGGCTTTGACATCAGCGATGATCAGCAAACAGCAGCAAGGCCTAGAGACCAGGCTCTAAAGGCAATGGGAACTGCAACGACATGGTGGAAAAGGTAAAGCTCCAAGTCAGCCAAGGATGGAGGCAGCAGCAGCGACAAAGAAGGCCATGATGCTCTAAAAGTAAACAACACACGCAAAGTGGACTCCACAGCCAGTCTACACCAGATAAGAGAAGAGCAAGTCTCTCCTCCTTGCACTTCCTATTATCTGTTCCATCACTGGAAAGTACCACCCAGTATGGGCTGGGTTTTACATAGCAATCAATCAAGTACCAGCAGACTTGTTCAAGGGCCATTCCAACCATTAACCTTCCATAGATGGGCCCCAAACAATCTGCAACTGTCAAGCTGACACCCAAATGCAACCATAACAGATACTTTTCTCTGTTGTGACCAAACAACAAATTGTGACTCAGAGTTCAGTGACTGCATTCCATCATGGCAGGGTAGGCACAACCACAGGAGAAGGAGCCAGAGGTTGCATTGTATCAGCAGTCAGAAAGTAGAGCTACACTATGGAATCTCAACCTGGTCCCAATGAAGCACTTCCTCCAGCAAGACTCTATATCCTAAAGGTCACATAGCTTCCCAACAGTGCCACCTGCTGGGGACATAGTGTACTCACGCACACACACACACACACACACACACACACACACACACACACACACTAGCCTGTGGGGAACATCTGAGAGTCTTTGCAGGTGGTGTAACAGAAGAGGAACGGAAAGGAAAAGGAAGAGAAGGAAGGCATATAGGAAGGCCAGGAAGACAGACCATTTTAAAACCATCTAGAAAAGGGGAGTGAAGCCACCCGAATAAACCAGGGTCTGATGGTGTTGACCTGTCATCCTAAGTACCAAGGAGATTGTGGGAGGAGTAAAGGTTTGAGGCCAGCCTGGGCAAATTAGCAAGATTTTTATCTCAGCATAACAATAACAGGATAATAGAATGGCTCAGGGGTGTAAAGCCTTCAACATGAGCTTGGACTCATGTTCCTACATAAAATGCAAAGTAGCTAGTGAGAGGCCCTGGGCCTCCTGGGATCTCCTGGGTTGTGGGCTCCTGTGCAGTTGGGGTCAGGGGAGCTGGTGCCTGAGTTGCTGGGGCTGTCTGCTTTCTGGGTGGGAGGCCCCAGGATTTCCAGGATCTCCTGGGTTGCCTACACAATGGCAACTCCCCACAAACACAATAATCACATACATACAAGAAATAAATTGAAGCAGGAGATTTCATACAACACCGAACTTCAAAGAATAGAGAAAAGGCCTTGGGGGAGGGGACCAAAAGACCCTTCTGAGAAGCAAGAGAACACTAGAATTGCTACTTTTTTTTTTTTTTTAACAAGTAAACACCCAAACAGCTGTTACCTGTTTGGTAACACACAAAAATCCTAGACACTATTGTTATTTACGTGCTGAAAAATAGCATCCTAGTCTTACTTCAAATAAAACTACAATTAACATCTGCTCAGCATAAAAATGCAGGAAAAACAGAACTGCAAGACTCCAAGAAATGTCTCCTCTCAATATCACTGAAGATAAGGCTTCAGATCCAACAAAAGATAGCCCATGAAGATATCCAAGAGAACAATAACCAAGACAATGAATTTCAAACATCGATTATAAATATGTTCAAACACCTCCAAGAGTACATAGATAAATGACTAAACACATTTCAAGAAGAACACAACAAACTCAGGAAACAATTCCAAGACACAAATAGAATGAAAATGGAGAGTATGAAAACAAATCTTGAAACACTGAAAAAAACCCAAGGTGATCTACAAACAAACTTAGAAACACACACACACACACACACACACACACACACACATAAAAACCCAGACTGAAACAACACTGGAACAAAAAAATCTAAACAGTGTAATAAAAAATTCAATAGAGAGACTTAAAAATAAAACTGATAATATAGAAGGCAGAGTCTCAGAATTGGAAGATAAGATGGACAAGGTTCCCAAAAGGAAGATTCACTATGTATAATCAATGGGATGACAGAGGAAAATTTCCCTGACCTGAAAAAAAGAGGTACCCATCCTGATTTGAGAGGGATACAGAACACCAAATACTCAGGACAAAAAAAGAAATATCCTGTGCCATATGATAGGCCACACACCAAATATACACATTAAATGCAAGATCTCTGAGCTGCAAGACAAAGAGAACAAGTTACATATAAAGGTAAACTCATCAAAATAACAACTGACATGTCAGTATAAATGGTAAAAGCCAGAAGGCCTGAATGAACACAAATGCCAACAGCATTTTATATCCAGCAAAACCGCCAGTCATAATAGAAGGAGCAAGAAAAATATTCCATAACAAAAACAACTAAAAGACTGGATGGCTACTAAGCCAAGGCAACAGACAATACTAGAAGGAATGCACAAAACAAAAGAGAAGGATAAACACATCAAATAAATTAAGGGAATAAATAATATCAGCACAAGAACTGAATGAAGGATTAAAAGAGCAAGGTCAACAAGATCAACAAAATGTCAGGAACCATTAAACACCTTTCAATATTAACTTTAAATGTCAATGGGTTCAACTCCCCAGTCAAGAGACACAGGCTTAGAACCTAGATCAAACCTCATGACTCCATTAATTCTCTGCCTCCAAAAAACACACCTCACCTTGAAAGATAAACACTTTCTCAGGTAAAAGGATGGTCAAAAATACTCCAAGCAAATAGAAAAATGTCAGACAAAATAGACTTCAAACTAAAGGAAACCATATGAGATGCAAATGGATACTAATGTGCACATGATAAAACTCTATACTTGGGCGATGCACGTGACTCCACTAAAAAGCTACAATTTCAATGAAGTGGCAGGCTACAAAATCAATATAGAAAAATCAGTAGCCTTCTTATATACCAGAGACCAACAAGCCGAGAAAGAAATGAAAGAACCAATCCCACTCCCCATAGCTATAGAGAATATGAAATGCCAACTTGGAATAAATTTAACCAGGGAAATAAAAGGCTTGCATAATAGAAACTATAAGACACTGTTGAAAGAAATTAAAGAAGATACTTGAAAGTGGAAAGGCCTTTCTTGCTCATGGGTATTGTGAAATATTGTGAAAATGACCATCTTAGTCAAAGCAAAATACAGATCCAATGCAATTCCAAGTGATATCTTCATGCAATTCTTCACAGAACTTGAAAAAACAATCTCAAAATTCATGTGGAAGAACAAAAAACCATGATTAGCCAAAACAATTTTTTGGCAATAAGAAGACTGCTGGAGGTATCACCATACCAGATTTCAAACTATATTACAGAGCTAGAGTAATAAAAACGCTAGGTGCTGGCACAAAAACAGATACATCAATCAATGGATCAGAACAGAGGACCCAGATATAAACTCCCACACATACAGCCACTTGATTTTTGACAAAGGTGCAAAACATGCGTACTGGGCGAAAGACAACATCTTCAGCAAGTGATGTGGGAAAATTGGACAACTACATGTAGAGGAATAAAAATTGACTATTGCCTCTCTCCTTACACTAAAGTCAACTCCAAATGGATCAAAAACCTTGATATTAAACACAAAACTCTGAAATTATTAGAAAAAAATAGGAATTACACTTGAATTAATAGGCCTAGGTAAAGATTTTCTAAGCAAAACAACAAATGCCCAGGAACTAAGACTAATAATCAACAAATGGGACTTATGAAATTAAAAAACTTCTGTTCTGCAAAAGAAACTGTGAATTGTGCAAAACGACAACCCCCAAAATGAGAGAAAATCTTTGCTAGCTATGAATCTGAGAAAGGATTAATCTCCAGAGTATACAGAGAGCTCAGAAAATTAAATACCAAAGACAGCAAAGATTTCAATGAAAAAATGGGCCCTGGAACTAAGCATGGATTTCACTTGAAAAGAAATTGAAATGTCAAACAAATACCCTAAAAGGTGCTCAACTTGCCTTTCCCCACTCCGCTTCCCTGGATGCACGCATGGTCCGGCCGGGCCACCCTGCGACCTAGACTCGAACCAAAACAAACCCACAGAAAATGGCCAAGAAAGTCTGACCCAGAATAATGACTTTCAAAATATGATCATTACCATGTTCAATACTATGAAAGAGGAAATCCGGGAGGAATTAAATAACTGAATCAATTGCTTTGAAGAGGAACACAACAGACACTTGGAAGAGGTGAGAAAAACAATGCAAGAAACAAAAACAGACATAGAGCAATTAAAACAGACTCAAGCAGAGTTTAAAACTGAGCTAAAAGACAAGTTATCTTCAACCCAGAACTCCATAGTCTTATCAGCAGAACTAACGAAGCAGAAAACAGAATTTCAAACCTTGAAGATAAAGTCAGAGGATTAACAAGCTCAATGGAAGAGGTTATTAAAGCCCATAAGATAATTGAGAGAAATATCCAAGGGATATGGTACACCCTGAAGAAGCCTAACATGCGTATTCATGGAATACCAGAGCAAGAATCTCAAAATACCACCCCTGAGGAAATTTTTCAAATGATCATCGAGGAAAACTTTCATCATCTAAAAAAAGAGAGTCCAGGCATATACAAGAGGCATTCTGCACCTTAAACAGATATTACCAAAACAGAAGCTAACCACGGCAAATAATAGTTAAAACACTCCACATTCAAGATAAAGAACTGGTGCTGAGAGCTTCAAGGGAGAAAAAACAAGTCACTTTTAAAGGTAAACCTATTAAAATAACAAATGACTTCTCAGTCGAAACAGTAAAAACAAGAAGAGCTTGGAGAGACATACTTCAAGTATTGAATGAGCAAAAATGTCAGCCCAGGCTGATTTATCCTGCAAAACTATCAGTCATGATCGAGGGAGAAAGAAAAACTTTCCAGCACAAAGACAACTTGAAGGGATACATGTCCACCAAACCAGGCCTGCAACAAATGCTAGAAATGATACTCAAGCATGAAGAAAAAAACAGGCATATCCAGGAGAACAGAAGGCAAATGTAACACCATTAAAAGCGAAGCAATATACTTATAAAAACTACTAAACATAATAAATGTCTGGAATTAACAATACTTTCTCCATTATAACACTAAATGTTAATGGAATTAATTGACCGATCAAGAGACACAGATTACAAACTTGGATTAAAAATCACAATCCATCAATCTGCTGCCTGCAGGAAACCCATCTCACCACAAAAGATAGGCATGCTCTAAAAAAAAAAGCTGGTCAACAATTCTACAAGCTAATGGAAGCAGAAAACAGGCAGGGGTAGCCATTATGTTATCAGACAAAGTGGACTTCAAACCAAAGAAAATCATAAGAGACACGGCTGGATACTACATTTTAGTCACAGGTACAATTCAAGGAAGACTTCACAATACTAAATATATAGGCACCCAACACGGCCCCTCCCATAATCATTAAGTGAACCCTACAATGTCTAAAGTGAAAAAAATCAATCCCAAAACGATAATTCTTAGGGATTTCAATACCACCCTCTCAACATGGGATAGATCTACAGGTAAAAAACTTAACAGAGACACTTTGGAGCTTAACCAAACCCTTACTGAAAAGGACCTTACAGATCTCTATCATACTTTTCATCCATGCCCCACAGAATACACATTTTTCTCAGCAGCACACGGAACTTTCTCCAAAATAGATCACATATTGGGCTACAAAATGAATCTCCACATATACAGGAATGTTGAAATTCTAGCCTGCACCTTATCAGACCACCACGGCTTAAAGCTTGACATCCACAACACAACAAGCAACAGAAAATACACGAACTCCTGGAAACTTAAAACTATGATGCTGAATGAGAATTGGATTCAGGAAGAAATTAAAAAGGAAATTCAAGATTTCCTGAAAGTGAATGATAATGAAAACACAGCTTATCAAAATCTCTGGGACACAATGAAAGCTGTCCTAAGAGGTAAGTTTATAGCTCTTAATGCCTACATCAAAAAAATGGAAACATCAGAAATAAATAAATTAACAATGCAGCTAAAAGCTTTAGAGACACTAGAGCAATCTGATCCCAAAAGCAGTAGAAGGGAGGATATTAGCAAAATAAGGGGAGAAATATCTGAAATCGAGATAAGGAAAATGATAGAGAAAATCAACCAGTGAGAAAGCTGGTTTTTTGAAAAAATCAATAAGATTGATACACCCCTAACTAAATTAACTAAAAGCAAGAGAGAGAAAACCCAAATTAACTAAATTAGAAATAAAAATGGAGTTATCACTACTGATACCTAAGAAATCCAGAGAATTGTAACATCATATTTCAAAAACTTATACTCTGTGAAATTTGACAACACAAGAGAGATGGATGAATTCCTAATTAAACACAACTTACCTAAATGGAATCAGGAAGTTGTGAATTATTTAAATAGTCCTATAACATATGAGGAAATTGAAAAGGTAATTTCTAATCTTCCCACCAAAAAAATGTCCTGGACCAGATGGATTCATCACAGAGTTCTACCAGACATTTAAGGAGATAATAACACCAATACTCCTTAAACTGTTCCACCAAATAGCAAAGGAAGGAATACTACCAAATTCCTTCTATGAAGCTAATATCGTCTTAATCCCAAAACCTAATTAAGGTACACTTAAAAAAGAAAACTATAGGCCAATCTCTCTGATGAACACAGATACAAAGATTCTCAATAAAGTCTTAGCAAATCTGATTCAAAAACATATCAAAAAGATCATTCAGAGGGATCAAGTAGGCTTTATCCCAGGCACACAAGGTTGGTTCAACATACGTAAATCAATAAATGTAATTTACCATATAAACCAGTCCAATGTTCAAGACCACATGATATTCTCCATAGATGCAGAAAAAGCTTTTGACAAGATCCAACAGCCCTTTATGATCAAAACCCTAGAGAAGGTTGGAATGGAAGGAACATTTATCGATATAACAAAAGCTGTATACAAAAAGCCCACAGCAAGGATTATACTCAATGGGGAAAAACTTGAAGCATTCCCACTTTGATCAGGAACTAGACAAAGCTGTCCACTGTCACCACTTCTTTTCAATATTGTACTTGAAGTCTTAGCTGAAGCCATAAGACAAGAAAGGGACATAAAAAGGATTCGAATTGGCAAGGAAGAAGTCAAGTTATCTCTATTTACAGATGATATCCTATACCTGAGTGATCCCAAAAACTCCACCAGGAAGCCCCTGGAACTAATACAGAAGTTCAGCAGGGTGGCAGGATACAAAATAAGTGTACAAAAATTAGTGGCCCTCCTATATGCCCAGAATGAAAGAAGTGAAAAAGCCCTAAGAGACTCAATCCCATTTACAATAGCCCCCCAAAAATGAAATACCTTGGTATAAACCTAACCAGGGAGATAAAAGACTTTTACAATAAAAACTTTAAAACCCTAAAGAAAGAAATTGCAGAAGACACCAGAAGGTGGAAAGACCTCCCATGATCCTGGATTGGCAGAATCAACATCATAAAAATGACCATCCTACCAAAGGCAATATACAAATTCAATGCCATATCAATTAAAATCCCAAAGCAATTCTTTAAAGAAGTTGACCAAACAATCTCAAAGTTCATATGGAGGCACAAAAGACCCAGGATAGCAAAGACAATCCTGAGTAACAAAAACACTGCTGGAGATATCACCATACCAAACCTTAGTCTATACTACAAATCCATAGTTATAAAAACAGCCTAGTACTGGCTCCAAAATCGACACAGAGTCAATGGATAAGGGTTGAAGACCCAGATATAAGCCCACAAAATTACAGCCATTTTTCTTTGACAAAGGGGCCCAAAAAATCCAATGGAAAAAGAACAGTATCTTCAACAGATGGTGCTGGCAAAACTGGGTCTCCATATGCAGAAGATTAAAGCTGGACCCATACTTGTCACCATGTACAAGACTTAATTCCAAATGGATCAAGGACCTTGATATAAGGCCAGAGACTATAAAAACCATAGTTGACAGGATAGGGAACTCCCTCGAGCTGATTGGGCTAGGCCAACAATTCCTAAACAGACATCCAATGGCACAGTCACTGCTACCAACTCTCAACAGTTGGGATCTTGTGAAATTAAAGAGCTTCTGTTCAGATAAAGAGATTGTAACACGAGCTCAAAGGCAACCCACAGAATGGGAGAAAATCTTCACTAACCACATATCTGATAGAGCTCTATTATCCAGAGTGCAAAAAGAACTTAGAAAGCTAAACACCAAAGAAACTAATAGCCCAATTAAAAAATGGACCTTGGAACTCAAAAGAAATTTTACCAGGGGTGAAATTAAAATGTCTAAGAAATATCTTTAAAAATGCTCCATTTCTTTAGCCATCAGGGAAATGCAAATCAAAACTTCCTTGAGATATCATCTCACCCTGGCCAGGATGGCAAAAATCCACAATACAAACAACAACAAATGTTGGAGAGGATGTGGAGAGAGGGGAACTCTCCTAGGTTGCTGGTGGGAATGCAGGCTCACACAGCCACTCTGGTGAGCCGTCTGGAGATTCTTTTTTTTTTTAATTTTTTTTTATTATTTATTCAACTGTGTGTATGTCCGTGTGTATGTGTGCGCACGCGCGTGTGTGTGTGTGTGTATCTGTGTGTGCATGTGTCTGTGTATGTGTAGAACCACAGACGAATTCGTGAACCACCATGGACTCCTCCATCTCCTTCTGCCCCGGGATTCACAGGCTCCGCCCTACCAGGACCAGAAGCGCAGACCGCCCCCGCTTCTGCCTGGCGTCTATACGTGGGATCTGGGATCCGAACTCAGGACCTTCAGCCTGCAAGGCGGAGGCTTAACCCCTGAGCCACCTCTCCAGCCCCCGTCTGGAGATTCTTAAAGAAACTAAAGATTGAAATGCCATATGACCCTGCTATTCCACTTTTGGGAATAACCCCCCATGCAGCAGAGGTTCACCTCAATAGCACAAGCACAACCATGTTCATAGCAGCACTGTTTACAATAGCAAAGTCATGGAATCAACCCAAATGTCCAACAGTTGACGAGTGGATAAGGAAAATGTGGTACATCTGTACAATGGAGTACTACTCAGCCATCAAAAATTACTGAATTACTGGAATTTGCCAGGAAATGGATGTCATTAGAAAGAATTATATTAAGTGAAGTATCCCAGACCCAGAAAATTAAACGCCGTATGTACTCCCTCATAGGTGGCTCCTAGTACCAAACCCACCCAGCCTACCTTGAGACACTCAAAGATAAATCTATTTAATACCTACAGTAATTCCAAGGATTATAAACAGGAGGGATGGTGTTGGAGGCCACACCAGAAACAAGGAGAGAGGGGACCATGTTACAGCAGAGAAAATAGGCCTCCATCAAGGACTGTAAGTAAGTAATGAGACACCTGGTTAAGGTCATAGACGTTCGTTCCTGATCATTTACAACTGAGGGGGTATGATCTCACCAGAAGGGGAGGGCATATCGTCTGGCAGATAAAAAGTAACCATTTTGCAAATGGGTGGTTGACCCCTCCCTCACTGTGGTTTCCTACTTTTATTATATCTACCCTTGAATATGCTATTATAACAAGACTCCAGCTTAACAGCTTTTTGTCTCTGGCCAGGGGGTGACATACAATGCCCATCAGGATGGAGTGAAGGGCATTGCAGGAGCAGCAAAACTGCAAAAGAAAATCAACAAACCACAATCCAGAACTTCAGAGACTCTACATCAACCACTTAGAACTAGGCCAGCCTAATCCCCCCCATCCTGAAGCGCAGGGACATTTGCAGAAGAGGGAGCCATAAGATTGTAAGAGCAAAACGAGGGGAGGAGCAATGGTTTGCAAGATATTCCACACAAGTTAGGGCTGAAGTAATCATAATAGGTCTTTGCATGCCCTGCGCAATGTCCAAAACACTATTGACCTGACAAAGTCTAGCATCTGCTAAAGGCACCAAGATCCTTGGAGACAAGGGATTGACAGCTACAGTAGTGTTCCTATGCTTAAGGGGAACACAGGAAAGGGTTCAGGGAAATGCCACTGGGTCCTTGTATGTCATTGGAGAGGAGGGCCCAGAGGAGAGTCTGGCATGCACATTAAAGGACTCTCTGGGGATTAGGAGGGAGGCACTGGGGGATGGGGATGAAGGGGTGAGGGGAGGGGTAGCAGAGGGTTCGGGGGAAGGAGAAGGGAGGGAGGAAAGTGGTGTACCTATTAAGTTTGTATGAGCAGAAATAGTAATAAAAAATGTTTAAAAAAGGTGCTCAACGTGACTAATATCAGAGAAATGAAAATCAAATCAACTCTGTGATACTATCTTACCCTAATTAGAATGGCTAAGATAGAGAATACAAAAAAACCAGAGATCGCTTTTGAGTCTGTGGAAATAAGGGACACTCATTGCTGGTGAGAATGTAAACTGGTACAGTCTCTATGGACATCAGTGTGGAGGTTCCTCAGAAAGCTTAAAATGGATCTGCCATGTGACACAGTTACACCACTCCTTGAAATATTCCCAAAAGACTCTACATCTTATTCCAAACATGCTTGTTCATCTACGTTCATGGCATCTCTACTCACAAAAGCAAAACAAAATATGGAGTCAGTCAACATGCCCAACAACGGATGAATGGATAATGAAAATGTGTTACATATACATGATGTAATCTTTACTCTCTGGAACCAGAAAGGATGAAATTATGGAACTTTCTGGTAAATTAATGGAATTAGAAAATTTCATATTGACAAAGAACTAATATCCTTCTCAATGTGTTTGTATTGGAAGCCCCGTAAAAGCCAGAAAATTTGAAAAAGACCAATGAGTGACTAGTATGAAATCTTTTAAGGAGGAAATTTAATACACCAGGACAAGGGTGAGGGCTGTAATAATTAGGAAAAATACATAGCGGGAGATGAAGGGATGGGGAAATAGTAGGAACAAAAGGACTTGTGGAAAAACACTAAGATTGTGTGTAGTAACCCCAAAGAAATATCCTGTGCAATAATATGTAAAACAAAACAAAACACCTCTGTCTTTTAAAGAAACAGAATAAGAACGGGAATTTCTTATGTCCAGGAGCATAGAGTAAGGAAAACAGAAGAAGAAAAAAAAAAAAAGAGCTCTTAGCTGATCCACTTAGAACCCAGGGACAAAATTATACTAGAGGTAACAGTAATGTGATGCTTTCTAACAAAATGTTGGTCAGTGAGGTCTTAAAGGTCTCCAAAGATTATAGGCTTTTGCCGTTGTTTTTGGTTGCTCTCCAAAAATGTCATTTAAGAGCTTTTTTACTGAAGATGAAACACTTATGGATCACAGACCATGGGCAAAATACATCAACTGGAACTTGACTGAGGACTTCCCTTGCTGGGTAACTTGCATGTTACCAAGGAATACTGTAGAAGCTGCTGTGGGAGAGAAATAACCACAAGTCCCATCAAACAACATGAGATCTATAAGTTGCAGTACATAAATCACCATGGCAACAGGTGACAACCCATGTAAGGAGTATCAAGGAGACAACCAACAGCTTTCTAATTGGACTCCAGATTGGCTTGAGTTACTATTACCGTAAACTAGGACAAGAATCTAAAAACAAGAAGGAAATAGAACAATAGGGAAGACAGCCAGAGAATCTACATCAAACTGCTCTGTAGGTAGCTGTTATTATATCCATAGATTGGAAGAACAATTAACATTCAGCCTAGAAATCTTCTTCGAGCTCAATACCCTGACAGGATGCAGCCTAGAGCAATGGAGGAGCAGTGAACTGGACAGCAATGGTCAACCATATTCCTGAGTATCAGTGATTCAGCAGGACTCACCCAGAGTCAGGCCAACCAAGGCTTCGGTGGCCTCATAGGGTAGAGGTGGTGAAATTCTAAATCTAAAGGACATTCCACTCAAGGCAGAACTGCTGTACCTGGGAGCTCACTACACAGGGACTTGTCCTTCTCAGACCTGCATGGTGACTGACATACCAACATGCCCCCATATACTACCTTGGAATTCAAGAAAGATGAGAATTTACCATGGAAACCTTTAGGTCTAAAGCTGGATAAGTGAAGGGAAATGCTCATATCAGTAGGGGGGCCTGAAGAGAGGTAACTTGATATGCCAGAGATGCCTGAGCCTCCACAGGAGTAGACAATCCAGAATGAACCATAGACGCATAAAGGCAGGAGGATGGGAGTGACTGAGAGGGATTTGTAAAGGGAAGAGAGGGGATGGGGAGGGAAAAGAGAGGGAGCGAAGATGGGATGAAAACTCAATATGCTTGTAAAAATAGAAAAAAAATGCTAAGCAGTTAACGTGGGTCATCTACACTTCTGGCTCTGAAGTAAGAGCTTGTGAAACCCCAGAACAAAGAAGCAAAGAGGTAGAACAATCCAGCATGATTCACAGTGCCACTCTTAGACCTTCACAGTTAAACACACTCAAAGTGCCCTCTTCTGTACACCCAAGCATGCTAACACACACACACACACACACACACACACACACATGCACACAAGCAAAAATGAAAGAGAATGGGTTAAGGGATGGATGTAGTTTAGTGGTATGAGGTGCTGGTTCCAACTGCACATGGCCAAGACTCAAAGGAAAAGTTATTGAACAAGGGCAATAGCTTGCCTCCTCCACAGAGTAATCATTTGCTCAGGGGAAGAATCTAAATCCCACCATCTTGATCTCCACCAAATCAACCTGACAACATTCAACAGTGTTTTTGCCTCATAACTGACATCTGACAGTAGCTCAGGAATTGGGCTTTTAACTCAAGGGTAAAGGGCCTTCATTTTTTAGAAAAAAATTTTTTATTTATTCAATTATGCATGTGTATATGTGCGTGTGTGCATGTGTGTGTGTGTGTGTGTGTGTGTGTCTGTGTAGAACCACGGGCTCATTTGAGAACCAAAGGTGTTAAAGAGAGCAGCTTCCTTGCAAGTAAATTTTACCTTCTGAAAGATACTCTATTTGAACGTGATGTATAATTGGTATAATTAGTCTGAGGCTGAAGGTCCAGGCACCCACTAGATCACCTGTGAGGACAAGAACAAAAAATTCTACATTAGGGTCATGTGGCAGCATTTAACCTTTGGGAAGTTGAGAACAGAATCTTTGATAAGCAGAAATTAATGTCCCTCAGAAGAGAATTTCTGATGATAGCCTTTTGAGCTTTGGCACATTCATAAAGCTGCAACATTATATGAAAGCAACAGCATGAGGACTACTTGAAGTTAAAAAAAGACTTCATAACATCCTGGAGTGAGTTATGAGGTGGCACAGTGATTCCCTTCAGGAAAGAACAAGGTTCCAGGCACAAGACTACTCCATTCTAACATGTACTATCCAGAAAACAAGAATGCTTCCAGTCAGGCCTGACTTAGAAATACAATTCAATTATAGTTACCTGACCCTTTGACAATGTTTATCTAGATTACCGCACTCCAAAGATAAACTCTGATGCAAAATCTACTATTACATGCTGAGTCATTTTCAGGCTCTATAATATTTCAAGGTCATCTGAAATTGATCCCTGGAGCCCACATCAAAGGTAGGAGAGAACCAACTGTACAAAGCCATCCTCTAACCTACATATAGGCTCAGTGGCATGTCATGTGCTTGTGTTCACTTTTGTCCCTTCCACCCACAATAAAATAATAATTAAAAAAATAAAAGAGGGTTGCCAGCTCAATCCCTGGTGTTGCCAGGAAAAAAATAGAGCTAAGTGTCACTGGCAATCCTCAGAATAGCAATATCTGTTATAAATAGAGGAGAGGTTGTCATCCAGGTAAGAATCATGGCTACTACTACAAAAAAGCTTACCACAGATACAGGTCTCCTTTAAAACATGTTAAAGAAGTGCCTGTCACATGCCTCATGACCTGTGTTTAATACCTAGAACTCACAAAAAGCCAGATATAGTCTGGCATCTGTAATCCCAGTGAGTCTGGAATACTGGCAGAAACAAGAAAGACCCTACCTCAATAATGCAAAAGGATAGAGTCCAGGAAAAGGAGAGAGTCTAGCTCTGAAGAGTTACCCTTTGCCTTCCATGTGCACACCATGGCATGCACAACTGTACACCCACATAACAATAAAGTTTAAAACAGTTATGAATAAATTGCCTGGTATTGTCATATGTAGTTTAATTGGCCAACATAAATTTAGGTTGTGTGAGACTCTGGGTTTTAACCCCAATACCACACACATGCAAAGAAGAGATTAAAAGCTAATTGTAGGATCAGCAGATCAGATACCTCAGCAGGTGAGGGAGCTTTCCGCACAAGCCTGACAATTGGAGTCAATTCCTAGAACCCACATAAAGATGGAAGGAGAGAATTAACTCCACAATCTGCACGCGCGCACACACACACACACACACACACACACACACACACACACACACACAAGCTATGGCACAGCACCAACTTCTCTGCAGTGGCCAGGTATAACTGGGTTCAATCTCCAGCATGGAACAAACCATGCATGGTGGCTACACCTATGATGCTGACATCTGGGAGGCTGAGGTAATAGTCATGAGCTCTAGGCCAGGCTGAGCCACATTGTGAGACACAAATTCCCTCAAAAGAAGAAAAGGAAAAAGCTCCCAATCTAAACTTCAGCTGCACAGAACACCAGGAACACCAGGGGACACACTCAAGCCTGGCAATGCAAAGCTGGAGCAATCTTGTTCATTTGTAAAATGAAAATGCAGCCCAGTGGTGGGGCCTTTGACTTTCAAGAGTTCAGAGGAGAATGTTTAAAGCCAGGTCCATCTGTACCCAAGCATCAGTGACCCACATCACTGGTGTCTCATTTGTGTTTGGTGAGAAAAACAACACATCACTAAATTAAGTAAGACCATTCTGATTCACTGTGGTGGGGGGAGGAGAGGCCATAATAAAATAGGCAGGTATGCATTTGGCAACATGGAGAGAAACAGGAGCCCTGTACAATCTGTGAAGGATGAAAAATGGAATGGCACCATTAGGTAACAGTCTCAAACTGTTTTAGGTGATTACCGTGGTATCCAACAATTCCCCTCACTTCAAGGAAACAGAAAACACCATTCAAAAAGTTGTATAGGGGTTGGCAAGGTAGCTCAGTGAGTAAGGCTCCTGTTTGCAAATCTGGTGACCTGAGTCTGATCTGCACATGGTGTAAAGAGAGAATTGACTTTCAAAAGTGTGCTGTGACTTCTGCATGTGTTCATTATGACATGTGTATATGTGTTCTCTTTTGCCCTCCTCCTTTCTCACAAGCATTAAAATAACTTGTTTACAAATGTTCATAGCAGAATTATTTATAATTAAAAATGGGAACTTGAAAGCTCATCATTTAATGAATGGATAGCTAAACAGTGGTAAAGTTATAAGTTACACTAGGACATGGAATATTATTCACTCAAACAAGTAGCTGACTACTATTCTATTGATATTTGAATAAAAGCCTCATGTTAAGTAAAAGAACCCAGATGGAAAAAGTCATATCATTACTCCACACACATGAAATGTCCAGAATATGAAACTCCATATAGCACTGGTGACAGTGCTAAGGGGT
Source organism: Typhlomys cinereus (assembly GCA_023101885.1). Lineage (NCBI taxonomy): Eukaryota > Metazoa > Chordata > Mammalia > Rodentia > Platacanthomyidae > Typhlomys > Typhlomys cinereus. The sequence goes on from JALPQD010000010.1 coordinate 138,831, forward strand.
TGTTGGAGCAAAACTGAGGGGGACTGCAGTGCTTCTTTTGCACTGATGGAAGTGTCTTAAGGTGGGGATAGTCTTGGTGGTTGTACAACCTGGTGAAGATGTTAAAAAAAATGAACTAAGGACAGTGAGATAACTAGCTAGTAAGGTGCCTGATTTGCACGTCTGAGGACCCTTAGGTCCTCAAACTTCTATTCCCCAAAAGCCCACATGGTAGGAGAGAACTGACTTCTAAAAGTTGACCTTTGACCTTCACCTGTACTGTGCCTGCTATGCAAGCACATATGTTCTACCTGCCCCCACCTAATAAGAAAATAGATCAATTAAAACTAACAATGAACTACACATTCTAAAGTTAAGTTTTATGAGTTATGAATAAAAAAAGTCAAAATGAAAATAAAGAACTGGTCCAACTTCAGATAAACACAGTTCTCCACTGGAAAAATGGAAAAGCAAAGATGGAGGTCATGGTCAATAACAACAACAGTGGGAGAGAATGTGGTGCTTGTACTGTGTCAGGACTGCCATCCCCAGCCATGGAAACATTTGACTAATGGACTAACCTCTGGTAACAGGTAAGAAAGACCAATATATGTGAAATTTTCTCCCCCAAAGCCAAGTCTGTTGAGGACACAGATTAAAATAAAATGCCATCCAGTCTAGGCAGAAAAACAAATCACTTCATGCTCTGAGAAGTTACCCTACGCCTAGCAGATGCAGTCCAAAGAAAAGTCAAGCACAGTTGCCACAAAACCAAACCCCACAGCAATAGGAAGAAAGTCAAGGTAACAAATTAGTTACACTAGGACATAACCATCACCACAACATAAAACCTGTAAGTACAGCCACCTTACTTCTTAGTCCTTGGTTTCTCTAGGGAGTTGAATCTAAAACCTCTGGATGAGTATCAAACTCCCCTGTGGATCAACTTTAAATAAAATGGTACACGCATCCTACAACATCATCAAATATATTACCTTTAAAATGCTTTATACCTAACAAAATGCAAATGTTATTTAGAGATTGATACACTCTATTATTCAGGGAACACGAATATCGTCTCTCTCAAATACATTTTAAAAAATAAAGTTGTTACATACTCAGCATTATTTTTCCAAATATTTTCAAGGATACTCACAGATATGGAGAGCCAACTGCCCAGAAACAGAGATAGCATACGTAGAATACAAATATTCCTTTATGTGGCAAGCCTCTTTGTGGTGTACTATGTATACATTTTCATGCAAATGAATGCAGGTATCACAGGGTAACCTCAGGTGTTGATTCCCGCCTTCCAGTGTGTTTGAAACAGGGTCTGTTTGTGGTTTTCCCACTTCAGACACTGGGCTGGCTCTCCAGCTTGCAGGATCCTTTCATCTCCACCTCTCATTGCCCGAGAACAAAGATTGCTGAAGCTTGTGTTCCCCATCTGACTTTCATATGGGGTCTGAGGACACAAATCTTCACTCTTTCATGGCAAATGCTTTTCTCCTGATAAACTACAAATCTTTACAGCTTAGTACAGAAGTAGACACACAGAGATATCCCAGAAATATCAGTTGCCTCAAAATGCCCTCTCAGCCAAGGGATGCGACAGTTGGTACAATGTTTGCCTAGTATACAAGAAATCTGAGGTCTGATACCCAATACCACAGAAATTGGATGTGAGTGCACTACACACCTCTAACCCTCGCACTGGGGAGGGTAAGTTCAAGATTATCCTGGCTTATATAGGAACCCCCAAGTGTGTTACCCAGTATCAATGAATACTTGTCACATGCAAAATCAGTACAAAGACAACTTCTTCACATCTCAGCACTGGTGAATGATAGGGCAGTAGCGCCACTGAGAAGAAAGGCCTTTCACATGAGATTCTGCCATCACTAGGTAGTTGCCTGAGTCCAGTGTCCATCTTTATAGTGGAAGAGGGATCGGATGAGCAAGACAAGATGGGAAAATAGAAGCAATGCACTTAGCATCAAAATGTTTCCTGAAAACTGGAATAGAACCTTCAGGAGTATTTAAACTTTAATGAGGAGTGTGTGAAGACCCACCGACCTTCAGATCTTGTGAAGATGAAATTAAAATAATGATCTTAAAGACATTGAGATTCATACTTTGGCCAAATGATCTTTCCTGTCAAGTGTCCTTTCTGACCTGGAGAAGGCTAGTCTCCAGTTGAGACAGGGTGCAGAATGTAAGAGTCAGTGCAGGAGAGAAAGGATGGGTCAGAGGGGGAACTGCAGTAGACAGTGAATTTTTTTTTCTTGTAGTAGAAAAACATTGTAGTGATGAGCCCCTTACTGGGGAATCCTAGACAGGCACTCTACTCCTGAACCACATCCCAGCCCTCTGTGGAAGATACTAGGCCAGTTTCTTCTTCTGAGCCACGTCCCCAACCACTGGAGCTGTTCTTGTAACATTAAGAGAAGATTAATACAAACTTTGAATCGGTGTGGCACTACCGATTCAGGGAGGCCCTAGCCCGGCTCCCAGCTATTGGACAAACCTGGGCATGTACATGTTCCAACAGAGGACTGTGCAGGCAGAAGGATGAACAACCAATGGAAAGTGGTCATCTAACCTGCACCTGCAATGGACACCTAGTAAACAGTTAAATCATTGGTGGCTGTCCCCCTGGAGGAGGGATGGCAACACCTGATTGGACCTTGACCTTATATAAGCCTTAAACGCTCTTAATGACTTTGAATCAGCAGCATCTCGTCCACTGCTGCTTCTCACCTGGTTCCCCGGGTCTGGTGATAACCCTGTTACCAGCTCACCCATTCGCTTTGAGGCCCTCCCCTTCTCCCCCCCCACCACGGTTGGCCAGGCATGGGATACAGCAACAATTGGTGTTCCAACGTGGGTCCGCCTTCCGTGTAGACGAGACAAGCATTCTGGTAAAGTTCGGTGAGCCGGCCCTCTGGTTTTGTGTTCCTGTACTTATGGCACCTGAAGGTGAGCAGGTGGCCCCCTCCTCTTTCCCTTTTCTCTGTCCTTAGGAACACAGTTGCTTGCTTGATTTACTGATGTTCAAGGAGTCCCACTTTAGGTTAGGAAAACAATCATTTGCTTGATTTGCCGATAATCAAGGAGCCCCAATTGCTAGCTTGATTTCCCCATGATCAAAGAGCCCCTTTAAAACAAAGCTTTCCTCCCATGAGTTCACATAAGAAATTGGTCCCCTCAGAACTCAGAGCCAAGGCTCCATTATATTGAATCAGCCTGACCCTGAGGCACCATATGCGCATACAGCCTGGGGGCGGGTAGTAAGAAACTCTGGAAGTCCCCCAGCAAGCATAAGACATTTGGGCCCAACACATTCCTTGTCTCATCTGTGCCTCTTTTGGTCTCATCTCTGTTCTTTAGAAAAATGGATAACCTCTCCTCACACTGTAAGGAGCCCCAGATGCATGTCTTAAAATCTCTCCTAGAGACTAGAGGCCTAGAGATTAAGTCTGCTGGCTGAGAGGAATTCTGGAATGAGGCTGAGGTTTTAGCACCTTGGATTCCCCCAGAGAATATGTGGGAACCGGACTATGGATAAGAATGTTTTCCTTGCTAGATGTTTTTTCATAATTAAGCTAAGTTGCTGGACTTAATTAATGTGAGGTCTTGTTTTAAATAAGGTTTTCCTAAATGTTAATGTGCCTCTGATAAAGCTTTCAATGGTAATTTTAAGATAGTTGCTGATAAATTGTACAGTTGCTGGTAAAATGTCGTTCATGTGCTTGTATGTTTTTGTGTTCTGTGTTTACATGTGTGTCATGTTTGTGGCTACTTCAATTTTTTTTCATTTCTGTTGCAGGCTGATATGAAAATTTTGGCATGCCATTTTTAAATACACATATGCATACTTAAAAATAAGAATAATTTTGGTAACATCTAAGGCCTTAACTAGTTATGTTTTTAATATCGATCACAATTGCTTTTCTGATAATTTGTAAGTTTTCTTTCATGAAAAATTTTCTCGCTTCGTTTTGATTTTTAATAGGGCTACAAATGAAAATGCCATTATATTAAAGGTTTTTCCATGTGTCCCCAAAATAACAAAGCCACTATGATATTGCTTGAACGAACTTGCTCATTATTCAACTTCTTTTATGGAATTTTATCCCATCAATCTAGCAACCAAAAAAATATAATGTCTTCTAAAAAGTTCATTGGAATTTCTTCCTCCTCCTGGTATGTATGAGCTCCCTTTCTTGGGGACAAATCTGCTTTCTAATTACATGCTCCCATGTATATGCCTGCTAGGGTGGAACAGGAATTCAAACCTGTACTTTAGTCAGACCCCATTCCTTTGAAACAAAGAAGGATAAATGCTGGACCCAGCATAATCTGTTCTCAGGAGATTCTAAGTGCATTTGATTCAACTCAAGTTTATGTTTCCTTTTCCTTGCAAGATTTTGACCTAAATTACTTAGAGTTTTCTGAGAATCCATCTTTGTAAGGGGATAGATAAATTACTAGCAGGCACGCCCAAGCTGACAAACTTGAAATACCCTTCCCCATAGGCAAAGAAAAAAAAAATGCTTTAAATGTGTCTTGAGCACTGCTCTTCCTGGCCCATAAGAGGGAAGTCCAGGATTGCCATATGCCTCCTGCCTGCCAATATTAAGGGCACCTGGAATGTTTCAAAGTATCCTTTAACATATCAAGATTAACGGGACTAAAGTTCTAATTATTACTGCTGTGTTCTTAGGCAAACAATTATGAGACAGGATACCTGACAACTTTTCACCCATAAATTTGGTAACTTGGTTTACTTTTGGAGTTGCCCTTCTAGTGCTAATTGTCCTATTTTGATGCAAATGGAAAGCAGTAAGGATTCAGCCTTTACAAGACAAGCTTGCTTTGCATAGGTCCTCAGGGCATCCATTTAGGCTCTGAACATTCCAAAGGCCAACAAAGGCCAATTGGAAGCCTGACTATATCCTCCATTGAAGCTATGCTTTACTAATTTACAACTGTTAAGTTTTGATTTATGAAATTCCCTTCCCCACAAGAAAAATGAATGATGGCTTTATACTTTGATCTGAGGAGTGGTCCTAAGGAGGACTAAATCAGATTGTTCTGTACAAAAAAATCAGACAGTTCACATGGTTTTGGACAGGTTTTAGAATGAAATCTTGAAGATTTGCCAGGAGCCATAAAAAAATGACCTTTTTGCCTAAGTGACCATCTTGGGCGCCTGCCTGTTTCTGTTTTCCCTCTAGCTGAGCCCTTTATCAGAAGAAACAAGCCTGCCTGTCTCTGTCTCTGTTTTCCCCATAGCTGAGCCTTTTATCATAAAAAACAAATAACCACTTGAGGTTTAACTCACCTGCTAACTAACTTATCTACCATAAATACCTCAGTCTCCTAGCAATGTTTCCTGCCTGGCAAGATGGTTTTCCCACCTAAACGCCTGCCCTAAGAAGTCCCTTACCCTAGAACTATATAAACCCTCCCCTGGATCAATAAAGTTAGAGCTTGATCAGAACTCTCCACTTGCTCTCGTTTTTTGTGTCTCCTGTCCTTCATTTGTCCTCCCCCCTCCTAGGTTACCTGGTTCTCAGAGTGTCCTGCGGGCCAGGGCAGAGATTTACAATAGCTAGAGAAGAAAGGTCTCCAATATATAGATTACTTACAGTTCTTGGCTTTTATACCTTGCAAGCACATGTTCTTTACTAACTCTTGCTTGTACCCATAATAAGACTGCTAAGAGGTCTTTGATATCCTTGAAGGTCATCCCCCACTGCTGGAAACACCCTGCAGGAACACTCTTGCTGAGGAACTGACTTGAATCCTCCCAGAGATAAAATAGCCAACTTCTCTATGTAGGGATTATGGAGCTCTCCATATTCAACAACTTGATCTCTAATGACAACTGGGTTGGGCCCAATGGGAGTTAACCAAAGAGAAAAAAGCCAGTTTCCCTGGGCTTGGCTAGGTGTACAGATATACCCAGCCCTGGCAGCCATCTTTGGCACGCTAGCCCCTCATGGCCCTCTAGTGCTATGAGTCCCTAAGTTAGTTAATAATTCTTTGAGGTAGTTCAAAAATTCTTAAAAGACAAATTTTTAAAGATAACCTACTGAAAGAACCCTGGTCTTTCACTCGGGAACGGGACCGCCGAGAGACTCCAAGACCAAACTCGATGCAACAAGCAAGAGGATTTTTATTTCGGCGCTCCAGGCAGCTCCAGCAACTTCTCATGCAGGAGAGACTGAAGCAGCCCTTAGCAACTGAAGCAAGTGGTTTATAAAGGGGTTTTGGGTGGGGGTCTCCTTGGTGAAGAATTTTTGCAATCGCTGGTTAGCAAGAGTCCAGGCCTCTGTGATTGATGCAGTCTACCTGCTTAACAGCAGGAAGTTTGCTCCGGATGGCAATTATGCTATTAACAGAAGTTTCTTGCAAGACTTATTTTCTCTACAGCTGGTCATTCCCATCATGAAGGGTTACAGCTCCTTTTCCCATCACCAGGGGTTTCAGTGCGGGGAGGGAAGTAGCAAGGTGCATAGTTTTAGACAATGGCTAGCAGTAGCTATGCTTGAATAGCTATGAGCAATAGCTAACTATAGCTATGCCTGATCAGCTATGAGCAAATATCTACACTGTGGGCCTGGACTGGACCATTCTGTGAATTTTCTTTTTAGGGCAAGGGTCTTTCATTCCCTCCTCTTCTTTAGGCACACTCCAATCATGGAGTGTCAGTTACAGTTCTAGTGGTAAATTTCTGGGAAGATTGGAGTCAGTTCCTCAGCAAGAGTGTTCCTTCCAGGCGATTCCAGCAGTGGGGGATGTCTCTTCAGAATTCCAAAGACCTTGGGAGACCCATCCCAGCATAGCTGCTCTAATCCTGCCTCATTTTCCCATAAACCTATTTGAGGACTTAGACCACTTTGGGGATAAGGGTCGATGACTCTTTCTGAATGCTTCCTACTGAGTGGGGATGGTGGAGATGAAATTGTCTGATGCCCTCATCTAAGTCCTCATCTATGTGATGCTGGGATAGACTAGGTCTTTGACAGATGACTTTATTACTTCAAGGTCATCTAAAGGAGACAAAACAGATAACTTAAGCCTACAACATAAACCATTGTAACTGGGAAGGCATGTGGGATAAACCAAATAAGCTCATCATGTTGTAAAGTGTAAGGTGTAAGAGCCAGAAGCTAATCTACATACTGGAGACCCCCTTTTTCTTTTTTGGCAGCTGTGAGTCTCCAAGGTCACGTTCTAAAGGAGTGTAAAAGAACATATGCCTTTACATGGAAAGTTCTACAGATCCCTGAGCATTATCTTAGGCCTCTTCCTCTGATTCAAATAAAAAGCCAGCTTTGGCTTGCTAATGGAGTTCCATTACCCAAACACTGGAGTAGCCAGTCTATAATGCTCCACCAGAGGCTGAACCCACATGGGTGTAACAGAGACTGCATTTTTTAAAAAGAATATACAGAGAAGGATTGAGCTCCTTTTGATTTCAGTAAGGAACATATTTTACAATTAACTATACATGTGCCCAACATTTTATAAGTCCCAGCATGAGCATAAGCAATATAATTATTAAAAGAATAATTCCTCCTATGATAGCACCCTTTCATTTTTCTGCTTTGTGCTTCAATCCAGGAATTTTGTTTGTATTTTAGGCATAGCATTTTTAACATTCTTGCTTGCAAGTCCTAGATAATGATCTATCTGTGCCTGATGTCACTCATAAATAACAGGAATACTGATGAGTGAAATCAGCTAAAATCAGTGGTGTCAGACCATTGAACAGGGCACCAACATGAGTAAACACCCACATCAACACTGCAAACTTCAGAGAATCAACTAAATCATCAACTAAGAAAAGGTGCCTGAGTTCTTTTATTGTCCAGTTCATATGACCGAGAGCAGAATTACTGTACTTCTGAATCAATTCCTCGGATATAGCAACATCAGATTCCAAATATGCCCTGAATGGATGGCCTTCATCTGATTTCTGAATTGCTTGGATCACATCCTTATATACTCTAAAGCTGATAGTCATGGAGAGCAGGGCCAAGGCAATGTAGGCCACACTCATGATGCTGAATACTGTCAAAGAAAGCAGCAGGAACAAGCTGGCGCCAAACACTACTCTAGTTTTCTTAATCTCTCTAGGAGAGGAGATCAACAACTGAGGATCCCGAGCCTCTGCACTTGGGTGTGGCCAGGTTGGAGGGGAGAGCATCAGGGGCAGACAGGATTCAGATGGGCTCGGCCCGGGGGCTTATGCCAGCCAGGGGCAAAACGTAAATTACCTAGGCAAGAATGCTTAGCACCTGTCCATGGGTGTTACTGTGACATACCAAGAAATTCCTAGCACCTGCCCATGGGGTTACTATGACCTTCTCCAGGGAACAGGGGCCTTCCAACAAGCCTGAACTGGGAAGAAACACCAAGACCTGACAATTTCTATATTTTTTTTCATTTCTCCTAAATAAAGCCATATCTTTTCTCCAGAAAATGTTTCCTTGAAATAATATTTTATCAGGTTGGGATCTTATCCACCAGAATGTTTGGATAAGGATGCAGCATTTGGGTCTTTAAACTGCAGACTTTTGTTATATGCTGTCTGGCATTTTTTATAATCCATGATTTTCTCTTTGAACATCTTTGGTGCGTCTAAAACCAGAACCACGTGGATGACTTTATAACACTGTTAAAATATTTTATTCTATTAAGCCTAAACCTAGAATATTCAGGCATTTAGGCATGTAAACAAAGGAATGCCTAAAAAAAATTACTATTAAGCATATAAGGAATCTCGGTAGTTACTTTGTGAGTGACTAATGAACTTGTCATTTTCCTGACCTTAAACATTTCAGTAAAATCAAAAGTTGACAAAAGCCTAGGAAGGAAGTTGAGCACTAGAATTTTGTGCTCCCTAGTCCATTAATATAGAAACAAAGAGGCTTCCCATTTGCATGTTAAACTCAAGGTTCTCATGAGATGCTCAACCTGGCACTTTTGGCTTTCACTGGTTATCAGCTGCAAACTCCTTTTCCATCGGAGGGAAGCTATGAGCTTCAGGAAGAGCATGTGACCCCTGGGCCCTGGGGTTCAGAGGGCAATCTTCCTCTACTGGAGATTCCCATAGTTGGGACATAGGCCACATGAAAACTTCCTGTGCTTACGACCATCTCAAAGCGCCCAGTCTGGTCATATTTATAGCATCTTTCCATCTTTCCCCTGTTGGAAGGGGTCCTTATTTGGTCTGCTTGGGCATGCCTGTTGGTATTCTACCTATCCCCTTAGGCAAATGTCAAGTGTTGATTTGTTTGTTTCCTGGTTTGTTTGTTTTTTTTTATTAAGTCTTAGGTCTCCTGTCCTATTTTAAAGTCCTTAAAATGGTCTAAAAATAAGTTTAAAGGGGTCATCTGCATCTGTCCCACTTCATCCATCAACGGGGTCACAGAACAAAAAGAAAGACAAACAGAAACAAAGGATTCTACCTCTAAGACAGAAATGAAAGCTTCCTGATGGTGGACTATTTAATCACAGTGTGACGACCTCTCCCTTGCAGATAAGGACGCTATCTTCCAGATGGGGCCTATTTCCACCTAACAGATGAAGACCCTGTTGTCCTCCATATGGGAGTTTGGCTGATGTGGAGCTAGATGAAATTCCTGTTTCACCTTAGTCTTGAGGGTATTGGGAGGCAAAGCTTTTCCTGAGTTACTAGCTGGTACTTTTGGTATAGATCTCTATAGTCTCTTAACTTTCTGTCATTTGTTTGCCATTGTTTGTCTAGTTGGATAATATTATAACTTAAAGATCTTCCTGGGGTCATCTCTTGTCTAACATGTATACAGGGCATGTCTGAGAATATGCTACAAATTGACTCTCTTTTAGGTTGGTAGAACTAAGCATTCTAGATAGTCCCTGGACACAGGAAGGGAAAATCTCTCTTTTAGCTTCAATTAGTGAACCTGGACTTGGGGAAAGGATGCATGGCTTAGCAGAGTTCTGATAATCACTATATACACAGTATTGTCAGCAAACACATTCACTGACACTGCCTGTGCCATGGTCGGGGGAGACCAGCGCTCCACCCAACACCACAAGAGTCCCACCTGATGACACTAAAAGTGGAGAGTCCATGGTTCACACATGCCTGAAGCTTCCTGTATTCCCTGTGCTATTTAAACAACATAGTCATTGTCTCAGACTTGAAACACATTCCTTCAAGGCAAACATTTTTAGGAATTCCCTTCCATCGACTAACAAGAGCTAAGGTCACATTGATCCCCACTGTACTATGTAGACAAAGAGCTAGAGTCATGTTGATTCCCCACCACACGATGCAGACAGACAAAGGTTGGGAATCCCTCCAGGAGAGATAATTCAAGTACCAGTCTGGCCACACTCTTTGCAGAGTCATGGCTGATAACTTGTCCATAGTGGGTTCAGCGGTTTCGTGACTTGCGATTGGATTCTAATCCGATCCCACCCTAGACTATGTTATCACCATGGAAACTCAGAACTGGCCCAATTGAATCCCATGGCTTTAAGAGATTTTAGGGATCTTGCTGTGGGACTACAAACTCGAGCCAGAGGTGTTACAGGTTTCCCACCTCAGGCCGACACTTACTCACACATTCATACAGAGGTTAAAACATTCCCTCCCCCATTTTGCAGGTGCCCTTTTCCTCCCCCTCCAGGAGAGGCCTGCTCCAAAAGGTGAGCAGAGATTGGTTTAACAGAGTCTCTTTTACCGTGAAGCCCAAGATTTAGAGAAACTCCCTAACTGGCCTTGAGTTTGTTCCAAGCTGCCGCTGAGGCGAGGCCTCAGTGCCCTGCTCTCTGGGAACCCACCTCCCTGGAAGCCGGGAGGGCCCTGCCAAGGCTGATGCAGGCCTAGAGTAACCAAATTCCTGTTTAATCAAAGCAGACAATTGAAATACATTTGAGTACATGAAGCTTAATTCTTAGTTTCTAGTTTTTGAGGCTCAATGTCTTCTCTTTTAACATGGTAGAAGCATAACATACAATACTTTCTCTAACCATCTTTTCTAATTTTCACATTCCACAACATACTTACAACATACTTTAATGTTCTTTTTAAGTAACCAACTCATAAACCTCCTGCACATATTTTAATTTTCTAAGTAACATATCTCATTTTATAAACTTTTTTTAAACCTTTTGTACATCTAAGTACCATACATATTTTTTTCTACTCGATGGTTTCCTGCTGTTTTCACATTAGTTATCCTGTAAGAAATGTCCTTTAAAAGAGGCAGTAGACCTTATCTTAAAAAGAATTATATAATAGAACACAGGAGTACACCTGGGAACAGGAAATTAGAAAGTAAATTTATCCCCAAGAAAGGGAGCTCATACATACCAGGAGAATGAAGGAATTCCAATGAATTTCTCAGAAACCAGTTTTCTTTTCTGGCTGTTAGATAAGTTAATATTACACATGTGAAAACAAACCTAGGTAAAAACACAATACCATCTCTTGTAAAGCTTCATAAAAATCAAGATATTTTAATCAGTACATACTCAGGCCTCTTGATGTTCATTTAAGTGTGCACGTGTATTTAAATTGAGCATGCCAAAAAACTAAAATGTGATTTTAAGCGTGCAATAAAATTTGAAGTGGCCATAGCTTGCAATTTTAAACCATAAAACACACATATTATAAGAAATCCAGGTAACCAAACAAGTCAGAACATTTTAAGTAACTCTTTATCATCACAGGCAAATTTTTTCTACCTTAACACTCAGATTTTGGGTTCTTTTCTTAATATCCTTTCAGTGACTCAAGACAAGATAGACAAGACACAAATACTGCAGACTACAGATCAGACAAACTGCAGGCAGCAAATTCAGACAAACTACAGACAGCAGATTAGACAAACTCAGGTGGGAAGTGGACACTTCTGTCCTTTTCCCTATAGATTGAGGACATTCCGGTCCTTTCACTGAGTCCAGAGCATCCTCCCGGACTCTCCTGGTCTCTGCGATATGACACGTCTGTCTCGCAGTTTCTGACCGCCCCAAATCTAATACTCATATGAGGAAACAAAACAGACAAGTCTCATACCAAACACAAACAGACACAGACTTAGACAAAGCACAAGTAAACACAGACAAGAGCACTCACATACCTCCGAGGCCAGTATTGGGGCAATCTCTCTGGGGTCTTGAATCCCGGTCGAGCCCCTAAAATGAAAGACCCCCAGTCTTTCACTAAGGAACAGGACCACCAAGAGAGACTCCAAGACCAAACGTGATGCAACAAGCAAGAGGATTTTTATTTCAGCGTTCCAGGCAGCTCCAGCAACCTCCCACGCAGGAGAGACTGAAGCGGCCCCTAGCAACTGAAGCAAGTGGTTTATAAAGGGGTTTTTGGTGGGGGTCGCTGGTCAGCAAGAGTCCAGGCCTCTGTGATTGATGCAGTCTACCTGCTTAACCACAGGAAGTTTGCTCCGGATGGCAATTATGCTATTAACAGAAGTTTCTTGCAAAACTTGTTTTCCCTACAGCTGGTCATTCCCATCACGAAGGGTTACAGCTCCTTTTCCCATCACCAGGGGTTTCAGTGCAGGGAGGGAAGTAGCAAGGTGCATAGTTTTAGACAATGGCTAGCAGTAGCTATGCTTGAATAGCTATGAGCAATAGCTAACTATAGCTATGCCTGATCAGCTATGAGCAAATATCTACACTGTGGGCCTGGACTGGACCATTCTGTGAATTTTCTTTTTAGGGCAAGGGTCTTTCACCTACAGATCGGGGACTTTCTTCTGACAAAAGTTAGAAGGTTAAAAGCATTAATAGACCAGTAAAGGCTCTACTCAGTATTGGTAACTACAGAGGTTTTATTTTTTAAAGATTGCTTATCTAAAGAGACATACAGGTATTCTCTTGTGACCATGTGCTGCATGCTTATTCCATATTTAATAAGGTCCTGGTTTCTACAAAATTTTAAAAGTTTTTATTTACTTGTGTTGAAGATACAAAACTTGTGGTTGCTTAATGTTAAAGTAGTTAAGTAAATTGAGAACTACAATATCTTAGATGACAAATGAAGAAGCATCAGGTTTTGTGCAAATGTTATTACCAGGTGTTTGGAGTGATTTTCCACAATTTTAGAAAACGTATTTCCCAAGGCAGTGATAATTAATATTGAATATCTTCAGTCTCAAAGCTGTAGATATGATTTTGCTAGATGATTCAGTTATGTACTAGACAATTTAAGTGGACTATGAAATACCTATTAATGCAGACTTGGGTATCAAGCAGTGTCCTGAGATATTCTATCAAGTTCTTCCATGTAAAGTAATTTTAGTACATTATAAGCTTAAATAAAATTATGACTTGATTTTTAAAACCTTTATGTTACGAAAATTGTTTAAAACGTAATGATTGTAGTTAGAGAACTTTTTATGTTTTTTGTAAGCATGAGAAATGGAAACAAAGTTTTGTCTTTAGAAACAGTGGTTTGTAGACATTAAAAAACTAATTTGTGAGTGTTATTCTGCATTAGTTTTTATCTTCTTGCATAAAGTATTTCTTGTTGTACCTTGGTAACAATCTGATAAACTGGCTTCATTTTCATGATTTGTAAGTGTGCCTAGATATCTTTTATGATTTGTGAGTGCACCCGAAGGTAGAAATACATGTGTTTATAAAACTGTCTTGTTTGTATATTTGCATTTCTGGACCACACTGTAGCTAATTACTTTCATTCAATCTTAAGATACTTTTTAAAAAACTTAGTTTTAATACCTGTTGTGGAGGAAGAAAACTGCCTTTTAATTGTTTATAGTGAATAAATTTGTATTTTTAAGAAAAAAACAAATGTGATTAACGGTAGCTTGAGCTCTGTTATGCAATGCTTAATTATATTGGGGAAAAATCTAACATAGATGTTAGTTAATACTGATACAATGCTAATTTATATATCATGATATATTTCTTGCTTTGAAATATTACAATTTTTGTGTTATATTTCAAAGCAAGAAATATATCATGATATATAAATTAGACTGTTATAATTAGTAGTGTAATTAAAGAATTTAACTTAATTTAAAACATTAAAATGGGGACAAATGAAATTGGAAAAGCTTTGAATGAGTTGTCATCATTAATGAGTATTTCTAGTTCTTTTCCAAAGAGAAAAAATGTGGTCTCTGTCATCTTTAACATTTTGATTTACTAGTTTTTGCTTGTGTGCCTTTAATGTTTTCAAGTCATTCCCAGTTTAAATCAAGTTACAATATTGATTCACAGAAGTGCCATACATTTATCCTCCTGGGTGTGATGTACTGATGTTAGCTTTTGTCCTTTTTCTTGTCTATTGGGTCTCCAACATTTCCAAGGCTCATGAACAACTTATAGATACTGGGTTTGTAATCTGCTTATAGGTACTGGGTTTGTAACCAGAATCTGGAACAACATTAAAAAACTGCTTGATCCCTCTTGGGTTATAATTTACTCTGTCATAGGAGGAATTATATTGCTTAAGTGTTTCCTTCAGCACATCGCTCAGCAGTGGTCCATCAACAACCATGCTACAAGTACTTATAGCCCTTGAATATAAAAGCCATGGCCCTCCTAGAGACATGGTTCAAACTTGGATTGCAGAGATTCTTGAGGCCTTGGCCTAATCTACTATCCACATATCCTGACATGCCTTCCATAGCTCTTCTAGATAGCCTCTTTTAAAGCCTTTCAGTCTGCTCTGCATACAGCCTCTCCACCTGACCTGCCTTCAGCCTCCCAGCCAGCCCCTGCAATGAAGAAAAACTGTTTTTCTCTGCCACCTTGAGTTCCTCTTTGGGACCATGATTTCTTCACTACGATGGTCTCATGACTGATTAGTCAATGATGGGTGAGACTCCACACAAGGGTGGTTACCAACCTAAGACAGGCACAGTCAGCTATATTCCACGCAGCTGAAGAGGCTCAGGGTTATCCCAGCTATCATGGTTCCCATTAAAAAAATTATAAATAAATAAAAGGGTGAAATGTGGCACCTAGCCCAGCTCCCAGCTATGGACAAGCCTGGGCATGTACAGACATGTCCCAACAGAGGACTGTGCAGGCAGAGGGATGAACAACCAATAGAAAGAGGCCATCTAACCTGCACCTGCAATAGACACCTAGTAAACAGTTAAATGACTGGTGGTTATCCCCTCTGAGGAGGGATGGCAACATCTGATTGGACCTTGACCTTATATAAGCCCAAAACACCCTTAATGACTTTGAATCAGCGGCATCTTGTTCACT
Organism: Typhlomys cinereus; assembly: GCA_023101885.1. Lineage (NCBI taxonomy): Eukaryota > Metazoa > Chordata > Mammalia > Rodentia > Platacanthomyidae > Typhlomys > Typhlomys cinereus. The sequence continues at coordinate 154,083 of JALPQD010000010.1, forward strand.
GCTGCTTCTCACCTGATTCCCAGGGTCTGGCAGTGACCACATCTCCAGCTCACCCATTCGCCTCAAGGCCCTGTTCCCCTGTCCTATGGCTGGCCCAGCAGGGGATACAGCAACAACTTTGAATTTGAGAACTATGTAAATGCAGGGTAGACAGAGTCAGTCTATAATTCCAGCTTTAGAAGGCAGAGATGGGATCTCCAGAGTAAGCTGATTAGTTATTCGGCCTGAAGGAATAAGATGGAAAAGGCATCAAGGATGAATCCTGACACCTTTAGGCTCTACATGTACCAATAATCATGTGTATGCATGCTTGCACACACACACACAAACACACACGCTTATTCACATGAAAACACATTCACATATGTGGCACACCACACACACAGATGAAAAAGTGAAAAGAAAAGAAAGAACAACCAAACAATAACAACAAAATCCTACACAAAGTCCAGGCATGATTGATTGATGCCTGCAATCTCAGTAGTCAAGAGATTGAGGCAGGAGCCAGTGAGATGACTCAGCATATAAAGCACTTGTGTAAACCTGAGTTCCATCCCAAAGTGGCTCTTTGATATTCATAAAATGTGCTTGTGACTCATGCGATCTCTGCACACATACACAGTCATCATTTTTTTTATTTTTGAAATTATTTATTCAATTGTGGGTGCGTATGTGTGTGTGTGTGTGTGTGTGTGTGTGTGTGTGTGTGTGTGTAGATATGTGTAGAACCACAATTCGGGAACCACCATGGACCACCTCCACCTTCTCCTTGTTTACTCTGCCCCGGGATTCACAGGCTCCGCCCAACCAGGACCAGAAACGCAGGCCGCTCCCGCTTCTGCCTGGCATCTATACATGGGGTCTAGGATCCGAATCCAGGACCTTCCACCTGCAAGGCAGAGGCTTAACCCCTGAGCCACCTCTCCAGCTCCACACAGTCATCATTTTTTAAGTGCTGGTGAGATGGCTTAGTGTTTAAACCACTGGAGCTTAGATCCCCAGATACTATGGGAAATGCCTGTTTCTCCTTAAAGTCAGTTGTCCAGCAAACTCTGTGTTTGCTGAAACCCAAACTCAAAAAGAATAAGGCCAAAGAGTGACAGGAGATGATTCTTGATATCAACCTCACTTCGCATGTGAGTGCACACAAATGCACAGAAACCTACATATGTACCTTTGTTCACACACAAGTAAATCAAAAATATATATGAGTTCCACATACATGCAGGAAAATGAGATGAGAAATTAGAAAGGAAGGAAGAAAGAAAGAAGGGAAAGAAGTAAGGAGGCAGGGAGGAAGAAAGGAAGAAGGAAAAAAAGGCTGAGGCAGAAGGATGTTGGCTGGACAGGTGGGGCTGGACAGATGGCTCAGGAGTTAAGCCTCTGCCTTGCAGGCAGAAGATCCTGGGTTTGGATTCTAGACCCCACATATAGATGCCAGCAGAAGCAGAGGCAGCCTACATTTCTGGTCCTGGTAGGGTGAAGCGTGTGAATCCCAGGGCAGAGTAAACAAAGAGGAATTGGAGGTGGTCCATGGTGGTTCTCAAATTAGCTCGTGGTTCTACACACACACACACATATATACACACATGCATAATTGAATAAATAAAAATTTTTTTTCTAAAAAATGAAGGCCCTTTACCCTCGAGTTAAAAGCCCGATTCCTGAGCTACTGTCAGATGTCAGTTGCAAGGCAGAAACACTGTTGAATGTTGTCAGGTTGATTTGGTGGAGATCAGGATGGTGGGGTTTAGATTCTTCCCCTGAGCAAATCGTTACACTGTGGAGGATGCAAGCTACAGCTCTTGTTCAATAACTTTTCCTTTGAGTCTTGGCAGTTCACACCACTAAACTACATCCATCCCCTAACCCATTCTCTTTCATTTTTGCATGTGTGTGTGTGTGTGTGTGTGTGTGTGTGTGTGTGTGTGTGTGTTAGCATGTTTGGGTGTATACAAGAGGGCACTTGAGTGTGTGTGCCTGTGGAGGTCCAAGAGTGGCACTGGGAGTCAAGCTGGATTGTTCTATCTCCTTATTGCTTTGTTCTGGGGTTTCACAAGCTCTTTCTCTCCAGAACCAGAAGTGTAGATGACCCACGTTAACTGCTTAGCATTTTTTTTCTATTTTTACAAGCATATTGAGTTTTCATCCCATCTTCGCTCCCTCTCTTTTCCCTCCCATCTCCTCTCTTCCCTTCACAAATTCCTCTCAATAACACCCACCCTCCTGCCTTTATGTGTCTATGGACCCCAGGGTTCATTCTCGCTTGTCTACTCCTGTGGAGGCTCAGGCATCTCTGGCATATCAAGTTACCTGTCTTCAGGCCTCCCCACTGATATGAGCATTTCCCTTCACTCATCCAGTTTTAGAACTAAAGGTTTCCATGATAAGTTCTCATCTTTCTTGAATTCCAAGGTAGTATATGGGGCATGATATGTCAGTCACCATGCAGGTCTGAGAAGGACAAGTCCCTGTGTAGTGAGCTCCCAGGTACAGCAGTTCTGCCTTGAGTGGAATGTCCTGTCTAATGTTGAACCTTTCCACCTTTAGGTTCTTAGAATTTCACCACCCCTACCCTATGAGGCCACCGAAGCCTCAGGATGGGGAGAAATTTGGTTGGCCTGACTCTGGGTGAGCCCTTCTGAATTACTGATATTCAGAAATATGGTTGACCATTGCTGTCCACTTCCCTGCTCCTCCACTGCTCTAGGCTGCATCCTGTCAGGGTATTGAGCTCAAAGAAGACTTCTAGACTGAATGTTAATTGTTCTTCCAATCTATAAATAAATAACAGCTACTAACAAAGCAGTTTGATGTAGGTTCACTGGCTGTCTTCCCTATTGTTCTATTTCCTTCTTGTTTTTAGATTCTTGTCCTAGTTTACAGTAATAGTAACTCAAGCCAATCTGGAGTCCAATTAGAAAGCTGTTGGTTGTCTCCTTGATACTCCTGCCCCTATTACATGGATTATCACCTGTTGCCATGGTGATTTATATACTACAACTTATAGATCTCATGCTGTTTGATGGGACTTGTGGTTATTTCTCTCCCACAGCAGCTTCTACAGTATTCCTTGGTAACATGCAAGTTACCCAGCAAGGGAAGTCCTCAGTCAAGTTCCAGTTGATGTATTTTGCCCATGGTCTGTGATCCATAAGTGTTTCATCTTCAGTAAAAAAGCTCTTAAATGACATTTTTGGAGAGCAACCAAAAACAATGGCAAAAGCCTATAATCTTTGGAGACCTTTAAGACCTCACTGACCAACATTTTGTTAGAAAGCATCACATTACTGTTACCTCTAGTATAATTTTGTCCCTGGGTTCTAAGTGGATCAGCTAAGAGCTCTTTTTTTTTTTTCTTCTTCTGTTTTCCTTACTCTATGCTCCTGGACATAAGAAATTCCCGTTCTTATTCTGTTTCTTTAAAAGACAGAGGTGTTTTGTTTTGTTTTGTTTTACATATTATTGCACAGGATATTTCTTTGGGGTTACTACACACAATCTTAGTGTTTTTCCACAAGTCCTTTTGTTCCTACTATTTCCCCATCCCTTCATCTCCCGCTATGTATTTTTCCTAATTATTACAGCCCTCACCCTTGTCCTGGTGTATTAAATTTCCTCCTTAAAAGATTTCATACTAGTCACTCATAGGGAATTTCATAAATCAAAACTTAACAGTTGTAAATTAGTAAAGCATAGCTTCAATGGAGGATATAGTCAGGCTTCCAATTGGCCTTTGTTGGCCTTTGGAATGTTCAGAGCCTAAATGGATGCCCTGAGGACCTATGCAAAGCAAGCTTGTCTTGTAAAGGCTGAATCCTTACTGCTTTCCATTTGCATCAAAATAGGACAATTAGCACTAAAAGGGCAACTCCAAAAGTAAACCAAGTTACCAAATTTATGGGTGAAAAGTTGTCAGGTATCCTGTCTCATAATTGTTTGCCTAAGAACACAGCAGTAATAATTAGAACTTTAGTCCCGTTAATCTTGATATGTTAAAGGATACTTTGAAACATTCCAGGTGCCCTTAATATTGGCAGGCAGGAGGCATATGGCAATCCTGGACTTCCCTCTTATGGGCCAGGAAGAGCAGTGCTCAAGACACATTTAAAGCATTTTTTTTTCTTTGCCTATGGGGAAGGGTATTTCAAGTTTGTCAGCTTGGGCGTGCCTGCTAGTAATTTATCTATCCCCTTACAAAGATGGATTCTCAGAAAACTCTAAGTAATTTAGGTCAAAATCTTGCAAGGAAAAGGAAACATAAACTTGAGTTGAATCAAATGCACTTAGAATCTCCTGAGAACAGATTATGCTGGGTCCAGCATTTATCCTTCTTTGTTTCAAAGGAATGGGGTCTGACTAAAGTACAGGTTTGAATTCCTGTTCCACCCTAGCAGGCATATACATGGGAGCATGTAATTAGAAAGCAGATTTGTCCCCAAGAAAGGGAGCTCATACATACCAGGAGGAGGAAGAAATTCCAATGAACTTTTTAGAAGACATTATATTTTTTTGGTTGCTAGATTGATGGGATAAAATTCCATAAAAGAAGTTGAATAATGAGCAAGTTCGTTCAAGCAATATCATAGTGGCTTTGTTATTTTGGGGACACATGGAAAAACCTTTAATATAATGGCATTTTCATTTGTAGCCCTATTAAAAATCAAAACGAAGCGAGAAAATTTTTCATGAAAGAAAACTTACAAATTATCAGAAAAGCAATTGTGATCGATATTAAAAACATAACTAGTTAAGGCCTTAGATGTTACCAAAATTATTCTTATTTTTAAGTATGCATATGTGTATTTAAAAATGGCATGCCAAAATTTTCATATCAGCCTGCAACAGAAATGAAAAAAAATTGAAGTAGCCACAAACATGACACACATGTAAACACAGAACACAAAAACATACAAGCACATGAACGACATTTTACCAGCAACTGTACAATTTATCAGCAACTATCTTAAAATTACCATTGAAAGCTTTATCAGAGGCACATTAACATTTAGGAAAACCTTATTTAAAACAAGACCTCACATTAATTAAGTCCAGCACTTAGCTTAATTATGAAAAAACATCTAGCAAGGAAAACATTCTTATCCATAGTCCGGTTCCCACATATTCTCTGGGGGAATCCAAGGTGCTAAAACCTCAGCCTCATTCCAGAATTCCTCTCAGCCAGCAGACTTAATCTCTAGGCCTCTAGTCTCTAGGAGAGATTTTAAGACATGCATCTGGGGCTCCTTACAGTGTGAGGAGAGGTTATCCATTTTTCTAAAGAACAGAGATGAGACCAAAAGAGGCACAGATGAGACAAGGAATGTGTTGGGCCCAAATGTCTTATGCTTGCTGGGGGACTTCCAGAGTTTCTTACTACCCGCCCCCAGGCTGTATGCGCATATGGTGCCTCAGGGTCAGGCTGATTCAATATAATGGAGCCTTGGCTCTGAGTTCTGAGGGGACCAATTTCTTATGTGAACTCATGGGAGGAAAGCTTTGTTTTAAAGGGGCTCTTTGATCATGGGGAAATCAAGCTAGCAATTGGGGCTCCTTGATTATCGGCAAATCAAGCAAATGATTGTTTTCCTAACCTAAAGTGGGACTCCTTGAACATCAGTAAATCAAGCAAGCAACTGTGTTCCTAAGGACAGAGAAAAGGGAAAGAGGAGGGGGCCACCTGCTCACCTTCAGGTGCCATAAGTACAGGAACACAAAACCAGAGGGCCGGCTCACCGAACTTTACCAGAATGCTTGTCTCGTCTACACGGAAGGCGGACCCACGTTGGAACACCAATTGTTGCTGTATCCCATGCCTGGCCAACCGTGGTGGGGGGGGAGAAGGGGAGGGCCTCAAAGCGAATGGGTGAGCTGGTAACAGGGTTATCACCAGACCCGGGGAACCAGGTGAGAAGCAGCAGTGGACGAGATGCTGCTGATTCAAAGTCATTAAGAGCGTTTAAGGCTTATATAAGGTCAAGGTCCAATCAGGTGTTGCCATCCCTCCTCCAGGGGGACAGCCACCAATGATTTAACTGTTTACTAGGTGTCCATTGCAGGTGCAGGTTAGATGACCACTTTCCATTGGTTGTTCATCCTTCTGCCTGCACAGTCCTCTGTTGGAACATGTACATGCCCAGGTTTGTCCAATAGCTGGGAGCCGGGCTAGGGCCTCCCTGAATCGGTAGTGCCACACCGATTCAAAGTTTGTATTAATCTTCTCTTAATGTTACAAGAACAGCTCCAGTGGTTGGGGACGTGGCTCAGAAGAAGAAACTGGCCTAGTATCTTCCACAGAGGGCTGGGATGTGGTTCAGGAGTAGAGTGCCTGTCTAGGATTCCCCAGTAAGGGGCTCATCACTACAATGTTTTTCTACTACAAGAAAAAAAAATTCACTGTCTACTGCAGTTCCCCCTCTGACCCATCCTTTCTCTCCTGCACTGACTCTTACATTCTGCACCCTGTCTCAACTGGAGACTAGCCTTCTCCAGGTCAGAAAGGACACTTGACAGGAAAGATCATTTGGCCAAAGTATGAATCTCAATGTCTTTAAGATCATTATTTTAATTTCATCTTCACAAGATCTGAAGGTCGGTGGGTCTTCACACACTCCTCATTAAAGTTTAAATACTCCTGAAGGTTCTATTCCAGTTTTCAGGAAACATTTTGATGCTAAGTGCATTGCTTCTATTTTCCCATCTTGTCTTGCTCATCCGATCCCTCTTCCACTATAAAGATGGACACTGGACTCAGGCAACTACCTAGTGATGGCAGAATCTCATGTGAAAGGCCTTTCTTCTCAGTGGCGCTACTGCCCTATCATTCACCAGTGCTGAGATGTGAAGAAGTTGTCTTTGTACTGATTTTGCATGTGACAAGTATTCATTGATACTGGGTAACACACTTGGGGGTTCCTATATAAGCCAGGATAATCTTGAACTTACCCTCCCCAGTGCGAGGGTTAGAGGTGTGTAGTGCACTCACATCCAATTTCTGTGGTATTGGGTATCAGACCTCAGATTTCTTGTATACTAGGCAAACATTGTACCAACTGTCGCATCCCTTGGCTGAGAGGGCATTTTGAGGCAACTGATATTTCTGGGATATCTCTGTGTGTCTACTTCTGTACTAAGCTGTAAAGATTTGTAGTTTATCAGGAGAAAAGCATTTGCCATGAAAGAGTGAAGATTTGTGTCCTCAGACCCCATATGAAAGTCAGATGGGGAACACAAGCTTCAGCAATCTTTGTTCTCGGGCAATGAGAGGTGGAGATGAAAGGATCCTGCAAGCTGGAGAGCCAGCCCAGTGTCTGAAGTGGGAAAACCACAAACAGACCCTGTTTCAAACACACTGGAAGGCGGGAATCAACACCTGAGGTTACCCTGTGATACCTGCATTCATTTGCATGAAAATGTATACATAGTACACCACAAAGAGGCTTGCCACATAAAGGAATATTTGTATTCTACGTATGCTATCTCTGTTTCTGGGCAGTTGGCTCTCCATATCTGTGAGTATCCTTGAAAATATTTGGAAAAATAATGCTGAGTATGTAACAACTTTATTTTTTAAAATGTATTTGAGAGAGACGATATTCGTGTTCCCTGAATAATAGAGTGTATCAATCTCTAAATAACATTTGCATTTTGTTAGGTATAAAGCATTTTAAAGGTAATATATTTGATGATGTTGTAGGATGCGTGTACCATTTTATTTAAAGTTGATCCACAGGGGAGTTGATACTCATCCAGAGGTTTTAGATTCAACTCCTAGAGAAACCAAGGACTAAGAAGTAAGGTGGCTGTACTTACAGGTTTTATGTTGTGGTGATGGTTATGTCCTAGTGTAACTAATTTGTTACCTTGACTTTCTTCCTATTGCTGTGGGGTTTGGTTTTGTGGCAACTGTGCTTGACTTTTCTTTGGACTGCATCTGCTAGGCGTAGGGTAACTTCTCAGAGCATGAAGTGATTTGTTTTTCTGCCTAGACTGGATGGCATTTTATTTTAATCTGTGTCCTCAACAGACTTGGCTTTGGGGGAGAAAATTTCACATATATTGGTCTTTCTTACCTGTTACCAGAGGTTAGTCCATTAGTCAAATGTTTCCATGGCTGGGGATGGCAGTCCTGACACAGTACAAGCACCACATTCTCTCCCACTGTTGTTGTTATTAACCATAACTTCCATCTTTGCTTTTCCATTTTTCCAGTGTAGAACTATGTTTATCTGAAGTTGGACCAGTTCTTTATTTTCATTTTGACTTTTTTATTCATAACTCATAAAACTTAACTTTAGAATGTGTAGTTCACTGTTATTTTTAATTGATCTATTTTCTTATTAGGTGGGGCAGGTAGAATATATGTGCATGCATAGCATGGCACAGTATAGGTGAAGGTCAAAGGTCAACTTTTAGACATCAGTTCTCTCCTACCATGTGGGCTTTTGGGGAATAGAAGTTTGAGGACCTAAGGGTCCTCAGACTTGCAAATCAGGCACCTTACTAGCTAATTATCTCACTGTCCTTAGTTCATTTTTTTTTTTAACATCTTCACCAGGTTGTACAACCACCAAGACTATCCCCACCTTAAGACACTTCCATCAGTGCAAAAGAAGCACTGCAGTCCCCCTCAGTTTTGCTCCAACAACCCCTTAGCACTGTCACCAGTGCTATATGGAGTTTCATATTCTGGACATTTCATGTGTGTGGAGTAATGATATGACTTTTTCCATCTGGGTTCTTTTACTTAACATGAGGCTTTTATTCAAATATCAATAGAATAGTAGTCAGCTACTTGTTGAGTGAATAATATTCCATGTCCTAGTGTAACTTATAACTTTACCACTGTTTAGCTATCCATTCATTAAATGATGAGCTTTCAAGTTCCCATTTTTAATTATAAATAATTCTGCTATGAACATTTGTAAACAAGTTATTTTAATGCTTGTGAGAAAGGAGGAGGCAAAAGAGAACACATATACACATGTCATAATGAACACATGCAGAAGTCACAGCACACTTTTGAAAGTCAATTCTCTCTTACACCATGTGCAGATCAGACTCAGGTCACCAGATTTGCAAACAGGAGCCTTACTCACTGAGCTACCTTGACAACCCCTGTACAACTTTTGAATGTTGTTTTCTGTTTCCTTGAAGTGAGGGGAATTGTTGGATACCACGGTAATCACCTAAAACAGTTTGAGGTTTTTCCAAACTGTTACCTAATGGTGCCATTCCATTTTTCATCCTTCACAGATTGTACAGGGCTCCTGTTTCTCTCCATGTTGCCAAATGCATACCTGCCTATTTTATTATGGCCTCTCCTCCCCCCACCACAGTGAATCAGAATGGTCTTACTTAATTTAGTGATGTGTTGTTTTTCTCACCAAACACAAATGAGACACCAGTGATGTGGGTCACTGATGCTTGGGTACAGATGGACCTGGCTTTAAACATTCTCCTCTGAACTCTTGAAAGTCAAAGGCCCCACCACTGGGCTGCATTTTCATTTTACAAATGAACAAGATTGCTCCAGCTTTGCATTGCCAGGCTTGAGTGTGTCCCTGGTGTTCCTGGTGTTCTGTGCAGCTGAAGTTTAGATTGGGAGCTTTTTCCTTTTCTTCTTTTGAGGGAATTTGTGTCTCACAATGTGGCTCAGCCTGGCCTAGAGCTCATGACTATTACCTCAGCCTCCCAGATGTCAGCATCATAGGTGTAGCCACCATGCATGGTTTGTTCCATGCTGGAGATTGAACCCAGTTATACCTGGCCACTGCAGAGAAGTTGGTGCTGTGCCATAGCTTGTGTGTGTGTGTGTGTGTGTGTGTGTGTGTGTGTCTGTGTGTGTGCGCGCGCACGTGCGCACATAGGTTGTGGAGTTAATTCTCTCCTTCCACCTTTATGTGGGTCCTAGGAATTGACTCCAATTGTCAGGCTTGTGCGGAAAGCTCCCTCACCTGCTGAGGTATCTGATCTGCTGATCCTACAATTAGCTTTTAATCTCTTCTTTGCATGTGTGTGGTATTGGGGTTAAAACCCAGAGTCTCACACAACCTAAATTTATGTTGGCCAATTAAACTACATATGACAATACCAGGCAATTTATTCATAACTGTTTTAAACTTTATTGTTATGTGGGTGTACAGTTGTGCATGCCATGGTGTGCACATGGAAGGCAAAGGGTAACTCTTCAGAGCTAGACTCTCTCCTTTTCCTGGACTCTATCCTTTTGCATTATTGAGGTAGGGTCTTTCTTGTTTCTGCCAGTATTCCAGACTCACCTGGGATTACAGATGCCAGACTATATCTGGCTTTTTTGTGAGTTCTAGGTATTAAACACAGGTCATGAGGCATGTGACAGGCACTTCTTTAACATGTTTTAAAGGAGACCTGTATCTGTGGTAAGCTTTTTTGTAGTAGTAGCCATGATTCTTACCTGGATGACAACCTCTCCTCTATTTATAACAGATATTGCTATTCTGAGGATTGCCAGTGACACTTAGCTCTATTTTTTTTCCTGGCAACACCAGGGATTGAGCTGGCAACCCTCTTTTATTTTTTTAATTATTATTTTATTGTGGGTGGAAGGGACAAAAGTGAACACAAGCCATGGCATGCCACTGAGCCTATATGTAGGTTAGAGATGGCTTGTAGTTGGTTCTCTCCTACCTTTGATGTGGGCTCCAGGATCAATTTCAGATGACCTTGAAATATTATAGAGCCTGAAAATGACTCAGCATGTAATAGTAGATTTTGCATCAGAGTTTTATCTTTGGAGTGCGGTAATCTAGATAAACATTGTCAAAGGGTCAGGTAATTATAATTGAATTGTATTTCTAAGTCAGGCCTGACTGGAAGCATTCTTGTTTTCTGGATAGTACATGTTAGAATGGAGTAGTCTTGTTGCCTGGAACCTTGTTCTTTCCTGAAGGGAATCACTGTGCCCACCTCATAACTCACTCCAGGATGTTATGAAGTCTTTTTTTAACTTCAAGTAGTCCTCATGCTGTTGCTTTCATATAATGTTGCAGCTTTATGAATGTGCCAAAGCTCAAAAGGCTATCATCAGAAATTCTCTTCTGAGGGACATTAATTTCTGCTTATCAAAGATTCTGTTCTCAACTTCCCAAAGGTTAAATGCTGCCACATGACCCTAATGTAGAATTTTTTGTTCTTGTCCCTCACAGGTGATCTAGTGGGTGCCTGGACCTTCAGCCTCAGACTAATTATACCAATTATACATCACGTTCAAATAGAGTATCTTTCAGAAGGTAAAATTTACTTGCAAGGAAGCTGCTCTCTTTAACACCTTTGGTTCTCAAATGAGCCCGTGGTTCTACACAGACACACACACACACACACTATGCACACACGCACATATATCACATGCATAATTGAATAAATAAAAAATTTTTCTAAAAAATGAAGGCCCTTTACCCTTGAGTTAAAAGCCCAATTCTGAGCTACTGTCAGATGTTACATGGGAGGCAGAAACACTGTTGAATGTTGTCAAGTTGATTTGGTGGAGATCAAGATGGTGGGGTTTAGATTCTTCCCCTGAGCAAGTGGTTACACTGTGGAGGAGGCAAGTTATAGCCCTTGTTCGATAACTTTTCCTTTGAGTCTTGGCAGTGTGCAGTTGGAACCAGCACCTCATGCCACTGAACTACATCCATCCCTTAACCCATTCTCTTTCATTTTTGCATGTGTGTGTGCAGTGTGTGCTGTGTGTGTGTGTGTGTGTGTGTGTGTGTGTGTGCATGCTTGGGTGTACACAAGAGAGTACTTGAGTGTGTGTGCCTGTGAGGTCTGAGAGTGGCACTGGGAATGATGCTGGATTGTTCTACCTCCTTGCTTTTTTGTTCTGGGGTTTCACAAGCTCTTACTCAGAGCCAGAAGTGTAGATGACCCACGTTAACTGCTTAGCATTTTTTTTCTATTTTACAAGCATATTGAGTTTTCATCCCATCTTCGCCTCCCTCTCTTTTCTCTCCCATCCCCTCTCTTCCCTTCACAAATCCCTCTCAGTCACTCTCACCCTCCTGCCTTTATGCATCTATAGTTCATTCTGTCTACTCCTGTGAAGGCTCAGGCCTCTCTGGCATATCAAGTTACCTCTCTTCAGGCCCCCCTACTGATATGAGCATTTCCCTTCACTTATCCAGCTTTAGACCTAAAGGTTTCCATGGTAAATTCTCATCTTTCTTGAATTCCAAGGTAGTATATGGGGGCATGTTGGTAGTCAGTCACCATGCAGGTCTGAGAAGGACAAGTCCCTGTGTAGTGAGCTCCCAGGTACAGCAGTTCTGCCTTGAGTGGAATGTCCTTTAGATTTAGAATTTCACCACCTCTACCCTATGAGGCCACCGAAGCCTTGGTTGGCCTGACTCTGGGTGAGCCCTGCTGAATCACTGATACTCAGGAATATGGTTGACCATTGCCATCATCTTCACTGCTCTTCCATTGCTCTAGGCTGCATCCTGTCAGGGTATTGAGCTCGAAGAAGATTTCTAGGCTGAATGTTAATTGTTCTTCCAATCTATGGATATAATAACAGCTACTTACAGAGCAGTTTGATGTAGATTCTCTGGCTGTCTTCCCTATTGTTCTATTTCCTTCGTGTTTTTAGATTCTTGTCCTAGTTTACAGTAATAGTAACTCAAGCCAATCTGGCGTCCAATTAGAAAGCTGTTGGTTGTCTCCTTGATACTCCTGCCCCTATTACATGGGTTGTCACTTGTTGCCATGGTGATTTATGTACTGCAACTTATAGATCTCATGTTGTTTGATGGGACTTGTGGTTATTTCTCTCCCACAGCAGCTTCTACAGTATTCCTTGGTAACATGCAAGCTACCCAGCAAGGGAAGTCCTCAGTCAAGTTCCAGTTGATATATTTTGCCCATGTTCTGTGATCCATAAGTGTTTCATCTTCAGTAAAAAGCTCTTAAATGACATTTCTGGAGAGCAACCAAAAACAATCGGCAAAAGCCTATAATCGTTTGGAGACCTTTAAGACCTCACTGGACCAACATTTTGTTAGAAAGCATCACATTACTGTTACCTGCTAGTATAATTTTGTCCCTGGTTCTAAGTGGATCAGCTCAGAGCTCTTTTTTTTTTTCTTCTTCTGTTTTCCTTACTCTATGCTCCTCGGACATAAGGAATTCCCATTCTTATTCCGTTTCTTTAAAAGACATAGTGTTTATTGTTTTGTTTTTACATATTATTGCACAGGATATTGCTTTGGGGTTACTTCACACAATCTTAGTGTTTTTCCTACAAGTCCTTTGTTCCTACTATCTCCCCATCCCTTCATCCCCGCTATGTATTTTTCCCAATTATTACAGCCCTCACCCTTGTCCTGTGTACTAAATTTCCCCTTAAAAGATTTCATACTAGTCACTCATTGGTCTTTTTTCAAATTTTCTGGCTTTTACGGGGCTTCCAATACAAACACATTGAGAAGGATATTAGTTCTTTGTCAATATGAAATTTTCTAATTCCATTAATTTACCAGAAAGTTCCATAATTTCATCCTTTCTGGTTCCAGAGGTAAAGATTACATCATGTATATGTAACACATTTTCATTATCCATTCATCCGTTGTTGGGCATGTTGACTGACTTCCATATTTTGTTTTGCTTTGTGAGTAGAGATGCCATGAACGTAGATGAACAAGCATGTTTGGAATAAGATGTAGAGTCTTTTGGGAATATTTCAACGAGTGATGTAGCTGGGTCATATGGCAGATCCATTTTAAGCTTTGTGAGAACCTCCACACTGATGTCCATAGAGACTGTACCAGTTTACATTCTCACCAGCAGTGAGTGTCCCTTTTTTCCACAGCCTCAAAAGCGATCTCTGGTTTTTTTGTGTTCTCTATCTTAGCCATTCTGATTAGGATAAGATAGTATCACATAGTTGATTTGATTTGCATTTCTCTGATAGTAGTTAAGTTGAGCACCTTTTTTTTTAACATTTTTTATTATTTCTGCTCATACAAACTTAATAGGTACACCATTTCCCTCCTTCCCTTCTCCTCCCACTGAACCCCCTGCTCTCCCTCCCCTCAGCCCTCCATCCCCATCCCCCAGTGCCTCCCCCCCAATTCCCAGAGAGTGCTTTACTGTGCATGTCAGACTCTACTCTGGGTCCTCCTCTTCAATGATGTACAAGAACCCAGTGGCATTTCCCTGAACACTTTCCTGTGTTCCCCTTAAGCATAGGGACACTACTGTGGCTGTCAATCCCTTGTCTCTAAGGATCTTGGTGCCTTAGCAGATGCTAGACTTTGTGAGGTCAATAGTGTGTTGGACATTGCACAGGGCATGCAAAGTCCTATTATGATTACTTCAGCCCTAACTTGTGTGGAATATCTTGCAAACCATTGCTCCTCCCCTCGTTTTGCTCTTACAATCTTATGGCTCCCTCTTCTGCAAATGTCCCTGCGCTTCAGGATGGGGGGGAGGATTAGGCTGGCCTAGTTCCTAAGTGGTTGATGTAGAGTCTCTGAAGTTTCTGGATTGTGGTTTGTTGATTTTCTTTTGCAGTTTTGCTGCTCCTGCAATGCCCTTCACTCCATCCTGATGGGCATTGTATGTCACCCCCTGGCCAGAGACAAAAAGCTGTTAAGCTGGAGTATTGTTATAATAGCATATTCAAGGGTAGATATATAAAAGTAGGAAACCACAGTGAGGGAGGGGTCAACCACCCATTTGCAAAATGGTTACTTTTTATCTGCCAGACGATATGCCCTCCCCTTCTGGTGAGATCATACCCCCTCAGTTGTAAATGATCAGGAACGAACGTCTATGACCTTAACCAGGTGTCTCATTACTTACTTACAGTCCTTGATGGAGGCCTATTTTCTCTGCTGTAACATGGTCCCCTCTCTCCTTGTTTCTGGTGTGGCCTCCAACACCATCCCTCCTGTTTATAATCCTTGGAATTACTGTAGGTATTAAATAGATTTATCTTTGAGTGTCTCAAGGTAGGCTGGGTGGGTTTGGTACTAGGAGCACCTATGAGGGAGTACATACGGCGTTAATTTTCTGGGTCTGGGATACTTCACTTAATATAATTGCTTTCTAATGACATCCATTTCCTGGCAAATTCCAGTAATTCAGTAATTTTTGATGGCTGAGTAGTACTCCATTGTACAGATGTACCACATTTCCTTATCCACTCGTCAACTGTTGGGACATTTGGGTTGATTCCATGACTTTGCTATTGTAAACAGTGCTGCTATGAACATGGTTGTGCTTGTGCTATTGAGGTGAACCTCTGCTGCATGGGGGGTTATCCCAAAAGTGGAATAGCAGGGTCATATGGCATTTCAATCTTTAGTTTCTTTAAGAATCTCCAGACGGGGGCTGGAGAGGTGGCTCAGGGGTTAAGCCTCCGCCTTGCAGGCTGAAGGTCCTGAGTTCGGATCCCAGATCCCACGTATAGACGCCAGGCAGAAGCGGGGGCGGTCTGCGCTTCTGGTCCTGGTAGGGCGGAGCCGTGAATCCCGGGGCAGAAGGAGATGGAGGAGTCCATGGTGGTTCACGAATTCGTCTGTGGTTCTACACATACACAGACACATGCACACAGATACACACACACACACACGCGCGTGCGCACACATACACACGGACATACACACACACAGTTGAATAAATAATAAAAAAAAATTAAAAAAAAAAAGAATCTCCAGACGGCTCACCAGAGTGGCTGTGTGAGCCTGCATTCCCACCAGCAACCTAGGAGAGTTCCCCTCTCTCCACATCCTCTCCAACATTTGTTGTTGTTTGTGTATTGTGGATTTTGCCATCCTGGCCAGGGTGAGATGATATCTCAAGGAAGTTTTGATTTGCATTTCCCTGATGGCTAAAGAAATGGAGCATTTTTAAAGATATTTCTTAGACATTTTAATTTCACCCTGGTAAAATTTCTTTTGAGTTCCAAGGTCCATTTTTTAATTGGGCTATTAGTTTCTTTGGTGTTTAGCTTTCTAAGTTCTTTTGCACTCTGGATAATAGAGCTCTATCAGATATGTGGTTAGTGAAGATTTTCTCCCATTCTGTGGGTTGCCTTTGAGCTCGTGTTACAATCTCTTTATCTGAACAGAAGCTCTTTAATTTCACAAGATCCCAACTGTTGAGAGTTGGTAGCAGTGACTGTGCCATTGGATGTCTGTTTAGGAATTGTTGGCCTAGCCCAATCAGCTCGAGGGAGTTCCCTATCCTGTCAACTATGGTTTTTATAGTCTCTGGCCTTATATCAAGGTCCTTGATCCATTTGGAATTAAGTCTTGTACATGGTGACAAGTATGGGTCCAGCTTTAATCTTCTGCATATGGAGACCCAGTTTTGCCAGCACCATCTGTTGAAGATACTGTTCTTTTTCCATTGGATTTTTTGGGCCCCTTTGTCAAAGAAAAATGGCTGTAATTTTGTGGGCTTATATCTGGGTCTTCAACCCTTATCCATTGACTCTGTGTCGATTTTGGAGCCAGTACTAGGCTGTTTTTATAACTATGGATTTGTAGTATAGACTAAGGTTTGGTATGGTGATATCTCCAGCAGTGTTTTTGTTACTCAGGATTGTCTTTGCTATCCTGGGTCTTTTGTGCCTCCATATGAACTTTGAGATTGTTTGGTCAACTTCTTTAAAGAATTGCTTTGGGATTTTAATTGATATGGCATTGAATTTGTATATTGCCTTGGTAGGATGGTCATTTTATGATGTTGATTCTGCCAATCCAGGATCATGGGAGGTCTTTCCACCTTCTGGTGTCTTCTGCAATTTCTTTCTTTAGGGTTTTAAAGTTTTTATTGTAAAAGTCTTTTATCTCCCTGGTTAGGTTTATACCAAGGTATTTCATTTTTGGGGGGCTATTGTAAATGGGATTGAGTCTCTTAGGGCTTTTTCACTTCTTTCATTCTGGGCATATAGGAGGGCCACTAATTTTTGTACACTATTTTGTATCCTGCCACCACCCTGCTGAACTTCTGTATTAGTTCCAGGGCTTCCTGGTGGAGTTTTTGGGATCACTCAGGTATAGGATATCATCTGTAAATAGAGATAACTTGACTTCTTCCTTGCCAATTCGAATCCTTTTTATGTCCCTTTCTTGTCTTATGGCTTCAGCTAAGACTTCAAGTACAATATTGAAAAGAAGTGGTGACAGTGGACAGCTTTGTCTAGTTCCTGATCAAAGTGGGAATGCTTCAAGTTTTTCCCCATTGAGTATAATCCTTGCTGTGGGCTTTTTGTATACAGCTTTTGTTATATCGATAAATGTTCCTTCCATTCCAACCTTCTCTAGGGTTTTGATCATAAAGGGCTGTTGGATCTTGTCAAAAGCTTTTTCTGCATCTATGGAGAATATCATGTGGTCTTGAACATTGGACTGGTTTATATGGTAAATTACATTTATTGATTTACGTATGTTGAACCAACCTTGTGTGCCTGGGATAAAGCCTACTTGATCCCTCTGAATGGTGGGACCCTTTTTTCTGAGAATTTGCAACACACAACATCTACTTTCCCCCAGACAGCAAACCAATGACAGACAAATTAAAGCAACAGTTATGCTGAATTCCAAATTGAGATGTGTTGATTTCTCTTATGCAGTTCTTGTCATCACCCTTGCATCCAAGAACGAGTGGGCAGACAGCCAGGAAAACCAGGAAACTTTTCCCTGCCCTGCCATCTGAATGGGAAGACAGGTCGCCTACCACACAAGTGACAGCTGGAATGGAAAGAGATTTGAACTTGTTGGTAACAGCAGGATCCAAGCTGACAGCTTTGCCACAGTGCTCTGGATCTGGGAAGTATTCCAAACAGAGAGGTTTATAGTTGGGGAGAGAGCCTCAGCTCTTCCTTTCAGCCAGGTCACAAGATGCCGACTAGAAGCAGCGGTGTCTCAGAAAGCCGGAGGGCTAGTAGTAAGTAGTTATGTGTGTCCTGAGCAAGAAATGAACTCCCATCCAGCAGCTTAGTGACGCCTGCTCCTGCTCCTAGCCACGCAGCTTGAAAGCTGCGAGCCATGAGCTGAAAGGCGGGCAGCGGTACCTCGCGCGAGTGAGTACCGCTTGGGAAAGAAGTTTCCAGGAGTAGTTGAGTCTCCCAAAAGTCTATCTCCAGCAAGTCTTGAAGGCAGAAACTTCCAGTCAGCCTTCCAGTCTCCTTTCTCTTCCTTTTCCAACTTGCAGTCCAATGAGCATCTCCTCTGGGAGTCAGGATCTCAGCCAGTGTCAGGAGCTGGACTGGACCCAGACTATGGAAAGACTCCTCCATAAAGGCTCAGCTTGACCCTGATTGGCTGGATACATGCATGTAAAGAAGTAATGTCTAATCAAACATAGAAGGCAAAACTAAAACTTTCCAAAACCAGAAGTAGTTCTCAAGCAGGGCCCTCTGCTCTATCTATTCTTCCTTAATATATAATAAAGGGAAAGCAGAGAAAAGCAAAAGAGGAAGGTGGGAAACCCACTTTTTTAAGGTCCTTGCACCTTTGTAGCATTTCAATTTGGGTTAAAGAGCCCGGTTGCCCTCAAGGGTTCCTATCAGCCAGAGTTTTTCCCTTGCATTTTACTCATTCCTCTGCTGCCACAGCAGGCCACGGGGAGGTTGGTGGAACCTGGCTACCAGACAGTCATCATGGATGCTGTCATGCATCCTGCCACCACCTTGCCAACAAGAGCTTTCACGTCTGCTGGTGAAAGTCCAGATCTTTACCTGGGACCATCCAATCACTGCTGCTGGCTGGCAGTGTGTTGCCAGGATCAGAAGGTGAGATTTTATACTTGTAGTCTCATTGCTGTCATGTCTTGATGTCCTTGTGATGATTGCCTGTTCGTGCACATCATGGTGGCAGGCATGGTAGCTGTCAAAGGCTGCACACTCCCTCATCGGTCATTCTAGGAACACATTTTGGCTTTTATCTCAGGATGCTAGTAGGTATAAGAGTCTCCTTCAGGCGCAGCTTGGCTGGTCAGAGAGATCCCTGCCTCACCTGGTTGTATATAGTTTCTCATAATTTTGGTCCTTGAGAATCTATCCGTGTGGGGGCCTCAGTCTAGATGACTCAAATAATCTGGCAAGGTTAGACAAAGATGTTTTGGTGGAGAAAGTCTGGAGGGCAGCTCATGATGTTTTGACCAGCTCAGGGAAAGTCAGGAGGAGTCGGCTCAGGATGTTCTGAAGAATTTACACAACTACAGCCTGCATGCTGCCTGACTTCTTTAAGATGATTGGTGCCCATATCCCCGCCCTATAATTCCCCTTGCTGTTTCTGTCTTTATAAGATGGTTGTGGACTTGCAATAAATGAGTTCCTGCTTGACTAGACTCCCTGTCGGTGTGATTGTCCTCGGGAAGGAGGGCTGGGAGCGGGCGGACAGCGCACTCACATTATCCTGATCCCCCATGTGGAGGACCTGTGGGACCGGCCTGCAGGACTGAGCTGCAATCCCCAGGGACCGGATTGTAGTAAGTTTCTCAGGAACTTCCTGAGACTTGTGACCCATTTCCTGTTGTATCCTGGGTCTCAGGAGTGTCCCCCTCACTCCAGGAGGAAAAACTTCAAGTTTAAGGAAGGTTGTTATACTACATCCAGACAGGTGACATTTGAACAGGCAGAGGAGGCCACCAGAGGGGTGAGGTGGGGTGTGTCGGGTGAGGTGTCTATTCAGGGACCAAGAGATGTCTTCTCTTTTCCCATCGAGTCTGAAATGATCTTCTAGCAGCCAATGTTCATGCAAACCTGTCTACAAGCTCTGCCTCCTCAAACCCACGGGAGTGAGTGCGGTGGCCACAGGCACAGGGCTACTGCTCTGACACTCCTGCCAAAGGAAGATAGGTGCAGTCACAGCAATTGGACTCCCAGCTGAGAGTAAGCCCTGCTCTGGCATCAGAGAACCACCATGGTGGCCCTGGCCAGCCTTCTTCCCTTAGGGGTACTCTGACTTTGCTCATCATCTCTCCAGCCACATCAGAGATGGCTCGTCGAGTTAAAGGCTGTGGAGTCATCCAAACTATGTTTCTGAACATTTGTTGGAAGGAACTCACTGAGATAGACATTTTCAGGCCAGACTTGGTTTCTCTGGCAACTAAGGTTTCCTTAAAACCTTCCTATGCTTCTGCTCTAATTGCTTCCAGTCAGTTACTTGTGTAGATAACATCTTTTCTAGCTTTTTTTAAAAAAAAAATAACACTTTTTATTCTTTCATACATGATGCAAGTATATTGATCATATCTATCCTGCTTCCCCATTTTACTTTTCTGAGTTTCCCTAAATTCTCCCTCTCCACCCTTCATGCTCTTTTCTTCATTTTTAATAACCTCTGAGTCTGAGAGGAGTGCTGCCTGCCTACACATGGGTGTGGGGTTATCCACTTGAAGGATCACCTTCCAGCAGTCACACCCTTAAAGAAATTGACTCCCCAGCTGTTTCAACTACCCATAGTTCCTCAGCTGGGAGTAGGCCTCATGAGCCCCTTCTCCATCCATACTGAGAGGTTTGAATATCTTGCAGGTGACCACAGCTGCACAGTTCCTGAGTGCACAGCCGTGTCATGTGCAGAAGACAGGATTCCCAAGCATCCCTTTCCATCCTTTGGTTCTTTTTTCAATTTACTTTCCTCTTTTAGAGTTGTATTGTTTAATTATTTACTATTTACTTGCGAGAGAAAGACAGACAGAGGCAGAGAGACAGAGATAGAGATATATATGCTATAGGTGGAGTTTCACAGGGCAGCTTTTTCTGAAATCAGCTCTTTCCTTCCACCATGTGTGCTTCTGGGAATCTAACTCATATCACCAGGGTTGTAAGCAGATAACTCACTCAGTTAAGGTGTCTACAATCAGCTTACCTGCTGAACCATCGTTCCAGCCCACTACCCAAGCGTCTAGTTCTTTCATTCTTCCTGCCCCTCCTTCTTTATGTGATGTTTTCTAAACCATGGAGAGAATGTTGATATTAATGTATCATTTAGGACTGATCACTCAGCAATTACTTATTATCAACATGTACAGTAGTATAGTATAGATCTTCTGCATTAGTCACTGCAATAAGAGCTTCTCTGATCCTGGCGTGAGAACGCAGTGCTGATTTATAAGCTATAAAACAAATACTTAGGAGGCAATTTGAAAACCCATTCATTATAATAAAACAATAGTAGTAGGTCCCCCTAGTGCCTGTGTCCTCCCCCAGCCATGGGTTTTTGGTTATGGTTATGGTAACTGACATGCATTCCCTCCCATAGAGCATGACTCAGAATACTCCATAACCAGTGAGCATTTGTCTAGCCAGGTTGTATTTTAACATGCAGTGTCCAGCACTGGATAAGTCATTGATGCCTTTTTCTCCCACAGCTTGTATATAGCACTGGCATGGTTTAAATGTGAGTTCATGCTCATGTGTTTGAATCCTTAGTTAATGTTAATATTTGAGAAGTTCATAGCATCTTTGAGAGGTGGAACATTTTTGGAAGAAAGGATGCCACAGAGGGAGGGCCTTGAGGTTTGGTAGCCCTGCTTTGTTTCTTGTAGTTTGTCCTTGCTTGCTCTATGTGAACCAGACTCTAGCATCAGTTTCCAAACCATGCATTCTGCTATGAGATTCCCATTTTAGTGGACTATCTCCCCTCTGGAACCATATGCCAAATAAATCTTTCTTCTTCAAGTTTTGTGTGACTGTTGTCCCACAGCAACAAAAAGAAAGGAACAGCAGCAGCATCTTCTGGCATTATAGAAGTTAGTTGTTAGGGAGGAAGTTTCCAGGACAGTTCTGGCTTGATATCTGTACATCCTGCAACTAAAGCATGTGGTTTCTATAGCAACAGGGTTTACTGTCTGGTTATGGTGCGCAGTCAAGAGCAATGGCAATAGCCTGTGTTGTTTTGGGGCCTCACTGGTCTCCATAACCTATGTTAATGTTTGTGACATTAAAATAACTAAATACTACATGCCCTAAATGTCAAGATAGTCTTATTTCTTCCATCTCCTGCATACAAAGAGAACTATAATTCTTGCCCAAATTCACTTATTTCTTGTCATCTTTCTGATGAGAGAAAACAAAAAAAAGCCGCAAAATACACTCACCATCTTTGTTTTTACAGTTATATTTCCCTGATCATAGTGTGTGCACCTTTGACGTTGTCATACACTACTTTATTAAGCAAGACAGATATCACCAGCTTTCCAGCCTAGACACTATGAACAGCACCTTCTATCAAATCAGCCTAGTCAATTATCTCTCCAATGACAGTCCTCTTGCCTCTCGCTCCTCTCTTTCTCCTCTGCTTTCCTAGCCATTAAATAAGTAGCAAGGTTTCTATTAAGCTAGTCCTTGTGGTTCCAGCTGCTATGTCAGTTCAGTAAAGGTATTAAAATGTTATTACAATGAGGCCCACAAAGAGAAGAAATTTTTCTTCTTTGTAGGTCTGCGGGCACAGTCTGTCTTGTGGAGCAGCACTGCTGGATGCAGCCACTCACATCCAGGGTGACATGAGTCGGTGGTTTGCATCACGGTCACTCTAATGTTAACCTCATAGTCACTGCAAGGATTGCAGGGGCATGCAGCAGAGGCAAGCACCCCTAGCCCATAATGAGGTCACGTCGCAACCTGTCTCTGCTGTTCACTATCACCAGAAAGAACTATAAATCGCCATGGTCTTGTTGATTTCAAGGGAGACTGGCAAGTATAGCCTTGCCTGACTCAACCCCCTTTTCTAGTAAGGAAAATGGGTGAGCAGAACTGAGAAATAAGTGAATAGTCATCACAGTAATGCGAGAGGATACATATTCAAATGGAGACCTAGTCCTTCAGGATGACAACTGAGTGTGGAAGGAGAGTTTTGGGGCTTGGGAAATAAGCATATTTGGGAATCAAACATGGCTTATTTAAATCCCTGGACCAAGAAAGAATGCTCCAGTGCCAGATCAGGCAACCGATGAGGCTGCACAATGCGGAGGATGGGACAGCACGAGGAGACTGGTGGAGACGGGAGACGGGAAGTAGTTTGCAGCAGGGAGGAGGAGGGGACATGGGATTGACTAATTGTAATACATTGAACTAACTGTAAACAAAGAGAACTGAGGGAAAGAATGAAACAATTAAACAGACTAAGGATTGCATCCCAGGATACTCCAGAGTTTAGAGATTTGAGCATGCAGAAGCCCAGACCCAGCAATGAGTTGGAGAGGGGAAAATATGAGTGCAATGGGAAATTCACAAGGGTGAGCATTCCTCTAAAAGTCAAGAGTAGAAAGTACCTTCAGAAAGGATCTGAGAGTGACCAACTATGCTCTGCACTGAGAGGTTAAGCAAGGCAAGCACTGAGAAGTGGTCACTTAGTCCAAGCAGAAAGGGCTATTAGGTAATCTTGAAAAGAAGGGTGTTAATGGAATGGGGGAGAAGGAGAACCTGATTCTATTGCATTAGAAGGAAATAGAGGGGAAAAAGCAGAGATAAAGTTCAGACAGTCTACAACAGTTTTTCTGTTAATAAAGAGAAGAGAGAGAGGAAGAAAGGAAGGAAAGGAAGGAAGGAAGGAGAGAGAGAGAAAGAGAGAGGAAAGAGAGAAAAGAAAGAAGAAAGAAGAAGAAAGAAAGAGAAAGAAAGAAAGAAGAAGAGAAAAAAGAAAAGAAAAAGAAAGAAAGGCAAAACGAGAAACGAAAGAGAAAGAAAGAAAAGAAGAAGAAAGAAAGAAAAAAAAAAAAAGAAAGAAAAGAAAGAAAAGAAAAAGAAAAGAGAGACGAGAAAAGAAAGAAAAAAAAAGGAAAACAAGAAGAAAAGAAAAAGAAAAGAAAGAAAGAAAAGAAAGAAAGACGAAGAAAGAAGAAAGAAAGAAAGAAAGAAAGAAAGAAAGAAAGAAAGAAAGAAAGGGGATAGTAGTCTAGTGGAGGCAAATGTAAGAACTAGTGCAGAGTATTTTGTTAAGGGAAGAAATAGGTAAACATAGGTATAAGGGCTCTCTGAGAAACAGAACCAATAGAATAAATCTGTATTACAGAGGGTTACATAGTTAGATTTATAGCTGAGGGTTCAAGCTCTGGGCACATCTATGGAGAATTAGTAGTTAAGTCCAGAGCAAACATGCAGAAGATTGTCTAGTTAATGAGGGAGGCCCAGCCCATGGGCAGGTGAATAAGATGGAGGGAACTTGAGACAATGGGCATCCTTCTGTATATTTGGCCAGACGTACTGGTCCCTCTTGCCGCCATTATGTGGATATGGTGTAGCCAGTTCCTTTGGCCCTTGAAGTTGGTGTGGGCTTTCCTGCCAAGCTGGACAAGGAACTGTAACCCAGAATTGTAAGTCCGAATAAAACCCCCTTTTTCTTTTTTTTTTTTTTTCAACATTTTGAATTTGATTTTATATTCTGAATAAAGACAAAATTGTGAAGTTTTTTATCAAAACAGATAATGTAGCATATAACTATGCATAAAATGTTTAGTGAAGTTACTTTCACATAGAAATATGTGATGTGAAATTTTTTTCTTTTTTTATACATTATTTTATTATAATTTCAGCTCATACAAACTTAATAGGTACACCAGTTCCCTCTCTCCCTCCTCCTCCCCCTGAACCCCCTGCTCCCCCTCCCCACACCCCTCTTTCCCCATCCCCCAGTGCCTCCCGCCCCAATTCCCAGAGAGTCTTTCTTGTGCATGCCTGACTCTCCTCTGGGCCCTCCTCTCCGATGACGTACAAGGACCCAGTGGCATTTCCCTGAACCCTTTCCTGTGTTCCCCTTAAGCATAGGAACACTACTGTGGCTGCCAATCCCTTGCCTCTAAGGATCTTGGTGCCTTTAGCAGATGCTAGACTTTGTGAGGTCAATAATGTGTTGGACATTGCAGGGCATGCAAAGTCCAATTATGATTGCTTCGGCCCTAACTTGTGTGGAGTATCTTGCAAATCATTGCTTCTCCCATCCTTTTGCTCTTACAATCTTACCGCCCCCTCTTCCGCAAATGTCCCTGAGCTTCAAGATGGGGAGAGATTAGTCTGGCCTAGTTCTAGGTGGTTGATATAGAGTCTCTGAAGTTCTGGATTGTGGTTTGTTGATTTTCTTTTGCAGTTTTACTGCTCCTGCAATGCCCTTCACTCCATCCTGCTGGGCACTGTATGTCACCCCCTGGCCAGAGACAAAAAGCTGTTAAACTGGAGTCTTATTATAAAAGCACATTCAAGGGTAGATGTAATAAAAGTAGGAAACCTCAGTGAGGGAGGGGTCAATCACCCATTTGCAAAATGAAAACCTCCTTTTTCTTGTAAGTCATTTTGGTTGTGAATTTATCAGCAAGAACGTAGAGAAACTGCAACAAAGGAGGTATATTAGATTGGCTTACATGATACTTACTAGTAGTCCAACAACACTGTCTGCACACTCAGAAAGGCTGAAAGCACTCTAGCTTCTCAGTCTATAGATCTGGATCCCGGGCTGGAGAGGTGGCTCAGGGGTTAAGCCTCAGGTGCAAGGTCCTGAGTTTGGATCCCAGACCCCATGCATTAGACGGCGGGCAGAAGCGCGCGGGGGGGGGGGGGGGGGGGGGACGGCCTGCGTTTCTGGTCCTGGTAGGGCGGAGCCTGTGAATCCCCCGGCAGAGTAAACAGGGAGGAGGTGGAGGCGTCTGGAGGTTCCCGAATTCGTCCGTGCTTCTACACATACACACATACATGCACACACATACATTCACACATGTGCACACACGCATACACGCACAATTGAATAAATAATAATAAAAAAATTTAGATCTGGATCCCTTGGAGGTTCTAATCTGCCCTGGAGAATCCTGGAGAGCCACTGGGCTTCGGTTCACATCGGAAGGTTGAAGAGGGTGGGTTCTGATCTAGCCAAGGATGATAGTGGCAGCAGCAGCAAAAGGGTAGATGCAACACACCGGCTGGGGCAAATGTGGGCAGGCAAGAAGCTGCAGCCTTTTCCAATTTTTTCTTTTAAATCTGGGTGGCTTCCCCCAGGAAGGTGCTGCCTACTGTGGGGGAAAGCCTTCTTCCTTTAGTTAATCCTTCCATAAAACACCTCAAAAGCACTAACCAACTTGACAACCAAAATTAAACATCACAGCATGTTTGTGTGCTGATAAGAATAATCTCTGATATTAAAGGCACATATATATATATAATCTGCCTGCTAATGTAAACCAGACTGAGAACCTGTAGAAGAAGAGGCCATAGGCCCTAGGAAGGAGCAAACTACTATAACTTATCATAAGGACATGATCCCAAATAACCATCTAAGCATTTATCATTGTCTTTGTAGATTGGAGACACTCTCAACACTCAACATGGAAGCTTCCATTTGCAGCAGAAGATGTTTAATGCAAAGAACATCTAAATCAGACCCTACTACAAAACTCAGGTAACATCAGGGAAAAGAGGCAGTGAGGATGTAGGTGGGCAAGGGTGTGACAGATAATGTATTCTGAATACAACAGGGTGTCTGTATCTGTGAACTCACCATGAACAGTGTCTACTTCCCTAAGACCTCCACAAGATTTAACCCATTAATCTATCACCACCAACGGGACAAGATCTCAAGAGGTGCTATGCCTCCCTGAGAAATAACTGAGGATTAATGTATGATGTCAGGGATGGGCCATAAAGAAGTACTTTCCTCAATGGTAGACACACTGATACATCTTCCATATTCCAACAAGTGCTCAGATGAAGACCACCAGTACAGGCAACCTGGATAGGACTCAGTGGGCTGCAAATGCACATGAGGGTGATTGTGGGGAGGGAGGTTCACAGTGAGAGGGTGAGGGGGCATGGGACTGAATGGTAAGGGATGAAAATAACATAAATTGATTGCATTAATGTATGAAAGTAATAAAAATTAATATTAAAAGAATGATCTCAGAGAATCTTGGAAATAAGTGCAAAAGCAAAATACTTTAGAGGTTAGATTTACTGAATGCTTATATTATTAAAAAAATCCTGGTGAAGATATTAGATATTCAACATAAGAAAATAGACAGGGAACTGCAAAGTAAACTAGAAATGCAGAAATATGGAATAACTAAGAAACAAAACAATAGAACTGGTGAATGCATGTAGCAGTTGATTTTTGAAGTTTTGGGGAAATCTATAAAAGTACCTAATACATTTGCTTGGGCAAGAAAAAGTAATTGAACAAACATCAAAATATAGAAACATAGGGACTGAAAAATAAAAGGGTTTGGCATATGAAAATATTACCTTGTGGGAAACAGAAATTAAAATTTAATGAATGACTCTAAAGAAAGATGATAAATTATCAAAGAATTACCCTTTAGTTCTTCAAAAAATAGATAATTCCAGTACTTATGTCATATGAAATTTCCCAAAGGTGTAGTACTTAGATGTTCCTAAGAAGATAGTAACAACATGAGTAAAAAAAAAAAAATACACAGCTTATTTTCAGATACAAATCAAGCCCAACACAATGAATAAGAATCAAGTATAGTCCTGGAATATACTGGAAGAATTCATTACAATCAAGTTCATAAAAGAGTCTGACATGAGTCCAAGATTAACGAACACCTTCTCTTTCTACATGAGAATTTAATCTTTGTTAATTTTCTAGTCCCTTTCCCTGTCAGCATAGAAGGCAGCTGGTAAAAATAGCTTCTTCTTAGGTAAGTCATATTCAGGGGGAAACAAATATATTTAATAGCAAACTTTAGCATTTGTCAATGTGTATGTACTGTGACTTTCTTGGGGACACATCCTTTGGAAGGGCCCTGGACACTATGTCAATGGGATTGTCCCAGGGGCCAGGCAGAATGAGGTTGTTGTGCCCAGGCAGTGCCATACCTCTGTAAAGTGCCTTTCATCTTATACCTGAGCTCTGCTTCTGTGAGATCTTTAATCACTATTTTAATTCTAGTATATACTGGGAAAATTATTTCATGGAATTAGACAAGTAAAATATAGCACTTTAGAGGCAAGAGGCCAATTTTTATTTGAAAATGACTTGACTAGCTAGAGCAAAAGAGCAATTTAAAATCTATTGTAGTTTGACATTGTATGCACCTATAATATGAAGAAGCTGAGGCAGGAGATGGCTTAAGCTGGTGAATTAAAGGCCAACTTGACCAGCCTTTTGTTTGACCCTGTGTCAAAATTCTACAATATCAATCAATATTTTTTACTTTGGATATCAAGGGTAGTGTATTACAGAGGATATCTAGCATTGCTATTCCTAATTTTATGATATTGAACACTTAAAAAGGTATTAAAATATCAATATTATGCAAGCTAATTGTAAGCATGCTAATTTAAATACATATATAAATACACCTATATGAAAAATTAAAACATATGAGTCATTACCACTTAATAAAGTTTCAAAGTTTTATGACAATTTTCTCTCTAGAAGCCAAATTATTAATATTTGCCTAATATAGCACACATGAGAAAACTAAAGTTTCAGGCACAATTATTAGTGTGAGTATTTTTAATCCATTTTCAAATAATTCTGTAAAGAAAAATGGAAGGCTTTATTTGATAATCTCTGGATTCTAATATGACTGGAAGAATTGAAATAATCAAGAATAACTGAAGAACAAATTATAAAACTTTCAAATGTTTTATTAGTTTCCTTCCCTTAGCCTTTTCTGTGTCAGTGATTTAAAACACAAATTTTAAAGACATTTTGATTCATCTACATCTTTTTATAAAAACAGGAATTCTATGTTTACAGCAAATGTTTGATATCACAAAGCTAGCAGTAATAATGCAGATATCTTCTGTTACACATTACTCTTGGTCTCCAAAGTAAAACTTCTTTTTGCAAATGAAAATTTTAATGCACGTAGGACAGGTCTCCTGAACATCTGAAAGTTACCAGCTAGGGCTGAACCCCTTCCCTCCATGCCTCTGTTCCTGGACTTCTCTGGGAGCCACATGGACACAGGAGGGAAAGAACTGGACAATAGATCATGTCTGGGAATATGAGACAGGTTTCAGGTCTGCTATCTAGTCACAAGGCCCCAACTTAACTGCAAGGAAATGAGAAAATATTTTTTCCAGTGTACCAAGGAGGCAAATGAAAACTTTTACTCAAGTGATTAGCATCGTCTTTGTCATGACCTCAGGAAATCAGTGGATTTAGTTTTTCATTACCGCCAAAGAAAACTTACCAGTAATTCTGATATCACTTGAAAAACAAAGCATTATCTTTGAAAATCATTTTCCTAAACTCATTCAATCAGTGCTTTTTATCACATATCAGGTTGTATATTTCTTTGGGAATTTGTAACATATAACCTACCCAGTTTACCTGGACATTTTGCTTAAAATACGTAACCCAGGCTATAGTGTGTATATAAGTGCTCAACAGATATTGGTTACCTCCTAAACTCAAGTAGAGTTTTTGCTTCTGAGAAACAAACAGTTCTTTACTCAGTTTTTTGTCCATCCAAAACAGACAAGTGAAAGCACTAGTATTAACGTCTTCCATGTCTAAATCATCTCTGAAACACTGCCTTTTAAATTTCCAGTATCCCTGCTTCCTCCCGGCATCTATACATGGGGTCTAGGATCCGAACTCAGGACCTTCTGCCTGCAAGGCAGAGGCTTAACCCCTGAGCCAGATGGCTCTGTGTTTCTGGTCCTGGTAGGGCGGAGCCTGTGGATCCTGGGGCAGAGTAAACAAGGAGGAGGTGGAGGCGATCCATTGTGGTTCCCGAATTTGTCCGTGGTTCTACACATACATACATACATACATACACACACATATACACACACACACATATGCATACACGCACAATTGAATAAATAATAAATAATAAAAAAATTTAAATAAATAAATTTCCAGTATCAATAAAAGCATTTGCTTTTTTAAAGGATTTGCACTAATCTGAAGTTACTTCGGCTACCTTTCATCCCTTTGCCACATGGAGAAAATACTAGTTCAATTTTTCACTTTCCTTAATAAAATTTCAACCTTTTTCCTCTGATCTCCAAAACACGAATCAGTTCTCAACATAGAAGGCTTATCCTTGTTACATTGAATTATTTTTGTGGAAGTCATGCGAGGTAGGGGATATGTTATCAATTCCCCTGGCTTCCCAAATATTAATCTTGGATCAAGTCAGTGTTTTGGAATTTAGTTCAGAACCTGGAAAACTCTTTACTGGATTGGACTTTTAGCCTTCATAAGTTTATCACCAGTCAAATAAGATGAGCATCTGCATTTTCTGGGGGTACTCAAGGGGTGTTATTTGAGGCAGCTAGCTTCTTAGAGAATTTAAGGCCAAGAGAAACTTATTAACCCCTTAAAAGAAAACTTGGTCTCCTGAAGAAAATGCCAGAAAACACAATGGAGGAAGTAAAAAATTTCAATCATTTCTGGGGGCGGAAGGAAGGATGAATAGATGGAGTGCAAAAGAGTGTTAGGCAATGAAATTATGCTGTATGATGGTATGATTATGAATACACATCCTTACACAGTTGCCAAAACCAGAATGAGTGCTAATGTGAACTGTAGGTTTCTGATGTAACTATATGGCAATGTAGGTGCATCTATTGTAGCAAAACGTCTGTGTTGATGGTGAGGGAGGATGCATGTAGGGAAGGGAGTATGTAACCTCTCTTTGTGGTTTTCCTGTGAACCCAAAACTACTCCAAAAAGACGTGTTTTAAAGTGATTGCTAGGAAACCCAGATTTAAATTCTGCCAGAAGTTATTTTAACTCTGAGTGTTTAAAATATGTGTTCTTTGCCTGCTTGCCCCAGTCTTAATTTTCTCCTTGTTTTAGAGTACCAGTCCTTGAAGTTTTTCTTTTTAGAAACAGGTAGAGCTAAAATGACTCAGTACATAAAAAGATAAAACACAGGCCTGTGACTGTTATCATAGGAGCTGATCTCAAAGCTGTGGCTTACTTGTTCCATGTTTTAGTATTTTCAAAGTTTTTTTTTTTTTCTGCTTCTAATAGTGAGTTCTAGTCTCTGGAAAAAATCTTTAAATTTGCTGTATTTTGTTTCTTCTGTGTAGGTAGTTTGCATTCTTCATAACAACACATTTAACACCTTTCTTTAAATGACAAAATTTGCTGCCCATAGAAAATACTATCTTTACTTAATGATAAGGCAGAATACTACTCCAAGACTCTTTGTTGGAATATCCTTTGCATGTAATCTAAATCAGTTAAGAAGATCAACTTTTGCCTCAAATGGAAAAAAAAAACACACAACTGTCCTTTTATAAACAATTTAGGGAACATGTGAGAGACATGTTGATTCAGGGAAGCTTTCATCCCTAATGCAAACAAGTTTTAGTATAAAATTCACTGAAATTGACATAATTGAAATTCCAATAGATTAATATTAAATTGCAGTGTCTTCTCTTCTGTTATAGATACATGTTAACTATGATTGACTATGCAGTAATTTCATCAAAGAAGTCAATCAAATTCCTTTAGAGTTATTATCTTATTTTTCTCAGTGTAGATCTAGGAGAATAGCATAATTTCTTACTATGTTTACTTAGTGAAAAATATAATCCAGGCTAGTACTTAAGAGTTGGGCAAATGTGATATTTAAGCCCAGTCATAAAGATCACTTTTCTTCCTTCTGATCATTCAACTTCTCTAAACTTTAGTTTTATCTTTTATGTAGAGGAATGCTAGTATGTATCTTGAAAAGCTACGATGAGATTTAATGATTAAATATAATACTCCACCAAACTGCCTAGTACACTAATGGTATTTAGTTAACAGTAGACATAGGAAAAGTTGAACACAGCGAATTGAATCCAACATTATGATTTGGATCATGATCTCTGTTCTGCTGTATATGGAGGTAAAACTATGAGCATCCACACACCTCTCTGGTGAGAGGAATGCTGGGCAGTTACTGTGTTCTTATGCGCAGGACCTTTTCTTCTTTGTCACAGGGGTTTCTTGTCTCTCACGATGATAGAAGCTTGGGGGCGGAGGCTCCTGTTTTTCAACAACAGGTATGAATTGTTGTGTATGGAGTAACCAATGTAAGCGTCGGGATGCTACCAGAGAAGACGGTGTTTCACCTGAAGTAGAGATGTAAAGAATTTGTTATTTTCAGTGACATAAGGATGAGAGTGACTTGCCCATCAAAGGAAGGCAGGCCTGGCTAGGCTTGGGTTGCATGAACCCAAGTGCTGCATGTTCCCGGCCAGGCAGGGATGTCTTCAGCTCGCCAGTTCTCATTGCTTCGTGCCATCTGCTCGAATGTCTTCACATTTTATTTTTTTCCAATATATAATTGAACAGGTATCTAATGAATAAACCTTCTGTGCATTGCACTGAATTAAAGCAAAGTACTATCCATATTTTAGGTGTATGACTGAAGTTAATTTCAACCCTATAGTCACTTACAATAGTTGTTATTGTCAATTTGATAGGATTTAGACTCACCTAGGAGATAAGTTGCTAGGCACACCTGTGAGGAATTATGTAGATTAAAGTTAGCGTCTGAGAACGTCAGTGAGAGATTTTTTTTTATTAGGTTATTTGATATGGGAAGACCCGGCTTCACTGTGGGTGGGAGCATTCATGGACTTGGGTTTCTAGGCTGTATAAAAAGGAAAAAGTGAACTGATTACAAACATGCATCCATTCATAGTTTGCTTCCTGAGTGTGGATGTGATGTGACCGGATGTTTCCAGAACATGCCCCTAGACTTGCTGCAGTGTCCTCCTGAACTGTGAGGCAGAATAAACTCTTTCTCCCTTAAGTTGCTTTTGTCAGGATAGTTTACCATAGCCATAGGAAAAGAAACTAAGATACCATTTGATTTTGCTGTCTTACAGCAACAGCAAACACCAGAGATTGTACTATGTTGTACCTTTCTATGACAAGAAATATTTTTATTTTTAAAAATTACCCTAGTGGGAATCAGAGGAAAGGAACTCAAGTAAAATGCCTGGAGTCAGGTCCAGTGGTAAACAGCTATAACTCCAGCACTGAGGGGCTGAGACAGGGGGATCATAAGTTCAAAGCCAGTCTGATTAAAAAAGATATTATCTTAAAAAAAAAGAGGTAGATACAGTAATTGTAAATATTATAAACAGGAGGGATGGGGAAGGAGGGCCCCACCAGAAACAGAGAGGGGACCATGTTACAGCAGAGAAAATAGGCCACCATCAAGGACTGCAAGGGGTGACATCCAATACACATCAGGAAGGAGCCAAGGGCATTGCAGGAACATCAAAACAGAAAAAAAATCAACAAACCATACTTCAGAACATCAGAGACTCTATATCAACCACCTGGAACTGGGCCAGCCTAATCTCTCCCCATCCTGAAGCTCAAGGAAATTTGTGGAAGAGGGGGGCGATAAGATTGTAAGAGCACAAGGATGGGAGGAGCAATGATATGCAAGATACTCCACACAAGTTAGGGCTGAAGCAATTATAATAGGACTCTGCATGATCTGCGCAATGACCAACATATCATTGACCCCCTCAAATTCTAGCATGGACTCAAGGCACTAGGATCCTTAGAAACAAGGGATTAGCAGTCACAATAGTGTTCCTTTTTTTTTTTTTTAACATTTTTATTATTATTTCTGCTCATACAAACTTAATAGGTACACTGATTCCCTACCTTCCTCTTCCTCCCCCAACCCCCCTGCTCCCCCTCCCCTCACCCCTCCCTCCCCATCTCACAGTGCCCCCCCCATTACCCGGAGAATCCTTTAATGTGCATGCCAGACTCTCCTCTGGGCCCTCCTCTCCGATGAGGTGCAAGGACCCAGTGGCATTTCCCTGAACCCTTTCCTGTGTTCCCCTTAAGCATAGGAACACCACAATAGTGTTCCTATGCTTAAGGGGAACACAAGAAAGAGTTCTAGGAATTGCCACTGAGTCCTTACACCTCATGGGAGAGGAGGACCCAGAGGAAAGTTTGATATACATATTAAAGGATGCTTCGGAGATGGGCGAGGGGGCACTGGGAGAAAGGGAGGGAGGGGGGAAAGGAAGGGGCAAAGGGGGAGAGAACAAGGAGGTCCAGGAAGGGGTGGAGGGAGGGAGGGGACAGGGGTTCCTATTACGTTTGTATGAGCAGAAAAAAAAAGAGATAGATATGAGAAAAAAAAAAAAAAGACTGCCCACACTTCAGGAACATCCTGGAATCTGAAAGAGCCAAGGATAAGATCATCAGATATACAACAAAAAAACCTAGGCAAATATTCTGTGGCCAGCAGAGGTGAAGAATGTGTGGAACCTTCTCTTCCAGAACAACTGGCAGGGCCACCTAGGCCTTGAGGAGCCAGAAGGTGGGCCCAGATGTGTGATCACAGGAAGCACAAAAATGAGAGAAATGACATGTCATATTCATTGGATATTCAAAGGCTATTAAAGCATTGTTTATATAATTGACTGACAGTCCTTATGGTATGGTAGGTTCTATCATTATCCCCAACTTTAGAAAAGAAAAACAATGTTGCTTGCCTCAGTTAAAGGCCTCAATCCATCCTCATATCTGTCACTGGGCACTTGTCCATAATTTTGATGTTGTCAAAGGAAACAGAGCATTTTTGATGAGAAGATTATGACTTGAACTTCTTCTTATATCTCATACAAATATGTCTTATAATTAGAGATTGCTCAAATAATTGCAAGCTCAACACCACAGGACTCATTTTTTTCACTGTCCTCTTGTGTGAAAGGAGACCCATAGAAGTTAACTTAAAAGGTTACACAGCTATCAAGTTCTGGAGCTGAAATCCAACACTAGGTTATTTGGCTTCAGAGCCTGCATTTGCAACCAGTGTTACTTGGTTACTGTTTTTGCTGTATTATTGCTCATGTGCAAGAGTAGTGGAAGAGAGTTTGGGCTTTATCTGCCAGTGTCCATAATTTGTGATTATTAAGACAGTGACAGCAATGCCAAGAAAAAGCAAATGGCCAAATAGCAAATTTCAAAAGTTATTATTTATGTGAGAGTATGCATATATACATACATAAATGCATCTATCTAATATAGATACAGCTATATAAATACAGATATTCTTTGAACCTATGTGATCACAAGGTTGATTTCTAACTCATGTCTGTCACAAGTATGTTTCCATTGTATTTTGAAACAAAGACTCAACTTTGTAGCTCAGGCTGGCCTGTAACTCAAGATCTTCCCCTTTCTACCTCCTGAGTGCTGGGATCTCTGCAGTGTGATACCAGAATCATTTCCATGTGATAATTTTTTTAGTCACTTACCTTTCATTCATCTTTTTTATTCCCTCAAATTCATTTTATTATTATCTTGTCTCGTATCACAAATAGTGCTATGTTGGGTCCCGAATTAGCTGAAACTTGATGAAAATGCTGATGCTACCAGAGCATATTCAACCGTGCTTGGTGGGAGTTGAGCAGCATGAAAAAACAACAGTGAGTGTTAATGGAAGCCCAAGGAGATGCCATGCTCTGCCCTGCTGCTCCTGCAGTTCCTCCTCATCAAGGGGAAGTGCCATCTTCACATTGAAGGGCAGGGCGATTGTAAAGTGGGCCATAAATTTTACAACTCATTCTCTGCAAAGGAATTGAATCACACAATATGATGGTCTGACTTTCTCTAAGGCAGTATATATCTAATTTGATAGTGTAATTAACATCAAGTCTAAATGTCAGTAGTGTCAGAAGAATGAACACAAATCTTGGATGGAAGTATTTCAAGGAAAGCGTCATTATCAAATGGATGACAGACATTAGACACGTAGAACTCTTAACATAGAAGAGCTTCATTCTGCTTCAGGCTTTTATGATTAAAACAAACCCATTATGACTGGGCGAAGGTGAATTTCTTATATGGCTGCTCTCCTTGGATACAAGGCAGAAGGATAAAAGGATAACCAGACCTCCTGAGGAATTAGGCTTAGACGTGTAGAAGTCTTCAGAAACTGGTAGCTTTTCTCTGGCTCTGCCTCCTCTCACACTGGTGTTTTTCTATGTCCTCTACCTTGTCTCCTCTGTAAACTG
Source organism: Typhlomys cinereus (assembly GCA_023101885.1). Classification (NCBI taxonomy): domain Eukaryota; kingdom Metazoa; phylum Chordata; class Mammalia; order Rodentia; family Platacanthomyidae; genus Typhlomys; species Typhlomys cinereus. The sequence goes on from JALPQD010000010.1 coordinate 190,042, forward strand.
TGTGTGTGTTCCTTCCGAGCTTCCCCTCCCCTGCACACCCTTTCTGTCCCCATCCTACTCTCTCCTTTTTTTTTCCTTTGGACTTCACATCTTTAGAAACAGAAGTTTCTAAATGCAAGTTCCGTTTCTCTCCCTTTTTTCTTTTAATGTATATGTGTGTAAGAGATGAGTGTATGTATGCACATTTGCATGTGGGTGAGCACACGTGTGTGCGTGCAGAGGCTGAGGGTGATAGCAGTTAATCATCTCCATTTCTCTCCCACCTTATTGTTAGGAGCCTAGGTCTCGAAATAATCCCAGAAGTGTCATTAAGGGACATTGTGCTCCACTCCCCTCCCCCTTACCAGCCAGGCATTCAATTTATGCCGAGGATCAGAACTCCTGTCCATTTGCTTTGGGGGACAAGTGCTTTAACAGCTGGCTCAGGTCCCAATTTTTAAGAGGAAATATTCAAACTGGCCTGGTTGAAGAGGAGGTGTCTGGGATTTGCTTGATCAGAGAGGGTTGGGTTCATTTGTCATAAACTTGGGAAAGAAGGGTTCACCACTGATGTTCTTATTAAGGTGGGAGTTCTTACAAAAAGAGAACAGGGAAGAAATCTCAGCATGTGTCTCCAATACTGTGATCTGGACGCCTTGTCTCAGTGTCCTTGAATCCTCACAAAATCACATAATTACCAAGGACAAGTTCACAGGCTTCAGGCAAATGCAACATTTAAAAAGATTGCTCTCTATATTTAAAAACTACTTTCCATCACGTGAATTTTAAGTTTATAAGTTAATCCTTATAAGCATTATATAATGCTTATAAATTATATATATATGCACACACATTATGTGTGCATATATATATAAAACCTTCATGGCACATTTGAATTCTTACCATTAGGTTGAATGCTGATGAAACTTTGTACCTAAAATCAACAGAGTATATGATATATTAGGTTGAGAATATCCATTTTATATCCTTACTAGAATCAATTGTCCACTCATGATTTCAAAGCAAAATGTGTCTTTATTACAATGTATTTGACAGAGACATTATAAGAAAGTCTGGAAGTTTTAGCAGAGAGAATATCTCTTTTTTTCTCTGGTACATTTACTTGACTGGGTTGGCTATAAACTATAAAGGGCTGTCATAGTTAAATATAAGTGTCAACTTGGTGGTTGAGGATTTAAGCTCTGGGCACATTTGCACAGAATTAGTAGTTGAGTTAAGCCCCAAACAAACCTAACTGATTGTCTGGTTGATGAGGAAGGCTCAGTCCATGGCGGGTGGGACTAGTCCATGGTAAAATAATAGGAATGGAGGAATAAGACAGAGGGAACTGTTTGAGAAAGTTGGCATGTGTCATGGTTTGAATCTTTAACTGGTGTTTGGGAAGGTTGTGGCAACTTTATGAGGTGGAGTTTTGCTGGAGGAAGGCATGTCACAGAGGTTGATTAGCCCCACCTTCCTTGCAGGAGACATCAGCTCTTGCAGTTTACAGCTCCCTTAGCTCCATGATGTCTACAGTGACTTAAGCTGTCTCCAGCTTCTGCCAGCCAACCATACCTTTTTCTGCCATAAAGGACTATGTCTCCCCTTTGGAACCATAAGCTGAGTAAATCTCCATTTCTTCCCTCAAGTTGCTTGACTTTTGCGTATTATCTCACAGCAAGAGAGAAAAGTAACCTGTACCACATCCTTCTGTATACTTGTCTAGACATAGTGGTCTGGCAAGCAAGGATTGTCTCTCTCGGAACCATTGTGTAGATATGGTATGGCCAGCTTTTTTAGCCCTTGGTGTTGATGTGGGGTCTCCTGCCAAGCTGGACAAACAAGTGTAACCAGACTTTCGTAAGAGAGAATAATAAGAAAGAATATGAGGTCTCTTAAGCTGCTTTGTCATAATTTTATCAGCAACAATGCAGGCAAATTGCAACAAAAGACTAATCAAGAAGTTTCTAGGGGCTGGAGAGGTGGCTCAGGGGTTAAGCCTCTGCCTTGCAGGCGGAAGGTCCTGAGTTCGGATCCCAGATCCCACGTATAGACGCCAGGTGGAAGCGGGGGTGGCCTGTGCTTCTGGTCCTGGTAGGGCAGAGCCTGTGAATCCCGAGGCAGAAGGAGGTGGAGGCGTCCGTGGTGGTTCCCGAATTCGTCCGTGGTTCTACACACACAGAGACACACATGCGCACGCACACATACATATGCACACACACACAATTGAATAAATAATAATGATAAAAAAAGAAGTTTCTAGAAACTATGGAAATGACATATGACTTTATTCTCTGGTACTTTGGAGTTTGGGGCAAGAGGGAAGTTCAAGACCAGCCAATATGACATAGTAATTAAAAAACAAAAAGCTGGGCATGGTGGTGTTCTCATATGAGCCTATAATCCCAACTCTTGGAGGTAGAGTTGGAAGAACTGTGAATTAAAGTACGACCTGGTATACATAAGAACACCAAAGCATAAGAAAAAGTAGCTTCTGGTGCCATCATCTGCCCAGTACATGATGAAAGCTCAGGTTCCTGCCTGGTCTACACAGATTTGAATTCTGGAAGGGGTGACAAGGGATGTGGCCAACTGGCTTAACCTTGACTTTCCAGAGCTGTTGATTCAAGATTAGAATTTATCTTTCACACACAATAAAATAGCACTTTTTGATTTTAGTAAAATTTGAATCATTTCCAATAAGCAATTGACTGTGAAGTCTTTTAAATGTTAAAATTTTTGAATATATCAGTATAAATAATTTTTTGCGTTTTAAAACTGAAATTTTGTAAAATATTTTAGGTATGTCTTAAAGGTTGACTTTTGTATTATTTTGATTTTGAATTCTGCATTTGAGGCATTTGTAATTGATTTTTATTGAAATCCAGCTTTAGTGTCATTGTATCACTGTATTAGTGTTTTATATTTGACTCCTTACATCAAATGTCCATGTATTTTTTAATGGCTGCCATTTTTAGCCAAAAGCTAAAGGAAATGATTTCTGATTTGTTCTAACATTTGAGGATATCATATTTTATATTCAAGTGTATTTTCTAATGAAAGACAGTATTTTCCCAATGAGGGCAGAAATGCATCTGGCTGAATAACAGGAATGCACTTCTTTCTTGACTTTTATTTGTCGAGAGGAAAAGGAAGTTAGATAATCAAACTCCTTGGTAGTTTAGCATTATCCCTGGTTTTCAAAGGAGAAATATGAGACTCAGAGAGGTTAAGTCATTCCACAGAGTTACACAGTCAAAAGAAACTGAGTCTGGTTTTTAATTCAGGCCTCATTCATTCTAAACCCCTGTGCAGAGTTCTCTATCCACTGCACCCTGTGTCCTAGTGTTTCCATTGGCTGCATATTCACAGGACAAAAGGAAATGCGTTTTTAAATTAGTTACAACACATTCAACTGAAGTGTTCCATTCTCAGTGTATGGGCACACACAGGCACACGTAGGCAGGGTGTGTCTATAATCTCAGAGTTCCCACAGTGAGATGGGACATGGAGATGAAGCAATCCCTGGAAGATTGTGGACAAACTAATCCGGATGAGCAGCCATGAAAAACAAAGAATTTATTGAGTTTTTCTCAAGATTCTTGAAAAATCAAACCCTGTCTCAAACATAGTGGAAAATGAGGATTACACATACACCATTACATGTGTGTTTGCACAAAAAAAAAAAAAAAAGAAAAAAAGAAAGAGAGAGAGAGACTAAGATTGCCTATTCCTAGTATAATCTATGAATACCAATTCTCCCTGTCTCTATAGTTGATAAGGGTATCCCATATAGTAGTAGTAGCATTCCAACTTCAGTTCAATTCTTAGACCCCCATGTAAGATAATCAGTATGTCTGGAAGAAATGGAAAGGAAATAAAGAATTTCCTGGTATATCTCATCCCTAGAATCCTGTTCACACATGTTCTGAGTGAGGACTATAGCCTTCCATGGATCTATAGTTGTCAATTGATGTTAGCATAATTGCACTTACTACAAAGATAAAGGTCCTTTCTTGACTAATGTTTTTTAGCACTTAAATCCATCGTCCTCATCTCAGTCAATAACTCCACCTGGTGGACAAGCTGTGACTCATAGTAGCTGTGGCCAGGGCTAGTGGACCCAAGTCTTCATTCTCAAGGCTATCTGAAAGACATTGTGGGATCTGAAGGAATCACCGCAAATCAGTCTCCCTCTATAAAATTAGACTAGTGAGGGGCTGGAGAGGTGACTCAGGGGTTAAGCCTCCGCCTTGCAGGCGGAAGGTCCTGAGTTCGGTTCCCAGATCCCACGTATAGACGCCAGGCGGAAGCGGGGGCAGCTCTGCGCTTCTGGTCCTGGTAGGGCGGAGCCTGTGAATCCCGGGGCAGAAGGAGGTGGAGGCGTCCATGGTGGTTCGCGAATTCGTCCGTGGTTCTACACATACACGGGCACACACACACGCGCGCGCGCGCGCGCACACATACACACGCACATGCGCACAGTTGAATAAATAATAATAATAATAAAACAATTCCCACAAAAAAAAGATTAAAAAAATTAGACTAGTGAAAGTCATCTTATATTCAGTTTGTTTGGGAGACACAAATATCCACAAAGGGGTTGAGGGGCATCTGATGCCAGAATTCAATATTAGTGGCCACCTGTATTCCCAGCTACTTGACCGGCTGAGGTAGGAACATCATGAGTTTCAGTCTGCGCTTCAAAACAAAGAATTAGCTACTAGTTCAAATATTCTAAATGATAGAGCATATGAATATTGATGCAAAGTCCTTGACTATAGGCTAGTGATTGAGGAAGCTATTTGAACATTGTGTTTCTCGCTTTTCTCTAAATTAGCATGCCAGTTATCCAGAAATTTAGTATGCAAACATTTTAAATTATTTAATTTGAAAATTTTAAGAATTTTCCTGTAATAAGAAAAGAATAGCAAACATTACACAAGTGGAAAGTAGACTATATTCTCCTACCCTGCACTCTTGGTCCTATTTCCCAAAGGTAAAAATAATCATCTGTGAAGCTTTGCCTGCAAGTGCCAAGATCCCTACAGATATTGTTAGTGTATGTAAGGCTCAAGGTTGGTGTTAATCAAGAACCCAGCCTGCATTTGAGGTGTGTCTACAGTGCCTCATTGTCACAGGGTGGCTAGCATAACTTTAGACATTTTCAAATACCTATTTTCAAATGAAATATTTCCACCCAGAAAGGAAGGAGAAATTGTAGAAGCACAAACAGCTTTTTCCTCATCCTGTCCAAAGGTCTTAAGGATTGTTCTGTTGACAAAAAAGGAGAATGGTCACTGATTGTACAAATAGCCATTATTGCCACAATATTAATCATCTCTTAATATCTTCTCAGGATATGACTCTAAAAATTTAAGTGATCATATTATATAATATGCCATACTATTATATAGTTATTTTTAAATATTAATTTATCAGAGATATAGAGAATACAGCAGAAGATATATATATATAGAGAGAGAGAGAGAAAGAGAAAGAGAGAGAGAACATACATATATACCATGGTGCACAGGTGGAGGTCAGAGGACAGCTTTCAGAAGTCAGTCCTCTGCTTCAACCATGTGAGATCAAATCATTTTGCAAGCAGGTGATTTATCCACTGGACTATCTCACTAGCCAATGTTATCTAATTATTAATATAATTATGCAATATATAAATGAACATAGACTCATAAATATATACATGCTTATCTGCATAATTATGCAGACTATTTCAAAAGCCTTATGTTGTTTAAATAGATTGGTTCTTCTAGGCAAAATGATTTTTTTTGTGTGTGTGCGTTTTCATTATCATTCGCTTCTAGGAATTACTGAATTTCCTTTTTTTTTTAAATAATGTATTTATTTTATTTTTTTTTCCCGCTCACACAAACATAATAAGTACCACGATCCCCTCCCTCCCTCCACCCCTCCCTGGACCTTTCTAGTCCCTCCCCCCTTTTCTTCTTCCTTTCCCCCCTCCCTCCCTTTCTCCCAGTGCCCCCTCCCCCCATCCCTGGAGCGTCCTTTAATGTGTATGTCAAACTTTCCTCTGGGTCCTCCTCTCTGATGAGGTATAAGGACTCATGGCATTTCCTAGAACTCTTTCTTGTGTTCTCCTTAAGTATAGGAACACTATTGTGGCTGTTAATCCCTAGCTTCTAAGGATCCTAGTGCCTTTAGTCCATGCTAGACTTTGAAGGGTCAATGATATGTTGGTAATTGTGCAGATCATGCAGAGTCCTATTATGATTGCTTCGGCCCTAACTTGTGTGGAGTATCTTGCATATCATTGCTCCTCCCATCCTTGTGTTCTTACAATCTTACTGCCCCCTCTTCTGCACAATTTCCCTGAGCTTCAGGATGGGGAGAGATTAAGCAGGACCTGATTCCAGGTGGTTGATATAGAGTCTCTGATGTTCTGAAGTATGGTTTGTTAATTTTTTTTTCAGTTTTGCTGTTCCTGCAATGCCCTTGGCTTCATCCTGATGGGTATTGGATGTCACCCCTTGCAGTCCACAAAGTAAGTGCAACAGCACTGCTAACTGCTACTATTTTATTATTACTAGTATTTAGTTTTTGAGATAATACATAATTTTTAAGAGAATATTGAATTTTGCTTTACTGGTTCTTTAAAAACTGATGCCAACATGTTTATTTTGAGCCATCATACTCTAAGATATTATTGCAAGGTTCCTTTAAAAATATAAAAGAATTATTGTGGTCTACAGCAAATTCCATCCAAACATGGTGAAATGATTTTGCAAATAACGGCTAGGTGAATAAATGTTTACTTTTTGATCAGTATCTAGCCACAAATATTTTCTAATCGTATTAATATGCAGTCAAAGTAAGAGGGCTGGGTATTAAACATTTTTGGCGTATTTGCTCAAAATATCATGTTAGCAATTGAATTTTAAAATGTTGACAGATTTCTGGATGGAAAAATAACTTCACTAATTTTTGCCTTGCTTATACTGCACAGAGGAGAGGTGTTTGAGAAATTCTTATAGCCAACTTTTTACCTTTTTTTCTTTTTATTGGATACATTTGAATGGAAGCCAGAAGGAGAGAAAGCATACAAGCAGGAAGACCCCTGTGTCCCTTGTGACAGGGGGCCAAGCCAGGCCTGAGGGGGCTGTTGTTACGGTGAACCTACCTCTGACTGTTCCTCACTCACAAGCAGCTGGCCTCTCTTTGTTCCTAGAGTGAAGTAGTGAAATGGCTTGCCTTTTTTGGTAAAAACTATATCTTTTACTCTCATTTTCTCATTGTCAGCATCTATCCAAAACTGTGTTGCTAAGTGTGAAAATATTATGATTATATACAACAAGTTATTTAATCTCTGGAACTTCATGCTCTTCAATTTCCAAACATGTAGGGAGAATGTGATGATAGAAAGAAATCTCTTCCAGACCTGAAATGTGAAGACTAACTAAGGTTTCTAGAGGCGGCTGGATATCAGCGACATCTGGGGGAACATCTGGAGACAAAACCTCATGGACTATATCTCCATGGACTCTATCTGAGTCATTCGATTCAGCTAATGATTATGGAGGGTTAAATGCTAGGCAGCTTGATCCTGTCCCATCCTTTCAGAGAAGAAATACAGACTGAATCCAGTGACTTGTGCTTTAATACACTCTAAGACAATTCTGAGAACTAGACAGTTCCCAGTAACAAGGTCTCAGGCCAAATGCAAGCTAAGTCTCCATTTTCATATCATTGAGCATGAACTCAGCCTTGACATAGTTACAGATGCTGGCATTGAGTGAGGTTCTAACAAATTGACATTTGTTCTTGATATGTAACTATATAAACATCTGCTCAAGTTGAAAGAAAATCACATTTGATATGAAATTTTAGAGTGCTCATGCAAGTAAATGAGCTGTTTAAATTAAGTTACGGTGATTCAATTTTATTTTCTTATTAAAGAAGTTTAAAACTGTACCTACTTTAATGTACAACACTTTGAACTCAGATGAAATACTTGACTTTATGGCCTATGGAGGATGAGATTTATAGGTAGATGTTTTGTGATAACTGCATCTATTTTCCTTTAAATAATACCATATTGACATCAATATAAAATTAATGAAAATTATTGCTTTCATGCCACCAAATTATGAATTCAATGAGAAAGACAATTTGACTTATGTCCAGAAGGTGTGACTTCAGGAGAAAATAAGGATAAATAAAGGGCTGCAAATAGCTAACCATGAATTTCTTTGTTTGTTCATTCACGTCTTTATTACACGTTCTTCTCCCATTGTACCTACATTCCAATATCCAGTTTAAAAAATACAAAATTATGGAATTCAAACAATTCATATTAATTTACTTTTAACCTTTGCCTATCAGGGTTCTAGTAGGAAATATAAAACATCAGAGGACTTGTCTTAGCTAGTTGTTTCTACTGTGATCAAATAAAGATTGCAGGATTTACAAATAAATTTGTTTCAGAAAAGTTTGGAGTGCAGGGAATCCAAGATCAAGGTAGAACACATTTAGTGTCTGGTAGAGGTTGCTGCTTCCAGGATGGTGTAAGGAGTGGTATCTTCTGGTGGCAGAAGGCAGAAGGGCAGGAATGAGGATGGTGGATACTAATGAAGTAGCAAGAGTGAGAAGCGTGTAAACTTTGTAATGGGTCAAAGGAAGAAGCTGTAGTTACTGAAGACTGGAGCCCGGAGGAAAGGTCCTGCAAATAGCAGTGAAAATAGCTAAGGTACTTAGAGCACTGGGGGCACTTTTTCCATAGTAGGAGACAAGAAGCAGCATACACCACCCTCTTCTTAGTTGCTTTTCTAAAAAATTCATTTATTTATTCCACAGTCAAATCATAACTTAAAGCCATCATATTTTTAAGAGATAAAGGAGAATTTGTGACACAACTGTATTTAGTATGTGTTCTCTATTCCAATGTTGGAATAAACACACAGTTACACATTTCACTAAAGATCTGGAGGCAAATAACTCTTTGAAACGAACTGCCTAGGAGATAGAAGTGGGCTGCAACTGTTTTTTATATTTCACTGAACGATGGAAACAACCACCAAGGTGACTAACTCATTTCACATGCCTGGCCTTAGCTTTTGTCTTCCTTCCTCGGTCATGTCCAAATCCAGAGAAGCTTCTGAACTCCAGGCTCACAAATGCAATCCTAATCCCTGTGCAGATTGACGTTAATGAGCCTGGGAGCAAAGCTTCACGAAGAATCTCTAGGGAAATCAGGAGCCCAGACACAAAGCAAAGCGCCATTTCTTCTAACAATAGCTTTAACTGTCGAATGAGCTCTGACATCTGACAGGCCATATGTACTTCATAAACAAATCAAAATCCTGTGTCTTCACATCTCTTCCTTTGTTTTGCAAAATGTTGAGTAGACCATCCAAGTGAAAAACAAAAACAGAAACAATAGAATGAACATCCAAAGGTTTATGCCAAAAAGTAAACCAGTCTTCTGTAGCCTGACTCATTTGTTTTTGGGCTGGGAGTCCATGTAGAGGGCGATCAGGCAGTAGATGGTCCCTCCCAGAGTTAGTGCCCTGCAAAGCATCCGGTCGGGCAGGCCTCGTTTCAGATGGATGGACACACCGTCGGATGTCTGGAAAAACTTCTGCAGCTCTGGAACTTTGTTCTTCCCAGCATAATCGTATGCAGTGGAACTGGAGGTCAGTTTGGTCGGTGTGGCAAATATGATTGGGGGTGCTTCTGTGGAAACCACAGGCTTTAGACCCTGAGCCTACGCTCCTGAAGCCCACGCTCTGGCCAGCTTCTGCGTGAAGCCGCTGAATTTGTAGTACATGATGCCTGCAGTCCGGCGTCCGGCAGCCGCTGCCAGCGACCGCCCCAGAGAGCCCTCTTCTTACTTTCTAACCTTCTGATTTTCTGCTGATGCTTCCTCGGTGTCAGTTCCTGCAGGGACCAGCATCCCAGAAAGTGTACAATGGATGTGTAGACAATTTAGGAAAATTCAGTGACTGAATCACCACTCTCTGAAAAAACAATGTACTGTGTAGCTTAAAATATTACTCTAAATTTTATATATAGAGAACTTCGTAGATCCATGACTGCAGTGATGGCTAATCTTGTTGACTTGTTGGGACTGAGAAACAGCCACGAGATTAGTAAAGTAAACTTCTGGGTGTGTCTATAAAGGCATTTCTAGAGATGATTAGATCAGGAGCTCTCTGATGTAGTAAATGGACTTTCTCCATAATGATAGACATTCTGAACCTGTGAGTCAAAATTAATTTTTCTTGCATTCAGCTATCGTGTTCAGCATTTGGTCACAACACTGAAAAGTGTGATGAATACAACTGTTTCCAAATGGGAACCCACTCTTTGGTTGCAAAACATTTTCTATATTTTATAAATTCTAGCTGTAAGAATATACACCATTATGTTGTCTCTCTTCAATTGTTATATTATTAGTAGTAAATTATAAGCAAGGAGCCGAGTCTACTATTAAAAGCCAACTCTATTAACTGTAAATTTTCCCCCTTATTTAGTATCATGATGGCTAGAATTAATTTTCAACATTACACCTAGGAGTCAGGCCTTCTAGTCTACCTTAGAGGAATAGGGAGATGATTCAGTATTTAGATAATTTGCCAGAGTTGGATTCCCAGATCCCATGTAAGATGCCAGGCCGACATGTGGCTCATCTGTTATTCTAGCCTTAGAAGGCAGAGACTGGGCCTATAATCAAATTCAGAACATGCTAATTAGCCGTAAAGCTAATCTGGCTAGGCAGCTTAGTATCAGGAATTTCCAATCTCTGCCTTCTGGTATTCTTGTGGGGGATTGTCTTGATTCACTGATGTGGGAAGACCCAGTACAAAAGTGAGTGAGATCATTCTTTGGGCAGGTGGCATGTAACTGTATAAAGGAGTGAACAAGCAAACACGCATGCTTTGTGGTTCCTGTCCTCTGTTTTTGACTGTGACTGTAGTGTGAGAAGTTCCTATTTAGCTCCTGCTGTTGTGTCTCTCCTACTATGGATTGTAACCCAAATTGTGAACCAAAAGAATCCCCTTTTTCCATAAGTTGCTTGGATCATGTATTTTGCTGCAGCAATGTATAATGAAATTGAAGCTAGTATAATTTAGAATTTTACTTCAATAACATAATAAAGCAATAAAATAATTTACATGCATATCTTTCTGATGATGATGGTCTCTCTGTGTAATTATAGGACCTCATTAGTATAGAAGTGGCTCCAATTCAACACTCACACAAAACTGTGTTCTTGAATATTCTGATTATTGAAAAATATCAGGATACATTCTATAAATTCAGAATAAAGAGTCCTTGTCTTTAATGTTGTTGGTAACCTGAGTGAATAATTGGATTTGGGATGCTGCAAGATGAAGACAACAGCAGCTCAAATGTCACTGCCTAAAGGAGGACTACCAGTGTCCAGCTAGCTGCCATGGGTATGATTTTATAAAGGTCACCCAGAAGGACTCTTCCCCACCTTAAGAAGTACAAATGTCATTGCCAGGACCTTAAAGACCAGAGGCAATTTGATCCATATAAATGTACCAGAAAATATAAGTGCACCATATAAATGATTTGTACATTCAGAAAGCAGTATGCCTTTCTGAAGAAAACACTTGAAATAATCCTATCAGAATACAAAAAAAATTAAAAAAAAGAATACAAATATCATACAGAAACATACAAGTGACAAGTTTCAAAGAGTAATAAGCTAATGGCTTTATAACAGATGAGCAAAAATTTTCTATTTCCATTTATTTGTCTCAAAGTTACTAAGGGAATAAAACAGGAACTGACAGAAAAAGTCCATTTGATTCTAGTTTACTGAAAACTCACAATGTAAAGTAAATACTGGCAATCAGTGTACTGCAGTTATTTTTTTTTCTTCGTATTTTTTTTTATTAATACATTTTTTATTATTATTTCAGCTCATACAAATTTAATAGGTACACCAGTTCCCTCCCTCCCTCCTCCTCCCCCAGAACCCCCTGCTCTCCCTCCCCTTACCCCTGCCGCCCCCCCCCCCCCCCCCCCGTGCATCCCGCCCCAATTCCCAGAGTCCTTTCTTGTGCATGCCTGACTCTCCTCTGGGCCCTCCTCTCCGATGACGTACAAGGACCCAGTGGCATTTTCCTGAACCCTTTCCTGTGTTCCCCTTAAGCATAGGAACACTACTGTGGCTGTCAATCCCTTGCCTCCAAGGATCTTGGTGCCTTTAGCAGATGCTAGACTTTGTGAGGTCAATAGTGTGTTGGACATTGCGCAGGGCATGCAAAGTCCAATTATGATTACTTCGGCCCTAACTTGTGCGGAGTATCTTGCAAATCATTGCTCCTCCCATCCTTTTGCTCTTACAATCTTACCGCCCCCTCTTCCGCAAATGTCCCTGAGCTTCAGGATGGGAAGAGATTAGTCTGGCCTAGTTCTAGGTGGTTGATATAGAGTCTCTACTTGCAGTTATTTTCAAGAGACCCTAACAAACTTCATTTCTTCATGATTTCAGCTTGTTTAATCTGAAGATCAAGAAGAGTTTGTTGGTTAAAATGGACTATAGGTGATTCTTCACTAAATTACCACTCCCCACAAGCGCATAATAATGCCACCAACAGATTTAAGTTTGGATGCTCATTATCAGTTTATTTAGCTGTTTATTGTTTGAGGCAGGATCTCACTGTGCATCCCAGGCTGATCTGGCCTTATAACTATTCTTATTTACATCTGACCATTTATTCTAACCTTAGCAGATCTCTAGAAACAGCAGCTTTTGTCCTCAACGAGACAATTTATATTTAGTTCATTATGACATGGCCATAGCTTGATACAATGTTTGATACAAATATATAGGACTTCTTCTGTTTTCTTTTTTTGGAACAATCTTACCATGTTGTCCAGATTAGCATGAAACTCCTGGGGTGAAGGGGTCCTTTTCTCTTAGCCTTCCAAGTAGCCAAGACTACAGGTGTATGTCATTGTACCCAGTGTAATTCTTGCAATTTCTTAAAATGAGATCTTGATCCATTACTCTCTGTCTCAATAACTGAATGTTAATGTTTTCTCACTACAAATTAGACTATCATAGGATACTATTAGTTTAGAAATTCATTGATGGTTTTCATTTTCTTTATTCTTCTACTTATTATCACTCTGTTCAACCTCCATAAAAATATCCCTTTGTATGTGAGCGTGTGTGCGCGCTCACACTTGCTCACGTGTGTGTGTCTGTGTGCGTGCGTGTGCATGTGTATGTGTTCAGGATTCAAGCAGAAACAATTTGATGACAGGCCTTTTTCTATCTCTGTAAAAGCTGGAGATTACTGCTAAGCCCAAGTTATGTATCAAGGATTCAATGAGAGATGATCAATACCAGTGAATTCCTTGAAGCCACAGATCTATACTTGGCTCTAAGGAAAAAATTAGGTTTCACAATGTGTGTGAGACACCTCCTGGAGAGATGCCACACAAACATCTGTTCATACAGAGCGCTCTAACAGACCAAAGTAACAATTACATCAAATCTAATATGGTAAGCCTATGAATTTATCAGGGTTACTTACAGGAACAGGACACAACTCGAAGGTAACTGTATCACTGAAAAGCCCATCATGCATTTCATCCACGCACCAAAGAGTACACATTTTTCTCAGCAGCACATGGAATATTCTCCAAAATAGATCACATATTGGGCCACAAAACGAATCTCCACATGTACAGGAAAGTTGAAATTGTAGCCTGTACCTTATCAGACCACCACGGCTTAAAGCTTGATATCCACAACACAACAAGCAACAGAAAATACACTGACTCCTGAAAACTTAACACTATGATGCTGAATGAAAATTGGGTTCAGGAAGAAATTACAAAGGAAATCCAAGATTTCCTAAAAGTGAACGCTAATGAAAATACAACTTACCAAAATCTCTGGAACACAATGAAAGCTGTCCTAAGAGGTAAGTTCATAGCTCTTAATGCCTACATCAAAAAAATAGAAACATCAGAAATACATAACTTAACAATGCAGCTTAAAGCTTTAGAGACACTAGAGCAATCTCATCCTAAAAGCAGTAGAAGGGAGATTAGCAAAATAAGGGGAGAAATATCTGAAATGGAGATTAAGAAAACGATATAGAAAATCAACCAGTCAAAAAATCAATAAGATTGATACACCCCTAGCTAAATTAACCAAAAGTAAGAGAGAGAAAGCCCAAATTAACAAAATTAGAAATGAAAATGGAGTTATCACTACTGATACCCAAGAAATCCAGAGAATTATAACATCATATTTCAAAAACTTATACTCTGTGAAGTTTGACAACACAAAAGAGATGGATGAATTTCTAAGTAAACACAACTTACCTAAATTGAATCAGGAAGTTGTGAATTATTTAAATAGTCCTATAACATATGAGGAAATCAAGGAAGTAATCTCAAATCTTCCCACCAAAAAATGTCCTGGACCAGATGGATTCAGCACAGAGTTCTACCAGACATTTAAGGAGTTAATAACACCAATACTCCTTAAACTGTTCCATCAAATAGCAAAGGAAGGAACACTACCAAATTCCTTCTATGAAGCTAATATTGTCTTAATCCCAAAACCTAATAAAGATACACTTAAAAAAGAATAGGCCAATCTCTCTGATGAACACAGATGCAAAGATTCTCAACAAAGTCTTAGCAAATCGGATTCAAAAACATATTAAAAAGATTATTCACGGGAACTGGTCTACCTATTAAGTTTGTATGAGCGGAAATAATAATAAAAAATGTTTAAAAAAAAGATTATTCACGGGGATCAAGTAGGCTTTATCCCAGGCACACAAGGTTGGTTCAACATACACAATCAATAAATGTAATTCACCATATAAACCAGTCCAAAGTTCAAGACCACATGATACTCTGGATAGATGCAGAAAAAGCTTTTGACAAGATCCAACAGCACTTTATGGTCAAAACCCTAGAGAAGGTTGGAATAGAAGGAACCTTTATCAATATAATAAAAGTGGTATACAACAAACCCACAGCAAGGATTATACTCAGTGGGGAAAAACTTGAAGCATTCCTGCTTCAATCAGGAACTACACAAGGCTGTCCACTCTCACCACTTCTACTCAATATTGTACTTGAAGTCTTAGCTGAAGCTATAAGACAAGAAAGGGACATAAAAGGGATTCAAATCGGCAAGGAAGAAGTCAAGTTGTCTCTATTTGCAGATGACATGATCATATTCCTGAGTGATCCCAAAAACTCTACCAGGAAACTCCTGGAACTAATACAGAAGTTCAGCAGGGTGGCAGGATACAAAATAAATGTACAAAAATCAGTGGCCTTCCTATATGCCCAGAATGAAAGAAGTGAAAAAGCCCTGAGGGAAACAATCCCATTTGCTATAGCCCCTAAAAAAATGAAATACCTTGGTATAAACCTAATCAAGGAAGTAAGAGACCTCTATAATGAAAACTTTAAAACCCTAAAGAAAGAAATTGCAGAAATTCCACCAGAAGGTGGAAAGACCTCCCATGTTCCTGGATTGGCAGAATCAATATCATAAAAATGACCATCCTATCAAAGGCAATATACAGATTCAATGCTATACCAATTAAAATCCCAAAGCAATTCATAAAGACTTAAAGAAGTTGACCAAAAAATCTCAAGGCACAAAAGACCCAGGATAGCAAAGACAATCATGAGTAACAAAAACACAGCTGGAGGTATCACCATACCAAACCTTAGTCTATACTACAAATCCATAGTTATAAAAACAGCCTTGGAACTGGCTCCAAAAGAGACGCACAGATCAATGGATAAGGGTCTTCAACTCAGATATAAGCCCACACAACTATAGCCATTTGATATTTGACAAAGGGGCCCAAAAAATCCAATGGAAAAAAAAAACAGTACCTTCAACAAATGGTGCTGGCAAAACTGGATATTAAAGAAGATTAAAACTGGACCCGTACTTGTCACCATGTACAAGACTTAATTCCAAATGGATCAAGGACCTCGATATAAGGCCAGAGAGTATAAAAACCATAGTTGAAAGGGTAGGAAACACCCTCGGGCTGATTGGACTAGGCCAACAGTTTCTAAACGGACATCCAATAGCACAGTCACTACAACCAATACTCAACAGATGGGATCTTGTGAAATTAAAGAGCTTCTGTTCAGATAAAGAGATTGTAACTGGAGCACAAAGGCAAACGACAGAATGGGAGAAAATCTTCACTAACCACATATCTGATAGAGCTTTATTATCCAGAGTGCACAAAGAACTTAGAAAACTAAACACCAAGGAAACAAATGGGCCAATTAACAAATGGGCCTTGGAACTTAAAAGAAACTTTACCAAGGACGAAATTAAAATGTCTAACAAATATCTTAAAAAATGCTCCACATCCTTAGCCATCTGGGAAATGCAAATCAAAAGTTCTATGAGATATCATCTCACCCCGGTCAGGATGGCAAAAATCCACAATACAAACAACACCAAGTGCTGGAGAGGATGTAGAGAAAGGGGAACTCTCCTACATTGCTGGTGGGAATGCAGGCTCATACAACCACTCTGGCGAGCCATCTGGTGATTCTTAAAGAAGTTAAAGATTGAAATGCGATATGACCCTGCTATACCACTTTTGGGAATAACCCCCCATACAACAAAAATTCACCTTCATAGCACAAGCATGACCGTGTTCATAGCAGCACTGTTTACAATAGCAAAGTCATGGTATCAGCCCAAATGTCCAACAGTTTACGAGTGGATAAGGGAAATGTGGTACATTTATACAATGGAATACTATTCAGCCATCAAAAATGATGAATTAATACAATTTGCCGGGAAATGGATGGAATTAGAAACAATTATATTGAGTGAAGTATCCCAGATACAGAAAATTAAGCGCCATATATACTCCCTAATAGGTGGATCCTAGTACCAAACCCACTTAGAGACACTTAAAGACAAATCTCTGTAATACCTACAGTAATTGTAAATATTATAAACAGGGGGGATGGGGAAGGAGGGCCCCACCAGAAACAGAGGGGGACTATGTTACAGCAGAGAAAATAGACCACCATCAAGGATTGCAAGTAAGTAATGAGACATCTGGTTAAGTTCACAGACTTTCCTTCCTGATCATTTGCAACTGATGGGGTATGATCTCACCAGAAGGGGAGGTCATATAGGCTGCCAGATAGAAGGTAACCATTTTGCACCACGGTCTCCTACTTTTATTCCATCTACCTTTGAATATACTCTTATAACAAGACTCTAATTTAACAGGTTTTTATCTCTGGCCAGGGGGTGACATCCAATACCCATCAGGATGGAGCCAAAGGCATTGCAGGAACAGCAAAACTGAAAAAAAAATCAACAAACCATACTTCAGAACATCAGAGACTCTATATCAACCACCTGGAATCAGGCCTGCCTAATCTCTCCCCATCCTGAAGCTCAAGGAAATTGCGGGAAGAGAGGGTGGTAAGATTGTAAGAGCACAAGGATGGGAGGAGTCATGATATGCAAGATACTCCACACAAGTTAGGGCCGAAGCAATTATAATAGGACTCTGCATGATCTGCGCAATGACCAACATCATTGACTCCTCAAATTCTAGCATGGACTCAAGGCACTAGGATCCTTAGAAACAAGGGATTAACAGTCACAATAGTGTTCCTGTATTCAAGGGGAACACAAGAAAGAGTTCTAGGAATTGCCACTGAGTCCTTATACTTCATCAGAGAGGAGGACCCAGAGGAAAATTTGATATACACATTAAAGGATGCTTCAGAGATGGGGAGAGGTGGCACTGGGAGAAAGGGAGGGAGGGGGGAAAGGAAGGGACAAAGGGGGAGAAAACAGGGAGGTCCAGAGAGGGGTTGAGGGAGGGAGGGGACAGGGGTTCCTATTACGTTTGTATGAGCAGAAAAAAAAAGAAATATAGTAGAGTTGATATTTGAAATTGTTATAGTATCATTTTCTGTACCTTCTGTAAGACTGAAATAATGCCAAAAAAGGATTAAAACCATCCATTACTTTAAAATAAAGGAAGTTCTTTTGTTAAAAAAAAAAAAGCCCATCATGGCATGCATGGTGGAAGACGTACAGAAGCTCAAGCTGTGAGCTCTCTGCATCACTTGTGCCCAGATTGCCTCATCGAAGACTCTCTGCAGGCAGCTGTCTGGGGAGTCTCCTACACCAGCAGGTGTTAATATTTCATAACATGAGAGAACCGTCTAGTGAATTTCAAGAACTTTCTGAGAATTACTTTTTGAGTCTCACGAGCTTTCCTCCAGGAAAAAACTATTTCAACCTTTCACACTGGATAATCCTCTCCTACACATCCACACTCCAAATCTATTAGTTGTCCATTATTCATTAGTATTTTGTAGGGCTCCATGGCTTTCTTCTCTGTTCATAGCTGACCGTTGTCCCGACTGTCATAGAGCGCTTTCATAGGGCCTCCATGATCTCCCCAGTTCTGATGAACTCAGTGGGTCCAGACTGTGTCTCCTTGGCCACCAGGACTATGCTGTCTGTCACTCACCTGGCTGTCAGGGCTGTGCTTGCACTGCCTGTTTGTCATAGCTGTAGACCCTTGGCTGGCCTTGCATTGCAGCTGCAGCCACATCACCTCTCCATCAGCCACATCTGGATGCTAGGTAGGCCTCTGGCTGACCGAATAATCTTTACTTCCTGGAGGGAAATATACACAACATACTCAGAGGAGAAAGTTTCTTGCCCCTAGGCCAAGCTTAATGCTTTTCATCTGCATTGTCTGTCTGTCTGTTCCTTAGTGGAAACTCAAAGATTCTGATACTCCAGTGGCCACCAGAAATCTAGGCACATCTGGTTCCAGCTTCTCTCCAAGTACAAATGTTTTGCACCTTAGTTAAGAACATGTAGATCCATAATTCAGTGAGGGACTTCTAGTCACTCTGCAGTTCTCACCTTTAGGAACTCCTGGACACTTTGATAGTAGAAAGGAGATTCTCATTCCTGATAAAATCTTACCCCTAAACATCTATTTCATCAAGAGTGGGAAATACAGCAGGGGTCACCTTCCTATTATCCACCCCTGCTTTGTACTACCACTCAGTCTTTAAAACTTTCCAAAAGCTCTTTAGCATAGCATTTGGCTATCTATCAATTTTTTTCCCTATGAATCCCCCTGCTCCATGCAAAATTAACCATACGTGTCTTTAAGTAACCTGGACAGACTCCTTTCTCTATTTGTTCCCTCATCTTCTTTGCTTAGTCTTACTACTTTATGAATCTGATTCTCATGCTGTACACAGTTTGTACATTGTTTCAAATTGCTCAGATGTATCAGAGCCACTCCAACCTTATAAAACCCAAGGCCATTAAAGCCATTCCAGTCCTGAATGACTGCTGAAATGACCTCTTTCACAACTATCTGGTGAACAGGGTCCTATCTTATCGTGTGAGCTGTGTATCATACACCAGCACATTCAGTTCAGTTCCTACAGTATCACCTATACTATACTATACTATACTAATTATACTATACTATACTATACTATTCTATACTATACTATACCAGTTTGTCCCATAAGTTCCAAGTATTGAGATCCTTTCCTTTACCTAGGTAAGAAGCTGCAAGACCACACTTTTTCTCATCTGCTTCTTTTCTTGTTTGTTTTTAATTCAATTCTTCTGTCAATTTGGAGGCTAATACAGAGTAAGTTAGCTGCACCTCTTTTTCCCGTTGTAATTCTTCTTTTATGCAAGCAAATTCCTGCAGTGGCCAGGCATCCTCCACAGCAGGCTAAGACGCTCATCAGTTGTGTGTTAATCTCGATATTGTTCTAGACCTTTAATCATTCTTAGGGCTTCTCTATACTTTCATCATGCACCTGAGTCACCAAGTTCTGGTCGAGGAAGCCTACGACGCCAGGATCTCCCTGCAGACTTCTGACCCAGACTCTCCTTTGGGCAGATCACCCATTTGTGATGCATGCCTCATCATCCATTGCAGGGGCAAAACAACAACCACTATGGCAAAAGAGGCACACCATCCCACACGGGGAAAGTTAACCACACCGCGATTCTCTTCACCTTGCCCCACAAATTCTCCACCTTCAAACGGTTCAGTCTTAATTTTGCGCCTTACCACTAAGGCCAAAAAACCACCCCTCCCCAACACACCTTTAGTCCTGTCATAATGCTCCTGATTACACCAAGTGTTATAAGACACTTTTCCTGGGGAGACACCATGCAAAGGTCTGTTCATCCCAGACAGGGATCCAGAGAAAAACCAAAGTAACAATCACACTAAAGTTCAACTTCTCTGACAAGAGCATGAGTGAAAGTTATTTACAAGAGCGGAGATGACTTAAAGGCAGCTGCATCGCCCAAAGGCCCACTCCAGCATGGGTGGTAATCTAGGGAAATCACAATCAGGAATTCTTGCAGGACTTGCAGCCAGCTTAGCTCCCCAGAGTCTCCTCCTGACTGCTGAGTCTCGTGAGACTTCCTCTAGGATAAAATATTTCAGATTATTGTACAATTATTTCCTTAGGTTGACTAGGCCCAAGGCCTTATGCCGAGAGGAAAAAGCCAGAGGAGAGAGCTGTGTTGTGCACCTAGTGCAACAGCTATAAAGCATTATCCCACTGCAATAACATAATATTTTTAAGCCTATAAGCTTTTGACCAAATTAGATGTCACAGATAAGTTCTGAAAATTTAGTATTTTTTGTTTTCCAGATTCTATAGTGAACTTTCTTCTCTTTTAAGCTGTATTGCTTAGAATGAGCTATGTACCTATGTATTCAATGAACCTTAGATGATGGAGCTATAAAATGAAATATCATTGCTCATCAGGGAAAGGTGTGAATATAGAATATAAATAGGTAGTAAACATTTTTAACATACAAATGTTCCTTGAATTAATATTATTTACCAACTTTTCCATTCTTTCCAAAACTCTTTGGGTCAATCGTATGCATTTTATTTTGAACTACCCCACTGCATATTTTCAAAATGACAAGTAATACTCACTTATATTGAACTGGTTCTTAATATATTTTGAGTCACAAGAATCCCCCGAGAATCTGATAAAATCCATTGAATCCTTTCACTAGTAAAAATCATGTATATAATATTACACATAAATTCTTGGAATGATAGATTTCATATACTTCATCATGAAATGCAATTTAAGAACATTGCCCTAAAATAAACTTTTTCTTGATTAATGACCAATTTTTAATGGACTATTTGAGAAACCAACAAACTTTTTCTGTAAAAGGCAAGATATTATGTACTTTCAGTTTTGGAGCTTTATCTCTATTGAAAATACTTGACTTGCATTTGTAATACAAAAGCAGCCAAGAAAAACACAGAACTGTAGCAAACACCCATAATCTCAGTAGTTAGGTTTTGAGGCAGGAAGATGGAAAATTTGAGGGTAGCCTGGGATACACAATGATGCCCTGTCTTTAAAAATTAAAAAGAAAAGGTCTTAGAATATAATTGTTCAATTATATACGGTAATATATAGCTTAAATATATATTTATATATAACATATAACTATATATAACATATAATTTATATATTAACTTACTTTAGCTTGTATGAGACCTTAGTTTGAATTCCCACAATTCAAAAATAAAATAAATTAAATAAAAACATTTTTATAAACAGATAAGCTTGGCTATGTGCCAATGACATCAGCGAATGTAGCTTATGGGTTAGCTTTGGCCTTTGGACTATTTTCTACCTATCTATCATCTAATTCTTTCAGGAGTATTATGGACTGTAGACACATTATGACGATCAAAATAGCCATCGTAAGTGAGTGTAGCTATACATCTCCTTTCCTCCCTCTGAATGTCTATGATGGGTTAAGAACCTCTTGAGATGCTTCTTTACTCTCATTAGATTCAATAATAACCTTTGATGTGCACTTGATGGCGAATCACAGGCAATCTTTCAATTGTTTTGGTGTATCATTGGAGAATCCATGAGTATTTCTTGCCAGTGACATAAATTTAAGACACATTTTAAATTATTAGCAGGACGGCTGGAGAGGTGGCTCAGGGGTTAAGCCTCCGCCTTGCAGGCGGAGGGTCCTGAGTTCGGATCCCAGATCCCACGTATAGACGCCAGGCGGAAGCGGGGGCGACCTGCGCTTCTGGTCCTGGTAGGGCGAAGCCTGTGAATCCCGGGACAGAAGGAGGTGGAGGTGTCCATGGTGGTTCGCGAGTTCGTCCGTGGTTCTACACATACACAGACACACCCACACAGACACAGACACACACATGCGCGCGCACATACACATGCACATGCGGACAGTTGAATAAATAATAATAATAAAAAAATAAATTATTAGCAGGAGATAGAAAACACAGATTGAGTATAAATGTCTGTAAACCCATATTCTAGCTCTTGGGAAGGAAAATACTTCCTAGGAAGCCCATTCAAGTTTTCACTCTACAGTGTATTTTGAATTAGTGTTTCTAAAAGTTGTTCTTGAAAAATACTCCTTTGTTATAAAAGCCTTCAAGAACTATAACAATGTATGTTGAAATTCCATACAGTAAATATCTGCTACCATAAGGAATAACCCCTGTTAGTCTAACTTGATATGTTATGATAAATGTCCAGGTATCTTAACTCTGGGAAGATTAGGTAATTCAACTGTGAGAAGCAATAAATTTAGAAAATCTTGTTTAGACAGCATAACTAGTACATGAGAACCCATATTGCTAGAGGGTAAAACAATAATACAAGTTGTTTTTCAAAGTAAGCTAGCTGGATCTAAAAAATGAATAATCACCCATCTAGATAAAGAGATAAAGGAGTCAACCTGGACAATGTATTAGAAAAGAATAACTTAGACAAGCAATTCAAGAAAAAAAAAAGGAAAATACAAATATATCAATAGCTAGCAAGAAGATTTGATAAGTAGCTTAAATCTAATTCCTACTATGCCATCCCAAATCCACTGTCATGGTTTGAATGTGAGCTGTATCCCACTGGTTCATATGTTTGAATCCTCAGTTGTTTGGGAAGGTCATGGCACCTTTGGGAGGTGAGGCCTTGCTGGAGGAAGGCAGGTCACAAGAGTGGGCCTTGAGGCTTTTCAGTCTCACTCTGTTTCTATAAGGAGACTGCTCTTGTAGCTTGCAATTATCTCTCTCAGCTCCCATGATGTCTGCAGTGACTTAAGTCCCCACTGGTTTCTACAGTCAGCCATGCCTGTTCCACCTCAATGGACCACATCAACGCTCTCTGAAGTGTAAGTAGAATAAATCTCCCTTTCTTCTCTTAAGTTGCTTGAGTTTGAGTGTTGTCTCTCAGCAACAGGAAAAAGTAAATGCTACATATACAAAATGTCTTTAAGTCTGTGAATTAAGCACTCAAGAAAGATAATCCTTGTATTAAGAAAGAAATTTATCTCAAGCCAATAAATGATTCTAAATTTGTCTCATTGACTTAAACACTGCAAATAGATCCAGTTAACATCAAAATGTCCAGTGTACACATGAACAAAAATAAACGTAAGATTAAAATATTAGTGTGGAAAACTTTTATTGAGCAATTTGAGTAATATAAGGACAATATAACACAAAAATCTATTAATGGAATTAGCCTTATTTAAAAGTATTCAAAGGAGAAAATAGGATAATCCTTTCAGTGAATATAGAAAAGTTTGAGGGCTAACTTCTATTCAATATTGTACTTGAAGTCTTAGCTGAAGCTATAAGACAAGAAAGGGACATAAAAGGGATTCAAATCGGCAAGGAAGAAGTCAAGTTATCTCTATTTGCAGATGACATGATCATATACCTGAGTGATCCCAAAAACTCTACCAGGAAACTCCTGGAACTAATACAGAAGTTCAGCAGGGTGGCAGGATACAAAATAAATGTACAAAAATCAGTGGCCTTCCTATATGCCCAGAATGAAAGAAGTGAAAAAGCCCTGAGGGAAACAATCCCATTTGCCTATAGCCCCTAAAAAATGAAAAACCTTGGTATAAACCTAACCAAAGAAGTAAGAGACCTCTATAATGAAAACTTTAAAACCCTAAAGAAAGAAATTGCAGAAATTCCACCAGAAGTTGGAAAGACCTCCCATGTTCCTGGATTGGCAGAATCAATATCATAAAAATGACCATCCTATCAAAGGTAATATACAGATTCAATGCTATACCAATTAAAATCCCAAAGCAATTCGTAACGACTTAAAGAAGTTGACCAAAAAATCTCAAAATTCATATGGAGGCACAAAAGACCCAGGATAGCGAAGACAATCCTGAGTAACAAAAACACAGCTGGAGGTATCACCATACCAAACCTTAGTCTATACTACAAATCCATAGTTATAAAAACAGCCTGGAACTGGCTCCAAAATAGATACGCAGATCAATGGATAAGGGTCTTCAACCCAGATATAAGCCCACACAATTACAGCCATTTGATATTTGACAAAGAGGCCCAAAAAATCCAATGGAAAAAGAACATCTTCAATAAATGGTGCTGGTAAACTGGATGTCCACATGCAGAAGATTAAAACTGGACCTGTATTTGTCAGCATGTACAAGACTTAATAAGGCAAGAGACTATAAAAATCTTAGTTGAAAGGGTAGGGAACTCCCTCAAGCTGATTGGTCTAGGCCAACAGTTCCTAAACGGAAATCCAAAAGCACAGTCACTACAACCAACAAGCAACAGATAGGATTTTATGAAATTAAAGAGCTTTTGTTCAGATAAACAGATTGTAACTTAAGCACAAAGGCAACCCACAGAATGGGAGAAAATCTTCACTAACCACATATCTGATAGAGCTTTATTATCCAGAGTGCATAAAGAACTTAGAAAACTAAATACCAAGGAAACAAATGGCCCAATTAAAATATGGACCTGGGAACTTAAAAGAAACTTTACCAGGGATGAAATTGAAATGTCTAACAAATATCTTTAAAAATGCTCCACATCCTTAGCCATCAGGGAAATGCAAATCAAAACTTCCTTGAGATATCATCTCACCCTGGTCAGGATAGCAAAATCCACAATACAAACAACACCAAGTGCTGGAGAGGATGTGGAGAAAGGGGAACTCTCCTACATTGCTGGTGGGAGTGCAGGCTCATACAACCACTCTGGCCATCTGGTGATTCTTAAAGAAGTTAAAGATTGAAATGCCATATGACCCTGCGATTCCACCTTTGGGAATAATCCCCCATATAGGAAAAATTTACCTTGATACCACAAGCATGACCATGTTCATAGCAGCATTGTTTATAATAGCAAAGTCATGGAATCAAACCAAATGCCCAACAGTTAATGAGTGGATAAGAAAAATGTGATACATTTATACAATGGAATACTACTTAGCCATCAAAAATGATGAATTAATGAAATTTGCCAGGAAATGGATGGAATTAGAAAAAATTATATTGAGTGAAGTCTCCCAGAAAATTAAGCACCATATGTACTCCCTAATAAGTGGATCCTAGTACCAAACCCACTTAGTGACATATTCAAAGATAAATCTCTCTAATACCTACAGTACTTGCAAAGATTATAAACAGGAGGGAAGAGGAAGGAACAAGGAGAGAGGGGATCATGTTACAGCAGAGAAAATAGGCCACCATCAAGGACTGCAAGTAAGTAATGAGTCATCTGGTTAGCTCACAGACTTTCCTTCCTGGTCACTTGCAACTGATGGGGTTTGATCTCACCAGACAGGGACGGCATAGAGTCTGATAGATAAAAGGTAACCATCCAGCAAATGGGAGACTGATCCCCCCCCACCGCGGTGTTCTACTCCTATTCCATCTACCTTTGAATCTACTCTTATAGTAAGACTCTATTTTAACAGCCTTTTATCTCTGGCTAGGAGGAGACATGCAATACTGATCAGGATGGAGCCAAGGGCAGTGCAGTAACAGCAAAACTGGAAAAAAATAACAAACCACAATTCAGAACATCAGAGACCTTACATTAATCACCTGAAACCAGGCCAGCTTAATCTCTCCCCATCCTAAACCTCAAGTAAATTTGCAGAAAAGGGAGCAGTAAGATTGTAAGAGCCTAAAGATGGGGAGGAGCAACAATATGCAAGATACTCCACACAAGTTAGGAGCAAAGTAATCCTAATAAGACTTTGCATTACCTGCGCAATGGCCAATGTATCGTTGACCCCCAAAGTCTGGCATGGATCACAGGCACTAGGATCCTTAGAGGCAAGGGATTAACAGCCACAATAGTGTTCCTATACTAAAGGAGAACACAATAAAGAGTTCTAGGCAATGCTACTAAGTCCTTATACCTCATCAGAGAGGAGGACCCAGAGGGAAGTTTGACATACACAGTAAAGGATGCTCCAGGGATGGGGAGGAAGGGGGCACTGGGAGAAAGTAAGGGAGAGGGGGGAAAGGAAGGGGAAAAGGGCGGAGGTAGCAAGGGGATCCAGGGAGGGGTGGAGGAAGGGAGGGGAATGGGGTACCTATCAAGTTTGTATAAGTGGCAAAAATAAGCTATAAATAAATAAAAAAATCAAAAAAAGAAAAAGAAAAGTTTTAGGGCTAGAGAAATGGCTCAGTGAGACAAGTATTCACCACATTAGTGTGAGGACTGGACTTCAGATCTGAGAACTCACATAAAGTCAAACAGGCATTGTAATTTCCTGTTATCCGAACACTCAGATGGCAGAGACAGAGATCTCAAGGACCAGCTGGCTAGTGCCAGTCCAGCAAATTGGCAGACTCTAGAATCATTTGAAAGAACTGGCCTCAATCAATAAAGTAGAGGGCAATTGAGGGAGACACCTGATGTCAACTTTGGTCTTCCATGCGATCATTCACACATCAGCAATATACCTGTAAATGCACGAAGACATGAAACATGTATGAACATACAAGAACAACATGCACACATACAAACACAAAAAGATAAAAATACGCATTAAATTTGGTGATCTATTCATAGTAAAATTGAGATTGCTCATATATACAATATTCAGTAATAATTAGTACTGTGTAAGATGTCATTTCTGGGCATGATGGGAGGGATGGAGGTAGGCTGGGATGAAACTTGAGTATGCTTGTAAAAGTAGAAAAAGAAAAAGAAAAAATAATTTTAAAAGATGTCATTTCTGAGGATTGGAGAAATAGCTCAGGAGTTAAGATTCTGCTTTGAAAGCAGAAGGACCTAAGTCTGGATCACAGATCCCACAAGAAAAATACCAGGCGAAATTAGTGGTGGCTTGTACTTCCAGCTCTGGAAGGCAGAACCTGGGCAATCCTGGAGTGAAACAAGAAGGAGGTAGAAGAAATCCAGGATGATCCCAAAGTCACACTTTAGGCAGGCACACACAGTGCCTTCTAATACACACACACACACATGCACACGCACACGCACACGCACACGCATATGCACACGCACATGCACACGCATGCAGGCATGCATGCACGCACGCATGCAAAAGAGAGAGAAAGAGAGAGGGGGAGAGAGAGAAATGTCATTTTGTCTTTTCAATAAATATTGTAGAAAGCTGTTTCCCTGAATATGATAAGTGGGTCCTAATTTACGATATGGAGCAAATGGGCAAAAATAGCCAAGACCATTTTGAGGAAGAACATCGCAGGGCTTAAGTCTGTTAGTTATTAAAACTTATGATTGCAGTAGAGATCGATATGAAATATTCTGTTCAGATTATGTAGTAATACAGTAATGCATCCAACAATTCTTCTTATCCAACATGGATAAGAAAGCAGAAGTTGTTGGAATAAAAGGGAATCTTAGGAGCATTGAAAAACTTGGGAAATGAGACTTAAAAAGTTAAATTAGTTGTTGAGTCTGATGGTAACTCTAACACATTACACTAGAACTATCAGAGGCAATATAGGTTGAAAGTTATCTTTGAAATAAATTTCAATTTGAAGTAAAAAAGTTAGTTAATAATCACTTCCCTTTCTACTGGTATAAGTGCACAAGATGTATTTTTCTTTGTTTTTAATTATATTCATAGTTAATTTATGTGTTTTCACCACCTGCCACCTACCCCATCTCCCCACCCTATCCAACCCGCCAATTCTTCTTTCCTGCCAGTCTCCCTCCCTTTCTTATGTCTTCTTGCATGTGTGGTCCACTGGGTCCCTTGTAGGACACTTGTATAAGTGAGTGTCCCAGCACCCATAAGGGTGCTAAAGGCCCATTGGTGGGTAAACTGTAAAGAGGTTTCACCTCTCTCATGACCACCACCAGTCCCATATAGTCTTGCAGAGTAGAATCGTATCTCATGGGATCTTCCCTGTTCTATGGCAAAATGTTGACAGGCCAGCTACTATAGAGGTCTAGTGGAAGCAGACAATGCTGCATTGAGTTCTTGGGTAGGGCAGTCCTGGTATGAATAAAGGGTAGGGTCTGACATTGCCCTTACCCAGGCTCTTACATTCTTACCACCCCCTCTTCCAAAAGGTTCCCAGAACCTTGAGATGGGGATGGCTTAGATGTCCTGATTCAAGCCAAGCCGTTGCCTTTACTTTGTACTTTGATCAGTTGTTCTTTGAATTTCACATCTTCTATTGTATAGGGATATGTATGGCTTGAGTGCTGAGTGCTTCTTTTGTCTATGAGTGTAATGATAAGAGTTTAGATGGTGGCTTACTATCAAATATTTATATTAACATGAAGATGTTTGTTCTTCCTAGGGTCTATGATGTCCCTATCCACATGTTTGGATATTTTTAATTACCAGGAGTATGTTCCCAGTTGCGAAGGGCCCAATGTCAATCATAATGCAATTGATTGCCCCCATACTTTGCAAGTCACTATTATACTATTGGACTCCTCTTGGTAGAGTTGTTATTGTTGCTTACAGCATTTACATCTGGGTAGGTGTGCTGATTGCTATTTCACATGAGTTTTGTTCTAAATGTAACATGAAATATTTGACTAAAATAGATTTTTTTGGAGATGAAGTAAACACATACTTAAAATTTCCTGACATGGGGCTGGAGAGATGACTCAGGGGTTAAGATTCTGCCTTGTAAGCAGAAGGTCCTGAAATCACATTAAAAAAAAATACCAGGCAGAAACAGCTGAGACTTGCACTTCTGGCCCTGGTGGGTGGAGCCTGGGAAATCCCAGAGAGAAGCAAAAAGGAATTAGAAGTAATCCAGAATGATTACTGAAGTCATCTTTTGTCCTCCATAGGAACACACAATACCCCCAATACACACCATACAAGAAATGAATGAGTAAATAAACAAAGTTTAAAAAAATTCTTGACATGTTCTAGATGTCTTTCAATATCAGACTGACTTTAATCTGTCAGGATTTTTAGTTTAGTGCAATTAAAGTTTAATGTAATAAATTTGAAATGAATGATTTGCCCATGTGAACTATTTCTAGTCATGTTATTCAGGAACAATCCAGAGGTGCTCACTTGAGGCAAGGCAAAGAACATTATCAAACTAGAGTACTTCCTTTGTGTTTTTCATTCATTTCCCTAAACAAAAAGATGTTTTCCCAAAGCAACTGGCTACTCTTAATTCAGCAATAAACCCGCCTCCAAGCAGTTGGTCAAAAGCACACACCAAGAGGATCATTGCTATCATCTGCTTTTTGGCAGTACTGGACTCTAGGTGTTATAGAGGAAGGCCAGTCTGTAGTCTTTTGGAATTTTTAGTTCTTTTGAACTCAAGGAAAAGCGTGGGATGATTTATGAAAAAAAATCTAATGAGAATAGTAAGTTAGAATCAAGGGTATTAAGATGATTATGAAATTTTCCATTAAGTAAACTTGATCATGTCCAAATTTCACCTTCTTACTATTATGCAATACCTACTTGCACATGCATATGAACCACAGTTTCAACTACTTATGATATAATTTACCCACAGTTGTTTGTCCTTACATATCAGAGAAGTCCTTGCATATCTCACTACTGAGACAAATTTAAGGTACAAAGTTGTTCTGAACAACTACATCTCAAATTTATATTCAGTTATCCATTGTTTCCAGACAATTTGGAAGGCCGTCGAGGCACAAAAGACCCATGGTAACAAACTTGTCTGTAGGATTCCATGGCTCAGTACATGCCTCACCACTGCTGAGATGCAAGTAGATGGCAAGCCCAGATATGGGGCATGAAGAGTAGATTTTTCTTTTTTCTCATTGAAGATGCTCTTATGACAGAGTAGTGCCATCATCTCCTTGTAGGGTATACACCCCAAGATTTCATTTTCTTGATGGTCATTCAATGTCTCTTATTCCAGTGAGCAACTAGTTTGAGCCATGCTCTTTGCTGGGATGGCTTCATAATGAATGGCAAATACCAAACTAACATCTTTTGAAAAGCTTTCTTTATCCAACTGAAGTTCATCTTTTTGTCCTTTCTTCTGCAAATGTAACATAACCAATTAGTATCCCTTTCATAAGTCTTCTGGTGACATAGGGAAGTAACTATCACTCCTTAGTCTTCTTTAAACTGGACTAGAAAAAATATTTTAGGAACATTAAACAAACCACCCCCACACACACATACACACACATACATATATGAATACGCATACATACATATATGTACATATATGTATATCTTTGAATATACTTTGTTTCTCTCCCCATGGAAGGGATAAGGATGTATTACCCATTCTGTATGTTACTACTTTGCACCTGACACTAATTTATGAAGTGAAAATATAATTCTGGATTAAAAATGGCTTAAGGCTTAAATTCTAGAAAATAAAATGTCATAAGTATATACATAAGTGATTGTGGATTATAGAAAGTACCTAGGAGAGACTTTCTGATACTTGATTGCAACAACCATAATATTTGACCATATTGTGGAAATTTCCAGGACTTTTTAGGTGACTCATCTAATAAACATACTCCCTGTTAGGCTTTTAAATTTGTTTTCTTGCTTGATTATTGTACCAGTTGCTTTCCTTGTTGATGTAACCAGGAGTAATATAAGGGAGGAAAGGTTTATTTTGGTCACAGTTCAGGGGGACCAGTTTATTATGGCAGGAAGGGCACAGTGGATGGGTGGACCCTGTCTACGGTGGTGGCAACTTGCAGCAACTACTGTTACAAAGCAAAGCACATGGACTGGGATGAGACCAGCCTGTGAACCTCACATAGTTCATTGTGTACATCATTGTTCATAGTGTACATCAGCTAGACTTTAGCTCCACACTGTTCCAAAAGCTCAGCTTAAAACACTTGAGTCTGTAAGGACATTTCACATTCCAGCTATAGTAACTATATTGTGTTAATAATCACATCAATTAAAATAGGCCTAAAAACAAGCAAGCAAATGAAAATAAATAAATAAAACCTGCAATAATAGTATATGAAGAAAGAGTCCCACAGAAACAAATAATGTGGGCTGGGAGGGAAAAAAGTCAGTAAAGTCCTGGCCACACACACCTGCAGACCTCAGTCTATTTCCCCAGCACTAATGAAAAAAGCTGGTCACAGTAGGGCGTGTCCATACGTCTCAGGGCTGGGGAAATGGATACAGGAGAATCCTGAGAACTCACTGAGTGATCACACTAGCCAAATCAATGAGCTTTAAGTTCCATGAGGGACTCTGTCGATAAATAAACAAATAAATAAAAGGTGGGAAACAACTCTGGTTCAGATAGCATAGCTATTAGGTAAGAACACAAATTGTTAGAAAGTTAAAAAAAATCCAAATTGTTTTTCAAGGTCAGGTAGCTAGATCTAAAAACACCATTCATTACCTCTCGACTTTCATGTCCAGTGTGTTCTACTCTTTTCCTCCCTTATGACCTCTCCCTCTTTTTCTTATGGCCTTTTTTTTTTTTTTTTTTAATTCTTTCTGGCCTTAACTGGCAAAGTCAAACACATTGCTTCAAAAATCCATAGCAATGAACTCATGTAAGGGAGAGGCATTTGGTATTTGTCTTTCTGGGTCTGGGTTTCCTCATCCAGTATAGTATTTCCAGTCCCATCATTTTTTACCATCAAATAAAATCTAATTGTGTATGTGTACCACATTTTCATTATCTGTTTACTCACTTATGGAATTCTAGACTGATTTCATTTCTTCTCTATTGTAAATAGAGCCACTGGAACATAGAAATGCAAGTATCTCTGTTGTAAGATATAGAGTCCTTTGGGTAATATACCCAGGAGTGCTACAGCTAAGTCATATGGAAGTTTTAGTTTTCTGAGGGGGTCTTTTTGAGAATCTCCATAGTGATTTACATTGTAACTATACCAATTTATATTTCTACCAACAGTGAATAAGGGTTCTCTTTTCTTTACATCTTTAACAGTATTTGTTGTTGTCCTTTGTTTTTCTGAATTCTGACTGGAGTGAATGAAATCTCAGAGTAATTTGAATTTTAATTTCACTGTTGGCGAGGATGTTGAATGTATTTTAATGGACTTATTAGCTATTTGTGTTTCTTCTTTTGAGAATTCTGTCAGTTGCACAGATCATTTTTAATCAGATTGTTTTGTTAATGTTCAGTTTTTTGAGCTCTTCATATACTCTAGACATTAAATCTTTGTCAGATGTATAGGTGGCAAATATTCTTCTCTCATTCTACAGGTTGATTCTTTATTAACTATACGGATGCTTTTTAATTTCCTGATATCTCACTTGTTGTTGATCTTAGATCCTGAATGATTGGCATCTTTTTATTCAGGAAGTCCTTATCTATACCTATGTCTTGAAGTATAGTCACTGCCTCATCCTCCAGTAGTTTCATTGAGGTCTTAATCCATTTGGAATTGATTTTTTGTGTAGAATGATAAATAATTATAAAGTTTAATTTCTCCAATGCATATTTTTGGCTTCTTTATCAAAAGTCAGGTGACTATAGTTTTGTGGACTTATATCTGGATTTTCTATTACATTTCATTGGTCTGTATGTTTACTTTTGTGTCAACACAATGCTTTTTTTGTTATTATGACTTTGTAGTAAGACTTGAGATCATGTCTGGTGAAACTTCTAGCTATATTTCTATTGTCCAGGATCAATTTTGCTATCTGAGATTTTTTTTTTCTTTTTTTTTTTATTAAAAATTTAATTATACATTTTAAAATTTTTTACCAGTTCCCTCCCTCCCCCCTCCCCTTCCCCCAGTGTCTCCCCCCCAATTCCCAGAGAGTCCTTTATTGTGTGCGCCTAACTCTCCACTGGGTCCTCCTCTCCGATGACATATAAGGACCCAGTGGCATGTCCATAAGCCCTTTCTCTTGTTCCCCTTAAGCATAAGATTACTACTATGGCTGTCAATCCCTTGCCTCCAGGGGTCTCGGTGCCCTTAACAGATGCTAGACTTTATGAGGGCAACAGTGCGCTGGACATTGCGCAGGGCATGCAAAGTTCCATTATGATTGCTTTGGCCCCAACTATTGTTGAGAATCTTGCAAATCGTTGCTCCTCCCATCCTTTTGCTCCTACAATCTTACCGCCCCCTCTTCCGCAAATGTCCCTGAGCTCCAGGATGGGGAGAGATTAGGCTGTCCTAGTTCTATGTGATTGATATAGAGTCTCTGAAGTTCTGGATTGTGGTTTGTTGATTTTCTTTTGCAGTTTTGCTGCTCCTGCAATTCCCTTCACTCCATTCTGCTGGGCACTGTATGTCACCCCTTGCAGACCTTGATGGAGGCCTATTTTCTCTGCTGTAACATGGTCTCCTCTCTCCTTGTTTCTGGTGTGGCCCTCCTAACCCATCTCTCTTGTTCATAATCCTTGCAATTACTGTGTTACATAGGTTTACTTTTGAGTGTCCCAATGTGGGCTGGGCGAGTTTGGTACTAGGAGCCACCTATTAGGGAGTACATACGGCGCTTAATTTTCTGGGTTTGGGATACTTCACTTAATATAATTATTTCTAATGACATCCATTTCCCAGCAAATTCCAGTAATTCATCATTTTTGATGGCTGAGTAGTACTCCATTGTATAGATGTACCACAGTTTCCTTATCCACTCGTCAACTGTTGGACATTTAGGTTGATTCCATGACTTTGCTATTGTAAACAGTGCTGCTATGAACATGGTCAAGCTTGTGCTATCGAGGCGAACCTCTGCTGCTTGGGGGGTTATTCCCAAAAGTGGGATAGCAGGGTCATATGGCATTTCAATCTTTAATTTCTTTAAGAATCTCCAGACGGCTCGCCAGAGTGGCTGTATGAGCCTGCATTCCCACCAACAATGTAGGAGAGTTCCCCTCTCCCCACATCCTCTCCAGCATTTGTCGTTGTTTGTACTGTGGATTTTTGCCATCCTGACCGGGGTGAGATGATATCTCAGGGAAGTTTTGATTTGCATTTCCCTGATGGCGAAGGAAGTGGAGCATTTTTTAAGATAATTGTTAGACATTTTAATTTCATCCCTGGTAAAGTTTCTTTGAAGTTCCAGGGCCCATTTTTTAATTGGGCCAGTGTTTTCCTTGGAGTTTAATTTTCTAAGTTCTTTGTGCACTCTGGACAGTAGAGCTCTGTCAGATATGTGGTTAGTGAAGATTTTCTCCCATTCTGTGGGTTGCCTTTGAGCTCGTGTGACAATCTCTTTATCTGAACAGAAGCTCTTTAATTTCACAAGATCCCAACTGTTGAGAGTTGGTAGCAGTGACTGTGCCATTGGATGTCTGTTTAGGAAGTGTTGGCCTAGCCCAATCAGCTCGAGGGAGTTCCCTATCCTTTCAACTATGGCTTTTAAAGTCTCTGGCCTGATATCAAGGTCCTTGATCCATTTGGAATTAAGTCTTGTACATGGTGACAAGTACGGGTCCAGCTTTAATCTTCTGCATGTGGAGATCCAGTTTTGCCAGCACCATTTGTTGAAGATGCTGTTCTTTTTCCATTGGATTCTTTGGGCCCCTTTGTCAAAGACCAAATGGCTGTAACTTTGTGGGCTTATATCTGGGTCTTCAATCCTTATCCATTGATCTGTGTGTCTATTTTGGAGCCAGTACCAGGCTGTCTTTATAACTATGGATTTGTAGTATAGACTTAGGTTTGGTATGGTAATACCTCCAGCTGTGTTTTTGTTACTCAGGATTGTTTTTGCTATCCTGGGTCTTTTGTGCCTCCATATGAACTTTGAGATTGTTTGGTCAACTTCTTTGAAGAATTGCTTTGGGATTTTGATTGGTATAGCATTGAATCTGTATATTGCCTTTGGTAGGATGGTCATTTTTACAATGTTGATTCTGCCAATCCAGGAACAAGGGAGGTCTTTCCACCTTCTGGTGTCTTCTGCTATTTCTTTCTTTAGGGTTTTAAAGTTTTCATTGTAAAGGTCTTTTACCTCCTTAGTTAGGTTTATACCAAGGTATTTCATTTTTTTAGGGGCTATAGTAAATGGGATTGTTTCTCTCAAGGCTTTTTCACTTCTTTCATTCTGGGCATATAGGAAGGCCTCTGATTTTTGCACATTTATTTTGTATCCTGCCACCCTGCTGAACTTCTCAATTAGTTCCAGGAGCTTCCTGGTGGAGATTTTTGGGATCACTCAGGTATAAGATCATGTCATCTGCAAATAGAGATAGCTTGACTTCTTCCTTGCCAATTTGAATCCCTCTTATGTCCCTTTCTTGTCTTATGGCTTCGGCTAAGACTTCAAGTACAATATTGAATAGAAGTGGTGAGAGTGGACAGCCTTGTCTTGTTCCTGATCGAAGTGGGAATGCTTCCAATTGTTCCCCATTGAGCATAATCCTTGCTGTGGGCTTGTTGTATACAGCTTTTATTATATTGATAAAGGTTCCTTCCATTCCTACTGTCTCTAGCGTTTTGATCATAAAAGGCTGTTGGATCTTGTCAAAAGCTTTTTCTGCATCTATCGAGAGTATCATGTGGTCTTGGACTTTGGACTGGTTTACATGATGAATTACATTTATTGATTTGCGTATGTTGAACCAACCTTGTGTGCCGGGGATGAAGCCTACTTGGTCCCCATGAATGATCTTTTTAATATGTTTTTGAATCCGATTTGCTAAGACTTTGTTGAGAATCTTTGCATCTGTGTTCATCAGGGAGATCGGCCTATAGTTTTCTTTTTTAAGTGAATCTTTATTAGGTTTTGGGATTAAAACGATATTAGCTTCATAGAAGGAATTTGGTAGTGTTCCTTCTTTTGCTATTTGATGGAACAGTTTAAGGAGTATTGGTGTTATTAACTCCTTAAATGTCTTGTAGAACTCTGTGCTGAATCCATCTGGTCCAGGACATTTTTTGGTGGGAAGATTCGAGATTACTTCCTCAATTTCCTTATACGTTATAGGACTATTTAAGTAATTCACAACTTCCTGATTCAATTTAGGTAAGTTGTGTTTACTTAGAAATTCATCCATCTCTTTTGTGTTGTCAAACTTCACAGAGTATAAGTTTTTGAAATATGATGTTATAATTCTCTGGATTTCTTGGGTATCCGTAGTGATAACTCCATGTTCATTTCTAATTTTGTTAATTTGGGTTTTCTCTCTCTTGCTTTTGGTTAGTTTAGCTAGGGGTGTATCAATCTTGTTGATTTTTTCAAAGAACCAGCTTTTTGATTGGTTGATTTTTTCTATCGTTTTCTTAGTCTCGATTTCAGATATTTCTCCCCTTATTTTGCTAATCTCTTCTCTTCTACTGCTTTTGGGATCAGATTGCTCTAGTTTCTCTAAAGCTTTAAGCTGCATTGTTAAGTTGTTTATTTCTGATGTTTCCATTTTTTTGACGTGGGCATTAAGAGCTATGAACTTACCTCTTAGAACAGCTTTCATTGTGTCCCAGAGATTTTGGTAAGTTGTATTTTCGTTATCATTCACTTTCAGGAAATCTTGAATTTCCTTTTTAATTTCTTCCTGAATCCAGTTCTCATTCAGCATCATAGTGTTAAGTTTCCAGGAGTTAGTGTATTTTCTCTTGTTTGATGTGTTGTGGATGTCCAGCTTTAGGCCGTGGTGGTCTGATAGGGCACAGGTTAGAATTTCAACTTTCTTGTACATGTGTAGATTCATTTTGTGGCCCAATATGTGATCTATTTTGGAGAAAGTTCCGTGTGCTGCTGAGAAAAATGTGTATTCTTTGGTGCGTGGGTGAAAAGTTCGATAGAGATCTGTAAGGTCCATTTCTTTCAGGGTTTGATTAAGTTCCAAAGTGTCTCTGTTAAGCTTTTGACCTGTTGATTTATCCCATGTAGAGAGGGCGGTGTTGAAGTCCCCAAGAATTATCGTTTGGGGGTTGATTTCTTGCTTTAGACGCTGTAGGGTTTTCTTAATGAATGTGGAGGGGCCCGTATTGGGTGCATATATGTTCAGTATTGTGAAATCTTCCTGGTGAATTGTACCTCTGACTAAAATGTAGTATCCATCCGTGTCTCTTATAATTTTTTTTGGTTTGAAATCCACTTTGTCTGATAGCATAATGGCTACCCCTGCCTGTTTTCTGCTTCCATTTGCTTGTAGAATTGTTGACCAGCCTTTTATTTTTAGAGCGTGCCTATCTTTTGTGGTGAGATGGGTTTCCTGCAGGCAACAGATTGATGGATTGTGATTTTTAATCCAAGTTTGTAATCTTTGTCTCTTGATCGGTGAATTAAGTCCATTAACATTTAGTGTTATAATGGAGAAACTATTGTTAATTCCAGACATTTATTATGTTTAGTAGCTTTTATAAGTATATTGCTTAGCTTTTAATGGTGTTATATTTGCCTTCTGTTCTCCTGGATATGCCTGTTTTTTTCTTCACGCTTGAGTATCATTTCTAGCAGTTTTTGAAGGCCTGGTTTGGTGGCCATGTATCCCTTAAAGTTGTCTTTGTGCTGGAAAATTTTTCTTTCTCCCTCGATCATGACTGATAGTTTTGCAGGGTAAATCAGCCTGGGTTGACATTTTTGCTCATTCAATACTTGAAGTATGTCTCTCCAAGCTCTTCTTGCTTTTACTGTTTCGACTGAGAAGTCATTTGTTATTTTAATAGGTTTGCCTTTAAAAGTGACTTGTTTTTTCTCCCTTGAAGCTCTCAGCACCAGTTCTTTATCTTGAATGTGGAGTGTTTTAACTATTATTTGCCACGGTGTGCTTCTATTTTGGTCGTATCTGTTTGGGGTGCGGAATGCCTCTTGTATATGAATGGGCCTCTCTTTTTTTAGATGAGGAAAGTTTTCCTTGATGATCGTTTGAAAAATTTCCTCAGGGGTGGTATTTTGAGATTCTTGCTCCGGTATTCCATGAATACGCATGTTAGGCTTCTTCAGGGTGTCCCATATCTCTTGGATATTTCTCTCAAGTATCTTTTTGGCTTTAACAACCTCTTCCATTGAGCTGGCTAGTACTCCCACTTTATCTTCAAGGTCTGAAATTCTGTTTTCTGCTTCATTAGTTCTGTTGATAAGACTCTCTGTGGCGTTCTGGGTTGAAGATAACTTGTCTTTTAGCTCAGTTTTAAACTCTGCTTGAGTTTGTTTTAACTGTTCTATGCCACTTTTTGTTTCTTGCACTGTTTTTCTCAACTCCTCCAGATGTCTGTTGTGTTCCTCTTCAAAGCGATTGATTCGATTATGTAATTCCTCCCGGATTTCCTCTTTCATAGTATTGAACATGGTAATGATCATATTTTGAAAGCCGTTATCCTGGGTCAGGCTTTCTTGGCCTTTTTCCATGGGTTTGTTCTTGTTGGAGTCTAACATTATGGGATTAATTTCTTCAGTGGGAGATTTGTTTACTTGAGTGTTGCTTCTCATGGATTTGCACTTTGACTTTGGCATTGTCATTTTAACTCTTAAGATCTCTCAATTTCACTAAACTGAATTATTTGGCCTGGGGTACTGGTGGGCAGGGCCTGAACGGGGACTTACCTAGGGCGCGGGGTGAGGCCCGGGTGGATCTCGCGTACGGGTCCCAACCGGGGGAGCGGGGTGGGGCGAAAAGGGAGGATGGGCGCGTCGGCGTGGAGCTATTTAACCCGAGGGCAGCTGGGGCGGGGCCCGGGCGCAGGGGGAGGTCCTCCTCGTCCCTCGGCCCCCGCGCGACTCCGGCTGGATGGCGGGAGTCGGAGCTGGGTCCCCGTGGGCTGACCTGGGGTCCTAGAGCGCGCGTTGAGGCCCGGCTGGATCTCGCCTACACGTCCCGACCGGCGGAGCGGCTTGCTATCTGAGATTTTTTGTGCTCCCATATGAATTTTAAGATTTCTGTGAATAATTGAATTGGTATTTTGATTGAGATTGCCTTGAATTTGTGATTTTTTGTAGGATTTTCACAATATTAATTTTTCCAATACATAAGCATGAGGCTCCATCTTTTAGTATTTATTTTTGCTTCTTTCTTCTGTTTCAAAGTTTACATTATAGATGTCTTCTGCTTCCTGAATTAATTTTAGTCCAAGTTTTAAAACTACTTTAAATGGTATAGTTTTCCAAATTTACTTCTTAGTTTGTCATTATTACACAGAAAGACTACTGACTTTGCTATTATGCTAATTTTGTGACCTGCCACTTTTCTGAAAAAGTCTATGAGCTCTAGGAGTTTTCTGGTGGGATCTTTAAGATCTTTCATATATTAGAATCATTGCCTCTGCAAACCGGAATACTTTGACAACTTCTTTTTCTGTCCTTTTTGTTTCCTTGTACTATTGCTCAAGCATTTATTGAATAGGAGGAGGGAGAGTGTGCACTCTTGTGTCCTGACTGATCACAGTGGAAATGCTGAAAGTTTTTCTCCACTTAGCATGATGTAGAGGTATAGGTTTATCACATATTGTCTGTATTATATTAAGATATATTTCTCCATTTCTAGTTTTTCTCAGGTTTATCATGAAAGTTAGATTGCAAAGGCCTTTTCTGCATCTAGGTGATCATGTGATTTCTGTCTTTGAGAATACTTACGCGATGATTTGTTTTACTGATTTGTGCATTTAAAATTAAGTCATGAACTTGATTTTTTTTTTTTTTGTATCAGAGGGCACTGTGTGTCCATTTGGAGGACCAAGAGTGACTTTCAGAATCATCCAGGACTGTTTCTACCTCCTCTTTTTTTCTATGAGATTTCCCAGGTTGCACCCACCAGAGCCAGAAATTCAGGCCACTGCCATTTCTGCCTGGCATTTTTCAGTGGGATCTGGGATCCAGACTCAGGACCTTCTGCTTTTGAGGCAGAGTCTTAGCCCCTGAGCCATCTCTCCAGCCCAAGCTTGATCTTTTAATATGTTCTTTAATTCAGTTTGCAAATATTTTATTGAAAAGTGTTTTGCATATATGTTCTTCAGGGAAATATGTCTACAATTCCTATTTTTGTTGTGTCTTTGTCTGATTTTGGAATTAAGATAATAGTACTTCATAAAAAGAGCTTGGAACCACTGTCCTTTTCTATTTTATAGATTTTGAAAGAATTTTAAGAATTTTATAGAATTCAGAAAGTATTGGTATTAGTTTTTTTAAAGATCTGGTAGAATTCTGCACTGAATCCATCTGAATCTAAGCTTTTTTCTTATACTGGAGATTTGTGATTACTACACTTTGACCTCATTGTTTGTTGTATATCTGTTTATTTATCTTATCTTAGTTTTACTTTGCCAAATCGTATAACTTTAGAAATTTATTCATTTCATTTACATTTTTCTGACATAGTAGAATATGAATTTTTAAAGTGTGTGCTTGTGATTTTCTAGATTTCTTTGCTATTAATTTGGGATTTCACCCTTTTGTTCAGTTGATTTGAATAGATTGCTAATCTCAGTTATCTTTTCAGAGAACCCCTCTGTTTAATTCTTTGGAATGTTTTTTTTAAAATTTTATTTATTTATTCAGTTGTGCATGTGCACGCATGTGTATGTATGTATTCAGTTGTGCATGTGTGCATATGTGTGTGTAGAACCACAGACGAATTCGGGAACCACCATGGACCGCCTCCACCTCTTCCTTGTTTACTCTGCCCCGGGGTTTAAAAGGCTCCGCCCTACCAGGACCAGAAACGCAGGCCGCCTCTGCTTCTGCCTGGCGTCTATACGTGGGGTCTAGGATTCGAACTCAGGACCTTCCGCCTGCAAGGCAGAGGCTTAACCCCTGAGCCACCTCTCTAACCCCTGGAATGGTTTCTTTTTTTTTTAAATACATTTTTTATTATTATTTCTGCTCATACAAACTTAATAGGTACACCAGTTCCCTTCCTTCCTCCCCCCCTCCCCCCGAACTCTCTGCTCCTCCTCCCCTCACCCTTCCCGCCCCATCCCCCAGTGCCTCCCCCCAATCCCCGGAGAATCCTTTAATGTGCATGCCAGACTCTCCTCTGGGCCCTCCTCTCCGATGACGTCAAGGACCCAGTGGCCTTTCCCTGAACCCTTTCCCGTGTTCCCCTTAAGCATAGGAACACTACTGTGGCTGTCAAGCCCTTGCCTCCAAGGATCTTGGTGCCTTTAGCAGATGCTAGACTTTGTGGGGTTAATAGTGTGTTGGACATTGCGTTGGACATTGTGAGGTCAATAGGTCCAAGGAATTCTGAAAAAATGTACACTCTATATTATTTAGGTGGAATGTTCTGTGAATGTCTGTAAGGTCCAGGTTTGGTGTCACTTAATTCAAATGTTTCTCTGTTTAGTTTTTTTCTAGATGACCTGTCCAATGGTGAGAGTACTGTATTAAAGAAACCTGTTAATACTGTCTTGGGTTAATCTATGGCTTTATATCTAGTAGTAAATGTTTAATGAAATTGGAAGAGTCTGTGCTTGCACACATATATTTAAAATTATAATTTCTTCTTGTTCCTTTGATCAGTATGAATTGGCCATTCTTTAATCTAATCTTATTTAATGTAATCTGATTAGATTTTGTTTGAAGTCCATTTTGACAGATATTGGAATAGTGGTGTCTGCTTTATTTTAACCTCATTTTATAGAAGATCTTTTTACTTCATTTCACGCTAAGATAGTGCCTGTCTTTAATGGCAAGGTATGGTTCTTAGAGGCAGCAAAAAAAGGATTCTGCTTTCTAATCTAATTAGCTATTCCGTATTTTTTGGTAGAGGAATTGAGACCATAAATATTGAGAGTTATTACTATACGATCTATATTGAATCCTATCATTTGTTTCTGGTGTTTTTTTGATCCTCTTTGTTTAACAACTGAACCTCATTTTGTTTTTCCCTGTAGCCTCCTGGGTAGGTTTATTTTTTTCTTCAATCTGAAGTGTTCTTTCCAGTATCCTCTGTAGGGATAGTTTGGTAGTCCTCAATTCCTTTAGTCTATTTTTGCTGTGGAAAAATTTATTTTCTCCTCCAGTTATGATGGCTTTGCTAGATATTAGGCTGAGTTGGCAGTCTATCTTTCAGGTTTTGAAATAGTCTTTCCAAGCTCTTCTGACTTTTGTGGTTCAAATTGAAAAACTAGAATTTATTCTGATGGGCTTGCCTTTGTATGTGACTTGGCCCTCACTCCAGCAGCTTCCAATACACCATCTTTGTTCTGTTTATTGTTTAACTATGATATAACACAAAGGAGTTTCTTGTTCCTTCTATT
The DNA here is from genome assembly GCA_023101885.1 of Typhlomys cinereus. Taxonomy (NCBI): domain Eukaryota; kingdom Metazoa; phylum Chordata; class Mammalia; order Rodentia; family Platacanthomyidae; genus Typhlomys; species Typhlomys cinereus. The sequence continues at coordinate 232,483 of JALPQD010000010.1, forward strand.
TGCTGTTCTGTGAACCTTTTGTATTGGGATGAGCATGTCTTTCTCATGATTTGGGAATTTTTTTCATAATTTCATTAAAGAATTTCCCCTATTCTTTGACATGAAATTTTTTTCTTCCATGGCCATGTAATGTACATCATTTTGCCTTCTCAGTTTCTCACATGCTGTATTCATATGTTTTTAAAATTTACCATTGATCTTGAGGATTCAATTTCTCTACCTCTTCAAATATTCTGTCTTCTACATTATCTTTTCAGTTAGTGAGGTTTTCCTCTGAGATTTTTATATGACATATTGTTTTTCATTTTCACCATCATTTCCGTTTCGTCCTTTTTCAGTGTTTCTCTTTGATGAATTTTATTTTCATATCCTTAACTGATTATTTCATGCAGCTGTTAGTGTTCTCTTGAAATATATTCATGTCCTGTTTGAGGTGATTGAACATATTTATAATCATTCTTCTGAATTATGTGTCTGAAATTTTATCTAAGTCATTGGAGGCCATTATTATGAAATTGCTAATTTTTGTAGAAGTCGGGTTCTCCTGGCTTTTGAGTATTGTGTTAGTACCTGCCCATCTAGTGTTAGATTGTTGGTTAAAATTTACTTTTGTAGAGCAGAAACAAAAGAACATGGGTAAATTGTTAAAAAGATTTCTATATAAGAAAAGGTCTAAAGGAGAGGGAAGAACAGGAACAGGACACAATAGAAAGTAGGGTTAGCCTCTAGGTAACTAACAATCTGCATATTAACCCCTAACTCCTCCTACTCCATGACAGGGAGCACAACACGCCCAGCATTGTAAAACAGTTGAATCAACAGTGGACAGGGAACAAACCAACAGTGAACAGGATCAGATGTCTCTATAGTAACCGCAAACACCCAAGAGTAAACTTCCATTTAAACGCCTCTCTTTTTTTTTTTTAGGAGAGGATCTCAACACCCAGACAGGATGCAGCCTAGTACAACAGAAGAGGAATGAAACAGACAATAGGCAACCAGAATGAAGAGTGCCAGAGACCCTGCAATGCAACATGATATCAACCTTGAAGAAGAGGTGGTGGTAAGATTTTACTAGCCTAAAGATGGAGCAATCCACTGCTGGACAAGGCCTTCCCCTCAAGCAGGGCTACTGCATCCAAGAAATCAGTGCAGTGAGACTGTCCTTACTAGACCTGCACAATGATTGACACACCAACATAACCCATAGACTAGCAAAGATCTCAGAAACAGTTAAATGCAGTGGAAGCCTTAGGGCTAAGGCTGGAAGGGTAAAGGGGAATACCCCTCTCAGTGTGTCTGCCCAAGGACTGGTCACTTGGTCTGTTACAGAGGCCTGAAAACCCACTGAACAGAGAATCCAGAGAGAGCCCAGGACCCATAGAAGCAGACAGACAGAAGAGTGTAAGGGAGTGGGATGGATTGATGAAAGGATGGGAAAAAGGGAAAGGGAGAGAGAAAAGGAGGAGGAAAAAGAGGTCAAGAATAAGTACTCAATATGCCTGTAAAACTAGAAGAATAAATAAAGTATGAAAAAAGATTTTCTTTTGTTTTCAGTTCAGTCTGCTTTTCTACTTTTAGTGGGTGCTTGAAGATAAACTTGAGTAGACTTCAAGATAGATTATAGAAGAGATAACATTTTTCTCACTTAGACCATTCCACACTGCATCCCAAAGCCTCAACTTAGAGTTAAGTACTGTCTAAATAACGTTCATTGTCCAGCAGTGAGCACATTGTGAAAACAGAGTGTTAGTTTAAAACAGTCACTCCTTAAGTACTGATGGCTTTAGGGAGTAAAGGAAAATTAATAATATACATATTATTGTTGGTATGAGTGGAGAAAATGAAAAAGAAATCAAAGTGGGATAGAAAGTAGAGGAGGGAAGGGGAACACGGGAAAGGGTTCAGGGAAAGGCCACTGGGTCCTTGTACGTCATCGGAGAGGAGGGCCCAGAGGAAAATCAGACATGCACAAGAAAGGACTCTCTGGGAATTGGGGTGGGAGGCACTGGGGGATGGGGAGGGAGAGGGGTGTGGAGGGGGAGCAGGGGGTACGGGGGGAGGAGGAGGGAGGGAGGGAACTGGTGTACCTAATAAGTTTGTATGAGCTGAAATAAAATTAATTTTTTAATAAAAAAAAGAAAAAAAAAGAAAGTAGAGGAGGGGTAATGCATAGGAGAAATGGTAGGACAAAGAAAAAAAGGTGTCAGGCAGCAAAACGTGGAAGCTTTGGTTAAAAATAGACTGAAGAGGAATAAGGTGTGCATTCCAATGACAGAACAGTCACAGTGCAGGGGTTGAATTGTGGCAGAAATTAAGGACAACTTACGTTCTTTGGGAGAAGTAAAACAAAAATGAAAAGATATGGAGGAAAAACAAAACAGAAAAAAAGAGGTACAAAGAGACTGAAGAGACCTGCGATGTTCACCTTGGGTATTATGTGAATAGGAAGTGTCGAAGTGTGAAACAAGCTCTGGGTAGAGACTGGATTTATATCCTCACAATTCTCTTGGTTTTAATTGTGGTCAGTGGCTGACTGCTTCTTAAAAGGCATTTTAGTGCTTCCATTGCCTGGGATGTAAAATCGCTAAACAATGTACTCTGGATGCAGGAGCCTCTAGGTTCCAGAACCATTCTTCTGGTCCTAGAACTTATCTTCCTTCCTCTGCTGTCTGGGATAACAGGTGTGTACCACCATCCTAGGCTGGACCCAGTATTTATTTATTTATTTATTTATTTATTTATTTATTTATTTATTTATTTATTTATCCACTCATACAAACTTGATAGGTACCCCATTCCCCTCCCTCCCTCCATTACACCTTTCCCTGGATCCTCTTGCTCCCTCCCCCCTTTTCCCCTCCTTTCCCCCTCCCTCCCTTTCTCCCGGTGGGGGCCCCCCCAATTCCTGGAGCATCCTTTACAAACTTCCCTCTGGACCCAGTATTTAAAAGATAAATTTCAAATGCACTGTTTTGTTGTGACTGTCAATCACGAGGACAGCTGTGTTTCTGGCCTCCAGGCCAGGTCACAAGATTGTCTTCCACAGACAATTCTTGCATCACTGGGAGCCTTAACTGCCTCCAGTGAAGCATTATCATTGTTCTTTTCACTTCCCAGAAGGTTCTCATAGGAAAACCTCTCCCTGTGATGTATTATAAAACTGCTCTCGTGCACTGAATCCTTTAAGGTCCTTTAACAACTCTATGCAGCTGTAAAGTGCAATGTCTACAAGAATGCCTCTCATTCACTCTCTTATTTTCTGGTGTCAAGATTCTCCATGGAAATTTTCAGTGGCCATAGGAGTTGCCACAGCATCACCAGGTCCTCAGTCACCTTGGCAGGTACTTCTGCTTCACCATGCAAAGACAAGTGCCATTTACTTTTACTTACTAAGTGAAGTTTACCCATAATCTAATACAGCATTTCAAAATTTGGATAAAACTACACATAACAGGAAAAATTTACTTAGTACAATTATTTGAGAGTTGCGTTTTGTGCAGTTATAATGATGAGGATACCTATGCATTTGCATATATAATTTATATCCTTTGGAGGAAAGTTATTCTGCAGTATATTCAGTAGTATTCTAGAATCTGTGATTTCTTTCTTCAATGTCAATTAATGATATCCATTGCATTATAAGTATTAGTTCCAGATTTTACCATGGTCCATATATTGTAGAATTCCTCTGTTAGATCAGGTATGACTGAGCAAATGTTTTGTTATGCTCTTTGTTTTTGTGACATGATTTCCAGTAAACACATTTTGTTCTCCTGAGGTGTATGTATGGGACAGAGTTCTTTTAGAGTCATGAAATTATAAGGTTCCTATCCAAAATGATTTGGTTGATATTAGATTGAGTTTCAGTTAAAGGCCTGGCCATATTCCTTACAATTGTAGTGATTCTTTGTGGCACTATCAATTCAGGGAGGCCTTAGCCCCGGCTCCTGAATGCAAGAGGTCTGACTACAGATAAGCCTGAGAAGAAACCATACAGGCATTGGGATGGACAAACAAATGGCGGGCAGATGAACAACCAATGGGAAGGAGGGATGAACAACCAATGGGAAGTGGCCATCTAACCTGGACACCCAGTAAACAGCTGAATGATTGGTGGCTGCTCCCCCCCCCCCCAGGGGTGGCCACACCTGATTGGATCCCCAACCCTATGTAAGCCAAAACACTTCCTGAATAAAGTTGAGTCTGCGGCCAACTCATCCTCTGCCTGCTGCTTCTCGCCTGATTCCCGGGGTCTAGGTGGTGACCCTGTCGCCCGCTGGCCCATTCGCCTCGCGCCCACAAGACCCGCTGTTTCCCCTCCCCTCCTTCCCGCTGGCCCTGCGGGGTATTCGTCAAAAATTCTTCTCACCAAAATAAACTCAAGATATCTATAGATTTTTCACATTATTTACATACATAAGAGTTCTCACTAGCATGAATTCTTTTGTAAGTGATGAAAGATTCAATGGATTCTGTCAAACAATGCCTGGACTTTGATAAAAAAAATTTCACCATATATATATATTTTTATTTAGAGAGTTTCTTCCAGTATGATTCTGCTACCACTGAAAGTAAGACTTCACATTCTTTGTGTTCATAAGGCTTGCCTTGAATATAATTTTGGTGGACAGTAAGTTTTAAGGACTGAAGAAAATATTTTCCTTACTATCATACAAGTAAAGGTTCTTTGGGAGCAGTACACTGATGTTTACTGGATTTGTGCCATAATTAAAAATATTTTAAGCTGTGACAGAGAGTAAAAGTCTTGACCACACTATATATATTCATGGTGCCTTTTTTTCCAGTATCAACTGACTAGTTGTCATAGTTAAGCACAGGTGTCAACTTGACTCTTGAGGGTTTGGGCTCTGGGCACAGTTGTGGAGAGTTGATGGTTGAGTTAAGACTAGAGCAAACCTGAAGGAGATTGGGTCTGTCTAGCTGATGGGGAAGACCCAGCCCATGGTGGGTGGGACTAGGCCCTGGATAAATCAGAGAGAGCTGGTTGAGAGAGTTGGCATCCTTCTGTATACTTGGCCAGACATGCTGGTCTGGCAAGTAAGGATTGTCCATCTCTCAGCCGTTATAGTGGCCAGTTCCCTCAGCCCTGGTGTTGGTGCATGCTCTCCTGTCAAGCTGGACTAAGAATTGTAACCAGAAATCGTAAGAGAATAAACCCCTTGTTCCTTAAGCCGTTTGATGGTCATTTATCAGCAACCATGCAGGTGGACTGCAACACTAGTGTTACCTAAAATCTGATGACTACAATTTTTTGAAGCATTTCTCTCTAGTGCAGACTTTTTAATGCTGATTAAGAAGAACAGATTGGCTTTGCCAGATTCTTTACATATGAATGATTTCTCCCTACAAGAATTGTTTACTGTCAAATAAGAGTACAACACTTATTAAAAGGTTTGGCACAATCTTTACATTCATAGTTTCTCTTCAATAGGAAATTTCTGATGATAATGAAGCTGTGATCAGCTTAGAGATTTGCCACATTTTTTACATCTGTAGAACCTTTCTTCTATATAAAAATGCTGACATAACCTACATGCCCAACAATTGATAAATATAGATAATAAAAATGTGGTACATTTATACAATAGAATACTACTTGGCCATCAAAAAATGAATTAATGAATTTGCCAGTAAATGGATGGAAGTAGAAGAAATTATACTGAACAAAATATCGCAGGCATAGAAAGTTAGATGCCGCATGTTCTCCCTTATAAGTGGATCCTAATACCAAAACCGCTTAATGATATACTTACACGTAAATCTCTGTAACACCCATTATAACTGCAAAGGAATACAATTAGAAGGAAGGGGAAAGAAGACCTCAAGAGACAAAAAGAGCATAGTTCAATAGAGATGTTAGACTACAGTCATGAATGGTCTGTAAGTATCCAGACATTGGATACCGTTCACTCCCATTTCCCTTCCTGTTCATTTGGGATTGGACAGGTTTGAAGAGCTGGTATATGGCCCCAGTAATGGAGGGGATAAGGGCTGGCAGTTAGATGGTAGCCAACTGGCAATCGGGTGACTGATTCCATTCACTACTGCATTCTACTCCTATTCTTCCCTCTACTTTTAAGCCTCTTCTTACATTAAGACCTTCTTTTAAACAGCCTTTTATCTTTGGTTAGGAGGCTTCAATACCCAAACAGGATGCAGCCAAGGGCAACGCAGGAACCACAAAACTGAAAACAACCAACCATAATTCAGAACACCAAAGGCCCTACAATGCACACCCAGAACCAGACCATACAAATCTCTTCCCATTCTAAAGCTCAGAGAACCTGCAGAAGAGGTCTGAATTCCATTACATTGACAAGTTCTCTCCATAATATAAATGTCCTGGAAGATATTTGCGATATAGAGTTCTCACTATGGCCTTCTTTAATTATACATGTACTGGAGCTTCCAAATATCTCTATGTAGATTTTTTACTTAAAAAAATGGACTGGTAAGGAACTTCCCATATTATAAAATCATATGCCTTGGTTTATAGAAGCCTACTGTTGAATGCATAATAATGAAAAGCTCAGAGAAAAATTTAAAAATGATACATTTAGACATGTGAATCATTTTAAAATTTATGGTCTACAGGAATATTTGAACCACTTGAAATTGAAATTCTTGAAAGTATAAAACAGACTCATTTTTTAATTCCCCAAATTTGAGAGGAAAGGCATGTTTCAAAAGACAACATGGATAGTTACACATGGACCCTAAAAAGTGACTTGTAAAAATGAAATTATTTTTTGGCATGCTGAATGTTCTAGATCTCTGCTGGCGAGGAGGTGTCTGTTGTGGACAGTTGTCACACACTGAATATGCCCAAGAGAACATGCTTTCTGACCTTCACACCACTTGTGCTTTCTTGTTTTTTCCTTGGTTGTAAAGTATCAATTCATTTATTTTCTTCTGTCACTTTTTGGAATGAATGTTTTTCTTTTCCCCTATTCTCGTGAAAATCCTCCAGTGCAATTACATGGCTGTAGTCTCTATATCCTTACTTTTATGGATTCTTTCCATTGCTCCAAAAATGTGACTGGGAAGGGGAACAGATAGGCACCGCACAGCATGGACCCTTGGCAGGCCTGGCCTGGACCATCCTGTGACCTGGCTGCACTATTACAGTGGGGCCTGGGATGGTCATGGCCAGGGAAACCCATGCCCACACTGCATGGGCATGGTAGGCAGCATTCGGGCACAGCCTCTCTTTTCTGCCTAACTCTTCTTACCCCTGAGTTCCAACCCTATCTGTTAAACTCAACAAGGGCTATGTAACTTGTTTTAGCTAATAATATAAGGAAGGTAATGCATGCCACGCATGAGTGGATCTTCAGTAGCTAGCTGGTAGTTACCTAGGCCTGATTTCCCCTACCAGGAAATAAGCTGTATTCCAGGTACAGGCTGCTTGCTTAAGAAGGGCTTTGATGTGAAGACAGCATAGCATGCCATAGAAATCTGGATGAGCATACAGCGTGTAAGACACATACAGGGCAGTATGATTTTGCTCTCAGTTTCTCTTGAGTCAGTACTGCCTGGTAGGACTGCCAATGTGCTTGAACCAATTATCAGCTCTGCTGATCATTGAGTTCAAACTTAGGTCTGCCTGTATAATATAACTTCAGTTTCTGTAAAATGGGATTAACAATGGTTTCAAGTTTGTAGATTATAGGATTAAGTTATTTCAAAATCCAAATGAATTATTACTTGTTGATATGTTTAGAATACTGCCTCACAATTATTGGATCTATGTTGTGTACTTGAGAAAGGCAAGTACAATAAAATTTTATAATTATTTTTAGCCTTATCTCCTAGCTGTTCTACAATGTATATTTCTGGAGAAATTAAAAAATTAGCTAAAAATCTACAAACTACTTTGCATTGGTAACTTTTAAAAAATTAAAAAAAATTTCAAAAGAAAAATAGGTTATAGTATTTTGCAAGTTCTGCTAAATACAATTTTCTTGAATGATGAAATGGGCTACACTGGCTGTCAAAATCTTTATAATAAGACTAAATGTTTAATTGCTATTATTTTTGTATTATTTTACCTGTGTACCCTGAAAATATTTTGATTTCTCATATGACTGAAACTTATCTCTCAAAATAAAACAAAGTAGACTAGCTATTAATAAGTATAGTCCTATTTCTCTAAGTCAGTCTCAAAAGCCAATGAAAGATGAGCCCCGTGTTGGAAGATACAAACCAAGGCAGCAGCCTTGCTTTTGGACAGACAATGGTAAGGGTGAGACCAGGACACTTGCTAAGATTCTTGTCATTGCAACAGTTTTCCTGTTGTCTGTTTCTAATCCCTTTTATTTGACCTGGATGAAAAGGAGTGTTGGCCAGGTTCTACAGCAAAAAGTCATGATCCAAGAACAATCAGGACACCCATATCTGTTACTAGCTGCAGCCCTTATAGTTGAAGAACATTATGCTGGGAGAACAGTGGGGTTCTTCCCTTTCTTCTCCATAATTATGATTTTGGGAGAGGTATGTTAATTCACTTAAGGAGCAAAGAAAAGAATGCTGTGGCTGGTGGGGATTCTATAGCTGTTCCAGAAAAGGCAGAGAAAACTTCCTTCAGAGCAGAATGAGTGAGGAGGATAAAGGGAGATTGTCTTGGGGAGTGAGAGAGAGCAACATGGAAGGAGCTCAGGCTAATAGTCAAATTCACCAAGTAATAAAGCAATTCCTCTCTATATAGTTACAAAACATCCCTGAGAACTACAACAGGGGAATCAAAAATATAGAAAGATATCTTATACTTACATTTAGAAGAAGACCTAATATTATTAAGATGTTCATTTTTTACATTTTTTTGACTTCAAGAGGTCAAAAAACTCCCTGTTTTTTTAGGGGGTAAAAAAATTAAAACAAACTGATAGGCTAATTCTGAAATTTTTTTTTGCAGAAATATCCTGGTTCAAAAATTGTCAAAGTAATGAAAATGAAATTGGAAAACAAACCAGTCTTTAGACTTTCTATCAAGTTTTGACAACCAAAACAAACAGAATAACCAAACACAGAATTAAAAATTAAATCTGTATATGAACATTTCTGACTTTCAACTGAAGAGCCAAGTTAATTGAAGGAAGAAAGGTTTTTAAGAATGATGCCAAAGGGCCAGAGATGTGGCTTAGTTGGTAGAGCACTTGCAAAGTATGTTGAAAGTGTTGGGTTTAACCTCAGCTCCACATTAACAGGTGGGGTGGCCTGTAATCGCAGCTCATGAAAATGAAGACAGGAGGATCAGAAGTTTAAGGACATCTACTACTCAGCAATGTTGTTGTCAGGCTGTAGTAAATGACTTGTGTCTAAACAAAAGAAAATGATGCTGAAATGGCAAAACATTCCTAAAACCTACCTTTTTCTTCATGTGAGTAACGACTTGAGATACATCATCATCTTAATGTAATGAGCTAGACCATAAAGTTCTTATATAAACACAGAAGAATTCTGTATACCTTAGAGTAATATTATGATTTGGAAATGAAATGATCCTAAAAGGCTCATATGCTAAAAACTTGGTTGCTAGCTGATGGGATTTTGGGCTTGTGTCATGAAGACTCTGCTGTAAGCCAATGATGGATTCATAACTTGATAGCATTTCTGAGATGTGAAAACCAGGAACTGTGACCTAGTTTATGTTTATGTAGAACACTGGAAACATGCCCTTGAAAAGCATATCTGTCTCTTGGCCACTTCTGTCTGGTTCCTGTCCATCATGAAGTGAGGAGCTTGCTCTTCCATATCCTTCCACAATCACGCATTGTCTCCCAGAAACAATGAAGTCAATGACTGACCGAGGATTACAGTCTTTGGAACTGTGAGCCAAAATGAAATTTTTCTGTTTTGTTTTTGTCAGATATTTCATTATAGCAACAGAAAATGATTAACACAGATAAAAAGATTTATTAGAGAAGACACAGAAAATATTGACTATAAAAGATAAATTAACCTTAAGTAAAAAATTATTAGAATTATTTTCCAGTTACATATTAGAAAAATATTCTCAATAATCTATCTGATAAAAGCTAATGGAAATATTTGGTATCTTAATTTGGAGAGGTGTGTATATCCACAACTGTCAAAACTTTTCAAATGGAACATTTAAAAATCTGTTGCAATATTATATGCAAGTCACATATCAAATTTAAAAAGTAAATCCATTATAAAAAATGTGTTAACTATGGGCACCAATGAAGAAAATACTTAGGGCTGATAGTTAATCTCTTCTTAAATTTTGTCCCATAAAAGAACAAAACTCCCCTCTTTTCATCCATATTTTTTCTGTTATTTTAAATTGTAATGCTAACCAAATGAATTCCTTTTCTCTTAGGATATAAAAACATCAAGCTTGATGAAATAAGTCTCCACTGGGATAATCTAGGTCACATTGAGTTAGATAAGAGGAGCACATGAGAAGGAATGTACTATCTACTGTTCAAAACTGGTGGGTAAGGAAGAATTCCATTATGGAAAACTATTTCAATCAGCTTTCATAATATGCACATCTCACTCTCAAATTTAGTTGCGATAAATTTTATAAAGCTATATATTATATTATGACATGAAGAACTTAACAAACTTTTCACATTTTTTTCACATTTTTCTCTTCTACATGACTTCCTTCAGTGGGCAAGGCAATTTGTCCTTTAATTTTCAGAAATTATTTCTTGAAAATAATGGATCCCAGTATTTCTTTATTTGTTTGGGTTAAATAATGTATTTACTATTTAGTTAGCACTTATATTTATATTTAAATTCCACATTTCCATAATATATAATTTAGTACAATCATATTATAATTTTTTCCAAATGAAATGTTTGTACCAGCAACAATCTCATTGATAATTTATTGGACATATATTTAAAAAGAGTAAACTACATGATATCAAATTCAACTACTTTAAAAAAATTATACTATACTTACCTTTCCAGATTACAAAAATTATAGAAAAAGTACAATTAAAAATATAAAAAACACAAACTCGCACTGAGTTTAGTTTTCATCACCATATGTAAACTGGTTATAAAATGAAGGCTGCAAGAACATTATTTCAGTTGAATATCACGTTGGCACAATCAGAAAAGCTTGTGAGCCAAGAAGGAAACCATCATTCAGCTGATGGAGCTTTGACCAGTGAACTATTCTCTCGGCAGCTGAGACTCCAGGGGAATCTCACCATGAGAGCCAGCAGTCCTCAGTCACACAATGCAAGAGCATTGGAGATGCTTTGCAGGCAGCCTTTCTTTTGATTTTTCCCTCTAGCTTTCTTTCCTCAGCACAATGTGCTTGGGATGGTGAATGTGGTTTTCTGGTCATGCCAAGAACTCCCTGAATGCCTAGGCTTTCTTCATGAGGGTGATGGCAGAACGTTGGATGTGAATATCCCATTCTAAGTGGGGACACCCACGATCATGTTATTTTTAGGAGAGCAGCTCTCTGGCTCCATAGATATCACTTGAACAGAGTAGCCATGTTCTTCTGCAGCTCGTGCGCGGTCCAGATCCACAAGGCACATGCACTGTTTCCCTGAAATACAGTCAGAGGGTATCATGAGACATCTCCTCCTGGCAGTGCAATTTCAATTCATATAACAGAATCTTTGCAGTGGCAAAATCCTTAAGTGCTATGGAAAATGTAGCTTAACCCTCTATGTCTTCTATGTGGAGAGAAGATTATTACAAACACAAGATAACTTAAGGATTTAACTCTGTTAATAATTTAAAAATGTTAACTTTTCCAAATGTATTTATAAACTTCAGAGTGCAATGTCAAAAAACATGACATTCCTACTAAATTACATTATTGAAATATATTATTAAAAAATCTGCCTCTAAGACTATCTGTAATAAAGGGCAACAAATGGCCACTTGAAAGATATGCTGCATTTTTCCACCTGGAGTTTTTCTCTGACAAATTTTAAAATTTCTCTGAAAAATTTTAAAATGCTTGAGTTTTTAATCCCACCTGTCTTTCTTGGGCCTTTATTTTATACCTGATTCTAGTGATATGAAAGGAGTTGGGAAGCAGAACTATCTAAGGAACCAGACTTTTTAGCCTGAGTCAAATATGTGGCTACAAGGTGTGGCTCTCAATCATCTACCACATGAAGACCCTCAGGTAGACTTTTGTCTCGTCTTCTTCTCATTCACATGCAGACAACTGTTATCTACCCATTAAGAATTTTATAAGAATTTACCAAGACTACAGATGTGGGTATTTAACACAGTGCTTAAGTGTGTGATAATGGTTGCTATGATTATTTACAATACGCATTTTTCTCTAAGGAAAGCTTTTGATAGACAAATTACTTAATATATTTTAAATGATTTTTTGTCTTCCAACATAAGTAATACTTAACATTACGAATGCTAAATGAACTAATCTAAGATGTATAACACATGAGTAAACTGTTTTTCTGATAAAGAATATCCTTCTCTATGCTTTTTAATGCATCAGTTTTGGCACCCAGCCTTAACTCTCCATTTGTATTATTTTCTTTTGTGACATTCAGTCTGTTCATAACAGTAAAAAAAATTTAACATGAAATTTGATTGTGTACAAACACTGAAAATGAATTTAACGGTATGAATGTATATCAAAATGTGACAAAATGCTGTTTAGTCAAAAGTCTTTAGTGTGGATTAAGTTTCCTAGGAAGAATAAATTTTCATTTCTTATTGATGAAGGGAGCATTATTCCCCAAATAAATTCAATCCATTCATTCCTAGATAGAATGTGCATACTCAGCAGCTGATGTGGGAAAACACAAACCTATGAGTCTTCTTTGGGATGGAAGCTGGACAGCTGTCTGATCTGCAAATCTGCACAAAACCATGTGTTCCTAAAAGAAAAGGCAAAAAGGTGGGTTTATTTTAATTTTCTGCTTCAGAGTTATAAAAATAAGCAAACATTACCTCATTTATCTTGGAGTTTGACAGTGAGTAAATGAAGAAAAGGTACTACATAATGAAGCTATTCTTCAGCAATTCTAGACCTTCCCTTCATTTTGGACCTTCAGATCAGAGAAGACAGACATCTGATGGCTCCACTGCTTTCTTCGAGACACAGTCTCCCTGTGTAGCCTGGACTAGCCTCAAACTTGGGATTCTTCTGCTTCAGCCTCCTGAATGTAAAGGATCTATTTTCTTTTTTTTTGAAAAGATAATTTATTTTTATTATTATCATTTCATATTTTATATATACAATAAAGGTTAAATACCTTTTATGTATATTTTAGCATGTATCCTTAAAATAAAAAGTAAAGTAGCATCATATGTAGTCACTGGAGAGATACTCAGCACATACTGTCAATATTTAAAAAGTTGTAAAGGATTACTGCATTACCTTTATAATGATATATTAAAGAACTACAGATAATTTTATAATTACAATTTTTATATAATCATAATTTTAGTCAAGGCTAATGGATAATACTGTAGGAGAGTCTCTTTATTTATATAATTGAGGCTGGAAGATCCAGCCCATGGCAGGAGGGTCCATTCCCTAGGTAGGTGTTCAGAGATGGAGAGCTACTTGGGTTTGGCAAGTGCATATGCATTTTTGCCTCCTTCCCTCTCAGCTCTTGATTTTGGCTGTGGTACTTCCAGTCCCTTTGGCTCCTGCTGGCTACTTTCCTGCCATGGTGAACTGTAACCTGAAATTGTAAATTTGGTAACAATCCCTTGGTTTTTATAAGTTGTTAGGGTAAAGTATTTATGACAGCGATGAAGTTAGGAAACTAAGTCTGCTGTTTTTTCAGTGCCTGCTAGGCTGGCTGGCTTGCTGGCTTCTGCAGATTCTCTTCTCTCACTGGAGTGCTGGGATTAGAGGCTTGTACTGTGTGTCCATGGCTCTGAGGATGAGACTCAGGATCTCGTGCTTGTTTGGCAAGTGCTTTCACCTACCAAATCAATGCCTCTGAATCAAAAACTTTTACTAAGCTCCCACATATGATCTGGCATTAAGGGAGGGATATAAGATTTTAGAATTATACCATCTGAGGAAAAGCACGTCCTTGATTTTTGTGGTATTTCTAAACAGATTTGCTGTGTATAAGTAAAGGCAATATTCAGACAAACATCATATCAGATAGAGTGAAATGCTCTAATATCTGTACGTGTTACCATCTTTCAACATTATTTGAGTGTTTGTTTTCCTTAGTTATGTTCTGAAGGAGCAAAGTCATGCAGACACTTAATACTTGAAGCCTAGTTTACTTGAAGCCTAACTGTGGAGAAAAACACCAAACGGCACTCAAAATATCTGACTAAGTAATGAAAGTACTAAAGTAATAAAATCTGACTTAGTAATGACTAAGAGTATTGAGATTAATAATTTTGCTCCAGTATCCAAGAAGAAAATACTTTTGTATAAAACTTTTAAACCTACAAAGTACTAACAATTTTGGGAAGTATTGGAGGAAGAAAACATAAAGACCATTAACCAGATACTGGGGAGTTCTGGTCTCCAAGAGTTGGTGTGCACAGTCTCTTACTCTGTACGCTTGTACACATCCTTCTGTAGCTAGTGAGACTGTGGGTGCCCTGTCCTCTCACCACTCCAGTCTTTCCCACGCATCCTCATTGCTTCTAGTATCACTCACGAAGGGATAAGACACAGGGAGTCAGTTTTCCCAATTCATTTCCTACTTTATTGCTAGAGCCCTATAGGAGAAAGGTGGATAGAAAATTAAATTAGGAACCAGGAGTGGTGATCCTGATTATTCAATTCCAGCATGCAGGAGGCTGAGGCAGGGGGATTATCATGACTTTGAGGCCTTCCTGGGCAAATAGTGAGCTCTAAGATACAGTGTGATGTCCTGTCTCAAAAATACCCCTCACCTCTCAAGAAAATAGACTATAAGCATCATAGGAAGCTATCTGGGTCTTTTAAAGGTTACCTTGTATGATAGAGTTTTCTTAAATTGTTCACTGGAATAGAAAAGAAGAAAAGGAATTAGTTATCTTTTTAAATGTAAAGAATATCAAATAACCTATATCGCAAATAAAAATATACACTGTGTCTGAGGAGTAAGAAATGCTAACTTGATGGAAACCCTGTACCAATTTGAATGTAGTTGTGAAAAGCAGAAGCAGATGTTCACATACCAATCATCTAAAAAACTTGTTTCACAGACTGTTTGCAGTGTTAGAAAAGCACAATCATTATTTTTTTCTCTTCTTACAGATAAACAGATCCAGGTGTTATAATGTGTATTTCATTTTGATTCAGGTGTGGCAAGGCAATGGATCACCGCGGAAATGGTTTTGTTCTTCACAGTTCTCCAGACAGGGGGCGGGGTGGGGTGCCCGGCAGGGCTCTGTGGGGAGGGGCCATGTCAGGAGCCCCAGCAAGCACAGTGCAATGTGGATCTGTGGGAAGGCACAGACAGGTGGGAAACAGGCACCGCGCTGACAAGCAGAAATAATTACACTGGGCTCTGCAATGTGGCAGAGCCACTTCTATTGCCTGGTACAGAGTTGTGCAGCACTGAGGAAGGGGAAAGTTGTCTGGAAGTGTAAGAGCCAGATGAAAGATGTGGGTGGGAATACAGGCTGTGTATTGGTGAGTTTGTACATGAAGGTTAAAGACTAGTTATTTATCCAAATGTCAAATATACCAGAAAACCAATGTCACTGCAGCAGGTAGGAAAACATATATTCCATAAACTTTTATTAATAATGTTACACTCATTCTTGATAATGAACTAATTCATTAATTGATTTTTTTAAAATTCAGTACTTGTCCTCAAAGAAATATTATGTTATTATATATTCCAAACTCTACCTTTGGGGACCCAATTAAGTCTTATACACAAAAAAGTAAGCTTTCCAAAGACCTCACTTAAAAAGACAGCAGAGAAAAATGACAGTAAGTCTATATGATTATGAAACTAACATGAAATTGAAATTTTTAACATTAAGTTTGGGCAGAAGCTGAACAAGTCAAATTTTCATTCTTTATCCAATCATGACAGGGCTGCTACATCCAGGAGCTCAAGCAATGAGATCTACTTTCACCAGATCTACACAACGTCTGATACATCAGCATTCCCCCAGGGACAAGCGAGGATCTCAGAAGAGGCAACTACATCACACAGAATCTTTGGGGCAGATGCCACGCAGGAGAAAGGCAGCTTCCCCATCTGCAGACTTGCCCACTGGAGGACATGTACTACCACAGATGCCCAGACCCTTACCAGTACAGGCACCCCCAAAAGAGTCTTTTGGCCCACATGTGGTCCCCATGCAGAGGGACATGAGAGTGGGAAGGAGATGGTGGGTGGAAGGGAGGGTGGGAGAAGAGAGGGGTTGGGAAAGGAATGGGTGGGAATCAAGGACATAAGTTCATTTTGTTTGCATATGAAAATTTTATAAGGAGAAAAAAGAACCTTTATACTTATAATTGCTTAATGAGCAGTAAAAACATACATTTTATTAAGTATATATACACATATCTATATGCTTTTCAATATTTTCTTTCATGTTTTTTCTTAACTCATAAATTGTGTTAAGAAAAAAGTGAAAGACAAAGATGGATTTTTTGTACTGTATATTTACTTAATGAAAAATTTCTATAGTTTCTAAAATTGATGATCCAACTGTGTTTTACAGCTATTTTTTTTTGTTATAGAATAGATGCTCTAAAAGTTGATGTATTTAGCTGTTTCCTAATACAGTCTCCTGATTTTCAATAACTATGAATAAGAGAGTAACAACGTCATTAACACCAAGAGATGATCTTCTGGGTTACGGGCATAAAAATTAAAATTTCTCTTTCTTCCATGTGATAGAAAGCACTGTAAAAAAAAAAAAAGACTTCTCAAGCTTCACCAACCCTCTGCATACTACTTAGATACAACTGTACTAGCAACGATTCACATCACTGAAGACTGAATCTGTTTTCCTCCTCCTTTTGATTCTTAGAATAACTTTGTGCCTAGGTTGATTTTGAACATGCAGCAATACTCCTGTCTATCACATAAGCCACCGCACCCAGCCTCTCTACCACTTGTAAGTAACACAGGCACATACACACACCATCAGTAAATTCTCATAAAAACTTCAGATACTTTCTATTATAACCTCATTTTGTGGTTTGTGGAAACCACGGGCAAACAGTATAAGTAACTTGCTAAGGTGAGGAATGTATAAAACGATGAACATTAAGTGTCAGCACAAGGCGACACTTCCAGATCCTAAACACTTAACTATTATATTTCCCAGCCCTAAAACCGATGGTTCTAGCTTCATTTAAAAGAATACAGGGATCTGCTGAAGCCAAGACTTTTTTTTTTTTAATTTCAGCTCATACAAACTTATTAGGTACACCAGTTCCCTCCCTCCCTCCTCCTCCCCCCGTACCCCCTGCTCCCCCCTCCCCACCCTTTCCCTCCCCATCCCCCAGTGCCTCCCACCCCAATTCCCAGAGAGTCCTTTCTTGTGCATGTCTGATTTTCCTTCTGGGCCCTCCTCTCCGATGACGTACAAGGACCCAGTGGCCTTTCCCGAACCCTTTCCCGTGTTCCCCTTAGGTATAGGAACACTGCTGTGGCTGCCAATCCTTTGCCTCCAAAGATCTTGGTGCCTTTAACAGCTGAAGCCAAGACTTTTGACACTAGCTGGCTTCCAGACAAACTTGCTTCTAATTGGACAGGAGAGACACAGAAAAGAACACCTCTTCCATACTCTATAGCTAACATGTGACAACTGTGGAAAGAGCAAATCAAATATCAAGGCAGCTTCATATCAAGCATGTGCTGGGTAATCACCATAGTGGTATCTTAGATAAAATATGAAACTTCACCTTTTGGGGAAATTAAACTTGGATGTGTTCTGAATGAAACCGTAGCAGCAAGGGCATGTGACGAAGGAAGCCCGTGTTTTGATGCAGTGCTCAATCACCATGTCTGTTGCCACTCCACAAGCATGCAATGCTACCTGGAAAATAAAATCAGACCTTAGCATTAGGCTCATTCTTTTAACTGTTAATAACACTGTTAACTCCTGTGCCTTTGAAAATATGTGACTGACCCTCAGGAGATTTCAAGCTATAACAGTATTACATATATGTATAATAGTTTTGCTAGTGTTCATTTGAATGCATAAAATGACACATAGCTATTTATATCCTGAAAATTAAGCAAGGTTGAAAGACTGCAGAAGGAACATTGTAAATGAAGCATAATATCCATTCAATGAGAAATGTGAATCATAAATACAAAAAGATTGAATACATATGTGTATATCTTAACTAGATGTCTTGCTGACTGTGAATTTAGGTCAGTTGTAGCAGTGTTGCTAGAATATTAGATGTGAAATAAAAATTTCTAGTCTAGAACTCTGGTTTGTTGTGAAACCCTGGATTCCTTAAAGTAAATTTCTTTGGGTTTTTGTCTCCTTTGAAACTAAAATATCAACAAATTACAGTTTTGGTGTGGAAAATAAAAGAAAATGCAGTTGAAAGCATATCTTAAGTTTTTATGTGCTGCATATATGTAATATATAATGATATATTTAATCAGTTTTATTTAAAAATTGATCAAATAATATTTAGCAACTTGGGGTTTTTGTACATGACAATAATCTTCAATATTGAATGATGATTGCAAAACCTAGTTTTAGTAAGGTCACATTAAAAGCGAGGAATGAAATTATTAGAATAATGAGTATAGCTTCAATAATTCATGAAAATAAAAATAAATCTAAATTCTTTTCAAATGTTCTCAAAACACATATCTTAAATAAGTAAATTTATTATAATCTAGAACATGCCTAGGGAAAAATAGGATTTGGAGATGCTGAAAGATAAGTTCATGTTGCCAGAAAACCATTCAGATGCCCATTTATTGTAGACAGAGACAACTGTAATGAATGACAGTTTTTCCTTCTAAGGATCAATCACTAACTTTAGGATAATAAAAGAGTTCTTAGAATGAAGAAGAGTTCCTGAAATTTTATAGATTAATATACTAACACTTAATTCCCCCTTTAAAGTATTTTTTTGTTTTAATGTGTGTGTGTGTGTGTGTGTGTGTGTTTCTGTGTGAATCAGAGGACTCTGTTCCTGTGAAGGCCCAAGGTGACTTTGGGAATCTTCCCAGGGTGCAAATTCCAGGGCCATATACACAGGCCAGGTCACTGCCATTTCTACCAGGCATTTTTATATGGGATCTGGGATCTGAACTTAAGACCTTTCTACTTGTGAGGCAGAGGCTTAATCCCTGAGTCATCTCTCCAGCCACTTTAAACTCCCCTTTTGAATTGGACAGTTAAGAATAATACTATATTGCAAAGAAGACATGTGTTTAACCCCTCTGAATTCTCCTCCTTTCTAGATGTGAATGGGTTACATAGAAGTCAACAATCTTGACGGTGGCTGTCCGCTTCTATTTTATGCTGGGAACAGAGTGGAGAAAGCCTGCAGCCAACAAATATGACAAGAACTACTAGGTAATGCAGGACGGAGAACCTTAGTTTCTTATCCCCCTTTTATTTAATAATTTCTGCAGACTGCTGGTACTCTCATGGTGAAAGTTCTGACCACAGAGAACAACACTGACAGTGCTGTGTGTGCAGGTGCTAGCTACTACTGGGTGACAGCATGCAGATCTTATTCTCACAATAACCTGCAAGAACAAATTATCTCCACTTTAGAAAGGAAGAAACTAAGGCTCGAAGAGACTAAGAACTTGCTCACAATAGAACAACTACTGAGGGGTCAAATTCTGATCTCAAAGCAGGCCTTATGCATGATTATACAGAAATGCTTTTCCACAAAACTATTTTGAGGCTATAAATAAAGAAGTTTAGATAATTCTAATTTTACTACTCTAACTAGACAGAGTTGCATTCTTTTTGCTATATGCAAAAGATTGAATTTCTTTCCTCCATTTAAACAAAAGTACTAAATGATGATGTTTCACCACAGTGAATATTTCCATTTTCTAACTTATTTATGTGTGCAGTATGTGTGATGGACATGCATGAAGGCATGCACATCTGCATGTATAAGTCAGAGCAAAGCCTCTGTTGTTGCTCTTTGCTTTCCACTTTTTTTCTGAGTGGCTCTCTTTGTTGTTTGTGACTACATGTTAGATTAGCTGGCCCATGAGCTTTTGGGAATTCGCCTGTCTCTGCTTCCTATCTTGCTTTAGGAGCATTAGGATCACAGATGTAAACACTACACTAGCTTTTATGTGGGTTCTGGGGATTCAAACTCAGGTCTCCATTATTATACAGGAAATTGGAACCTGCTGAGCTATCTTCTTAGCTCCATATATTCCTGTTTTCCAATGTCACCAAATGCAGATCAGTAATAACAAGCAAATAAGGGGAGAGACATAAACCACTGGAATATTTAAATATGGAAACTTGGTACTAAATCCATATGCTTCTCGAACCAAGAAAGGAAGACTTTTCAACAAGTAATGTAGGATTAATGTTCATATGAAAAATTAGATATTTTCCTCTTATCACACATAGGAAATAAATCCAAATGTGTTAAAAATCTCAAATGTGACAATAAGATATGGAAGAATTTAATCCCTAAAGATATACCCAAAATAAGGGATAAGGTTAATAAATTAAAGAAAATAAAATTTTGGAAAAGAAAACATATGAGCAAATACAAATATGTGCTGCTATCAGAAAATTGACACTAATTATTTTTTAGAGAGAATGAATGAATATAAAATAAAAATGAATCTAGTTAAAATGCATACCATTGAATTTAAAGGAGAAGTATTGGTACGAACTGATGATTTTGCGAAGGGGAGTGAGGGTTACTTCCTGGAACAGATTACTGAAAAGTTTGGACACAAAAACCAAACCAGCAACAGTGACCATTCTTACTATCTAGTGAATGGAATTCAAAACACTTAAAAAGAATCTGAGTTCGACTCAGGAGAAATAGCTGACACATGAAGCAGGAAACACAAGATAAGCAGAAACACTGTTACACCAGAAAGGACTGCTGTTGCACAGCGTTTCAATTGTGAATCATCAGTAACTGGGTCATCTTGAAGGCCAGAAAGGAGCCTATGAACTTGCATTTCAACAAGCTCTCAGGTGCTGAATGTGACTTGGTTATAAATTTACTTTCGATGATCATTAAATGCCTGTAGTTCTCTTTCCAGTTCTACAAACTATAAAATTTGTTCACTTACCACCCATTTATTAATTTATAAACAGTTCTTTCTAAAATCTTCGTCCTCAAGATCATGTTCAAGGTCATCTATCCAGGAAGCATTCCAAAACAGAAGAATCCAAATCTGATTCTTGGATTCACCCTCCTTCCACTTTATTACAACATGCACCCTAACTACCACCTTTTCTGATGGACATAATCTAAAAGATCGTATTCTGGTAAATAAAGTTTCTGGATATCATCCTTAAACTTACCTGTCTTATGAAGGGAAAGCATGTATTATGTGCTGGTCAATACACAATAAGGAGCTGTTGCAGTTCCTCTGCATGTTGCAGATGAAATCGCCATTAAACAGCTTAAGAGAACAGAGGTTTCTGACAGCCTAGTTACAGTTTTTAGTCCAGCTTGATGGGAGAGCTCATACCAACACTAGGGATGAGTGAACTGGCATTTTCACATAACAGTTGAGAGAGAGGGACGATCCTTACTTGCCAGACTAGCATGTCTGGACACAAGGATGTTAAGTTTCTCAACTAGCTCTGTATTTTATTCACCTGTCCAGGCCCTAATTCTACCAATCAAGGGTTGGGCCTTCCCTATCAACTAGACAATCTCCTGTAGGTTTGGTCTGGGCTTAACTCAAATATTAACTCTCTACAAATGTACCAAAACTTGAACCCT
The DNA here is from genome assembly GCA_023101885.1 of Typhlomys cinereus. NCBI lineage: Eukaryota > Metazoa > Chordata > Mammalia > Rodentia > Platacanthomyidae > Typhlomys > Typhlomys cinereus. The sequence continues at coordinate 254,348 of JALPQD010000010.1, forward strand.
CAATCATGAAATTGACACCTGTGCCTAACTATGACAGGAGCAAAGGAAAAAAAATGACAAACATAAACACATCTAAGATTTTCCTTTAAATGTACTATCCACAGGCAGTTAAATAAAATAAAATTTCCAATTACATTTAAAGTTTCTTACTCATAAAGAGTAACATAAAATACAGGAATAGATTTGGTTATATGTTGCAGTCTGCCTGCATGTTGCTGATAAATTCACAACCGAACAGCTTAGGGGAGGAAGGGGGTTTACTTTTTCTTACAATTCTCAGTAACAGTTCCTGGAATAGCTTGGCAGGAAGGCTCAGATCAATATTAGGAACTAAGGGAACTGACCTATACCATATGCACAGGGATTGCCAAGAGAGGGGCAAGCCTCACTTGCCAAATAGCAAGATTGCCAAAATATGCAGAAAAATGGCAAATGACTGAGCCAGCTTACCCAGCTTATCCACCTGCCCAGGGAAAGGTTCCACCTACTGTGGTCCAGGTCTTCCTGCATCAATCAATTGCCTGCAGGTTTTCTCTAGACTTACCTCAAATATTAATTCTTCATTGATGTGCCCAGAGCTCAGACTTCAATTTTCAAGGTGACACCTACATATCTAACTAGCACAAATGTAATACACTATAGACTCACCATCTGTGATGGCTAATCTCAAATGTCAATCTGACATCTTGGAGGTAGGCATGCCTATAGGGAATTTTCTAGTTAAGGCACTGAACTTGCCAGTAGGAAGGCCCAACCCTTGCTTGTATAAGTGATTTGGAATGACTCAGCCCATAGTGTCAGGACCATTTCCTGGGCACAGGATGAAGATGGACAGAACCAGCTAAACTTTAGGCAAGCAAGTATGCAACACTGATCACCTGCTTTTGCTGTAAGATGTGACCAGTTTCTTCAGCTCCTGATGCTAGTGTGACTTCTGCCAATACGGACTGTAGCCTGGAATTGCAAGCTGAATAAAATCCTTTGCTTCCCTAAGTTGTTTGGGTCAAGTATTTATTATGGAAACTAATCATAAAACTGAAATGTCATCTTTTTAGAGAATAAGACAGAAACCTGGGCCATGGTGATGACTTAGTGGATGAAGTGCTTGCTATACAAGCATGAAGACTTGAGTTTAAGTATCTAGAGCCCAAGTAAAGTTGTGCTTGGTAGTATGTGTCTATAACCCCAGGGCTGCTACAGGAAGTTAGGAGGTAGACACAGATGACTTCCATAAAGCTTGCTGGCCAGCTAGCCTGGACTATGTAGCACTGTGTGTGTATTTATGTGTGTGTGTGTGTGTGTGTGTGAGAGAGAGAGAGAGAGAGAGAGAGAGAGAGAGAGAGAGAGAGAGAGAGAGAGAGACTCAAAAAAGGATCAATATCTGAGATTGTTCTCTGATTTCCATACATGTGCCATGGCATGGATGCACCTGCACAATTAAAAAAAAAAACCAATAACAAAACATGGCAAACAAGCATTTTAGTGAGTCAGAAGATTCAGAATCATGGTTCTCAAGTAATGGATTTCTTATTACACTGCATACATTAAATTCCTATAAAAGGTAAAGACTGCAGTTGTAAATATTCTTAGCCAAAGTAATCCAGAGTATAAAGTAAATATTAATACTTTCCACCTAGATACTATAGAGTCATGGATTACAAATTAACAAAACTTTCCTTACCTAGTTATATTTCTATTATTTGACTAGCACTGAAAAGCACAATTCTGTTTTTTCTTTTTTCCTATTATGTTTATTTATTTATTTTTCCAATCAAACTTAATAGGTACCCCATCCTCTCCCTCCCTCCACCCCTCCCCAGTCCCCCTTGCACCCTCCATTCCCCTTCCTTTCATCCTCCCTTTCTCCCAGTGTCCCCCTCTCCCCCCCATTCCCTGAAGCATCCTTTAGTGTGAAGGTCAAACTTCCCTCTGTGTCCTCCATTCTAATGAGGTGTAAGGACTCAGTGGCATTGGCCAGAGCCCTTTCTTGTGCTCCCCTTTAGTATGGGGACACTATTGTGACAGTTAATTCCTTGCCTCTAAGGATCCTAGTGCCTGTGATCCATGCTAGACGTTGGGGGGTCATTGATAGGTCAGTCATTGTATAGGTCATGCAAAGTCCAATTATGGCTACTGTGGCCCTAACTTGTGTGGAGTTTCTTGTGTATCGTTGCTCTTCCCCATCTTTAGACTCTTACAATCTTACCGTTCCCTCTTCCACAAGTTTCCCTGAGCTTTAGGATGGGGAGAGATTTAGCTGGTTGAAAAGCACAATTCTTATCCTATCATGCAAATAATGAAAATAAAACCAAACAGATAGACAACCTAAATTTTTTGAATCTTTTCTATAAATGGTAAGTAAAATAGAAAAATCAGTGTCTTTTACCTGATAAAGACTAGACAGAATTTCTAAGAAAAAGTTGTCTAGCCAAATGTACAAGGGAGGTGTTTAAAATTTCTCCAGTTTTATTATTAAAGCATGGTGTGAACAAAAGCTGAATATCACTAAGAATGAAAACCATAGTAGACACAAACAAAACCCTTGGACCCTTTGCAATAGTTCACAGATCTCCCTTCTCTCACTTACATAGGAGCCATATGAAAACCTGAAAAAGTTGTCTAGCCAAATGTACAAGGGAGGTGTTTAAAATTTCTACAGTTTTATTATCAAAGCATGGTGTGAACAAAAGCTGAATATCACTGAATTCATTCTATGACTATAGACTATATTTTGAAAGATAATAAGCTATGCTTACCCAGACTCCAATTCTAATGACTTTACTGAACTTCCTGTCTTTATTTATTTATGGAACTTTACCATCCATTGAGTCCTTTTATAGCCAAAATTTAGCTATTGTTATACTCCATTTTATTTTTTTTAAATAAAATTAGATCCAATTTTACTAAGGATTTCAAATTACATATTTCAAACTTCTAGAATGCACAGAACCATTGTGGGACTGAGGAATAGCATAGACAAACACTGACACCCCAAAACTCCAACTCTATCTTCTTAAAGGTTCTTAGAAACCACATCCCAGAATGTAACAAGATGAAATACTTTTGCCTCTTCGCTTTGTACATTTGTCTAGAGAACTTTTTCAGGTTTTCATATGGCTCCTATGTAAGTGAGAGAAGGGAGATCTGTGAACTATTGCAAAGGGTCCAAGGGTTTTGTTTGTGTCTACATGCTTTAATAATAAAACTGGAGAAATTTTAAACACCTCCCTTGTACATTTGGCTAGACAACTTTTTCGTAGAAATTCTGTCCATTTGTCTAGTCTTTATCAGGTAAAAGACACTGATTTTTCTATAGGAATGAAACACAATGATTTTGCTAGTTAAGTTCATTAAAAATGGGATTTTATCTTTAGATTACAAATTATAATACACGGAAAAAGCTGTGTAGGTGAACTATGATTACAAAAAAGCACAAATCATTTAATAAAAGCAACAGTATCAATTTCAAAATAAAGGAAAAAACTATATTATCTAATTGGTTAATGATTTCCAGTAGTTAAGTTAAAAATCTTAGAAGAGGTATGGGTGGTTCTACACAAATGTGTTCACATTCTAAGACCTTAATCTAAATTTTCAAAAAGAAAACTATTACCTCCAAAAGTAAACTTATTGTAAATTTTATTAACAGCAAGAACTCTAAGCTCTCTTCTAGTTACAATCTAATTAGTCTACCCTATCCCCCCAAAAAAATTCAACTCCCCCAAATTAACAGTAATCAGCCTGAGATATTTTAAATGTGGTTCTCCAGTCTCACACTCAGTGCAGCCTCCTGGGCAACGACCTTACTATTGGTTTCTGGACTGACTGCAATATGGTCATCTGCAATACCTTAACACAAACAAAACCCTGGGAGCCTTTGCACAGTTCACAGACCTCCCATCTCTCACTTACATAGGAGCCACATGAAAACCTGAAAGAGTTGTCCGGCCAAATCCAGAAGAGAGGGGTTTAAAATTTCTCCAGTTTTATTATCAAAACCTGGTGTGAACAAATGCTGAATATCACACTGTGGTAAAGGGGCCCAATTATTCTGAGCTTTCAATGAAATTGAGAAACAATTTATAAGATTCAACTTACTATGTCTTAACATATCAGTGAGGTAGTTAAACAAAAGTACTATCCATTCTAAGAATACACAGTATACAGAAGCATGGGTAAATGACATACTATTCATCCTCAAGCAGCAAGATTTAGAATAAACTGTAGAGATTAAGGTCTCTTTTTTTAGTTTTAACCAAAAGAAAATTAAATCTAACCTTTTCCTTCCTTCATGTTTGCCTATTTATTTAAAGTACTTGCTTCAACTCAAACTACCCTTGGAAATAAATCAGTAGAATTAAGATAGTACTCTGTGAAGAACTAAAATGGTATTTGATACTTTTATTTTAGGCTGCAAAAATAAACAGGCACAAACAACAAAAACTTGGAATAGGCTTATCAAATGCTGTAAATTTATCCTTTCCAACAAAGCAGAAGGTAAACCCTATAGACTTTACTATAAAGAAAATATCTTTAGTTAATGAAGGTTAATTTCAGCACACAATTAAACAGAATCAGATTAACTTCTGAAAGATCCAAGCTTTTATTCATCTTGTGGTAATTAATATGCATATTATGAATAATTACATGTAAAATATAAAAATCTATTAATAGTTTCAATTACTGCATTTGATCTTATTGGAAATTCTTAACCACAATTTTCCTGATAATGATGCATTATATCAGTATAAGTCACTGCATTTCAACAGCAATGTAATGAAAAGCACGACTAACAGAGCAGACTTTCCCCACAAAGTCTAGCATTTACTAAAAGCACCAAGATCCTTGGAGGCAAGGGATTGACTTCCAAAATAGTGTTCCTATGCTTAAGAGGAACACAGAAAAGAGTTCAGGGAAATGCCGCTGGGTCCTTGTATGTCATCGGAGAGGAGAACCCAGAAGAGAGTCAGGCATGCACATTAAAGGATTCTCCGGGGATTGGGGGAGTGGAGGCACTGGGGGGTGGGGAGGGAGGGGTGAGGGGAGGGCAAGCAGAGGGGTGGGGGGAGGAGGAGGGAGGGAGGGAACCCGTGTACCTATTAAGTTTGTATGAGTGGAGATAATAAAAAAATAAACAGAGCAGACTTAAACCCATCCTACTATCAGCTGAAAATTATTTTGACTCTTTAGAAAAAAAATAGCCACACAAAAACACGTGTTTAGCAGTTGCTGATTTCTTTGCTATATTCCAAAAACAAATTCAGCAATAAATGAACATTCATGAGAGATCTGTGCATTCAACATACCTCAATTTCTGCAGCATACCTTGAAATTCGCAATCAAGAAAAAAAATGAATCTTTCATTTTCTGACATTTTCCTCACAGTAATCTTGTTTTCTCTTTTTGATCTGCTATTATTAAAATATTAACTTCTTCTGATCCCTAATCGCCTCCCCCCCAAGAGATGTATATTCAAGTATTTATTTGAACTAAAACTAAGACATTTCATCTGGGTCTAGTTGCTTACAATTATGAACCTAACACTTAGGAAACAGAGACTGGAAGATCAGTTATTCAAGGTTATCCTCAGCTATATATTCAAGAACACAGTCTATTCTCTCTCAAAAAATTTCTTAGTCTGATAAATTTAAAATGAAATTAGACTTTACTAGTTTAAGTGATACAACTTTTTCTACAATTTGCTAAATCTATAGCTCTAAGATTTTGATAAAATATTTTCAAAACACACACACACACACACACACACATACACACACACACACACACATACACACACACACACACAATATGTTGTAAGGCATGTCTTTTCTAAGTACTTAAATAAACAAAATTAGATATCTAATTAAAGATGCACAAAAGGAAGACTAATTTAGGGAGCGAGTCATGCAATGGTTAAAGATTGCCTACAAAAAATTAGTATGGAGTATTTGGGGGACAGCAGGAACATTTAACCTGAAGTGGCCACTCACACTTCTATAATTCAGCTAGGAATACTTAAGATGAAATCACCGCATGTTACCCATACCTACAGTTTTTCAAAAAATACCTTAAAGGTATAGTGAAAAAAAACTACTTGATAAAAAATTTACCAACTTATAAGAAGAAGAAATCTTTTGTAACTCAAGACCTTCTCTTAAAGCAGACATGTGGTATACAACTGCAGTCCCAGTGACTTGAAAACATGAAGTGACTTGAAAACATGAAGAAGGGTCTCTTATAAGAAGAGTAAGGGTGGAAGTCTGATTGCCAGTATGGGGAATGGGAAAAACCGAACCAGGCAGCTTGACCTCAACAAAATCAAAGTAAAACTTCATAGTTTGACTTGAGATTTAGGATTTTTCACTGTTAGTACTATTATTTTTCTAGTAACTACCTAAGAGTTTTGATGCCACAAAAAGTTACATAATAGCAGGGTAGGGAATAAAAAAAAGGAAGTGTTATTCTCCAAGCAATTTGTTAAGTGAATGAATGAATGATTTTTTTATGTTAGTACTGGTAGTTGATTTTTCCCATGTCTTCCGCCTTGGAGGGAATGCTGTGCTTTTATGTATCTTCTCAAGTTAATGAAATTCCCAAATTGAATTTAATTTTAAAATGACCTCAAATCCCACTCATGCTTCCCCGAGGAACACATGCAATGGGTCACACTTAGTAAAGATGCTCAATATTGATTTTCCCCCCTTTTTTTAGGGGGTGGATAGAGTATCACCACACAGCCCAAGCTGGTCTCACAGCTGGGGATCCTCCTGTCTCTACCTCCCAGAACACTGACTGTTAGTAAGGGATCTGGTCCTCTTCTTATTTGTTTGCAAATACAAGTAATTATGCTTTAAAAACCTTAATGACCAACAGGATCTCCTAAATACAGTTTCATCGAAAATGAAACCTGGCTTTTCTTGTTGTTACTTGGAGGTTTGATCTTTCCTTGTGAGAAGAGGGGTTGAAATAACCTCTATCTACCACTTTCATCTTGGGAATTCTCTATTTTACCTTAGTTATTGTATTTTCATGTGTATGTATGTGGGGTGTGTGTACATATGAGTGCTTGAGGTTGAGTCTCTGAATCAAATCCAGACACAACTTATAGGCTATTCTGGCAAGTCGACTTGGTCTGGGGATTACTATGTTCTACCTTCCAGGGCTGAATTACAGGTGGATCACCACATCGACCTGAAATTGCACCTGGTGATCCAAACTCTAATCCGTCTGACTGCATGGCAAGCACATTAACCTCTGCACTATCTTCCCAGCCCATTCCTTAATTACTTTAAAGCTTGTGTTCGCAGAATGTATAATTTTCCAGTTCCTTATCTTTACAAACAAGGATTATATAATTACTCATCAAAAGTATTACTGAATTACCATCTGTAATTGCATAAGATTCTTCTAATTTAATTTTATGCTAAGAGACCTAACTAGAAATGAGCTTGTAATTAAGCACTCGTCTCTGATAAATCATAAACAATCAGACTGAAAATTATGTTATGGGTAAAACAGAAAGAGCAAACATAAGAATTTAGTAATAAATTTTTTGAGATTTTGATACACAATGACAAAAAATATTTGCATACTATTAGAAATCAGTACTTTCCCACTGGCTAAGATGACTGCTGTTGTTAAAATTAGTCCGTTAATTATAGTTATATAACACATATATATGTATATTTTGTTTTAAATGCAAATATGCATTTCCATAGTCATGGTCCTTTCTACAACATTGCTTTTAAAACAAGGATTTTGTATAATGTTTGAGGACATGAATACTAATATACAATCAAAAGAGTCTCAAAATTAAATTTTATAATGTATTTTCCAAAATAGACATATACTATATATATGAATAAATAAATAAAATAGACTCACTACACACACACATATTCTACACAGAAAAAGGTCAATAGTGAACTTTTTAAATTATACTTTTACAAATAATCTTTAAAGAAACATCCTTTAAGGGCATGTTAATCAATACTTATTCAAATCAAGGTCATGCAGCTATGTACACTGAAACTTCCAAAAATTCTAAAAATGGTTTGGGATACTTCTTAGCTTTGAAAAACTTATATTTTTCTTGTGAGCTTATTAATCATTAAAACAAAAACTAGAAAAAATTAAAAAAATTCCCAAAATGGTGTAGCACTTGTTTTGAGGGAAATGATAAAGATAATCACTGACTAACAATAGTTCCATTAATGATTTCTTTTACTTTACGATGATGCAAAAATGATTCACATTTGATCCATGTCACGTTTCCAATTTTGGTCTTTTCTTGGGCTAACAGTATGTTTTACGATCCTCACTGTGGCACTAGGCAGCAGAGCAACATGATCACAGGGTAGACAACCAGTTCCCCACTGAGATAATGTGGCTAAACAATGGCATTTGGTATGATAGTTTATTAAATGCTTTTTCACACATGATAGCACCTTTTTACTATAGGCTTATCAGGTTATAAGCCAGTAAAAGTCAAGAAACATGTACTCATACATAAAAATAGCAGCATTAAATATGGACTACTTTGAAAATAGCAAAAATAATACAGAAGTATCATTACAAAGTATACAGGGATAGCCAAAATAATTATGGGAGGAAAAATCCATGGCAGGTATATAATTAATTTGAAATATAGAAAAAATATTGATTCCAAAAAACATTTATTACTAATTTATGCTGATTAATTTTGAACTTAGCAATCTCAAGAACATACCAAAGTGATTTTACAACAGAAAACAGAGCAATTGCTTAATAAGGCTACAAATTTTGTTTTGAGAGGTGATATGTAGGCATCATAAATCTCTTGTTACCTTACATATTTTATTATGCCTACAAAAAACACAAACTGCATATTCTTAGGATAAAAAACAAACCTGTAAAATTTCAACAGTGAATGCTTAAGAAATGAATTTTATTACAGAAAGGTTGGAAAAAAGTTCCGTCTAGACAAGGCTGTAGACTTATATGAACACATATAGTTGGTGCTATAACTCTCCTGAAAGGTGACTCAGCAAATGCATCAAAATTATGTTATAAAAAAGCCTCAAATATCTATCATAGCAATAATTACTGACATCTATGGAAAAGATTTATGATAATATTCAATTGAAGAAGGATCCATGTTGGATGGATTCCCAAGGTTCACAGATGTGTACACGGACACTTTACATTCACATATGTACACATGAAGACTTTGATAATCTTTCTCTCTTAATGCAGTAGGTATACAAATTATTACCATTTAATGTCATGAGGTATTTATATATATTAAGCATATATGTCTATCAATATTAAAGTGTTTAAAATTGGTCAAGAGATGGCTCAGGGGTTAAAGCCTATGCTTTGAAGGCAAAAGGACTTGAATTTAAATCACGAATCCCACATAAAAATGCTGGGCAGAAACGGTGGCAGCCTGAAATACTGGCCCTGGAAACAGAGCCTGGGAAACTCCAGAGCAGAACAACAAGAAGATAGAGGAATCCAGGATGATTCCTAAGGTCATCCTTGGCCCTCCACGGGTACACACATTCAAATGTCTTCCTGTACACATACCCACATATCCATACCCACCCCCACACACATAAAAACAAACGAAACAAAAAATGTTCAAAATGAATATGAATACCAGTAGTTCTCACAACTTAAGGAGGCACAAATTCCATTAAAGACCTAGAATCTGGGGAACAAACAAGCTGGCCCATTAGTATATTAAAAACAACAAAGGGCTCAGAAATATGACCAAAATATCCAGAACTAAAAATAATATATAGATATCAAATCTCAGTGAAAGAAAATAATATCATTAGGCAATTTTGGTATTTAGAGGTTATTAAAAAGTTATTTTTCCTTTACATTTTTTGACTATTTGTTTTTATTTTATCATTTTCAAAAAATGCAGAGACAAGTCACTGGAATCCACTTACCAAATTAATATAGATTTTAAAATATTTTCTATGTGCCAAACACTGTCTAAGGCCTGAGAATTTTCTAGTATGGGAGATAAAATTCTTGTCAAATGGAGGAACACCTGATATCATCTCTGTCACATAATCAGTGTATGGATTCAGTACTAAATGATTGGTAAAGTACAGAAAGCTACAGATTTCTTTGCTTAAGTTAGAATATACAAATTAAGACTATAAAATTCTTTACTTACCCCATGGTAAATAATTCTTATTAAGCTAAGCAGAGAAGCTAAAATTGTTTTATCACTTACCCCAATGTCAAACATTCCTGTAAAATATTCCATATTTGCTTGAATGAACCAAATGTTGTTTAAACCTAGTTCATCACTTCTCTTCTTAGCACGGATTAATGATAGTTCCTTGTTTTCTATTAAGGTAACCTAGATTTTATCCAGACCAAAAAAAAAAAAAAAAGAACAGTATGTTTAGTTGCATTATTCAGACATTAGGCAAAACACTATTTCTGTATTTCATAACTTTAATGATATAAAATATATTTACTGATCCTCTAGGTCTTACATGACCTGGCACAAAAAAAAAAAAAAAAAAAAAAAAAAAGAATGAGGCCCTGAACTCTTGAAACTGAGGAGGTAATGATATATGTGGCAAGGAAAAGCAGGAATGTGCCATATGTTTAAAGATAATGTCCTAATGGAACACTTGGGCTTGAGGACTAAGGGTTTTCATAGGGGAAGTAACAGGGAAAGTGACTCAGGCACAAAAAGACAAGTATGGAGATGTGCACTGAAAGAGCAGAACTGGTCCCACTGCCCACAGTATGTGCAGCAATGGGAGTGTGGGTGGAGCGATGGGGATGTAGGGTGAGCAAGAGGCTGAAGAAACCATGGGAGTTGAAATCGCATGTCTAAAAGGCAAGGGTCCATCACGTTACTATAAACAGTAAGGACTGCTGGGGATATGGCAGAAGGGACAGGAAACTCTAATAGTGATCATCTGCACCATCAGGACATTTTTATTATAATTACTCTTAGTTTTTATTTTTGCTTATACTTGATTTTAGGCAAAAATACTGTATCACTTTACATAAAACACTAATTAGCATGCACTTGATATGAAAAAAATTTCCAGTCTTCACTCTAGCTAAGCCCTTTTCAAGATCAATTTACACTAGCTTTCTGAACTACAAGAAAGGAGACGAGATACAATGTCTCTGACTCTAGTCATTCAGGATTCCTGGTGACTCTTTTCCTCTTATATCATGAAATTGTTTTCCTCAATAGTAAAGGATAAACTTGCTTCTTCTCCAAGGATTCTGATTAATTTCACTCTTATTCTCTAGGAAATTCTGTCTCCCAGTCATTTTATTATACAGCATTCTGACCAGACTGTTTTCTTCTCATAGTATTCATTATAATTATTCATTTCTTATAGAGAACTCAGACTTTGTCTTAGTTCAAATGATTTATTTTTTAAAAATGATTTTCTCTTATCTTTATAATAAAACATGGATTTGAGCAACTGATTTAATAATGGCAGTGCACTGCAAATAGTAAACAGTGGTAGCAATTGAACAGATTATTGTCCATTTCCTCACAAACATATAGTCACTATACGATTTAGATATAGGTGTCAGCTTGACAACTAAAGCCCGAGACTTTGGACACATCTGTGAAGAACTGTTATAGTAATCCCTAAGCAAGCCTGTCAGCCTGCTGGACTTTATGCAACAGATGTGGGACAACCCATCCCATGGTGGCTGGGCCCAACCCTGGGCAGAAGGATAAGCTGGAAAGAGTTGGCTCAGGGCTTTGACATAGAAATATGCCGGCAAGCTAGAAAGTGTATCCCTCTCTCAGCTCTTTCTGTGAATGTAGTGTGGCCAATCCCTCAGCTCCTGATACTGGTATGAATTCTCCTGTCATGCTGATCAAATGCTGTCGAGAAATGTAAGCTGGAATAAACCCCATGTTTCCCTGTTGCTTGGGTTCTGTATTCGTGCACCAACAGAAAGGTGGAACTTATGCAGCCACTGAAGTATAAAAAGTAAAACGGTAAACAAATGGAAAACATGATACAATATCAAGTGAAGGCAGAAAACTGACATTTTATTAAGTATTTTTAGAATCTGCAACAGTAAGCGTCTATATGGAAAATGACAATGAATTACAAATGAAGTAAAACATTTAATGGATCAATACAGTAAGGTTGTTTTTGTTTCTTTAAAAACCTTCTGTTACACTACCACAGAAGCCTGGACTCTTGCTAGTACAGACCTTCCAAAAAGAGTCCTGTGGTCCACACATGCAAAGGGAGATGGCTGAGTTGGTGCATTGAAGGGGGGGTGGAAGAGGAGGGGATAGGGGATAAAGACATAAACTCATTCTGCTTGAACATGAAAATTTGTAAGAGTAAAGAGGAAAAAAAAAACCCTTTGCCATTGTTTTAATTTTGATGCAATGCATTAAAAAGATATTAAAAGAACATGCTTAGAAAAAAAAGGAACATGCTTAGCTCGTGTCAAAAGCTAACATTTCTAGTTATAACTGTGCTGAAAAGTAGTTTATTCAACAATGGAGTAGTTATTTCTTTTAGAACTTAAACACACATACTTTTAATATTGGTAACTCTATTACAGTCCTACTTTACTCACTCCCATGTTTGATTAGATCCCATGATCTTAAAAAAAAGAAAACTGTCTGAGCCACACACTTGACTTGAGTCAATTAATAATTAATGCAAGGAGACTTGGCTAGCTGCATTGTGCTTAGCCAAAGTGCTTCCTCTTGTCTGTTTTTTAAACTTTACCTGGCAGGATGGCAGCATGTGAGCAAGAACAATTCCAACATGGCCCTGGGAAAGCAAGGGAAACAGGTTAACTGTGACCTCCACGGTTTTGCTCATGCTACGACAATCCTGATAAGCAAAACCACAGCCTTCAACATAATGTATAAGAGCCACAAAAAGAGACATACAGTACCCCACCACTGCAGAAGTCCACAATTCTGTCACCAGGTTTGGCCTGATTTATAACGACATAAACAAGGTTGTTTAACTGCTGCTGTTTTCTCAAAGCTCGATCATTGGACATTTTGCCTAGGGAGACAAGAGATAAAGAAAGCATCACATATTGTAAGGCCCAAGCAGACACAGACAAAGATGCTGAAGAAAGGGTGGGTGTATGATTTATACATTTGCACATACACACATAAAAATCAATTATAAATTTCAAAGTAATGACCATGAGAACACTAGAAAAGGGGAACCCAAGAATAACTCTAATTTTGTTGATTTTACCTTTATTACTATCCAATTGTTCTTTCAATGAGGGCAGCATTTTTTAAAGAATGCATACAATAATTAAAACATTAAATTCAAAAGCATTAAAGATTTAATCAATGTTGATATATGGGAAAAAACAATAATAATATTTTAGTCCTTCATCTCTCTCAGATGCCACATTGCAAAAGTAACCGACTCTGAACATACTGCTTAAATCTACTTAAAGGAGTATTTGTTAAAACTTTCTTTTATTTCTGTCCATATCCTTGAAATCTGAATTCTTCTGAGTAGGACACTCACAAATGGTAGAACACAGATGTCACACTGTCTGAACTGTAACAATGGTTACTATACTCAGGGAGAAACTGGATTTTCCATTTTCTACTTTAAAGCTTTCTTTCCTTATGAGTCATACACAGAAACTTAATAAAATTAGAGATCAAAGATGGGACATTCCAAATTATGAACCTCCCTGAGCTTAGCAACATGAAAACATAACTTTCTTCCCAAAAGCTACCATTGGCATTTACAAAATATCTTCTAAAGGATGAATGACATTGTTTTTATACATCAAGAACATTCTTTACAAGACAGTTTGATATAAATTATGCAAAATAGCATGATTCCCATGCTCTTTTGTAACAGAAAAATAGGATCTTTTCCTTTCCTTTTTCTATTTTTTCTTTTTTTCTTATGGTACAAAATTACATTTTAAAATTAGGAAAATTATATTTTAGGAAAAAATTAAATTATAATCTCTGAATTTAGAAAGTAACACTTGTATATGTTTCATATTCAAAATTCTAGTTTTCTGGCATATAAAATTTATGACTATGTTTTTCTGCTATCGTGTTTTTCTAAGAATGAACTTTAATGAGTGTGTACTACTCCATTGACTATGTATGCCATACTTTTGGTAACCTTTTCTCTGCTGTGGTAATATGACTGTCATCACACAGCTGAATCTTTACACACTGTTAATATTTAGCATTGTCAAATGAGACTTTCAAGTGTCAAGAGTCTGAAAATCAACTAGACTTCTAATGACTTCACTTAGCTTGGCTTTTAGAATTATCCTTGCTTTTCTTTAATAATTACAGAAACATGTAAACAGAATAAGGGAAGCTTCCTGGAATGCTTCATGGACAATCACTCTTACAAGACTTTTTAATATGGCAGTTTTCAAGCACATGGAACAATTGAAACAACCATACCGTAAGCACCTCATTATACTTGATGAAAGACATTTTTGTCTATCCCTCAATCTACTTATATTACTTTTTTTTCTATCTTTATGTGTATGTATGGATGAGTGGGGATGCATGATGTGTACGCATGTCTGGGTGTGTGAAGATGCACATGTGTATACGGGTACATGTATGTCAGAAGCCTGAGAAGGTTTCAGGGAATCATTCTTGATTGCTCTTCCACTTTTTTCTTTTGAGGCTGGATTCTTAATTGAACCAACAGTCTCTTACAGGATCAGTCTGGCTTGTCACACCTGTTTGTCATTTTTTTTGGGGGGGGAGCCTCTGGCCTTTTGCTTGTGTAGAAAGTGCCTTAACCACAGAGGTGGTCTTCTCAGTCCTCATTTTAATTTTTTTATGACAGGTTTTTTTTATGAAGGTTTAAATTGTAAGAGGAAGATTAATAAAGAGAAGGAGAATCGGAGCTCAGAAGACAAAAACAAAGTAAATATAGTTTGAGGCTAGAGTTCCAAATGCTGTTGCTAAATGGAGCAGAGCAGAATAAGTAAGCACAGACATTTCTGTCTTTGTCTTGTTTGTGGAGCTCCTTTTTCATAAAAGGAAAGTCAAAGGGGATTATCTTTTTGTAAAGAACAAGCAGACAGAAAAGGAAAGACATTAAATGGGATGTCTAATAACAATTCCTATAACGAACTTCTTTTAGAAATTTAGAACAACTCAACCTTAAACAAATGTTGATAAAGACTCGTTTGTCTTGTTAAAACTCAATCATTGCATATAAAAACATCCACTCTGAAATAAAGGTTGAAGACTTAAAGAGCATCTCAGAGTTATGTTGAAGTGGAGAGACTATTAGGTGCACATAATATTTAGAAACTGAACTAAAAATATAGCAGCCAGATGTCCAGATACTTTAAAGAAAAAACTGCCTCTAATAAAACATTCCCTTTTCCCATTCCAGTTTTATAAATATTATGAAGCTCCTGGAAGCATGATCAGGATCTCAAATACATTCAACAAGGTAAAAGAGTAGTGTTTTAGAATATGGTATTAAATCAGAGACTCTATATCAACCATCTGGAACTAGGTCAGCCTAATCTCTCCCCATCCTGAAGCTCAGGGAAATTTGCGGAAGAGGGGGCAGTAAGATTGTAAGAGCACAAGGATGGGAGGAGCAATGATATGCAAGATACTCCACACAAGTTAGGCCGAAGCAATCATAATTGGACTTTGCATGCTCTGCGCAATGTCCAACACACTAATGACCCCACAAAGTCTAGCATTTGCTAAAGGTACTAAGATCCTTGGAGGCAAGGGACTGACAGCCACAGTAATGTTCCTATGCTTAAGGGGATCACAGGAAAGGGTTCTGGGAAACGCCACTGGGTCCTTGCACCTCATCAGAGAGGAGGGCCCACAGGAGAGTCTGGCATGCACATTAAAGGATGCTCCGGGGATGGGAGGGGGAGGCATTGGGGGATGGGAAGGAAGGGAGGAGGGGAGGGAGGCACAGGGTGGTGGGTGGTTGGAGGGAGGGAGGGGACTGGTGTATCTGTTAAGTTTGTATGAGTGGAAATAAAAATAATAATAATAATAATAATAAAAAAGAATATGGTATTAATTAAAAAATCAAATCCTATTTTTTATTTTATGCAGTCCCTGTCTCAAACATCATTTATAAACAAAAAAATCACAATCTACTCTTAGCTTGATTAAAAATAATGTTTTAATACTATTGATATTGTACATGTTCTGCAATGGGATCTTTGTCTAGCTCATGTGTGCAGGATTGCTTAGACAATGTAAGTACTTTCTGTATTGCCATGGAAGAGTGAAGACATTTTTTAAAAGCCATTATCACTTTTAGTTGGACCAAAGCAACAAATAATGCAAAAAACAAGCATTGGGTCTAATAACGTATCCAAAATAAGGCAGACCTTTTGTGTTTTTTACCCTGAAATAGCAAACTACCATGCATGTTATAACTTGTATTAAAAAATGCTTGAGTTTGACACGCAGTAGATTTTACTAAACGTTCTTTGGCTTTTTTGTTTTCAATGCATTTATTTGAGTCATAGTACATTATATTGTATGAATTAAAATATATATTAATATGGAGACAAAGAAAAGGCTACAAGTAATGTTTCAGTGATTTTTTAAACCACATTTTTTGCTTGAAAAGTTACAAAATAAAGAGAGTAAAAGCAAATTTCTTCAAAAAAGATTTCTTCAGTATATGCGACTATTCTTCTAGAGACTTGGTAAGAACTGAATAGACAAGATGACATTGATTAGTAATCTATAGGTAAGAAGAAAGATGACAGTCACAAAATTTTGATGTTTTCAAAAAAGGCCTGTGTGACCTATAGTCTAAGCTGCCAATTTGCTACTTGATAAGACTGGTCTTTGGAAAGTCTGTAGAGATAATGATGTGGGAAGACCAAGCCACAGTGGATGGGGCCACTGTCTGGATGGGTGGGTAAGATGGAGAAGCTGGCAGCTTGAAGGCATTCATTCATCCCTTGCTTCCTGTTCTCAGGTGTGCATGAGATGTTATCTTGGTTCCTACTAGCATGACTTTTCTTGCCACAGTGAACTTGGAATTGTGAGATGGGACAAAACTCTTTGTTCTCCTAAGCTATTTGGGTTAGGTGTTTATTACAATTATGAAACTAAAACAGTTTGAAAATGTTTTATCATATTAAACATAGCAATGGACAATGAAGTCCAGGTTTCAACCTCAGGGTAGCAAAGAATTTTCGGCTTATAGTAGTTGCTAAGATACCACCTGCATGCCCAGCATGTCCTTCTGCTGATCACTCATCTCCTCAAAAGGCACAGAACACTATCCTGGCCCTTAAATGACACCAAGGTCTCTAGGAAGATGGGTATGTATACTGGAGATAATATTTTAGTGCTTTCAAAAGCAGAGAAGTCTTCACAGAGCTCTAAAGCATTTCAGTTGACTATTTCAAGAATAGAAATGGGCAACAGAGTAGACTGGAGAAATCATGTCAAGAACTAATGACTTATTTAGGGGAAAAGCACAATGAGTTCATTTGTGCTTGAAAATGAGGGATCAGTGGGGAGGTGTTAGATCACCAGTGGGATCTGAAGGTACAGACAAGGACAGGTGGGAAAGTACACTGCTTGTTATTTTGTTTCTCAACATCTTAAAGAAAATATAGTCTTGTTTTAATATTTAACATACTTAGACCTTCTTAATAACTAGTTCTATCTAAACAAACAGTGCTATTATTCTCATATTACTTCACACTTAAGATGTTCTTTCACAAGGCTAGCATAAATCATTTTTTTTTCCAGGATAATGTATATCCTACAATTAGATGAGAATATTCATTAAATTCTTTGGAGCACCAAGAGATTGGTCAATTGATGCTCACCATCATCAAGCAATATAATTAAAATAGAATTTAATCAGTGAATTCACTACATCTCCTTGGATCCTGGTGCTACAGACCATGAAATCTCTTGGGCTGCCTAGAGGATGCTCCTCTTCCTCCTGTACAATCTCTTCTTCCCTGATGCATTACCGAACTGCAGCACTCACCAGCTTCCGGATCTGTGCCATTGGGAGCTACAGAGTGAACTTTACCTGCATGTATTACTGAAGTCTCTTCCAAACTACCAACTAAAATAACTTTCCTTTCATTAAACACCTTCATGGTTCCCTTCTGCTTAAGGAAAACACACACCTCATTCACTTCTTGTCAAGAAAACAGAACCTTTAATGATTGGGGTCCTGCTAATTTGCCAACCTCACCTTCTATTGCTTTTCTAGGTATTCCCAATATCTAGGCTCTTCACACTTTACTAGCCAAGTCAGTGGCTTTGCATAATTTGTTTTCTTAGTTTGAAGTTAATTTCACTGTTTTAAAAACCCTCCCCCCCTGCCAGAGACATTACCCCTTCCTGTTCCGGGCTGTAATTAGAACAGACATTACTTCAGGAAATACACTTTTTTAAAAAGACAAAAGATAAAAAGTTATTTTTCATACTTTTTGCCATTACCCAAAATAACAAGTATTTTCTTCTATAAAATATTGCCATTAATAAGCGAAAACCATTTGGAAGATGATACCTGGGCACAATTTATTACAATAACTCTTCAAAAAGAAACATTAGCTGAAATTGCTTCTATCTTCTTGAAATATAAATGGTTCTTCTGGGAAAGCATAAACTTAGTCCCAATTAAACCTGGAAGACTATTAGGACAAAGTTTTTGATGAATTCTTTTCCAGTCAATAGTGATTCAAGCTGCATTTCAATGCAATATGCTAAATTCCTCAGGTACTAAGTATGAAAGAAGTTAGTGATCTATCAATGCTATGCCTATATTTGTTGAAACAGTAAAAGAAATCAATTGTGAAATAGTGTTTTAAGGGAAAAAGTTTCAGAAAACTTTTGTTACAGAATAAGAAAATATTGATTTAAAACTATATGAATGGAATTTAAAATTTAAAAATGCAGGCACAGAAGTCTTAAAGAAACTTCTAATAAAATGCATAGAACTAAAATGGAACATTAAGTTTTCACTTTCACTTAATTAACTTTATTTATGATTTTAGAGATAAAATGAGAAATACTAAAATTTAAAATATTCCTTTGGATTTCCCACTTTAAAAAAACACCTGAAGCTCTCTAGGGCTGGATCTGGCTGTAAGTGGGCAGCTGCTGTGGTTGCACACCAAAGCCCGCTCACTGGTAACCTCCATTTCCTACCTAACCTCACCTAATTTCACTGTCTCACTAACAAAGCTCTCCCCCGCCCAGCTATAATTTAAAAAAGTCCTTCAAGATTGTTTAGTAGAGGTCACAGAAACCACTGGATGAAGGCCAGCACACAACTTCATATAATTAAGGATCCCAAGATTCTCACTATTTAACAGAAGAGAACCTTCACACCTAACCCTAAGATAAGTAGCTCATTTTATTTTCCATTTAAACTCAAATGATAGTCACCCAGCCTAAGACTTCTTTTTTTTTTTCCAGCCTAAGATTTCTATATAGCATACACAAGTCCCATATGCCTACTCTTACAGGGTCTTAGCCATTCACCCTCACATACCCCTAACAATCTAAAGGCTGCCATATCCTCCTCAACTCCAATCCCTGTCTACTCTAGCCATCCTATTTATATTTTTAAAGATGGTCTAATACTTAATCCAAATTTCACCTAACACCCAATCTTAAACCTCTCATCTAAAAATAGACCATAAATCCTGTCACACACATATACCCAAAACCACAGTTGGGCTTGCATAACCCATAGGCACAGTAACAACCCCATCCACAAACAGTACCAAATAACCCTAGACTGACTCCATTCTCATCCAGAAAAGTTGTTGCAAAAAAAGTGTGGAAATTATATCTGATTTAAGAGTCAGAAACACATAACAAAAAAAGAAACAAAAGGCCAAACACGAGATGACCAAGCCATACCATAAATCCTCAAAATACAACAAAAACCGGGACAAAATTTCTCCTACAAAAATATTGACCCCATAATGTTAAATTCTAACCAGAATAACTTCTTAGGTATTAAGAAAACAAGCCAAAATAAAGATTTTCAAACCAAGGAAATGTGAGAGGAACTCTAAGAGGAGATATCCACACAAGTGGATATGAATAGGAATATAATAAACACTTGAATGACATGAAAAAGGCAACTGAAGAAAAAAAACTAAGCATAGGGTAGTTGAAAAAAAATCTCATGTGAATATTAAACTTGAAATTAAAACAAGCTAAGTACAACCCAAAACTAAGTAGAAAGTCTCAACAACAGCACAGATGAAGCAGAAAATCGAATATAAGAACTGTAAGACAAGACTGCAGAGCAAAATTGTTCAATTAAAGAGGCTGAAAAAGCTAAAAAAAAATGATAGGAATATTCAAGAACTATGGGACACCCTGAAGAAGCCAAACCTACACATACATAGAATCTCAGAACAAGAAACTCAAGAAAATACACTAGAAAAGATTTCTCACACCGCCATAAATGAAAATTTCCATACCTAAGGAAAAGAGATCCTCATCCAAGTACAAGATGGATATCACACACCAACCAGACAGAACCAAAAATAGAAACTCTGCATGGCAAATAATAGTCAAAACACTTGTTCTGAAAGACTCAAGGAAGGAAAATCAATTATTAGTATAACAATTGATTTTTCCATGGAAACAGTAAAAGCCAGAAGAACTTAGAGAGATATATTTCAAATTATTAATAATCACAAATGCCAATGCATGCTACTATATCCATCAAAACTATCAGTCATCATAGAAAGTTAAAGAAAAATTTTTCACCATAATAAAAAAATTGAAGGCCAACATGACCAGCAAACCAGACTTGCAGAAGATACTAGAAAAAATATTCAAGTCTGAAGAAAAGGAGAAACACATCCAAGAGAATAAAAGGGGAAAAAAATGACAGCACAGCTACTAAGCAAAGAAATACACATATAAAAACCTACAAAACTCAAAAAATGACAGAAATGAGCAAACATTTTTCAATTATAACCTTAAACATCAGTGGTCTTAATTCCCCAATCATGAGACATAGGCTCCGAGCATGGATTAAAATCACAACTCATCGATTTGCTATCTTTAGGAAACACATCTCAGGCTGGATTAATGACTCATTAATCCTGAGTTCAGATTTCTGGTCCCACATAAAAACACCAGGCAAAAATGGTAGTTGTGTGCACTTCTGGCTCTGGTGGGTGAGGCTTGGGAAATCCCAGAGTGAAACAAAAAGGAGGTAGAAGCAATCCAGGAAGATTCCTGAAGTCATCCTTGGTCCTCCACAGGACATATAGTAGCCTCTGATACACACACACACACACACACACACACACACACACACACACACACACACAAGATAGCATATCAATTATCTGAGCTACAGTCTTTCAAAACTGCTCATCATCACTAGCTATAGAGCACATAGTGGATGAAGTGGTTTGATGAAACTGAAACTGAGTGTGAAGTCACATTCTTCCTTTACTACATATTCCCCAGTGCTATTTCATTCTCTCTAGCAATTAAATTTATCCCAAAGGATCAATGTATTACAGTAGCTTTTCAAGGTAATTCACTGTGAGAAGAAAAAATGAGGTTAATTTTTTTGTCTTGCTGGGTGAAGAGCAAGCATCTTGCCATTTGAAAACATTTATTTTTGTGTTTGTTTTATTAATAATAGCATGATACATTGATAGCAGGAATGCATTGGAGGTTCATGGATACATACAAAATACAAAAAATCTACCTCATCTCATCATGAAAGGTAGGCACAATCTCAACACAAAAGACTGGTCAACCTCCGAAGTCTAGCATGGATCACAGGCACTAGGATCCTTAGAGGCAAGGGATTAACAGCCATAATAATGTTCCTATACTAAAGGGGAACACAAGAGCTCAAGGCAATGCTACTGAGTCCTTACACCTCATCAGAGAGGAAGACCCAGAGGGAAGCTTGACATGCACACTAAAGGATACTCCAAGAATGGGGGGGGGGACACACTGAGAGAAAGGGAGGGAGGGGGGGAAAGGAAAAGAAAAAGGGGGATCCAGGGAGGGGTGAAGGGGAAGGGGAATGGGGTACCTATCAAGTTTGTATGAGTGGAAAAAATAAAAGAGTACTCCAAGCTAATGGAATGAGGAAACAAGCAGGAGTAGCAATTCTAATATTAGACAAAATAGACTTCAAACCAAAAGAAATCATAAAAAACACAGAAGGATAGTACATGCTTGTCAAAGGAAGAATCCATCAAGAGGACTTCACAATTCGAAACATATACACACTTATATAGGCTCACCCACGTTCATTAAGCAAGCACTACAACATCTACAACATATTAATGGAAATATGATAATAGAAGGGGATTTCAATACCCCACTCTTACCAATAAATAGATTACTAGGCTAAAAATTGAACAAAGATACAATGGAACTAAATTAAACCATAAACCAAATGGACTTGACTGAATTCTACTAAACTTTCCATCCTAACGCCCAGGAATAGACATTCTTTTCAGTAGCTTATGTAATTTTCTCTGAAATATGCTAGGCCACAAAACAAGCTTCCACATATACAAAAAAAATTAAAATTAAACCTTGTACTTTATCTGATCACTATGGAATAAAGCTAGAAATCCATAACAAGGTAAGCAACAAAAACAACACAAACTCTTGGAAACTAAACACCATGCTACTGAATAAGAGAAATGAGTTTAGGCAGAAATCAAAATGGAAGGGCTGGAGAGATGGCTCAGAGGTTAAGACTCTCTCAAAAGCAGAAGGCAGAGTTAGGATCCTGGGTCCCATGTAAAAATATGAGGTGGAAATGGGAGTGGCTGTACTTCTGACTCTGGAAGACAAAGCCTGAGAAATCCCTGAGTGAAGCAAAAAGAAGGTAGAGTAATCTAAGATGATTCCCGAAGTCATCTTTGGGCCACCATGAGCACACAAGGTGCCCTCTGATACATACAGACATACAAGAGAATACACAAACACACACACACACACATACACAATAACTAAGTAAATAAATGAATGAATAAAGATTAAAAAAAGAAGTCAAAATGGAAATTTAAAGTCCTTGGACTTAATGATAATGAAAACATATCATTAAAATCTCTAGGATACAAATGAAGGTGGTCCTAAGAGTACAGTTTATAGTACCCAATGCCTACATTAAAAAAAAAAAAGGAACCATCACACGTAAATAACAATGCAGTCTAAAGCCATAGAGAAACAAAAAAGTAGTAGATGAGCAGACATTAGTAAAATCAAGGGAGAAATATCTGAGATGGAGACAAAGAAAACAATACCAAAAAAAAAAAATCAATCAAACAAAGAGCTGGTTCTTCAAAAAAATTAATAAAAAATTAATAAAAATTACCCAAAAACTAAACGAGAGAATACCATTTCTAAAATTAGAAATGAAAATGGAGTTATCACGGCTGACACCAAGGAAATTCAGAGAATCATAAAGTAATACTTCAAAAATATATACACCACAATACATGAAAATCAGAAAGAAATGGATAAATTTTTAAGTACACACAACTTACCAAACTCCTGGAGAAAACTCCTGGAACTAATAAATAAGTTCAGCAGAGTAGCAGGTTACAAAACTGGGATAAACTGAATTATTTAATTAGTTCTATAACAAGTGACGAAGTTAAAGAAGTAATTACACGTCTCCCCACTAAAAAAAGCCTAAGACTGGATGGTTTCAATGAAGAATTTACCAGACATGCAAAAAAGAAGTAATACCATCAGTCCTTAAACTACACAAAATAGAAAAAGAAGCAACTACTTCCAAGTTCTTTTATAATATTATACTGATCCCAAAGCTAAATAAAGACAAAATAAAAAAAGAAAACTATCGGCCAATATCATTGATGAAAGCACATACAAAAATCCTCAACAAAATTTTAGAAAACTGGATTCAAAAATGTACCAAAATATCATTTACTAAGACCAAGTGGGATTTATTCCAGACACACAAGGTTGGTTCAACATAAGCAAATAAAAAAATGCAATTCATTACATAAACAAATGCAAGGACCAAAATCGTATGATTCTCTCAATAAAGACAGAATTTTTTTTGATAAAATTCAATGTTTCTTTATGATAAAATCCCTGGAGGTAACAGGGATGGAAAGAACATATAAAACATAATAGGGGCCATATACAATAAGTCTATAGCAAGGATCACCCTAAATGGTAAAAAAACAAAAAACAAACAAAAAAAAAAACAAAAAAACAGTCCCACTTTGATCAGTTACTAGGCAAAAGTTGTCTACTCTCACCATTTCTGTTTAATATCATACTTGATGTCTTAGCTAAAGCCAAAGATAAGACAGGGGGATAAAAGGGATATGAATAGAAAAAGAAGTCGAAAGAATCTCTCTTTACAGATGACCTGATTCTATATCTGACAGATCCTAAAATTCCACCTAGAATACTCCTGGAACTAATAAAAGTTCAGTAGAGAGCAGGTTACAAAATTAATGTTCAACATGCTCGCTTCAGCAGGACATATACAAAATCGGAACAAATTTAAGGTTCAAAATCAGTGGTTTTCCTGTATACCAAGGATGAACAAAATGAGAAAGTCCTAGGAAACAATTCCATTTACCATAGCTCCTAAAAAAAAATACTTTGGAATAAATCTAACTAAGGATGTGAAAGACCTGTGCAATGAACAATTTAAAACCCTAAAAAAAAAAAAAAAAAAAAAAAAAAAGAAGATACCAGAAATTGGAAAGACCTCCCATGCTCCTGGATTGGAAGAATTAACATCATAAAAATGACCATCCTACCAAAAGCAATGTAAAGATTCAATCAGTACCAATCAATACCAATCAAAATACCAAGGCAATTCATATAAATGAACAAAACAATCTCAGAATCCATAAGGAAACACAAAAGGCCCAGAACAGCAAAAATAATCTTGAGTAATAAAAACTCTGCCTGAGATATCACCATGCCAGACCTTGATTTATAGTACAAATTCACAATAATAAAGATGCATGGTACTGACTCCAAAACAGACAATGGATTAGAGTTGAAGACCCAGATGCAAGCACATACACCTATAGTCAACTGATTTTTGACATAGGTACCCAGAAAGAAAATAATGAAAAAAGGACATCATCATCAACAATGGTGCTGGCAAAATTAAACATCTACATTCAGAAAATTGAAACTGAACCCTCACCTGTCACCTTGAATGAAAATTAACTCCAAATGGATCAAGGAACCTTAATGTTAGAATGGAGACTATAAAAACCCTAGAAAACTCAATATATTTGTAAAAGTAAGAAAAAATTAAAATAGGGGAAAAAGAAATACAACTTCTAACGATATTTACTGACTTTCTTGTCCAGGATGTGTTTATCAGCAAAAAATAATAAAATTTTAGACAATTAAAAAAACCCTAGAAAAAAGAAAATGAAACACTTTCAAACTGGCCTAAAACAACATTTTCTGAACAAGACTCCAATGCAATAGGAAATAGAACCAATGCTCAACAAGTTTATGTCAGGAAATTAAAGAGTACCTCGAAGAAGAAAACTCCTGTTCTCCCAAAGCTGAAGCCAAAGCTAAGGCTTTGAAAGCCAAGAAAGCAGTGCTAAAAGGATCCACAGCCACAAAAAGAAGATTCCCACATCACCCACCTTCAGGCAATCCAAAACCTGTGGCTTAGGAGGTAGTCCAAACACGCTTGGAAGAGTGCCCCCAGGAGAAAGAAGCTTGACCACTATGCCATCAAGTTCCCCTTGACCACTGAGTCAGCCATGAAGAAGACAGAAGACAACAACACACTTGTGTTCATTGTGGATGTCAAGGCTAACAAACACCAGATCAAAGAGGCTGTAAAGCAGCTCTATAAAAGTCAATATGCTAATCAGGCCTGATGGAGAGAAGAAAGCCTATGTTCCACTGGCTCCTGATTATGATGCTTTAGATGTTGCCAACAAAATTAGGATGATCTAAATTTGAGTCCAGCCGCTAATTCTAAGTACACATCTTTTTCACAAAAAAAAAAAAAAAAGAAATTAAAGTGCTTCTGTCAGCAAAAGATATTGTTAGCTTAGCAAAAAGGCAACCCACAGTATGGGAGAAAATCTTCACTAACCACACATCTGTTAGAGGACTAATATCCAGAGTACACAAAGAAGTCAGAATATTAAATACAAAGGAAGTAAACAACCCAATTAGAAAATGGGTCTTGGAATTTAAAAGAAACTTTTCTCAGGATGAAATCCAAATATCTAACTAATACCTTTAAAAATGTTCCACCTCCCTAGCCATTAGTAAAATGCAAATGAAACCATCCTGAGATCTCCTCTCACTCTGGTCAGAATGGCTAAAATACAAAACACATACAACAACAAATGCTGGCAAGGATGTGGGAAGAAGGGAACCTCATACACCCCACCCTCATACATTGCTGGTAGAATGCAAACTTGTAAAAAAATGTTTTAGAGATGAGTATGGTGGTTCCTAGAAAAGTTAAAAATTGAAAAACCATACTATTCCTGGGACTATTCCCAAAGAAAGCTGTATCTTACCATAGAGATATGTGTACACCCATGTTCATTTCAGCTCTATTCACAATAGCGAAGGAATGGAATGAGCCTATATGTTCAACACTAGATAAATGGATAATGAGAATGTGGTGTATATACATAATGGAATATTACTCAGTTACCTGAAAAATTAATTAATGAAATTTGCTGGTAAATGGTTGGCATTTGAAGAAATTATACTGAGTGAAGTACCACAGACACAGAAAGACAGACATGTTCTCCCCTATAGGTGGATCCTAGCACTAAACCCCCCAAAATGATATATTTAAGGGGAAATTTCTATAACACCCAACAACTGCAAAGGAACCTAAGTTTGGGGCAGGGGGAAGACCCAAGGAAGTGGAGATAAAGGAACATAGATAAATGAATGAATAAACCCATTGTAGAAGAAAATCCTGTAAGGGGAGGAGTTAAGGGGATAGGTTTTAATAAGGGGTAAGGGAGAGACAGGGAGAGAAGGAGGAAGGGAGGGAGGGAGAAAGAGAGAGATATGCAAGTGGTTCAGAGGGAAAAAGAGAGATCAAGTGTTTAATCCAGTGGTAAATGTTACAAGGTAAAACAACTCTAGCAAGAACTACCTAAGGATTAACAGAGATATGTAAGACCTATGGGTAAATAATTACTATCTAATGGGTTCTAAATCCCCTGCTGTCAGGGCACTCATGCCTGATACAATAAATCTACTCAAATAATAGTAGAAGGGAAGTAAACAGACAGGACAGATATTTTAGTGTTAACTATGAAAAAATTGAAAATAAAACACCATCTAAACACTATTTAACACTCAGACAAGAAAAGCTCTATGACCAGCAAGGTAGAAAACCACACCTAATCAGAATACAGAATATTGGTGAACTTGGAATGCTCAGCCCTAATCAGTAATCAAATCTTTCATCACACCAAAGCTCAGAGAACCTTGGGGAAGAAGGGGTAGGAAGAGTATGAGAGCCTGAAGGTGGGGTGAGGTACTTCTGATCAACACTCCAGCCACGATAGGACTGCTGTACCCAGGATCTCACTGCAGTGAGAACTTCTACCACTGGATCTACACAATGGACTATGTGTTAACATCCTCTAAAGGACTAACAAAGATCTTAGAAGAAACAATTTCTCTCATAGAATGTCTCAGTGGCAAGTACTGGACAAGGGAAGAGGAATCGTCCCTTTTGGTTTTGCCCACTGAAGAGCCACATATACTACAGATGTCTGACTCCTTTACAGACACAGGCACCTCAAAGGGAGTCAGTCCTATGATACACACACGCAGAAGGACAGAAGGTGGGTAGGACATGGCAGGATTGATGAGGGGAAGAGGATTTGGGGAGGGGGTCTAGATGGGAAGGGCAGAAGAGGAGCGAGGAAGGTAGGGAAGGGCTTAGGGCAAAGACATAAACCCATTTTGTTCGTAAATGAAAAACGAAAATTCTCAATTAAAAAAATCTGAAGGCCAGGATCACTAATCCTCTAGGCTAGTGGATCATAGTAACAAAAATGTACAATGCTAAAAGAGGTAATTTACATAAATGAATAATGCCTTCCTTTTTATTTAATCATTTCACATAATTCAGCCACCTTAGAACTATTCTAGAAATGTTAGGGATATAAACTTGTTTTCTATCCTTCAAAACTTATACCTGCTTATTATAAAACATTGTATTTGAGCTTATAAAATGTATTTTTAATCATGTTGTAGATGTATTCATTTGATATATCATTGTCTCAAAACTGCTAGATCCAACTGCTTTTGATGATGTTGACCTTAACTTAATGAGGATGATCAGCACCACACAGGACAATTAATAATTTGCTTAGAGACGTAAAGCTGTAAGTGACAAGGTGGATTCTAATGAAGAATTTCTAACATCAAATTCTGTCTTCTTTCCAATATGATCTGTTGTTTCTTTAGCAGATTACTACTGTCGAATCTCAGTGCGGACGCCTTATTTAATGTGCAGGAGGTTAAAGAACTGTGTTGTTTTAAGCAGAGAATATCTATAGTAATTATATGTTAGGGAAAATTTTAATTTTTCAGACTCAGTCACACATTTATTTTACTTTATCTGTTTCCTCTCTAAATAAAATTTCATGGAATAGGCTTACTAGTAAGCAGATCAATTGAAGCTGTGAAAGTGAGTGTTCTGGAGTAAGGCATTAGAGGTCTTGTAAGTCACTCTTGTAATGAACTGACCCGTTCAGTGTCACCCTTTCCAGAAAGAGACTATTTCCCCATCTTGGGACTTCAGTAACCTTTTTGACTTTATAGAAAAGTGACATGGGAGGTTGGACAATCAATATGTTGCAAAATCAGATTATCCAAAAGGAAAAAAATGAAAACAGATTGAGAAGATCTTTAATGGTACAGTGCTGCAGATGCTGACTAAAAATTGCATGTACCCCTTATCCTTCCACATCCTACTCCAAAGTGTCTTTTAAAAAGCAAAATATGGGCTGGGAAACAGAAAAGTAGGAAGAAGTTTAGTCACATTTTTACCAAGTCAAGATTTCTGCTCTGTTTATGGAAGGGTTTAAAGCGAGTAATGGAAAGTTTAAAACCTTACTTCTGCTATTATTTTTCTCTAAGATGAATAAAGTATCCTGATTGCAGAACATCAGAAACCAGAGTTAATTGAACACATACATTTTCATTTTACTCAAATACTACTTATACCACACAAAATAAGCATCACTTTCCATGGTATTTTTTTTAAAAGTCCATAGTATTTTCCAAGTTGTCTTCAAAACCAAAATGAAATGCTTTTAGAATGAGAAAGTTAACTTGGAAAAGTTTTTTTTTCTTTTTCAAGGGCTTAAGTTAACAATAGGAAGGTATTTTAATAGTTTCATTAACTTTCTGAGATCATTCAAATAATCTCTTGGGCTTCCAGTTTGGTTTGATTCATGGTAATTATATTAAATGCTACTCTGGTCACCCAAAATGCAGAATGCTATCATTTCCAGAGTACAGTGAGTTTATTCTTTAGAAGCTTCTTTTGTGATAATTCTAATTTTCACTCTAACTTTATCCACAGATTTTATTCTGATTTTAATTTTGTTCCAATAGGTTTTGCTTTGTTTAACATAGAACCAACACAGTGACCTTTTGTGGCTTTAAATCTTGAGATGCTTGCTGTTGGAACACAAAAACAACATGCTTGATGAAGTCACGCTTTCCTGGGCAGGAGAGAAAGCTAAGTTAGTGAAGTGCTTGTAGTATAAACATGAGGACCTGAGCTCCCATGGGTTCCCAGAATCCATGGCTTAAAAAAAAAAAAAAGTGGGATATGGTAGCGTAAGCTTGAAAGTCCAGTGCTAAAGAAGTGGATCCTTAGGGCTTGCTTGCTAACCAGCCTAGCCTACTTGATGAGTTAAGGTAAGTGACAGAACCTATTTTGAAGCAAGCAAACAGACAATAATATCCCCATCCCCACACACACAAAAAAAATAGGGTGGATGGATCCTGAAAAATGACATCTGAGGTTGATTTCTAGACTCCATGCACATACACTTGCACACAAGTACATCTTACTCCATATATACACAAAGGCGGCAAGCATATTTCCCACTGATGTCAGGTGAAAAATACAAAAGGATTCACACCAAGCCCAAGCTACATTGAAGAACTGTGAATAAACACATTAATGTCATTTAAAGGCACCAACTAAACTTTACAATGTCCCAACACTAGTCCTGTAAGGCTAGATTAAGTATAGATATTCTGATAATCAAATCATTATTGTGGAACTCAGGTTCCCTCTGAGAAGCCCAAGTTCCCGCCGGCGCGAAATTCAAACTCTCCCGCCGGCGGCAACTCACCGCGGACGTGCGGACCAGAGCCCACCTGCTTATCTCACTGCGGACGTGCTGACCAGAGCCTGCCTGCTTATCTCACCCTTTGGACTTCTTCCCTTGAGCGTGCCGGGAGCCGCCCAGGGCGAGGTTATCGGTTCCAGAACATCTGTGGACCAACTCAACTTCCCTGTGTGCTGTGGAAATATTTGCAGAGTGTATTTGCCCAATGCAGTTGCTTTCCTATAAAAACTTTGCCCCAAATTCAGTCGGGGCCGTTCTCTTTTGCTTGAGCAGGGAGACGGTCCTAGCGCCGCTAGATTTCGATAATAAAAGCTTGCCTCGTGCCCTTACAGCAACCCAGCGGTTCTCGTGTCTCCTTCGGGGATCTGGGTAAGGGGCCCACAGGGAGCTTCGGTTCCAACATATGGGGGCTCGTCCGGGATGCCCCTGACCCAACTCGGAGGAGCCGACGACCAGGGTTGGAGGTAAGTGGAGCTCCTGAACTGTCCTGTGTCTCGTGCATTGTGTCTGTGGTCTCTCGTGTCAGTCTCATTTTCAGGCTACCTAGGTGGGACAAAATAAGAGCTGTACCCGTTGAGAGGTGGACAGACGTGTCCGAGGCCTCGAAGGGGGACAAAGGGGACGCCCTGACCCCGGGGACAGCAGGGGAGTAGCGGTTGGAAGAAGGATTCCCAACCGGACCCCAGGGGGAAGATTGCAGTTGGAAGAAGGATTCCCAACTGAGCTCCCCCATAAGGCTTGGGCAATTGGAAGAAGGATTCCCAATTGAGCCCAACTCTGTTAGGTAAGCTATAGTTGGAAGAAGGATCCCCAACTGAGCTCATGGTGAAACTTTTCGGAGAAGGAGGACGTACCCGAACTGCAGCGGGCCTCCGGACTCCTCTGTTGCCGGCTTCTCTTACTTTCACTTTCCCCCCGGGAGAGAAACCGCTCGAGCAAGTGCTTAAGGACCGGGTGCTGCAAATATCTGTCGGGTTCGTTTGTGTGTCATTGACTGTATTTCTAGGGTATTTTCTTATCCAGGAAATTCAACACATAATGGGGCAGACTCAATCAACGCCCCTAAACTTGACGCTTGATCATTGGACGGACGTTAGGGAAAGAGGACGTAATCTTTCTTTAGAACTTAGGAAAAGCAGATGGCAGACGTATTGCAGGAGTGAATGGCCATCCTTCAATATAGGATGGCCTCCAGAAGGATCGTTTCAGAAAGAACTAATTTCTCTTGTTAAGAAACAGGTTTTCCAGGAGGGGGCCCGAGGACACACATGTCATCCTGACCAAGTGCCATACATTGTAACCTGGGAAGACTTGGTACGAAACCCACCTCCTTGGATGAGATCCTTTGTCCCCCAGCCCCTACCGGTTCTGGCCCTCTCTACTTCACTCCCCAAGCAGGATCCTAGGACAGAGGTGCTCCAGGACGATGAAGCACAGAAAGCCTTGTTGGACCAACCGCCGCCCTATGCCCAGCAAGGACCAGAGGGACCACCCCAGCCTCCCGAATCTCCTTCATCCCCTGCCTCTGCTCCTCCTTTGTCTCCTGACCCTGTACCCTCTTCCCTTTACCCTTCATTAACGCCCTTTTCCCAGGGACCGGCGGCAGGGACCAGACAAAGACTCCAGCATAAGGATACTATCCCCACTCTACCCCTACGAGAATATGGCCCTCCGGATGAGCAAGGACAAAGGCCCCTTCAGTACTGGCCTTTCTCCTCCTCTGACCTATACAACTGGAGAAATCAAAACCCTCCCTTTTCTGAAAACCCCGATGCTGTCATCTCTCTCATAGATTCAGTTCTTTTCTCCCACCAGCCAACTTGGGAGGACTGCCAGCAACTGTTGGGAGCTCTCCTCACTAGCGAAGAGAAGCAGCGAGTCTTGCTAGAAGCCCGTAAGAATGTCCCTGGGCCAGATGGAAGGCCCACTATCATCCCAGCTCTTATAGAAGAGGCATCCCCCTTGACCAGACCTGACTGGGACTACCATACCGCTCAAGGTAGGGAGCGTCTCAACGTCTACCGCCAGACTCTAATGGCAGGTCTCCGAGGCGCAGCAAAGCGACCTACCAATTTGACTAAGGTAAGAGAGATTGTGCAAGGGTCAGAGGAGGCACCCGCTATCTTTCTTGAGCGTCTCATGGAAACCTTCCGCAGGTTCACTCCCTTTGACCCTACTAGCCCAGAGCATAAAGCCACTGTAATGATGGCTTTTATAGACCAGTCAGCCAAGGATATTAAAAAGAAGTTACAGAGAATAGAAGGGTTACAAGATAAGTCATTGAGGGATGTTGTGCAAGTAGCAGAGAAGGTCTTCTATAATAGAGATATAGAAGAACAAAAGAGAGAAAAGGAAAGAGATATTAGGGATAGAAGAAATGAGAAGAGACTTACTCAAATCCTGGCTACAGTAGTACAGGACAATCGAGATAGGCAAGACAGGCAGGGAGAAAGGAAGGGATACCTGGGCAATAAAGGCAGCAGGAGGACGGACCGAGACCAATGCCGCTGCTGTGGAGAAAAAGGACATTGGGCAAGGGACTGCCCCAAGAAGCCCTCGTCTCACAAACGCCCGCCAGGTAATTCCTCCAGAGTGCTAACCCTAGGGGAAGAATCCGACTAGGGAGGACGGGGTTCAGGACCCCTCCCTGAACCTAGGGTAACCTTGTACGTGGAGGGGAAGAAAACTGACTTTCTGGTAGATACCGGGGCTCAACATTCCGTCTTGCTGCAAGACCAAGGAAAGCGCTCTGGGAAGAAATCTTGGGTACAAGGGGCCACTGGAAATAAACAATACTCATGGACTACCCGAAGAACAGTGGACCTTGGAGTGGGCCGGGTATCCCATTCATTTCTGGTCATTCCCGACTGCCCATACCCGCTTTTAGGAAGAGATTTGTTAACCAAAATAGGAGCTCACATCCACTTCTCCCCAGGAGGGACAACAGTAACTGACCCTGCAGGCCAGCCCCTGCAAGTTTTAACTGTCAAGCTAGAGGATGAGCATCGATTATTTGAACCCCCGTTTAAAGCCTCCAAAGGAATAGAATCATGGCTGCGCCAATTCCCCAAAGCATGGGCAGAGACAGGGGGTCCAGGAAAGGCTATACAACAGCCTCCCGTTCATATTGAGCTTAAATCTCAGGCAACCCCAATTGCAGTCAGACAATACCCCATGACTGCAGAAGCTAAGGCGGGCATAAAGCCACATATTACTAGATTATTGAAGGCAGGAATCCTTCGTCCATGCCAGTCAGCATGGAACACACCACTGTTGCCTGTGAAGAAGCCAGGAACTAATGATTATAGACCAGTACAAGACCTCCGGGAGGTAAATAAACGGGTGACAGACATCCACCCGACTGTTCCAAACCCTTACACCCTCCTGAGCTCTCTCCCTCCAGACCACAACTGGTATACCGTATTGGACCTGAAGGATGCCTTCTTCTGCTTGGAACTGGCCCCTGCCAGCCAACCCTTTTTCGCCTTCGAATGGAAGGACCCAGAGGCAGGTACTTCTGGACAACTCACCTGGACAAGGCTTCCCCAAGGATTCAAGAACTCACCCACTATCTTCGACGAAGCTTTACACCAGGATCTCTTACCTTTCAGAGTTCAAAATCCCCAGGTGACTCTCTTACAATACGTAGATGATCTCCTGCTGGCTGCCCCTGAAGAATCAGCATGCCGTGAAGGCACCAAGCGACTACTCCAGGAATTGGGAAACTTGGGGTACCGGGCATCAGCCAAGAAGGCCCAGATTTGCCAGAGAAAGGTCAGTTACCTGGGGTACCTGCTAGAGGGAGGAAAGCGGTGGCTCTCAGAAGCACGGAAACAGACTGTATTCCACATTCCACCGCCCCAGAATCCAAGGCAGGTGAGAGAATTCCTGGGAACCGCGGGGTTCTGCCGGCTCTGGATACCGGGTTTTGCGGAACTGGCAGCACCATTATATGCCCTGACCAAGAATACTAAGCCTTTTGCCTGGGCTGAAGTAGAACAATTGGCATTTGATAATATCAAAAAGGCCCTTATGTCAGCACCGGCCCTGGGCCTACCAGATGTAACCAAACCCTTCCACCTCTACGTGGCTGAAAATAAGGGAATAGCCAAGGGAGTGCTGACACAACAACTGGGACCTTGGAAAAGACCAGTGGCCTATCTGTCAAAAAGGCTAGATTCAGTTGCAGCCGGCTGGCCAGCTTGCTTGCGCATAGTAGCTGCCACGGCCACCTTAGTAAAGGATGCTGACAAGCTGACCCTGGGGCAAAATTTGACTGTAGCAGCGCCCCATGCTCTAGAGAATGTGATCCGGCAACCTCCAGACCGGTGGCTCAGCAACGCCCGAATGACTCATT
Organism: Typhlomys cinereus; assembly: GCA_023101885.1. NCBI lineage: Eukaryota > Metazoa > Chordata > Mammalia > Rodentia > Platacanthomyidae > Typhlomys > Typhlomys cinereus. Next base: position 289,068 of record JALPQD010000010.1, read on the forward strand.
ATCAAGCCTTGCTGCTAGATAATGATAGAATCACTTTCCGGCCAGCCACCGGGCTAAACCCTGCAACTCTGTTGCCTGAACCGGAGATGGACCCCCCGGTCCATGACTGCTTACAAGTCCTTGCCGAGGCACACGGATGGCGAAAGGACCTAACTGATCAGCCCTTGTCTGATGCTGAGATGACATGGTACACTGATGGAAGTAGTTTTCTGGACCAAGGGGAAAGAAAGGCCGGGGCGGCTGTTGTAGATGGGACTCGAGTCATCTGGGCCTCACCATTGCCTGCTGGTACGTCAGCCCAGAGAGCCGAACTGATAGCCTTGACCAAAGCTCTTGAAATGAGCAAAGGGCGGCGAATTAACATCTACACAGACAGCCGTTATGCCTTCGCAACGGCCCATGTCCATGGGGCCATTTATCAACAGCGAGGACTGCTGACATCAGAAGGTAAGGAAATCAAGAACAAAGGTGAGATCCTAGACCTTCTAGAGGCACTCCACCTGCCTGCAAAAGTGAGTATCATTCATTGCCCGGGGCACCAGAAGAACAACAATAAGATAGCTATGGGAAATAACATGGCAGACCAAGAGGCAAGAAAAGCGGCCTCACAAACAGTCCCCATCTTAATACTAGAAGAAAAAAAGCCTACCTATGAGTACCTACCAGAGGACTTAACATTAATGGAGAAACTAGACAAGCCCTTTGATCAAGATCTCGGGGCTTGGAGGACCCCTACCGGACTAATAATTCTGCCCCAAAAAGATGCAAAAGAACTAATTCAACAGATGCATCAATGGACACATTTAGGGGAAGCCAAAATAAGGGATATTATCAAAGATACTGACTTCATGATTCCTAGGATGTCTCACCTCATTAAAGAAGTTATTACAGCATGTAAACCCTGTGGACTGGTAAACCCTCAGCCCACCAGGGAAAAATTAGGACAACGACTCAGAGGAGACCGACCAGGGACTTATTGGGAAATAGATTTTACTGAAATGATACCTGCCAAATATGGGTATAGATATCTACTAGTTTTTATAGACACCTTTTCCGGATGGGTAGAAGCTTTTCCAACCAAGCATGAAACCGCAACAGTCGTAGTCAAGAAGATCCTAGAAGACATCTTCCCTCGGTTTGGCGTGCCCAAGGTAATCGGGTCAGATAATGGCCCAGCCTTCATTGCTCAGGTAAGTCAGGGAGTAGCCAGGTTCCTGGGGACTGATTGGAAACTTCATTGTGCTTATAGACCCCAGAGCTCAGGACAGGTAGAAAGAATGAATAGAACTCTAAAAGAGACCTTAACCAAATTGTCCATGGAGACTGGCGGATCAGACTGGGTGACGCTACTACCACTGGCTCTATTCCGGGCCAGGAATACCCCTTCCAAATTGATGGGACTCACCCCCTTCGAACTCCTCTATGGATCCCCAGCTCCCATAACTCAGATAAAAAGCACGGGGCTCCCTACTAATGATATGACTCTAATTACCAGGCTTAAAGGGATCAAGGCAGTTCAAGACGATCTCTGGACCCAAGTGTCAGCCACCTATCAGCCAGGGGAACCTGGACGAGAAAAACATCGGTTCAGCCCCGGAGACTTCGTCTATGTCCGACGACATCAGACCCGCACCTTAGAGCCCCGCTGGAAAGGACCCTATACCGTGCTGCTGACCACCCCCACTGCGGTAAAGGTTGACGGTATAGCTGCCTGGGTGCACATCTCTCATGTTAAGAGAGTGCAACAATTGCCTAAACATGATGCTTGGACAGTGGAAAAGACTAACAACCCCCTCAAGCTTCGCATCCGTCGCACTAGTACTAACTCTATTGAATCTGGTCCAATTAACAGCTGAACAGAGCAATGCTCATCAGCCGTTCAAATGGACACTAAGCCGGGTGGTCGGGAACCGGCTACAAGCCATCAAAGAGATCTCGAGTCATGGGGATCAACTGGTGACGTTTATTACTTCTATGTGCGCTCTGGTGCCCATATCACCTTGTTTAAATGCAATACCCTGGTATGGCTGCCCTGAAGAGGCGGAAGGATATTGCAAGCAGCCTGGGTATCACTACTGTGCCTATTGGGGTTGTGAGACTGTGGGAAATGGAAAGCCTGATGGAGGAAATGACAGGTTCATCTCTGTTACTCCATATCCCAAGGGCTGCACCTTATGGAAGGGGCAACCTAGTACCAGAAAATATTGCGAACAACTTAACATCACTATACGAGAGCCAGGTAATATAAGATGGCTCTTGGGGAAACAATGGGGCTTTAGATACAATGAGGCAGGAAAGGACCGGGGAGGGTTCGTACAAATAAGGAAACAGGTTAGCCTGCCGACGTCCTACGTGGGCACTAACCAGGTACTCAAGGATCACTTGGCATCTAGGGAAGCGCCAGAAGCGACTCAGGAAGCCTCTCAAGAAGACATACCCCCAATTGTCAAGATAATGAGAAAGGCACTTAAGAAGGCCAACAAAGGTAAAGCTAAGGCCTCAACTCCCAATGTATCAAAACCCGCACCTTCACCGAGGACTACTACCTCCTGGGCGGACAATAATATAACTAAAAGGTCCCCTAGAGCCTCAGGACCGACCTCAGGGCCTGAAAATGGAGTTGAAGGACTCTATTCTATGTTACAGAATGTTTTTCTCACCCTAAATGCTAGTCAGCCTAATTTAACCCGAGATTGTTGGCTCTGCTATGATGCTGCCCCTCCTTACTATGAAGCTCATGTAATAAATCCCAAGCTAATGCTCTCTCCTACAAAACCTAATGTTACAACCTGTGCCTGGAACTCCACCAAACCTAGACTCACTTTCCCTGTAACCGGAATAGGGTACTGCATAGGGGATACTAACATTAACAAGACTATTGGCCATTGTAGCCTGACCTCCCAAGTCACTCAAGGACAATATTACCCCCCAGTAATACCTGGAGCATGGTGGGTTTGTAATAAAACGGGCCTAACCGCCTGTGTGTCTGGGACTGTCGTGCTAAAAGCGAAGGACACCTGTGTCCCAGTGCTAGTGATGCCTAGAATAGTCTATCATACTAATTCAGAGTTTTTGACCCGGTACCAACATTCTATAGATAAGATTTATAGGCCAAAAAGGGAAGTAGTTGTGGCAGTAACCGTGGCAACTCTTTTGGGATTGGCAGGGGCTGGCTTAGGAGCTACAGCTCTAGGGATACAGACAACCCAGATACATGCTTTACATAATGCCATTAACCGAGACATACAACACCTGGAACAAGCTATAGGACGATTAGAAACCTCCCTCGATTCATTAGCAGAAGTAGCATTACAAAACCGAAGGGGCCTAGACTTACTACTCCTACAACAAGGAGGGCTCTGCGCCGCATTAGGTGAGGAATGCTGTTATTATATAAATAACTCAGGTATTGTCAGAAACTCCTTAGCCAAAGTTAGAGAAAATATAGAGAAACGGCAAAAGCAACTAGAACAGCCACCGGGATGGTTTGAGACTTGGTTTAATAGCTCCCCTTGGCTCACAACATTGCTATCAGCCATAGCTGGCCCCCTCTTGGTCCTAATCATTATACTAACCCTGGGACCTTGCATCATTAACAAACTTCTTGCCTTTGTCAAGGACAGGCTAAACGCTGTCCAAGTTATGGTATTAAGACAACAATATGCATATGAACAAGCTAAAATAGAAGAGAATGAATCATTGCTATAACTATGTCTTGTTCCCTTTCAGAGACGAGGAACCAAGCCACCACAACCCCTTGACACCGACCCCTTCCAGCAGGAAGTAGTTAGAGCGGTCGTCGCCCCAGTTCCCATGTGGTTGGCTCGGTCTCCCCTGTCTCCCCCTAACCCCATTTTTTTAAGATTAAAAATTCCGCCAAGAGAAAAGGGGGGAATGTGGAACTCAGGTTCCCTCTGAGAAGCCCAAGTTCCCGCCGGCGCGAAATTCAAACTCTCCCGCCGGCGGCAACTCACCGCGGACGTGCGGACCAGAGCCCACCTGCTTATCTCACTGCGGACGTGCTGACCAGAGCCTGCCTGCTTATCTCACCCTTTGGACTTCTTCCCTTGAGCGTGCCGGGAGCCGCCCAGGGCGAGGTTATCGGTTCCAGAACATCTGTGGACCAACTCAACTTCCCTGTGTGCTGTGGAAATATTTGCAGAGTGTATTTGCCCAATGCAGTTGCTTTCCTATAAAAACTTTGCCCCAAATTCAGTCGGGGCCGTTCTCTTTTGCTTGAGCAGGGAGACGGTCCTAGCGCCGCTAGATTTCGATAATAAAAGCTTGCCTCGTGCCCTTACAGCAACCCAGCGGTTCTCGTGTCTCCTTCGGGGATCTGGGTAAGGGGCCCACAGGGAGCTTCGGTTCCAACAATTATGAACCTCAGCATCCTTCAAATAATGCTATTCTTACAAGTTCCACAGTGGCTGCATAAACCTCAAAGGCAGTCTTGAATTCCAGTCCTACTGTCCTTTTCCTTCCAAGAATCCTACATCCTGTAGGTCAAGTAGCCATGGAACTCAAATCAGAGGAAACAGAATTTAGGTTATTTTTTAAAGTTCACACTATTTTTCAAGTTTGATACAAGAGCAAAGTGAAATGCTTATAGAACTAAAATGGTAACTTTGGGATAGTTTCCTTTTTATTTTTCAGAGGCTTAAGTCAACAATGAAAAGGTAACATAATTTGTCAGTTTAGTATGAATATTATCAAATAATTTGAGCCCATACCTATAAAGATATTTAGAATTTCATTTTTCAACCTGGAAAGAATGTTGGGATCTCAGCAGTGGGGAACTGTACAATGGAAGGAGCTCTAAGAACTAAACCAGGCACAGGCATGGGCAGGGATGCGGTAGTGGCTGGAATTAGTTTCAAAAGAAGCAAATATGAGCAATATTCATATTCACAAAGAAGTAATAATTTGGTGGGTGGTACCTAGCAGCTTTACTGTTTTGCAATGGTAGCTTAGGAAAAGGGAAAAATTATACAAAGGGCTATAAAAAGAAAAGCTGTATCTCAGGGGACACGTGGGTAGTCACATCCGGTTTTATGTATTACTAGATGCAGGAACTAAACTAGTTAGATGCCACTGAACCTCCAGAGCTCTGGAGGTCTGAGTCTACTGTTTATTGTTCACACCCAGAGCAGGGCAGGTAGAGGAACTAACATTATTTCCTAAATTAAAATTTAATTTTCTCTGACTTGCTCATTATAACCCCCCCCCCAAACACACACAGAGTAATTTACGAACTTAGATCTTTTTAAAACATTTACTAAATGTCTGTCCTGATGTAGGTTCTGGTAATTTGTAGTTGAAAGCTTTTAGGTGGAAGACAGCTGGGGATTATTTTGAGAGATTATAATTATCTATCATATCTTTATCACTAATGTATACATATATAAAGTCACCAAGTGGGTTTTTTGGTTGGTATTAGCAATACTCAATGATCACTATGCACTATGCATTTTTTTTACTGACTATTTCATCACCTTTTCATTAACAGGTCAATGAGTCTGGTTCTATGTCTCCATTGCCAAGTGAATAATGGAATTAAAAGTAATAAGATTATTTTCAAGGTACTGATAGTCAGCCACAATGGAGTCAGGATCTCCATCCTGGGTGTCCAAGGCCAGTGCTTTTATTTACCACATTAAGAATCACAAATCCCTATCAGTAAAACATTTAGAATAAGTCCTAGCTATGCACAGTACTATCAATTTGTCTGTTAAATAGTAATAAAGCTTACTGTTTTTGATTTCAGTATATTTTACTGTCTCCCATATTTTCTATTACCATATTTAACATGTATTTCTAACACTAGAGAACATTTCATAAAGTCTAATCTTTTGTTACTGTCATAATTTAATCTCAAATTATCAGAAACCACATGCAAAAGTCTATTTTTTTCAGTAAATGTCATATGGTAGTAGTTGAAACATGTCTATAAATGGCTTGATTTACTAAAAAACATAATTTGAGATTTACTTGGTATTACTTTATATTAAGGGCAATTTGTTCAGCCACAGAGTTGAATAAACACTACTTCTCCTATATACTGCTTAGACTTTTAAGTGAAAAATTAGTGATCAAGGGCTGGAGAGATGGCTCAAGGGTTAAGACTATGCTTCACAAGCAGAAGGTCTTGGGTTTCAATCCAGGGCCCATGTACAAACTCTAGGCAGAAACAGCAGCCTGTACTTTCAGCCCTGATAGGCAGAGCTGGGAAATCCCAAAGCAAAGTAAGGAGGAGGAAGCAATCCACTATTCTTGAAGTCACCATTGGTCCTCCAAGGATACACAGAGCCCCCCCCAACAAACAAACAAACAAACAAACAAACAAACAAACAAACAAACAAACAAATAGGACTAGTGGTCAATAAGACTCAAGTGGGAAGCAAATACAAACCACACAATGTAAACTAACAAAAGAAATCATAGCACTCAGGGGGTTCATTAAACTTCTCTGCATTTGTAAATCATTAAAATTTTTTTTTCAGAAGTGAAGAGTAGAAGAATCTGATGTGAATCTGAGTAAATCGACTAAAAAAATTAAACTGAGATAAGCAAGTTTGATTATCTGACTATTTGAATATGTGTTATTCATTCTATGTCTGTCTGAGCTATACTGTGAGTTGAAATTTCACATCCGGCTATGCCGATGACACTCAAATCAGGTCAGATCTAGGTTATTATTTCCTAAACTCATTCTTACTACTTCTGTCTAGACCTCCAGTCAAATGTGCTCCCAAATAGAAGATTATCTTACATCATGAACCTGTTTTGTTTCTTGTATCCTGTTTACTTTCTATGAGACCACCTGTTCAGCATTACTCAATCAATGCTGCATTCTCAGTTCACCTCTTTATTAATTCACACTTATACATCGTTTGCAATAATTTTCTAGTTTTTGTTTTGTTTTCTGTTTTTATGAAATAGATTCTCACTCTGTAGTCTGGGCTAACCTGGAACATGAGATCTTCCTGCTGAGTAAAGTATTGAATTTCAGGCATTTGTCATCATGCATGGCCAGGAATAATCTAATTAAAAGCTTTGTATATTCACCTTTCACTCCCTTTCTTTCTAAAATGTGTAAACATGTTAATGCTACTGCCTTTCTTAGTAGTGTCTAGCTCATTTCCTGCCACTCCTTCACTATCACATACCTACATGATGCCATGGTATGACTGTGACTTGCCCCCCACAGGTTCATCTGTGCATCCTTAACTGATATTCATATTTGGGAAGATCATGATACCTTAAGAAGGTAGAATCTTGCTGAAGGAAGGGACATCATTGGGGGGGAGGGGTTGAGATCTGTCTAAGTCCTGCTTCTTCAGTTTGTTCTTGCTTATTCAGCCTCTGTGATGGCTGCAGTGACCTGAACCAGCCTCTTGCTTCTGTCTTTAGTCACAATTTCTGCCATGTAATTCCTGCCATAATGTCCTCTCTGTAACTGTTAGCCAAATAAATTTCTCTTTTTACTTTACTTAATAATGGCCCCAAAGGATAAGAGCAATGATGTTGACAACTGTTGTTATAATTGTAGCAACTAATTATTAGTTACTGCTAATCTCTTATTGTACCTAACTTATAAATCAAAATTTATCATAGGTATGTATGTACATGAAAATATAGTAATTATGGGGTTTGACACTTATCTATAGATTCAAGAATCAATGGTATCTTGGAACAAATTCCCTCAGACAAGGTAGAGGGCAATTATATTAACCAATTTTGAAGAGAATCATAATGTTAATTAGTATGGAAAGGTGGAGCTTTGCAATGTACAAAGCAGATTAATATAGCATTAACATATCATTTCTTAAAATTACCAGGCAAGTAATTTTTTTTTACTACCTAATTCTCTTCAGGGATTATTTTAGGAAAAAAAATAATACTTTATTCAATCTTTTTGTTTAAAAAAGAAAAAAGTTTGCCCTTCAAAATGTAGTTTGCAAGAATCCAATGAGTCAACAAAACAAAGCCCGGAGTTTTAAAATGACAAATCCTTCTGCTTTAGAGCAACTGCATGCCCAAGGAGCTCCAGAAATCACTTCACATCTAAAACCAAATCACACATTCATTAGGCCGAAGGCACTGAATCATCGATAAAAAGAAACAAAAGACATCAAACTCAATTTTTTCTTAAAAATCAGAACTATAAAAGCTAGGTTCATAACTAGAATCTTAGAAGAAACAACTGCTCTCAGAAAGTGTCTCGGGCAGGTTCCAGACAAGGGAAGAGGAACCTCCCACTTACAACTTTACCCACTGAAAACCCACATGAAGTTCAACAGAAATCTGACTCTCTTACCATCACAAGCACCACAAAGGGAATCGTGTGATACAAACAAGCAGAGGGACAAAGTGTGTGTGTCGGGGGTAGGACAGGAAAAGATGATGAAGGGAGGGCAAAGATGTAACCTCTGCTTGTAAACTAATAAATGGAAAAAAGTTATGTTCGAAAGTTAAATGTATTACTTAAATATTTCTCATTAAATATCAATTGAAAAGACGATATTATATATTTAATGTAAACTTTTGAAATTTCTGAACATGTAAAATCATAAGTAGTGTTCAACCAAATTTAGCATACTTTTTAATGTATAAAAATAGTTAGATTCTCATAAATGGTCAATTCTGGATAACAAATAGAAAATGTAATTAAATATCTTATTAATCTCTCTAAAAATCTATCTTCTGATATTAAGGGTGATATGGGCTACCATGACAGCATAGAGGCATTCATAAGTTGCAACCATACATCTATATACAGACAGAATAGGCTGAAAAATTTCCTTATTTTTAAATACAAGGATAAGGATATGTATTTTGGTGATTATTAAGAACTTCTAAAACCAGATCTGAGTTCCTAGCTTCATATTCTGTTGCTATATTAACTGAAATAAATACATGACACAAACAATTTAAAGGAACAAGGGAATTTTTATTCCAACTTACAATTTCAGGTTGTAAGTCCATTACTGCAGGAGAGTTACTAGGCAAAGACGCAGGGAACTGGCCACACCATAGCCACAGGAAGGGCTGAGAACGAAGTCCTTCTAGTTGCCAGTGTGCCAAATTCCAGCCATCTCATTTGCATTCTTCTCTTTTATCCATTTTGATAGGGGGAATAGGCCAACAGGTATTCCCACACCGACCAGAAAATTTCCTATAGGCTTGCTCAGAGCCTTGCCTTAAATAAATAATTTCTCATAGGTTGAGCCTAAGGGCTCAGTTCTTAGTTGTCAAATTGAGATCTATAACTAACTGGCACAAGGTCTTATATTCTCCTCATCTTAAATTCCCAATATATAATACAGAAAGACAAAATGAACACAACATAAAACTGCAGAAATATGTTGGCTGGCCAAAATTTTAATCAGCTTCTTTTAATTTAATCTTATGAATGTGATTATGTTTTTACTTTCAAGTTAAAAAAGAGAAACCAGGGTTAGGCGATGGCCCATTGGGTAAGAGTGCAGGAATGAAAATCTAAATTCAAATCCCAAGCACCCATACAAAGTTGGACATCACTCTAAGCACATCTGTGTTGTAGGGGATCCCCCCCCCTGGAAACTACATGATGCTGTCTTGGACTTTGCCCCCAGTCTAACAGAAGGAGGTTGTTATCTAGCAATTTGAAACATTCTGGAGAGGGGCTCATGAGACTCGCAAAATGAACAGCTCTTAAGTCTCCGGAAATTCAAGAAACTCACTACCCTCATGGGCTTTACTCCCAAGGTGAAGAGAGCAGTAAACAACTGCTGAAAGAAGAGACACCCAGAAGCCTTCAGAAGCCTCTCCAGGAAGCTATGCTGCCAGTAAGTCATGTGGAATGTAGCGTCAGCGAGTCATCACCAGTCTGGAGTGGGCTTTTCCATGACGCAGCTGCCTCTTCCTGCGTGTAGTCCCTCACCCACCGTAAACCCATTGGTTCACCAAGGCAAACTTCGCTGCAATCATTCCTTTAGTTATCATTCATTTTCTACAGGTTGAATTGATCTGTGTGGCATCTCCTTAGTGGATCACCATAGATCCAATGATGAGTTGGGGAGGAGCGACCGCATGATCCTGGCTATAAGTAGCAAGGCATGCAATTGAGGCTGGACAGTCTCAGGGCAGAGGGTCCATGGGGGAAATCCCAGTACAGTTGTCCTTTCCCATGATGTGTGTGAGAGTGTCTTCTTGCTACCACAGCAGCTACATGGATCATATCATGGGTACTAAGAAATGTATCTGAGACTGAGTTATCTTGAGATGGAGCATCTATATGGGGAATCCTGAAGTGGCAGGCTTCCTGTATCTGGTGTTGAATCACATGCCTGCTGGATAAGTGGGGTACGCTGTGTGATAACAGTGATGCCCTGTGAACAGCTGAAGGTCTAATACAAACATTGTGGTCACTGAATAATACAGAAGAGCAAAGGTGTCAATAGGCCACCAGGGACAGCTGGCCGTGGCTATGTTCAATAAGATGTGCAACAAAGTGTGCAACTGATGCCGGATGACTGCTCAGTAGGAACTTGTTTGTGTTAAGGAGCTACAATGAAGAGGGACATGCAAGTAGAGTACTCTGTATTATCCTCCAAATTGACTGGACTGTTGGATATAAAATACGATGAGATAAGAAGTGTTGGGTTGCCCAGGTGGCAGAAGCAAAAAGAAAGTATAATTAGATCTGCACTAAAGAGCCCTTTATTGGGCTCCAAAAACTTGGAACCTGCAGGAAGAGTTGAATAATAAAAAAGAATATGGTTAAAAAAAAAAAGCAGTAAAAGAACTGAGCTGTAGTTACTTCACTGAATGTATAAGGGTTACGCTTACCAAAGAGTTGAGAAAGAGGCAGGGTGACAGGGTGGGGATGGAATAATCTTTAGTGGCTTCAGCAAACCCCAGAGTAGAAAATGATTTTTCCGAGACAGGACTCATGTGTCATGATTTAAGTGTTTCTGTCCCCACCTCCTCTGGACTCTTGTGTTTTAAATCCTTAGCTGGGTTAATGTTTGCAAAGTTGAAGCACCTTTAAGAGGCAGAGCCTTGTTGGAGGAAGGCCTTGAGGTTTGGTAGTTTTCTCACCGATGCTCTCTCTGCCTCTTGATGGCTGTTACCGACCTGACCAGCTTCCTGCTCTGGCATCAGCCACGTCTTCTGCTGAGATTTCTGCAATGATGGACGATATCCCCTTTGGAATTGTAAGTTAAGTAAATATCCTTTTCTCCCTGGATCTGAGTGCTGTCTTGCAACAAAAAGAAAAGTAACTGTAACCCATGCCAGTTAGTCCCCGGAGCAAGTTGGCTAGCTGACCTAGTCTATAAATATGAGTTCTGGGTTCAACAGACACTGGGTCTCAGTGAGTAAGACGAGCACCCGAGGAAGACTCCAGATGGGAACACAATTCCTGTAAAGAAGCTTCATCGACTGATTATTAGGCTGATCCAACCAATTAGAATTTCAATGGCTGCAGAGAGAAGATTGGGCTGTTACAGGTTCTGAGCCTAATTATACTTTATCATGGGTGATTTTTACATTTTATTAATTCCTTGTCCTTCCTCTCTGTCTATCCTAATATCTGATGACTATCTGGAAAAACCTTTTGAAATGCATTAACTTACCAGACCACTAATCCTCACTAACCAGAAGGCTAAAAATGTCCTCACATAATATCTAAAGTTTTGTAACACAAAACTCCCTATTTTGCTATAACCTGTTACCTGATATTTCAACCAATGTATTTGAAAGTTGTCTTGATTTATGGCTTTCTTTGCTCTGTTATTATAAAACCTCAAGAAAATGTTACCACAATGGAACACACTGGAATTTGGGGCAAGCTGAACCTATGTTTTTGAACCATGGTCATTCATTTGATTCCAGAATGAATGACCTCTTACCTCTTTGAAGTAAGGGTCTTATTTTTTCCACCTACACTGATGTCAATGTGTAACCTCACACACATGTCCACACAAGGCATGTACACACACAAACATACCTCACACATATACACAAGCAAAAATAAAAAATAGAAATCACTTTCTTAAAAGATCAGATTAATCATAAAGACGAGAGAAACCTTAGAACTCACCTGGTCAAATCCATTTTATAGAAAAGAAAAATTAAAACATATATGGATGTTTTACATTTATTTAACGTGTCATGCTTGTGGAGATAAGAAGACTGTCAAGGGTTGGTTCTTTCCTTCTATCACATGGATACCAAGGATTGAAGCAGGATATCAGGGTTAGTGTCAAGTGCCTTTACCTGCTAAGCTATAACATTGGGCTCATAATTGGTATATTCAAAGTACAAGGGAGAATAATGTGTTCACAGGGCCAGGTATAAAAATAGTACTAACGATATCATGTATTTGAATTTGAACCCTCCTACAGTGTACATCTTATATTCAGTATTGATAATTCTCTATATGAAACTCTGTTAAATGTGCACTGAATCTAACTGAATGAAATGGTATCAAAAAGTATAGATGCTTCCTAATAATAGTATAGTCATTTCTATGAGTATAACAACATTATATTTATATTGACAGTCTTATTTTAAATAAGATTCTTAAGAAGACTGTAAACTACTAAATCTTATCCAGCATATACATATAATAAATATACGCCATTCTATTATCTACTAAATTTTCAAGAATATTTATTAACTCAAATTCAGTTAACCTGAAGTCTAATAAGAAGGCTCTTAAGGACACAGTGCTGATAACACTAGACACTAAGGAAAAGGAGAACTGAAGAAAAGAGGAGAGAATACAGGCAGAAACCTAGGTAATTAAGCTTATGCAAAAGCAGCCTGCTCAGGAATTAAATATTCAGATGAAGCAAACAGGACTTGCTGCTGACAGACAGATGGCATCTAACATCTATTTTCCCATTGCATCTAACAGATGGGAAAAATTTTAAGAAGATGTTGCATGCATCTATGAACAATGAGGGCTTACACACTGTGAGACAGGAGAAGGGGTCTGAATGAACTAGCCATTTATGAATCTCACATAACAAGGAGGAAGCCACAGAAGGACAACTTTCACTGCTCTGCTTCAGTGTAGTGCCAGTCTTTTAATCCCTTCCTGACCCACTTCTGTTCTTCTCTGAAAAGGGTACATTGTTTGATTGGCATATTAGCTTTTAAGGAGATTAGTTTCCAGGAAAAGCAAAGCATTTTGTCTCTAAAAAGCAACTATGATAACAGGCATTAGATTGTATTCTGTTCAAACCACCTGTTTAAAAAGACACCACCCCCCTCCAATATTTATTTCCTGCAGAATTACATATGAAATTAAAAATGAATATGAGAAAAAATATTCCTTAGTGAAAAATATTTGAAAACCTTTAGAAATAAATGTGTCTTAGTATTTTAACCAAATGGAAGCTGAATCATCTCATTCACAAGTCCAATACAAGAATGGAAACTAACAGATTTTCTTCACATTTTTTGGATAATCTGAATTAGGCTGTAATTTTGGGTTATAAGGCAATTAAAAGAAAAATAAAAAATGAAAACAGAGCTTCTTAAATCTTGATATGATTTTCTTAGAGATTTTTGGACTTAGTTTCTTTAGATAAATGAATATCATTTTAAATGAGTTTCCTGATGTAGCTGTACAGTCAGTTTCAAATTTTATTTTGTAATGAATATAGATCAGACACCTTGATTTTTCTTGAAAACTCCCTTTTAAATATTGCTGGAGCATGAATCATGTGTCGGTGGGTATACCACTGATGAAAGCATCTTCCCTCCCCCCAGTCAGCCTTCACCCTCAAAAGTCTCTTAGGGAAAGCATACAACTAGAACCAAAAATTTTGCTAAATATTTTATGTATACATTTAAATCTTAAGCATGTATGAGTTATACATACTAATATTGATAAAAATGAACACCTAGATATGCAATAATAAGCTTAAGAAGCAGAGTACTGCCAGGCTTTTGAAGTTATAAGTGTATGTATTGAACCAATGGTCTCTCCTTCACCTTGAAATAATCATCATTCTGAATTTGTGCCTAGTGTTGTCACACAAATATGCATTTCTAACATTATTTAGCTCTGACTATTTTTTAAAAATTTGTTATTACTAGTGTGTGGGTGTTTGTATGTGTGCACGTGTAGCAGTCAGAAGACAACTGTGTGGAGTCAAACCTTTCCTTTTACTATATTGGTTCTGGGATCCAAACTTCAATTTGCTGAGCCATCTTGCAAACCCCATTTTGACTATTTCTGATCTTAAAGAAATGAAATTACACGTATTCTTTCTTGAAACTTGCATCTCTCATTCAATATTATGGTCACAGTTCTATCCATGTTGATATAAAAAGTTGGACTTAATTTGCATTTTTACTACTCTAAGTATTCAGTTGTAGAATTGTAATTTATTCATCCATTTGGGATGTTTATATTTTTCTTTAAAAGGTATGGGTACAGCTAAGCCTTAATGGTTTGTACTCCCATAGGAGTTAAGCACTTTTTTTTCATACATCAAACTGTCTTGTAAACATTTATCACTACACTCATAAATTGGAGGAACATTCATCACTGAATCTAGAAGCTTCTTTTTGCAATGGAAGGGGTTTACTACAGAGAATCAAAACTGGCCAAAGTTCAGAAAATAAGTGACTGAAAACTGCTTATCCCTCAACAGGACACCTAAACTACCACTCTGAAAACCCAAGGCTCAAGGAAAATTGTAAAAGAGGGGGCAGTGAAACTGTAAGAGTCTGAGGTGGAGAGGAGTACAGCCAGACATTATTTTCTGGACACAATGGGGCCGTTGCATTCACAAATTCACTGCAGCTATATATATTTCCACAAGACCTGCACAGTATTTGTCCCATCAACATTCACCATGGAAGTACAAAGATCTCAAGAAGTCCCACACTTCCCTGAGAGACTGATGAGAATTAATGCTAGTGGAGGGAGGGAGGGAAGATGAAAAACCCTAAAGAAATTATAGAAGACATCAGAATCTGGATCGGCAGAATCAAAATCATAAAAATGACAATCCTACCAACAGCAATATACAGATTCAATACTATACCAATCAAAATTCCAAAGCAATTCTTTAAAGAAATTGACCAAACAATCTTAAAATTCATATGGAAGCACAAAAGGCCCAGGATAGCAAAAACAATCCTGAATAACAAAAAACATTGTTGGAGGAATCACCATACCAAATCTTAATCTATATTACAAATCCATAATAATAAAAACAGACTGGTATTGGCTCCTAAATAGACACACAGATCAATGGATAAGGGTTGAAGACCCAGATATATGCCCACACAATTACAACCATTTGATCTTTGACAAAGGGGCCCAAAAAATTCAATGGAAAAAGAATAGCATCTTCAACAATGGTGCTGGCAAAACTGGATATCTGCATGCAAAAGATTAAAACTGGACCCATACTTGTCACGATGCACAAAAATTAATTTCAAGTGGATCAAGGACCTCAATATAAGGCCAGAGACAATAACAACCCTAGGTGAAAAGATAGGAAACTCCCTCAAGCTGATTGGACTAGGCCACCAGTTTCTAAAAGAAATCCAATAGCACAGTCCTAGAACAAACACTCAACTAATGAGATCTTATGAAATTAAAGAGCTTCTGTTCAGATAAAAAAATTGTAAACTGGGCAAAAAGGCAACCCACAGAATGGGAGAAAATCTTCACTAACCACACATCTGACAGTGCTCTATTATCCAGAGTGCACAAAAAACTTAGAAAACTAAACACCATGGAGATAAATGGCCCACCTAGAACAAACACTCAACTAATGAGATCTTATGAAATTAAAAAGCTTCTGTTCAGATAAAAAAACTGTAAACTGAGCAAAAAGGGAACCCACAGAATGGGAGAAAATCTTCACTAACCACACATCTGACAGAGCTCTATTATCCAGTGCACAAAGAACTTAGAAAACTAAACACCATGGAGATAAATGGCCCAATTAAAAAATGGACCTCAGAACTCAAAAGAAACTTTTCCAGGTGCCGTGTCCTTATCTGACCAATCTGGTAGAATATGTCTCAGTTTGGAAAAGATGGATTCAAAGTAACATCTTTTGGGATAAAGACATGGCTTTATTTAAGAGAAATAAGGAAAAGTATGGGAATTGTCAGGCCTTGGTGTTTCTTCCCAGCTCAGGCCTAAAGCCTGTTCCTTTGGGAAGGCCATAGTAATGTTCATAGTAATGAACAGGGGTTGGACACTCTCTCCTAGATAATTTGGGTTTTGCCTCGGGCAGGAAGAATTTTGGGAATTAGGAGTGCCCTTCACCTAGGTTTTGTTTTTTGGGGAATAGAGATAATTCAAGTTTTGCCTCTGGCAGGAAGAATTCTTCTGGGAATTAGGAGTACCCTTTATCTGCTCTTAGGGTTTTTTTGGAACTAGCTTCCTGCTCTCTGATCTAGAGAAGAAGCCTGCTTTTTAACTTTTAGTCAAATTCTAAATAGAGATTTCATGTCTAGTCACTTACAATAAGTAGACTTGTTAGCCAGAATGTGTGCACTGATTTTAAGGAAATTAGAGAATAACTTCTAGAGTCTTAAAACAGAGGTGAGTAAAATTCCCACCTATGTACTAACTCAGAGATTCCAGAAGTATAAGACTATGCTATCAGTCTACTAGAATCTTAAAAGAAACTGTGATACCCTCTTACCCTGGCTAAAGGCCAAGGAAGAGACCATCATGCCAGAAAGTCTAGATGCCAAGACTGCCCCTGGAGATGGTATTTGCAATTCAAACTGGGAGAATCCATGTCAGAATCAAAGGGGGCTGTGTCTTTCCTATCCCAAACAGCACTCTTATGAGAAATCACAGAGATGGACCATTCCAGTGTACTCCCACCAATGATCGGCTCCACCCCGAAAGAGATACCCATGGCAGGCATATGGGGCCTGACAGATTGGACCCCAGGTTTGGAGAATGCATGGTTCACAGATGGGTCATCTAACTGATGGCAATACACTTCTGGAATTCCTCAAAGGAAGACATAAGCAACCTTACTATTAAAGGAATAGAAGGATGCTATTATAGGAGGAATTATTCTTTTAATAATTATATTGCTTAAGTGTTCTCTTCAGTGTATATCTCAGTAGTGTTCCACTGACAAAATCACGCTATAGGCACTTATGGCCCTTGAGTATCCAAGCCATGGCCCCCTTAGAAATGTGGTTCAAGCTTGGAGAGTAGAGACTGCATGAGCTGCATACATCTTCCTAAGTTAGAACCTGCTGCCATGCCTGGTGCCCATGTCGACCTGCCTGACTGAGAGTATCAACCTGGAGAGGACAACAGCAAAAGCTCATGCTGGGACTTATGGGGGTGTTGGGGACTCCTATAGTTAATTGTAAAATATGTTCCTTGCTGAAATCAAAAGGAGATCATTCTGCCTCTGTGTATTTTAAAAAAGCAGTCTCTGTTAAAATGTGGGCTCAGCCCCATAGCTATCCAGGAAGCATTATAGATTAGATAAGAGAATGATTCCATTAAATGCCTTTACCCTCAGGCAATGGGTTAGGTACTTGAAAAAAAAGGTCCACCCTGAAGGTGATTTTGCTGATTAGAAAATTATACATCTATTGTAGGTGCAACATTCTTTACCCCAAAATTTTCTGTATAAAAGCTGTCAGAATTCACTCGGCCTATAGAGAGTCGCATGTGTTCTGTTCTCCACCTGGTCCTGGGGAGCCCTGGTCTGGAGGCTGCAACTCTGGTCTGTGGCATCCAGCTATGAAATTGAAATGTCTAACAAATATCTTAAAAAGTGCTCCGCATCCTTAGCCATCAGGGAAATGCAAATCAAAACTTCCCTGAGATATCATTTCATCCCGGTCAGGATGGCAAAAATCCACAATACAAACAACACCAACTGCTGGAGAGTATGTGAAGAAAAGGGAACTCTCATACATTGCTGGTGGGAATGCAGGCTTATACAATTATTTCGGCGATCAGTTTTGTGATTTCTAAAAAAGTTAAAGATTGAAATGCCATAATACTCTACTACATCACTTCTGGGAATAATCCCCCATAATGCAAAAATTCACTACAGTGACACAAGCACAACCATGTTCATTGCAGCACTATTTACAATAGCAAAGTCATGGAATCAACCTAAATGCCAAAGAGTTAGTGAATAATGAAATATTGTGGTACATTTATACAATGGAATACTACTCAGCCATCAAAAAAGATGAATTAATGAAATGTGCTGGGAAATGGATGGAATTAGAAAAAAATTATACTGAGTGAAGTATCCCAGACACAGAAAATTAGACACCATATGTACTCCCTAATAGGTGGATCCTAGTACCAAACCCACGTAGTGACACACTCAAAGATAAATCTCTGTAATACCTATGTAATCACAAAGGATTATAAACAGGAGGGAAGGGGAAGGAGGGATCCTCCCCCAGAAAAAAGGAGAGAAGGGATCATGCTTCAGTAGAGAAAATAGTTCACCATCACCATCAAGAATTGCATGTAAGTAGCGAGACATCTGGTGAAGCTCACTCTCACTTTCCTTTCTGGTCACTTGCGACTGATGAGGTTTGATCTCAACAATCAAGGACGGACAGTATAAGGACTGGCAGATAGTAACCATCTGGCAAATGGAACGCTGACCCCACCTCACTGCTGGAGAAGGCTCCAGGTAGTAAGATTCTTAGAGACAAGGGATTAGCAGACATGATAGAGTTCCCATACTAAAGGGGAGCCGTGAAAGGGCTCTGGGCTATGCCACTGAGTCCTTATCCCTCACTAGGTTGGAGGATTCAGAGGAAGATTTGGCATTCACACAAAAAAGATGTTCCAGGGCATGAGAGGGGGGAAAGAGGAGGCACTCACTGGGCAAAGGGAAGGGAGAGAGGGGAGTGAAAGAAAGGGGAAAAGTGGGGGAGACCATAAGGGGGGACTAGAGAGGGAAGGAGGGAGGGAGAGGACAGGAGTACCTATTGAATTTGTATGATTGGGATAAAAAATAAAATGTGTGAGAAAAAAATAATTTCTTCAAAGTTTTATATATATACACATATATATGTATATATATGCTAATTCATATTAAAATTTTATAGTTCTTTTATGTCCTCTAGGGCTGAAGCCTCCCATTCATTTGATCCCATCAAATTACCAATCTTCAGAGTATATTTCCTTTCCCATTCATAAGATATAAATAAAATGTTCTTCATAGGAGAACTGTGAGAAATAAGCAGCACCATACCAGAGTCAGAGATAAATCACAGATCTTGGGTAAATATAGGCAGTTATCCTTTATATCTATTCTCTTCCCACCACAGAAAGGTATCTCCCCCACTGCTTTACAGATCATCACTATCCTGACTTGTAGTCTAATCCATAGACACATTCTTTATAGTTCAGACATATGGTAACAAGTATAGTATTATTGTAGCTTTCAAAATTATAGTAAATACTTCACTATAAATATTAAAAAACAATTGCTATGGCACAAAAACTTGGCAATAGGGCTGAAGAGATGGCTCAAGGGTTAAGACTCTACCTTGCAAGTAAAAGTCCTGCATTTAGATCCCAGATCCTATGTAAAAACATCAGGCAGAAAAGATAGCAGTCGGCACTTTTAGCCCTGGTGGGCAGGGCCTGGGAAAATCACAGAACGAAGCAAAAAGGAGGTAGAAACAATTCAAGATGATTCTTGAAGTCACCCTTGGTCCTCCACAGGATATGCAGTACATTCTGACATATACACACAAGCACACACACACACATGAAAAAATAAAGTTTAGAAAAAGGTTTGAAAAAAATGTGGCAATGAACTAAGAAACCTCTTGAATTTAAAGGATAAAAAGAAAAAAATAGTTAAGACGAAGTATACTAGAAAGACAATGGGAAGTTAGCTATTGAAGAGGTAAGTTCAAAATAAATCGAGTAAAAATTTTATTCAAAGACATAACTTTTAAGTAAAAACCACATGAAGTACACTCTAAATCCACACTAAATATAGACTCAATCCAACTTAAACTAATTAAAAAATACTCATATATAAATCTGTAGCTCTTTACAACTGAAAAGCTTTAAAAGATGTATCACTTCCTGGGCTTCCACATAATCCTGAGATTACTGGCCCTAAGGATTGTGATATGTACACTAAAACTCAGAAATAAGAAGCAGGAGGGCCAGATAATGGAACAAACCACAATAAGAAAATATAAAGTATAATGAAAGAAAAAGCTGACCTAAGACCAATCATGATAAATGTCACACTTGGCAACCAATGATATACTTACAATAGTACTACTATTACTATTATGATTATTACTACTACCACCAATGATGATGATGAAGATGGCACTCAGCTAAAAAACTAAGGGAAAATAGAAATAAAATTATGAGCTTGCATTGTGAGAGGCATTTTTATTTCTAGTACTCATGAAGTACAAATGGGAGACCCAGAAGTTCAACTGTCTTTGGTTTGGACTTATCCAGAGATCCTATCTCAAGAAAAGGAATGATTATCAATAAGCTATCAAAAAGAAATGAAGTGATAATTTCTGATAAAAACATTGAAGGATAAATTATTACATCATATATCATCAAAACTAGACTCCACAGGACTGTCATGAGTTGTTACATACACATAGAAAAGTAGAGTAGCAAAATACAGAAAACAATGTGATCAAAACAGAGAAGACTGAGAGCGATTATCGAAACCTGAAGCTATGCAGTACCACTTACAATTCCATTAATAAAATATAAAATGACTAAGTGTTTAAATAATTAATAAAGTGGCCTATAGCTATTTATATTTATCTGTGTGAGTGTGTGAGTGTGTTTACAAATATAAGCAATTAAAAAGAGAACAGCATTTTTAAGGGTATGTGGAAGAGTTTGCATAGTTTTAGCTAGTTGTTGTCTAAGAAATCATAAGCCAAATATTTGTAGAAGATTCTAATAAGAATGAACACCTGAATTCAGAATCCCAACACCAATGCAGAAGAGTGGCACAATGGCACACCCCTGTAACTCCAGTGGAGATCCCAGGGGGTCTTGCTGATCAGTTAGTCTGGCTGAAACAGTGTGAGTTGTAGGTTCACTGAGTGATCCTGCTCACAAAAAAGATGGAAAAGATGGAAGACACTTTAGTGTCAACTTCTGGCCTCCAC
The DNA here is from genome assembly GCA_023101885.1 of Typhlomys cinereus. Lineage (NCBI taxonomy): Eukaryota > Metazoa > Chordata > Mammalia > Rodentia > Platacanthomyidae > Typhlomys > Typhlomys cinereus. The sequence goes on from JALPQD010000010.1 coordinate 310,218, forward strand.
ATGCACTGAAAGAACAAGTGCACACACACGACTAATTACACACACACACGCACACGCACACACACACACGCACACCTTGTATAAAGCAACTATAACAATAAAACAAAAAACACTACACCTCCAGAAATTACATGTCAATAAGTAACTCTTGGATGAATTCACTAATCAAACTGAACTACATGCTTTTGAGGAATAAACACTAATAAGAAAAACATTTTAACATTATGCAATACAGACAGAATGAGTCTCAGAAGGTCTAGAGTATTACAAATACATTCACTGAAAAACTATAAAGATAGAAAAATAAGTCATTAAATATTTAGCCCAAGAAATTAAACAATAATCATAATACATACAAGGAAGACCAGCAGAAATAGCAAATTGAAAAAGCAAACAGTAGCAATGATCAGAAAAGTATATTTGAACTCTGGAACTGCAAAATATTCTCATAAATTTATTTCTTATATGAATATACTTTGGTTTTAAAGTATAGAAAAATAGTTTAGAGAGTTGTTAACTATTTGAATAACTCAGGATAAAGCACATCAAAAAGTACTAAACTGTGGTTCAGCAGGTAAAGGTGCCTGTACAAACCTCACAAATTAAATTTGATCTTAACTTAGGAGCCCACATTTTGAAAGGAAAAAACCAACTTGAGAGTTATTCTCTGCTGTCACATGTGTTGTGGCATGCATATGCCTGTGTGTTCTGTAATGAATAAATAAAATACTGTAAAATATGAAAAAATGTTAAGCTGTGTGTTTACAGACTTTCTCATTTACAGAAGTTTTAAATTCATAGAAAAGTGGAGCAAAAGGTATAAAGATTTGTCATTTCCTTAACCACTGTTCCCAGTCTCTCTCATGATCCACATCCCAAATCATACAAGCACTCAAATTCCTCATTGCATTCCAAATGGTGTGCATTCTGTGTTTTTGGATAAATCATGATAATATATTCTCCCCACTCCAGTGTCATGGAGAAAGTTTTCAACCTTACAAATCCTCTGTGCTCTGCACGCCCCTCCCTTCTTTACTAACCTTAGCAGCCACTAATTTTCTATTGTCTCTATGATTTTGCCTTTTGCATAATATCATGTCGTTAGAATATATTTATAATGTGAGGTTTCAAGCAGTGTACATGGATTAGAAAACTATTGTACAGATTAATAGGCATGAAAAAATTTCATGAGATGTTACTTTTCTGTGTTTGTCTAAAGATTCCCAGAATAGTAAAGTAACAATCTTTCTCTGCTCTCTCCTCCACTCCTATTCCCTCTCTTCTATCTCTTCTCTCTCTCTCTCTCTCATCCATATAGGGAAAATTAACTGAACTTGTCTCAAACCAAATTAACTTGCAAACATAACATATTTTCAAATTCTTTGTAATAGACCTAATCTTATTAAAACTAAAAATAACAGACTATGTACTTCTAGGAGTCAAGTTTTAACGCCATATAATTAATGGGCAAGCCCTACTTAGTGAGTCCTTAATTCAACTTCAAAGAACTCAACACAGCTGTCAGGGTGGGCTTCATGCTATAGTCATATGATTTATGCACATTAAAAAAAATCTAGAAACTCACTAATCCCTTTGGCCTGTAGAAAAAGATTTTAACTTGGGTGAAGGGAAGACCAACACTGTGCAGAAAGTGGAGTGTTGAGACAGAAGATACACATTGCAAAGGGCAGTCTCTTGGATGTGCCCAGGCTATAAATCTGGGTGGTAGAGGAAATATGAAACAAAAGTTAAAACTGGAATCAAGGTCAACTTACTCGAAATATAGTTTAATTGAATCCATATATAAACAAAGCATGTTAGAATTAATTTTGCTTTAATCTTAAAAAATCCAAACAATATTTTACCTCTAAATATTTTAGTATCTCCAATGAACAAGTTTTTTTTTAAAAAAATGTACTTCACAACATCACAGCCAGCAAAATTAGAAATAATGCTTTATTTGTATCCTCAAATACATCTTGATCAGAGATGGGGGATTTGTACATAAGCTAACAGACCACAAGAAACTTTTTTCTTACAAAGATTTTTTTCCTAAAATTGCAACATCTGAAATTATTTCTTTCCATAGACTCTTATAATACAAAAGGATGTTTTGGCTCCAACCAATTGGCAGTGGATGATTAGAAGAGGGTTAAGAGCCAAATTAACAAAATCAGAAATGAACATGGAGTTATCACTACTGATACCCAAGAAATCCAGAGAATTATAACATCATATTTCAAAAACTTATACTCTGTGAAGTTTGACAACACAAAAGAGATGGATGAATTTCTAAGTAAACACAACTTACTTAAATTGAATCAGGAAGTTGTGAATTATTTAAATAGTCCTATAACATATAAGAAAATTGAGGAAGTAATCTCGAATCTTCCCACCAAAAAATGTCCTGGACCAGATGGATTCAGCACAGAGTTCTACCAGACATTTAAGGAGTTAATAATACCAATACTCCTTAAACTGTTCCATCAAATAGCAAAGGAAGGAACACTACCAAATTCCTTCTATGAAGCTAATATCTTTTTTTTTGTTTTTTTTTATTAAAAATTTAATTTAATTATACATTTTAAAATTTTTTACCAGTTCCCTCCCTCCCCCTCCTCCCCCTCCCCTTCCCCCAGTGCCTCCCCCCCAATTCCCAGAGAGTCCTTTATTGTGTACGCCTAACTCTCCACTGGGTCCTCCTCTCCGATGACATATAAGGACCCAGTGGCATTTCCATAAGCCCTTTCTCTTGTTCCCCTTAAGCATAAGATCACTACTATGGCTGTCAATCCCTTGCCTCCAGGGGTCTCGGTGCCCTTAACAGATGCTAGACTTTATGAGGGCAACAGTGCGCTGGACATTGTAATATCGTTTTAATCCCAAAACCTAATAAAGATTCACTTAAAAAAGAAAACTATAGGCCGATCTCTCTGATGAACACAGACGCAAAGATTCTCAACAAAGTCTTAGCAAATCGGATTCAAAAACATACTAAAAAGATCATTCACGGGAACCAAGTAGGCTTCATCCCCGGCACACAAGGTTGTTCAACATACGCAAATCAATAAATGTAATTCATCATGTAAACCAGTCCAAAGTCCAAGACCACATAATACTCTCGATAGATGCAGAAAAAGTTTTTGACAAGATCCAACAGCCTTTTATGATCAAAACGCTAGAGACAGTAGGAATGGAAGGAACCTTTATAAATATAATAAAAGCTGTATACAACAAGCCCACAGCAAGGATTATGCTCAATGGGGAACAATTGGAAGCATTCCCACTTCATTCAGGAACTAGACAAGGCTGTCCACTCTCACCACTTCTTTTTTTTTTAACATTTTTTATTATTATTTCCGCTCATACAAACTTAATAGGTAGACCAGTTCCCTCCCCCCCTCCTCCTCCCCCCAAACCCCCTGCTCCCCCTCCCTCCCTCCCCATCTCCCAGTGCCTCCCCCCAATTCCCAGAGAGTCCTTTATTGTGTATGCCTAACTCTCCTCTTGGTCCTCCTTTCCGATGACATAAAAGGACCCAGTGGCATTTCCCTGAACCCTTTCTCGTGTTCCCCTTAAGTATAGGAACACTTCTGTGGCCATCAATCCCTTGCCTCCAAGGATCTTGGTGCCTTTAGCCGATGTTAGACTTTGCACTCTCACCACTTCTACTCAATATTGTACTTGAAGTCTTAGCTGAAGCCATAAGACAAGAAAGGGACATAAGAGGGATTCAAATCGGCAAGGAAGAAGTCAAACTATCCCTATTTGCAGATGACATGATCTTATACCTGAGTGATCCCAAAAACTCCACCAGGAAGCTCCTGGAACTAATTGAGAAGTTCAGCAGGGTGGCAGGATACAAAATAAATGTGCAAAAATCAGAGGCCTTCCTATATACCCAGAATGAAAGAAGTGAAAAAGCCTTGAGAGAAACTATCCCATTTACTATAGCCCCTAAAAAAATGAAATACCTTGGTATAAACCTAACTAAGGAGGTAAAAGACCTTTACAATGAAAACTTTAAAACCCTAAAGAAAGAAATAGCAGAAGACACTAGAAGGTGGAAAGACCTCCCTTGTTCCTGGATTGGCAGAATCAACATCGTAAAAATGACCATCCTACCAAAGGCAATATACAGATTCAATGCTTTACCAATCAAAATCCCAAAGCAATTCTTCAAAGAAGTTGACCAAACAATCTCAAAGTTCATATGGAGGCACAAAAGACCCAGGATAGCAAAAACAATCCTGAGTAACAAAAACACTGCCATACCAAACCTAAGTCTATACTACAAATCCATAGTTATAAAGACAGCCTGGTACTGGCTCCAAAATAGACACACAGATCAATAGATAAGGATTGAAGACCCAGATATAAGCCCACAAAGTTACAGCCATTTGGTCTTTGACAAAGGGGCCCAAAGAATCCAATGGAAAAAGAACAGCATCTTCAACAAATGGTGCTGGCAAAACTGGATCTCCACATGCAGAAGATTAAAGCTGGACCCGTACTTGTCACCATGTACAAGACTTAATTCCAAATGGATCAAGGACCTTGATATCAGGCCAGAGACTATAAAAACCATAGTTGAAAGGATAGGGAACTCTCTCGAGCTGATTGGGCTAGGCCAACATTTCCTAAACAGACATCCAATGGCACAGTCACTGCTACCAACTCTCAACAGTTGGGATCTTGTGAAATTAAAGAGCTTCTGTTCAGATAAAAAGATTGTAACGCGAGCTCAAAGGCAACCCACAGAATGGGAGAAAATCTTCACTAACCACACATCTGATAGAACTCTGCTGTCCAGAGTGCACAAAGAACTTAGAAAACTAAACACCAAGGAAACCAATGACCCAATTAAAAAATGGGCCCTGGAACTTAAAAGAAACTTTACCAGGGATGAAATTAAAATGTTTAACAATTATCTGAAAAAATGCTCCACTTCCTTAGCCATCATGGAAATGCAAATCAAAACTTCCCTGAGATATCATCTCACCCTGGTCAGGATGGCAAAAATCCACAATACAAACAACAACAAATGCTGGAGAGGATGTGGAGAGAGGGGAACTCTCCTACATTGCTGGTGGGAGTGCAGGCTCATACAGCCACTCTGGCGAGCCGTCTGGAGATTCTTAAAGACATTAAAGATTGAAATGCCATATGACCCTGCTATTCCACTTTTGGGAATCACCCCCCATACAGCAGAGGTTCACCTTGATAGCACAAGCACGACCATGTTCATAGCAGCACTGTTTACAATAGCAAAGTCATGGAATCAGCCCAAATGTCCAATAGTTGACGAGTGGATAAGGAAACGGTGGTACATCTATACAATGGAGTACTATTCAGCCATTAAAATGATGAATTACTGGAATTTGCTGGGAAATGGATGTCATTAGAAACAATTATATTAAGTGAAGTATCCCAATCCCAGAAAATTAAGCGCCGTATGTACTCCCTAATAGGTGGCTCCTAGTACCAAACCCACCCAGCCCACCTAGAGACAGTAATTGCAAGGATTATGAACAGGAGGGATGGGGTTGGAGGGCCACACCAGAAACAAGGAGAGAAGGGACCATGTTACAGCAGAGAAAATAGGCCTCCATCAAGGACCCAAATAAGTAATGAGACATCTGATTAAGTTCACAGACTTTTGTTCCTGATCATTTACTATTGAGGGGGTATGATCTCACCAGAAGAGGAGACCATATAGTCTGGCAGATAAAAAGTAACCATTTTGCAAATGGGTGATAGACCCCTCCCTCACTGTGGTTTCCCACTTTTATTACATCTACCTTTGAATGTGCTTTTACCACAAGACTTTAGTTTAACAGCTTTTTGTCTCTGGCCAGGGGGGTAACATACAATGCCCACCAGGATGGAGTGAAGGGCATTGCAGGAGTAGCAAAACTGCAAAAGAAAACCAACAAACCACAATCCAGAACTTCAGAGACTCTATATCAACCACCTAGAACTAGGCCAGCTTAATCTCTCCCCATCTTGAAGCTCAGGGAAATTTGCAGAAGAGGGGGCGGTAAGAGTATAAGAGCAAAAGGATGGGAGGAGCAATGATATGTAAGATACTCCATACTAGTTAGGGCTGAAGCAATCATAATTGGACTTTGCATGCCCTGCGCATTGTCCAACACACTGTTGACCTCACAAAGTCTAGCATCTGCTAAAGGCACCAAGATCCTTGGAGGCAAAGGATTGGCAGCCACAGCAGTGTTCCTATACCTAAGGGGACCACGGGAAAGGGTTTAGGGAAAGGCCACTGGGTCCTTGTACGTCATCGGAGAGGAGGGCCCAGAGGAAAATCAGGCATGCACAAGAAAGGACTCTCTGGGAATTGGGGCGGGAGGCACTGGGGGATGGGAGGGGAGGGGGGTGGGGAGGGGGAGCAGGGGGTACGGGGGGAGGAGGAGGGAGGGAGGGAACTGGTGTACCTATTACGTTTGTATGAGCTGAAATAATTATAAAAATGTATTAATGAAAAAAAGAAGAGAGTTAAGAGTTAGATAATAATCATAAAGATATGGTGAAATGTAGTGTCTATTTTACTGTTTTTTTAATCTTTACCATAAGCTTAACTATTTTAAGAAACACTAATTTTGACAAATTTACATATTAACAGTGCAGATTTTATGCCATCTTTGAACATATTAGGAAGTTTTGTGCTATGAAGCCATAGGATTTTCTTGTTTATTAAAAACAAGCTCATTAAGTTCCAAAATGATTGTTTCATCTTTACACATGAACTTTCATTACAAAGAAATTTAAAGAGCGAATTCTTAGTCTCCATCCAGTACCAAAATTTCAGGAGTCTAAAAAATGTAGCTGCTTAATGTATATCACTTTACAAGAGATTTATAAGGAATTAACTAGGTCACAAAAGTCAGTCTCATTTTCTTGGTTTGTTTTTCTGGTATTAATCAGGGACTGAGTATGGGACTTCAAGAAAGCATGAAACCACTGAGCTACAGTCTCAGACTTTCTGTGTCACTTTCAATATAGAGAAACGATGCTTGACATAATACTTTAAAGGTGACACTACAAGTTTGAAGTAAAATCAATCTATGAAAGTTTGTAATAGCGTAAGACTGTTGATATATTGGGCAGTCTGACTCTATTCTAGCTATTTTTTCATATGCCATGGTTCCAATCCCTTACATCATAATTGCAAATGTTTTTCTGGATACTAATATAATATGATCCAACTCTATATTGTTTCTTTTTTTCCCTTTGAAATGTCTTCAAAGGACATTTAAGCATCCAACATACTATATGAAAAATGAAGTAAATTTAAACAATTTGGTATATGGTTCCCTGTGGCACTGAGGAATATTTTAAGTGTTTGAAGGAAAGATCTTTGATGGATATTTGTTGGATAAGAACAAAATAATGAAATAGTTTTTAACCTTTACTTTTAAATGCTGTATACGTGAATAGAGTGGCTTTGTATTTTCAACCCTTAGTCCCAAATCCTGTCCCTGTCCTCTTTCCCCTTACAACTCTTCATCTCCCCTGACTGGCTCCCTATTTTCTAATATTTCGCTTCTGCAATCCACTGTGTTTCATCTAGTCTATGAAGACTTATGCTTGACCTGATTCATGGTCCAGCAAACATCCTTCATCAGTGGTTTTACCATTGAGGAAAGCATCTTCCTTTACTTCTCCATCAGTATTAGTCCTCATCAGTTTCTCAGAGAGGAGTGGAGCTTATTGAGATCTTTCTGATATTATGGTGAAATGTTGATACAACAGCTACCATGCAATTTTTGTGTAAGTATACATACATATATGCCATGAGATCTTATATATCACAACTATGTTGTGTCCAGTATATAATGCATGATGCACGACCTTTCCACTTCAGGCTCTTAACAATCTTGCCACCTCCTCTTCTGATGTTCCCTGGGCCTTGGGGTGGGGGTGGATGAGGCTTTTATGTCCTGTTTAGGGACAAGCAGTACACAGACCCTTATTTTCTGCATTTTAGCAAGTTATGCTTTTCAGTAATAAATACCTTGTGTTGTTGAAGAAGGTTTCTAGGTTGAGTGTTGAGTGCTTCTATCCAAACTATAGATAGTTTACTGTCTTCCTAGCTAAAACTTCATAGTTTGTTTTTCCCTAGTGACCTATTTCTTTCCCTTTTATAGGTTCTTGTTCCAGTTAACAGTAACAGGAATGTGTTCCATTCTGACAAGCAGGCCTTAAGTTGAAGCAAAAAGCTGTTAGTTGTCTCTTTAATATTCATGCCACAATTACACTGGTGGTCACTTGCTGCCATGGTGATTTTTATTGTAACTTGTAGATCTCACAGGTTGATGAGACCTTTAATTATCCCCCCCCAGTAGTTTCTACAATATTCCTTGATAATACTGTGTAAGCTATCCAGTAAGGAGGAAGAAGTTTTCAAACCAGTTCCAGTTGGTGTATTTTATCCATGTCTTGTGACCATATGTGTAGCACCTTCAGTAATAGGGTCTTACTGTCTGGTTTTTGAAGGGTAATCAAGAGCAATAAGAAGCCAATGTTTGGGGGCCTTCAAGAACTCTCTGATTGACAAATTTTTAGAAAGTGTTACATTCTTGCTACTTCTAGCATAGTTTTAATTGTCACTGGGCTCTAAGTGGACAAGCTCAGGACACTTTTTTGTTTTGCTTTATTTTCCTCTGTGCTCCTATGCAAAAGGACTATCCATTCTCATTCTTTCTTTTTTTTAAAGTAATGTCTTTTAACATATTCATAACATAAGAGGTTCCTATGGGTTTCCATCCCACAATCTTAGGGTTTTTTTTTTTAAGTCACAAATACTAAAATGGACAGATGGAATTAAAACAGGAAGTTTTCAGCCTTATGTCATTCCTTCTCTTCCTTTCTCGTTATGGGGGAGAGATATTTTATCCTCAATGGGAATGACCTTAGTAGTTCCTGATCCTATAGAATCAGAACAAAATTTTTAATTGGGGCCACTGTTGATTATCATGCCGATAAAATACAGTGGAAATCTGAAGAGCCTGTATGGGTTGAACAGTGGCCCCTTTCAATGGAAAAAATACAGGCTGTAGAACAATTGGTACAAGAACAGTTAAAACTAGGGCATATAGAACCATCAAACAGTCCTTGGAATACTCCTATTTTTGCTATTAAAAAGAAATCTGGAAAATGGCGTCTATTACAGGATCTGAGGGCTATTAATAAGACTATGGAGGACATGGGGGCCCTACAGCCAGGGCTTCCCTCCCCAGTTGCAGTGCCGAAAGGATTTAAAATTATAGTAATTGATTTACAAGACTGTTTTTTTACAATTCCTCTGAGCCCTGAGGATTGCAAGAGATTTGCTTTTAGCGTACCTTCCCCTAATTTGAAGAGGCCTTATCAAAGATATCAATGGAAGGTGCTTCCTCAAGGAATGAAAAACAGCCCTACCCTATGTCAAAAATTTGTTGACTTGGCCTTAGCGAGTACTAGACAAAATTTTCCAGAAGCATATATAATTCATTATATGGATGATATCTTAATGGCATGCCCGACTATGGAACAGACTGAAAAAGTATTAACTGATATGATAAAAAATTTACAAAAATTTGGGTTAGTAGTAGCACCTGAAAAAATACAAAAGGAACCTCCTTTAAATTATTTAGGTAGGGTAATTAATGATGAAGTCATTAACATTCAAAACCTGTCTCTTAGAAGAGATTCATTAAAGACACTTAACGATTTTCAAAAATTATTGGGAGATATTAATTGGATAAGACCCTATTTAAAGCTAACTACAGGAGAGTTAAAACCTTTGTTTGATATACTAAAAGGAGACACCCTACCTAATTCACAGAGAAATATTACCCCAGAAGGTGAAAAGGCATTACAAAAGGTAGAAGAAGCTATCAATTTGAATCGACTAACTAGACTAGACTATGATAAAAAATGGTATCTGATAATATTACAAACTCACTACTCTCCAACAGGGTGTATCTGGCAGGGAGCTCCTATAGAATGGCTTCATCTACCTAGTACTATGACAAAAATGAGTACATCATATCCGTATATGGTTGCTTCAATTATAATCAAAGGAAGAATTAGAAGCAGGGAATTATTTGGATATGATGTACAATTTATTATTATTCCTTATACAAAACAACAATGTGACCAGCTATTTCTATTAGAAGATCAATGGGCTATTGCATTCCAGGGATTTACAGGAGAGGTGTTATATCATCTCCCATCAGATCCTTTGCTAAATTTTATCAAACAAACAAAGATTATATTTCCTCACAAAACGAGTTTACAGCCACTAAATGATGCTATAATGATATTTACTGATGGGTCTTCAAATGGAAAATCAGTAACATTAATAGAAAATAAAAAACCAATTATAAAACCTCAGAAAAGATTTCTGCTCAACAAGCTGAACTTATTGCAGTAATCACTGCTTTTGAGACAGTCTCTGAGCCCTTTAATCTTTATACAGATTCAGCTTATGTGTTCAAACTTTTTCCAGGCATAGAAACAGCTACAATTTCATCACAATCAGTGGTTTCTAACTTATTAATAGATTTACAAGGTTTAATTCACAAAAGAAATAATAAATTTTACATTGGACATATACGAGGTCATTCGAACCTGCCAGGTTCGTTATCTCAAGGAAATATACTGGCAGATACATTTACTAAAGAGATATTGGTATCTACTGTTACAGCAGCTCGAGAAAGCCATAATCTTCATCATCAGAATGCATTGGCCCTTAAGAGACAATTTAATATTACTCGGGAACAAGCTAGACAAATTGTCAAAGAGTGTTCTAACTGTCCTCAGCACTTCTCTAACCTATCGATGGGAGTAAACCCTAGGGGTCTAAAGCCTAATACTTTATGGCAGATGGATGTGACTCACGTTCAAAAGTTTGGAAAATTAGCTTATGTTCATGTGACTATAGATACTTTCTCTAATGTGATTATGGCTACTGCCAGAACAGGGGAAGCAGTTAAGGATGTCGTTCAACATCTCTTCGCCTGCTTTGCTATTTTGGGAATGCCTCATAGTATAAAAACTGATAATGCTCCAGCCTACACTTCTAAAGCATTTCGACAATTTTGTGATAAGTTTAATATTCATCATTCTACAGGGATTCCTTATAATCCTCAAGGTCAAGCTGTTATTGAGAGAGCTCATCAAACGCTAAAAACACAAATTAACAGGTTAACTGGAGAATCAGTACAATACTATTCACCTCATCAGATTCTTAACCATGCCCTATTCGTTATTAATTATCTCAATATGGACGATAAAGGATTAACCCCAATGTTAAGACATTGGGATCGACCCCCTGATATAAAGCCATATGTGTATTGGAAAGATTTATTAACGTCACAATGGAAAGGACCTGATGTACTTTTAACATCAGGGCGAGGCTATGCTTGTATTTTTCCACAGGATGCTGATTCCCCCATATGGGTCCCGGATCGACTCATCCGGCCAGCCTTCAAAAAGAAAGATGACTCCGAAAACACCACGCCAACCCAGTCTATTACGGACGTCCAACCCAGAGTCGCTGGTGATCCCAGTAAGAAATCTTCACCTTCGCCCCACTCTTCTCTTTAAGGACACTCAAGCCGTGTCACCACCCACCTGGAGGCGACCTAAGAAGTTGACTTCTGAGGCTGAACGTGCTGCCTCCACTGGAAGGAGTCGACCTACTCCTGAGATTATCTTTCTGGCCATGTTAGCTATTATTGCCGCCCAGGTATCAATGCTTAAAGCTGATCAGTCATTTTGGGCTTACTTCCCAGATCCACCAATCTTCCACCCTGTTTCCTGGGGGGAAGGTGAGAACCTTAAAATATTTACCAACGATACTGATTTAATTGGTGGCATTTCTGATTCCTTGGCACTTCACAAAACTTCTAAAATTATTAATTTTATTGGTTATACCGATGATGCTCCTTTATGTTTTACCTCTCGGAACAAGCCACTTACTGGCTGCCTCCCTATTAGTTATAGAACCATTCTAACTGACTCACCTAGTGATTCCCTTGATAAGGATAAAAGAGATATATGGGAACTTATAATGGTGACTTTAGGTCATCATAATTTTAATGACACAACAGTAGAACTAACTTCTCCACCTGTTTTAGACGATTGTCAAAATAAGCTAGTTAAAAAGGACCAATTTTGGAACTATAAGGATCTTAAAAAAGACTTTCCCAAATGGATTGATTGTGGATTTTATCATAAAGCATTTCAATATATGCCTGTAGATTCACATGTAACAGTATTAGATTATTCAGTCTCTTCTCCAGAATACGATTATACTCAATATTTAAAAAACAATTTTCAAAAGTTTAACTATGCTCCCCTTCTCGTGGAGGGAGAAAAATTAAATAGGTGGTTTACGCCTGGATGGGTCATTCCTACCTATCAAAGCAAGTCTGATAAACATAATAGAACTACCCTATATTCAAGTTTATACAGGTTGTTGGCTGCTACTAACACTGTCATCCTTAAGAGACCTTTAGAGCCATCATACCAATTCAAAAATTTACGTGCTTGTGTAAATACTCCTCATGCATTACTTATGGGGTCAGATAAAAGTTTTAATATTACTCACACTCTAGGATCTTACTATATTACATGCAATTCTTGTGTGCTGACTAATTGTATTAATTCTGCTTTGTCAAAAAATTTTACTATCTTTTTGATTGTTAAACGACCCTCTTATGTTATGCTCCCTGTTAAGCTCTCAGAAGATTGGTATGATAATTCAGGATTAGAGGTACTTAAGAGACTAAATGCATTGATTAGGCCTAAAAGATTTGTAGCTGTGCTTATTTTAGGAATATCAGCATTGATTAGTATTATTACTACCTTTTCCTTATCAACTGCTGCCCTTGTTTCTGAAGTTCATACAGCTAATCATGTTAATAATCTATCACACAATGTATCACTTGCACTAGCTGCTCAAGAGAAAATAGACCAAAAGTTAGAAACTAGAATAAATGTCCTAGAGGATACAGTCCTTTATTTAGGAAATCAAATAGCCAATATAAAAGCACAATTAACTACACGTTGCCATACTAACTATAAATTTATTTGTGTTACTCCATATGCTTATAATCAGACAGATAAACCATGGGAAAAAATACGATCCCATCTATTAGGAATTTGGCATAATACAGATTTAGGACCAGATATTAGAGCTTTACAAACTAAGATATCAGACATTAGTAAAGCTCACTTACAGGTAACTGATGTAGGACAGATGGCAGAATCTCTCTGGAATAATATATCAACATATATTAATCCTACAACTTGGTTTACTATGTTAATTCATATTGGCGTGACAATTTTTATCATAATCATTGTTATAGTCCTCTTTCCAGTCATCTTCAGGTTGATCTCCTCATCTTTCAGACAGCTCAACATAGAACTTGAGAAGCTCAAATTAAAAAATAAAAAAGAGGGAAATGCCGCGTCCCTATCCAACTAATCTGGTAGAATATGTCTCAGTTTGGAAAAGGTGGATTCAAAGTAACATGTTTTGGGATAAGGACATGGCTTTATTTTAGAGAAATAAGGAAAATATGGAAATTGTCAGGCCTTGGTGTTTCTTCCCAGCACAGGCCTAAAAGCCTGTCCTCTGAGGAAGGTCACAGTAACGCCCAAGGACAGGGGCTGGGCATTCTCTCCTAGACAATTCAAGTTTTGCCTCAGGCAGGAAGAATTCTTATGGTAATTAGGAGTGCCCTTCCCCTAGGTTTTGGCACCTAGGTTTTGGTTTTCTTTAGGACAATTCAAGTCTTGCCTCTGGCAGGAATTCTTATGGTAATTAGGGGTGCCCTTTGTTAGGGTTTTTTGGAACTAGCTTCCTGCTCTCTGTTCTAGAAAAGAAGCCTGCTTTTTAAAGTTTAGTCAAATACTAAATAGAAATTTCATGTCTAGTCATTTATAATAAGTAGACTTGTTAGCCAAAATGTGTGCACTGATTTTAAGGAAATTAGAGAATAACTTCTAGAGTCTTAAAACATAGGTTGGGTAGGATTCCCACCTATGTACTAACTCAGAAATTCCAGAAGTACAAGACTATGCTCTCATCTCAGTCCACCGGAACCTTAAAAGAAACTGTGATACCCTCTTACCCTGGCTGAAGGCCAAGGAAGAGACCATCATGCCAGAAAGTCTAGATGCCAAGACTGCCCCTGGAGATGGTATTTGCAATCCAAACTGGGAGAATCCATGTCAGAAGCAAAGGGGGCTGTGTCTTTCCTACCCCAAACAGCACTCTTATGAGAAATCACAGAGATGGACCATCTGAGTGCACTCCCACCAATGATCGCCTCTGCCCCGAAAGAGACACCCTTGGCATATGGGGCCTGACTGGACCCCAGGTTTGGAGTATGCATGGTTCACAGATGGGTCATCTAACTGATGGCAATACGCTTCTGGAATTCTTCAAAAGAAGACATAAACAACCTTACTATTAAAGAAATAGAAGGATGCTATTATAGAAGTTATTCTTTTAATACCTATATTGCTTAAGTGTTTTCTTCAGTGCATACCTCAGTGTTCCATCGACAGAACCAGCTATAGCTTATGGGCCTTGAGTATTCAAGTCAAGGCCCCCCCCCCTTTGGAGATGTGGTTTAAGCTTAGATAGTAGAGACTACATGAGCCACATACATCTTCCCAAGTTAGAACCTGCTGATGTCGACCTGCCTGACTGAGAGTATCAACCTGGAGAGGACAACAGCCAAAGCTCACGCTGGGACTTGTGGGGTGTTGAGGATTCCTATAGTTAGTTGTAAAATATGTTCCTTGCTAAATTCAATAAGAGAACATTCTGCCTCTGTATTTTAAAAGAAAACAGTCTCTGTTAAAACGTGGGCTCAGCCCCCACAGCTATCCGGTGAAGCATTATAGATTAGATAAGTTTTTAAATACTGAGAATGTTCCTGTTAAGTGCCTTTGTCCTGAAGCAATGGGTTAGGTTCTTGAAAAAAGAACAAAGGGTCCACCCTGAAGGTGACTTTGCTGATTATCTATTATGTATGCAACATTCTTTACCCCAAAAGTTTCTGTATTATGTATGCAACATTCTTTACCCCAAAAGTTTCTGTATTATGTATGCAACATTCTTTACCCCAAAAGTTTCTGTATAATGTATGCAACATTCTTTACCCCAAAAGTTTCTGTATAAAAGCTGTCACGAAAGTTTCAATAAACGGGTTCAGGATTCACTCGGACGAGAGGGAGCTGCGTGTGTTCTGTTCTCCACCCGGTCCTGGGGAGCCCTGGTCTCGAGGCTGCGACTCTGGTCTGCAGCAGAGATCTTTCTGATATTATGGTGAAATGTTGATACAACAGCTACCATGCAATTTTTGTGTAAGTATACATACATATATGCCATGAGATCTTATATATCACAACTATGTTGTGTCCAGTATATAATGCATGATGCACGACCTTTCCACTTCAGGCTCTTAACAATCTTGCCACCTCCTCTTCTGATGTTCCCTGGGCCTTGGGGTGGGGGTGGATGAGGCTTTTATGTCCTGTTTAGGGACAAGCAGTACACAGACCCTTATTTTCTGCATTTTAGCAAGTTATGCTTTTCAGTAATAAATACCTTGTGTTGTTGAAGAAGGTTTCTAGGTTGAGTGTTGAGTGCTTCTATCCAAACTATAGATAGTTTACTGTCTTCCTAGCTAAAACTTCATAGTTTGTTTTTCCCTAGTGACCTATTTCTTTCCCTTTTATAGGTTCTTGTTCCAGTTAACAGTAACAGGAATGTGTTCCATTCTGACAAGCAGGCCTTAAGTTGAAGCAAAAAGCTGTTAGTTGTCTCTTTAATATTCATGCCACAATTACACTGGTGGTCACTTGCTGCCATGGTGATTTTTATTGTAACTTGTAGATCTCACAGGTTGATGAGACCTTTAATTATCCCCCCCCCAGTAGTTTCTACAATATTCCTTGATAATACTGTGTAAGCTATCCAGTAAGGAGGAAGAAGTTTTCAAACCAGTTCCAGTTGGTGTATTTTATCCATGTCTTGTGACCATATGTGTAGCATCTTCAGTAATAGGGTCTTACTGTCTGGTTTTTGAAGGGTAATCAAGAGCAATAAGAAGCCAATGTTTGGGGGCCTTCAAGAACTCTCTGATTGACAAATTTTTAGAAAGTGTTACATTCTTGCTACTTCTAGCATAGTTTTAATTGTCACTGGGCTCTAAGTGGACAAGCTCAGGACACTTTTTTGTTTTGCTTTATTTTCCTCTGTGCTCCTATGCAAAAGGACTATCCATTCTCATTCTTTCTTTTTTTTAAAGTAATGTCTTTTAACATATTCATAACATAAGAGGTTCCTATGGGTTTCCATCCCACAATCTTAGGGTTTTTTTTTTTTAAGTCCTTCTGACGCTTTTATATCCTATCTCCTCATTTCCCCCACCCCCAGGTATTTTTTCCTATTATTCCCTCCCTCACCCTACTTGGCATGGTATCCTATATCTATCTCTCCCCTCCAAAAGTTTCATACTACCCATCCCTTCCCACTTTTCCCTCACTGATCCCTTTTGACTTTTCTGACTCTTACAGTAATTTCAAGTTGAATATGTCAGTAAGGAGATCAATGCTAGCAACTGCATAAGAGAGAGAACATGTAATATCTGTCTTTCTGTATTTGAGATACCTCATTCAATATTTTATTTTTCAGTTATATCCATTTACCAGCAAATTCCACAATCTCATTGCTTTTGATGACTGAATAATATTCCATTGTGTATATGTCACACAATTTCATTACCCATTACTCTATTGATGGTCAGTTGACAGATTCCATTTTCTTGCTCTTGTAACTAGAGCTGCAATGAACAGAGATGAACAATTGTCTTTGTAGTAAGATGTAGATTCTTTCGGAAATATTCCTATGAAGTGATATAGCTGGGTCATAAGGAGTTCCATTTTTAACTTTCCAAGGAACCTCCACACTTATCTCCAAAGTGGCTGTACATTCCCACCAGCAACAAATAAGTGTTCCCTTTTCTCCACAACATCGTCAGCATTTGTTGTTGTTTGTGTTCTTTATCTTAGCCATTCTGACTGGGATAAGATGGTATGTAGTTTTAATTTGCATTTCTCTGATGAACAGGGAAGTTAAGCATCTTTTAAGATAATTGTTTGACATTTCAATTTCTTTTTGTATGAAGTCCCTATTTAGTTCCATGGTCCATTTTTTAATTGGGATGTTTGCTTCTTGATGTTTTATTTTTTGAGTTCCTTAAATACTAGGGTGATTAGATTCATAGCTAGCAAAGATTTTCTCTCATTCTGCAGGTTTTCTTTTTGAACAATGAACAATTTCTTTTGCAGAACAGAAGCTTTTTAATTTCATGAAGCTCCATTTGTTGATTATTGGCCTTAGTTCCTGGGTATTTGGGGTTCTGATTACAAAATCTTTACCTAGACCTATCAAGTCAAGTGAATTCCCTGCTCTATTTCCTAATATCCTCAGGGTTTCAGGTTTAACATCGAGGTCACTAATCCATTTGGAGTTAATTTTTGAGTAAGGAGAGAGGCAGCAGTCATTTCTCATTCTTCTACATGTACATGCTCATTTTCTCCAACTCCACTTGTTGAAGATGCCATTTTTTCTGCAGTGTGTATATTTGGCACATTTGTCAAAATCAAGTGGCTTTATGTATGGGAGCTGATATTTTGGTTCTCTGTTCTGATCAGTTAGTTGATGCATTTGTTTTGTGCTGTTTCTTTACTATAGTTCTGTGGTATATTTTGAAATCCAGTATAGTGATAACTTCAGCAGTATTTTTATTGCTCAAGATTGCTTTGGCTAAGAAGGGTCTTTTATTCTTCCATGTAAATTTTGAGATTATTTTTTCCAGTTCTGTGAAGAATTGCATTGAGATTTTTATTGGGATTAGACTGAATCTGTATGTCGCCTTTGGTAAGGTGGGCTTTTCATAATATTGATCCTACCAATCCATGAGTATTAAGTCTTTCCACTTTCTACTATCCTCTTTAATTTCTTTTAGAAGTGTTTTGTGATGTTCATTGTATAGATTTTTTATTTCCTTGGTTAAGTTTACTCCAGGGTATTCTAATTCTTTATTACACTATGGTGACTGGAATTTATTCCCTTAATTTCTTTCCCAACTTGTTTGTCTCTGGTATATAAAGCTACTGATTTTTATATGTTGATTTTGTAGCCTGTCCCTTTACTGATAGTGTTTATCAATTCAAGTAGTTTCTTCGAGGAGTCATATAGATCTCTCAAGCACAGAATCATATCATCTACAAATAGGAATACTTTAACTTCTTTTCATATTCATATCCCCTTTATCTTCCTTTCTTGCCTTTTTTCTCTAGATAGGACTTCAAGCACAAAATTGAACAAGAGTTATGACAATTGATGGCTTTGTCCCATTTCAGATTTACACAGAAACTTCAAATTTTTCTCCATTTAGAAAGTTAGTTTAGGCTTGTTCTTTATAGCCTTTATTATATTGAGATATGTCCCCTTCATTCATGTTTTCTCTAAAACTTTTTACCATGAAGAGATGTTGAATTTTGTCAAAGGCCTTTTCTGCATCGATTAAGAGTCTGCTAATATGATGAATCACATTTATTGATTTATGTATGTTAAACCATCCTTGCAATCCTGAAATGAACCTGACTTGACCATGATGGATATCTTTTGGATATGTTTTTGGATTTGGTTTGCAAGTATTTTATTTAAGATTGTTGTGTATGTGCTCATTAATTAGATTGGTCTATAATTCTATTTGTTTGATGTGTCTTTGTTTGGTTTTGAAATCAGTATTATATTGGCTTTGTAGAAAAAGATTGGAAGTATTCCTTCCTTCTCTATTTTTATGGAATAATTTAAGGAATGAAGGTCTGATCGAATTTTACATTGAATCCATCTGGTCCTGGGCTTTTTTTGTTGAAAGATTTGTAATTACCATTTTAATTTCATCACTTGTTATTGGTCTATTCAAAATATCTGTTTCACCTTGAGTCAATTTTGGTAAGTCCTATGTATTTAGGAATTAATCCACTTCTATTAGATTATCCAATTGAAAGAAATATAAATTTTTAAAATATATCCGTATGATTCTCTGGATTTTTCCAGTACCTATTGTGATTGTCCCCTTTTCATTTCTGATTTTATTGATTTGAGTTTTCTCTCTTCTTTTTTAGTTAGCATGATTAAGGGTTTTTCAATCTTGTTTATCTTTTAAAAATAGTTCATTTCGTTGATTTCTTTTGTATTGTCCTTTTGATTTCTTTTGTATTGTCTTTTTCAGTCTCAATTCATTGATTTCTGGCTGGGTTTTAAATATTTCTTTCCATGTGTTACTTTTAGGATTAGTTTGTTCCCTTTTTCTCTAAAGCTTTCTGGTATGACATTAAATACTTATTAAGGATCTTTCCCTTTTTGTGTGTGATGTAGGCATTTTAATGCTGTTAACTTTCCTCTCAGGACTGCTTTCAGTGTGTCCAATACATGTTGGTAGGTTATGTCTTCATTTTCATTGAATCAAGGAAGTTTTAAATTTCTTGTTTTATTTCTTCTTTAACCCATTCTATGTTCAAAAATATGTTAGTTTCCATAATGATCAGATAGTATGCAGGGACTGATTTCAATTTTTCTGTATGTATGGAGGCTTGATTTGTGTTCTAACATATGGTCTATTTTTGAAACGGGTCCATGGGTTGCTGAGAAGAACATGTGTTCTTTAGTATTTGGGTGAAATGTTCTGCAGATATCTGCAAGAGCCATTTGATTTATGGTTTCATTTAACTCCAATAGTCTCAATTCAGTTTTTGACCTGCTGACCTATCAAAGGTATGAGTGGGGCATGATGTCTCCTATTATCACTGTCTTTGGGTTGACTGTTTTGTATCCTGTGGTATTTCTTTGATGAATTTGGATTCTCCTGTGTTTGGTGAATATATGTTTAGGATTGTAAGATCCTCCTGCTGCAATGTTTCCTCAACTAAGAAGTAGTATCCATCTGTATTTCTTTAGTTTGTTTGCTTTACTTTGAAGTCTATTTTGTCTAATATTAAGATGGCAACTCCTGGTTGTTTTTTCTTTCCATTTGCTTGGAGTACCTTTGACCATCCTTTCACCTTGAGAAAGTGTCTACCTTTCATGGTGAGATGTGTTTCTTGGAGGCAGAGAACTGATTGGTCATGATGTTTGATCCAAGCTATACTAAGCCTGTGTCTCTTGATTGGGGAGTTGAGCCCATTGACATTTAAAGTTATTGTTGAAAGGTGGTCACTGATTCTTAACATTTTGTTGCTCTTGTGGTGTTTGCATTTTTTGGTCCCTTACTCAGGTCTTGTGCTGGTATTATTTATTCCCTTTAGCATCTTTGGTATATTTTCTTCCATATTTCTTCCAGTAGTCTCTGTAGCCCTGGCCTTTTAATCTGTTTCTGTCATGGCATATTTTTCTTTCACCCTCTAATAAGATAAAAGTTTTGCTGGATGTAATAATCTGGGTTGGCATTTGTGTTTATTCATAACTCGTATTATGTCTCTCCAAGCCTTTCTGACTTTTACCCTTTGTATTGAAAAGTCAGTTGTTATTTTTACAGGTTTACCTCTTTATGTGATTGGTTCCTTCTTCTTACAACTCTTAAGATCTTATCTTTAATGTGCATAGTTGGTGTGTGTCCTGTCATATGCTGTAGGAAATTTTTTTTGTGTGTGTCCTGGATAGCTGGTGCTCTGTATGCCTCTTAAATCAAGAGGGGTATTTCTTTTCTTCCGACAGAAAAATTTTCCTCTATTATTCATTAATTATGCATGATGCATTTTCCTCTAGTGCATCTGCTTCTGGAATACCCATGGTCCATATTTTGGGTCTTTTGATGGTATCCCAGAGTTCCTACATGTTCCATTCAACTGTGTTTTTCAATTTTTCAGTTTCTCTGATTAACTTGTCAATCTCTCCTATCTTGTTTTCCAGTTCTGAGACTCTGTCTTCTACATGATCAATTCTATTTTTCAGAATTTCTATTGAATTCTTTTTTTTTTAAATTGGTGTGTGTGTGTGTGTGTGTGTGTGTGTGTGTGTGTGTGTGTCTGTGTGTATCAGAGGATACTGTGTCCTTGTGGTGGACTAAGGGTGATTTCAGGAATCATCCTGGATTACTTCTACTTCCTTTTTGCTTTGCTCTGGGATTTCCCAGGCTCTGTTCACCAGGGCCAGAAGTGCAGGCTGCCACCATGTCTACCTGACATTTTTTATATGGGACCTGGGATCTAAATTCAGGGACTCGTGCTTGTGAAAGTTAACACCTTAGATATCTTTCCAGCCCTCTACTGAATTCTTATTGAACTATGAGAATTTTTTAATTCTAGTGTTAGTTTAGCCTGGGTTATTTTCAGTGCTTCCATGTTTGCTTATAGATCACTTTGGGTTTTCTTCAGTGTTTCTAGATCTGTTTTCAAGTTCTTTACTTTCATTTTAATTGTGTCTCATTTGTATTTTCTTGGTTTTCTTTCCCAAGTTTGTTGTGCTCTTCTTCAAATTTGTTTAGGCATTTATCTATGCTATTTTGGAACTGTTTTGATATTTATAATCAATCTCTGAAATTCATTCTCCTGATTATTATTGATGTCTTGGATTCTTCCTCTGTGGGTGCTGAGGTCTTAGGACTGGTGATTTTGTGAGAGGACATGTTTTCTTGGCTTCTTGTATTTTTGTTCTGTTCTGTTTTTCTCTGTGATGTTGGCACCTAGAATTGAGTTGTTGCTTATTTTCTTTGACTTATATTGTTATTTGTCTACTGCCTGAGTTAAGATTTCTATCTGTGCATACTGGTTTTAGGATGAGTAGATGAAGTTTGAAGTTATATTTGAAATCACTGGGTGATTTATTCTTTGGTGGGATGGTTGTCTTCTATCTGGAATTCTATTTTTCAGGACTTAAAGATTGTAATGGTTACTCTTTACTATTGCTGTGAGAGAGCACCCATAGTCAAATAACTTATGGGAGAAAGGGAGATTTATTCACCTTAGGGCTCCAGAGGGAAGATACATGGAGGAGATGGCATGGCTGGCTGGCTGAAGCTGGCAGGAGGCAGGCTAAGTCACAGCAGACTCCACATGGCTGGAGCATTCCTGGAACGTCTCTCTTTCCTATATTCTGTGTTCCCTTTTATATAGTCCATTACTGGGAGGTTCCTATGAGATCTATGGAGGTTCTGATGGGATCTAGGGCTGGTATAATCTCTTCAAGTGGTCTCAGCTGATCTTTCCAGGTATGATCTCAGCTGATCTTTATACCAGGTGTGTCAAGTTGACACCAAGGATTAACTATCACATAGATGATGTCTATAGTGCCTGTTTCACTTTTTTTAAATTTATTTATCAAGTGTTCATGTATTCAATTGACAAAAAGTGGCAATTTCAGTGTTCTCTGGCTGTAGAAGCATGTTGATACTTCTCAATGAATTTTCTGAACTCTTATTCTGTCTTCTGGGGGCCTTTTCTCTCTTTATTCTTGTAGTTTGGTGTTATCTAGGATCTTCTACCTCACTTATTCCTCTGTGTGTGTGTGTGTGTGTGTGTGTGTGTGTGAGAGAGAGAGAGAGAGAGAGAGAGAGAGATTGGGGTGGGGGTATGGCAAAACAAAAATAAGGAGAGTTCGGGACCTTGACAATTGAGGGCCACCTTACCTGAGCTGTGGGAAACAGGCTACAGAGAGAAGCCAAGTTAGGTGGGCTCTTGGGGCCTCACAGATGGACAGGCAGGCTAAGGCAAACTCACCTGAATTGTAGGGATCAGGTAACTAATAAATGAGATAGTTTGTAAATTCAATAGTAGTTTGCACTTTATTTGTTTTACTGATATTGTGTTCTTGAAAGCTAGATATTGGTAATTGGTATAAAACTAAGAATCACAGTAGAATAGGACATAGAGTGACAGTATCCAATTTGATCCATGTGGTGGAAGTTGTGACGTGTTTATGCATTCCATTTGTAAGTAACTGGTCAAACATAAAATAAAGTATTATTTTCCTTATGTTTACATATAGGTTTCTACCTTCTATGGACAACTAAGTATTCTGGAAAAGAATGCTTAAGTTGTCTGGATGGTTATCTGAAAATCAGAACTGGTGAGTATTGTTTTCAGTCAAGTTGTACTGTGGGGAAAAAAATTACCGAAACACTATGGATGAAGGTCTGGAGAGTGTTACCAATAGATTCTTTTGAAACATTTGGAATACATTTGTTTCATTATTTAAGAAATAAGTACTAAGAGCCTATTGTGTTTCAGGAAATTGGGGTATTAAGAACTTGGTAATCAGTAAGAGCAACAAAAAGTCTGTTATTTGCGTAAATATATTCTACTGAAGAGAGTAAACAAGGTAAAGCAATTTGAAAAATCTGAATTTCTTGGAACATTACATAAGATAATCCACAATGACAGGAATGTTGAAGGAGGAAGTTCAGGGAGGGTAATCATGAAATATCTCTGAAGATGATATTCTTCACTAAGATTTACAATATCAAGGAAAAACATCAAAACATTTAAAACACAAGGTTTACTCATTAACAATCAAACCATCTCCATATAGCCATTTTGGTTCCTTCTTTTTTCTTAGCACGCTCATCAATTTCTAGGGTCATTCTTAGTGAAGATAAAACCTAAATCACAACTAGATGTCACTTTCCCCTGTTTTCTTCTGGGCCAACAACTGCTCTCTGAATACAGGTTTGAAAGGTGATAATTCAGGTTGGTTACTGCCCCATATACCTTTTAACAGATCAAAACTTATGTCCTTGCCCATCCTAGTCCCATCACTTTATAATTTCCCAACAATGATGGTAATTGTCATTATGTCCTTGCCCATCCTAGTCCTATCACTTTATAATTTCCCAACAATGGTGGTAATAGTCACTACTGGATGCAGGCGCAGTGCTATTGTCACTGTTCATATTTTAAATTGTATATACCACAATGGATGAGCTATGGGTTTTGTGAAAGATCCTTTCACAAAAAAAGTAAACTAGAAAAGCAATTAAGAATGATACCTGTTATCAAGCTTGGGCCTCTACATGCATATGCATCCTCCCACACACACACACACATGAAAATGAAAAAAAAAGTACAGGTCATCATGTCATCAGCTTATTATTAGAGAATATAAGAAAAGTGAACTGAAAATCTATCCTTACTTTGCCACTAACAGACTAATAATGATTTTTGGCATTTCATTTACTAGAGACACTATGGTATTTGACAATTGTTAAGGTTTGAATGTGTAATGTTCCCCATCAGTTCATGTCCCCATCAGTCCCTAGCTCCTAACATTGTTTGGGAAGACTGTGGAAAGTTTATGATGTTGAGTCTTGCTGGGGGGAGTATATCATAGAGTGTAAGGAAGCATAGGGGATAGAGGACGCTGGGGATGGGGGAAAGAGGGAAAGAATTTAAGGTTTCACAGCCAAGCTTCCCATTCTTTGTGCTTTCTGAGTGTGAATTCAATGTGAGGCATCCAATTCCCTGCCTGCTGCCATGCTTTTCCAACTATAACTGACTTGTTGCAGTTCATCTCCATGTTGCTGATAAAATCACAATAAAACTACTTAAAGGAACAAAGGGGATTATTCTCTTGCAATTGTCAGGTTACAGTTCTTGGTCCTTTTTCACAGGAGAGCTCACACCAACACCAAGCCTGAGGGAATCACCACTCCATATCCACATAAGAGCCAAGAAGAGGAACAATCCTTCCTTGTCGGACTAGCATGACTGGCCAAGTATACACAAGGATGCCAACTTCATCAACCAGCTCTCTGTATTTTATTCACCTATCCCGGGTCCATGGGCTAGGTCTGCCCCATCAAATAGACAATCTCTTGCAGGTTTGCTCTGGGCTTAACTCAACTACCAATTATCTAAAATGTGCCCAGAGCTCAAACCCTCAACTATCAAGTTGGCACCTGTGCCTAACTATGACATGACTCTATCCTCTCAGGACCTGTAAGCCAAAATAATACATTCACTCTTCTTTAAGTTGCCTACGCTTTATCACAATAAGAGAAGAGAAATAGGAATAGTGTCCAAGATGGTTCCCAATGATGGTCTCTACTGCATTTACATTTGTGTGATGTAGTGAATGTGACAGTATCTCACTTCTAAGTTTAAGTGATAAATAGACTGTCATTTCCTTCCTTGACTCTCCTAGGAACATTGATGGAGGTCAGCTGAAGATGCATAACTAAGGTTCCCAGCAAACAGACAGATAGTGTCTGAGACCCTCACTCTAACAACACTTGATCCTCACAACAAGACATGAAAATGGACTAAGAAGTAGATCTTTTCCAAGTGTTGCCTCATGAGGAGACCACAGTTCATGGACACACTGAGGCACTGAGCCAGAGCGTACACCTTAGTCAGGCAGGAATTGAGAACCATAGAAACCATGGCATTAGTAGTAATTGTTTTAAGATGCCGTATTTTGGGGCAGTGAATTATGCAGCAATAGACTTCTAAGTAAATTTTAATTAGATGAACTTTTGAATTCTTTTTGTTGGTAGGAAGTTATAAAAGAAGATATTGCCTCCAACATCATGTACTTAGAGTAAAATTCAGCTAAAATCTAAGTGAATTCAGAAATAAGATTCAGGCCTTGGACATTTGCCTTTGGACAATGGCCCTAAATCTGCCTTATTAGCAACCCTATGGAAAATCCCTTTCTAATAAAGCATGTGTTGGGATACAAATATGATAATAGGGACATCTAGAAAGACTAATAAATGTTCTAAAATCATATTTGTCTGTTTTAAGAATGTGACATATTTGGTTTAAATAAAATGTTTAGTTCCTTTGATACTAAAAAATCAGGACTGATGTAAGAAATATATTTATTATTACTACAAAAGCCAGTAAAGTAGAGCATGCCTGTTTAAAAAAAGGAAAAATGACTAAGTGATCTTACATAACCCCTTAACTACTGAAATTAAAGAAAAATAGGTAAAATTATCACATGAAACATTCAAAATTATTCAGAAAAAATGATCAGTGACCTGAAAGAATAATTTAAATAAGCAGATAAATTTAACTCAGGTCCTAGGAAAAAGTAAGCAAGATGGAAGAAAAAGTCAGCAAAATGAATCAAAAAGCCAGTAATACAGTAAAACATAATGTGGGAGAAAAATTCAGTAAGGAAATTGAGATTGTGGCAAAAAGAAAGTTAGAAATGAAAAGCTCAATGAATCAAACAAAAAACATAGTGGAATGCATCACCAACAGACTCAGTTACAGGGAAGAAAGAATACCAGAGCTAGAGGAAATTTATCCTGGTGAAATACTACATTCAAATGCCAATAGGAAGGAAATGAGTATGATCACAATGCCAAGAACTCTTGAGGTCCTCAACAATCCATGTAATAGAAAAGAGATGCCAAAATAAAAACAGAACTGGAATAGAAGATATATTCAGTGAAATTATAACAGAAAATTTCTCAAACCTAGAGAAAAAACTATATATCCATAAATAAGAAGCATTTAGAATCCCACATAGACATAAGAAAATAATATGGATGGGTAAGTTGTCAAAAATAAGAAAAAAACCCCACTATTGTTGGTAGAAAAGTATAAAAGAAAGGAAAAATATAAGATCTCTTGCTAGTAATCCTAATAGCAAGGAAAGCATGAAATGATATCTTAAGAGTTCTGAAAGGATATAATAAAAACAGAGTGTTCTACCCAGAAAACAATGCCTTTAGAATTGAATAATAAGCATATTTCAAGAGAAGCTTCCAACCACTACTGCAGAAAATACTTAAGGTAATACTATGCAGAGATGCAGAAAAAAGACAGGCTCAATCACAGCAGCATAGGAAAGAATAAAGTTCACCAGACAAAAGGCTAACAAAGGACAGCTAAGAAGGAACCCCTCATGTTCAACACAGTTTTCCAGTGAAACTCTGAATACTAACAACAGGGAAGAAAGTGAAGAACAACAATCTGAGTTTATGACTCTGCATTCAACCCTCACTTATTCTCAACACCCTGTGCAGCATGAATCTTTAAATCACTGCCTTTGGTTGGAAAGAGAAGCTGCTCTGATTAAAGCTGAGAGTAGCACTTGTGTATGAGTAAGAAAACAAACATTTAGAAGACAGTTCAGTAATAGACCACAATATTAAGCTCCTATTAGGGCCTATGACCTCCCACATCATGGTTTTTGATCAGGTTTAAATAAACAGCCATGGATACCTGTACATGTTAGCATAGGACTGGACTGGCCAGGTGACAGATATGGATGGACTTTATTACTGATAAATTAAGTAGTGGGAAAGCCAAAGTTTTCATCTGTGTACTCATTGGTGAGCCCACTAGGCTCCAATGGAGAAGTCCAACTTGATGGTCACAGCAACAAATGCAAATGGATGGAAACATCAGGTAAACCCAAAGGGAAAGACACTATTCTAAATAAATGCCTTGTACTCTTCAAAAATGTCAAGATCATAAATGCTAGAGAAAAGCTTGTTTCAGATCAAAAAAAGCTAAAAAAATATGAATGCTAAATACAGAACAAGATCTTGGACTGAAGGTAAATCAGATAAAAATAATTATAAAAGTCATTAGGATAATTATGAAAATTGCATAGGCTATGGGTGTAATAGTATTGTTCAATACTGAAATTCCTGATTTTGGGCAATGTACTGTGGTTATATAAGAGAATGTAAGTGGTAGATGACTCCAATTAACTTTCACTCATGCCACAAAAGACATATACATGTATAACCACAAATGCAGTAGGAGGGTATAGAGCATTAAAAAACAAAATTGAGCAAAATAAAAATGTATATAATTGGTGCATCTGAATTTTTTGCACTTTTTTAAACATTTTTATGTTTAGATCATGTTAAAATAAAAGAAATTTTAAAGAACTGTATGTCAATGTAATTACAAAAGAAACCCTAAATTTTACCAAAATTATACTGGAAATGTTTCAGAAAGTACACAAAGCCCCAGAAAAATCCTGGCTAGAAAAGCGAAATATATTTTTATAGCACCTTAAGAAAAAAAAAAGAAAAAAGTTAACACTCCAAAATACTCATTTCAGACAGCTGTTTGTTCTAAAACACCAGCAGAAAACGTTCAATTTCTGAAGATGTAATCTAGTATTATCCACACCAGGTGCAATATCCAATCTTATCCAAATAAATCAGTTCAAATGCATGCCTCTAGGAGCACAAAAGGTCAAAATTCGCACAAATTGTCCATCTCAAATAAAGGGAAAAAAATGGGAGAACGGCTCTGCACAAATAAGGTGGCCTTGTGTTCCAGCACAGTTGCTATTAACACAACCACATTGATATTACAGAAAAAAATTACTTGAGGTTAGGTCAAATTGGAAGCTATTTTTTAAACATAATATACACACAAAAATATAATAATTCCTTTCACAGAAGTGAAAGCAAAAAGTCCCTGAGACTCTTTATATATTTACTAAAATAAAGGATCAGAAGTGATTAGGAGTTCTGAAGTAATACAAGCAGCCAGGACTATTTGTCTTTCTCTTTATTCCTTTCTTAGCTTCTGTTTCTTGTACACTCCCCATTTCTTTTTCTCTCAAATACCGTGCAAACCATACACATGACTTAATTTTGCCAGTGGTCTCAGAGCTACATAGGTTAAGGAGTTCATACAGGCACTGCACAAGAACGGCAAATTTATTCTGCCAGGGCATTTAAATGAAGTAAAACATCTTTCGAAGTGTCTCAGTGAAAAGCGATTCCTGCTGGGAATAGTATGTGGGTTTCACAATATAAGCTCTCCCCCACTGAGATACTACACACTTTAGAAAATACCCAGGATGTCATGCACCTGACAGGTAGCTGGGTAAAAGTTTCCTTTGGTTTACAGTGATTTCACTCAAACCTGTATGGCTGCAGTTTAAGAAAGTGACAGATAGGCTGATCAGTGACAGAGGAAGCAAACGAATAACCAAGAATTTGGATTTCATTTGCAAGAATCTAAGACTACATTCATGTTTTAGTTCTTCATTCCTTTAATAGAAGAACTGTCACTTTTTTTAAACTTCTGCTGCAGAAGTCTCCCTGCAGAGATGCAAGAAATTCAAAGAAAAGTAAGAAACAATAGAATAAAATACAAGTTAATATTAACATTTATGATCTTTATGTTATGTGTCAACAAAAAGCATGAAAGTAGTGAGTGAGAAAAAGGACACTAAAGTTCAGCCCTTGTGTAAGTAACTTCACATGTCATTTTAACAATGTGAAATAAATAAGATTTATTATGATTTTCCTCTCTGAGAAATCTAAGACTTACAAGGCAATTTAACTGAGATTATGCAGTTAGGTTGTGGTTTTAAATTCAGACCTATGCAAAAACTAAGTTTCACTCTTTTATTTTCTTTATGGCTTCCTGGAAATTTTCTATTTGTACTTGAAACACCATAAGAGTATCTTAACTTTGCAAATATGACATGTGGAATATAACACAAGAAATAAAAAAAAATTTAAAATAACCAATCCAGATATAATACATATTGTACTTGCAGAAACTCTACTAAAGAAATCCATATTTAATTTGATTAATCAGCCGACTTTATAAGTCAATTGGGTATTATAAATTAATTTTTCCTACTGAAAATATGTTCATGCCTGAGCTAAGCATAAGAAACACTAATAAACTAATCCTTAAAAGAAAAAGTGGTAACAGTACATTTCTTCTTTTGATGACTATTATCTTCCTCCATGAAAAGTGTGTTCTCTGAAAATGACCCACTAAAGTATTTCATTCAGTCTTTCTGTATCCAGTCATTTCTATGTGCCTCATACTTCTTATTATCAGTTGAGGTAGAGGACATAATAAAATTTCCTAGAAGCTTTATTCTAGCAAGATGCTAACCAGATACGAAAGCACATACATTAGTCTAGCAAGGAAAATTTTCCAGAACATCATAACACAAGCCTTAGGGGAATGCACCGAGCCAGTGAACAAGGCAGCTGCCTATTCTAAGACCACACTTGCCCAGCTTGGAAAGCTCAGACCAAATTCCCTGCAGACCTCATCAATTTCACACTTCATCATCCAGAGCAGGTTGCTGCTAATAAGCCATGGGCAGCCACTGTAGTGAGGAGACCATTTTTGATGCATCCCTGAGTCTGTGTACCATGGGAAAAGGCAGAAACACATGCTGTGTTGCACTGGCTAAGTGAAATTGATTATTCATTATTATTAACATATATTTGTTGGCAAAGAACAATATGGAACATGTAATTAGATTAACATCTGCACAGCAAGTTTTGTAATCAGGCAGCACTTGTTTCCCTCTACAGGAGAAAATAAAAAAAGATCGGGATTTTTAGGTTAGGTATTATGTACTTATCTATGTTGAGAGAACCGCTGATTTAAATAAATTCTGGCTTGGCAAAATATCTTCCTTAAAACGTCTTAAAACTTAAGTAATTCTATTGAATACTAATTGAATGTGCCTAAATCCTTTTCCTGTCAATAGATGATGTTTTGCAAAAATATTTCCTCCCAATGAATTAACTTGAAGCTCTTTGTTCACGTTTCTCAGAATATACTTGCTGCACAATAGTCTTTCACATCAAATTTGTTTCTTCACTAAATGAGAAATGAGGTACTATATTTATCATAAACAGTCCCTTTCCATATTTACTTTTGTGGATAAACTGCAAAAATTTGACAAAGAATCAATGTGTAGAAAGTGTTAGTTTTACTGATAGTAATGAAGACTAAAAATGAAAAAAAAGAAAGATCCAAAAATTGAAGTGTCAGGAGAAGTATGCTTGTAAGCACTCTAAGGAATAAATAGTACTTCTTTTCCAAATAAAGATTGGCTTTTCAAATTTTTGTTGACCTCTTGTCATTAAGACACTGACTTTCCTTTTAGGTGAAACACAAATATATTCTCACTTCTGCATCGCTCATGCTTAAAGGGCATCCCTGAGTCTATAAGAAGATACCTAACAAGCTGCAGTGACATCCGCAGAGTAATGGGTTCCATTCTTCAAAGTTGGCCAGGTCAAGAAAGACAAAGAAAGGCAGGGCCCGTTCATGTTAACCAACAGCAAAGAAACAGGGCAGCCGGCTGAATACGCACTGTGGGGATTTTTCTTGCCACAAAACCAAAAACTGAGTAAGACATGAGAATTAGGCAGATTAATGTTGTTTACATGTTAATTGAATAACTTTGACCACAGCCTGATTTTTTTTTTTTAGAAAATGCAATTTTCTAAAACGAAAAAGAAATCCTGGGGTTGAATCTAGAGTTCTGCATATGCTTAAATTAAGTGTTTAACTGTGTTCAACCTTCAAACCTATCTTGTTTTAGGAAAAAAATGTCCAGAAGTATTCAGAAACAAATGATGAACATTGTATCAGCAACTATCTCAAACATTTCGGAGAGAGATTGTGTGTGTGTGTGTGTGTGTGTGTGTGTGTGTGTGTGTGTGTGTGTGTGTCAGAGAGAGGGAGAGAGAGAAGCAAAGAGAGAAAGAGAAAGAGGAAGAGAGAGAGAAGAGGGAAGATGGGGAGGGAATCTGGATAAAGGTTATAGTGCAATTCTTTGTACTAGTCCTGCAAATTTTATAGAAGTCTGAAAACATATTGGAGTAAAAAGTTGAAGAGCAGCAAAAAACTTAGTCACACTGTTACAAAACATACTATAATTCAAAACATATGTGCAGGTAAAAGAAAGTAACTTGACTTCACAAAATACATAACCCTTCAGCATTTTCACTTACTAGAAATAGCAGCTATTATGAGCTGTCACCAGCTTTTCCCGCATTTACATAACAAATGGGACACAAAGACGTGGCCCAACGGCTGATAATCACACTTCTTCAAACAATAAGAATAATAAAGTATAGCTAAGAAAATCGTTTGCTTTTTTTTGGGGGGGGGGAGGTACTTTCTAGCTGGTATTGTAAAGAAAAATATTGCGGAAATGTTCCTGTAAATCCTTCAACCCACTGTGAACAATACCTGAATGTGCATATATGTTAAGTACAACCATACACACAAAGCTGAGCTTCTGCTATTTAACATATCATCTGTATTTGGGTGGTTAAAACAAAATATTTATTGTGTTTTTATTATGCATCAGATGCATTTATTCTATAAAATGACATGATGGAGTAGGGTCTATTATTAGTGTAAAACATAGTAAAGAACATTTTTCTGAAATTCCATGCTTTTCTCTTGGCTGAAATGTTCATCTTCTATGATACCTATCAAAATTGTACCTCAGATGAAAAATTATATCTCAAATGACAATCACAGTCAATTCTTCCTCCATCCCCAAATCAAAATCCATCTTTCCAAGTTGTTATAAGCTATAAGGCTTTATTCAAGAATTTTTAAAAGCTTCTGAATATATGCATTAGTACTAAATCTAAGCAGGGTATGGGGACACATGTCTATTTTTTCTTTTTATTTCTATTTTAGGAAGCTGAGGCGAGAGAGTTCAAGGCTTGATAGTTTGACGCCAGTCTGGCATACATGAGGCTCTGTCTCAAAAATCAAAAACTAAAAAAAAGAAGAAAGATCATAAACAAACCCACTGTTATCTAAGTAGTCTACACACATTTATAGCAAGTAATCTACAAGAGGTCACAGGATAGAAAATTTATTAACATAATTTAAGTTATATAATAAAATATATAAAAGTTATAAAATAAAATATGGGAGAGAACCCTAAAGTTACTGGACACCTAGCGATGAATCTGCCAAGCCAGATAATAATGTAGTTTACAAACATTATCTCATTTAGCCCCCACTACCATTTGAATAAGAGTCTATTAATGTTTTTACTTCGCTGGTAAATTTTGAGAGTTTGGTCTGACTGTAAAGTCTACATCTTCATACTATTTCTTGTTTTCCAGGAGCAGTAGTATGCTTGAGAGCACAACAAGCATGTAAATGAATTATAGTAGAAAACTAAAAAGTAATTAAATTAAAAAGAAGAAGTGGTAAAAAGGATTCTGGGTATCATCTAAGCTGTGCATTGGAAGTTAGACATATGGGGCTGGAGAGATGGCTCAGCAGGAAAGGTTTCTGCAACCCCAGCGATCTGAGTTTGATCCCTTGGAAGCCCACATGGTAGAAGCAGAGAACTGACTTCTGAAAGTTAACACTCTGATCTCTACCCATGCACCATGGCATGTGCTCTGTATCCCTCTCATGATAAAAAGAGAAAAGCCTTTGTTTTATTGGCAGTACTGGACATGTTGAGAAAGCTGCAGGTTATTATAGGAAAGAGAAACTAGCTATGGATGAAACGCCCACACTCTGTATGAAGGGAAATCAATATTACAAAGTGTTTAACTTTCATGTTTCCATTGCTTGTGGTGAACATATGAACTGAACAATTTAGGAGAACAAAGAAGTTTTAGTCCAACTTACAGTTACAAGTTACAGTTGATCAGGATGGCAAAAGAGTAAATCCGCAAAAGCTGAGGGAACTGGCCACACCATATCTACAGGAAGAATGGAAAGCAGGCAGGAACTGTCAAACTTACCAGTCTGCCAATCTCTCTCTCCATCTTGCCCAGGATGAATGGTTCTGCCCACTATGGGCTGTGTTTTCCCACCCACATCATTAGAAAAATCTCCTAAAGATTTGTACAAAGGCTTGCCTTAGCTAAGTAATTCTTCATGGGTGTGCCTAAAGGTTCAGTTCTCAACTGTCAAACTAACACCTGAAACTAAGTGTCAGATAAAGTGGATATACACACTATGATTATGTGTGTGTGCGCGCACGCGTACATGTGTGTGAGTATGTGCTTTGTTAAAAAATTATAGAATTTTAACTTTTTGGATGAAATAAATTCAAATAATTCACTTCTTGTATATCAGGATGTGTTTGACAAAAATATCAATATAGTCTTACTTATCAAACAAATAAATTACTCAACCTTTAATAAGTAACAACACATTAAAAATTATGATTACATGAAGAAAATTAACATTTTAGTCTTTTCACACCAGAATGTGACTAGATGTGATTAAATTATATATCATGAGGATTCACCTGGCAACAATCTTAGAGTGGATTAGAGGGAAGGAGAAAGTGGAGGTTGGGGCGGCACACAGTTAAGGCTCTCTGAAGCAACGGGAGCCCATCCAAGATGGACAGACTATACAGAACATTTGGCACATTTTCTCATCCTGGAGATGAAAACCACCATAAGGCCAAGGCAGAATCTTTAATAACATATTCAGCAGTTCATTTTTGCCAAATAGGATATTTTTCCACACTAAGTGGAACAGATGCTGAGACAAAGCATACTTAGTACGAGATTAAATAAAAGAAAAACTAACACTAACACAAAGAAAGAAGAACTGTACATATGTTGAACTTTTAAACCTAGGGTTTATGTTTCATGCAATTGTCAGTCTCAAGTTAACAGAAAATGGACTATTTTATTTTAGTAGTGATTGTTTTGCCACCCCCTATTAAAAAATACATGACGTATATGAGCAAAGTTTGTTTTCTGATTATGTAAATTATATATTCATAACAATGGTAGAAAGTGTGGATTGTCAAAAAAAATAAATGAGCAAATTAAGTAATCAACTACAAAGTCTAGTCAAAGATAACTATTGATAATAATTCTTGGTATTCTAGGAATGGAACTAAAATTTGCAAAGTTACAGAGGTAGGAAGCCATATGGACTCTTTTGAGAACTTGAAAGCAGATACTTGGAATAAAGGTATGAGAACCATTGTGTAATGGTGGAAGACTACACTTCAGCTGATTGCAAACTGTGACTCAACTTGTTGAGTAAGAAATTGTGGTCACTTAGGATAGATTAATTTCATTCAGGCATTGCTACCTGTTTCCTGTATCACTACTGGTTCCTAAAAACGATCTGCGAACTTACGATGGTGTTCCTTGGGTCAGGACAGGAAAATTACCAACTGCATGTGCCTGTGTGCACACATGTACACACATCTCTATACTCTAATTTTAATATTCCTTATTTGTTTAATTAAGTAGAAAAGATGAAAACAAAATATTACTTCAATCTTCTTTTAATTTTATTTTTGGCCCTAGAACAGGGTCTCATTGGTTGGCCTTTACTCTTGATCTTCAGGCTTCTCCTGCTCAGGTGCTGGGACTACAGGCTTGTACCACTGCACCAAGTGATAAAATTACTTTTAAATATTAAAGATTTAAAGAAATGAATTTTTAACTAGTACAAAACATCTTTTGTTTTAGTAAATGTAAAATGATTCTGTCACTTAAATTAAAAGTTTAAAACAAGTGTGTGTTTATTATTTATGACTTTTGTTTTATATATGTATATATATATTACAGAATGGATCATATGAGTTTAATATCCATACTTAATAATTTTCTTACAAGAAGTATAAGTCATGGGTCTGGAGGGATGGCTCAGGGGTTAAGCCTCTGCCTCCCAAGCAGTAAATCCTGAATTTAGACCCCAGATTCCACTAAAAATGCTAGGTGGAAATGTAAATGGCCTATACTTCAGGCACTGGAAGGAAAAGCCTGGGAAACTCCAGGACAAAGCAAAGAGGCAGTAGTGTAATCCAGGGTGATTCCAAATATCACCCTTGGGCCTCTATAGGCACACATAGTGTCCTCTGATAGACACACACACATACACACACACACACACACACACACACACACACACACACACAACACACATGCAGGCAAAATGTTAAAAAAAGAACTATTAGTCATAAATATTACTTTATAACAGCCAGCAGCAAGAAATCTCTTATATAGTGAACTATGCTAATGTTGAGGTAAAATTTGTATATCTTACTTAGCCAGATACTTTATACATCTTCTGAATACTAACTAAAGAATTATTTTAATTCAATATAAAATATACTGTATAACACTTTCAAAGGAAGGAAATTAAAGTATTTACAAAAGAATAGCTTTTCATTGGTTTAGACCTGGAATAGATGAAATGTTTTATTTTTCTTTTGAAACTAATGCATTTCCGGCTTTTTTAGTTTTAGGAAATTTCTTAAGTAAATATGTAAAAATTGAAATGGTAAGTGTAATTGTCTCTAAGATCTTTTAAAACTCTAAAGAAAAACTTTCACACCTACATAATGCAAAGATCTCACTTTCAAA
The DNA here is from genome assembly GCA_023101885.1 of Typhlomys cinereus. Taxonomy (NCBI): domain Eukaryota; kingdom Metazoa; phylum Chordata; class Mammalia; order Rodentia; family Platacanthomyidae; genus Typhlomys; species Typhlomys cinereus. The sequence goes on from JALPQD010000010.1 coordinate 346,394, forward strand.
GCAATAATGGTAACATACATGCATAAAATATGCAAATACACATTAATTGCACAAAAAGTATCATGCCACCTCTTGTCAAAACACTTTGTGAAAAATGGTTTAAGCTAAAAGGCAAAAAACTGTAAAAATTTTCATGAAAAGAAAATAATCACTTTCTCATATTTTAGTAGTGTATTTACAATTTTGTAAACCAAACTTTAAGAATTTCACACACAAACATGCACACACACATTCATAGGAGGGATTAGAGAAGGGAATAATAAAAGCCAGTATTGTGACTTGGGGTGAAACCAGCAGACAGATGGTTTGGTAAATAGTCTTTGAAGATCTGTCAAGATGGTGTATTACACTTACCACCTAGTCTAAATGACCCGAAGAGAGAGGGGCATGATGCCTATGGTTTTTCTTTATATCAATATGAAAACCCATGTTCAGTTATCTTTTAGCTTCTTCACTCTATAAGCAAACTTGTTACAGATACTGCAATTGTGAATAAGCTATTCAATACAGAGAAAATGCTACTAAGTATAAAAGTGGGAAAAAAATAATCAAAGATTCAACAACTCAAGCCAGTTACCATTACTCAAGCAAATTAGCTAACAAGAGTTTTTATTGCAACTATTCTGATAGGCACAAAAGTCAGTAAAAGGTAGTTCTATCATATGTTGATTCTGACATGAGCATTACAGTAGCAGAACTATAAAAGCCATAAGTCCAAGTGTGTTTGACATAGTAATGCAACTTCAGAGTGGACTGTCTTATCATAAAATTCAAATAACACAAGGAAGAAGGGCATTTATATGACTTCATAATAATCTATATTAACACGATACTACATGGAACCAGGTAAAATGACAATGATGGCTGATGTGATGACAAGCAAATGTCTTATTTGTACCTGATGTTCAACAAGAAGAAAAACTGCCAAATCATGCCACATCCATTCAGTGAAAATACAAGAAAGGGAGGTGCTTTTCCAAAATAAAAAATTCATTATATGAATCATAGTCATAAAAGTGACTCTAACTAGCGGAAATGAGATTAATCAAAGGAAAAGAATAGTCAAGTCTCAGTGTCTGTACCAGTTAGTATCAGCTGTCAACTGACACTTGGGGTGGACCTCTGCATACACCTATGAAAAATCACGTAGTTAAGACAGGCCCCTGAGACAAGGCAGTAAGAGATTGTGTAATGGCATAACTGATGTGGGAAGGCCCAGTCTACAGTGGGTAGGACTATTCCCTGGGCAAGCAATAAGGTGAGGAGAGCTGGTTAGCATTTTTAGCAAGCTAGAAACCAACACTGTCTTGCCCCTTCTGCTCTTGCAGTGGATGTGATATGCCCAAATCCTTTTTCTTCTGTTGGTAACTCTCCTGCTATACTGGCTGCAACCTGGAATCATGAACATGAATAAAATCTCATTCTTCCCCAGAATTATTTGACTTATGTATTTATTATAGCAATGAAGTGATAGAGTATCTTTACTAACAGTTTGCTGAGATCATTTGGTCTGAAATCTAATCCCTGCCTCCAATTGGCTCTATTCAACAAAACAGAATTATTTTTCTGTTCCCCACACCTTGTGGATTCTGCAATTTTGGACAATCATTGCCACCAAAAGAATCAAGATGGCAGGAGGGAAAAGCAGAATATTTCTCCTTTCCTACTGTTTCTTGGAGTATCTCCTCCAACATCTGAATCTCCTTTGAATATGGCTGACCCACACAATCCTTGCTTCCAGTTCTACCTTCTGATAAGTGGCCTCAGCTCTTGCATCCTGGTCACACAGCCTCCTCCAAGTGGCTTCCTATTGTTGCCATTCTCTAGAATGAGTCATAAAATCCCTATCCTTAATATGTTACCAATACCTATATGAATATGTTTGCCCTATTTAAAGAACTGAAGAGTGTTTTTTATTTTCAGAAAGGACTCTAAATAATCAAGTACTTAGAGTTAATGTAAAAGGAAAAAAGATGGCTGCTAATAAATACATTGATATACATATATATATCTCATATATACATATATAATGTATATACATGTGTGTGTATATATACATACATATATATACATATATATACATATACATATACATATATACATATATATATATATATATATATATATATATATATATATATATATATATAGTGCATTTGTACTTGGTGTACAAGGAACTCTGGTTTCAAGGCATCCAGCCCTAATAATGTAGCAATCTTCTCAGCATGAATACAAGTAATCTCTCTCAATAGTCCATATGTTCAAGGCTTAGTGCCACTGTGCGCTAACTGGGAAGCTGTGTACTGTTAAGACATGGAGTCTAGTGACAGGCTCTTAGATCACCTGGGGCAAATCCTCAAAGGTGGCCATAGGAGGCTGATTTCTTCTTCTAGCTTCCTGACTCCAGAAGTGAAGGGTGAGTTGTCACATGTGGTCACTTTGACATGTTACCCTAGTCAGCAGCTGGAAGGCATGTGACTATTCAATCTTTGACTGAAAACTCAAAATTGTAAGACAAAGTAAGTCTCCCCCCCTCCCCGCCCCATTATTCTCACTGTAGGTCAAGGCAAACAACTTCTGAAAGCTATCACACTAGCATCATCCCTTGTCAAAACTGAAAAGACATGATGAAATTAGTAAACATCTAATGTTTTTCTCATTGGTAATTTAAGGGCAAACATCCTCATATGCTATATACTAAGAGTATGATTCATAGAATCAGGCTGTTTTGATTAAATTGTGTTCCTAACTACCAAGCTCATGTTGAAGATGTGGCCTTCATAATTGCATCGCAGAAGACAGGGTCTGTAGTGAGGTAATAAATAATAAGATAATAAGTGCGGGGGTCTATAGAGTAGTACTTTGGTATAGGTATACAAGGAGGAAGAAAAAACTAAGAGTAAATGTGTACAGATGAAAAATCACAATAGAATACAGCAATATGGCAGCCTGCAAACCAGGACAAGAAGTCTTAACAGAAAGTAACCTGCCAACAACTTAGTTTTGAACTTTTGACAATTAGAACTGTGAGAAAGTAGAATTCTGTTGTTAAAATGGCCTGTGCCAGATAGAAAGTGACCATTTTTGAACTGGAGAGGTGGCTCAGGGGTTAAGCCTCTGCCTTGCAGGCGGAAGGTCCTGAGTTCGGATCCTAGACCCCACGTAGAGATGCCAGGCAGAAGCGGGGGGGGGGGAGGGGACGCCCTGCATTTCTGGTCCTGGTAGAGTGGAGCCTGTGAATCCCGGGGCAGAGTAAACAAGGAGGAGGTGGAGGCATCCATGGTGGTTCCCGAATTTGCCCATGGTTCTACACACACACAATACATACACACACGCACACACATGCACAATTGAATAGATAATAATAAAAAAGAAAATTTTTAAAAAAAAGAAAGTGACCATTTTGCAAATGGGTGATTGACCCCTCTCTCACTGCAGTCTCCTACTTTTATTCCATCTACCTTTGAATAGACTCTTATAACAAGACTCTAATTTAACAGTTTTTTATCTCTGGCCAGGGGGTGACTTCCAGTACCCATCAGGATGAAGCCAAGGGCATTGTAGGAGCAGCAAAACTGAAAAAAAAAATCAACAAACCATAATTCAGAACATCAGAGACTCTATATCAACCCCCTGGAACTGGGCCGGCCTAATCTCTCCCCATCCTGAAGCTCAGGGAAATTTTCAGAAGAGGGGGTGGTAAGATTGTAAGTGCACAAGGATGGGAAGAGTCATGATATGCAAGATACTCCACACAATTTAGGGCTGAAGCAATCATAGTAGGACTTTGCATGACCTGCGCTATGTCCAACACATTATTGACCCCACAAAGTCTAGCATGGACTAAAGGCACTAGGATCCTTGGAGGCTAGGGATTGACAGTCACAGTAGTGTTCCTAAGCTTAAGGGGAACACAGGAAAGGGTTCTGGGCAATGCCCCTGGGTCTTTGCACCTCATTGGAGAGGAGGACCCAGAGGAGAGTTTGGCATGCACACTAAAGGATGCTCTGGGGATTGGGGGGGAGGGAGAGAGGGAGAAGCACTGGGGGATGAGAAGGGAGGGGGGGAGAGAGGGAGGAAACAGGGAGGTTGGGGAGAGATGGAAGGAGGGAGGGGACCGGTGTACCTGTTAAGTTTGTATGGGCGGAAATAATAATAAAAGAAAAAAAAATGGCTCAGCCTAGTGTCTTATTATGGAAGCATAAGCAAACTAATACACTAATACCATTTCTTTCCATGGTAGCCAGTTATAAATAGATGAATTTTGCAGAGATGTAAACTATTAACTACATTTTGGGGTCTGTGAGATGGCTCTTGGGTAAGGTGCCTGTATGCAAACTTGGTAACCCGAGTTCAATCCCTAGAGTACACATGGTGGAAGAAGAAAAATGATTTCCAAAAAGTTGTCCTCTGTATACCTACTGTAATTTTCTCCTTTTTCTTTTTCAAATAAAAAATTTTAAAAAAATTTAAAAGACTATATTTTATATGTTTCAGCTGAACAAGTAAGAGTTTACAAAATATATTAAAGATACTGAAAATCACAACTTTTGGCATATAACAGCTTTCATATAGCATCAAAATATCTTGATGTTAGTCATATGTTTGCCTTTTCAATATGTTCAGTGTTCAGTAGCTATTTTTAAGGTCACTTAGGTTTACAATACACTTTGAGATGAAATAAATTGTACTTGATTTGTGAACTGAGTCTTACATGAAAATGGGAAATTGGCTAATCTTTCAAAATTTAATGCATATTTTTAGTTATAGAATACAGGAGTTAAAAAAAACATTTTTCTCCAAAAAGATATCCACATAAAAGTTAACATTACTGGCCCACAAAATTACAGCCATTTGGTCTTTGACAAAGGGGCCCAAAGAATCCAATGGAAAAAGAACAGCATCTTCAACAAATGGTGCTGGCAAAAATGGATCTCCACATGCAGAAGATTAAAGCTGGACCCATACTTGTCACCATGTACAAGACTTAATTCCAAATGGATCAAGGACCTTGATATCAGGCCAAAGACTATAAAAACCATAGTTGAAAGGATAGGGAACTCCCTCGAGCTGATTGGGCTAGGCCAACATTTCCTAAACAGACATCCAATGGCACAGTCACTGCTACCAACTCTCAACAGTTGGGATCTTGTGAAATTAAAGAGCTTCTGTTCAGATAAAGAGATTATAACACGAGCTCAAAGGCAACCCACAGAATGGGAGAAAATCTTCACTAACCACATATCTACTGTCCAGAGTGCGCAAAGAATGTAGAAAACTAAACTCCAAGGAAAACAATGGCCCAATTAAAAAATGGGCCCTGGAACTTAAAAGAAACTTTACCAGGGATGAAATTAAAATGTCTAACAAATATCTGAAAAAATGCTCCACTTCCTTAGCCATCAGCGAAATGCAAATCAAAACTTCCCTGAGATATCATCTCACCCCGGTCAGGATGGCAAAAATCCACAATACAAACAACAACAAATGTTGGAGAGGATGTGGAGAGAGGGGAACTCTCCTACATTGCTGGTGGGAATGCAGGCTCATACAGCCACTCTGGTGAGCAGTCTGGAGATTCTTAAAGAAATTAAAGATTGAAATGCCATGTGACCCTGCGATTCCACTTTTGGGTATAACCCCCCATACAGCAGAGGTTCACCTCGATAGCACAAGCACAACCATGTTCATAGCAGCACTGTTTACAATAGCAAAGTCATGGAATCAACCCAAATGTCCAACAGTTGACGAGTGGATAAGGAAACGGTGGTACATCTATACAATGGAGTACTACTCAGACATCAAAAATGATGAATTACTGAAATTTGCCGGGAAATGGATGTCATTAGAAACAATTATATTAAGTGAAGTATCCCAGACCCAGAAAATTAAGCGCCGTATGTACTCCCTGATGGGTGGCTCCTAATACCAAACCCACCCAGCCCATCTTGAGACACTCATAGGTAAATCTATGTATTACCTACAGTAATTGTAAGGATTATGAACAGGAGGGATGGGGTTGGAGGGCCACACCAGAAACAAGGAGAGAAGTGACCATGTTACAGTAGAGAAAATAGACCTCCATCAAGGACTGCAAGAAAGTAATGTGACACCTAGTTAAGTTCACAATTCGTTCCTGATCATTTACAACCAAGGGGGTATGAACTCACCAGAAGCGGAGGGCATATAGTCCGGCAGATTAAAAAGCATCCATTTTGCATACCATTTTGCATATCCATTTTCTAATGACATCCATTTCCCGGCAAAATGGATTGACCCTCCCATTGCCTAACGCCATATGACCCTGCGATTCCAATTTTGGGTATAAGTATTACATCTACCCTTGAATATGCTCTTATAATAAGACTTCAGTTTAACAGCTTTCTGTCTCTGGCCAAGGGGTGACATACAGTGCCCATCACGATGGAGTGAAGGGCATTACAGGAGCAACAAAACTGCAAAAGAAAATCAATGAACCACTATCCAGAACTTCAGAGACTCTATATCAATCACCTAGAACTAGGCCAGACTAATCTCTCCTCATCCTGAAGCTCAGGGACATTTGCGGAAGAGGGGGCGGTAAGAGTGTAAGAGCAAAGGGATGGGAGGAGCAATGATTTGCAAGATACTCCACACAAGTTAGGGCCGAAGCAATCATAATTGGACATTGTATGCCTGGCGCAATGTCCAACACACTATTGACCTCACAAAGTCTAGCATCTGCTAAAGGCACCAAGATCCTTGAAGGCAAGGGATTGACAGCCACAGTAGTGTTCCTATGCTTAAGGGGAACACAGGAAGGGGTTCAGGGAAATGCCACTGGGTCCTTGTACGTCATCGGAGAGGAGGGCCCAGAAGAGAGTCAGGCATGCACAAGAAAGGACTATGGGAATCGGGGCGGGAGGCACAGGGGAATGGGGCGGGAGGGGTGAGGGGAAGGAGAGCAGGGGGTTCGGGGGGGAGGAGGAGGGAGGGAGGGAACTGGCGTACCTATTAAGTTTGTATGAGCTGAAATAATAATAAAAATGTATTATATTAAAAAAAAAAAAAGAAAGAGACACCATGTATAGCATGATTGGAGACCTGGAAACAAAAAGAATTATGAGTTCTATAAGCTTACAAAGGCTTTATACCATTGTCATATAGCCTGGCTTAGCTTATGCACAAGGGGCATGAAAGTTGGCACTAGGTAGAATCATAAATCTATTTTGCAATTACAATGTGGAAGGAGCTGGACTTCATTTTTCTCCCCTCACACCCCAAGTTCTAAGTCTACTGCAGAGTCTGGTCACTCAGTTCTTTACCTTAAGGCAGAGAGGCTCACAAGGCACGTTTCCTGATTTCTTCCAGGCTGCTGCAAGTGGTTGCTTAAGCTACCACAATCTTCTTAATCTATCACAAAGCAACAGGTCAATGATCTAATAGTAACCGTACTAATGTCACTGTTCTTTAAAGAACATTTTTCAGGAAATAATATGAGAAAATACAAAGGCAATGGGAAGTTGTTAGTTGTTCTTTGTCTAAACAATAGAAAGTAATTTTGAAATCTTAAATGAAAAAAATTGGCTTTGATTACGTGGGGGAAAGTACAGATGATAACATTAAAGGATGTCAAGAGCTGATCCCAATTTTACCAATGTAGTTATAGCTGGCATTGCTCTGTGAACCTAATTTTCTGACATTTACTTGGTTCACTCCTCTATGCTAATTCTCTCTCGTATATCTTTATTCATTATTATTCTCTCAAATATTGTTCTCGCTCAGAGTTTATTTTAATTCAGATATCATTACTGTGTTTCATGGCCAAAGTCAAGATTTGCTTGGAAACTTTCCCAACCAAGAATCAATCTTCTTTTTAATATTTCAGGTTATCTACTGCCTCTGTTTTTCCAATTCAATCATCTTTTTTTTTAAAGGAAATTATATTCTTAAAAGATGATGTAATTGAATTGACAAATATTGGTAAGATCAAAGTTTCTTATAAAAGAAGGAATTACAAAAAAAAACACAAAATAGTTTTAAGAATTTACTTAAAGAAAAAAGTTTTGGAAGACACCAAAGTAATATAAGTTTATTGGAGCTGCCTTCTCTCATGGGTTTCCAAATAGGAAACCCTACTGCAGATCTTTCTGACCTAGAATTTACTGCATTTGATATATAAATTTTCTTCTGTGTTTTTCTCATCTCCTCTCTTCCTTGGTAACCTCTTTTTTTAATAGAAAATATAGGGGGAAGTATGCATCTCTTTGGAGGCAATGCAGCATTTATAATTAAATGCAATTATGCTGCAGAAAGGCTTGCTGATGGCGCTCATCTCTCCTTAAAACAAAGCCACGGAGGGATCACCTTAACAAGAACCTACATGAAGTGTGTCATCACAGCAGTCAGGAGTAAGATCACTCCAAGTTCAAGGCTAGCCTCATCTACCTAACGACCAGGCCAGCTGCAGCGACATACACCCCATCTCAAAAAATGCAACTAAAGAAACAAATAGGGAACCTACACTAACACAGCTGTTTTAGTTTAACAGCTTCATTCCTGCTAACAAGTGTAAGTCACATGATGACACTTGGGATAAAAGGAGTCTATGTGTCTGAAAAAATGCACAATATTTACTCTTTATGAGTGTCATCTTTAATTTCAGAGTGCCCATTATGATCAAATGTTTCCAGAACATGAGCAGTTTCAAAACATATTCTATAATGTCCTATCCTATCTTTACCACTGCATTCATCAAGTGGGAAATCATACAAAATGACATGACAGTATTAACAGAAAGAACAATAAAGTTAGAAAAATAGAAGAAATTATTTGAAGAAACCATATTCTTTTTTATTATTAATACGTTTTTTATTATTATTTCAGCTCATACAAACTTAATAGGTACACCAGTTCCCTCCCTCGCTCCTCCTCCCCCCGTACCCCCTGCTCTCCCTCCCCACCCCCCTCCCTCCCCATCCCCCAGTGCCTCCCGCCCCAATTCCCAGAGAGTCCTTTCTTGTGCATGCCTCATTTTCCTCTGGGCCCTCCTCTCCGATGACATACAAGGACCCAGTGGCCTTTCCCTGAACCCTTTCCCGTGGTCCCCTTAGGTATAGGAACACTGCTGTGGCTGCCAATCCTTTGCCTCCAAGGATCTTGGTGCCTTTAGCAGATGCTAGACTTTGTGAGGTCAACAGTGTGTTGGACAATGCGCAGGGCATGCAAAATCCAATTATGATTGCTTCAGCCCTAACTAGTATGGAGTATCTTACATATCATTGCTCCTCCCATCCTTTTGCTCTTACACTCTTACCGCCCCCTCTTCCGCAAATTTCCCTGAGCTTCAAGATGGGGAGAGATTAAACTGGCCTAGTTCTAGAAGAAACCATATTCTAACAACAAGAGTTGAAGTTATCTTGGAAACGAAAATTCTTTATACTAATTTAATATTCATTTAATTAAATAAGTTCAAATTTTAAATCTCTTTGGCAAAAATGTCAAAAGTTTCAGGGTTTTAATTCCTCTACCTGATTCTTTATCTTACAATTTTAAGATTTAAGAATAGGAATATTAAGCAGCAATTTTCTTTTTTTATTATTAATACATTTTTTATTATTATTTCAGCTCATACAAACTTATTAGGTACACCAGTTCCCTCCCTCCCTCCTCCTCCCCCCGTACCCCCGTTCCCCCTCCCCAACCCTCTCCCTCCCCATCCCCCAGTGCCTCCCACCCCAATTCCCAGAGAGTCCTTTCTTGTGCATGTCTGATTTTCCTCTGGGCACTCCTCTCCGATGACGTATAAGAACCCAGTGGCCTTTCCCTGAACCCTTTCCCGTGTTCCCCTTAGGTATAGGAACACTGCTGTGGCTGCCAATCCCTTGCCTCCAAGGATCTTGGTGCCTTTAGCAGATGCTAGACTTTGTGAGGTCAGTAGTGTGTTGGACAATGCGCAGGGCATGTAAAGTCCAATTATGATTACTTCAGCCCTAACTTGTATAGAGTATCTTGCATATCATTGCTCCTCCCATCCTTTTGCTCTTACACTCTTCCCGCCCCCTCTTCCGCAAATGTCCCTGAGCTTCAGGATGAGGAGAGATTAGTCTGGCCTAGTTCTAGGTGGTTGATATAGAGTCTCTGAAGTTCTGGATTGTGGTTTGTTGATTTTCTTTTGCAGTTTTGCTGCTCCTGCAATGCCCTTCACTCCATCCTGGTGGGCATTGTATGTCACCCCCTGGCCAGAGACAAAAAGCTAAGCAGCAATTTTCTATAACAGGTTTGATCACTAAAAGTAATTTCAGGGAAAATTATAGCATGAATTGAAGGAAGTTACATAATGAACTATTCTTCCAAAACATTCCTTCTAACATCATCAAACTTCCTTTCCATAGGTTAACATTTATAATTTTATCTGGGCAGCAGCAATACAGAACAGTGCAACTTCCACAAACAAGGATCTGGACGAAGGCTACAAGAGGGACTATGTCATATTATGAAGTATAGTTGGAGATTTTGAGTCTGTACTCAGTTGACCGACAGATATGCGTCTTGATCTGTCTCACACTGCATGCTACCTAACCTCCACAGCACCTCCAGTTCTCTCATGTCAAGTGATCTCCAATGTGCTTGCCAGCTCTTGAAAGGTTTACCTGCATGGACTCCTGAACAGGTTTCTTTGCCTTTCTTTGCATGGGGTTTAATTAGTGGATACCTATGAATAGTAAGAACTATATCTACTAGTCTCTATATGGGCCCCTGACAGAACTCCTGAATCCCTTGAGATTTCACAGGTGATAAAGAGTATCTTTTGTTCTAAGGTGGTGACTCTTGGTAAGCTAATTGGTTGAGCACTGTCACCAAAAGGTCAATTCATGATTATAAGAGACAGGTTAAAAAAAACATTTAAGACAACTAATCCATGGATAAAGCCTCCATAAAAATCTTTGAACAGGGGAGGGGGAGATGGCTCAGTTGGTCAAGTGTTTGCTGCCTGTGCTAGTTAGATACATAGGTATCAACTTGACAACTGCAGGCTAAACTTCGGGCATATTTGTGAAGAATTAGTAGTTAAAGCAAGACCTGAGCAAGTCTCCGGGAGCTTATCTAATTGATGGGGGGAAGACCCATTCCATACTGGGTGGACCGTTCCCTAGGCACGTGGGTCAGATGGAAGGAGCTGGTTCAGCACTTGGGCATACTTAGATACACTTCGGCATGCTGACATGCAGGCATTCTTGTAGGCACGAAAGTGCATCCTTATCCTCTGTCAACTTTGGATATGGTGTGGTCAATTTCCCTCAGCTTCTGGTGTTGGTATAAATTCTTCTGCCAAACTGGACTATGAACTACAATGAAGAATCGTGAGCAAGAATAAAAACTCCTTTTCCCCAGAAGTTGCTTGGTTGGTTGCTACTTTACCAGCATGTTTAAACAAAATGCACTACTTCCAAGCATGAGGACCTGAGGTGGATCCCCAGAAGCAATATGAAAAAGAAGCTGGACATGGGAGTGCTGATTTGTAATCTCAATGTTGGGGAGGTGGAGACAGGCAGTTCCCCAGGTCTCCCTACCTAACTAGCCTCCTTGACAAGGACCAAGACGCGAAAGACTCTTGTCTCAAAAGCAAAGTGACAGTGCCTGAGGAATGACCCCTGCAACCAACATCTGGCCTTCACACACACATGCCTCATGAAAACAAACACATATACACCTGAGCTATGGGACCACTGAACACATTTGTGTGCAGGGAGGGACGAGCAGAAGCTATTTTAGCCAGGACTGTCTAGACCTCGCCCCATGTATTTCTTCATCTGGCAGTACATATGTATTATACCTTTAATTTTATCATATCTTTCATTGGTAAACTGGTAATGTAAATTAAATGTCTCTCTGAGATATGTGAGCCCTCTTTGCAAATAAACAGAACTCAAGGTGGACACTATGGGAACTTCAGTTTATAGCAAGTTGGTCAGAAGTAAAACGTATAACCTATTAACTTGCCAGAAGAAAAGAGCTGTCTTGTGATAGGGTAGTGAGCCCTGACCCGTGGATATACAGTCTTCACAAATAGTCAGAATTAAACTGAAATCAGATATCAAACCAGAGAACTGTATGGTACGTGTGCAAAAACTTCTAAAATCCAGTATCAGAAGTGGTATGTTGAGTGGGGAGTCAGAGTAGGTACAACTGTTTTTTCCTATTTCTCAGAACATCCGTAGTAGATGAGATAATAATAGAAACTGAAAGCAGGCCTAACTTCATCTGAGCAGGTTGCCTCTGTCTGCCTTTCCCGTACTGCCCCATTCAAAGCAAGCTCTTTTCTTTTCCCTCTTCATAATTCTGTCACTCGGGTGAAACTGCTCTATAGGTACTAACTGCAGGTTCTTTCATTATCCCTTTGCTACTTTGATGCTGCTCAAATATGATCCCAACTTGAATGTACATTCTTTTCCTACTTGTAATCTAATCAATATAATCACAGTTTTAAAGTCTTTATTCAAAAGTCTAAGTAAAAAATCTAATGTCTCTTAAAGAATAGCTTTGTATATTTGAACACTGCTCATTGAGATTGTTTTGCTTAAAAAAACTTATCAAATCATTAAATGGAAACTCAGACCTACAATCTATTTAAATCTAACAATAACTCAAATTTGCAGCAAACTAATTATATTAGAAGACAGCAAGTGAGGATAACAGGAAAACAATTTTAAGTTATTTTCTTTAATATTTCCTTTCATGGCTAGCTTTCTTTTTTCTTCTTTTTAGTGAAATAAAATGAAGAGTTCATAAGTTCCTAGACATAATGTACTTAATTCATAGTTTGTGTGTGTGACACAGAGAGAGAGAGAGAGGAGAAAGAATAACCTTACCTATTGAACTAGTAATAATTTAATGACTGATTTGCTAGATGTACATTGCCATACATTTTTTTCACAGCAAAAGTAAGTAAAGCCTTAGCATAATATGCTTTGTTTTTTACATAAAGGAATGCCCTGGAATTAAAATATTTGATTTTATGAAATAATTTCTGTATGATCATATGCGATGTGCTTACTTTTGGACAGAAAACATGTAAAATTTTGCATTATTTATACAGAATACAGTCGACATTGAAGTGTCACTATAGATTTCCATATAAAATCTTATTTTTTTCTATAAATGAGCATATGAAATTCACATCTATACACTACACTGTTGATTACTAGTGTCATATACTTATTCAAAGTGAATGTAGGTTTCTATTTATAACTATGTTTCCTTGCCCCTTCTGATTATTCAACTGTATTGTTACAGAGCTTGTGAGCTGCTAGATCATTAGGGAAATTTCTGTGCTTCAGGTTTCTCTGCAATTCAAGCTGGCCTAATTAAATAAATAAAAATAATGAATGAGTTTGGGTGCTAAGAGGAGCAGGTTCAAAATACAGAACATAACAACTCATTGTGTAGTTGGGCTGGCTTTTATTATAAATGGCTGGAATAACACAGAGCATGCCAATTAAACCAAAGGTCTAATACCAATTAGTTCCTATTAGCAGAAAAACAAGGATATTCATCTACTGTCTTTCCATCTCCTAATGTGATTGTAAGCACTTAGCTGTAAAAAAATAATTCTTACAAGCTTAATATAAAGAATTTTTTGTTTAAATTTAAAGACTATTTTATTATACTTTAAGTTTAACAACTGTGTTACTATGAAATATTCAAAAGAAGCATGGAAAAGAATCCAAGAAATAAAGTATATGAAATATGAAGAAATGCTTAATTATAACTTTGTGAAAATAATGATTATTTAATAATTAATAATAATTTAATTATATAATTATATAATTAAAATGCAACTAATTTGCTAATTATAAATATAAATTGTATTTAGAGTATTCTGAGTAGTTACATGTAGTTGATAATAGCTTTTTCAATATTTTCAGCAACTAATTCCTTCATCTTCATTAGAAATTACATTAAAGACTAAAACTAATCACTTAAATGATTAAAGATCATTTAGAACAAAAGAGTTTCCCTATTTTGGTTTCATAACTACTATACCACTTAAAATAATCTACTGAAAACTTACCATCAATAATTTAGGATATATACAAATTTTTACCAAAAGCTGCCTCATTCTAAGCATTAAAGCCTGTTATCACAGTATCCATTAATCTGTTATCACGGAAAAAATTAATAGAAGAAAACATATTCTGGAAGTAGGTAGATATCCCAGTCCCTGGATAATGCACACACTGAGAAAAACAGCAATTTTTTTAAATTACGTCCACACCCATACATCAGAGCAGTTTTGCTAAGTCAGAATGTCTGCACCCCACATGAACTAGTTGAAGACGGGTCAGGAAAGTTGGTGAGTGCCAAACTTCAGAAGCAAGTGTTTTCTTACTAGTTAAATCCTATTTTAATCTTTTAAAGCAATGCAGTATCTGAAAAATATTACTTAGCCATATTCATCTTCAAATGTGTAACCTAAGGTTATACCAATGGACTCATAACAATCCTAAACTAATCCACAACAATTCTACAGTTTGCTATCACTGAAAGACACAGATCCAACAGCTATTGGTCAACAGTACTCATTTTGTTCATTTGTAATAAAAAGAAACTTTGAATACTTTAAATTGTACATTTGACCTAATAACATGAACTTTGGGTAAGCTGTATACTCATATAGATATTTCCTCACATCAAATACTTCTATTTTGTTTTAAAAATAATATTGTTACAGCATCTTATATAATCTATCCTACACACTAGATATTTATTTAAACCTTTCTGGGAAATCAGTCAGTATGGTATCTACTTCCAAAGTACTTAATAACAGGATCTATAATTAAGAGTTTTGAAGTCTCGCCCTAGAGGATAGAAGAACACATAATAATACTGGAAAGACATAATACATCTATCAACTAAAGGAAAAACAAACTTGCATCTTTTTTCTTCCTTTGTTCATATGCTATAGTTAATATACCTTTTTTAAAAAGGTATGTTACTTTCCTAAGAAAAAAAGCTAGTTTCATAACATATAAACAGACAAGAAAATGAGCTACAGACAACATGGATTTAAGTGATGTGCTGGTCTTACCACTGTTTCCCTAGTTAAAGAATCATTGCTTTCCCACAGAGATACTGGCTGTGCCCTAATTTTGTACTTTTAAATTAGCAAAACTGAATTTAATCGGCTATGTTTGCATATCTCATTTACAGCAAAGTAGTTCAAGATTTTGCTAGTAGTATGTTATATGATATACTTTATGCATAGATGATGAATTTAAGTTCAAAATGAACTTATTCATCCCATCATTCTGATAGTCAAAATAAAATAGTCCCAATTTTTGTATTTTCTGTACCTTCTACAAAGTATTCAGAAAAGATCAATAATTAGTGAGAAATATTTTGATATTCATTATTGTTGATTTCTTCCAATATCTACTACTGTAAGTTCTTTTTTTGGAAAAAAAAAACCTACAGAATTACAAGAAGTCGTAAAAAATAGTTTATGGAGTTTTAGGAACTCTTCACCCAGTTTCCCCAATGGGAAAATCTTCAAAAGATGCACTACAATATTGAAACTAGGAAATTAGTTTCTTAGTGCCATCCTACTAACTACAGACCTTACTTCTCCCCAAGTTTTGCACAAGTTCATTTCTGAGCATATGTATCATTTTATGCCTTTGATCCCATGTACATGTTCTTGTGACCAACCACCTCATCACCTCAAAGGGCGCTTCTGTTCTTCATCTTTCTCACTTTACCATGAATAAGAATTCTGTTGGGATAGGACTTTTTTAAACTGAGCATAAGATCCAGGGAGCTACTCGTTATGCTACCTGGGCTTCAATTGTCTGATAGTTGTTTTTACTTAGTATGGTTTCTGGATTTAATTTCACTGTACCACCAAAAGTGGCCAACAACTTTTCAGTCAGTGCATTATATAGTGTTTTATGTGACTTATTTTGCCAGTGGTATGGTAAGGGGATGGAGATTTAGAATGAGTACTGGATAAAGACCTTCATTCCTCTGATGGAAAAAAAAAAATCATAGTGCCCATATATCCTCTTCCCACTTTTCATGATCCATCCCTTTTTATTGCTGGGTCGTATTCCATTATATGGCTCTAAATAAGTAGTTTAATCATTCACCCACTAAAGGAGAGCTAGGTTGTTTTCAGTATGGAGCTAATAATAGTATCGCTGTACAGATTTATTTTCAGATTTTTTTGTGTGAAAGTGAGTTTTCAATTTCTTAGAATAAATGTCCAAGAGTCTTTTGGTGTTTGTATATTTAGTTCTGTAAGTAATAAAAAAAATTAGAGTGGTATTATAATTTTACATTCCCACAGTCAATGCATAGTGTTCTTTCTATCTATCTATCTATCTATCTATGTATCTATCTATCTATCTGTCTGTCTGTCTATATTTTTTGCATAGTGTTTTTGCACTTGGTCAAAAGAGTACTCACTATACAAAGCAAATAGAAAATCTGTTAACTGTAATTTACTAATGATTTAGTGGAAATTCTATGTTTGTATAAACTATTTTTTAGAGATATTTATGCCAGATAAATTTTAATGAGTACTTTAAATAAAACTTTAAAACATCAAAATGCCTGATAGAACTTCATTCTGGACAAAAGTGAAACAGTTACAAATTTGTAGTGTTCTGAGTTAAATATGGTCACATATTGAATTTCATAGTGAACCATAACTTAGTGAAATAAAAAAAATTATGTTAGGGAAAAATTTCCCAGAAAAATAAAGGCAAAAAACTCCTTCAATCTCATTTTTTGGGAATGTTTTTAGCATTTTAAATACCAAAAAAATTCCAAATGTAGGAGATTCATAATCTAAAGATAATCATTATAAACAAAAAAAGTCACAGAGAATATATTTTTACATTATGTCACTGGAAGACTGCTTAAAAGTAAGACAATATTGGGGCTGGAGAGATGGCTCAGGAGTTAAGCCTCTGCCTTGCAGGCGGAAGGTCCCGAGTTCAGATCGTAGACCCCACGTATAGACGCCGGGCAGATCCCGGGGCAGAGTAAACAAGGAGGTGGAGACGGTCCGCGGTGGTTCCCAAATTCGCCTGTGGTTCTGCGCACACACGCACACACGCAAAATTGAATTTAAGACAATATTATGCAAATTTTGAGTTTTATACAGTGTGGTAAAGTGCAAATAAGCCTAGTATTTCGGGAAATTTTTTTCTCCAAAGAAATAGTAATTAAATTAATTAATTAATTAACTAGATTAAAGCAATAGTATATTATCAAGATACTTCTATTATCACTTTAATTTGCTTGTATGAAGTAAGTTTTAATAGCTAAAAAATGACTCAAAAGTATGTGGAAGTTCTTATATTTGATTTATTCCATGATCAAAACAGGAAAAGAATTAAGTTGTAAGGAAAACTATGGACAGCTTGATGTCCACGTGGCTATGGTGGTGGTAGACCCCCCCACTCTGCAATTCATCAGCTAACACTGCTCCGTAAGGTCCTCACAGCTGCACAAGCAGCAGCCCTGGGAGCACTCAGAAGCCAGTGCAAGCTCTACCCTAGACCTGTACAAGGAACACTGGGACAGAGCTCAGCAATCTGTTTTAATAAGCCCTCCTAATGACTGATGGATGCTCTAGTGCAAAGCAACAGTTTGGGATTGGAAGCATCGAGGTACTGCACCTTCTGAAGGCGCTAAGGCAAGCTTGAATTTGGGTAGTCTGCAAAGGAGGGCACTACTGACAATTGTACTCTGCACAGTTTATGATAAAAAAATGTTAGAACCCTTGACCTTCTGATTAAAATAACAAAATACTGTTTCTATGTTTACCATATCCTCAAGGACGGTAAGAACAGCAGACTCACTGACACAGCAAACGGCTACATTTAGACCTACCAGTGTCCACTGTAGCTCTATACCCTTCAAGGACCTTGTCCACATTCTTGCTTTGCTTAGCCAAGTCTCTTGTACCATAGGAGGAGGCAGGAAAGGGCTGAGCTGTTCAGAGGTGGGGTATCTGTCTAACACACACGGTATTCTGAGATAGGCAGAGCACAAGAACATAATTGCTTTTGCCTAAGGATTTGCTTTGTTTTACCAGTAATACCATGCTCACTATTTCATTTATTTTCCTAAAGTCATGAATCAATTCATTCTTTCAACCTCAAATATTTTTTTCAGAAAATAAGTGAATGTTTAATATGAATGATCCTCGTCACAGTAATTCTTTCAATTTAAAAATTTAGTCACATATAATTGCTATTCAAAAAAAGGCTGATTAAAAATAGTTCACATGGAGGGGCTGGAGAGGTGGCTCAGGGGTTAAGCCTCTGCCTTGCAGGTGGAAGGTCCTGAGTTCGGATCCTAGACCCCATGTACAGTCGCCGGGCAGAAGCGGGGGCGGCCTGAGTTTCTGGTCCTGGTAGGGCGGATCCTGTGAATCCCGGGGCAGAGTAAACAAGGAGGCGGTGGAGGCGTCCATGGTGGTTCTCAAATTCGCTCATGGTTCTACACACACACACACACACACACACACACACACACACACACAATTGAATAAATAATAATAAAAAAAATTAAAAAATAGTTCACATGGGGCCAGCAAGACAACTCTGCAGGTAAACTGCCTGTTAGCAAATTTGGTGACCTAAACTCAATGTATACACCTTCTTTCAAATACATAAATAGATAAATAAATAAATATTAACAAGGTAAAACAAGCTCCAATCTTTTGGAGGAGCTTGAAAGAAATGAAAAATAAAATTAAAAGATCATGCTACTAAGCGATAGTAAGGATTCAAGATGAGGCTCAAGGCTACAGTGCTTATGTAGCATGTATAACAGGAGGACTTGGAGAAAGAAGATCTATAAAAGTGATGAGATCATGTTTTGGAGTATCTTGTCTCTCTATGACTTACACAGTTATTCTGAGTTAACAATTTTTAATGCAGAAATCATCCATCTAGGAAGTGGTGGAGAGGAAAGGTCACAAAGCCATCAATGCATAGAGTGGGTGGTGCAGCTGGATTTGTTTGAGGTTTTTAAGAGGGAAAACTAAATATACTCAACCCTTATTTTGTATTCAGATGATGGAAATTTATGAGGCAAGAGCAGAAGGCAATTCTGGACTTAAGAAGGTCTCAGACTAAACAAGCTGTCTTTCTAGTAATAAACAATGTAACTGCCTGGATGTTCTACAGCAATGTTAGTTAATTATTGAGATTATGCTTGAAATAAAAATCTCTTTTTAGCTGAGGCCATTATTAATACAATATAAAATCTTCATTCCTTATCTTTTGGATAGAATTCATTCTGAAGATATTGCAATTATCTGCATGGGAATTTTGATAATATATCCTTAGTTCACATATGAAAATAACTGAATGCCACCTGGAAGGAACTCAGTAGGTAAAATTTTCATGTAAATGTGGTTAAAACACTCCTGATATTACAATTCATAACTATGTGGGACCGAACAAGTGAGCAAATAAAATGACAGTGTTAGGAGTTCATTTTTATTGTTGAAAAAAGAAAACTCAAGATAGTAAATGTGGAATAAAAGGAAGAATTTTGTGGTGTTGGATTAGAATTAAAATTGAAAACTTTCAGTCCACATAGATGATAAACTTAGATATGCCCGCAGGTAAAAATGCGATTATATGCACATATATGAATCCATGTACTTATTTCATTTATATTAGTCTGTTTGTACACATATCTCTGCTGAGATGACCTAGAAGCTCTAACACTACTGTTGATCAGCAGATCTATTTTCCAAAGGCCATCATTCACAACTAACAGGAATGGAGGTTCCCTGAAGACATAGCTGATTTCAATCAAGAATTGAGCTAGTCCTTTATCAAGATGATAGAATGGGAATAACTTTCACTTCACAAAAGCAAAAATATTCAAAAGCTATAATTATTCTAAAATGAATAAAAATGCCCTACCCAAAAACATTAAAACATTATTTACTTGCTTTAAATCTCTGCTCCAAAAAAGGACATATTACTATCTTGAGGCTGAAAAGATAATAATTAAGGATCTTAAGTTTCATAGTTTCAGAAGCCTGAAATACTATTTACATACAAGAACTCTTCCTGTGAGATTTATCTTAACTCAAACCCACAGTTAGTTCACAGACTGAAGTAATACAAGCTGAAATTCTTCCTCTAAAATGCAAAATTCACGGGGAAATAAGTTATTAAGAGTAAAGTCACTAGATAAAAAATCAGGATTATCAATATATTGTCAATTATGAATATCGAATATTTTTTACATGTGTGTATGTGTGTTGTACATGTGTGTGGGAGTATGTGAGAGGGCACTTAAGTATGTGTTACCCATGATGACATCAGGATTCATCCCAGGTTGCTCTTTCACCTTATTGCTTTGATCTGGTGTTTATCAGACTCTGCCTCCCTGAAATTACAGGCCACCATCATATCTACCCACCCCTTTTATGAACTCAGGTACTTTTGCTTACGAGACAAAGGTTTTAACCACAGAGCCATCTCCACAACCCTAAATAACAATTATTAGATATAACCATAAAATAAGAAATACAAAATACAGGCAACTGAACAATGAGCAAGAAAAGTTATTAAAAACAACCCAAATATAGTTTATCGTATTAAGAAATATAGTTATTTAAGAAGATACTTCTTTAAAACAAGAATTTGAACACTCGGTATAAAAGAGTTATATGCTATAAATAATCAACGAATTTCCCTCAAATATTTTTGGGCATGATAAATGACAAGTATGATGATATATGAAGTAAGTTTTAGCTGTATGCTATAAAATGCATGACCTGGTATTTGTTTTAAAATATGTCAGCAAAGTGAAAAGGGAACCAATGGGCCAAATGTAGAAAAACATGAAAAACACTAAACCTAATGTGTATAAATGAAAATTTTCATAATAAAAAAATGAAAACTCAATTGATATTAGATATACTACGAGAATGTTAAATACAGTCAAAGTGAGAATTAATGAGTGGAAAAATGGATCTCAAGAGAGTATCCAGATTATAAGTAAGCTTTTAAATCAAAAGCAAAACTCACCTTCCTTAGGACTTACTGCTGCAGGGAGAACATTCCAGTCAAGTGTCCAAGTAGGGGAAGGGTGAGGAGAAAACATCACTTCAATGCCTTTTTCCTAGAAAAGGAAAATTTTTTTAAATTAATGAATTAATAAAATACATTTTAAATAGGCAAATGTCTATTTTCTTGACAAAGGGAATTAAAAGCAAAACTAATCAGATATGCCTTTTAAATATTTAGTTACATAAAAATACAAAATACTGTATTTTTATATCACAGTGATTTTGCTAGTAATAAAATATAACACTGAAAATAGAAGTAACAAGCAACCTAGAAATATATTAGATATCTTAGAGAAAAGTCACTCAAGATAAAACTTTAGCAATTCACACAGAAATTATAAAAAAAGACTTTGTACATGACTGTCAATGTCTAGCTTTACATGTATGAAAACTGTCAATATATAACCTACAAATTATATTTGCAGTAGCAAAAACTGTCAAAGCAACTTCACTTCAATCAGCTCAAGTAATGATATCATCTCTGAAAGATTTCCAAGGTTCAACAACATGAATGGTAGCATTTTCAGAAAGAGAAACAATTTTCAATACAGTAATTTTTTTCAGGCATTTTTTCCTGTGTTAGAAGTTTTACATTTAGAATGTGGCATTCTGATACACACCTTTAATCCAGGCAATTGGAAGATAGAAGTGGGAGAATCAGAAGTTAGCTCTGGGTAACACTCAAAAATTCAAGGTCAAAGTGAACTATATGAGACTTTATCTCAAACAAGCAAAGAAAAGAATTGTGAATTTATTCAATCTATTGAAAATGGTATGACATACACATGAACTCATATACCTTTCAATCACATTGAGTCCACATCTCACAACACAAATGTTACTATTTTGTCCAGATACCTATAGGAACAACCTATTTAAAAGAAACCAAGGTTGGAGGCATATACCTATAGTCCCATCACTAGCAGTCTGAGATAAGAAAATCACTGGAGCTCAAGAAGCCTGAAGCCAGGCTGAGAAATACAGTAACACTATTCATATCTCAACAGTGCAGCACCATCGATCCAGGGAGGCCTAACCTCCTGCTCCCAGGAGGTCCGGTCATAGACAAGCCTGGACATGCACTGACAGACATGTCTCAATAGAGGAACCATACAGGTGGAGGGATGAACCAATGGGAAGGAGGGATGAACCACCAATGGGAGGAGGGATGAACAACCAATGGGAAGGAGGGATGAACAACCAATGGGAAGCGGCCATCTAACCTGCCTCTGTAATGGACACCTAGTAAACAGCTAAATGATGGGTGGCTACGCTCCTCTTCCCCCCAAGAGGAAAGGTGGCCACACCTGATTGGACCCCTGACCCTATATAAGCTCAAGCACTTCCTGAAATAAATGAGTCTGCAGCAAACTCATCCTCTGCCTGCTACTTCTCGCCTGACTTCTGGGGTCTAGGTGGTGACCCCGTGCCTGCTCGCCCCCTGGCCTCCAGCCCCGAGTCCCCTGCCGAATTCCCCCTCCTTTCCCCAGCTGGTCCGGCAGGGATTTGGCAACAACAGTAGAGCAGAAAATAAATTATTAAGTAAAGTAAAATTATTGCTGAGAATTCACCTGTCTCAATTCACCTTTTGTCTCAGTTATTCACAAGATTATTTTTCATTATGAAACCTGACTGAATCTGGGTCCCAAAGGAAAACGGAACATTTAATTAGGGTTAGAAACAGTCATTTAGAGATGTAAAGGACTCATTTTTCTCTAAAAATATAAATGCATCTCTCTGGCATAACCTATCTTACTTCAATCTTCTTTCCCTCAATTTCATTTTTACTCATTTCCAAACTCACCCCTAACTCATCATTACTATCTTTTAAAAAGCACAAGTATATTCAGATGTTACTTATGTATTATAACATTTGTACTCATTTCCAAACTCACCCCTAACTCATCATTACTATCTTTTAAAAAGCACTATATTCAGATGTTACTTATGTATTATAACATTTACCCTTACAAAATACACAAATTGTGGATAGTAAATTGAGCTATTCGTTTTTCTGTTTTTTAACTTTTAATCATCATCTCAAATTTAAAGACTCAGACTAAAGGTTTTGCAACACAGAAATTTCAGGTTAAAATACTACACTTGACCAAGTATGTGTTATGTCCATGCCCTGAATATTTTTTTAAAGTTTGAAGAAAAATTAATTTTGAAGAATATATTTTGACTTTCTTGACTCCAAAGACACATAATAATAAAAATTATGCCTGAATCATGTCAGGCATATGTCATCATGGTGGACCACACAAGTGAAAAGTCTTGAAAACAGGAGAGAGTGTAACAGGGGGGATGACGGGTTGTCAGGG
The DNA here is from genome assembly GCA_023101885.1 of Typhlomys cinereus. Taxonomy (NCBI): domain Eukaryota; kingdom Metazoa; phylum Chordata; class Mammalia; order Rodentia; family Platacanthomyidae; genus Typhlomys; species Typhlomys cinereus. Next base: position 369,809 of record JALPQD010000010.1, read on the forward strand.
GAAAAGGAGGGGGGATGGGAATAGGAACTAAGGGGAGAGGAAAAAAAAGAAAAACAAAATAAATCAAAATACAGACTAAATAAAACATAAGCAAAATAAAAATACTGTGTCTTACTTAAATCTAAAGCTAATGGAAATACTAATTTGTAAAAAGGGATATAAATGGCAGGAAATAAAATGTATAACTATGTTAATAGATGATTGCCACTTGGGTAAAACAGCTCACACAGATTTTTGAAAGAAAATCGCAGTAAAAGGAGTTACCTACCATTAATTTGGTCATAGTTGGTCTTGGTCCTCCTATGAATGAAGGGTCAGTTTGCTCCTCTACATCCTTTGCCTCACTTAAGTTTAGATGCTGTTCATTTTTGGTGCTCAGGAACTCTGGTAAGTAGAGGAACTGGATTCCACACTTAGAAGCTGCTGTTTTGACTCTTGGCACTTCTTGAATTCTCTGGTACCAAGAGGTTAGCAGCGGAAATTGTATCAGCTTCTCAGAAAATTTCTTGCAGATAATTACCTGAAGAAGAAAAGGATAAAAGACATCATTATATATTTTGGATCGTTTATAACAACCATAATGTGCTAACTTCATAGTATTAAATTCACACATCCTAAGGGAAAATTCAAACAATGAGATTTAAGGAAATTTAAACAATTGTGCAACTACCACCACAATCCAGTTCTATGTTAACATGTTAACCCTCCCCCCCAAAAGAACAATGTTCATTTGTACTTAGCTTCTGTTTGTGTTAGTGACAGATAACCAAGGGTCTGCTTTCCATTTTTATAATTACAAAATACATATGTATTTATTTTCTAGACTTTCATAAGAATGAAAAAGTAAGTGTCTGTCTTTTTTGTGTTTGGCATTATATTTCTGACATTCATTCATAGGATTGTGTTTATTAGTAGCTTCTTACTTTATCTTATGAGTAATGAGTAATTGACATTGTGAAGACCTATTCAACAGGGTTTTTTTATTATTATTATTTTTCTTTCTTAAATTGTAGATATCTAGGAAGTCAAACTGGTAGGCTGACACTTCCAAATTATTATCATGATAACCACACCATTTTATATTCCCACTGGCACTTCTAGTTCCCCTACATTTTGCCAAAACTTGCTACACTATTTTTTACGGTATGCTGTAGTTTCTCATTGTGATTTTCATTTTAACTTCTCTGTGACTGATGAAAATGAGTCTTTTCCTGTATTATTTTTTCATTAGTATATCTTCTTGGTCATGTCTTAATAGTTTTTTTTAAAGTTTATTATTTTTGCATGTGTGTTTCTATGTGTGTCTGTGTGTATTAGAAGGCACTGGGTGTGCTTGTTGAGAGGCCGAAGCATGACTTCAGGAATCATCCTGGATTGCTTCTACCTCCTATTTGTTTTGCTCTGGAGTTTGCCAGATTCTGTCCTTCAATAACAGAAATACAGGACACTACGTATACCAGGTGTTTTTACCTGGAATCTGGGATCCAAACTCAGGACCTTCTGCTCAGGACCTTAAGGCATTTCTCCAGCCCTGTCTTGCTAGTTTTTAATCAAGTATTTTCTATTACAAAAATTGGAAGCATTCAAAAACAAGAAAACAACAAATTTTTTAAATGGCGAAAATTTAATAAGCACCTAACCAAGAAAAGTTACATATATAAATAGCTAAAAAGCATATATGAATATCATTTGACAACTGGAAATTAAAAATGATACAACTAAAAGCATATTACAATTACAAAAATCCAAAACACAATACCAAATGATGGTGAGAATGAGTAGAAACAGAAATTCAATTTGATGGTTTCCTATAAAACTAATCTTACTATACAATTCAGCAATAATCTCCAAAAAGGTAAAAATTTGTATCCACAACTTTATTGTAATTGACAAATTTTAGAAAAGGTTAAATCATCATTCATTAAAGGAATATTCACACAATGATATATTCGCACAATGATAAAATCACTCAATTGGAGAAAGAATATTAACAGATAAGTCCAAGAAGAATCAATATAAATAACAATGACAATATTTACAAATGTCTAACTGCTAAAAGTAAAATAATTTGGGATGATTTTCATTTTGTATCCATTGTCATATTTCATTAGTCACTAATTTTTAATCTTCTACGAGAACTTCTCTGTAACCAGCCAAATCTGAACACCTCTTTTGTCTATACAAGTCATGGTTAAGAATATATTCCATTGTATCTAAACTTCATTACATTGGATAAATTCTCAGAACACTAAATATAGACAGTTAAATGGACAGTGTTATATGAAAATTTCCTGTATTTATTACACACTTATGAAAATCTGCATTGACTGACTAATGGAGAATTAAAATCAGTTGTATTGATTTCCTCAAAGAAAAAATTAATCAATTTTAAATTATCATAATTTGATAGTTATAGAGTCTACAGTCACTGATGCATTTAAGGAGTCAAAGCATATTTGTTCACCCCACTAGGAAAATATGGGGAAGAGGAAGCATTCTTATTCTAATTAATAGCCATATATAGTTGGTGAAACCACCCTTCTTATATAAACTATATGTATAACTTACATAATACTATTCTAAAATAATGTAAGAATACCATCCAGAACTGTCTTTTAAAAGATACTTATAATTTAAAGAGAATATTTCACCAAAAATTAAAGAATTACAAACATTCACAATAGTAAAAGATGACTATAGTTGTTCCCTTCAACCTAATCCAAGATTTTGATTTCCAAGGTTTCCTGGTTAACCACAGTATAAATACATCAAATGTTAAATACCCAAAATAAGGAATGCATAAGTTTTAAATAGCATATCATTCTGAGTATTGTCACAACTGTTGTATCAGCTTAGTGGTCAACATCTTGGTTGCCAGATCAGCTGTCACAGTATTGCAATGACTGTGTGTAAAAATGATCATTTTTATGAAATACTAGTTCAAAAGCCCAGTTGGGATATGGCAAAGAGATATCTTAAGTGCTTCCTTTAGGGAGAAATGTGAAAATTTAATGTAAACCTTACAAGGAGAAAATAAAATACTGTATGATGAGGTTTCTAAGATCTAACGTAAAGCATAAATATATTTTGGAAATTATGAAGGAGGAAAAAGAAATTTATGCATCTTGTTCTGCTGTACCTCACAAAAGAGTTTTATCAGTCACAAATTAAAGAAACATTTAATTAGGATAAAGAAGGCACTAAGTTTGTGTGTATACATATATATAATACAGATAGATTAAATACATCAGGTAGACAGATAGATGATAGCTAGCTATATAGATAGACACAGACAGACAGACAGATATATAGACACATAGATAACTATGTGTACTTGGTACTATCTGTGGCTTCAGATTCTAACCAAATTAGAAAAATTTAAGGTCTTATTCTTTATGCAAATACTTTTTTCCTTTTGATTAGATGCTCTTACCAAGCACTAGCAGCAAATCTGCTTACTTCAAAATTAGTGCTTTTGCCTCTTTAGAGAACTGAATTTGTTTCCACAGAAACTATTGTAATGTTACAAATGCATTATGACTTGTGATTATGCACAGATAGGTCACAGAATATCTCGGCAAATATGCTTAGAAATTGAAAGAACAGAAGATTTAATACACACACACACATACACACACACACACACACACACACACACTTTTCTGTGCTTTAACAGAACTTTAAGATGAAATCAGCAGAAATAGCTGTGATTGAACCTACTCCTACTGTCTGTGAGAGCAAACTCTACCATTAAGCTCTAACTCAAGCCCCAAAGTGCATTTTAAAAAAAATATTGTATTTATTTAGTGTGTGTGTGTGTGTGTGTGTCTGTGTGTATGTATCAGAGGGCACTGTGTGTCCCTGTGAAGGGCCAAGGGTGACTTCATGAATCATCTTGGATTACTTCTACCTCCTTCTTGCTTTGCTGTAGGATTTCCCAGGTTTTGCCCACCAGGGTTGGAAGTGCAGGTTGCCACTGTTTTCCTCCTGGGGTTTTTTGTGGGACCTGAAATCTGAACTCAGGACCTTCTGTTTGCAAGACAGCCATCTCTCCAGCCCCCAAAGTGCATTTTTTAAACAGTATATTGAAGCTGGGGTATAGCTTATGGTAGAACATTTGTCTATCAAGTACAAGGATATGTCTAGGTTCAATCATAGCACAAAAAAAGGGATGTACATTTACTTATATATTCAATCAATCTACAGACTGATGAAGGTCAACCCTGATTTGGGGAAGTGGAGAGCGAAGATATTTTCCTTGGCAGTATACCCACTGACATGATTCACACTCCAGTAGGTTCAAAAGCATGTGCCAATAAAGCTAATCCAAATGAAACCCTATGGATCACTAATGAAAACAAAACAAAATAAAACAACAATGAAAAATAATAGGAGTATAGGAGAAGAGATAAGCAGGGAAGAAGTAGGGTTGTTGTGGAAAGGGCAAGGAAGATAGGAGTGGGAATTAAAGTGTGAAACTCCCAAAAGTCATTGTGTTCATGTATGAAACAATAAAAGGAATAATTTTAAAACAGAAAATAGAAAGGAGACTGTTGGGAAGAAGGATTCAAGGGAGGAGTAGGATGGGATCTGGTAATATGGGGTGAAAATGATACAAATTCATCATATCCATGTATAAAACTTTCAAAGAATAAAAAAAATTAATAAAAAGGAAATTCAAACCTAAGCAATTCACACATTAAACCTCACAAAACATATTCACTCCAGATAAAACCTTACCAAAAAATGATGGATGCAGGGCAAGAGCACAATGTCAGCCAAAGTGAAGTAAAGTCCTTCTGCAAACATGTGCTCTAGCGGTGGAAGGTCGGACGCTTTTGCTTTCCTGATGTGAGAGGGTTCCCTGTTCCTGGAAGCTGGCTCTTCTTGTTCCTTCTGCACTGTGAGCTTTGACAAGGCAACTTCCATTTCTAGACTCTTGGATGAAGAATCCAGCTCTTTGCATGGTTCCTGTTTATGGACCTTGCTCTTTGCTTTTCCCTTCTGTTGCTTCAACTTCTGCCTGCGGAGTTTGTCATCATTGTGCACTCTAACAGGCTCACTCAGTTTTCTTTCTAGCTGCAATATTTCTGCAGGGATAGTTGGAGGCTGATCAGATGACTCACTGAGAAAATTCTCAATAGCCAAAGGAATGGTGAGTTCGCAGAGCCTGGTCCACTGACTAACCTACAAAGAAAACAAGAATGATGATTCTTTCCTATCAATGTATCTTCAAAAAAGAATAATGTCCTTTTTATATATGTAAAACTGGTTAGGGAATTTAAGTTACAGTCTAAACTAAGCACCTTTGTACTAGACTTTCAAAAGTGAAAGCCTCAAACAATTAATGAGTAATCTTACCTCCCAAAGCCTTTAAAATATTAAATAGTTTTTAAAAAATCCTCAAGGTAATGAACATAAAAAACAAAAAAGTTATTCTTTAAAAACAATGTACCTAAACTTCACAAATTAAATCTTACATTCTTATTTTTTTCTATATAGGACTGAAATAGTGACACATATGAAGTACCATTTTAACAGCAAATAATTACTGGTTTATTTTGTATGTGTGCCTGTAGAAACACAACAATGACAGGAATCCTCTTTCTTGATCTACCTCCTTATTGCTTTGTCCTTGGGTTTCCCAGGCTCTGCCTTCAAGGGCCCAAATTGTCGTCCATTATCCTCTGCCTAGATGCAGAGGGACCTGGGGATCCAAACTGAGGACTTTGCTTCTGGAACCATCTTCTTAGCCCTACTGTATTTAACTCCAACAGGAAGCTAAAATGTATGTTCAAGTGAATATGCTAATATTTGTATTTTTTAAAAAAAACAGAACAGAAAGAGATCTTATACTTACTTCAGCACAGGCTTTCAAGCAAGTCTTTTTAAAGCCCAGAAGTTGCAAAATTTCTTTTTTTGAGGGGTCTGCTTCAAATGATTTCTGGATTATATGTCTTAGTACAACAGCAAGTCCTGCTCTACAAAAAGTGTCTGGCTGTTCTACTACTACAGGCAAACAGCAATTCTGGGCTATTGGTGGGAGCTCTTCCTTTGAAATAACTTGTATTTCCACATCCTGGGACAGAACATTTCTTAGCAATGAACTGTCTGCACCTTCTTTGGTGAAGACTAAGAAAACTTTAAAGATTTTGCAGTCACAGTACAATAATAAAAACAAAGTTACAGATGTATGAAGAGGAAAGATGCATCCTTCTGTTTGGTGAGAAAATTCCAGGTAGAGAGATTCTTCTTTAGGACTCTTCTTAATGCCGTTCATTTTCTTCTTTCATTGGGTCTCCTAAAGCATAAATTGAAGAGGTTATAGGCCTTCGAAACAATAATTTAGATGCCAAAAGATGAGTGATTTAAAATTGTTCTAAAATCAGTAAGAATTTGTGATGATGATGTTATAAGGTCTCTCAAGACTGAATAAAAGATGCCCAAAACATAAACTTCTCACACCCAACGTAAGTAACTACTGGGGATGGTTTTATACGTAACTCCTATAAAGTGAGTATACCCTTGTGCTTTATAATAAAAGTACTATAAGTACTTCTACGTCTTTACAACTGCCATAGCAATGCTATTAACAACTTTTCTCCAGTTCTATCATCTATAAAATTCAGACTATGATGATTTCATACCATTTCTATTGTTTATAAACTGCCATCACATCTAAATGGTATAATAGCCTCAATCCCCAACTCCCACCACCTAGTCTGTCTTCAACAAGTCAAAGGGATCTTGTTAAAAACAAAGTACCTGTCGTTAGGTTCATACCTTGTTCTCATTCTACTCAAAGAAACGTCAAGGATCCTGTAATGATCTGTCTTGATCTACTCATTCTTTCATGTCTTGAGTCCCTCTCAGCTTTTCTCACTGCTTGGTGCACTGCTTCCCGCAAAGTGAACAGCTGTTCCAAAGAATCTGATAATTCTAACCTTCAGATCTCTGTGCTTGGTGCCTCCAGGAATTTGCTCACGTATTCACAGGCAGTTTCTTACCAAGACCATTTCTGGCTACTTTTTACACAGCAAATCCCAATATAACTTTTTAACTATGTTTTTATTTTTTTCTCACAATACTTGCCACTATTATGGCACAATATTTATCTCCAGCACTACTAGAATATTCTGTGCTAGTATTTTGTTAACTGCTATACCTAAAAGAGAGCTTCATATATTTGTGAATTTGTTGAAAAATTCACAGTAGAGTACAAACACTGGTAATTTCCAGAATTTATCTATAACAGTTTATCTTAAGGTCAAGTTACTCCTTTAAAGCTTTTACCAGTTATGACTTTTACCTTTTGAGTTCCTGGTTCAGAATTTCCCATTTTCTAACCCATAAATTGCAATTCAAAAACTGACACTAGATGGCACTCTTTAAAAGTATTTGGAAGCATGTAACAGGAAAAGCATTTAAAAAGTATCATATATATGTACATATGTAATACATATATATGCTCTCAAATCTATGCATATAAGGTTGTCTTTGAATACCTATGAAATTTTGATGTACACACACTTCCAATAAATTTTCAACATAGTAAATTTCCTTCAATATTCTTATTTGCTTTGGGTTTTATTACTATACTTAACTGAGAAAATTATTTCATGTAATTTGAAACCATTTTTTCCCTGTTACTATTACTATTTTTGTCCTTGTTACTATTACTATTTTTTAGCTTTTATTTGGGACTAAGAGCTGATTAAAAAAAAAAACATTGAAGTTAACAAGTAAAAAAAAAAAAATCATACTTTCTAAGAATTGGGAGTCTTAAATTTTTTGCCCTAAGAAGCTTATTACTGATTAATTCAATCTCCTTGACTCTCTCTTGGGATATTATCTCTCTAAAGTGCTTCTAAAGACAAATTTGAAAGGAAACAAATGATTGCCTCGTTTTGCTTATTAACCTAGGTAATAGTAATTATGAGACTAGTCCTGCTAATACTTTGTTTAAAACATGAAAACACTGTCATACTATATTATGGCTTCTAAAGAATATATATATATATGCCTGCATATGGAGAGACACATATATATTTCCCATTTCCAAAGGCATGTAATATGCATGAAAACAGGTTTTACACATACTCTATAAATTTACTTCACTGAATACCCACTGTAAAATATCCACAAAATAGAAATATTTGCCTATGGTGAAATCTGAAAATGGCATGCCAAAATGAAATGTAAATTCTGTTGATTTTTCAATTTTTTTTTTGTCAATACTGATGTTAGTGCTTTTTCCCTTTGAGATTTCAAATGTTGCCAAATAATCAGAGTTGAAAAATTACTCTCAGAGCATTTTTTCCATTATTTATTCATGAGAGTTTTAAAATAATATTAAATATTTAATAAGGCCTGTACAATTTTGGGAGCTTGCACTATGTATTTAACTTTTCAAAAGTAGGACATAGTTTTGTTCAAAGTTTATAAATATCAAACAAAAGAAATCTTTTTTCCTTGTTTTTTGCCTAGGGAATTTCTCAGCATTTCCCTAGTTTCACTCCACATAGTAAGCCTCAGCAGGTCTGACTCTACCTGACTACTAGGTCTCCAGGGGTTCCGGATCACAGCTTTTTTTTTAACTTTATATAGTGTGTGTGTGTGAGAGAGAGAGAGAGAGAGAGAGAGAGAGAGAGAGAGAGAGAGAGAGAGAGAGAGAGAGAGAGAGAGGGAGAGGGAACCGTGTATCCCTGTGGAAGACCAAGAGTGACTGCCGTAATCATCCTGGATTGCTTCTACCTCCTTCTTGCTTCCCTCTGGGGATTTTCCAGGCTCCGCCCAACAGGGTCCAAAGTGCAGGCCGCTGCCATTTTTGCCTGGTTTTCTTTTACATGGGACCTGGGATCCGAACTCAAGACCCTCTCCTCCCTGTGAGTCAAAGTCTTAGCCCCTGAGCCATCTCTCCAGCCCTCTTCTTGTTTTTACACTACATTCCTGCCAAGCACAGAGGCGTCAGCTGCTTTTCCTCAGTTTTGGCAGGTATGGGTGCTGCAGTAACTGAGAAAGGAAGAAAGCAGCAGACAGAAACCAGACTTCAGGGGCTGAACAGAGCTCACAGTGTGGTCTCTTCCCTATATCAATGTGCTTGGATATACTGCAGAAGACACAAATAGGCGTGTGTGTAGTTTTGTTATATAAACTTTAGTTTTTTTACTTAGGAATTTTCAAAGACGTTTCAATGGCTGTATTAATCCCTGGTTGAATACTTAGGCAGACTTTTGCATTCTCATTCTAATTAATATAATTTGGCTTTGATAAGATACCTCACATATGAAAAGGAAATCAGCTTTTTTTTTACAAATCTAAAACCTACTACTGACTCTATGGATGTTTGTATGTATGTGTGTACATATGTGTGTGTGTGTGTGTGTCTGCTGTCCTGTCACTGTAATAAAAATACCCTGACCAAAATAACATTAGGGAGTTTATTCTGGCACACACGTTCCAGGTAGCCTGTCATGGCTGTGAAGAATCATGAGAGTCAGAAAATTGAAGCGGCCTGACACGCCACATCTACAATCAGCGCCAGAGAGCAACCAATGGTTGTTGCTGCTGTTCCTTCTCTATTTACACAGTCTAGAATCCCATCTAGGGAATGGTGTCGAGAGGACAGTTCTTCCATTTTGTTAAAGGAATCCAGACAATCCCACACAGGACTGACAGAGGCCAACCTATCAAAAAAACTAGTCAAGCAGATGATCAATATCGTGCGTATGTGCACGTGTGTGTGTGTGTGTTTATAAAGAGAAATACTTTTCCACAACCCCCAAAAAATTATTTTAATGTTTTCTGTTTAAAATTCAAATGAAGGGGCTAGAGAGATAGCTCGGAGGTTAAGACTCTGTCTCACAAGAAGAAGGTCCTGAGTTCACATCCCTGGTCACACGTAAGAACCCCAGACACTTCTGGTCCTGGTGGGCAGAGCCTGGGAAATCCTGAAGCAAAGCAAAGAGGAGGCAGATTTCGGCAGTCACCCCTGGTCCTCCACAGGGACACACAGTGCCCTCTGATACACACACACACTAAATAAATAAAGTTTAAAAAACTGAAATGAAGATCTTTGGTAACTGAGCATTTCATAAAAAATCATATTCTATATTATAGATAACAAAAGTATGTCATGCAGTGAAATGTTAGCAATTTACTTTTTCACCAAAACAAAAATTAACTGAACTTAATGAGATCTGTATTATAAATACCAGGAATACGTCAATCCTAAATATTTACTAGCTCCTCCTGAAATCTTCCAGTGATCGATCCATGTCTTAAATCCCAGCTACCCAAGAAGCAAGAGGATGACATGTTTGAAGTCAGCATGGGTAACTTAGGAAGGCCCTGTCCTCATCAAAGAGCTAGAGTGTAGCTCACTAGAAGACTGCTTGTCTGCCATCAGTAATCCACCAGAGCCAGGAAAAAAGAAACGAAACCAAAAAAACCATGAAATAATGTCATGAAGAAATACTTATTCTGATACAAGGGCTAACTCTCTTTTTTTTTTAAACTTTTTCATTTCTTTGTAAAATTATGGCTGTTAACTCATTGATTTCATGATCAGAGTACAACTGACAATGTGGTCTCACTATGCAAAGTAAAATGTAGTGCCACAGCTTTAATGTCATCTGACTCCTATGTTTATCATCTTGCCTGAGTGCCAGACAGTATCTCTTATGTGACATTTTCACTTGGATAATTTTCTAAATTTGTTCCTCTTCTTTTACTCATCCCATTGTTGGTCAAACAGCACCATTTATCCACCTCAAAATCTGAAGTCCAATTACATTTCTTTTCTCTTACATGTTGCCATCTACTGCTCTGAAATAGAAGCTATTTCCTTACCACCTCCTCCATTAGGACCTTAATCTAGGTCACACAGCTCTCACAAGGACTAAAGCAAAAGATGAGTGTTTTCACCCACTATCACAAGTCTGTTCTCCAACAATGGTCCTTTAAAACTCAGATTATTTCTTCTACACAAAACTACCCAGTGGCAACCCAATATATTTGGAATAAAATTCAGAAGTATTAGCCCAAAGTGATCCAAACTCATCTAGTAACCTTTGTCATGTGCCTCCAGCCATACCTCTTTCTGCTGTTCTTAGAAGATGCCAGAACTCTTTCATTTGAGAATGTTTCTACTCGGCTAATCTTTTCCCTAGATGCCAAGTGTCGAGTTATTCAGTTGATTCCTCCTTTAACTAATTTCTCTATGCAATCAAGTAACCCCTCCTGACAATGAGTTAAAAAGGCATTCACGTCACTCCTTAGCTTCTAACCAAGCTATTTTTTCCTTCTTAGCACTTGAAATTGTTAGGATGTGACAGTACTCCAATTTTAGTTCATGGAATGAATGAAGATGAATGAATGTATAAATGTGTGTCAATAATATGACCCAAACTTGTAAAGAAAGGAACTTGATGTTAAGGCAGAAAAATTAGACATCTTAACATATATATATATTTACATCGCAAGCAGAATATGCAATTATGGAGTTATGGATAAATGTTCAGACACTTACATGCACCAACTAGTAACTAGGTTAAAATTCTGGTTCTTATACTGAATAGCTGTAAAACTTTTCTTCCCCTAGCGTCTCCACTTTTGAAATGAGTATCGCCATAGCAGTACTTATCATAGAGTATGCTATAGGAATGAACAGTGATGATAGCTCCTAAATAAATAACAGATAGTGCTAAGGATGGAACCCAGGGCATCAAACAAAGTAGGTAAGCATTATGTTACCAAATTAGACTTCCAGCCCCTATTAATCATCATAATTTATCCTTGAATTCTGGATCCAGTAACATTAAAATACAGATTTGGATGGGAAAAATCCAAATTATGCCTTATATTTCCAAAGGTTCCTAGGAAAGGTATAGGATGTTGTTGACTAAAAAGTGTTTTCTCCTCAATATTGTTACACTACACACAAGACATATACACAAAAACCAGCTTTTCAGAGTACATTATATTATTTAATGTAGGATATAGTTTTAGAAGAAACAAACATGATTTACAGTAGCTGTAAATTATCTGGTTACGCTGTATTTATCTAGTCACTCTTTTTCTTTTCTTTATTTTTTTCTAGTTTTAAAAGCAGAATGAGTAATAATCACTGCCCCTCTCTTTCCCAGCCTCTAAGCTTTTTCTTTTTGTTAAGTTTGAAAGTGAAAACACTGTACTTCAATCATCCAAGAAGTACGCAATCTCTCTGGAGTTATAAAAGGAATAACCTATTGCTAGAGTCATAATGCCTACAGCTAAGTATGACCTCATAGTTCACTGGTATATAGAAATACAGCAAGACTGCAAAAAAAATTGCTGAATTCTCTAGCAAACAATACTCGTACTTGGTTATGATCAAAACAGTTTAAATTTCCACATTCAAAGTACTGGTCATAACAGAACTCAGCTAACTTCTTCTAAATTCAAGTTAAAAACATACCAGTATATATGTATATACGTGTGTGTCACACACGTATATACAGGTGTGTCAGCTGGCTAGTCCCATATGTTCCAATATCTGCTAAATTGTTACTTGAAATCAACTAGGTATTAAGCATTTATGCTGATTTCAAATTGTGTAATGCTAATGCAAAAGCAACAAAACAGGTTTTAAAACTTGGTAAACCCAATAGAAAAACTTATTTTGAATTTTGTTTAAAGTAGGCATATATAAGCTTTTTGAAACAACTGATGAAACAATTTTCACACCAAAACACTTATTTTTGAAGTCAGGCCTCTTAAAGTTATTCCTTCAAGTGTAACTTAAACACAACTTCAAGTATTGAATATTCTTAAGTCATTCGTCAATATTGTATGCTTCCCACAAGGCAGTTTAAAAACATGTAGCTCAATGTCTGATATATTAAACATGACAGCAAATCATAGTGTTGTTGTAAGTTTATTTTCATGATATTCAATAAGTTATATTTACATATTTAAATTGCCACATCTCTAGTTGTGCTAGTGTTTGCTTTTTATTCCTATGGAAACAGCATCTGATAGATAAGCTTAGAAAAGGATGTACGCCACATTATCATTAATTTAATACAAGACATATTGTTATCTTTTCTGACCTTAAGAAATTTGTAAGGACAAGAAGGGGCTGGTGGAGAGATATGATCAAAAGACCCCATTAACACATGAGATCTGCAAGTTGTAATAAAAATCACGATGGCAACAGGTGATTACCAGTGTAATAGTGGCAAGAGTATCAAGGAGACAACCAGCAGCTTTCTAAATGGACTCAAGACTCACTTGTCACAATGGAACACATTCCTTCCTGTTACTGTAAACTAAAACAAGAACCTAAAAAAGGGAAGGTAATAGATCAATAATGAAAAACAGCCAATGAACCTATAGGTAGGAAGAGAGTACACCAAACTGATCTGTAAATAGCTGTTATTATACCCACAGATTGGACGAACATATAGCATTCAGCCTAGAAGTCTTCTACAACAGAGGTAGATCTCAACACCCTAACAGGATGCAGCCTACAGTAGTACAGCAGTGAAATGGACAGCAACGGCCAGCCTAATGCAGAGTATTAGCGACTCAGCAAGGTTCACCCAGAATCAGGCCAATCTAATCTCTCCTCATCCTAAGGCTTTGGGAACCTCACAGAAGAGGGAACTGTGAGATTGTAAGGATCTAAAGACAAAGTTTCACTGGTGGGTAAGACATTCCACTGGAGCAGGACTGCTGCATCTAGGAACTCAGTACAGTGAGATTGGTCCTTACCAGATCTGCATAATGACTGACATACCAACATGCCCTCATAGACTACATATGAACTCAAGAAAAAACATACAGTGGAAATCTGCAGAGTACAGCTGGATGAGTGAAGGGAAATCAGTGGGGTGGCCCAAGAAAGGCATCTTTGTATGCCACAGAGGCCTGAGACAAGCCAGAGGGAACCACAGAAGCATACAGATAGAGTGGAATGGAGTGGGAGTGATTGATGAAGGGGAGGAGATGGGAGAGAGGGCGGATGGAGGGAAGCAGGGACGAATACTTAATATGCTTGTAAAAGAAAAAATGAAAAATTTATAAGGACAACGGGGGGGGGTCCTGTAATTAATTCCCAATCAGCGTTAAGCTATATATTCTTGGAGCCAAAGGAATTTTCATGCAAGTTAAACTCAAACTTTCTGGAGAAGTTAATAACCAGAGGGGCACTGCTTGATGGGGCAACATAAAAGCAAATGTCCCTTGAAGGAACTGCAGAATAGTAGTACTCACATACAGTGTCCAATCAGGAAGGGCCGCAACGGGACACTCAGAAAAAGTTACAGCCTGAGAGGCGTGTTAGCTGCATTTGGCAGCAACATCCCCCAAACTTTCACAACTAACTGAAGGCTGAACCACTCCTCCACCCACAGAAGACGGGAAATGCCGCCGCGAATCTCACTGCCCAGGGCGCTGAGCCTCATCTCCGCCTTCTCAAGTTGAGATCAGACGGGATTCAGGGAGGGGAGAACCAGCCTTCGAGCCCACAGTCCCCAAACACCACTCGGTGGGCCGGAGGCCACGCGTAGTCCTCGGGGGTCGTCGGCCAGAGAGTGGGGGCCCGGGCGCCCTCTTTACCTGGTCGCAGGGGCGCGGCCAGGCAGGGAGGGCGCGTGAGCTTGACCGGCCAGAGCCGCCCGCGCCTTTCCGCGCGGGGCGAACCGGGATTCCAAGGCACCTTCGGGGAACACTCGCCTCCGGCGGGGCCGGGACATTAAAAGAAAAAAAAAAAAAGCAACACGCGTACGCTACGTCTAGAAAGCGCCCCCACCCGCCGTCATTCATACTCCAGCGGACCGGAAGGCGCGTGTTGCGTCACTTCCGGTTGTCACCCGGTAAACGTTCCCCTCCCGACCCGTATCCGGGACTCTTTCTTTTCTCACTTTGGAAGCCGGCTGCTTCGGGACCCGTTCGAAAGGGCCACTGGGAACGGACGGCCCGGCGGGGCGGAGCGGTGAGTTGTGACGAGGGACACTGTTCCCAGGCGCCTCTGGGAGCCTCGAGACCCCCGCGAGGGCCGAGTGGGCGTGGAGCCCCGTGGGGTGCTGGTCTTCCGGCTCCTGGGGGGGGCAACCTCATAATTTGCGGGCCGCTGCGTGCCCCGCCCTGAGCCCTCCGCGTCCTCAGTGCGGTCAGTGCCGCTGCCAGTTGTTGTGGGCGGAGGCACCGGGGCGCTGCGGGGGCGTCCGAGGACCGCGCCTTGGACCCTCGAGGGTTCCGGCCAGCCCTGGGCTCAGCTCCCTGTGTGTCTCATCTCCCGGCTCCCTCGTCCAGGATTTGGCCCAACTCGAGGCTTGGGGGTTTTGTTTTGAACCCAGGAATCGCTTGGTTTGCTTTGGGATCTGGACTTTTCTTGCCTGCCCTGCCTTTCAGGCATGTCCCAGGGTCAAGTAACTGGTGGAGGGATGAAAAGGGTTGCATTTTTAAAAGAATATTTACAGGAAAGAATTGCAAAAACTTGCAAAGAGAAGAATTCGTCAAGGCTTTCCAGAGCTATGATCGGATGGCAGTTCTCCAGTTGAACTCCTCAGGAATAGTCAGTTTTCTTTATCATTTATATGTAGTTTGTTGATGAACAACGACCTCTTTTGAGATTAGCGACTAGGTGAAATCCAAGAGGAAGCTTGTATTTATATAGAAGCACCCAGTTTGGGAATATCACAGCGCCTCCCGAAAAATGACATCTAAGCAAAAAACCAAATTCATTCAGTATATAATTTTTAAGCACCTGTTGAATTCCAACCATTAGGGACTTAACTGTACAAAAAAAATTAAGCTCTCATGGAGTTACTCTCAAGTGGAATTAATGAAGACTAGTGAAAGATTGTTACAGACCCAAGCATTATAATAGGTGATTTCGTTTACTTTTTGACATTTGGGTTTTTTGGGAAGGAGTAATGCTGAGTTTCTTCAATACCTTTTACTGAACCAACTGGAAAAATGATGAGATTTATAGTGGGAAAGACAAGAACATTAAACTTTGCTTTGATTACTTAAACTGATAATTATATGGCCATTATTTTGGCACTTTATCAAGTAGCAAAGAAATAGGAAAAACAGATTTAAGCATAAGAAAATGGAATAAAAAATCCCTAATTGAAAACACAAAATATGTAAGATTGTGGAGGAACAAATTGATAGCTGAACCAAATGGCCTGGGGCAATGCTAAAAACAACAGGAATAAGAGTCAGAAAGAATAGAGATAGGGAAGGGAAACAACCAGACTTCAGTATAACAACCCAAAAAAAGGAGAATGCTTTGTGAAAGACTAAGTTCCTGTCTTGGTTTTACTTGTACTGACTACTTGCTGCTTACTAGATAAGCAGGTAAACTTTGGTAGACTTATAGAAAAAACAGTCCTGTGCCAGTTCTCAGAGAATTTACATTCTGATGAAAAGACACAATTAGCATGGATGAATATTACCATTAAATGAATATTTTATGATCATATAACAGTAAGACTTCTCATATGACTAAGAAATGTACAGAAAAAAAAAGAAGCCTAATGTAGAGGTAGGGCACACTGTCTATTAAAACACTGAGGTAAGAAATTTTGGCAATTGATGTTAGAGAAAACAAGATAAGAAAGGCATTAATGCCCAGGAAAAGTGAAAAAAGGCTTACAAAATAGAGACATTTCAAACAATCTGTAGCTCAAGGCTCCAGAAGGCACAGAGAAGAGATAAATCCAAGTGGCATTACATGTATAGCCTCGTCTTCTTTTTTATGAAATGGAAAAAGGAAAGGATAGGTACAGGCAAGTTTGGATGTGGCAGCAGAAAGTTGATTTCATTCTATCTCTGATAGTTTTTGCTTTCTCTATAAAGTAGATACAACCACTGAAATAGAGCAACAGCTGTTAAAAAGATGAGAAAGGGCAATTGTTTTTAGAAAGAGGGGAAGAACTGACCAAACAAGTGTAATAGGATTGTTCAAGCTATGATGAGTGCCAAGATGACACTGTCTATGAGTGCAGACAGGGAGAAAATGCTAACAAATACATGTCTGCAAAATAGATGAAAGCTGGGTAATTTAGCAAGGAAGCTTAGAGTACTGAAAAAGAGTCATTGAACGGCAAATCTGGAGCAGAAACTGCACCAGAAAGAAATAGTATTTCACTTTACAAGGATTTGAGTGCAGGAAAATGATCCTTGTTTTGTAACATTGGTAGTCTCTAAGTTACATTTGCTACAGTTCATTCCTAGCATGACCTAATTATTCACTTCCACCAGTACCACCACTATCACTTCTTTAGGTCATTGGTAATTTTAATTTTAATTTCTTTCTGTTCTTTTAAAATCAAGATTAATGTTTTTAAAATGAATCTATATGTAACATACTAAATTTCTTATGTTTTCCTGTTATCTATTTACATAAACATAGGATTTTGTTTTCTACAACTTTATATTAAAAATGATTAGACTTTTTATAGCCATATTTGATTGTAGATAATTTTTTGTTGTATCACTAGCAAAATACTTTCGAAACTAGTAAAAGAGGTAGATTGACAAGTTATATCCCAACTTGCTGGTCTCTTTATCATTTTAGTAAATAAAAAAGTTTTTTTTCATTCTATATATATTTGCTAGCAAGGAAAAAAAGTAATTGAAAACAGAAACCCATAGAAAATGAGAGGACAGTAAGACAGCTAAACTTTAAAAGATAATGTAACTATATTTTATTTTAAGCTTAGCTTCTTAATAAGTTAGAGAAAGACGTTAAGCCAGGGAAAAATAAGTGGAGGCTGCTGTGAACTCAGAAAACAAATGAATAGGGCTCAAAAAAGGAAAGGGTAAAAAAAAAAAACTAAGAAGAAAGGTTGACTTGGTACTCTGAAGACGTTCTTGAGCTAAAAAGGTGGAAAAGGTATAGTTATGGGAGATTATAGTAAAAAACAAGGTTGAGTATAGTCAAAGAGTAGTTGTGGTAAGTTTCAAATTTCACTGGCCAAAGATGAAACTCTTGAAGTTAAGATCCAAGTAAGGGCTAGAGAGGTGGCTCATGGGTTAAACCTCTTCCTTCCAAGAAGAAGGTCCTGAGTTTGGATCCCATGTAAAAACGCCAGGCAGAAATGGCAGAAACCTGCACTTCCGGATCTGGAAGGCAATTCTGGGAAATTCCAGAGTAAAAACAAAGAGGAGGTAGTGATCTAGGGGGATTCCGGAAGTCACCCTTGGGACTCCACAGGCACACAAGTACTCTCTGATACACACACACACACAAACACAAAAGACACACACATGCACCTGCAAAAATAAAAAATAAAATCTTAAAAGATCTAAGTAAATTGAGTATAAAAAGTTGCAGAAAGATCATAATATATGCTAAATTAAAGATGGCAGAGGGCAAAGGGAAGATGAATGAGCCTGGTGCAAATGGTTGTGCACTAGTAGCAAGGAAGTTGCAGATGTGACTTAAATGATGTTGATACATGGAGGTCATGCAGTATTTTCCTTCCATCAGGATACAGAAGAGATTTTATGTAGAAATCTTCCTGATGGACCAGTCAGAGGAACATTGCATTGTAGAAGGTTGTAAAGGTGATGTTACTAGGGAAAACCACAAAGGTAAAGAAAAAAAGAAGTACCTGAAGGACAAATGGAAGATAAAGAAAAATGTGTTATTAATGAGTATAGGCTAGCAGTGAAGTTAATGTGGGCAGAAAAAATGCCAAGAACTGAATGAGAATACTGTAGAATTAAAAGAAATTGTATCTTAAGGCAGCCATATTATATAATAGGGAAAGGGCAGGCAATTGGAAGTTGCTAGACAGACTAGACCAGTGACCTCCAACCTTTCTTATTTTTTTTTGATAAACTTAAAAAATAGGCACACTTTCTGTGTATATACGTATTCAATTCTTTATATGTATTTACTATCACTATATATAAATACCTTAATTGAACTAAAACATAGAAATTTTAATACTTGCATTCAACTATGTGTACCATAGGGCTTGGCGGACATGTCAGTAATTTTGGGTAAGGTTAAAAGCATGTTAAGTCTTTTATAAAAAGAACTGAACCCAATCTTCCATTAGATTATTGCTGGTAATAATTTGTGTAGTCTCATGTTTTAGGTCACCTAGTCCATTATTAAGTATTTCATTTGTGATTATAGAAATAAATGTCAGTAATTCACTTCAATTTTTCAAAATAGAATTTTAAAATAATGCTTTTTCAATAAACAGTAAGGATTTGTGTAGGTACAAGAGTTTTGTTTTATTTTGTTTTTGTTCAGAAGCCAGGAAAAACAGACTGTTCTATAATAAATTAATATTCTCTTTGGCTGGATAAAATTAAGTCAACAGAAAAATTAGCCATATTCCTCTTGTGGATTCTGAAATAGCAAGCTTATCACTTTCATTGTGGAAATTATATATAAGCAGCTATTTTTCCTCAGTATTATTATATGCTCAGCCTTATGGGTACATTTTAATGTATATTTTTTGAACCAATCATTTTGTGGGTATGACTGATATAATATAATCTGAATCAGCAATACAGCCTTCTCTATTTTGATAAATACTTAATAATAAACCCATTTGAGATATGGTTACTTTTTATCCTGCTATGGGCCTATAAACTCCTTTGCATAGATAATTCTGATAATATTTAGTAGAACTTCAGAATTTGCAGAAAATTTTTTGGTTATCATAGATAATACTTTTGTGGAGACTTTAAAAAAACGCCTATGAAAATAGGGCTGTGGGAGTGTGTGTATCACTCTCAAACTTGGTGAGGAATGTGGAGGGAGAAAGAGTAAATGAAGTTCTTTTTCAGTTTGTGCTTTCCTATGCCAAGACTCAACATACAGCAAGTTTTAATGGTATTATAAGCCCCTAAAAATGGGAGATTACTCTGGAATTGCTGACAGATCCTTAACTGTAGCCTTGTAAGTGTGTTGCATTATTATGACATTAACCTCGAGGATAGAAGAGGATTTCAAACTGTAGTGTATTGATCAAAGGATTGAACACAATGCATTTTTATTTTAATAATTCTTGGCCTGGAGAGGTATTTGAAGATGTGATAGCCAGAAGTAGAAGCACCTGATAACATTGATGTTAACTGAAAACAACACTATGTAATGTTTTAAAGTTTCAGAAAGCTTTGATGTTTGACTTCAGCTGCCTTGCCTATTGTTTGAGCTCCTTGGGACAGACTGCACCGTAAGCCCTGTGGGAGAACCTTCTAGTGGATACAGATTCATCTCTCTGAGACCTTGGCTTTAAAAACTAGGTTAATGCATGAGATACCACAATCTAAATGTAGTCGAATAAGGTTACCATTTATATATTTTTTGAGATATTTGAAATTGGAGCAGAGGAATAAGGAAACAAAAGAAGACATTCACCCATATAGCTGTGAAAGCTACAGCAGTGACCTCTGTAATGCACACTTTAGTCATTGTCCTCTTGTGATCCTGTCCCTGTGCCTCACCTCACATACACACTAAATATCTGTCTTTGTGCTAAGATTTAAGAAGGGACATTTTGGTCCGTAGTAAGCATGATTTAGTCACAGTCTATTTTCTGTTTACCAAAAGTAATATATAAGAACCTCTGTGATCCGAGGATCTTGACTGTATTAAAGCTGTATCTTTGTCTGGCGTTGTGTCACACCCACAGACTAGCACTGGAGAGGGGGAGACAGGAGGATCATGTGCACATTGGGAGACTCCGTCTCAAAAAAAAAAAAAAAGAGGAAAAAAATTACATGAATGTGAATGGATATAGATACACGGAAAACTGGTAACCCTGGTCTTTCTGCCTGGGGGCGGGGATTAGATAATACCAGTCATTAACTTTATCTGTAATATTTTATGTTTTAAATTTTTAAGCATATACAAAATATAATGTATTACAAACAAGAAAACAAAATAGATAAAATCTGGCATTTATCATTATACACTGTCTCTAAATTACTCCCTTCCCCCTTTTATTTCCTTCAGGTGTTTACCATGGCTGCTACTGTGAACTTGGAACTTGATCCCATTTTTTTAAAAGCATTGGGATTCTTACATTCAAAGAGCAAAGATTCTGCTGAAAAGTTGAAAGCATTGCTGGATGAGTCTTTGGCTCGGGGTATCGATTCAAGTTACCGTCCAACTCAAAAGGTACTTGCATGAATGACAAGCTTGGACAGAGTTTTGTATTGCATGTAGTATTACAATGAACATATAGACCACGTCAGAATAATCTCTCTTCAAGTAATTTTTCCATTTGGCACAGAGAAATTATATTCTTTAATTTTCTGCTCTCTTAAACTTTCTGAGAACCACCCAGCAATGGTGGCACTGTCTTCTGGGCATTCTGCTCTGACAATATATATAGAAAACCCAGTAATTTGGTATATGATTTCTAGTATTTTATGATCAGATTTTTTGAACTGAATATAGCCACAGTTCTAATTTTAGGAACAAAAAATAAGTTAAAAGAATTTTTCAATAAAGTAAATTAAATATTGACAAGGTAATCGAAGGGAAAAAGGTGTGTGTATAGATGAATATTGATATCCTATATCGACAGCAAACAATGAATGGCTGTTTTATGCGATAAGAATATGTGTTTGGAACTAGGGAAAGACATTTGAAATTCTGACTTCTTATACTTGAATGATGATATTTGATAACATATCTTGAGATTTTACTGTGTCTAGGTACTTTTCTGAGTAATTTCTGGGTATAATGAATTTCAAATGTGAGGATACTTTGAGATTATATTCCTTATATTTTCTTACTTTACAATAAGGAAACTGAATTACAAGATAGTTTACTTTCACCTAGACTATGTTTATTTGTTGGCTAAATGGAAAGAATAAAAACTAGTTTGCAGAGTTGTAGAAATTACCAAGCATATAAATTAGCTAGAATAGTGTCTGTATAGTACATGGCAAGCTCTTAGTGAATAGCAATGCTTATTATGTTTTCTGGGATATTATCTCAAGTTGCTAGTGTTCCAAATCACTCAGATGTGGAGACAGACATACTAAGCTGAAAAGAAGAAGATAGAAGTATTTGACTAACTCAAGTTGTAATCAGAATCTGAAGCTCAAAGTATGCCCCCAAGTCAGGTTTAATGCCTAAGTTTTCTAGGATGTATATTTGCAAGAAAGTGATTGCAAAGTATGGGTGGGATGATAGTTATGTTTGCTCCTTTGGTTACAGTGGTGGTATCTTAAGTAGATAAACATATCAAAATGTGTCAAATAAATGCACCTTGTTTGTCAGTGATTTCTCACTAAAGCCATTCTAAAGAAAAGTGTTACTTTGGTTATATCATAATATTTTGGTTTTTAACTGAGTGTTATTTATTTTATTTTTTTTTTCTCTCTCTCCCCTCTGCAGTTGTAGGGATTGAACCTATACCTGTTCCCATGTCTCACACATGCTAAGCGTGTACCCTACTTATGTATAACCATAGCTCTTTTATTCTGAATAATTAAGGTTTCCTATGTTTTCATTTTAACCTTTAGGATGTGGAACCACCCAAGATTTCAAGCACGAAGTCTGTTTCTATTAAACAAGAACCCAAGTCATCATCTAGTCTTCCTTCTGGCAATAATAATGGCAAAATCCTCACTGCTGAAAAGATAAAGAAGGAAGCTGAGAAGAGACCTGCTGATAAAGTAAGGTTCTATTCTAGCTTCGTTCATAAGACATTGAATTAGTTGTTCCACAGATTTAAAAAAAATATTTTATGTCTACTTTATGTAGTAGAAGGTATATTAACATAATGATCATTCTGTAAGTATATTTTGATAGCTGTAAATGCTGACTTTTTGAACCATGAATAAAATCTATAACATTTATTTAGCCATTTACTGAGATCATTACCACCAAATTTTTGAGTGTGGGGATATAATAATACAGATTTGAATACATCGCTCTCATTGGAATGTTTGTTAAGAAATAAAAATGGGATAAAGGTGTAAGTGACAAAATATAATCTTTATTACTTGGTAGGCATCTTAAGAGACCCACATGTAATTTCTGGATTGTTTTGTATGTTGTCTGCTTAATTTTTTTTTTTGTTAATCTACCATGTAATAGTCATTTTATAAATAAATAAATACACACTGTGCTAATGTGCATTTAAGGTTTTTTCTTTTCCTTTATTGCAATGCAGCTTCAATGAGTTACTTTTACATATTTTTGTGACTGTGTTAATAACTTTTATAAGATATACAAGTATATATTAGAAGATATTTACATAGTCAACATAAAAGATGTACAAGTGTATATTAGAAGATATTTACATGTTCAACATTGCTAAAATAACTAAGTTACTATCCATGGCAGCTGTATACCATCATAATATAAATTTATGTGTTGTTAGTTTATTTTAACATACTTCTATAGAAAACTAATAATTCTTGCACAGATCTTTAAAATGTCTATCTCTTCCTTATGAAAAAAATTTGTAAAATGAACTTGGTCATTGATTGCATACCTGCTAACTCATCTCTCAGTTAGTTTAGGTTTGTTCTTGTATTCTACTTCCATGATCACTTTTCATTGGCTTTTTTTATAGATGAAAGATGCAACTGAAGGTGTTGATCTTCCAAAGAAACCTAGATTAGAGAAGACAGAGACCCGATCCTCTCCTATTACTGTTCAGACCAGCAAGGATTTAACTATGGCCGACCTTTCCAGTTTTGAGGAGACTAGTGCTGATGATTTTGCAATGGAGATGGGACTGGCCTGTGTTGTTTGTAGGTAAGTTGCACCTTGTCACAGATTCTTTTATTTGAAAAATGAAAACAATCCCTACTCCCTAGACTTTCCCCCCAAAAACTCAAAGCATTTGTTGGATATTAATATTTTGTTTCTATTATTTGGAGTGAAGAAGAAATATCTAGATCGTACCTTATGAACTGCCACAAAACTGTGAAACTACAGTGTAACATCCTGAAAATTGTTAGGTATTTTGTCTTCCTTACTATGGCTTCTCTAATGTGTTAAGTTTTAGTAACATTTTCTTTAGTTAAGAAGAATCATTTCATCCACCTCAGTTACTGCTATCTTTTTTTTAAGTCTTTAATTTTTTTTTCTGAATTGCTGATATCACTTAAAAAATAAACTGATTTGTTTCATTTTGTAAAACATCACCAGTGGAATAAAAGAAATGTTTTAAGACTGAAATATATAATTAAAATAGACAATTCTGCTCAGTAGAAGATATCTACTAAGATTTATATAAATATATGATACAATTTTTTGTACAATAACTAAATTTTGTAGACTTTCATGTCTGGGACTAACTTTTTCATTATTAATGGCTTTCATTTTCATTAAGCATTATTTTGCTTAACAAAATAAAAATGAACATTTTTGCTGCTCCGAAATGCTGCTTTTAAATTATTTCTATTCTTTTAGTTTCATACATGAATAAAAGTTAAGTAACATCCTTTTCACCCCTTACTTTTCAATCTCATTCTTCTTTTCCCATGGCAAACCTTTTTCCCAACCAGTCTCCCTAGTTCTTTCATTTATTTTGGCTTGTTTGGATTACTGTGTTTTCATCTGTGATACCTGTACTGCTTGGAGCATAGATGATATATCAATAGGTCTACCACTGAGGAAAGTAGTTCTCTTCATTCCCCACCCCCATCCCCAATCAGGCATGAACTCTCAATAGTTTCTCAGGGAAGTGTGGGGCCTCTTAAGTTCTTGCTTCCATGGGGAATTGTTGATAGGCAAATCCTGTGCAGAACTAAACATAGCTACAATGATTTCATGGGTGCAGCAGCTCTATTATGTCTTGTTATAGTCTGCAGCATACATTTCCCCTCCCCTTCAGGTTTTCACATTCTTAACACCTCCTCCTCTGCAAAGAGCCTTGGGATTGGGGTGATTTGGATGTCCTGTTTAGGACCAGGCAATCCACAGCCACTTATCCTTTGCACTGGAAGAATCTATGTATTCAACACCCTCCATTGCAAAAAAAAAAAGTTTCTAGCTCTAGTGCTGAAAGCCCCTCTAATCTTTGTCCTGGGTGTCTATTCCATGATGCCCATGATACATAGATTTGGGCTTTTCATGGTGCTTCAAAGCTCCTGTATGTTTCCTTCTTGTTTGCTTTCTTTTTAAATTTATCTGGTTCTTTGATTTTCTGATCCTTCACCATCTTGTCTTCACATTTTGATTCTTATATTTTTGTTTTCTGCTTGATTTCTTCTATTGATAAGACTTTCCGCTGAGCTTTTAAAAAATTGGATGTATTGTTTTTTTCCTTTTTTATTCCAGCTTGGTTTTTTTTTTTCAGCACTTCTATCTCTTTAGTGTAATTTATTTTCATGTCTTCAGCTGTCTTTATCGTTTTACCTAGCTGCTTCTTTGTGTTTTCTTGCTCTTCTTTCCAAAGCTTTTATTGATATTTCTTCATATTTGATTATATTTATCCATGTTCTCTTGGAGCTCCATGATCATATTTATAATTGATGTCTGGGATTCATTATCCTGACTTGTCATGCTTTTTATGGTTACATGAGTTACTCCCATCAGGAGCTGATACCACAGGATTGGTGATTTGGGAATGACACATTTTCTTGGCTTTTTGTATTATTTCTGTTTTTAGAATAATACTTGAACACCTAGAATTAGGTGGCTGATTGTTTTCTTTGACATATGTGTCTAGTTCACCTGGGTCTATTAGATATGTGAGAATCTCTATTGGTTTTCATTGATTTTTAATATTTGAATGAATAGATGCTGGTTAAAGTTTAACCTGGGACACTGAGCATCTGTGCTGAGATGGTAGCAGTGCGGTCTTTATTCAAGTTTTAGTTAGTAAAAGTAGAAGTGGGGAGAAGTTGGGTGAATTAGGACTGAAATAAGTATTAGCTTGAATTTGAGAAGTTAGGGTAGAGTTAGCTTTTAGAGTTCACAAGTTTTAGAGTTTGTTGAAGATATGAAACAATATACTCACAAGAGCTGTAACAAAAGCAGATAAAGGAATAAGAAACAGAGTATGGGTAAAGTATAATGATAAAGAATGACATATGGTGAGCTAGATGGAGAATATTAGGCAACAATATTATATCCTAACTGTGTGATGTACAATCAAAAGCTATTGTGAATTTAAGTAAGCAAATATAAGAAATAGGCAAATATAAGAAATTTAAAAAGTACTTATGTGAATTGGTGGCTCAGCTAGCTGGAGCTGAAAGGAGAAGTTCATAGTACTCTCTGGCTGTAGGAACATGCATGCATGAGAAGGACAAGAGGCACTACTTAGTATTTGTTGCCCTGTATTTCTTGGAATTCTGAAAGAAATAGGAAAGTTTGAGTCCTTCCTCGTACATATACTCTGGAAATCCTGCATTCCACCATAGGTTTTTGGTTTTGGTTTGGTTTTGTTTTTTGTCCTTTTATATCCAATGAATATAAGAAAAATTTTCCTGCAGCTTCTGGGAAGTTTTACTTGTTTCCAGTGGCCAGCGTTTTATTTTCTTTTGGGGTTAATTAGCTGTGGTATAGAAGTTGTACGTGCTGGAAATGAATTTTTTGCTGTCTTCTTAATAAACGTGTCTAATTCCTATACATTGAAACAGTAATTATAAGCCTTTTTGAGTCTTATAAAAATCTATTGATGTGCTTCTGAATGGAATTGTTAGAACCTTGTTTTCAAATACATTTGCAAATTTTAGCTCTATTGTGCTTTCTGCTATGAAAGTTATTATTTTGTTTAAAAATATGAAAGTGTTAATGGGGGGAGAACTAGTGACTATATAACCTGTTTTCAGGATGTTTCTTTGAGATTTTAGTACTATAAATAATTAGGTCAGTTCTTCTGTTTAAATAGCTTTTTTTTTTCTTTTCTATTAGTTTTCTAGATGCAATCTTTCTCTATAATCCAGGCTGTCTTGGAACTTAATGTGTAGCCTAGGAAGTCTTTACACTCACAGCAGTCATTCTGCTTGTCTCTTTTGTGCTAGAATTGGAGTTGTAAGCTGTTAAGCCTACCTAACTTAATAATGATGAAGATATAACCGCATATAGCTACCTGACATACAGGAATTTATGATAAAGATATTAATAAAATGTTATGAAGCTGTTATAGGACTAGTCAAAATCTACTTCCTTTTGTGAGAAAAAGTTACAATTGATATATAACTAGGAGAATGTAATTAAACTTAATTAAAGCATCTTAATTTTTGGGTGAGTATAATAACCCCTCAAAGAGATGAAGGTTTTGTGTAGGCTGTGTGTTGAGATTTGTTATTTTTCTCACTGTTGATTAAATGATGTTTTTCTGGGTTTTACTCCTTTAATATACCAAACTTTACAAGAACGATTCTGAAATGCTTTCAATTGTATATTCATAAAAACTGCAATGTTGTGTTTTCATAGGCAGATGACAGTGGCATCTGGTAATCAATTAGTAGAATGTCAGGAGTGCCATAATCTCTACCACCAAGATTGCCATAAACCCCAGGTGACAGATAAGGAAGTGAATGATCCTCGCCTGGTGTGGTATTGTGCCCGATGTACCAGACAAATGAAAAGAATGGTAGGAATCATATTTTGTATTTTATCCAGCATCTGAGGCTTTTTGTTGATATCTGCTTTCAAAATAAAAATTAGGACATTGAATATACTGAGAAAATAAATTGATTTTGTTAATGGTTGTATTTATATTATATGTGTGTGATTTATATTTTTATACATAAATATTAGACTCTATAGAATTCATCTTCTATTTAGCTTTTAGCTTATTGTAGTGTAGATAAACAGGATTGAAGACTCCGAAAATACAAATAACTTCTAAGTATGACATTGTATTTGTATTTTAAAGCACTGTGGAAAGTGGGGAATTATTTTCATTAAGCGTGCTGGAAAACAAAATGTCTTTTCCTAAGTAAATTGAAACCACCAATTTACAAGTGTGCAGAGGCAATATTTTTTTCTCCTACCATCTATGTTTCTCTATTTTCTATTCTTATCTTCTCTTTGTTCTTGAGTGACATTTTATCTTATTTTCCTAATCTTTGATCTCCCAATATGCTCTTCACTATCATAATTGGTTATTGTTGTGTGCCACTTTTCCTAAAGAAACACTACACAAATGTCTGTTCACTATAGTTAGGGAGCTCAAAATGTGGTTACACAAAAGTCCATCTTGGTGAACCAAGTCTAATTGTGGTTACTTACAGAATTATAGGCAAAGGTTACTTATAGGAGAATGGATGACCCAAAGGCAGATATCACCGAAAACTATACCCCATGGAAGCTACAGCCCTAGAACTCTCGGCTGCACGTGTTGCTAGGAGGAGAATTTTCTCTAGACTTCCAGACTACTCTTTTCTCCTTCAGACTGAGTTGCTGGCTAGGGAGTCTACTCTCCCCAGCAGTTATTTACTGCTTTCTTTTCCTTGGGAACAGTCCTCCCTTTTCTCCCTTTTCTTCCCCTCCCCCCAATCTAACTTGCAGAGATGATGGGACTGTTTACTTTCTGAGCCTTCCTCCATGATGAGCTATTTCAAAATGCTACATTACATCCCCCTCAGTTTAGACTGGGAGCAAAATCCAACATGGCATTTAAGTTATGCCCAGAGAAAAAAATGCCATACAGAAATTTCAAAAGTGTTATACCTACTTATTTTCCAAGGTGATGACTTTCACAACTCTGTATTCCTTTGTTTGCTAACCTTATTTCTACTTCATGTATATTTCATACATTTTTTCTGTTCATTTCATTTTTCTACCCTGTTCCACAAATCTCTCATTGCTCCTCTATTGCAATGGCTTCCAAAAGATGTTTCTTTGCTTCCCTTCAATCCACTTTGGTCTCTATAATTACAACATTTAGAGTTATTGTGGTAAGATACTTCACTCTATTGCTTATATACTGGTGAATTTCAGTTGCACAGTGAGGTTATATCACTTATATTGAAGTAAATATCACATTGGGGCATTTGTATGATCAATCTCTTCTTCCCCTATGGCTACATCTAAAGTCATCTTTTCCATTGTTTCAGTATACATTCTTGCATTTTGATCATTCCAGACACATCTCCTGAACTGTGAGCTCCTCCTTTCTCATTTCTAATAATATTCATTTTTTAATCTGATTTGCAAATTATCAGTAAACCCACTTCTCATTCACTGGTGTAGCATCACAACAAATCTCAATAGAAAACTCCTTCTACATTCTGTTGTTCTCAATATGAGGTAAGTAATATAAATAAAATTCAGATTAGTACCAGAATCTTGTCTGTATAAGAATCAAAGTACTCAATGAAGTGCCATAGTTAATATTAGAATATTGCATTGCTAGAATACACCAAATAGATGGAAGAATATACTGAAGTACATTCTCTTAGTTAGCCTTAATTTCAAGCTCCATTAAAAACAAATGCGAGAAATTAATTTGAAAACAGTGGAGATAAAATTTTAGTCATTTCTTCTAATGAGGTGCATTAGTTATTGCTTCATGATCTCACACCACTTTTCTCCTTGCACCATTCAACTTGGGAGGTTCTGCAGTATACATTCATGTCAGAAGACAGTTAAGAATGTTGTGGTCATATAAACCAGGTCTAAGGTTGTTAAGTTCTATCATCTTCTCTCTATCTAACAGAAATTTTGTCAAGCACAAGGTAAAACACTCTATCACTGTTGCAGTGGTTCTCAGTCTAAATAGGAATGTATTCCTGTTTGGCAACATTTAGAAATGTGGGGTATGTGTTGTTGCTGACATATTGATAATTACTGTCTGTGTGGAGAATTTTAGGTATTCTGCAACTTAGGTATTCAGGCAATTCTGCAAGAATTATAGTCTCATTGTGGAACAATATCTAGTCAGTTATTTTGTGCCCTTAAATTAGCATTACCTTCACAGGACAAAGAGTTCTGGGTATTTCTTACTCAGTTTCTGTGATGGCTAGATAGAAGTAGGAGAGACAGAAGAACACATTATGATTTCCTAGATAGAGGCAGAGGCCCTTTCTGGAGCTTCATTAAAATGAATCCTCATCTGCTGAAACATACAGGTTAGCTTGGCCTTCGGAGTCTAACTTCAGGAGTAGTGCAGTGGGTGAGAGGCAGTGTCTGAAAGCTGTGGTTAGTGAGCATTATATTTCTGATTTAATGTAAAAGCTGAATTCTCATAATATGATTGTACAATGGAGGGTAAAAGATCTTTTACCAGAAATAATCTTACAGTAGCCTTAGTAATCTTTATGTAAGTGGTACTCTGAAAGTGATGTGTCAATGTCAGCATACTTTGATATGAAAAATGTAGTGTAAAAAGAGGTGATAATTGAAGCTTAAGAATCAAAATTTTTTGATATTATGGCAAGTAATCCCACAAGAAAATTATACATTAGGGCTGGGGAAGTGGCTCAATGGTTAAAGCCTTTGCCTCACAAGCAAAAGGGCCTGAGTTTCAGCTTCCCAGATTCCCCATGTAAAATGCCAGGTGGTTATGGTGGTAGCCTATAATTCTGGCCCTGGAAGGTAGAACCTGGAAATACCCCAAAGCAAAGTAATAAGGAGGTAAAGCAATTCAAGATGATTCCCAGTGTCAAGACCTCCACAGGCATGTACATTCAGGGCCCTCTTGTACACACATTTGCACACATGCATGCCTTCAGTAGAAGGAAGGAAAGGAGGACGGGAGGGAGGGAGGGAGGGAGGGAGGGAGGGAGGGAGGGAGGGAGGGAGGAAAGGAGGAAGGGAAGGAGGGAGGAAGAAAGGGAGGAAGGATAGAGAGTGGGAGGGTGGGAAGAAGGAAGGGAAGAAGGTAAGGTGGGAGGAAGGGAGAGTGGGAGGGAGGGAGGAAAGAAGGGTGGGAGGGAGGGGGGATGGAGGGAAGGAAGAGAGGGAGGGAGGGAAGGAAGGGAGAGAAGGAGGAAGGGAGGATAAGAAGGAAGAGAGGGACAGAAGAAGGAAGGAACGAAAGAAAGGAAGGAAGGAAGGAAGGAAGGAAGGAAGGAAGGAAGGAAGGAAGGAAGGAAGGAAGGAAGGAAGGAAATTGTACATTAAGATCTAAACAGGAATAAAATAGGCCAAATTCAGACTTTCAAAACTGAAGATAAAATATTAATAAATTTTCCCAGCTTAATACTTTATGACTGTGAGCATTTTCAGAGGCTAATGGAGTAGTCAGCCAGCCTGGATTATCTGTCAGTATATAATATGGGTAGGTTCTTCTGAATTCTCTTTAACTATTCCTTGGTAAGTAATTATGCTGAATGAATTTTTAACACTTACTGCCTCAAATTGTATATAGTCAATATGTAACAAAACTATGTTAACTATTGCATAATTATTAGTCAAAATAAAACTGAGAAATGATTAGGAAGATTAAATGAAATCTTTAATAGCATGAAAATATGTATTCATGAACTATCTCTAAAAATTTAATACACTAATTTTACATTATAAAGACATTCAAAATAGTTTAATATTTATTCATGGATGTTGTTTGTGTTCCTTCTCAGTGTTTAAAATCATAAAAAGTTTCTGAGTTGTTTTATTCACCTGTCTTTGGTTCACCACAATAAAAAATGTTCATGATTTCTAATGCTTAATATTGTCATTGCTGTTTAGAAACTAAGGAAATCTGTAAAACAATTTATATTATGATGATAAAAGTAATTTTCAAGAAATGTACATTTTCAGTGTCGTCAAAGAGTTTGAATTCTCTCCTTTTTCTTTTTCTACATTCCTGATTAATTTTTTGTTAAATTTTTAATAATTGCTCATATTAATAAAAATTTTGTACTTTATGTAATCCACTGATTTTTTCAGGCTCAAAAAACTCAGAAACCACCACAGAAACCAGCCACCACTGTTGCTTCAGTAGTTCCAGCTGTCAAGGACCCATTAGTTAAAAAACCAGAAACTAAACTCAAACAAGAGACAACCTTCCTAGCATTCAAGAGAACAGAAATCAAGGTACATGTCTTTTTGATATATCATATCTAAATCCAATTGATTGAACAGTAATTACAATAAACATTTAATGATAAGCTATTCAGTCACACTGTGTTAGATATAGAGACTGCATTTCCTTTAATTATATAGCAAGAAGGTATTTATACCATTGTCTCTAATTCTGCTGCTTATGTTTTTATCAGAAGTAGGAATACTAGGTGATTATTTGATTCTTGGATCAATTTCTAAATGTTTTTGCACAAATTGAACTCTCCTTGCCTAATAACTATTAAGTATTCCTTGCACTTATCTTCTTTTTCTTCATTATTACCATTCACATACCTACCTCTTAACTAACGACCACACTGTTCTAGTGAAAATGTCACTTTTCTCATCCTTGGCATACTTCAGATCATTTATACTATATCACTAATATCTTGACATTATATCATAAAGTCATCTTTCTAAGTAATTATAAAACAGAATTACTTGGTTTTATTTTCAACTTTTATTGTAATTTACTGAAAAGAAATGATATTATATTCATATAATAAAATTATTGATTAGTCATACATGATCCTGGTAATTAGGAGTAGAAATAACTAATTTATTAAAAATAAATTTGGGGCAGATAGGTGTATTCATTTGTTATTACTGAAATATATTCTGAGAAATCCAGCAGGAAATCACTTTATGGCAAATAAGTAAAGATCTTGGCTGTCATTTTTGTCTCAGAAATTTTAGATTTTCATGATTAAAATGAATAAATTTTATTCTACAAATTTTGTTTATATATATATGCAAAAAGCATATGATTTTCTAAGTAAGGCAATGGACAAAAAAGTATTTATAGTAAAAAATATTTGAGAATTGGCTTTCTACATTGAAATATGAAAAACTTACTTGGTCTCTCAAGTTTGTCGTTTTACTTCTGTGTCTTGATTGCATTGTAAACCATCCGTTGTTCAGTTGCAGAGCAGTACGAGGCAACGACAATTGTTAAAGTGCTAAACATATAGTACATGCTTTCTTGTTTATCCTCTTAACTAAGGACCACGCTGTTCTAGTGAAAATATGTTGATCATTTTAATTTCTCAAGTGAGATTGAAGTAAGGTGTGTTGAAAGATCATGAAGTTGTATGGCAGACAATTTTTTAATATGAAGGAAATGAGAAAAAATTAAATCTTTCGAAACTGAAAGTTTAAATTTTATCATACTTTCCTCCTTTTGCATTCCCAAATTTTTCTCACTATGAGGTTTTCATTCTCTTGGGAGTTTTTATTTTATATATTGTTTTCCTCTTCAGGATAGCCTGTGAAATAGTCATATGATGCTGTTAGAAACAAAAAGTCATTTCTTAGAATGTATGAATGGGAATCTGGAATCTCTTATTAAAAAACAGTAGTATTAAAGGATGCTCCAGGGATGGGAGGGGGAGGCACTGGGGGATGGGGAGGGGAGGGGGGGCCCAGGGGGATAGGGGGTTGGAGGGAGGGGGGACCGCTGTATCTGTTAAGTTTGTATGAGTGGAAATTAAAAAAAAAGTAGTATTCTTAATTTTTTTTTCTTTTCCATTGGTTAAAAATGTTAATATTGAGACAATATTAGGCTACCTTGTAATCTTAAAATGTGTTTATCAACTATTTCAGAGTTCAGCTTAAAATATCTTGGATGTATATCTTTGGATGTATACTAATCATAATGTTGCCATTTTCAAAGTAGTATGTTACAATGAGATAGTTTCAGTAATGCAGGCAGAACAAATTTTAGAAAAAATTTCAGTTCAAAATTAATTTGAATGAAGTACTTTGCCTGATGTTAACATAAAAAACATTGTTTTTATGGCATTGATATCACTTTGAGCGTCTGATATCTAAGTTAGGAAACTGGTCAGAGACTTGAAGTGTTAGACCCTTAGGAAACGTCTGGCAGCTGATACTGTGCAGCTTTGAAGAAGAGGATGTAATCTTCTATGTGGAAGCAAGGATCTGTTATGATAGTTTGAATAGAAGCACAAGTCAACCTAAATTCATATCTTTTGTCATATATCCTAAGAGTTGTACCTGTGCGTATTTTGCAGTATAATAGATACAGTTCATAATTTAGTGGCAACTTATTTTTTAAAAATGGCTTTAGTGTTTATATACAGAAATTTCCTTTGACATACTGACTTAGTACATACTGATTCCATCTTTGTACCAAGCATGTTATCCAGAATATCTTGGATGTTAACAATTTTGCCTACTAAGAGTAGATTCAATTTTGAAATGACTCATAGGTCATTTGGAGTAAAGCTTAAAGTCGTAGGTGTTTTTATGAGTTATGTAGTTTCATAAATAAACTTGTAAAATCTAGGATATAGTATAGGTATTGATTATATTTGGCTCTAACATAATTTTATCTCTTTTGTTTTTTAGACATCCACAGCTATTTCTGGAAATTCTTCTAATAACAATGTTTCCTCTTCCATAACTAGTGGCCTAACAGGATGGGCAGCTTTTGCAGCCAAAAATTCCTCTGCTGGTCCTTCAACAGCAAAATTAGGTTCAACAGCACAAAACAGTAGTGGGAAACCTGCTACTTCATCAGCTAATCAGAAACCTGTGGGTTTGACTAGTCTGGCAACATCATCCAAAGGTGGAATAGGTTCTAAAATAGGTTCTGCTAACAGCACCACACCCACTGTACCATTGAAACCACTTCCACCCCTCACTTTAGGCAAAACTGGTCTTAGTCGCTCAGTCAGTTGTGACAATGTCAGCAAAGTAGGGCTTCCTAGTCCTAGTAGTTTAGTTCCAGGAGGTAGCAGCCAGTTAAGTGGAAATGGAAATAGTGGTACATCAGGACCCAGTGGAAGTACTGCTAGCAAAACCACATCAGAATCCAGCAACAGTCCCTCAGTATCTCTTAAAGGTCCAACTTCACAAGAATCACAGCTCAACGCTATGAAGCGATTGCAGATGGTCAAGAAGAAAGCTGCCCAAAAGAAACTCAAGAAGTAATGTGCCCAAGTATGTTTTTATATCATATTACTTGAGTAATCAAAAAAATTCTTAGTAGGATTGAAGATGTGATATCCTATAATTTAATAAAAATCTTGATAATCAAATTTCTGTTGTTTCTTATCTTAAAATGCTTTTAGCTAACTTTCACTATTTTTCATCTACCTAGCATTTTTACTTTTGAAAATCATGATTATATTATCTAATTTATGATGGGAACTTTAGAAGATTGATAGCATATGCAAACTTAAAGAGATGGTTCATCTGGCAAAATTCTCCAGAATTTGAACCTGCACAATATGGTGTCAGGTGGTAGGGGTTCACCCAAAATAGTTTTCTACTAGTTTCTTGGCAATATTTTGAGTATTCATTGTCAGTCATCAATCTCATTTCAACTGACTGTTCTCCATTTACTTTATCTTTTAATGTTCATAATTGATTTCTCATGTCTGTTTTGTCTTTACTTCTTTTATCACCTGTCAGTTAGTTACATAGGTTATCTCTTCCAACAGATTGTTAGCACTCATGCCTTTTTAGTGCAGTACTCATTCCCCACTTTCTCCTGCATTACCAATGTAAATATATGTTCACATAGTATATATTTAATAAATGTTGAGTTTTGACTAATATGCACATTCCTGGGAATTCTTGAGGAAAGTATCCTCTTGAATATTCATCTAAAAGATGACTATTTCTAGCTTATTTATACAACTGCTTCTTATACTATGAGAGAAATGGCTGTTTTAAAAGCTTCAAAATATTATAGCATTATACATAATTTAGTTAACTTGTATGTTAAAGTAGCTCCTATCTAAGATTAGCTAGAGACTGTACATTAAGCAAGGAAGTGTTTAGGTGTCTTGGATATGACTAGGATGTTGTTTGTCCCCTAAGTTTTTATGCTTGGCTCTAATGTGGCCACGTTATGGACTGAAAAAAAAATTTTTTTTATTAAATTGTGCGTGTGTGCATGTGTGCATGCGTGTGTGTGTGTAGAACTACGGGCGAATTCGGGAACCACCGTGGACTGCCTCCACCTCCTCCTTGTTTACTCTGCCCCGGGATTCACAGGCTCGGCCCTACCAGGACCAGAAACGCAGGCTGCCCCCACTTCTGCCCGGCGTCTATATGTGGGGTCTAGAATCCGAAATCAGGACCTTCTGCCTGCAAGGCAGAGGCTTTAACCCCTGAGCCACCTCAGGTTAAGCCTCTGCCTCACAAGCAGAAGGACCTGAGTTCAGATCCCACATCGCAAGTGGACTGAAATTTTTAAAAGGTGAAATAGTAGGGTTCGTTAGGAGCACTGCCCTTGAAAAGGATTAAGGGAGTTCTCATGTATTCCCTGATTGGTCCTTTGTAAGAGTGAAACATTTAAAAAGCCTAATCCTAATCCCCAAATGTCTACCGGGTTTTCTGGCTTGTGAAGATATTTCTCCCTTTTCTGCAAATTCTAGCCATGCTACCATCTTCCAGGAGATGAATGTAGTCAGAGTCCTTCTTTGGATGGTCCCTCATGCTCTTGGGGTTTCATCTCCAAAACCATGAGCTAAGCTTCTTTATGAAATTGCCTGGCCTCAGGTATTGTCGGCTGAAAAACTGACTTATACGGAAAGTCTAACAGTCTGAGTCATTGCCTTCTCTAAACTAACAAATTAACCATTTTATATATATTTTCCAACAGAACATAGCAGGCTTCCTAGATCAAAGAATCAGTGTGTTACAGCAAAATGAAATATCTATTTTTTTACAATTCATGAATACTTCGTCACTTCTAGAAACTAAATCCAACAAATCCCACATTCAAAAGATTGACTAGAATCATTACATCATCCTTTGTGTATGCTGCTGAATCTTTTATCCCTAAGTCATCCTGACATTTTCACATAAATAATCCCTATAAAGAGTAAACTCTTTTTCAGTATATGCACACATGGCTCTGTGTGTATGTGTGTGTGTGTGTGTGTGTGTGTATCAGAGGGCACCATGTATTCCCTGTGGAGGATGAAGGGTGACTTCGGGAATCATCCAGGATTGCTTCTACCTCCTTTTTGGTTCATACTGGGATTTCCCAGGCTCTGCCAACAAGGACCAGAGGTGTAGGCTGCCACCATTTACATGGGACCTAGGAGCAGAACTCAGTGTGTTCTGTTTGTGAAGCAGAGTCTTAACTCTTGAGCCATCTCTCCAGCCAAAGACGCAACTTTTAAGTTTGAACTTTCTCTATAGAAAGATGATTTTAAGATGGTTTGTTACTTAGTGACACTAAATTATTCATAATAAATTAGAATTCCAAGGTTGAAATAACCCCATTAGAGTGCAATAAATGTCTATTTACATGCTTAAAATCTGCCTGCAGATATTTTTGTTCTGAAAAACAACTTTCTGTTGATAAAAGCATCAATTTAAATAAACTCCAAATCTCCTCTAGGGTCCAAAAGACTTCGGTTTCAAAGCCATTGTTTAGTGTAGATTCAGCTTGGACTTAACTGAAGTGTGTGACCTGACGCAAACTCCACCAAGCAATTGTAATGACTAAACATAACTCAGCACCTACAAGACAGTAATGCTTGCTCGTTTACACATTACCATTTAAAATGGAAAATCTTATAGAATATGTTCTAAAATTGAGAGAGAAGCAATCAGTTTCAGTTCTGTAACATTAATTGGAAAACTAAGAAGTAATTTACAATAAATATTTTTGTATAGGTGATATTTGTGTATACGGTATGTGTGCATATGTGTGAATGCATACATTTAAGGGGTATGACTCCGTTTAGTATTTTTGTATTTGTGTGTGTGTGGTATGGTGTGTGTTTTCAGTATGGGTGCATGCATGACATAGAATGCATGGAAGTCAGGATAACTTGGGAGTCAGTTTTTCTCTTCCACCTTGCTAAAGTAAGGTCTCTTCTTTCTGGTGCTGCAGTGTGTTCTCCTGACTTAGCTAGCCCATGTGATTTTCCTGTCTCTATCTTCCTTCTTGCTATAGAGATTTCAAGTGATTTTCCTCTCTCTACCTTCCATCTTGCTGTAGAGATTGGGATTATTGCTACGCACCATATCTAACTTTTATGTGGGTTCCAGGTTGTTAAGCTTGAACAGCAAGCACTTTTACCCCCTGACACATGTCTTTGGTTCCACAGATTGGCATTTTTGTAAAGGTATCTCAAATACTTCTCAGATCTTTTTCCCACATCACAAAGTAATCATTACACTTAACTAAGTTATAATTTTATTTTGTTAATAAACAATAAAGAGGGTCTCCATACTAAAATTTAAAGTTGTGTGAGGACAGAAGTCTTATTTCATCTTGAATAGCATTGTGGTCTAAGACTTTCCGTTATCTATTGGCTCAGTGAATGAGTGGGCAGGTATGAAGATGGGCTCAAATGTAAGATTTTAAGAGTAAAGACTGAAATTCAATTTTGGTTGCTATCACTTCCGTTTTTTCATGTTATGCTTTCTGTAGGACTAACTAGAGGTTTAGAGAGGAAAGGAGGGGGTGGAAGGGAAGAAAGAGGAAAGAAAAAGGAAGGAAGGAAATTATTAGAGAGTACTGTACTTAAAAGGTTGAACTGGATTCTAATCCTGTTTGTGCATTTGCTGGGTGCCTCTTAGCTTCCTTCTTTGTAAAACAGAAGAAAATGAGATCAAATGGAAGACATCTAATACAGATAGGCCCTGATTTATTGTGGTTTCCCTTAGATTTTTCAGTGGTATGAAAGTAATAACACATTTGGTTGAATCTGTATTTCAAGCTCTCCGTTTCCAGGCTACTGATGTGCTATATAATCCTCTTGTGTTCTGAAGCAGGGCAGTAGATTGCAGCTTCCCGTCGTTCATGTGATCACGCTGGCAATCAGCTAATGCTCCCCAGGTAGTGTGGAGATGCTAAGGAGTAATGGTCACTAGATTAGGTTTGTTAAGTATGTTTTCAGAAGGGTGTTTTCTACCTATGATAACCTTGTACCAGCCTTTAACTCCATTATAAATTGAGATACATCTACATTTAAAACTTTGATGATTCCACTTGACAAGGATGTGATAGTAGTGTTTATTAATTACAGATTATAAACGTTGCATAGGAAATACATCATTTAACAAAATAAAATGTTATTCATAAAATAATTATAAAAATCATACAAAAATTAAATATTACATTATACACTAAATTTAAACTACTAAAAATATATTCCCTGGATTTCTGAGCAAGAGCATTTCATTCTAGTCTTTTTTTTTTTTTTTTTTTTTTGGTAGAGTAAGGAAATCTTGCCTCTATCTAGCCAAAGTATACAATAGTGAAAATAGGAGCTGTCCTAGATCAGCTGTACAGAAGTTTGTACATCACAAATCAATAAATAAGTTTGTACATCACAAATCATTAGTAATAAGTTTTACATTTATATTTGTAGAAAGAGTACATTATAACATTAAAAGTTAAAAAGTTGCATTCTTTATATGGTGATTGATCCTAACGGAATTAAAGCCCAGTCTTCTTAATCAATTTAATTATGTTCTCATTAACTTTAATGTAAATTTGTATGTTTTATTTAATTTGATTTTTGTGAGGCCTATGGGTTTTTAGTGTTTAGAATGCATTGAGTATATTAGGAAGCTATAGTTACCTCAAAGAATATTTAAATAAGATGGTGGTTTTTGTTTTTATGATATAAATATTTCCTCCTTCCACTCATATGTATTTGTGAGGTTTATGCAATAGAAAAAAATTCAAGAAGCTAATGAGAAAAGTGAAGAGATTTTAATTCCTATCTCAGTGGTATAGCTACTAATTTTTGAAAAACACCCAAACTGTATACATCCCAGGCATTTAAAAGCTATTTCTGAAAATCCAAATCATGTTTTAGATTGACACAGAATATTCCACTTGGTCTGTGATGTGGTGTGTTGCTTCACTGTTCTGATTAAATATGCTCAGTTTCTCTTTTTCAGTACTTTACCTTCAAACTCAAAATACTTCTCTGAAGTATAAAGAACATTCAGATCAGAATTTTATGTCTTTTTCATGTGACTTCACATGAAATTTTGAATTTACTTAGATATTTTACAACTTCCAAACTTTATATGTACTTTTACTTTAGAGCATTTACATTAAAAAATAAAAAATTATATAGTTTACATATATATATACATAAATACTTATTTATAAACAAATAAGACAGCTACAAAACTCCCCCTTCATTCTTGGTTAAAAGAATTACTTCAAGGGACCTACTCTTGATAATCTTGATTTTTAAAAGGAATATAAAATACATTAGCATGCCTAGTCTTAGTTTTTCTGATGCCATCATCAACAGTTTTAAATTTCTTAACTGTGTTTGTCTCTTAACTGTCTTGGAAATTCATTTTTCTGAAGTTCAGCAAAAATTCTGACCTCAAAATTATAATTTACATGAATTTAAGGAAAATACTAAGAAAATGGAGGTATTGTATACTATTTAGAACATATTTGTAGCAACATGCATTTACCATAGTAGTGGGATGTTGAAGCTTGTGACTTCTTTATAGCTCTTGCTCAGGAGCTAACTAAAGCTTTGGTGTTCATGGTGTGGCTTCTTCAAAGATCAGACAGGAAGCATCATTTCTAGGACAACACCAGTAGGCAAAGCTTCTCATATACATGTAATCATTTATTTCATATATCTCTTAGGACAAGTTCAGAGTGTCCTCAAATGGCAACTTTGAATTTTTTGCTACTTTAAGAAAACAGGTTTATTTATGTTTTAAAACTGAGTTCAAAGAAAAATTAAAATATCTTTTAAAACTGCATATGTGAAACATAGTCTTTTAGCACTGCACTTAAAAATATTTTATGCAGAATTAGAATTGTCAGTAAAAACATTTTATACTAATTTTAAAGATCTGTATCATACAGTGAAAATGTTTCCTTCATGTAAATATCTTACTTCTGAAATTCAGTATGATATTGGAGTAGGGGATTTCAGAATCAGCCTTAGAGTAATAACTCTATTTATTTTGTTATATGTAACAAAGTAAAATTGAAAAACTTTACCAGTGTACATTATATGAATCAAATAAATCTTTTAGAGTAACAAATCTTAAAATGGAATGTTAGTAGCATATTTTATATGGACAATGCAAGCCACCTTAACTTGATTAAAAGAAGAAATCAAAGTCAAACAAAATTAGAACTCTTGCTGTTACATGACTCTAAACTTTCTATATTTTTGATAGCCATCACAGTATTAGATATGGAAATAGTACCATCTCCTATTAGAAATAATCTAATAACTGGACTGACTTTAATTGTGTTTAAACACTCTAGTCTACTAGAATTCCATCTATTCAGTAATATTTCAATTTTCCTCTTCTAGGTGTTACACTTTTCTTGGCTCATCTCATTCCTGTATGTATCCTGGGCTATTTTAGTTCAGTAAAGTGTCTCAACGAAATATTCCTGAAAATCTGGAAGACAGTTCTCTGAGCAGAACCTAAATTAAAACTCGATATCCTAGAACATTACATTGTAGGAAATGTTCTCCTATTTGCCTTGTCAGAGTACAGATTAACAACTAAAATATTTACATAATAGCTTGGATCATGAAACACATTGCCCATTTATCAGCCAAATGGTCCAGTGACCCAAAAGTATTTCTGCATTAAAGTAGCATTAGTAATCACAGAAGACCCTTTTAAAACAATTATACTTTCAAAAGGCTCCACATCTCCCTGAGAGACTGATGAGGGCTAATGCTGATGGGAAGGAAATGGAAGATGCTTTCCCCAAGGGTACACCCACTGACACATGATTCATGTTCCAGCAGTACCCAAGCATATGTGGTCAAAGGCAAACCAGATGAAACCCGTGGCCATACATGAGAAAGACATGAAAATAGAAGGGAGTCTACCAGGGGAGAAGGGTTGTAATAGGAAAAGGAGGGAGTACTGACGTTAGGAATTAAGTTTTGAAAATACCATAAATTTACTGCATGCATGTATGAAACACTAAACAGATTTAAAAAAGTATAAGAAAAATTAGGCTTTGAAAAATGGCTAATGAAAAATAACAAAAATAGAAATAACAAGATTCTTCTCTTCATCCCCTGTCCCCTGTGCTAACATGGAAGTTCTTTTTTTTTTTTTTTAATTTTTTTTTTCTTCCTGTCCCATTACTGCTGCATTACTCTCCTCATCTCCAAAGCAAAATTCCTGAAAACACTGGTCAGCTCTGGCTCTCCCTAATTTTTTTTTTCTGGCTGGCAGAGTCACTTTGCCTGCAGTACAATTGCAAAATTTCTCTTTCAAAGATCTTCATCGACAGCCATGTTGCTAACTGTAATGTGTAACTGTCATACAGTAGGAGACACATTGGCAACCTTTGGGCAATCTCCTCCTGGATCGGTTCTTTCACACCATCCTTAGCTCCTTCTTGAGCGGCTGCTGGCTCCCCCCATCCTCCTAACCTGGTGGAGTGCTGGTACCCTGAACTTCCCTCTTTTCAGTTGCCCATGTTTGCTTGGGGTGCTCATCAAGGTTCATGGATTACTCTTATCTGCAAGATGATTCCCAAATTAAAATTCCACCTTGAATCTCAGTTCGTATTCCAGGTGCTTTCCCCACATTTCTCTTTTGACACTTCACCATCTCCAATTTAATATATTTAAAACTAAATTCTTCATTCATATCTAAATTCTTTCAAAAACTTTGCTCTCCATGTAGTTTTTTTTTTTAAATCTTATTTAAAGTCAAACTATATGGCTTCTTTACTCATGGGAAAACAGCCGCATGTCTCTACTTTTCCCCCCAACAGTCACAAAGTCCTATGGGCTCTACTACAAGTGTTTGTGGAGAAGCAGAATCCTTAGACTTCACACCTCAGTTCTGCTGCTGTCTTCCCCACTGCATCACTGACTACTCTCCAGTGATGTTTGGCTTCATTCTTGTTCCTCCTGTGTCTTTTTTTTGTTGTTGTTCTTAATTACTTTATTATAATAAATGGTACATTTTGCTAAAAGCACCATTTTTATTTTTATTTATTTTTTTAATTAATACATTTTTATTATCATTTCAGCTCATACAAACTTAATAGGTACACCAGTTCCCTCCCTCCCTCCTCCTCCCCCCCCGTACCCCTTGCTCCTCCTTCCCCCTTGCTCCTCCTCCCTACCCCCCTCCCTTCCCATCCCCCAGTGCCTCCCGCCCCAATTCCCAGAGAGTCCTTTCTTGTGCATGCCTGATTTTCCTCTGGGCCCTCCTCTCCGATGACGTACAAGGACCCAGTGGCCTTTTCCTGAACCCTTTCCCGTGTTCCCCTTAGGTATAGGAACACTGCTGTGGCTGCCAATCCCTTGCCTTCAAAGATTTTGGTGCCTTTAGCAGATGCTAGACTTTGTGGGATCAATAGTGTGTTGGACAATGCGCAGGGCATGTAAAGTCCAATTATGATTGCTTGTGCCCTAACTAGTATAGAGTATCTTACATATCATTGCTCCTCCCATCCTTTTGCTCTTACACTCTTACCGCCCCCTCTTCCGCAAATTTCCCTGAGCTTCAGGATGGGGAGAGATTAAGCTTTTAGTTTTGAAAAACATCTAAATATTCAAATGTAAACATGAAAGAAGAATGTTTTTCCTCAACATTCATTCATATCATTGCTTTGTACATAACAAGTATGTGTAGAGTGCTGTAATTGGGAACAGGGACCCTGGAACCACATTGCCTATGTTGAGTTTCATCTCTACCACTTAATGGCAAAGTTACTTGGACTAAACTCTTTCCCATCTTTAAAGTATGGTTTCCTTTTAATGTTATATTAAATAAGTTGCTACACACGAAGCATTTAAAGCTGTCTGTCATGAACCACACATTCAATGTTGGATATTACAATATAATATGAAAAAAGCCATACAGTAATTGAAAAACCAATTTGTTAGCCGTCCACCCTTTCACACTGATAAAAGAACATTAAAGTGTGCAGTTGGCGCAGGACTGTTTATTTTGCTACTTCTGTTGGATTTGTATTTTCTTCAAGTTATTCTTTATGCATTCATAAGATAGCCTTTTTGAGAATTACCATTTTCCTTCAAGTTTGATCTAGTTTTATGCAATTTGGAGGTTTGTTCATGCAGTTTGGAGGTTTCTTTCTTCTGACTCAAATTTCAGAATGTCCATTTTTTGAGGTAGTTGATCAACAACTTGCCATGAAATACAAGTGGAAGGCTTATTTCGTTAAGCATATGTCATCTTCCCAAGGTAGTTAGCTGGAACATACCCTTTTTGCCCTTGAGCTTCAGCTAACCACCACTCTTTATTTCCACTTAGATCACAAAATCGAAGAATATGGACTCTTTGATATTCCTGAAGGCTAAGTTCATGGTCACTCCGTGCTTGAAAAGCATGGACTGCATAAAAAATCTAGACAAAGAAAATGACATTATTAGAACAGAGCCCAAAAAGAAACTTAAAAGGTTGCCAGGTCATTAGAAGTAATACTGAAGTTTTGTCGGTGTGTTTGTTAGAGTATAGCCTAGGTCAAAATTGAGAAGATATCCGTATCCTCTGAGGAGCTTAAGTTGTCCATGATTGGAGGCAGCTTGGCAGTTCCTATTAAACATCTTTTAATTGCTTTGAATCAGTAATATAGCAAGAATTTACAGAATATAAATACTGGCATTTTTGTATAAAAAATATCCTGTAATGCCTATATGTGTTGTGAAGATCGAAAGTAATGTAGAAATATGTTGAAAATTTAATTAGAGCAAAATCTATACCTTTGTACTAAGGAAATTTTTAATCATTAAAACGATGGTTCTGAGGCTATTAACATGGAAAATATGTATCATTAAATAGTTGAGGAGGTATAATATCAGATGAATATATACCTAAAATTACTAAAGAATTTCCTTGGTTGGTGAGATAAGTAATTTTCACTGTTACTTGATTTTATCTTCCAAACTTTATAATAACACTAAATTTATAGCTTTACAAATTATCTAAACTTTACAAAGTGACCTAAAAGAAACTAGTCAAATATATTCCAATTAAAA
Organism: Typhlomys cinereus; assembly: GCA_023101885.1. Taxonomy (NCBI): domain Eukaryota; kingdom Metazoa; phylum Chordata; class Mammalia; order Rodentia; family Platacanthomyidae; genus Typhlomys; species Typhlomys cinereus. The sequence continues at coordinate 414,746 of JALPQD010000010.1, forward strand.
GTTTCTGTGAATTTGCGCTGGGGGGATGGCTCAGCAATTAAAGGACTGGAATTTGGATTCCCAGATCCCACATAAAATGATAGGTAGGTGTCTTGGTCTGCCTGTAATTATAGCCCAAGAAGGCAGAGCCAGGTAATCCCCCTAGCAATATCTGGCTAGCTAGACTAATCTTGCAGCTTGCTCTGGATTTAATTAGAGACCCAGTCTCAAAAGAGTGAGATGTAAGAGCTATGTCAAGGATGATTCCTGGTATCAACTTCAGGCCTCTACACATTAGTACACACATACTAGGCACATATCTGTGCCCCCACACATGCAAAAATACACACATGAGGCTGTAGAGATGGCTCAGGGGTTAAGACTGTCTCTTAAGCAGAAGTTCCTGAGTTCCAATCCCAGGTCTCACATAAAAACGCCAGATGAAAATGGTGGTCGCCTACACTTCGGCCCTAATTGATAGAGCTTGGGAAATCCCAGAGTGAAGCAAAAAGAAGGTAGAAGCAATTCAGGATGACTTCTGAACTCACCCTTGGTCTTCCACAGGGGCACACACACACTTTGACACACACAGATACACACACACTCACACACATGCACACACACAGAATAAATAAATTTTTAAAAGTTTAAAAAATATATACACATGTGAGTACAGGAAAAATTTTTTTCTGACCTCAAAATGCCTCAAAATTATTAGATGCTCTTCCAGCCCTAAAATAAATGTTTAGTTTATTTTCCAGTAAAATCCTATATCTATTCATAAAATAAAAGGGTTAGTTATGATGGAAATATTAAGCAGTGAATAACCTCAATAAATTCAGTTTTATCAAAGTTAATCATTCATTTTTATCAAGAACCTTACAACTAAACTTGAAAAACAATAAAATTTTGATAGAAGAAAGCACAACAAAACATAGACCCACACACAACACAAAGCTAAAAGTAAGTGATGCATTAATGGTTTTGAAAGAAATAGTTTTTCTACATGGTAAGTTAACAAATGGGGTGAATATTTCATATATAAAAGGACAGTGATGACTACATGAATATATAGAAAAAGGACAAGCAGATTAACTTCTAAATTAAAAATAAGTAGACCAAGGAAACTATGAGGGATAAAAAGGTGACTTCAATGAATAGGAAAAGACTAGGCAGCATGGGGCCATTTATATTATAGACCAAGTAAGTACTTATTTAAATTTTAAACCATTGCTTTAAAAAAAAAACTGTTGCATTGATTGGCATTTTAGCAACTAACATAAGAAGTCATTCAAACTAAGGAACTATATTGCTATGGTCTAAATGTTTTTCCTTCTCAAATTTGTATGTTGAAAATCTTAACCCCTGTGGCAATGGCTATGTGGTGAAATTATGGAAGAGATTAAGTCATAAGGACACAGCATGAATAGAAATTATTCTTGTATAAAAGAAGCCCAAGATCCATGTATATCCCTTCTACTAATGAAAACTTACCAAAAAGGTTCAACCATGAACTAAAAAGTTAACCCTCACCAGATACCAAAATTTGTAGTAACTTGATTCATACTTCTAGCCTTCAACCATGAGATTTCTGTTGCTTATTAACCCCCAGTATATGATATTTTGAAAATGGCAGCCTGAATGGACTGAGACACACATTTGAACTTTTCTGCTGACCATATCATGGTACATAGTAATAATCTAAGTATTTCTTAATTTGATTTGATATAGACTAAAAGGTTTTGCTATTATAAAGGAGATTGTAGTGGATATATCCAAGACAGATTGTTGGATGTGGATTATTTTGTAATGAAAGTAAAGTAGCAAACAGAAAGTAAGTAAAAATGAAAAATTAACAATAAATATCTTTTATAGAAATCAGGACAGTTTATGTCACAAGTTTTCATCAACCCTATCAGTTGAGACTTAGGGAAAAAAATTCTTAGCTATAGAGCTAACTATTACTTCCAGGATCCATGCCTTCTAATTCCAATGCCTATGCTTGAACCTCTTAGGCTATTTTATAAATCAAACTCTTATTTTAGCAAGAGAATATTCTCATGGAAGGGGACATGCGACTAACATGCTGTCTTGTAGTTTGGAAAGTTAAAGCATCAAGTAGGTCCACAGAAGGTTGAAAATACGGTTACAAAAGCATCCAGGGTGTGATGTGCTGAATTACAGCCCTGAAATAATCCATAACAGCTAGCATCAGCAGCTGCTGGTCATCTCTGCAATTTGTATGAATAATACATATACTTTACCAATGCAGCTGTAGATTTTTCAACAGTATAGATTAGATACTAATGTCCTGTTCCTAAATATCTGCAGTAGTCTTTCACTTTGGCACAAATTTTCTCAAAGGAAATATAAAAATCTTTCAGCTTGATATATTTGGTATTAAGTTATAATATTTTAAACATTAAATATAAATTCTCATGAAATAAATTTAAAGTACAAAATTATAATTTCAATACTTTAGATGATCATAGTCTAAGTTTATTTTAGGATGGACAGTTTATATTTTATATAACCTGTGAAATGGAAGCATGCATTCAATACTGAAAAGTGGAAGTCTGTTTTTGGAGGGAGTAGCATCTCTATTGTTGTGTTTTATTATTTTTTTCTTGTTAAACAAAAGTAAATTTTCCTTCTATATGAATTTAACACTTAAAGATTTCTTATTTTCAATATTCTAATATCATAGACTATTCTTTTCATATCTTTAAATACATTTTTGTTCAAGAATATTTATTAACATGCTATTAATATTGGCCATAATTATATACAGTTCTTTCCCCCTTGGTGCTTATCCACCTTTCCTTATCTGGATTCATTAGAATTATCAATAAATCTATATTACAGCCTGCAATTCTCCTAGTAGCATGCTTCTATAATTCCAGAGAATGAAGGAAGTACTGCCACCATAAGAAAGGATAAGGCAAGAAATGATGTCCCCAAGCAACACCCAGTGAAGTACTGTAGGTTGCAATAAATGTTTGTGAGTTTTGAAAATTAAAATGACCAGACAGTCATTTAAGTGTATATCATAGGTGAGATTTAGCTTCTTCCTTTTCAGTCACTTTATATGAACCCATAAATACAAGGGATTAGCTGGTCTTGTGTTTCCTAAGAGTTGATGGGATGGTGTTAACCCTGTGGCAAAGATTAAGAAAATGCAACCCTGCCTCCCTATTTCTAAAGGATGAAGAACAGTTACATTAAGAGAGGAGCCTGAGAACACTGCCTTGCATGCCTCTAGTATAAAGGTAAAACATTAAGAGATGACGTCTTGTGGCCTTTTCTCACTCTTGTACTCTCTCCAATGGGTACTGCTGCTTCTTGTGGTAAGTTTATTGACCTCAACCTTATTCTTACATAGGGGAGGTCTTCAGTTTGAGCTCAATATTGTTAATCTGAGAAAATGTATTAGAGATATAATGTGACCACTGATTCAAGATATTATTTCCAATCCACTTTTCTTAGTAATAATCTTATATGCTGCTCTGACATACTCTCATGATATGACCTTCATCTGACTCAATTTTCTTCTAAAATTCTTTTAAAATGGGTCAGCATTATGGTTACACAATTACATAAAAATACTAAATGTCATGGAGTTTACATCTAAAATGAGTGAATTCTCTGGTATGTAAATAAGACTAAAATAAAGCAATTTTTGAAGAAGAATATAGCAATGTCTGTAAAGATTTTATATATACCCTTTGACCATCCCAATATGCTTAACAGTTCTCTTTACAAGTATAAAGACATACAAAAAAGACTGCTGATTAAATTATTATTTGAAATTATTGAAGGCAGAGTATTCTAAATATCTCTGAGTTAATAATAATATATGTGAATTCTGTGAAGCTAGGTGTTGGTGGCACATGCCTGCAATCACAGCACTCAATTTTAGGCTGAAGCAGGAGGGCAATCTGAGCTATATCATGAGACTTTGCCTCAAGAAAAGAAAAAAAATACTTTGGAGAATTGTTGAAAGGTTTAAGTTAGAAGTTAACTAACTACATATATACAGCCTAGTATAAGTTTTAAAAATATGTAGCATACTATGTTTTTTTAAAAACTTTTATTTATGTATGTATGTATGTATGTATTTATTTAGTGTGTGTGTGTGTGTCTGCATGTGTGAACATGTGCGTGTGTACCAGAGGGCACTGTGTATCCCTATGGAGGACAAATAGTGACTTCAGAAATCATCCTGGATTGCTTCTATCTCCTTTTTGCCTCACTCTGGGGTTTCTCAGGCTCCACCCACTGGGGCATGAAGTACGGGCTGCTGCTGTTTTCACCTGGCATTTTTTTGTGGGACCTGGGATTGGAACTTAGTACCTTCTGCTTGTGAGGCAGAGTCTTAACCTTTGAGCATCTCTGCTAGCCCACATGATGTGTTTCTTACTCTTATAAATATATGTGTTTTTTTGCATATTCATGGAATATACTTTTAAAAATATACACAAAAAATGGCTGAGAAGAACAGACAAAGAAGAGACCCTTAAATTTATTTTTCTACTATTTTCACTTTGCAAAAAAAAGTTACTCCAATAAAGAAATTTGGATTAACAGAAATTATTAAGTAAAGAAAGAAGAGTATTAGTTGGTCACCACTTGGAGATTTATAGTTAAATACATTGAAACTTTATGAAAAAGCAAGAACAAGCTCCATGACTATAATTGTGAAAGGATTGCATGAACAGCATTTGGATTCATGCAGTAAGGAACTATAAAAGGTATAGTAAAAAAAATAAAATAAAAGCAAATGCTGACCACACAGACAACATAGACGCTAGGCACTAACAGTTTCTGCTTATTAAGGGTCTACTCTGTGTCACGTGTCTTCATACCCATGTTATCTCTACTCAGCACAGTGCCTCTGCAGAATGGTGATTGTTCTCTGCTTCATTTGAGGAAACAGGCTCAGAGAAAAAAAATTCTTTGCAAAACAGTCCACATATGGTACATGCTAACAGACTAAGTCTCTTCGATGTCAAAGCTGGTACTTTCCCACCAAGCACTACAGTGTGATGTGAGCAGTTAAAGAACCTTCATCATTTGAATAGTCAAGCATTTTTGCATCCCGGTTTAAATTCTTACCTGCTCATCTACCTCTTGAGAACTGTCCACATCAGCACCATTGGTTTCACACTTTCCACAAGTGCCACTAAGAGATGAGCTGCTGTCACTTATGCTGCCTTCTGGAGTGCCTGTGACACTGTCACTGGCAGGGCGCGAAGACACGAAGAGACTGATGTTGTCAAAGTCATCATCACAGAACCTGTTCTCAGCATCCATCTTCTGTGCTTTGGCTGGATTGTAGGGTTTTAGGAAGGAGGAATACACATATCCTTTTATGACTGAGTAGGAAATAAAAAGAAAGAACAAGTTTATATACTGTTTTCCCAAGTGTATGCTCAGAGGCACATGCAGAGGCCCCTGAGAAAAATCTCAACTGGAGGACAATGATAGGTAGCTCTTGGAGGAAAAAAAATCTTACTTCCTGTATCGACAAGCCACCTGCTTGTACTCCCCAGTGGGTCTTTCTGTTCCATCACAGCCACCAACTCTCCTTCCAGAAGGTTGATGTCATATTCTTGTGTAGCATTGCACTTGCGCTTAGCTTGGTAGAGTTCCTCTGTACCATACATGGACAGAAGTTTGGAGCGGTGAATGTCAGTTTGATGTGGTACTTCTGGCTGCGAAAAATAATTTGGATTGAGATGGATATCCTCCTTGAATTGGCAAATATGTTTCTCTGGCACTAAGTGACTTTGAAAAAAACCACTCTATTTCTAGAGGCAGAAAATGAAATAGGTTGAAAATAAAAGAGTTGTACTATGAATTTATTTTTTTAAGGTCCTAGTCAACATTGGGTGCTGACCATGTGTCAAGCATGGTTTTGTCATGTTACCTAGGATACTTTGAGAATAAGCAAATGAAACCTCTTTCTTACAGAGTTGATAGTATAGAGAGTAGAAATAGAGAAGAAAAAATTTAAAAGAGTATGTACAAATGTACATTATTAGAATGATTTGATTAGAATGATGTGGAGAACAATATACTATATTTGCCTGAAGTGAAGAAAGGATGTTTGTTATCATTCTGTCAAACTCACCAGAATCTGCATGGGCTTCTTCTTTTCAAAGCTAAGCTTTCTCTCAATAAAGGTGGCACTGTTGTCTTTTACGAAGTTCAGATTTTGAACCTCTTCTAGTACTCGGTTCTGAATCTCAGAGATGCTTAAGACCAACAGTGGCACCTATGGTAGAAACAGTAAAGTATTTTCAGACAACTTAATAATGTTTATGACTATTTACAGGAATATGAGAGTTCCACAGTGAAAAATCAAGGCAATCAGGTCTAAAATCAAGTCCAATTTGCTGTTTCCAGAAACACCCAAATGATAGGATTTTAAAATGATGTGATAAAACTTTGAGGGTATGATACTAAGTAAAAAATGCCAATCACAATGAAAAAATACTGTAATTTCAATTAAAATGGTAAGTTCATAGAAATAGAGAGTAAAATGATGCTTGAAGAGACTGGAGGAAGAAGTAATAGGAAACTTAATTGCTTTAGTTTCAATTTTTTAAATAATTTAAAAAGAGAAACAAAGAAAACACCTTTAAAAATCATGATTCTAAATGGAGATCAAGACACAGAAGACCTTCTGACTGGCTTTATATTTAAATGGCACACACAAGGCACACACTCTGGGCTGGAGGTGGACAGGGATTAGCACTGCACTCACGGGCCTGACTGTGGAGTAAGCCTGCTGTGCCACTAGCATCAGGTCCCGGAGGAGGGTGATGAAACTATGCAAACAGTTCAGCAGAATCTTTCGGGCTGCCTGGTTGAATGCCTGGAGCTCTTCCACAAGCTGGGCATTGAGCGCCTCATACTCTCTTTTGGCCAAGTCCGATTCGTCTCCTGCTGACCGCTGCAAGTAGCTATTATAGTCTAGCAGTTTGTCATAGCGCTTCTGGATGAGCTTCTGAGGCCCTGGGAATAAGGACAGCAAAGCTGCCAGTGGGGTCAGCACAAGTCTCTGCAAGTGAGTCATCTGCAAAATAAAAAATGGTTCCATTACTGAGAGAGGGATGACGCCTGCCACGGTCAGCATTGTCCTCAGTAGGCCTATGTCCTTTCTTTGCGAGCTCAAAGCAAACAGGGCAGCCTAGAGTCAGATGCGGAAAGGATCTGCTCCTTTGGGGGAGGGAGAATCTGGCTGCATCTATTTATTTAAAGATTCAAAGAAGAACAATAATTGAACCCAAAGAGCAAACAAGAAGAGCACTGCAAAAGTAAAATTCCACTTTTCTTTCTAGAGTCATCTCCTTCGGCACCTTCTCTTTCCCCTCCCTTCCAGCATCAGAGCCAGTCTGGTATTTTTTTCCATGTGAAAGTAGAGGACGATGCCAGCATCTGATGATCAGGACCATGTCAGCATTCCAATCACTTGCTGACAGTGAAACAGACTCGGGTGGTCTTGGGAGAAACTTATTCCCTGACCTCAATCCCAAATCTGTTACTACACTGAGTTGTATCCCTGTCTTCATTTCTCTTCTGTTACCAAAATAAAAATACTCTGACAAAAGTAATTTAGGGGAGAAAGGGTTTATTATGGCTATTGGTTCCAGAGGGTTAGTCAACATGGTGGAGAAGGTATGGCATCAGGAATATGAGGTCTAGTTGCTACGTTGCATTCCAGTTAGAAGCAAAGAGAAAAGGTCTATTCCCAGCGATGAATTTCCTCCAGCAAGGATCTACATTCTAAAGATTCCACAACTTCCCAAACAGCATCTTCATCTGGGGACCTGATGTTGAAATACGTGAGCTCCAGGGGGACAATGTACATTCAAACACAATTCCTATGCAGACAGTAAGCTTTTATTAACTGTATTTTATTGACTAATGTTAAAGTTTTTCATTTATTTAAAAGGACTAAGCTGATGCTAATCCTATATCTGTGTGTGTATGTGTGTGTGTGTGTGTATAACAGAGGGCACAGTTGTGCCCGTGGAGATCCAAGGATGACTTTTCTTTGCTTACTCTTCTTTATGGAGTTTGCCAGGCTCTCTAGCCCCTGATCCTATATCTTAAATTGCTCCATTTTTATATCTGAACCATTAAAAATGATTTTTATAGGGCTGGAGAGATGACTCAGGGGTTAAGACACTACCTCACAAGCAGAAGGTCCTGAGGTCTAATTCCAGGTCCCACATAAAAATGCCAGGTGAAAACAGTGGCAGCGGCCTGCACTTCAGGTCTGGTAGGCAAAGACTGGGAAATCCCAGAGTGAAACAAAAGGGAGGTGGAAGCAATCCAGGATAATCCCCCAAATCACCCTTGGTCTTCCAAAGGGACATATCATGCTCTCTGATACACACACACACAAACACACACACACACACACACACACACACACACACTCTAAATAGATGGATAGAGATAGATAGATAGATGATAGATAGATAGATAGATAGATAGATAGATAGATGATAGATAGATAGATAAATTTATATTAGTACCTGTCATAGTTAAGCACAGGTGTCAACTTGACTCTTGAGGGTTTGAGCTCTGGGCACAGTTGTAGAGAGTTGATGGTTGAGTTAAGCCCAGAGCAAACCTGAAGGAGATTATCTAGCTGCTGGGGAAGACCCAGCCCATGGTGGGTGAGATTAGGCCCTGGATAAATCAGAGAGAGCTGGTTGAGAGAGCTGACATCCTTCTGTATACTTGGCCAGACATGCTGGTCTGGCAAGTAAGGATTGTCCATCTCTCAGCCGTTATGGTGGCCAGTTCCTTCAGCCCTGGTGTTGGTGTGTGCTCTCCTGTCAAGCTGGACTATGAACTGTAACCGGACTGTCATAAGAAAGTAAACTCCTTGTTCCCTTAAGCTGTGTTCTGGTCATTTATCAGCAACCATGCAGGTGGACTGCAACAGTACCCAACCTCATACCAGCACTCAAACACCTAGATTTTATTTCATCACCTTCTATGCCCTTTCTGATTCTGGAATGCACAAGTAATCTCTGGGTGATGATTGCCCCATTTTACCTTTATCACATATGCTATGGCAATTGGGAAATAGATTTATCTTTTGTATCTTCAAAGACATTCCAGAGAATCTGAGGAACAGCCTGTATTAATTAACATAAATGACTCCTTCTAGCTTTGTCTGTACTCATGGGAACTTTAAGAAAGTGAGACCAATCTGTTATTGGCACCAGCAATAATCAACACAGATTAAAGTTAGTGTCTCATATATGAAATAGTCAGTGTATACCTGCACATTGTTTAATGAGCCTCTTGAATAAATGAAGAATCTATTTTCTGTATTTGGGATAAATTACTGTGTTTGTGACCTTACTGAAATCTACAAGTATTATTACAATACAATTTCAGTATATCTCCAATGATGCATAGATACAGATTGATTCACTTGCACATGGAAATTTAGTCGAAATAAGTAGATTTTATTTCAAATTTTATCAAACATCAAATTTGTAGAAAAATATCCAATGATTAGAAAGTAATAATTATTCTTCCTTTAATTAAATTTGTTAATATTTCAGTCTAAAAAGTTTAATATGTTATCCACAAAAACGTTACCTTTATATTTCTCTTTCTGATAATTTCAACTCAGCATAATTAATAATATTTTATGCAGTAAGCAGGATAACTATATTCTTCTTTCTGTCAAATTTCTGAGCATATTTGTAAGGAAGCAGCTACATATCATGTGCTCAGATGATTTTCATTAAGTATTCATTGGCTTAGTGAATTTTTTTGCATGTGTGCATGTGTGTGTGTGTGTGTCTGTCTTGTCTGTCTGTTTACATATCAGAAGGCACTGTGTGTGCCTGTGAAGGTAACTGTGAGGGTAACTTGAGAATCATTCTGGATTGTTCTACCTCCTCATGTCTTTACTTTGAGGTTTCCCAGGCTTCACCTTCCAGAGCCAAACTGTAGGTCTCTGCCATTTCTGCTCAGCACATTTGAGTGGGATCTGTGAATCCAGAGTTAGGTTCTTCTATTTGTGAGGCAGAGGCTTAAACCTTGAGCCATCTCTCCAGCCCTAACTTAGTGAATTTGAATTAACCTAAAGAGCAAGCTTTTAAGAGCTGTTCTAAAATATCCTCCCCTGTAATTAAACCTTAAAAATGGGAACAAGCCTTATCATTAACATGTAGTGTGAAAACTTCTATGTGTTGATTGAATTATCTATTATCCACTTATTTATCTATCCATCATACATCTAACTACCCATCCAAGAACTCCCTATCTTTATCACCTTACTTTAGATCTTGTGTTGGTTTATCATGATATCAACTTGATAGGATTTAGAGCCATTTAGGTGAGGGCTGAGGCAAGAAGACTCATCCTGTATCATCTTGTCATTATCCTATAGGCTGTGCTGTTGGACTGAACAAAAAGGAGAATATGCTGAACCCCAGCTTTCCTCTCTGCTTCCTGAGTGTGGATACAGTGGAATCAGCTGCCTCACAGCTCTACCAGCATGACTTCCTAACTTGATGTACTCTCAAACTATGTGCCAAGGAAGTGTTTCCTTTCCTAACTTGTTTTTGTAAGATATTTTGTTAGAATAATGTGTAGCAATAAGCCTTAATCTTAATTTTCCATTCTATAATGCCAAAAAAGCTCAACATGCTTAAGGAGTTTCATAATACAGCAGGGGCTGTGTCACTTCCTGTGATTTAGAAGCTAATTCATTGGTTGTCAAAGTGACTTGAGGTGACGGTGTTACTGCAGTTTTGAGCTTTGTGGACTAGGAATGATAAAATTATACAACACATAGCCACTTGGTGAAGAAAATCTGACCCAAAATGCCAATACTGCCAACATAAAAATGCAATCTATTATGTCTTCTGCATAACACATAATACTCGTCTATGAAATAATAGCACAATGTACTAAATTAAGATTTGTATTACCCAGAAAAAACTCACCACCCAGATACCTTATCAATTCCCCTGTTTTTATGATTTACAATGTATATAGTACTTTTAGAAAATAGTATATCATGCATAGAATGCAAAAAAGAGTATCTGAGGCCGAAATGGCAGCAGCCTGCACTTCCGGCCCTAGTAGGCCGAGCCTGGGAAATCCCAGTGCAAAACAAGGAGGCAGAAGCAATCCAGGATGATTCCTGAAGTCACTCTTGGTCCTCCATAGGGACACACAGTGCCCTTTGATACACACACACACACACACACACACACACACACACACACACGTGCACACATACACACACACACAGAGTAAACAAATAAATAAATTTTAAAAAAAAAAAAGTTTTTATAAATCAGTGAGTTCAGTGAGAGATCCCATATCAAAGAAGTAGCATGGAGAATGATGAGGCACTCAGTGCCCATTCTACACCCTGCATGCACAGAGGCACATGCACCTGCAAACTCATGTACATATACTACATGCAATACACATATCCCGTGTAATTTTTTAAAAAAAATTACAGCTTTCCAGCTTAACAAATTCTTGACATATCTTATGTAGACAGGCGAAATATTGATTCCAAAAGTTATCAAGTTCTAACTGCTCCCATAAATGACAACATGGGAATGTGTTAAATTTGATTATCGTAATATCCTTTCTAATCCACTTTTAAAACATTTAGGTTTTTAAAAATCATTTCAGAAAGCTTATTGTGACATTAGTATTTGCTTTAGTGCCTCTTTTATTTGCCTCTATTTGTGTTTGTCTGTGAACTTAGTAACTTACAAAATCTTGACAGGGATTTGAGGCATTGTCTTGGGTTCCTTCATAGCTCCTCCCGTCTTTATCCTTACTGTATGAAATTTCCTGAAGTCCTCTTATGCCTTGCAGTGTACAGGGAATGGCATCCTGAAACACGGTCATAGAGTTACATAAAGGACAAGTCCTGAAGTCAGACAGGAAAAGTGCCCCAAATGTGTCATTCATCAATCATACTCCATTTCTTGTATCAATGAAAACAAGCAAAAACCTACAAAAATTCCATGAATACACCTTAAGATCAGTTTACTAACAAGTCAATTTCCTCACTTTTCCTCTTGTCACATTAAGACAATATTTGACCTTTTTTGATAAAGAAGTACACACCTTACATTCCCTCGCTGACCCTTCTTTAACACTCAATTCTTAAAGATTTCCTGTTTTAGAAATCACTCCTCTTTGATTTAACCATCAGTCTTCCTTGGTGAATGTCATGCTGTCTTTAAAAGAGATGTGCAAACCTTTGTGAAATCAGTCAGTAAAAACACCAGACTTTACATGAAATGCTCACAACAGGCATTTATTCCTTGAATGGCAGATGAGAGGTTATATTCCCACTGCCTTTGGCTGTTAAAACTCAGTCTGGGGTTTCTTTTCACAGAAGGTAATGCTTTAGGAGAAGATTAGTCAAGCCTGTTTGCAAAATCAGGCTTTGCATCAAACAATAAATCAGAAAAGATAGTGCTTGTCCTTATAGAATTTGGAACCTCGTCTCCAAATCAGTGTGCCACTTCAATACTCTGCTGGTGTGATGTTTTATCTAAATGTGCAAGTATTTCCAAAAACATGTAACCAAGGGTAAAACTTCTAGAAAAACAAGGAGGGCATTTACTAACTGATTTGTGGCTCTGCTAACTCTCTAGGCCTCAGGTCATGACCATTGTCAAGATGTTATTAAGGACACTGTGTCCTCGAGAAGATCCATTTAAAGAAAACTCTAACTGGCCTTTCCAGTGAGAATAGCTGCACTATAGTCCAACTAGTTTGTTGAAATCAGTTATTCTTAAGAGGGTCAGGACAACCTTCCATGAGACTAGAAATTTGTGGTAGTATTTCCATCTTCCATAATTTTGTGAGAGCATTTGCTTTTTGTAATTCATGCTGTTTTATAGTTCAATTTATTTTTTTGACTGATTTTTATATCTATTTTAGGTACTAGAAAGAACCATATTAGTAAAATCAGACAAGCACAATTATTATAAAGAAGACAGGATGATGGACTATGTAACATACATCCAGGTCAATATGACAATTTGAATTGGGACAGTTCAGTTCAGAGGAAGGAGGAGGGAGTCAAATAACAAGACCCATAACTTTACCTGGCTTTCCTTATCAATTGTTTGCAGCTTCCCAGATTTGATTCAGTGAGTATCATCATATAAATGAACAAACAGTCATATTTCCTCATAATAACCAATGCACATTTGTAAAAACAGTGAAAAAATTGGCTTCTCACCTACCTGTATGTGTTGAAGACAGAATGAAATGTTCTTCACACAGTGCCTCACAGTCTTTTCTAAAGATCTAAATAGTTTTTCTTCTCTGTTAAATGTATTGTCTTTCACCTAAAATATATATGAAATTACTTAGCTTCATACCTCAAGTGAATCTAGTATTTTAAAAAATGATACAAACCATATTGGTCCAGCAGTTTTTACAAAAATGAAAACACTTGTTTGAAAATAATCTGTGATATGCTGACATTTACAGCAGCATGTTTGGAATCTGCATGCAAAATAGCTAATGTTGAGTTAGCATTACAAAGTCATGCCAGACAGTTTAATTTGTTGCTATTCATGTAACATAGTAGCTATGAAATTGCCAAGCTTTTCTCTGCAGCTTTCAGCAATATGTATTGCATAATCAGATTACATGACTTACATTATTTTGCTAAGAGAACTAATTCTAGTTTATTTCACACAGCTTATTCAGAAAATTTTCTTAAGCCCATGATTAAAGAAATGCAATGATATAACCTCAAGTTTGAAAGATTATATGCAATCTTAATTCTTTTGTTAGTATAAATTTGCAATTGAGATAGTTGTCATGTATTCAGATATTTTTCCTCTTATAGTCTTAATTATTTAAGCAATTCTCTCTATTGATAGGTTTCAAGTATTTAAGATTATTTATCTTAATAATATTTATTAGCATCCAGTTAAAAATTTTTATACAATACTGGTACTTGTAAAAGATATATTCTTCTTGCTATTGGTGGTAAGCACTATTTCTTAGCAATTAAAATGTCTACAAGATGAGATCGGAACCAGCATCATGATAGTGGAGCACAAACAAACAAGCATTCCATGGAATAGGGTGTTAGGGTTCATTTTCATACTGACTAGTGATTGTACCTCTTCTTAATTTTCTTATGTTCACAAATTGACCTTGAAATGAAATTATAGAAATGTAGCATTTCGTTTTTAAACCACTAATATTATTTGTCTGGAAAAGCTTTGTTGAAATAGAAACAGAGTTGTTTGAATGCACACAAAATTCAATGTCCTCCACTTTGCTTGCACCTTTATGTTCTAACTCAGTCTGGTGCATATTAACAATATTCTTAGGCAGATTCTTCTAAATGAATGTGATGGTTAATATCGTATATATATTCACACATGTATGTATGTATGTATAAACATATATATCGTATATTAAGGTAAGTCTCTGGTCTAGTCTGTAGAAGATTGTCTTGATTGCTTTAGGCAAGGTGGAAGATCCTTTCATTATTAATGGCATCATTCTCTAGGCAGGGAATCCAAGACTATATAAAGATAGAGGAAGCAAGCTGAGGATGGCAAGCAGGCATGCATGCATTGATTCATTGTTTTATGTTCTTACTATGAATATGGTATGACATAACTCTTTCATAATCCTTCACTGTGATTTCCAAACAATGCTAGACTGTAGCTTGGAAATATGAGCCAGAATAAACCCCTTCCTTAAATTTGCATCTTTAATTTCATAAGATCCCATTTGTTGAGTATTGGTTCTAGTCACTGTGCTATTGTATTGCTGTTTAGGAACTGTTGTCCTAGCCCATTCAGCTCGAGCGAGTTCTCTAACCTTTCAACTAGGGTTTTTATAGTCTACAGCCTAATATTGAGATCCTTGATCCATTTGGAATTAATTTTTGTACATGGTGACAAGTACAGGTCCAGTTTTAATCTTCTGCATGTGGACACCCAGTTTTGCCCGCACCATTTGTTGAACATGCTGTTCTTTTTCCATTGGATTTTTTTGGACCCCTTTGTCAAAGATCAAATGGCTATAATTGTGTGCGCTTATATCTAGGTCTTCAACCCTTATCCATTGATCTATGTGTCTATTTTGGAGCCAGTACCAGCCTGTTTTTATTACTATGGATTTTTTATTACTATGGATTTATAGTATAGATTAAGGTTTGATATGGTGATACCTCCAGCAGTGTTTTTGTTACTCAGGATTGACTTTGCTATCCTGGGGCTTTCGTGCTTCCATATGAATTTTAAGATTGTTTGGTCAACTTCTTTAAAGAATTGCTTTGGGAATTTAATTGGTATAGCATTGAATCTGTATATTGCTTTGGTAGGATGGTCATTTTTATGATATTGATTCTGCCAATCCAGGAACATGGGAGGTCTTTCCACCTTTTGGTGTCTTCTGCAATTTCTTTCCTTAGGGTTTTACAGTTTTCATTGTAAAGGTCTTTTACCTCTTTGGTTAGGATTATACCAAGGTATTTCATTTTTCTTAGGGGCTATAGTAAATGGGATTGTTTCTCTTAGGTCTTTTTCACTTTCTTCATCCTGGGCGTATAGGAAGGCCACTTATTTTTGTACATGTATTTTGTATCCTGCCACCCTGCTGAACTTCTGTATTAGTTCCAGAAGTTTCCTGTTGGAGTTTTTGGGATCATTCAGGTATATGATCATGTCATCTGCAAACAGAGATAACTTGACTTCTTGCCGATTTGAATCCCTTTTATCTCCCTTTCTTGTCTTATGGCTCCAGCTAACACTTCAAGTACAGTATTGAGTAGAAGTGGTGAGAGTGGACAGCCTTGTCTAGTTTCTGACTGAAGTGGGAATGCTTCAAGTTTTTCCCCATTGAATATAAACCTTGCTGTTGGCTTGTTGTATAAAGCTTTTATTATGTTGATAAAGGTGAAATTAAAGAGCTTCTGTTTAGATAAAGAGGTTGTAACACGAGCTCAAAGGCAACCCACAGAATGGGAGAAAATCTTCACCAACCACATATTTGATAAAGCTCTATTATCCAGCGTGCACAAAGAACTTAGAAAACTAAACACCAAGGAGATAAATGACACAATTATAAAATGGGCCTGGGAACTCAAAAGAAAAAATTTTAGGGACAAAATAGAAATGTCGAACTAATATCTTTAAAAATGCTCCACATCCTTAGCCATCAGGGAAATGCAAATCAAAACTTCCCTGAGATGTCATCTCACCCGAATCAGGATGGCAAAAATCCACAATACAAACAACACCAAATGCTGGAGAGGATGTGGAGAGAAGGGAATTCTCCTACATTCCTGGTGGGAATGCAGGCTTATACAACCACTCTGGTGATCAGTCTGGCATTTTTTAAAAAAGTTAAAGATTTAAATGCCATATGACCCTGCTATCCCACTTCTGGGAATAATCCTCCATAAAGCAAAAATTCACCTCAATGGCACAAGCATGGCCATGTTTATAGCAACACTGTTTACAATAGCAAAGTCATGGAATCAACCCAAATGCCCAACAGTTGATGAGTTGATAAGGAAAATGTGGTACATTTATACAGTGAAATACTACTCAACCATCAAAAAAGATGAATTAATGACATTTGCCAGGAAATGAATGGAATTAGAAAAAATTATATTGAGTGAAGTATCCCAGACACAGAAAATTAAGCTCTAAATGTACTCCCTAATAGGTAGATCCTAGTACCAAACCCACTTAGTGACATATTCAAAGATAAATCTCTGTAATACCTACAGTAATTGCAAAGATTATAAATAGGAGGGAAGGGGAAGGAGGGTCCCCCCAGAATTAAGGAGAGAGGGGATCATGCTACAGCAGAGAAAATAGGTCACCATGAAGTACTGCAAGTAAGTAGTGAACATCTGGTTAAGCTCACTCACTTTCCTTCCTGGTCACTTGCAATTGAGGGGGTTTGATCTTACCAATCAGGGAAGGCATAGAGTCTGGCAGATAGATGGTAACCATCCTGTAAATGGGAGACTGACCCCCTCCACTATGGTCTCCTACTCTTATTCCATCTACCTTTGAATCTACTTTTATAATAAGACACCATTTTAACAGTCTTTTATCTCTGGCTAGGAGGTGACCTCTAATACCTATCAGGATGGAGCCAACGGTGGTATAGGAACAGCAAAACTGAAAACAACAATGAACCACAATTCAGAACATCAGAGACCCTACATTAATCACCTGGAACCAAACCAGCCAAATCTGTCCTCATTCTAAAGCTCAGGGAAATTTGGGGAAGAGGGGGCGGCAAGATTGTAAGAGCCTAAAGATGGGGAGGAGCAACAATAAGCAAGATACTCCACGCAGTAATGGTAATAGGACTCTGTATGACTTGCGCAATGACTGACATATCAATGACCCCCCCCCCAAGTCTAGCATGGATCACAGCCACTAGGATCCTTAGAGGCAAAGGATTAACAGCCATAATAAGTGTTCCCATACAAGAAAGGGCTCTAGGCAATGCTACTGAGTCCTTACACTTCATTAGAGTGGAGGACGCAGAGGGAAGTTTGACATTCACACTAAAGGATGCTCCAGGGATTGGGGGGCGGGGGAGAAGAGGAGGGTACTGGGAAAAAGGGAGGGAAGAGGGTGAAAGGATAGGGAAAAAGGGGAAGGGAGCAAGGGGGACCATGAAAGGGTGGAGGGAGGGAGGCAACTGCTGTACCTGTTAAGTTTGTATGAGTGGGAAAAATAAATAAATAATAAATAAACTTTTCACAGGAAAAAATTTGCATCTTGTTGAGTATTTTATCATAGTAACAATAAGGAAAACTAAAACAGTTAAATTTCCAAGGACTTTATTTCTTAATAGTTTTATCTCCTATACCTAAGCTAGGACCTAGATGATCTTAAGGTGGGATGTTCAAGATCATGCTGTGAAAAATATTGCCCAAGTTGTCTTCTCCATAACTGAATGCTATTTTGCTGGAATTTGCTGTTGCCCTTTTCTTCCTTATAAAATTCTGTTTATTTTTAAGAACCAGCTCAAATATCACTTCTTCTTTGAATTTTTCCCTCCATTGCTATCCTTCTCACCGGTAAAATTAATTTCTCTATCTTGCATGTTCCTGTAACCTTGATTCATTACTTATGCAATATTCTCTACTGATAAATCTCAATTATTTAAGGTTATTTTGTCTGAGCAAATATTAATAACAGCTAGCATGCTTAAACTGTTGATTACAAACTGTTCTTTCACGTTCTCATTTTCATTCCTATATAATTTCCTATATAGCTATAAGATCCTATATAACTGTGAAGGAAGTATTAGATTAATTTCAGAAATACAGAAACAGAAACTTCAGGAGTGTGGCGGAGATTGGCCACATTCCTCTATAGTTTTTTCAAATGACAGAGTTGACAGCTTCTAGCCTGTGTTGGACACATGGCTTCCCATCTGGAGACTACATTGCTTAGACTCTCTTGAAGGTAACTGGGTTCATGCAAATAGGATGTTTGTGGACTTCATTTCTTTTTTTTTTTTCTGCTCATACAAACGTAATAGGAACCCCTAGTGGACTTCATTTCTAAGCCTTGGGTGTGTGATGCTATCTGTGTTTAAAGAAAGACAAAGCCATGGCCAAGGTCCAGTTAAGCCATTGACAATGTATTTAGGAAAAGCACCACACTGCATTTGGCAAATTTGGTTTCTAGAAGATTTTTATGAACCATGTCCCATCTGTTGACATCTCAGAACTATTATTGGAGAGGGAACTAAGCAACTACCTGACTTAAGGTACTGTACTTTAGAATCTTTGTGTGACAGACACATGGTCTAAGCTTTAATGTAGGAGGTTAGAGAAACGTATTAATAAGTAAGATCAGGATTAAAAACTATACAGCATGAATTCTGAACCTATACCTGTTCATTTTTGAATTCCCAATTACACAGTGCCTGGGACATGACAGTTCAATATATATATATATGATAAATTGAATAGAATCTTCCTCTTGGGTAATAGCTTTATACCCTAGCCCTACCAATATTTCACCTGAACTGCTGACAAGTGCAGAATTGATTGATTTGAGATTTATCTCTTCTCCACTCCAGCCTAGGCAGCTGATTTTCTGATTAACAGTGAAATGCTTCATTGCTGACAGGACATCCTCTAAAAAGATTAAGGGGGAAATCTAATTAATATCCCTTCAGGCTACTTTAACTATAATTCACTTTTAGTTCACAGTTGAAAAATATTAGAAAATGATGGTAAATATGTTAAAGAATGTAACAGCCTACACAAAAGCCTGCTCGCTATTAGAAGCTGATTAGCCTAGTCAATAGAATTGCTTTGAGTGAGACACAAAAATCCCGAAGAATGGGAGAGAATTTTTGTACTATATTTATATGTCCTTGCGGGGTCTACATTTTTTATTAGATTGTATCTTCGACTTCAATCTGATTTGTCCTAGTGGAAATGTCTTGATTAGCCATTTCCTGATCTGCGACCATACACCATTAGTGCTCTGAACTTTTCATATTATTCTATACTGAGCCTTTTTTTGTGTTGAACCTAGTGAGCCCCTAGAAATTTATAAAGAAATAAATATAATAATGACACTACCATGTAAAAAAAGACGTGTATGCTATATCCATGGTCCAGAGAGGAGTCATATATGATAGAAAACTGCAAGGAATTACAAGGTTTTGGTCATGTAGCAGAAAGAAGGAGTGAAGAGGAAGTCTAGGCTAGAGCCTTTAATAAAATCTCTTCCTGAATGGCAATGCAGGGCAAAGTGAGCAGTTTAGGTCTGACTGCTTTGATTATTCCCCATAGGTTCTGGATTATGGTGCTGCTTTCTAGTTGCCTAGTGCCTGACTCAGGAATGATTTAGAGCAGGATATTTTAATGTGTAAGAGTTATAGTAAGAGATGAATTACTTTATAAATTTAGGGTTGGTTGGTAGCATGTAAAACTTGTGTTGCCAGCCATTTACTGATTTTAAGAATTAACTGCCCCCAGAAAGGGCAGTCTCTCCTCAATCATCATATTATTATAGGTCAAAATATAAAATACAGAAAGTAAAAAAATTATTAATTCATCATCATGAAGATTTTATTTCATGGTAAAATTCAATGGTAAATAATCCAAGGCAATGGTATAAAAACAAGGATAATTGTGATTTTGATACTTATAACAGTTGCATTATATTGTTTACGCATTGTGTTGAGTGCATTTTTAATATATGTATTATCTTTTTTTTCCCTTTTTTTATTAAAAATTTAATTATACATTTTAAAATTTTTTACCAGTTCCCTTCCTCCCCCCTCCTCCCCGAACCGAACCCCCTCCTTCCCCTCCCCTTCCCCCAGTGCCTCCCCCCCAATCCCCAGAGAGTCCTTTATTGTGTACGCCTAACTCTCCACTGGGTCCTCCTCTCCGATGACATATAAGGACCCAGTGGCATTTCCATAAGCCCTTTCTCTTGTTCCCCTTAAGCATAAGATCACTACTATGGCTGTCAATCCCTTGCCTCCAGGGGTCTCGGTGCCCTTAACAGATGCTAGACTTTATGAGGGCAACAGTGCGCTGGACATTGCGCAGGGCATGCAAAGTCCCATTATGATTGCTTTGGCCCCAACTATTGAATATACATATTATCTTTTAATCACCATAGCCATCCCATGTGTAAGGTACAATACTCAATTTACAGTTGATTACACAAAACTGAAGCTATATGTCCTAAGAAAAATATTTATTAAATGGCAAAGATGGTTTTTGATAAGTCATAGAGTAAGTAATTTTGTTCTTTCCTGATTTTTACAGATATGAGCAATGTCAAATTAGAATAAGGAAAGCAAGTCTGTCCAGCATTCAGAGAAGGAAGAGACCACTTCAACCTAAATGGCCAGAAAGTCACAAAGATTTAATTAAGGAAGGAAGAAAAGAGGACATTAACTGAACAGCAAGGTAACTAAAAAATAAACCATCTTAAACCAAAGCAGAACTACTGTGCAATTGCCCTCTTCTAATTCAAGCTACATTTTAGAGAGTTTGCATAATAAATAATTAAACAGGTGAATGAGAAGAAAAAACTGACAGTATAACACACTGGAAACTGTTTCCTAATTTCAATGACAAGAGCATCGTATTACCAGAAGCTATGAACTTTCTAATTAGAATTCTAAACATGAATTGATCACGTCAAGTTCCTTAGTTTCAAAATACCTCAGATTTTAATATAGACTTCTGGGTTGCATCCTTTTATCAGATATAATCCTAAAATCTGCTTTTCGCAGATGTTATTTTCCTTAAGTAGAGTACACACTAAAGTTTTAAAAGTTTTTTTAAATCCATCCATTATTTACTAGGGATCAAAATGAAAGAGGTCCAACTCAGGCTAAACAGCAGGCAAAGAACCTTACCTACCTTTGCATCTATAGAATCATAGGGAGAGATGGGGATGAGGGAGAGGTAAAATATTACACTAAGTTACACATCTAAACACCTTTTTAATATCTAGAATAAAGATAAAATGAACATTAAGGAACCTTAAAGGAAAGTCAGATATTTTATAGCAAAATAAAACTTAGATGGAAGAAAGAAGCTGTCTCAGGGGTGTTTGAGGCTGGTCAAAAGTGTCAAGACTCCCGGGTGTCACCCTATGTCCTCTCTCCCCTTTGCCTGCTTCCCAGGAGAAGCTGTGATACTGTCAAACCACCCCACCCTATTCCCACCCCATGTTTACCCAAAAAGAGAGGGGAAAAAGAGAACTAGGGTAACAACCTGCTATGGCTAGTGTGGGAACACCAAAGCAAAACCTTACCAAAAAGTCAGCGTTAATATCCCTGGGGAAACGTAGGTGGTCCAAGAAGAAAAATTACCTGTGATTCTCCTCTGGTCAAAATCTTTAGATGATTTGTCACTCTTTTTGACTTCTTGCTAATCGAATGAATATTTAGCTTAGACAATTTGTCTTTAAGTGATTCATCCTCATCATTCTTCTTATACTTTAGCACTGAAAAGGAAGAGTGCAATAATATATCTGAATATGGGCAGCACAGAAAGTAAGTACTCTATAGTTGTCAAAGTCGGTATATATATTCAAGATAAGGGTCTAGATTTGGAGGCCATATGCTCTAGCCCCTCTATACAGTATATCCCAAATATCCTTACTCACTGATCCAATGGGGCTTCTGAGATTTGCTTTTTTATCTTTAAAAGATTTTTTATTTCTCATCTTGTTCCAGATGTTTAATAATCTCACCATGCAGCATTAGTAAGGGTGTAGTAAGACATGCAGTTATATGCACTGTTATGATGATGAAAGCTGCACTGGGTTTCTTTTGTAGAGAATATGACAAATGCCAACAAAATGGAAATTTGTTCATAGTTTGCATGGACCAGGAAGTCCATGTAGAATAATCTACCATCCATATTAAGCATATAATGCATTGTTTTATTGCAGCATTTTTATTATTGGTATTGGAAACAATACAAAGTTTTCCATACAGCAAAATAGTTTAATACGTGGTGATACAGTCATAAGTGAAATCTTATAGAACCAAAGCAAGAAAATAATATTAAGTACTATAATATTAAGTAATAATAGTATCAGGCTTATAATATACCTTACCTGGATTATTATGCAACCATTTTGTTTTTAGATAGTCTTAGTTAGTAGTATGAATCTCTTTGAGCAAATAGACAAACATCTATCTAAGGTAGATATCAAGCATTGATTTTCTAGGCTCCTGTTGTGTGCATCTTCAATTTTACAGACAATATCAGTTCTCTACAGTGGTGAGTCTAGCTTTCATTTACATTTTCAGAATGAAATTCAGCTAGCGTTGTCCATTTTATTTTGTCAGTCCCTTGGGTCATAGAAGACTTTAGTTTTTACTTTCGTAATTGTTAGCAAAACTTAAAATTTTAATACTTGTTGGTCCTGTGAATTTTTATTTTTATTATTGATCTTTTACTCAAATATTCTTGTCACTGACTTAAAATTAATGATTATATCTTCTGGACAGGAATCCTTTGTACAAGTCTTCATTTTGTTTATGGTGTCTTTTAATATTTTATAACCTGCTTTTATTTATGCTTTTTTATAATTATAATTTAAGTATATTGCCTTTTAAGGAAATATTGGAAAATAAAACCAGTTAAATCAAGTGAAGTGGTTGGACTGCTTAGTTCTAAACTTCTGTCATTACTCGATATGGAGTTGAGATTTCATATTAGAGGTACAAAACTAGTGAAGAGCTTTTTAAATACTAATCACACTGAGAGGATCTGGGCCTACTACCCATGGGACACATGGAGACCATGTAATTAGCATTCCTGTTTGAACACCCCCATTTTACACTACACTACAATTTACATTAAAATTACATTTTATATATTAAAAATAGTTAAGATTATTATTTATCAATTCTAGAGAGTGGTAAACTTGCTTCCATCAAAGGAACAATTATCTCTTCCCCTCCCACAAATCTCTGTTCCTATTTATCAGAACCAGGTAAGCCAAATGTACTGGGTGGAATCTTCCACATGGATCTTGTCTTTGTTCAACCACCTTCTGCACTACCCTCCCCGATCTGTATCTTCCTTTTTATTTGTCAACGTTTTATGTTTCATGCTTTTCTTCTAAGCCAGAGCTCCAACTCTACATTTCAAATTATCTGTGACTGTGTTAAAACCATTCAGACATTTGTTTATCACAATCACAGCACTCCAATCATGGGAAACACCCAGCCCATCAGGTCTTCCTACCTAGATCTTTCCTTCTTTTAAATTCATTGATGTTAACATTTATTTCCTTCACAGCAACAAAGGCTTCTTCCAGTGCTCTGTAATCTGGATGAGAGGAAGGGGTGGAATTCCGAAGTTCACACAGTAGTAGTGGGTATTTCATCACACGCTGAATTGGTTTGATCATCAAGGAGCCCATGTCCAGCAGGTTTGGTTTGCCTCTACAATAGAGATAAGTATTTCCCCATCACCACTACATCTCCGCCATGACCACAGTATTCCTCATGAATATATCTAGACTGAGAAATGATTGCATTTTCAGACATGAGCTTTTATTTTATGCTGAAAAAAATTCTCAAAATTTAAAATGTCTGAGGGGATTTAACCATATGCTAAAAAAAATCAGAATGGCTTGATACAAAATTAAAGCAAACTAAAATCTACATATTTAAAGGAAAGCCAGAATAAATATTAGAAGTTTACAAGAAGGTAGAGTTGCTTTGATATGTGTTATTGTGTTCTTTTTACCCAGCTATCTTGAAATCTGTCAAGAAGGGAAGGAAGATGGCAAAGGGGATGACACACAGAGGGTGGAAGAAGAGATAAAAATAGAAGGAGAGATGGGGAAAAAAGAAAAATTGATTATTGGTTCCCAACAGAACTAAATGAAGTAGGTAATTAATGATATAAATTAGTTTTGCTGAAAACACAACTAAAATATTTGTTAATTGATGGCCTATCAGTAGGAGACTTATATATCTAGTGCAAAGATTCTTCAACAACAGTTTATACACTTAAGATGAAATAAGCCAATTAAGTAAGAAATGAAAAATGAAGTTTATCTGAAGGATTATTGTCAGAATTTCTTATGATTTCACCTTGATTAATGTCTGTTTTAGTTCTCATTACTTGTTGCTGCAACAAAACCTCTGACCCAAATAACTTATGGGAGAAATGGGTTTTATTCAGCTCACAATGCAGGCCACAGTCAATAATGCAGGAAAACAGGCAGGAGAATCACAGCATTGGGATCAGTTGGAATTGGTCACATCACATCCACAGAAACAGCACAGGCCACGGCTTTTGTTTGCCAATGCTCAAGTAATTCTCTTCATCCTTATCCATCTATCCAAGGAATGGCCCTATACACTGTGAGGCAGTCCTTCACATGTTTGCTCAGAAGCTAAACTTAATCTAGAGAATAACTCTCCAGTGAGTCTAAGTCCTGCCTGTTAGGTGTTTGACATATCGATCATCATATCATCTAACATTGATTTATTTAACCATTAAATAAATCACTAAAAGCATTGTTAAAACATAAATATTTCAAAGAAAATTTTAATTTAATCAGGTCATTTATTTAGAATGTTCTATTTTTAAATATGTTTATGTGTATGTTCACTTCATTAACCAAAAGAAAAAGGCACAAAGCTAAAGTCATCACAGAATATGGTTTATCTTTGAGCTGCCCTTCCTCCCTTCATATCTGGATCTATCACAACAACCCAGACCTTTATTTGCTTCAGAGTTATCATTTCTTTTGCTATCATTCTTTGGCATCAAAGCTTTATTTTCCCTTTCTTGTTTCAAATAAAAATAATAAAAATTATAAATGATTATTATTCTTCATGTCATTGTATATCCCAGTCTGAAAATGACTTTCTTAAAAAGGAGACAATTTCCAGGCAGTGTTATCTTCAGACATACACATTTTATAGATTCTCTAGTGGTGAGCAATGATGTCCTGGTACATACCTCAGACAGACAAGCAATGTGGAAGAAAAGATAGAGGATGTATTATAAGATAAGAATACTGTAGTCCTTTGGTGTCACAAAGTTCACCATAGTCTAATCTCTCCTAGTGAGATTAAGTTTTGATAACCACTGGAGGCTGATGAGTCCTATGGATGATATCCCTGTCAGTCAATTGTTGCCTCCCTCCCAGTCAGGGACCAAATATGCAACAATTCTCCAAAAATATTGGGTTCTAATAACATCTATTAATATATTAATTAAATTACTTTAATAGAGTCTCAGAATGCTATCCCAGCTTCCTTTATTATGAATACTTTGGAAAGCATTTCATGACATAACTAGCCTTACAAAGATTATTTTGAAGATTTTATAAAAATCAGGTAAACCCAGCTGACTTTGTTTTATCAGCATATACTTTTCATGTAAAGTGGTGTATGTTAAATATAGGAAAAATAAAATGATATTTAAGCAATTCAGAAACTGGTGGAAAGCAAAAGTAATTAAATATTCTATATGAGTCATATATGTATTTTTTAATTACAGGGAGAAAAAAAGGAATACATTAGTTAAGTTTTTATTAGGAATCTTTAATAGCCTCCATTTCATGGTCAAAAGAATCCTAAAGTTTATATTTATTTTACAGCAGCCATAAGCAAATCTCTTTTCAATTTACTCACCTTATACAACTCCTTGGGTAGATTTTAAAGAAAGCTATAGATAGCCAAACAATGACAAAATAGAATTTGCCACAAATAAAATGCAAAACTATTAGAATGAAAGAGACGACTGGATTGAAACTCATGTTTCAGACTTCAGAGAACCAGTAACATGGAGCAGCAATATTTAATTATTCCATAAACTTCATCAGTGTGGAACAGGAGAGTGGAGATCAAAATGAAAGTCAGCCGGAAAAACTGTTTTAGAAATTGTTCAGTTTTTGGGACACTTTAAAATTTAGGGAGGTTATCTGAAGAACTAAGACCTTTGGAAATTGAAAGAACAGAAGCAGAATTGAAAGCTCATAAATGTCAGAAAAAAAGTTTAAGAAATCTTAGAGAGAATATTTTTTTAAAAAGCTGAGAAAGATAGAGTATAAATTTGGGAAGTCAATATCTATTAATAGAATTCCCAGAATATGAGTTCAGAATACATCTGAGGAGGAAATCAATAAAATAACTTTAAAAAATATACAAGTTATTAGGTTAAAAGAATTCACTAAGTGGTTAGAACAAAAAAAAATGAAGTAGAGGGGCTGGAGAGGTGGCTCAGGGATTAAGCCTCTGCCTTGCAGATGGAAGGTCCTGAGTTCGGATGTGGACGCGGGCGGAAGCGGGGGCGTCCTGCGTTTCTCGTCCTGGTAGGGCGGAGCCTGTGAGTCCCTGGGCAGAGTAAACAAGGAGGAGGTGGAGGCGGTCCATGGTGGTTCTCGAATTTGTCTGTGGTTCTACACACGCATACACGCACACGTATACCCACACACACACATACATGCACACAATTGAATAAAAAAACCTTAAAAAAAAAGAAAAATGAAGTAGAGACACCTCACAATTTATAAAGCTTTCCACCACTAGGGAAAACCAAGAGGGTACTACAATTTTTCAGAGAAACAATAGTTACTAAGAGACAGGAAGCTCAGAGCAGCATTGAAAGTTGAGAAGTAATGACAGTTACCTTTCAATATTTAATGTGATTTTCAATTTATAATTCTGTGCCAACCAAAATTTCCCCACAACAATTATGCAAACAGACAATCTCCTGCAAGCTTACCCAGGGGCCTGCTTAACTAAATATTTCCTCATAGACATGGCCAAGAGACTCACCTCCCAAGTGCCAATGTGACAGCTAAGGTTAACTGGCACAAAAATCTATAATATTTTGAGTTAAACAAGTCATAAAATGCAAAAAGGTTGGGATACAGGACAGATAGGGCAGAAATATAGAATAAAATGGAAACATGAAGTCAACAACACACCATTTGTAGAGATGGCTAAATTCAAAATAAAAATTTTCTTGTTTAAGAATGTAAGATCTGGATCAGTTGCTTTCTTGGAGATTCTTTAGTGGGTGGTTCTGTGTCATTTTAATATTGCCTTTGATGTTTGTATAAAATTAGAATTCTAAGGGAATTTCAGATGTCATAAATATCTTTGACTTTCTCTTTATTTTAAAAAAGCATGGGTTGTAAAAAAATGGGCAATTTTCACTTTCTGTAAGAAATGGATTTTTTTTAATGACCCTTAAAACCATGCTCTGGGCTGCTACAAGCCTGGCCTTCACTGCTAAGGAGCCCCATGGCCACACTCACTTGACATCACTCTTACCCTTTCCTGCAGCATGGGAGCTTCCTGACTTGGGAGACAGGGGCAGGAAGAAATCACTCCTGCCCAGCATGCTCATCCTGATCTTTATCTCTCTCAGTTCTCCTCATGCAGAACAGGCCAAAGGGGCATAACCAACCCGGCCAACTCCTACACTACAGGATTGTTTCAGGAGCTAGGGCAGCCTGTAAAATAATGATTTCAACACAGTACACTGTTTTAGTTACTCTGTGTAGGAGACTGTGCAGGTTAAATGCATGGAGAGTATTTCCCTTTCTTGCTTTGAATCCCTCCCTCTCCTCTCTCCATCTGTCCATCTCTTCCTTTCTTCTTCCCTTTCCATCTTGCCTCCCTCCCTTCCCTGCTTTCCCTCTCTGTAACATATTAGGCTCCCCTCAAACACTCAGTTATTTTAACACACCAGTGATTGGCCCAGCGCCAGGGTCACACGGTTTTCACAAGGTAACTTTCCCCCAAACCTATCAGTGGACACCAGTGATTGGCCCAGCGCCAGGGTCACACGGTTTTCACAAGGTAACTTTTCCCCAAACCTATCAGTGGTCATTAGGAGATTTCCCCATACCTCTACTAATTGCGATGCTCTCAGGATTGGAAATATAGACAAATTTACATATATATGGTCAGAACATTTATTCTTTTTGAAACTTATTTATATAAAGGGGTTGGGTAGCTGGTCCCATAGGTAACGTGCCTGCTAAGGCACAAAGACCTGGGTTTGAGTCACCAACACCCCATGTAAAAGACAAGGGTGGTGCTACACATCTGTAACATCTGTAACCTTAGCACGTAAATAGGGATGGAGACAGCTGGATCCTGAGAGGCTAAAATGAGTGAGGTCCAGGCTCAGACAGAGACAGGTGAAGAATGATAGGGGAAGATAGCTGATATCAAGTCCTCCCCGCCACACACACATGAGCACACACACAAGATTGAAAAAGTGGGAGTTAATCTGATGTGTCAAAGATCAACTATAGGTCTCTTGTTTGGAACCTCATTATTCTGTCTCACTTTTAGATTTCTGACTTTCCTCATGGTTGCTCTGCATTCAAGCATGAATGACAGGTGTTTATGGTCTAAATTGTTATAATTTCCACTTTGTAAATTCTATATTCCATAATCTAAACTCTCATGAATTTAAAACTCTAATGCACATTCCTACACACACACACACACACACACACACACACACACACACGCACGCACAGACACAAGAATATACAAACAGGTGAAAATCTCAAGACTTTGAAAATTTCAGACTGAGCTGAGCCAAGCATGTGATTTTTAAAGTTCTAGCACATTTGAGTTTATATTTAAGTCAGTGGCATTATTTCAGTGTTAAACATAATAGACATATGACATATCCTGGAATTGTTTTCATAATATAACTTTCTTATAGCCAAACTATTACATGTTTATTTAAACTAATATTTTATTTCTAGGCCATATGTGTATATGATTTTTTTCTCTAAAATCATACAAGACTCAAAAATAGAAGGGTTTCTTATGTATCTTTGAAATATTCACAATCATTATGGTATTAATTTAAGACTAGTGTTCTTAGGAAGAGTTGCTTCTGAGCACATTAAGATTCTTAAAGATATGTATGGTCAGCAATTCTTAAGATCTGGCACCAGCAAATGTTAATTACACACGAACATTTCCTTTTTTAGCATAAAACAATATGTAACTTAATATATAAATCATCTTAGTGGGAAAAAGTAATAATGAAATCATGTGTACCAAAAAGTCTGTGGTAAATAACTATAAACTTGACTTATTACAAGTAACTTGACTATAAAAACAAAAATTCTAATTTTCTCAGGAATATTCAGTAGCTTTCCACATTTTAATACATAATTTCTACTTTTTCAAAAAGTAATTTTTGTAATTGCTGCCTCTAACTCCCCTGATTTGATCAATATATGATCTATTTGTGCATTAAAACATAAAACTGTCAAATAAATAGGTCTAATTACAAAGAGTCAATTGAAAGGAAGTACTTACTCTTGCAGGTATATTTTTCTGTAAGAGAGGGGGGAAGTGAATTAATAAGAATCCACACAAAAGGGGTAGTATGCAACATTACATAACCTCTAAACTATAGAAAAACAATAATTTTCATTTATCCCCATAGAAAAAAAGTCCTACTGTTTTCTAATAGTACCCAAAATGATATCTTTCTATTTTTACCATTCTTGCTTCATACTTTGTTTTTTTTCTTTTTTTATTAATACATTTTTTATTATTATTTCACCTCATACAAACTTAATAGGTACACCAGTTCCCTCCCTCCCTCCTCCTCCCCCCGTACTCCCTGCTCCCCCTCCCCACTCCCCTTCCTCCCCATCCCCCAGTGCCTCCCGCCCCCAATTCCCAGAGAGTCCTTTCTTGTGCATGTCTGATTTTCCTCTGGGCTCTCCTCTCCGATGACGTACAAGGACCCAGTGGCCTTTCCCTGAACCCTTTCCCGTGTTCCCCTTAGGTATAGGAACACTGCTGTGGCTGCCAATCCTTTGCCTCCAAGGCTCTTGGTGCCTTTAGCAGATGCTAGACTTTGTGAGGTCAACAGTGTGTTGGACAATGCGCAGGGCATGCAAAGTCCAATTATGATTGCTTCAGCCCTAACTAGTATGTAGTATCTTACATATCATTGCTCCTCCCATCCTTTTGCTCTTACACTCTTACCACCCCCTCTTCCGCAAATTTCCCTGAGCTTCAAGATGGGGAGAGATTAAGCTGGCCTAGTTCTAGGTGGTTGATATAGAGTCTCTGAAGTTCTGGATTGTGGTTTGTTGGTTTTCTTTTGCAGTTTTGCTGCTCCTGCAATGCCCTTCACTCCATCCTGGTGGGCATTGTATGTTACCCCCTGGCCAGAGACAAAAAGCTGTTAGAGTCTTGTGATAAAAGCACATTCAAAGGTAGATGTAATAAAAGTGGGAAACCACAGTGAGGGAGGGGTCTATCACCCATTTGCAAAATGGTTACTTTTTATCTGCCAGACAATATGGCCTCCTCTTCTGGTGAGATCATACCCCCTCAGTAGTAAATGATCAGGAACAAAAGTCTGTGAACTTAATCAGATGTCTCATTACTTATTTGGGTCCTTGATGGAGGCCTATTTTCTCTGCTGTAACATAGTCCCTTCTCTCCTTGTTTCTGGTGTGGCCCTCCTACCCCATCCCTCCTGTTCATAATCCTTGCAATTACTGTCTCTAGGTGGGCTGGGTGGGTTTGGTACTAGGAGCCACCTATTAGGGAGTACATATGGCGGTTAATTTTCTGGGTCTGGGATACTTCACTTAATATAATTGTTTCTAATAACATCCATTTCCCGGCAAATTCCAGTAATTCATCATTTTTGATGGCTGAGTAGTACTCCATTGTATAGATGTACCACCGTTTCCTTATCCACTTGTCAACTGTTGGATATTTGGGCTGATTCCATGACTTTGCTATTGTAAACAGTGCTGCTATGAACATGGTCGTGCTTGTGCTATCAAGGTGAACCTCTGCTGTATGGGGGGTTATTCCCAAAAGTGGAATAGCAGGGTTATATGGCATTTCAATCTTTCATTTCTTTAAGAATCTCCAGACGGCTCACCAGAGTGGCTGTATGAGCCTGCATTCCCACCAGCAATGTAGGAGAGTTCCCCTCTCTCCACATCCTCTCCAACATTTGTTGTTTGTATTGTGGATTTTTGCCATCCTGACCGTGGTGAGATGATATCTCAGTTGCTTCATACTTTGTATAACATTAAAAATATTTATTCAGATTATAGCAGTTTTGAATGATTTAATAATGGATTTAAAATTAAAAAATCTACTCATGAAAAAAAAAAGAAACCAATGACTTAGTGACAGCTTTCTGCGAGAATTACTTGACAGGTTAATTGTTAATAAACTGCATAAACCTGGAATGGGTGCTTACACCTGTAGTACTATGGAAGCTGAGGTGAACGAATAGTAATATTGAGGTGAGACCTGTTGCAAAAAATCATGTGCTAAAACCAGATAAGAAAGTAGTACAGAGAATTTAATGATACTATTCTGCAAACCAGTTAACATTTTCTTTGTAATCTTGGTTTCTTACATGAATAATTTTTTATAGTGTAAGCAAAACCAGCATTAAATCCAAGTCATTGCTTGATTTTGTGGCTCCCATTTGCTCATATGAAACTGAAGTTCTTCCAAAGAAAAGCACTACATGATCTGCCTCTCTTTCCATCTCTTCTTTACCCATTTCCAAAATGTACTTCTTCCCCAGGTGCTGTGGCAGCCCCAAGCAAGCTAGCCAGGCATGCCCTTGTATTTGGATTTGTGTACTGGTTTTCCTTCTGCACAGATTGCTGTTCCCCCAAATCTTGACAGAGCCTATTCCTCTATCTCTTTTGTCTCCTTGTAAAGCCTTCTTTGCTCTTTCAGAATTGGTCCATGCATCACACTCATCTTTCTCTCCATTTCCTGTTGCAAATTTTTCATGTACTGTGTAACCTTCTTGTTCAGTTTATTGTAGATCCCTGTGTCCTGGGCCAAAATTTATGCATGATTTATCCATTGCTTGTGGGCCTAATATCCAAAAAGTGACCAGTAGTTAGTTAGTAGGAGTTCAAAGTCAAATTATTTAGTCATGGAATACATAGAATTGCGGTAAATTTAAGACTTTCGAGTCATTGACTTATCACAGTTTTTATAATTTAGTGATCAAATAGTTATGCCAAATTTCATAAATTTGATTGAGTTAAATAAATTAATTTCATATGCATGGGGAAAAACAGTAAACATCTGTGAACCAACTGTCCCCTCCATGTTCAGAACTATCTATATGGATGGATCCTGAGGCATCTTGAAATAACAGCTAAGACCTCCTGGATGGGAATCTAGCACAGAATTATAATATCTTTAAACTCAACAGCTACTTTGTCATTAGGAAGCTATTAATTGATATAAAATTTCTTCTACCACAGTGAGAGGGACTATCCCACCCACCCATACCCAAGACCACTATCTCCTTCTGTTCATCTCCTTCAGGCTTGCATTTCTCCACTAATAGATGTCCCCATCTAATGGGAAATTTTATTTGCACTAGGATCCATTGTAGTTCATAGGTCAGAAAATGTGGAAAAGATGACTAAAAATAAAAACACAGTTTTCCATGGACTCAAGTGAAAAAAAATATCATTCTGGAACTGAATACACTGATATTAAAAAGAAATATTTAACTCCTGTAGTAACCATGGATTTTTTTCTCTTTCTATTTAGCTTTTTTTATACAAGCAACCTAACCAAATAACCTAAAGAGTACAATTTAAAAAAGCACTGTGATTAATGGAAAACAATAAGTAAGGAAGAGCTTAAGTAATTTTCTCCTAGCAGAACCCACACTCCATAAGAAGAAGGACTGAAATATTAAAATCTTTTGATTTCTTCATCACTGAAAAAGAAAAAAAACTCTTTTAGGCTGAATTTTAAAACTTTCATGATGCTAATGTCAGCAAGACAATCCAAGAAGGAGGAAGTTAAATTGTGCTTATTTGCTCTTCATGAGATAAAGTAACCAATGTTCCCATGACCACACCCTCTCTTCTGTTTGGACTACTTGTAATTTTACTCACAATTTTAAAGTTTTTGTGTGGCTTTCCTTAAAGATCTGTCTTCAAACATCATTGCCTTAGAATAAGAAACCAAGAGAACTTCTAAAAGTGATTTTGACTTTTACTTGGAAGCCTCCGTTTCAAATAAGCAGTGAAGCAAATAGAAGAAAAACGAACCCCCTGGATTATTCATCGCATTAACCTTTAGCTTCTTCTCCAGGTGGGGAAGGCACAGAGCAGTATGATCAAAGTGCCTGGGTGAATCAAAAGTCTGATACTTTTCTCCTAAGGATGGCAGCCTTTGTTAGGAAAAAAGACAAAGGTAAATTTATTCATAGCAGTGGACTGTGAGAGTAGAAATGTGCCTTCCATTTGTCAAAAAGAGTTAGAGAAGTCCCTTTTTTTCCCTTTTTCATTAACAAAAGAACTTATGGGGCCTCTAACATGTAACAAGGACTTTAATGACATTTATACCTGAAAATTAGAAAAAGAATACAGCAGATAGACTAAATATGCTCACATATATAGGCATTCTGTTTTCACTTTCTTCATACAGAGAGTGAAACTTAAGTACCCCAGAAAGGGAAAGCAGAAGTAATTAGGTCCTTAGTAAGCAATGTCAGTATCTTTAGAGAATGTTTTGACACAATGTGCACACAGTCTTAAGAGATCTTGCATGCTAGTCTGTAAACATTAGTTGTTGAATCAATAAAAACTTGCAAATTTCCAGTGTCTAGTCAGTAAATGCAGATGCATACTAAACTGGGTAATTTTAGAGCCTGTCCTTTCTTAAGGTTACTAAAGTTCTAAAATTACTTCTAGATTGCATTTCTCCTGATTGGGAGGAGGAGAGACCATAATCTTCAGGGAAAGCCATGACTGTGAAAAGTGGGCATGATTTCTCTCTACTTGTAGTTCTTGTGAATAGAAAATCACCTGAGGGTGCTTGGTGGAAGCACAGGCAGCAAGCTGGACTCTCTAGCAGTCGTATCTTTTTGTAGTCTGCTCTTCCCTCTGACACAAGGGAACTCACACACCAAGAAAACTCTCTAACATTTCTAATAGATTCAATGTTATTAATATTTCCTGGAGACAAACATTTTTCTCTCTTTTGAATGATAATGGGCTTCAAAGAATAACCAAGGGTTATAAATTTGGATCTGTTAGAGAACTAGGCAAAATCTCTGCCATCTTTTCTGAAATTGGCCTTGAACTATACCTACTGTGATAGCTTCCAGTGTATTACTTAAATTAACTCTTCTATTGTTATTAAACGTTCAGATGGTTTTATCTTCCCAACTAGAGTTAATGCTCCTAGAAGGCATGAACTAGTTTATGCATTTAATTTTTCAACATTATCTAGTACTCTTAATAAATATTTATTAGGCCCTCGATAAACATTTTAATTTTTACTAAAATATAATCTAATTTGCTTTAAAATCTGCTTTAGCTTTGCAGGCAAAAAGCCTCCCCTCTCATGGATATTGCTCCAAACCAAGTTTTTCTAATATCTCTTTGCAACTATAGAAAATTGAGTCTGTGCCTAATATTCATTAGAAACAGCAACTGCACTGGGCTTCTTTATTTAACCAGTAGGAAGAGGAAGAGTGACAGTAATAGCTTTGACTGATTACCTGGCAAAGGCAAACAAGTCCTGAGGGTGTTCAGACTTTCTTTGGGCTATAAACCTGTTTGAAAACCTGTTTCTCAGAATTTAAAGCCTAGCTCAGTTGAGGTCAGCATTATAGGATGTCAATAATTCTGCTGCTCTCAGCCTTCAGGAAAACCTGTATAATTTATCATTAACTTTATTTTCATGGAAAGGCAACTTTTGGGGGAAATAGCGCTAACTTAAACCACTTTGTTTTTATTTTCTTTCCTTTTAGAAATGGTTCTGTCAATATTGCTTCTTTGGATTTTGTGCATTCTAAACTTTAGCACCATACAGTGGTGAAATTATTTTGAAAACTCATAATTTGGGACATCACAAGACAATAATTTGAAACTTTAAATAAAATAATAAGTCTTAGGTCTGATAGTAAATTTCAAAAATTTGGGACTTGTTGAGGTTTCAGATTATTTCTGTCCTTGATTGTTTTTAAATATTCGTCTATACCACACAGAGGATATTCTGGCATGCTCCATGCTTCTCTTAGTTCAAAGTTTAATAACTCATGCTCATCCTCTAAGGAGCTGTTCCACCTCTGGTCAGCAGCAGCAGCATGTGCTTAGCTGACCTAGGGAAGGCTCTCTCCATATGCTGAGGTTGGATTTGTAGGTATGGTGTAAAGACCCATTACACTCATCTTTTGCTAAAAGGTTCTCTCTGTTATTTCTAGAATCAGAGGAAGGACCATGCTTCCATATATTCAATGGATTAGATCTTAGCTGTCATCCAAGGTAGGGAAGGTGTTCACGCATATTCGGGAGATCATTATTTTACTGGAGGAAAACAGTTTCTCTTAATATATGAGCTTATTTAGATTAATACAACTTCAGTCTAATTTTTTTTCTCTAAACACGTAGTCTGACACTGGACTACACTGTAAACAGGTATAATTAACTGTAACTCCCTATCACATGTGTGTTTCCTGATTGCATTGTGCTTCTTGTGGAAGAGTATAAAGCCTTATTTTTTGTGGTTTGCACAGCATCTAGACTTACACATCCCACAGCACAAACACTAAATAGATGCTCACAATTTTCCCACAGTATGAAAAATGTTAGATTGAAATTTCTTGCTGGCCAGTAGAGGGCAATACAGTTGAAATTTTATTGACACATTTAAAGCGTTTAGCCCAATTGAAACCACTTTCAGATCTAATTCTATCCTGGAAAGGCTTGCTTCAAAGTAGTCTCATTCAGTCTCCAGATCTCACCTAATGCTGCTACGAGCTCCTTGTACCACGGTAGGCCCCTTGTCTTTTCCCCACATGATGGAGTACTTAAGGGAAGTGTGCTAGTGCTGGACTGGTACATTTCAGCCCCCTCTGTTGGGCTGGTTGATTAATTAATCCCTGACACCATCAAGGTCATTTGACAGTGCATAATCTTTAAAAGTGAAAGGTCATAAGAAACTTGGTAGGACCAGGAAAAGGAGAGTAATTTTAGTTGAAAGCTTCATGTGGTAGGAAGCTGCATATGTAATGTGACCAGTTTCATGTGAGAGAATCAGGTCAAATAAGCCCATACAAGATTTATGAAAGATAAGAAGAAATTCAAACTGTGGTTACTAAATAATGGTAGAATATTAAGAGTTTTTTTAATATTAGTCATACTTGTATTTTTCAGATTTTTAAATAGCGAATAGCTACTGCTGTCCACTCACGTTTGTGATAAGCAAGACAGGCATGTTTAATTAATTAGCATTAATTTAATAATATATAAATAATATAATAATATTAATTAATTTAATTAAGTGTCCCAAAACTGATTTTGGCAGAGCTTTACTTGTCTGCATAATCTCCTCACAATGAGTATGGAGGGAAACTAGGGCTTCTCAGAAAACTTCACTAACCATATTAACTCATCGCCCATTGGTCCTTGAGAATACATGTGACAGTGGCTTTAAGAAAGGGCTTTCTTTTCTTATTTTATTTTTCATATAGTGCATTTTGACATCCTCACAGAGGCTTGAATCTTCTCCCATGTTATTTTTACTCCATCTCTCAGGGGGAAAAAAGTCAATCTGGGCACCTGGCATGTCAGTTTTTCATAAAATGCAACAAAGCAAAGCTCCCAGCAAGTGTCATAAAATACAGGCTTTAGATGAGAACTTTTATCTACATCCACTTTAGATGTTCCCCGCTAAGTAAGCAGAGCAGATGGGAATCACCATTTGAAAAGGCCTTACTTTAAAGATTGGATACAGTGGTTCAAATGTTGCTTCAGCTCTTCCTCCTTTTCATAGGACTCCAGTACACTGTGAGCTTCGTCATGGTGATAACAGTAGACTTTATAAATATCTTCCAGCGGTCCTTTAATCTGCAGGAACACCTCTCCTGAGCAATGCAAAAACAAAAAACAAAAAAAAAGGAAAAGTGTCATCATCAGGCCAAACTTGTATTTTAGGTGTTTATTATTCAACAATGTAAAGTAATATGGAAAAGGTGAGTCCCTCCTTACCCCCAAGTTTATCAGGCTGTTAGCCACTGCCTAAGTATTTTTCTTTCTTTTTCATTCTTTATTTTTCTTCCCTCCTCCCTCTCTTCTTTTCTTCCTTTTACAAAAAAAAAAATAGATGATCACCTTAACAGGTTGGTGCATGATCATGGTAAAGCACAGCACTAATCATTTTAGAGTTGGCTTTTATATGCTTGAATCAGGTGTGCTACCAACTGAATTTGTAACTTGAGCAACATATTTTAATTCTCTGAGTCTGTTACCTCATCTGTAAATTACTAGCCATAGTAGATTTGACTTCTTGGGTTATTATTAAGAAAGATGTAGTTTGTGCAAAGTTCAGGGTATAAGGCATACTTGAAATACTCAGACTGGAGTAGTTTATGTTAACTTATTTAAAAATATAGGAATGAAATTTCAGATATTAGGTATATGATTATTTTAGATATTTATTCCACTAACATTTCTTAAGGTTTCTTGGAAAGCAAATGGTAGAATTTAGGTGAAACAACAGTGCATATGTAATAATATGAAAGAATAGGTTATTGTTTCTTGTAAAGTTCAACTGACTAGTTCCGTGAACCAGGGTTATAAATGTATCTTCTGGAAACAGTCTGGGCTAATTTACTGAATAAAGACATTTAATGAATCCTCTTTTATATTATGATAAAGGAGAACTAAAAATAGTGGATCAAGTAAATACTGGTGACAATTTGACTTAACACCTACTCATCACTTAAACCTGAGCATAAACATCCTCTACCTACCCAGCTCTGCATTAGATATTTCTAGAGATTCCCAGGGAATGTGTGACAGGCTGAGCCTCCCCCACCTCACCCCCCACAAAAGAAAAATACTATAACTTTGGGATTGATGATGATTTGGAAGTTAAATTGGTTGTGATATCTTCATTAATTAACAGAAATGGAGACATACTTATAGTATAGGAGACAGTTATTCTTTCTACAGAAATACTTGGAGTTTTTGAAACAGATTCTATGTATTCTTAGATTCCCTACATTTGTGGTGTGATTATTTGTTCACATTTATTAGAAATGACCAAATTTGAATCTGAAGAAAATAAATTAATTTCTCACAGTCCTGCCTGGAGGTAACAAAGCAAAGACAGTGTTCTCAGTTGGCTTGAAGCCCTCACACCTGGAGCTCACTGGACACCGTCCACAGTGTGGCAGTTAGGAAGAACACTGTGGTCAGAACCAGAAGTCAGAACTTGCAGGTGACTTAGGGAATGGTTTTGAGGTTTCAATTTTTTTAAAGCAAATATTAATTTTTTATTATTTATTATTTATTCAATTGTGTGTATGCGTGTGTGTGTGTGTGTGTGTGTGTGTGTGTGTGTGTGTAGAACCACTGGCGAATTTGGGAACCACCATGGACCGCCTCAACCTCCTCCTTGTTTACTCTGCCCTGGGATTCACAGGCTCCGCCCTACCAGGACCAGAAACGCAGGCTGCCCCCGCTTCCACCCGGCGTCTATAGGTGGGGTCTAGGATCTGTACTCAGAACCTTCCACCTGCAAGGCAGAGGCTTAACCCCTGAGCCACCTCTTTAGCCCCGAGGTTTCAATTTTTAAAGCTGTAGTCCATCACATGATTTGTAAAGTAGAAATACAGTAGTTATAATACTGACGATAATTTGATCATTAAAATGGTGAAGAGCATAAAATGTGTCTGTCATTTGTTACATCAATTGCCCTTACATCTTGAGGTGTTTTCTCTCTAGAATTAAAGCACTGTTTAATTAAGATTTTCCCTCACTCTTCATTATGTGGGATTTACCTGTGCTTACAGGTATCCTTTGAGGTAATGTGAGGTGTGTGTGTGTGTGTGTGTGTGTGTGTGTGTGTGTGTGTGTGTGTGTAATGGGACCTATAAAGAATCTAATGATTGTGGCCATCTTTGGGACTGAAGATATGAGAAATTCTTATTTTACTTCTGGGACTTAACTGACTTAATGCTTCTCCCAATGGGTATTTCATTCATAGATTCACCTTTTAAGACAGTAAAATATACACCAAGAAATAGTTAACAGAACCAGAAAGTAAGAAAAGATAGCAAATGAATTTAGGTTAGGCATAAGATGAATTGAGATTCCCAGTAGCAGAAGCAGATAGCAAAGGGAGCTAGGACTTTGTCTAGGAAGAGAATTAACCCTTGGAATCTTGGGCAGGTGGTAGGAATGGATAAAGAGACAGTTGAGAACACAGATATGAGTCCTGCATTTTCACCCTTGTACAAGATGATGATTACACATATATGTTTGAAGTAGAGATGAAAAAAGACAAAAGCAAGCACAGCCATAATTCATAAGATGATCAGATCAAAAAGTCAAGAATGAAGACAAAGACATGTATTTTATATACAAGTAAACCATTGTTTACAAATTCCCTTGTATTCTCTAACAGAAATGTCCCAATTTGAAAGAATTTATAGGTCTTTCCTAAGCAGTGGAATCATTTTTTTTACCCCTTTCCAAGTATAATTCCATTGAGGCACTAATAATAATTATTAAAGCTAAAGGATATTTCAGGACTCTAGTTGAAAGTCATTTATTCACCCAAAGGCCAGGTACAACACTGGCAGGCAGAATACTTGATTCTCCTCCCAGCCCATTCTGCTTCATAATAGTGCTGATGAAGCGAGGTGTCTTGCAGCCCAAAGTGATTCTGTTTCCACGGTAACGCAGGTCTCAGCTGCATTTCTTTAGTGGTGAAGGACAACTGCTCAGTCTAATGTATGTAGGTTTGAAGAGATGATTAGGTGTGGAGAAGGAAATGAACCAAGCCCAGGAAAGGTAATTTTACTTCTGGCTGCCTGATACAAAAGGCACCAGAATCCCATAAAATAAAAATGCCACATTCTTCATTTTAAAAATTCTACAACCCAAGAATTTCTGCAGTGACTTTCCTCAGTAACAATGGCTATGCACAGGAGAAAAAAAATTCGCTCTCTTATATTTCTTTAGTTACTGCCTTTAAAGCAATTCTCTCCAACACTGACTATATTCTATGCCCTAGTATTATTATTGCTATGTTACAATTCTCCCCATTACTGGTATACCTACATTTTTTTAATGTCTTCTCTTCTTTTAACCCTCATCTCCATCCTCAAGATAGATCATACTGAGCTATATAGCCTCTCACCCCACACCAAGATGAATTTCCCTCTTTGTCAGCAAAGTCAGTGATATTTGAACAAGCGCCTTACCTTAGACTTTGTTTAAGAAAATGACACAAAAGGGAATGGTGTGGTTGTAATTTTTAGTTCATCCTTATTCAACAACAACCTACTAGACAGTGCACTAAGCACTGAAGGTGATACTGTAGATACAAAGAACTAACAAGTACTAGAAAACTTATGTGAGTCATCTAGGTCTGAGAGATGAGTAAGTTCTCTTGTGAAAGTGCAGTATAGAGCTGATAAGGCTAGCAGCGAACACCTGTTCAGGCCCTGGAGCTATTTTCATTTCAACCTGACCTTTAAGGAGAAAATGAGAGCAGGTAAGGCATATAAAGATACTTTGAGTGATGTATGGCTGGATGGCTCCATGTTTGTGAGAAAGTTTCAGAAGAGGCTCCTGATCCTAGAGGAGAGTTTGTATCACTAAAGAATTGAGTCCGAAGGTGATGGAGAGGCACTGATGGATTTTAGGTAGCAGACAAGAGTGCCAGATAGAGTTTTAGTGAGTTATATGAAAATAATGAATTTTCTTGTAGGCGGGCAGACTCTAAGTTGATCATTGTATAGTCAAGAGGAAATGTCCTGTTGGAATTTAAATTTGACAAAAAATTTAAATACGACAAAAGAGATGTAGGTTTGTAAATCTTGGGTGTAGAAGTCACGATTTAAAGTGGTCATTATGAGAATATCCACAGAGAGAAGAGAGGGGAACCAAGAGGAAGAGAAGGGAGGAAAGAGAGGAAATGGGTCATCACTCTGAGGGAGTCTATCAAGCTAGTTCTCAGTGAGGTGGGAGAAGACATACCAAAAGAAGGAAACTAGAGCTAAGGTCAGGAAAGCCAAGCACAGTTATGTGCTAAATGACGACATTTTGGTCAGTGATAGTCACGTATATGTGAATGGTTTCAAAGATTATTTTTACCTTCTTTTCATTGTATGTATTGCCTCATATATATTGTTTTGTAAATATATGGCAGATCCCCTGGCTTATGGAAATTCATTCTATGGTGTTTACAAAATGAGAAAAGCAGGGTCCATTTCTCAGAATGTATCTCCATTGTTAAGGGACATGTGACTGTATAACATAGCAAAAACTGTAGCAGTGATTGAAGTCTGTGAATGAGAAAGCACATTAGTTTCTCCTTCCAAGTTAGACCCTACTTTTTCTAAAACAGTAGAAATTTTGGCTGTCTAAGTGAAAACTACCTTTCCCAGACTCTCTTAGGATTGATGCAACCATACAAATAAAGTCCACCAATGGGAAGTGTCCTTCAGCAGTATCTAGGAGTTTCCTTTAAAAGGCAGTGGGTCCCTTTACTCACTTTTTATCCTTGCCTTTACCTGCTACCTGTAACTTGGGCATTAGTTTGTCTTTGAGAGTCTACCATGTCCAAAGAGAACAAATGCTTAGTGATAAGAACAGAACCTTGTGCAACAGAACTGCTAGCAGCTTGAGAACATGTGTCTTCAGAATTTCATAACATAGAGAAATAAGGAGGTCTTACTATGCTAGTAATGTTTTATCTTTGTGTTGTCTTTACTCCCAGCTGAACCTAATTCTAATCAGTACACTATATGTTTTTCTTCTTTGTTAGGAAATATTTTAAAATAAACATTTACTCTTCCTCATCCATAGTATTTCATTTAAAAAGTCTGTGAAGATATGTCATTCTTACGAATTGCTTAAAGTAGAAAACTACTTGAATTAAAATCACAGATGCAACTCTAAAAAAACCAACTGAGATAATGTTTGAAGAACTGTAGTTAGAAATCAAAGATCTGAGAGTTATCTCCACAGAAAGTTATCTGCATTTCTAAACAAACCTGTTTTCAGACTCTTCAGCACACATGGAAGAGGATGGGTGGAGTGGGGGTGTTCCAAGGACAGGAAGGAGTCTATATGGGTTTTCTCTGGAAGAAGATTGGAGATCTGAGTGTTAAAATACTGGCCTCTAAGTGTCACATTTTCCAGTGACAAAGTTAGGACCAGACACCCAATGGAAAGAGCCTTGTGGGCAACTTGCAGGAACTGCAGGGTGCACTCCTCTTGATCTCTTATCTTCCAGAATGGGATCCCAGTCACTGGGACTAAACAAGTCTAGCCCACCAAAATACCCACACATTTATATGCATCCCCCCATTATGTGATGTTCATCAAGACAGAGAAAAGTGGGGAGGAAAAACGAGAAGAATTAGGAAGAGCAAATGCTACTTAAAGACACCACAGTCCCTTACCTTCAGTCTTAAATCCCACATAACCTGCTGAGGATATACAAGGGATCTGGTTATATTATCAAAAAAAAAAAAAAAAAAAAAAAAAACCAAATACAGGTGGCAAGTGGAACATGCAGCCATGGAATTGACATAGGTATATATTTTAGTCCATATTTAGTACAGCTATTTCTTGCCTGTGGTTATGGCCTCAGGTCATAAATCCATCTTTCCTTTCTAATTTTAAAAATATTATAATAGGTTTTTTCAAAATCTCTAGAGAAAGAGATGTTTAAAAAGATATATTCATTGAATTAGTGAATCTTAAAAACCTGCAATATGTGGAATAGGAGCAGTGAAAAGAATGCATGGACTATGGACACCACCATGCCAATGCTGTGAAAGATAGTGTCGTGCGTAGCTGCTGCTGCTGTTGCGACATCCACTCAGCACATTGGGTGGTGGGAAGTGACCTTGTAGCTGGGCAAGACAAAGTGAGTTCATTCATGAGAAGTGAAGATGGAGAGATAATAAAGTAGAATAAACTCTGGCTTGAATTCAGAAGATCAAGGGTCCTCTTCCACCTAAAACCAGTTAGTAGTATAGTTTGAGTCAAATCAATCTTTTGCTGTTTCTGTCTCAGCGATGTGATAAATGCTTTTTAAGTATTAGTCCAACACTGACATTGAAGAATAGAGTGATTTAGTTTATTGATAACTCATGGCCTGTTCCCAAACCTTCCTGACTTCCTGCGTGTTTAATTCCAGGTAGGGATCTTCATAATTGACATAGTGAAAGAAAAAAGTAGATTTTCTGAGAAAATTTAGGTTTTTGCTGACTGGATGAGGAAAAATCACAATAGTCTTCCCTTATTCAAGGAAGCCCCTGTTCTTAGAGCAATCCATAATTCTCTACATATCTCACTTTACTAAATATCTTTGAAGTCTTCTTTCATTTGCTGCAGCTCAGTGGTTTCTAAGAGTCTCTGAAAATATAACACTGGCCAAATTCATATTTAGACTTGGTGGCAATCTGCCAAATTCCTACTGTGCACCAACCAGCATAGTGCCCACTGTTCTTTTTTTTTCTTTTCTTTTCTTTCTACTCATACAATTTTAACAGGTACACCGGTTCCCTCCCTCCCTCCAACCTCCCACCGCCCTGTGCCCACCTCCCCTCCCTCCTCCCTCCCCATTCTCCTGTGCCTCCCCCTCCCATCCCCGGAGCATCCTTTAATGTGCATGCCATCTCCTCTGGGTCCTCCTCTCCGATGAGGTGCAAGGACCCAGTGGCATTTCCCAGAACCCTTTCCTGTGTTCCCCTTAAGCATAGGAACACTACTGTGGCTGTCAATCCCTTGCCTCCAAGGATCTTAGTGCCTTTAGCAAATGCTAGAATTTGAGGGGTCAATAGTGTGTTGGACATTGCGCAGGGCATGCAAGGTCCAATTATGATTGCTTCGGCCCTAACTTGTGTGGAGTATCTTGAGTGCCCACTTGTTCTTATCTCTGTATTTCATTCAAATAAGTACTCGAAGATAATATGCTGTCTGTATTGGGGACACAACAGTCACACAACAGATAGTTCCTTTTGCAGAGCTGACATTATGTAGCAGGTGTGCCTTAAATCTGTATCCTTCTGCTACAAAAATGTTGTCTCTTTCTTGGAATGTGAACAAATAGAACTGGGGATGTGGCTCGGAGATTAAAGTCTTTGCCTCACAAGCAAAAGGACCTTAGTTCAGATCTCTAGATCTCATGTAAAAGTGGTGTGGACTGGAATTCAGACTCAGGAAAGGAGCGGCTGGGAGACCCCAGAGCAAAGCAGTAAGTAGGTAGAGCAATTAAGGATGATTTTTGATGTCACCTTTGGCCCATACACTCAGTGTCTTTTTGTACACACACACACACACACACACACACACACACACACACACACACACACGTGAACAAAGGAATGTGGC
Source organism: Typhlomys cinereus (assembly GCA_023101885.1). Classification (NCBI taxonomy): domain Eukaryota; kingdom Metazoa; phylum Chordata; class Mammalia; order Rodentia; family Platacanthomyidae; genus Typhlomys; species Typhlomys cinereus. Next base: position 459,676 of record JALPQD010000010.1, read on the forward strand.
ATCCATCACTAGTTGCTTATCTCTTCTCAATTTTCAAGCTCACAAAATTTTGACAGTGTGTCCAATTGGTATTTCTCAGATCTCTAGTAGCTTAGGGTGGCCAAGTATATGAGCATAGTTCTATTTGTATGTGTGTTGTGAAATAAATCAATGTGAGAAATAAAATGAGATGCAGTAGAGCTCACTAAGAAAGGGTCACATCTCCCCCAAATGAAAAGTGTTCCACAAGGAAGAGCCTTTTCTCTCATTGCCTGCAGAAAGTGGTAACTGATTTTTCTGGGCTTTTGTGCATCTTCAAAATTTGCCCCCATGTGGACCCCACCTTTCAGCTTTCTGGAAGACAGGTGTTCAAGGATGTGTAGAAACTCTCGCTCTTGGGTTTCAGAACTTCACTCCTCTGTCTATTCTGTTCAGTATTTGACTTCTCACAGATCTATTCAAATCTTAACTCTAGCCCTCCAATACTCTTCCCTACACAGCTAAGCCACTGATTTCAACTAGCCAGCCAGTTTTATTGGCACATCATCCTAGAACTAATCATTCTTCTCAGAGACTTAAGACCTACAGGATTTATTTACTAATCTATCTTTGTTTTATTTTTCACTATGAAAAATAAGTCTTAGTAGCTCTGAGATCTATATTACCTTCACTCAGGAGACTGAAGGCTCAACCTCAATGTTGCTGCCTGACCAACAACAGTTTTTCCTTTTCTATCTGGACACAAGTACCCTTGAATCTGAAAACTCCAAGTTTCTCTTGCCATTTGCTCTGGCATGATTAACCTGTGTATGTGTTGAGGGGGAGGGGGATGCCCTATCCTTTCAGCTCTGCATCTGGGTCTCCCTTTAATATTCTGGTTTCCCATACACATAACCATATATAAGTCTGGAATACATCACCTATCTCAAAGGTGGCTGGAATTACCTAGGTTAAACCCATGTGCTGTATCCTAAGACTCTGTCTCTCTCTATCCTTTACATACACACACACACACACACACACACACACACACACACACACACACACACACACACACATTACAGAAAAGGCACTTTAGATGATCTCTAGTATATCATCTCCCACACAGCATCATGGAATGAATTTTCAGAGACTTACAGCTCTCACAAAGTTAGTTACTGCTGAGACAGAGCTTCTTACTTTTTTAAAGGCACAGCTTCAGGAGAAGAAAGTACTGCTATAGAACAACAGTGGATAACCTACTATACCTCAAAAAGCAAAGAGCTCTAAATTACCTAAGTAAAAACTCACCCTCAGGATACAGCCTATGAGAAATTACAGTTCCCCTTTCACAAGCTCCCTTCAGTCTGTTTCTCTGCACATTATGCATGAGGTTAGGTGGTAAAGTAGACATAAGCATAGTTATGACAGACTTCTTTGAAACACATTGAATACATATGAAGCCACAAATAACAGAACACAGATGCTGTTTAGGTTCTGTATTGTTATGTAGCAAATACTTACTCCCAAGATCAGGGCTTAAAGCAGTCATGATTTTCTGTCACAATTTTGTGTGCTCACTGGGCTGAACTGAGTGTTTTGTCAACTTCTCTTGTCCTCTGTGATTGCAACCACTAGATGACTTCCTTAGATCGTGATTTCCAAGATCTCCCATTCATAAGTCTGACCCATTGACAGGGACAACTGCAAGGTGGCTCTATTGGGATACAGGGATGGCTGGGCCACTTTCCTTACTTCTCTCCATGTGGCCTTTCCATCTAATCTTTCCAGGAAGGGGGCTGACTTCTTAAATAGCAGCCTCATGAAAGCAGAAATGGTTATGCTTTCTTAGGGCTTAGGTGCAGCTGCTGTCATGAAGTCTTTCCATTGTATTGTATGAGTTAGCAAGTCAGAGTGTGAATTGCAGTATGAATACCAGAAGATGGGTTCACTGAGGCCATCTTCAGGAGACTAGCTTGTGAAACGACTGTTCACTCTTCCAAACAGAGAAGTGACCCTTAATAAAACTCCCAAAAAGAAAATATGTGTCACTTTATTAGGTATATAAATTATCAAGATGCATAGATGACCAGAAAGCATACAGTCTTATGTAAATCAGCAAAGCTGATTTGTTTGAAAAACACAATTAGAACTTCTAAAAAAAAATCACATTTTCTCAGTTATTATGCATATAAAAAGCTGAACTTTGTAAATAGATAGGTAAAATCAGTGTGCTTCGGTAATAAGAATTTAGTGGCATCATGTTTTAGATATTTATTAAACACAGGTATACAGAGGTCCAGCTAGATAAGACACCTTCTTGCAGTGGATAAGACACCTTCTTGCAGACCCAGCAACCTGAGTTCTAGCCCTAGAAGACCACATGGTAGGATTGAAGAACTGATTTCTAAATGCTGCTCTTTGGTCTCCACCCTGTTTGTTCTCTCTCTCTCTCTCTCTCTCTCTCTCTCTCTCTCTCTTTCTCTCTCTTTCTCTCTCTCTCTCTCTCTCTTTCTCTCTCTCTCTCCTTTTAAATAAAATGCAGAACAAAGATCTGAATTTGTTCTTATTCTTGATTTTACTGAATCTTCATAAAACCTATACAGAACAGATGAGGTTTAGTTTAATGAACACTTGTCTAAATTCTAGCATTAGGAAGACCCTAAGTCAAAAATCAGGTCCAATACTAAAATACATACGCTTATAAATTCTGTGCCATCATTTTTATTTAATTTGTCTCTGTTCACTATTTCCATAAGTTGTTACAGAGTGATGTTCAATTTGAGTGTAAACAAGAACAACTCTTTCATCTCCTCTAAAGATTTCAAACAACTTTCCTTTCCAGATACTCTGGTTTGGGTTGAGATTTTAAAATTTGCTTTGTTTTGGCGTCAGAGTTCAAATAGTCCCCTCGAAACTCTCAGATCTGCAGGTGTCTATTTATAAACTTGGACCTCATCCAAACTCCAAGGTTTGTTGAATAAAATTCTATTTTATCTAGATATCAGGAAAATTTCCCCACGGCACTGAAGCTGTGAGTCACAGACTTCTGTTCCTGCTATCTGAAGATGCAGAAAAGGTTTGCCCTTGCTTTGCATTTTGTAGTAACATGAGTTTGGAAATATCAGTTTACCTTATGAAATCTAAATGCTTTGATAAAAGATTTAATGGTAGAAATTACCCATGAGTCCCTCTGTGCTCACCATCTGGAAACACAAGCTGAGAAGGTCATAGGTTTGGTGGCCTTTAGGATGGAAAAGTTGACAACTAGTCCTGCAAGTGTGATATATGCATCTATACATGTATGTATAGCCAAGGAAGAAGAATCCAAAAAGCAACTAGCGAGACCAGATCAGCTCCCAATAGATCCTGTGCCAGCTTCCAATCTAAATATGTTGAAGAACAACCTGTTTACAATGGACTTTGCATCCATCTGCACTATAAACTGTCCTTTCCATTGGCTGATGCAAGGGCATTTATGTCTTTGTGAAGAATGTGATAATGGACACAATGCAATTCAGAAAAGATGTTTACAATCTTTCTAAAGAATCCTTCTCAAAACGTTCTTCCCAAGATGGGAAAGATTACAGATCAGGATTGGCAGGTTTAGTTTCAGAAAGAAAAGGTTCTAGGCTTAAGAGGATTTCTTATTCAATAAGACCGGTCACATTAGAAACAACTGTTTGCTACCCTGCTCAGTTGGTAATCACTACAAATTAACTGGAGAAAAAAGCATACACTACAAGTCAGCAAATTTATGAAGCAATTAAGTCATTGTGAACAAAGAACAACAAAAAATATTCATTCCCTGAACCTAAAGAAAAAACTAAAGGAGGAAGGGTTGATGAAATAGAAATACCTGCCAAAGCATCACACATCTTGGAACATCCAGTGCCTTTAAGAAAAGAATTCAAGGACAAAGACCAAACTAGGACCCATCTCAGGTTCTGCTCCATTTATGCCTGACCTCAAGTTAATAGGTCCTAGGCAATCACATCTAGAAAACAGAGATATGTACAGCACTAGAAGCTGAAAGAGATTGCAGAGACACTGTGGAGAGAACTGCAAGGGAATTTTGCAACTGGGTAGTGCAAATGATGATGGAAACTCAAGTAATGAGTAACTAGCAGAGGGGAACTTGAAGTTGCTCCATGCCATCTTCAAATGAACAATTTGACCAATTACCTAAGTGATTAAAGCACAAATTCTGAATGTAATACAAGCACTATTAAGTGATGGCTGGACAACACAGAGGTACTCAGATGTATTTGATGTTTCATAAAGGGTTTATTAGACAGCAAAGTACAATGGAGTTATAAACATCAGTAAGACTAAAATTCGAAAACATGTTTATATACATGTGTGTTTACATATGTATATATGCACATGTGTCTGCTTCAGTTTTCCAAATTAATGTGACTTGACTAAATGATAGATGGAATGTTGTGCTTTGTGATTTTTTTTCTGATTTTCCAGAGCTGGAATGAAATGTCCATATTTTACAGCACATGTGAAAAACAAAAACATTGCCAGCCTTTGGCATCCAGGCCTCTGGCACTGCACTGAAGGCACACTGGACTGCAGCTGTCCTGACTTTTCATGCTCCCTGATGTGAGGCCTTTATCACATTGTTTATGTGGACTGTCTGTGATTTATACTGTCCACCTTTCTAAACTTTCAAGTTCAAAAGCTATATTCCAGATCAAGTTTTCTTCATTACTTGAGTTGAATTGAAGTTATACTTTCAAATTTCCGAGTCTTTTAGCCCCTTCCTGAGAAACTAACAAGTATATTCATTATATATCCACAGGGTTCTTTGATATACAAGTGTAAAGTTAATATATTAATACTTTTTAACTTTTTAAGTTTTGATAAAATGTGCTGAGTATCTTTGCAATTAATATGTCTGGACTTACTATTTTTTACGTTAAGGATACAACCTATATTACATAGATGAAAGTTTGAAATGATAATATATGGGGAGACTGAGCATTTTTCTTTATGAGAATGGAGCAAAACTCATCTAGTTATGAAATATTAGTTTACTTCCTTTTATTACTCAGAACAAGTCACAAGACCAAGAGTGAAAGTGTGAAGGCAAGACTCCAAATGACACTTTTGAAATTATAGCCCTTACTGGCTTAAATTTTTAGAAAATATTGTATAATCCTTCAAGTTATAATTTATGACTAATAAATTTGAAATTTAAAACATCTGCAAATTATTTCTCTGATAACTATAATTTGGTTTCAATTTTAAAATTTCATGTTAATAAAAACTGCAGAATAATATAGATAATTTTCAAATATCTCTTGCCCAGTTTCTCCCATATTCATATATTAAGTGACCACAGTGCAACTGTCAGAAAAAGGAAATTGGGCAAGCCCTTTATCAGGCATCCCTCACCTGTGTTCTAATAATGTCTAATGCTTTCTCATGATTGGACATCCTGGGAGGTAAATACCACAAATGTAAAGGCCTAATAATAATTTTATGTCTTACAATCCTATACTAGCATATTTATTTTATGTTGCTAATTGTGAACCATATTTTATTTTTTCATTTTCTTTTTTAATTTATTTTTCTATCTTTACAAGCATATCGAGTATTCATCCCAGCTTCTCTTCCTCTTCCCTCCCTCTCATCCTTTCCATTTCCTTCACCATTCTTTCCCACTCCCACCCACCCTCCTGCCTGTATGCCTCTACGGATCCTAGGGTTCACTCTGACTTGTCTGCTCCTGTTGGGGCTCAGGCCACCCCGCTAATATGGGCATTTCCCTTCACTCATCCAGCTTTAGATCCTAAGATTTCCACTGTAAGTTCCCATTTTATGGGTATAATAACAGCAACCTACAGAGCAGTGTGATGTACTATCTTCCTATCTATAGGTTTTTGGTAGCCACATTTTTAACTTTATAAGCACAGAAACATCATAAATAAGCTCAGAAGAGTCTGATCAGTGGAAGGTATTTAAATTCTCATTATATTCCTCTAACATTAAAATATCTAAACATTTAAGATGAAATATTTTCACAGTTTCTTTCTGCCTTTGTTTGGAGTCTTTTCTCACTTTTTTCTTTTACAAATGAAACTCATCAAATTCATTTTGTTTATAATTTTAAAACATTTTTTCCAAATGTAAATACTTTAAAATTTAACACAGAGTATAATTTTTTCATGTTAAAAAGAAACTTCAACCAAGATCTGTTTGCTCATGGCTGTAGTCACAGCACTTAGGAGAACAAGGCAGGAGGGTTGCATGAGTTCTGGGACAGCCTGGGCTGCAGATTAAGGCCTGGTGTTGAATATAAAATGAAATAAAATAAGTTAAAATACAATAAAAAAACTCTGTCGAAAGTATTTTCTCACAGGTCAAACATGCTAAGATACAATTACAGAATTTCAAATTTAAAACCTTTATGCAATATGAGTTTCTGTTTAATTTTTTTATCTCATTCTTTGTTGAAGTAGGGATAAGTTCAAGGTGTTCTTGTTTAGAATTTTTTTCAATCATGGCAGCCTTCAATGATTGAAAATCTGAAGTTATTTTTCCATGCTTGTTAAATACACTCAAAAACATCTAAATGATTCTTTGAAAAAATCTTTCATGTGTCTTCTCTGCAAAAATAGCCCAATGCCAGTGAAGGACACTGGCTGGTTTATAAAATGGTGCTGAAAAGAATCAAAGGTTTTTTAAAATCCTAAGCTGTGACCAGCACTGTTCACTATCAATTTTATCCTCAAATATTGCCATAATTCATGCCATATATATATATTAAAATATGTGTATATTTTACCTATTTTTATCTGATTAAAATACCAACTTTATTGTCTATATAACACAATCACTTTCTGCTCCATATATTTTTATTTTAGTAAAAATATTCTACTGTGCTTTACCAATTTTTGTATTTGTAATACTTAATTTTTAAATCTCAGTATCCGTAACATTAAAGTAAGGTCAGATAATTGATTCTTGAAAAATGCATCTTGAAAAAGCACTACTTTAGTTCCATGACTTGGATTGAAATTTTTGAAACATTATTAGAATTAACTGATAATATTATTTATTTCATCTACTTATTTCATCTATTTATTTCATCTACTTATTTCATCAAATGATAATTTAATTTTTTCAGATTTCTACTAATGGAGTCAACTCATTTTTTTGCCATTACCTTGCAATTTTGTAGATTCAGTGAAACTAGGAAAACAAATTGAGTGAAATTAATAAGTCAACTCGAATTTGATAAAAAACAGTCTTGCTTCACAGAGTGTTATGTAAACACATCTTAGCAGTTGTGTGTATTCCATCACATACTTTAAGCAATATTTGCAAAACAATAAATAATTTTTTTGACATGGACATGGTCATATCCTCAATAAGTTTCTGTTTCCTAGTTATTTTTAGGGTTTGCAATGATAATATTAAGGGCCCTACAACGTTTGTAGTATTCTGGTATCAAATATTTATGATCAACTTTCTTAAGAAACCAATACATAAGTTATATGATTACATTCAGCATTAATTCCTGAACAGGTTTATTGCAAAACAAAGTAAGCATAACCAAATAATAACAAGAGTTGCAGATATATATTTTATGATAAATAACCAAATTGCTTTCACAAGCACATTCACATGATATGTGTAGCAAAGCTGCTCAGGCTGCTTTCCACATGTATATTTTGTTTGCAGCTAATCTGTTATTCCCTTCATATTCCACAAGCTCCACTGACTGGCGTCCTGGTTGCCTTCTGCTTCACATGGGTCATGATGCAGTAAGCATAGGCATGGCATAATTGATGGTCGCACATAGTAATGATGGCAAGATCTGCTCCCTCAGACATCTCCCAGTGCCTTCGGAACCAGAAGCAGCTGCTTCTAGGTGCTCAATTCCACATGGCATCATTTTATTCTTCAATGCCCTGCATGTAACACTCAAAAGAAGATGTAAGGGTCCCCAAGTTTGTAATTCTAGCAAAGGAATACTAGGCTCTGTTTCAGCTTACCATATGTCATGGAGGTTTCTCTGTTGATTTGTCTTGAATGTGCAATGTCCTCTGCAGACTCCCTTTGAAGAAACTTTAGAAGGCAGGGAGGACCTTGCTAGAGGAAGTGAATAACTGGGGGTGGATCTTGAGGAGTTTTAGCACAGTCACACTTCCTGTTCATTCTCTGCCTTCTAACTGTTGATAAAATGTGACCAGCCAGCTTCCTGCTCTTATCACCATCTTTCCCCACTATGACAAATTGTACCCCTCTGAACTATAAATGAGAATAAACACTCATTTCCTTAATTTCTCATATTTAGTATCTGATCACAACAATTAGAGAAAAGTAACTCATACTTCTATTACCCTCCCATGCCTCCCACAGATTACCATGAAAGAGACTGCATCAGAACTACCAGGTACAGACTTTAGAAAGTTTTCCTGTTATAGTTATTAACAGTATCCTAGGGATACCATGACAAGTAGGGTGAGGGACGGAATAATTGGGAAAAATAGATAGCAGGGAATGAAGGGATGGGAGGTAGCAGGGACAAAGGGACTTACAGAAAAACCCTAAGATTGTGGGAAGTAACCCCAAAGGAATCTCCTATGCTAGTAATATGTCAAAAACCCCATATCTTTTAAAGAAAGGAGCAAGAATTGGAAGTCCCTATGCAGAGGAGCATAGAGTAAGGAAAATGGGAGAAAAAAAGCCCTGAGCTGATCCACTTAAAATCCAGTAACAAAAGTATACTAGAAGTAACAGGAATGTGACACTTTCTGATGAAATGTTGGTCAGAGAGATTTCAACGGCCCCCAAACATTATAAGCTTTTGCCATTGTTCTTGGTTGCCCTCTAAAAAACTGTCAGTAAGGTCCTATTACTGAAGATACAATACATATGAATCACAGAACATGGGCAAAATACATCAACTAGAGCTGGTCTGAGAACTTCCTCCTTATTGATAGCTTATACAATACCAAGGAATACTGTAAAAATTACTAGGGGAGAAAAATAATCACAGGCCTCATCAACTCATGAGATCTGCAAGTTGCAATAAAAATCATCATGGCAACAGGTGACCACCAGTGTAATAGTGGCATGAGTGTCAAGGAGACGACCAGCAGCTTTCTGATTGGACTCAAGACCCACTTGTCAGAATGGAACACATTCTTGTTACTATTAAGTAGAACAAGAACTTAATAAAAAAAGAAAATAGATCAACAGGGAAAAATAACCAATGAACCTATAGATAGGAAGACAGTACACCAAACTGCTCTTCTTCTACTACAGAGATAGAGGAGCTAAGCACTCTGATAGGATGCACCCTAGGACAGTAGAAGAGCAGTGACATGGACAGAGATTGCCAGAGCTCACCCAGAATCAGGCCAACCTAATTTCTCCCCTTCCTGAGATTTTGGGAACCTTGTGGAAGAGGAGATGGTGAGATCATAAGAACCTAAAGATGGGAAAGTTCACCATTGGACAAGACATTCCCTTTAAGGCAGGACTCACTGACACATTAAGGAACTCATTGCAGTGAGATTGGTCCTTACCAGACCTGCATAATGACTGACATACCAACATGCCCCCATAGAGTATCAAGGAACTCGAGAAAGATGGGAACATGTAGAGGAAACGTTGGGGACTAAAGCTGGATGAGTGAAAGGAAGCCCCTATCAGTGGGGTGGCCCAAAGAGAAGCATCTTGGTATGCCATAAGGGGCCTGAATCTCCACAGAAGTAGAAGGAACCGTGGGGTCCATAGAAACAGATAGGCAAGAGGGTGGGAGCTAGTTTGATGGATTGGTGAAGAAAAGGGAGGGGTATGAGGAAAGGAAGGTGGAGGGAAACAGGGATAAGTACTCAATATGCTTATAAAACTAGAAAAATAAGTAATTAAAAATAATTACTAACAGAAACACTATGGCTGAGGTAGTTCAATAATCAAGAGGCCTGCTGTACAAGCATGAAGATCTGAACTCAATTACTGGAACCGACATAACAGAAAGATGCCAGGATCAGTGGCATTTCCTTATAATCCTAGTGCTATGGTCATGGACACAAGAGGATTCCTGGGCTCACAGGCCAGCCAGCGTAGTCTAATTAATTAGCCCCTGGCTAATGAGAGACACTGCCTCAAAAAAAAAGTGGATAGTGTCTGAGAAGTGACACTCAAGGTTAATTTATCACCCCTGCACGTGTAAGAATACACATGTAACCACACACGCACACACATCAGTGCTCTGTAATGTACACTTTCTGAAAGGCTTTTAATGGCTCCTCATCACCTGTAAGCCTCAAACCTGTTTTTAATAGTCTGTCTCTGTTTTGAACTTCCAAATACATTTCTCGCACAGATTCTTCACCTCACTTTAATCACACACTAAGCTCCCAGACACACTTGTTTTCTATTCATGCTACATAGGAAGAACATTCCAATCAGAATCTTTTGTCCAATCAGGACCTTATGAGTAATCTTTTCTGAGTCTTTAAACCCAAGTATTATCTTGTAGTCCTTCTCTGATTCCCACCCAAAATATTCTCATTAGTAGTTTAGTGGAAAATCTTCTGATATTGTGTTCATCATCTTCCCTTTAAGGAGATGTTTTACTGAAAGTTATCAGAGGTCAAAGATAATCTTTTTCATTTTGTATTGCCCAAAAGTGCCATTCAGCATTTTATTTACACTATACATTAAGGGAGTTAGTGAACAAATGGCTAATAGATTCATACTAAAGTGAAAATCTGTATGGCTTTTCTCTAGAAAGCGAACACTATTACTTACATTTAACTATAAGGAAAGCCCGAATGCAAATCTGACTGTAGGAGAAATTTCTTTATGAGTGGTATAGACTTTTGGTGTGTAAAAACAACTAAGTAGTAAAATCATGATAACTTGCCTTTCCACGACATCAGCCTTAATTAAATTTTAGGCCTCTGAAAATGCTAAACAGGAACAGGTTTGGGCCATTTTTATAGTTCAGCTTTTCACTAAAAATGAAAAATATGTGTCCTTGTAAGTGTGTCTCAGTGTCTCAAAGAGAGGGTCCACATCACATCAATGGTCACGAACAGTGGAGAAAGTGACTTTTGGGGGCATTTATCAAAGGACCCATATCCTTACTCTATGTAAGCCTCAATTGTTTTGATGGTTTTGTAATGAGTGTATAATACATATTCTGTGAAAAACAGGAAAGTTTCTTGTAGCTTTTAGAGTGAATTTTTAGGCTACCTAACACTGTACAATACCTCAGATGTTCTGTCATTACTCGCAAGGCACTGACAGAAGAAAAACTGGATGAACACTTTACATTTGATTTTCTTTACAGTCACTTTTGAAACCTCAGATTAAAATTACATGGTATGTAGGACTACTTGAGAGAAAAGTAAAAAAAAAACATTAAAATAGAGATGGCTAAGTGCTTTATAAATAGTGTACAAGTGTCGGGTGAAATGCTTACAATCTAAAAATCAGTTAATAGACATAAGATTGGAAAACTCCTGTGATTAAAGTTAAGTTATTAAAACATTTAATTCTTTGAGGACCAAGTAAGCAGTAGTCTTGATACAATGTGAAAGAACTTCTAGAAAAGCAAGAAGTTTGGAAAACTGAAAATTAAAAAGTGAGGAGTGTGCTTAGTGTTTTGAAGGCTTCAGCAAAGGGATTGAAACACCTCTGAAGATAAATAAAAGGTTTATATAATCACAGTACACCTGAAGATGGATTTAGCATTTATATATCTCCCAGGAAACTTTGTGAGTCAGAAACATAAATCCAAAATACTAGGAGGCTATTAAAAATTGTTTCCTGCTGTATCATAGAACTTGAGAAGAGAGTAAACATACCGATTACTTGCATGGCCGGTTCCACGTTGGTCGTGGCCTCTTCCAATAAGGACAGCAGCTTGGCCGATATTTCATGCACGGACTCAATGTTGCTAAACAAGCTCTCCATGTCCAGCCTGTCAATCTGAAGAAGCAGAAGCACTGAGCACCGGCTACTGGGTAGAGAAGTGCTGCACACAGTGCTTACTCCTGCTGAACAAGTACTGCATCTTCTGATGCCTTGCTGTTGCCCTCAGCTCACTCTGTGAACATTCTCATGTAGGATTCCTAGAGTGACCTAGGTAGTTTGAGTAAGTTGGAGTGCTGTATGGCATCTGTCTTTTAAACCTATATGTTTTGACTTGAGTGTACAACAGTACAGCCCAACAAAAACCAAGAATGTGAAGATTTAGGCCTAAGAAGTATTCCTATTAGCTTCCCTTTATGATGGTATCTAATAGTGTGTTTGAGTTTTAAAGTATTTTAACTTTTCATGACAAAAGTCATACCTTACCCTTTTCAAATAACTATTTACAAAGCTGGTCTTAACCACAGATTCTAAAACTGATGACAAATGAATGTGCTGTTTCTTGTTCTTTTTCTTTGAAATCAATATAAACAGAAATACTCAGCAAACATACTAATTTGTATTTTATAATTTCAGGCACACTCCCAGAATCACTCTTTAGAGCAATATGTTCATTATTGCATTTTAAGCATGACACTTCCAAGATCTTATTTATTCATTCATCCACCATGCATCAAATCTTCAGGAGAAATCCATCATAGACAGAGGAAATTGGCAGCGGGATGGCAAATTACACTCAGTAATCAGAGCATGGTGAGGTATGTGCTCTGGTTTTGCCTGGTCTTATTTTAAAAAGTGCACCCCTTAAGTCAGATCTCCTTTCATAATCAGGTAATGTTTATTCAGGTCACAAGCCATTAGTACAGGCTGCACCAATGCTAGTATGCAGCAGAAGTCAAGAGTTGGCACCATTTGCCCATGAGTGGTTGTGGCTGAGGTCATGGATAACCATGCCATGGGGCAGCTTCAAAGGTTAATGAGCAGAGATGCTGATAGGGGCTTTGAAAAGAGAGAGGCAAGAGAGACACTTCGAGTCCAGTTAAGGGAAGGGGACCAATAAATTGAAGGGTATCAGTAACAATAAGAAAGGTGTGACGATTAGCAATGACTTCTTTCTTGTGCTCTCAGCATCACTTTTAATGTTCCAGGTTTATTGCAGGAAGGGGGAGAGTAAAAAACTGCCTGTTCATCTTTTTATGCTTATTTTGGGGAGAAAGGGTCTGTCATTGAAACTGGATCTTGCCAAGTCAGCTTCTTGTTGTCTTGTAAGCCCTCATGCTTAAGTGACAAGTGGTCTACTGACTAACCATCTTCCTCTCACACATATTACACCTTTACAAAATGTGATGGCTTTGCTTATTATTTATTGCGCAATACAGCCATACTGTTGGTATGTATTTCTTTTAGCCACTCTTGAAAACCCTTCACTTTCTTATCATCAGCCCTCTTTATCCATAAACTAACTCTCAGCCCCATTTGCTGTAAACTCCACATGATTATGGTTATTTCAATATAGAATTAAACTGCTTTTTAGTTTGTGGGTTTTTTAAACTGTTTTTATCTATTCTGAATTTATTGAGATTGAAAATGTAGCTCAGTGGTAAAGCTCTTATCTAACAAGATTATTTAATTCCTGGAACTGAAAATAATAACACTGAAATTACTTATATCTTCATATTAATCATTCACTATTGCTTTTAGGGCTTCGGTCCCATGTCACCAAAAACATAGCTTCATTAGGCCCTCGATAAGAAAGGGACAGATAGGTCTTTTCCCTGAGATCTAGGGATGTTCAGGACTTCCTATTTCTGTTATGAAGAACACTTAATATTATATAAAATATGTACAAGGCATAACAATCATAAAGCATATTCTGCTAATTATCACTCATGCAATTGTCATTTAGTGGGTTATCACTATCAACTGATCAAAACTCCTATTACACTACTTATACAAAGAAATGTATTTTATATCATGTTTAGTTAAATCCACAAGGGTTTAATTTTGCTCAGGGCGCACATATTTTCCAAAATGTGTATATAGATCAAGTTTTTGAAGATTGATTTATTTTTTAGTGTAATAGTATTTATTCAAATAATTTTAATTATATTCTAAGTACAAAGTTTTACCCTCTAATCTACTTGTTTTCTAAGATAATAATTAGATGTAATTCATACAAGGTTCCCAAATTGTTATTAATTTTACTGCAGAAACTGTTCTGTGAATTTGAAGTGCTCTGTATTTTCTGTTTCATATGTCACTTTAATCTCTCCATAAAGAGATAGCTTGAAGATAGGAGAGGTAACAAAAAGCAAAAGCAAGGAGTTCTCTATTATCCAAGGAGATCAAGACAGAGCTAGACTACATGCTGACCTTTCAGTCCTGCACCTTAGTTATCACTAGCAAATACTGAGAACAACACGTTGTTGTCTTTGTTTAGATTTTTTTTCTGGTTTCTTGCTGAATTTTTCACCAAGTTGTCTCTTCTATATTGTATGTGCCAAGGTCACTATCCTGCATATCTAAATCTTGCATATCTAGTTGAGATTACAAATCCATTTAACAGGAATCTAATTCCACATTCTATCTATAATCTTAGCTCAGTGTAGCAAATTCCAAAAAACAGAAACTTTGTTTTTAATTCCATTTCCTCCTGAAGGACAGAAAGGATTAAAACATCAATTGGCCTGGCTTCAATCACAGCACTGTGGGCCCTTGGGGATTCTGTGAATCATGAAATGAATTCACATCCAGGCACAGTTGTGCCAAGGAACAAACAAACATCTGGTCCAAATCGACTTTTAAAAATGATAGATGACTTTATGATTACTGATATAAATTCACAGAAACATCCATTTATTAATCATTGACTCAAAACATGCAATGCTCTAAGAGCTTAAAAATGAATTCTACTTTAAATTAATTAAAATTTAGTTTTTAAAAAAGACTTAGTTTAAGAAAACACAATTCCAAGCCAAATCAATAGATCATAATTCAGACTTACAAAACATAAAAATTAAAGGCTGGTGATTATACTGACAATTTAATTTATTGCTTTACAAAAGTATTTATCATGGGATATATTTCCAGTAATGGTTTCCCACTATATTTTAAATAATTACTAGAATTTAAAATCAGGCAGCATGATAACTGCATATTTATTCTTTTTGCTCTAGATTTCGTTAGCTATCTATGGTAATTTATGGCTCCAAATTTTAGGATTGATTTTTCTATTTCTGAGAAAACTACCTTTGGAATTTTAATAAATATTGTACTTATTTTTCAAGATGCTTTGGGTAGTGTGGCACTTTAACAATATTATTATTTTTCTGATGCATGAATATACTCTATCTTTACATTTATCTCTGTTGTCTTCAAATTTCAGACTCTTCAGTGATTTTAGAATCTACTATAGAATTATAGTAAGTAAACCAGTGTAGTACTGATGTAAATCTAGACACACATATCAATGAAACAGAATAGAGAGTCCAGAAATTAACCCACATGCTTAAGGTCAGTTAATTTCAACAAGGTGTCAAGAACATATAAAGGAGAAAGGCAATCCTTTAACTGAGTAATGCTAAGGAGCGTAATCACAATAGAAAAATCATCTCAAAATGGATTGAAAGTTTATATTAAAGACCTAAAACTGAAAAAATCCTCACATTGATCCTATATATATTATACGAGCAACAGTGAAGTGAAATTGGGAATGGACAAGTAGAGAAATGTTTAGCATAGTGCAGCAATAACTCATAGACTGGAAGGATATATTGTAAATCACATGCCTGATGAGGGGACAATATCCAAAAAGTACAGAGAATTCAGCTCAATAATAAAAAATATTGCCTTACTTAAAAATAGGCAAAGGACTTGAGCAGGAACTTCCCAAAAGAAAATACACTAATGTCCAGTAAATATATGTAAACAACTTCAACAGGACAAATCATCACAAAAATGCAAAATAAAATCATAATGATAGATTATTTTACATCTGTTAGCATAGCTATTATTGGAAGGATAGATTTTAACAAGTATTTTCAGTGATGTGAAGATGTTTACTTCATATACTGTAGGTGGAACTATAAACAAATATATACACTATGGAGAACTGTATGGAGATTCAAAAAACCCAGAAATATCATATGATCTAGGACTGCCACCACTGGATCACATTCAAAAGAACTGAAATCAGAATGTCAAAGAAAGATCTGCAATATTATATTCGTCATAGTATTGTTCACAATAGCTAAGAAATAAAAATAGCTGAAGTGTCTATCCAGTAGATAAATGGATAAAGAAAATATGGTATACTAGCAAAACGATATACCATTCATCCTTAAAAAGTAATGAAATTTTATCATTTGTGGCAATATGGATAGTCTTGGACATTACATTGAGTGAAGTAATGAAGTCACAAAAAGAAAATGTTGCATAGTCTCACTTAGGAAATGTAAAAGTCAAAATTATAAAAATACAGTGTAATCTTATGCCAGAGTCTGGGAGTGGATAACTTGTGGGAGATGTTAGTGAAAGACATAAAATTTTAGTTCAGGAGATTAACTGTACATCATAGTGACTGTAGTTAATAGTGATATATTGTATATTTGAAAATTTTGAAAGAGTAGCTTTTGAGTATTCTTACCATGCATATGATAAAGATAAGCAAAGCAATACACATGTTAAATTGCTCAATTTATCCATTTCGCAATGTATGCAGATATCAAAATAACATGCTTTCTGTCATATAATACATAGATATAATGAATTTTAAAAATAAAATTTAAAAATATTAATTTTATTAAAAAATGTTAGAGCAGACAATGAAGGGGTACTGTGAAATATTATCTTATGGCCATGGTATGGCTGTGGCGCACATGAACTTACAAAGCTGCGCTTGTCAGCATGGGGTCTGCACAAAACAGAAACATAAAAATTCAATCATAGATGGGCCAGTGCCCCTCCCAGGGGAGTTGATGGCAGTCCAGGGATGCGGGGGGGGGGGTCAACATTGTAAGTGATATAACCACTGGTGAATTACCCATGCTCCAGTGGATAACTTCACAACCACACTGTTATGGTTTGAAATGTGTCCCCCATAGTCTCATGTATTTAGCAGGGTCATGGCACCTTGTGATGTGGAGCCTTGCTGGAGGAAGGCAGTCACAAGGAAGGGGTGGATTAGTCCCACTCTACCTCTGCCTTTTCAGTAAGCTGTCTTGCAGCTCTCAGCCTTCAAGATGTCTGCAGTGATGTAGCCTCCTCAGCTTCAGCCAGCCAGCCGTGCCGCCTCTATCATGAGACTGTTTCTCCCTTCTGAAACCATAAGGTGAATAAATCTCCCTTTCTCCCTTAAGGTGATGATTTTGAATGCTCTCTCACAGCAATAGTTAAGAGTAGCTGTTACACACACCTATGTGAATGGCTCTGGTTGATCTTGGTAGTTCACAAAGCAACACAAAAACACAACAAAAAGACAGGAAAGTGGGATGGGGACATAGTAGCAAACAAGTGTAATGTTAAAGGACCAGAAGGTAGGAGAATAATATGATCAGAATATATTATATAGGCATATGAAATTGTCAAAGAATAAATTAGTATTTTTAAAAGACAAAATTTTATTGAGCATATGTGTGTGTGTGTGTGTGTGTGTGTGTGTGTGTGTGTGTGTGTGTAATATATTTTCCCAAGTACAAATTCTAAGCAAAGGAAGATATTTATAAAATTATACTATGTGATATAGAATTCCTTTGTCCTCTGCAGGAGGCATTACAATTCATTCCTTGAATTTTCATTCTTTGCTTTTTCATTCACTCAAAAATGCTTTGTCCTCATATAACCTCAATGTCTAAATATTTGCATTCTCCCCACTTCTCAACTCATTATACTGAAATACGATCCTTGAGGTGATAGAAGTAAGGATAGGGCCTTTTTGAAATGATTAGGTCAATAGGATGGAATCTCCAAAAATGGGATTAATAACTATTTAGTAAAAAGACTTCGGAGAGACTCCTTGCACATTTTGCCACATAAAGTTATAGCTATCAGTCTAGGAAGTGGCCCATCGCCTGACATTGAATCTAGTGGCACTTTAATCTTGGACTTCCTGACTTCCAGAACCGAGGGAGATTTTCATTCTTTAAACCACCTAGTTCATGACATTTTTCTATTGCCCCCAAAATGGAAGACACAGTGTGTAACTGTCCATCTTTAATAGTCATCTTTGTGCATAACTTGAAATGTAATAAAGACAATATAGACAGGGATGTTAACTATGCCAAAACACTTGATAAAAGTAATTTAAGAAGTGTAGGGTTTATTTTAGCTCATAATTTGAGGGCACAGGAAAGTCACAGAGAAAGGAGCCTTAGGCAACTGGTCACATTGCATCTGCAGTCAGGTAGCTGAAAGAATACTGATACTCAACTTGCTTTCTCCTTTTTATTTGCTCTGGAAGCCCAGCCCATGGAACGGTACTGCCCATTTACAGTGGGTCTTTCCACCTCAATTAACTCAGTCCAGAATCTTTCTCACAGACCTGGAGAATCTAAATCAAGCTGACAATATTAACTATCCCAGAAGCCCAGAAGCAAATCAGGCTGAAGAGATGGCTCAGGGGTTAAGGTTCTGTCTTACAAGCAGAAAGACCTGAGTTCAGAACCCACATCCCATGTAAAACTCTAGATGGAAATGGCAGCAGCCAATACTTGCGACTCTGGAGGTGCAGCCTGGGAAATCCCAGAACAAAGCAAAAATGAGGTAGAAGTAATCCAGGATGATTACCAAAGTCATCTTTTGTCCTCCATAAGCACACATAGTGCCCTGTGATATACACAGACACACATAGACACACACACAGACACACCACACACACACACACACACACAGACACACACACACACACAGTAAGTAAAATGAATAAAATATAATAAATATTATAAATAAATAAATAATCATGACTTCATATTCATTGTAGAAAATTAATGATAGGTAGATATCTCAATCATTCCCTGTTTCTGTGATAAAAATACTCTGACTTGAGCAACTTAAGGAGGAAACTTTTTTTGCCTTGCAATCCCAAAGAAAATGGAGTCCATCATAGCAGGGAACACTTGCTGTCAAGCAGAAAAGATCTGACAAGAGGAGAAGGCCTGCTGTTATATTTCAGACATACTTGGTAAAGAAAGAGAGGAGAGAGAGAGGGAAGGGAAGATATATAGAGAGAAAACAAGAAGTAGGGTTAGATGATCAAACTTGGTGTTCATCCCTCAGTGATATTCCTCTTGTAACAAATAGTGCTACCAGCTGAGGACCATGTGTTGAAACACATCAGTCTGTGGGGGGACATTCTATATTCCAACCATGACATAGATAGAACAAAATAAAGGAAAGAAAATGTAATCACTAATCATTCAACCACATATCAGGAAACACTGATTTTTAGGCATATTCTTCGCTGTTGTTTTTTCTTCGTGTGTGTGTGTGTGTGTGTGTGTATGTGTGTCCATCTTTTCAAATGCATTATATACTTCAAATACAGCTTTAATTTTTTTCAAGTTTGCATGCTATCAGTTTTCCTCAGTTGCATACTGTTAATACAATGCTTATGTGGGCATACTTTAGTTTTTTTAGCCAGTCACCAAGTCTATGGAATGTGATCACTTACTATTATAAATAGATAGCCTAGATAAAGACATGTTCATTCCCATGATTGTCTCTTTATGATAAAAATTAATATGAGAGTAATTATTGAGTTAAAAGTTATTGATATTTTAAGGACTGGTGCAGGTTCTGGCAAATTATAATCACAAACTTCATTTTCCTATACCGAGTTCAACATTATAGCTCTAACCTTAGTTTGGAAATAAATGTGGCTCCTAATTTGATGACCAAAATCATATTGCTTGAGAGTTCCAGATACCTGTGCATAATATATATATGGTACTTTTAGAACATGAAAGGAATTAAATAACATAGCTGAGAAACTTGTTGATTGAAACTAACTAACTGTGCTTGAGAAGGTTTTATAACAGTTTTAAAAGTCTTGAAAAGACTTAAGTGTTTCCATTTGGAGTAATTTAACAATAAATCTAGGCACAGTTAGGGTCAAATTTAGACTTTTTGAACTTATTCTCATCATTAATATTACAATTAAAATAGGTCAAATCCACCATAGATGTCGTCTGGCTTAGTCTGACAGCACCTTGGTCCCATCCTTTTCTCTAAAGCAATTTCGTCTACTATGTATATGGAATCTGTATATATCTCATAATTGGCAACATTCCATTATTAACACAATTGTCAAAGCACACAGGCACTAAAATTGTGATGAGTGAAGTGGGCAGGGAACTAAACAGGAGATAGATAAAATATAGTGTGAAAGAGGTCTAATGGGGGCATCCTGAGAAGAACCAGCTCTTGTCTTATCTTGTAGTTAAACAGAAAATGCAGTGAGAAGGAAAAAGAGGATGTTGGCAGAAAGCCCTGGCAACTGCTGGGTTGGATAATTCTCTAATTACTGTGGCATTTACTCAGACAGTTGGCTTCTAGATTACAAAGCTTTTCAGGGCAAAACTAGCCATTATTAAATCAGGCTTCTCAAAACTGCTGATTTTACGTGTGAAATTTCTGACTGTGAAACTGGATTCTAAGCTGGCTAACTGTGCCATCCTACAGGTTGAATCAGTATCACAGCTAGACAGCAGGTCTTTTCACTAATCTTTCAGCAAAATAGCCAAGTTATTTAATGAATGCCCGGAAACGTTCCAGGATAGAAGATATTAACGTGGACAGATCCACATTAGCGCAGACAGGCTGTAGCTGGGAGACATCTCAGCATGTAAAGGAAGAAAGGCAGAGCCAAAGAGGTGAAGGGCCAGGACAGAGACTGTGGTCAGCCCGAGAACCTGCAGAGTTTAGAAGCCCATCCCAGTGTGTTTTGACTAATAATAGAAAAATAAAGTAATGTACCGACATTGTTGCATGAGTAAGTGGTTGGCAAGGATCCTTTTCTGCTTTTGTGATTTTTATCTGCCTTGACACAGGGGTGGGTAGAAAAGTTGCTTGGGGTTGTCTTCATGTTTTAGAACCTGGGACTGACACTGAAACTATGTGAAATCTTCCAAGAACTGTGTTGCTTAGAATAACCTTTCTTAGTTATTCTAGAAATTGTGTGATCATTGCAGACATTCTGAAAAAAAAAGTTGAATAAATGCTTGAAAGTTAAATAAACTGCAGGAGAAATTAATTTGAAAACCAGAACAAACAGTAAAGTCAAGAGAAAAAGATGCACTTTTATATCTTCATCTCAGGCAAAAATCATGATTAAGGACTTTTGCCTGGGAACAATGACCAAGGTAAACTTTGTACTTTGATCACTTGAGTATCATGTTTACTGTTTTGTTCTGTATACATTCTTAAATTGAGAGCTCATGTAAACACCTGTAATGTTTTCAACAGAACATCCAGATTGTTCAGATCAAATAATGAGAAACTAAGGATATAAGGAATGACTCACCTCTTATTTCTACTTAGTATTGGTGTCAAAAGTTCTAATTTTAACAATACAAGCAAACAGAGTAATGAGCTCACTAAAAATAATTTTGAAAAATTCAAAAAAGCTTTTACCATTTTGTTTTTACAAAAATAACAAGCAGTTTGAGATGAGTAACGAAGAAAAGAAGAGTGCGAGTGAGGCTAGTAGACAGGTCATTGAGTGATACTAACCCTGAGGATGACAGAACTGGGGAAAATCTGTCATGATGTATCAGAGCCAGTATTTGGGAAAAATCTGCCGCATAAATTTTGGCGTTTCCCCACCTAGAACTAGGCCAGCTTAGTCTCTCCCCATCTTGAAGCTCAGGGACATTTGCGGAAGAGGGGGCGGTAAGAGTGTAAGAGCAAAAGGATGGGAGGAGCAATGATATATAAGATACTCTATACTAGTTAGGGCTGAAGCAATCATAATTGGACTTTGCATGCCCTGCGCATTGTCCAACACACTGTTGACCTCACAAAGTCTAGCATCTGCTAAAGGCACCAAGAGCCTTGGAGGTCAAGGATTGGCAGCCACAGCAGTGTTCCTATACCTAAGGGGAACACGGGAAAGGGTTCAGGGAAAGGCCACTGGGTCCCTGTACGTCATCGGAGAGGAGGGCCCAGAGGAAAATCAGACATGCACAAGAAAGGACTCTCTGGGAATTGGGGCGGGAGGCACTGGGGGATGGGGAGGGAGGGGGGTGGGGAGGAGGAGCAGGGGGTACGGGGGGAGGAGGAGGAAGGGAGGGAACTGGTGTACCTAATAAGTTTGTATGAGCTGAAATAAAAAAAAAATTGGCGTTTCCAGGTGTTTCCAGGATCCTAATCACTCGCTCATCATATATTTTCAGAATGGCTAAAGCAGTGTCCAGAAGAAAGTCACTTTATTACATTCAGAAGGCTCAAGAGATGGAAATCTGCCCTGGGATCACCACAGATCAAATGGACCTTCCCCTCTCTTATCTCTTCTCTCCTGTTGTCCTGAGAAACCAAAGCTGATAGTGAGTTGGCATCACTCAGGAGCAGAAGCAGGAAGGGTGCCCTCATGTACCCTTGCAGGTGTCTTCATGAAGCAGCAGCCCTGGGCTAGGGTTCTGTAACCTGGGAGTGACATTCTAATTTCTGAGTTGAAATTGCAGTCATTACTTGAAGACTACTATTTAAGTATGAGTGAAAAAACATGGTCCTACCAGAGTTTTTACCTAGAGACAAGTAGGATATCTACATGGTGTGCATTTTGATGGAAGATAATTATCCAGTTACTGCTTTAAAATAGCTTAAATTTTTTTATTGTGTGTGTGTGTGTGTGTGTGTGTGTGTGTGTGTGTGTGTGTGTATCAGAGGACACTGTCTGTCCCTGTAGAGGACCAAGGGTGACTTCAGGAATCATCTTAGATCGTTTCTACCTCCTCCTTTCTTCACTCTGGGATTTTTCCAGTCTCTGCCCACCAGGGCTGGAAGTGCAGGCGTCTGCTGTTTCCACCTAGTGTTTTTACATGGGACCTGGGATCCGAACGCAGAACCTTCTACTTGCAAGACAGTCTTTACCCCTGAACCATCTTGCCAGCCCTTTAAAATAACTTTTAAAAAATATTTTCCTGTGTGTGTGTGTGTGTGTGTGTATGGAGGTCAAAAGACAACTTTCTCTCTTTCCACTGTGAGCTCCAGAAATTGCCAGGCCAAGTTGCCAGGCTTCCCCGTAAGCTCGTTCATTTTCCCACTGTCCCTCAGGTAATCTTTTGATTACAGTCACAGTTATGCTTACTTAGCATACTAGCTAGTGCCAAGAATTCTTCTATATTTCTAACCTGTCTTTTATTTCATTTATCCCTTCCAAAATGCTGTTATATATGCAAAGAAAAAGCTAACCTTCAAAGGAGATGGAAAGGGGGCATCCAGTTATTGGGGGGGAAACTCTATGGAAGACAGAAGGGAGGTGTCTGTTGAGTGCTGCTAACAGGTCTGAGAAGTGATACTTCATTTGCTGTATGACTTATTAGCATAACTAATCTTGAACTGCCTTCTGTCACGATCGCTTCTAATGTCATCTTGAAATGCTGCTGATTGTTATTTGTGAGTCCATGTGTTTATGACTCATTTTCTTGACCAGATTATTAACTCTTCTAGGGTTATGACATGATTTGCCTTGATTTCCATGCAGAACTCAGCAGCAGGCATTTGGTGCCATAGGCACATGACAAATGTTAAACCTTCTAGCTTCCATATTCAACTAAAATACCATATAGTCCATGAAATACTGCCCAGTTAGTCAGTCTGGAAGGGATGTGTCCCTTCTCTGAACTCCAATCTCACTTATCAATTACTGTCTGCATTACAATTTACCTTTCAATTGCCAGAAGAGACTTATCAACTCCAAGGCTCTTAGTTGATATTGTTGTTGTTTGGTGATAAATAGCATGTGTCATATATCTGAATATACTTCAAGTGACCTACCTTTTTTAAATTAATTGATGCATCAACCTTGTCTGTGCCTAACATACTTTAAATAAATGCTCATTTCTCCGGCATGTGTTTACTTTCTGTCCCACTGTTAATTTTTTTGTACTGGAGATTGAACCCAGAGATTTATATATGCTAGACAAGAGCTCTACCCCTGAGCTACATCCCAGCCACTCCATCTTTATTTTTATTTTGAGACAGGGTCTCACTAATTTCCCCAGGCTGACTGAAGCAGAGCACATAGAGCAGACAAGCCTTGAACTTGCAATCCTCCCAACAGAGTAGCTGAGATTGCAGACGTGCACATTAGATCCAGTTGCCATCATTTTCCTTAATTGAACATCACATTTTACTATTCCTAGTTCCAGCGTTCCTCTTTGAGATCTGGAATTTATGGCCTCTGTGTTGGATACACATGGCTGCAGTGATTTACATCCAAGTGAAGCTGCCACAAATTCACTAACATTTCAGCAGGGAGGTGTACAGTAATAATGGCCACCAGAATTTCATTGATTGTTCTTCATATATGAAAGCAAATTAAAGTAGCATCTCAGATCTTAGAAGTGAAATGATAAATACATGTTCTCCTTACTAGTCTGAAGGGATGAAGTTCCTGGATATTCATTTACTTCGTAATTCTGAGCCTTCTAAGATCTGCGCTGACCTGAGAAATGTTTCCGTTTATCTCCTCATTGGTCCACTGGGCTCTGATCACATTACAGTTTATAAAAGCTAGAGAAAAACTGCCACCACTCTGAAATGGAACCTAGAGGGCTCTTGATGTATGAAAATAGAAGAATTTCTATTTTTAAAAAAGCCATAATGTAAAAATGAAAAATTCCATTTCTGAGCTGAGGCTTTCTGATCACACAATGACAAGGAAATTCCCTCACAAAAAAAAAGAAGTTTCACACATTAGAACATTGATATATCACTTCCCTACTCAACTACCTCCGAAGCCAAACACCACAGCAAGTCACATGTCTTTCAGGTTGGCAAAACTGCAATATCCCTCCTGGGGAAATGGGAGAGTAAGTGAAGCTCAGTGGTTCAGAATCAGTACTGGAAAGAAACTACTGGATAGGAATATTAATGACATTACTTAAGGTCATTTTATTTTAATTTTAGCATCTCATAACTGTAATTTTCTTTAAAATTTTATTTAAGTTTTAGCATTTATTATATGTTAAATTTGTTTTATTTATTTGAGATAGAAGAAGAGAGAAAGAGAGAGAAGCCATGCACATGGATGACACGGAACATAGATAGAGGTCAAAGGACAACTTTTAGAAGTCAGTTCTCTCCATCCACCATGTGGGCTTTCAAGATCAAACTCAGATCACTAGGTTTGTCAGTAGGTACCTTACTTGCTGAGCTATCTTGTCTGTTCTTCATTTACTATTTCTCTCTCTCTCTCTCTCTCTCTCTCTCTCTCTCTCTCTCTCTCTCCTAAATGGGAACTACAGCATATGATTGAAGTCCAAGGACAACCAAGAATATTGGTCCTCCCCTTCCACCTTTAGACAAGGTCTCTTGTTTGCAGCTTCTAGGAGTGCACCTGTCTTTACCTCCCATCTTGTCACGGATGTGCTGGTATTACAGGTGTATACTACATTGTACAGCTTGCATGTATCATGGTTTGAATATTGTCCACCACAGACTCATGTGTTTAAATTCTTAGTTGATGTTTGGAAGGTTGTGGCACCTTTGGGAGCCTTGCTGGAGGAAAGAAGTCACAGGGGATGGGCCTTGAGGTTGGTTAGCACCGCTTCTAGAGATCAGCTCTTACAGTCTGCAGCTAGTCTCTCAGCCTCCACGATAGATATGACTTTAAGTTGCCTCCAACTTCTGCTAATCAGCCAAGCTTTTCTACCATAATGGGCTTTATTTCCCTTCTGAAACCATAAGCCAAAGAAATATCCACTTTCTCCCCTTATGTTGTATTTGAATATTGTATCACAGCAACAGAGAAGAGTAACTGCTAAACATGGCGAGTGCTTTACCCACTGAGCTGTCTACCCACGTCAGAGCTGTAATTTTCAGCAATGCACAGAAGCTTCCTTTGTTAACCAAGTTTATCAAATTAAGGACAACTGAACTTTTGAGCACTGAACTTTTCAGGTCTTCCTTTCCTTCCTCTCTTCCTTCTTCCTCTTTCTTTTTTGAAGAAGGGTCTGATGCATTCAAGACCTTGAATGGTGTAGCTGGGGAGTATCATAAACTGCTGATTTTCCTGCCTCCTCCTAAGTGTTGTGAGTACAGGCGCATGCCACCCTACCCAGTTTATCACTGAAAGTTGTGCTTGTTCATTGCTGTTTTTGTACTGCATGACTTCAGCGTCTGACCTTATCATAGAGGAGTAATGTTCTTGATTATGTGATAAAGTGTTGGGATTCCACACAGGGGAAAATTTAAATTTTTGATTCAAAAACCATAGAGTTCTAACCTGGCCATCAGGATCACAGGATACATCATTACGATGTGATGTTACTAAGTATAAAAATTCTATTTCTAAAAAATTAAAGAGTAGCTGCATCAATATTTAGCACACACTTCCATCAGGAATATATTTAAAGTCTGCACTTTAGCTCAGAAACTGAGTAGACTCAGAAATGCAAGATTTTTTTAGAGTCGTTGCTCCAGTGCCTCAGTGATGTAGCTGTGTTGCACACTTCTGTTTAATGTAATGGCCAGAGTTTCTGTTTGTGTTCTGTTCTCCAGATTTTTGCATATGTCTTCTTTTAGTATTATCAAACCGTTCACCAAAGTCTGTTAGGAACATGGCCTTAGGAATTGCTGGCTTCTGTAAGGGAGGAGCAAGAAGACTGAATAGAAGATAGATGTGGTAAAAATAACTGGGCTGGCCTTTGTTTCACAAAGGAATTTTGGGATTTTAATTATATAGAGAATGTCAAGGCATATTAATACAGTTATAGTACAATACAAAATTTCTTTTAAACAACTTATGTATGCCTATGCCTGAACTGTCATTTCTAGTCCATAAAAATCACAATAAAAAGATAATTAATTAGAAAGTTAGGAGAATAAGCAAGGCAAAAAATAAGTAAAATTATTTAATATTTCCTGTGAACTTGTACAAGTATTCATGTGAGTTATGTAAAGTTACATAAAGAAAGAGTAGTGAAGAAAATAGGAGCATTATAGTTTTAATTAAACTTTCCATTTTTAAACAATCATAGATTCACATGTAGCTATAAAAAAAATAACACAATAGGTTCCAGTATCCTTTCACAAACTCCTCCAATGGTAATAACTGGAAAAATAGTAGTGCTGGTGCACTGAATTTTGATATGGTAGAATACAGTAAGTATATGGATAAAATATAGCTATTAAATAAACAAGATATGTCTACAAAAATCAGCCATTCCATGTGATTCAAAGCAGTGACATAGGAAAGTTTAGGCCTTAGAAAGTAATTGACTTTCAGAAAGTTGTGGCTGCTGGGTCAAGGTAGAATGTTTTAGGTCTAGAGTACAACTCAAAATTTTGGGTATAAGCAAAGCATGAAGAGTAGCTGGGTGATAGATGTTCTGTAGGTACAAATTAGGTACAGCATGTTTTTTTTATAAAGATGATAGGAGGAGAAGATAACTTTGACAAGAAACTTTCTATGAAGTGAAAGTTCAGGACTAAAGATACTCACACATGGTTTACTTTATTTGTTATATAGACAAAATGTTAGCAAATAGTTTTGATAAGCCTAATTAACCACTTTTCTGTGTGTCATCTATCTAAGTAGAAAAACAGTATATTTAAATAATTTCTAGATAAAATACTTAGGCCTTGTTTTTTTTTTTTACTCTTATATTTCAGCAAGCTATCACAGTAGTAATTTGGTCTTTTGCTCCAAAAGAACAGTAGGAATCTGGACAGCTGGGCTGAGGGAAGAGAGAGTGAAGCAATTCAGACAGAAATAAGAGCCATTTCAGGGCACATATCCAAGGAGGGGTACTAAACAGCAAGCAAACTGTCTTCCAGGTCACTGTGTAGCCAAATGCACTGTATTATTTATGGAAACATTGTTCATAGTAAGAAGACAGTAACAAGCTACAGAGCTAGAACCTAGCTTTGAGGGGTCATGATAGACAGCGGGCTTATCCAACCAGGTGGGAAAAGCTTGGAAAAAAACAGCAGGACTCAGAAAACTAGGTTTTCTACAACACCTACTGAAGCTGTTGGACTTCTCTATATAAGATGGGAATGGCTCATTCTGGTGAGAAAGGAGCCATTAAAAGCCACAGCAACCTCCAAAGGGATATTAAAAGTCATTCACTGAACTAAAGTATAATGAATACGTATTAAAATTCATGGGAAATCAACTGGACCATGCCTATCTTTTTCTATTCAAATTTACATGGTACCATATTTAGGCATATTCTCACTTATATAGTGAGTGTATTTGTACCTCCCTACGTGTCTCCTTTCAGGACAATTTGACTTTGCCTTCAAAGAGCAGCTGAGTTCTTCTCACATGCACCCTTCTCTGTCAGGGAACAGCAACTTCATTTGAGGAGAAGCAGGAAGGTGATTTTGTATGTTATCCAGGGCCTTCCCTCCTTTGTCCTGTGTGATAGACTATGTATCACACAGTACAGCTCTCAACTTAGTCCTGGCCATCTAGACACTGAGTGACCCACTGCTAACTAGCTGAGTGAGGTTGCACTGGTCAGCATCATTGTAACTTGGGATCTTGAGTCCAGAGAGAGCACGAGCATGCTTCTCCTCAAATGAATCAGAGCTCTTTCTACTTACTATTTGGTATTTAAGGTTGAAAATAAAACATTAATATGTTCTTCATTAGTTTCTCTTATTCTTTTTCCCTTTTTTCTATTGTATTTGTGTATGTGTGGGTTTATGTCCACAATGTTGATCAAATCAACATTGGGTGCTTTCTGCTGTTGCTTTCCACTTCTTTAAAGGTAGGGTCTCTCGTGGAACTTTCTGTTGATGAGAGTGACTGCCCGGAAGTTAGACTCTGTCTCTGAACTCCCCTCCCTCACTGCCCAGCAATAGTGTTATACATGCACTCCACTGCACCCAGATTTTTTGTGGGTGGTGGGGACCGGAACTCTGGTCTTCATGCTTACATGGTAAACACTTTAACAATGGAGTCATTTCCCAGCCCCTTTATGTATTTTTCTAATAAAATTAATAGCAAATTTGTTGTCATATAGTAATTCTAATTTCTAACAGAAAATCCCAATGAACTTTTGCCAAAAAAGTTATAGATTACTCTTAACCATTTCTATGAAGCCTGGTATTTCAAGCATCATGCATACAATTAAACTATAAATGTGCCTTTCTTGTTACATAGATATAAATGTATCATTTAGACACATACACATATAAATAGAGGATCTTTGCAAGGATATCACTTGCCTCTGTCTAGGGACAGATTCTTGAACTTATAGCAATTTAGCCCACCTGAGTCTTCAGTACTTTTATACCACGAGTCTTAGAAATTAAAAAAACCAGGCCTGGAGAGATGGTTCAGAGGTTAAGAATCTGCTTCCTAAGCCGAAGGTCCTGAATTCAGATCCCAGTTCCCATATAAGATAAGAACACCAGGCAGAACTGGCGGCAGCTTGCACTTCTGGCCCTGGTGGGAAAAGCCTGGGAAATCTCAGAGTAAAGCACAAAGGAGGTAGAGGCAATCTAGGATGATTCCCAAAGTCACCCTTGGTCCTCCACAGGAACACAGTGCTCCCCACACACACGCGTGTGCGCACACGCTTGAGCACTTGTAAAATAAAAACAAGAAAATTAAAAAAAAACAATATTTAAGAATGGAAAAAATAAAAATGCACACTTAAATTACTCTCATTCTCAACCACCCTCTGTCCTCTCTCTACACATACAATTCTAATCCATTGTTAGATTGACTTGCACTGCTTTGCTGCATTTTGGTTTACTGCCAAAATATACAGCGTCTCTCCTCTGATTCTGTTTGGATAAATAAATAGTGAGAAATTGTTTTCCAGCTAAATATTTCAGCACTGTTTGTTGTGGTTACTCTGGCTGTCTTTTCACCTGCTGGTAAAACTGTAAAGAAGATGTGGCCTTCTTCAGGTAGGGGACACTGCTAGAAGAAGCCCTGAAGTTGAGGGTTTAGTCATGACTGTCACAGAACAGCTGTCAGTCCAGGGCTGGATTCGGCCATGCACTTGTGCTCTGTTCACTCAGATGACCCACACAGCTCTCCTGGTTCAGGTTCCCACTTCCTTCTAGTCTTTATTTACATAAAGTGCCTTGCTTTTGCTGGGAATGGTCTGAGTTTACACAGAGCAAAGATGAAAAGACGATAGATCAGGTGACTTTCCGGCATCTCTTCTAGGAGGACATGTAAAATATTTACTTACGTTGTGCCAGGTTCAACTAAGTGGAGTTTGCCTCTGGCCCAACTAAAATTGTTTCCATGGTGATCTGAAAACCATGAGTTTGTTTACATACTTTAATGGTATTTGATGCTAGGTGGATAGTATGCACAGCCCAGCAGTAAAGAAGGAAGTTATGATACAATGGAGTTAATAAACCTTTGAATAGTTGATCAGTTAATGAACTAGTGTCATCAGTTAGCTTCCTCCATACTCATCTACATATTAATAAAAGTCACACATAACTTCCTGAATCCTGATTTACTCTATCAAAAGTTAAAACTTTTTAATTTAAGAGATAGGTTGGGGTAAAGTACTTACTGTGCAAGTATGAGGACATATATTCCATCCCCAGTGCCAATATATAAAGCAGGTAGAATCTACCTGAAACTCTAATGCCGGGAATTAGAAACAGGAAGATCCTTGGAGTTTGCCACCCAGTCTAGCCAGTGCTGAGCTCCTACTTCAGTGACAGGCCCTGTCTCAAAAAACAAGGTGGAAACACTAGAGGGGGACCCTAATACAAACTGTTGGCCTTCACATGTGTACTGCCATACACAAAAACATATGCACACGGATATTTTTAAAGGTTAAAATTTTTAAAAAGTAAGTACCAAAATTATAAACACTTTTTTTTAAGAGTTCATTTTTCTTTGTTTTGTTTTAATGTAGCAGATTACTAGGCTGAGAATGTTTAAATGCTGAAGTCAAAATTATTTATACAGAAGACAGAAAGGACACTTAAAAGAGAAAATCCTTTGCATAAGCCTGTGCATGTGGGTGATACTGTGTGGCCAATTTGCTGTTCATCCTGCTCTTCAGTCTGACTGTGATTGTTCTGAGCAGGAAGAAGCAGGTTATCCTTGAAGAAATGCGGGTGGTTGGTGTCGTGGTTTGAATCTAAGTTGTCTTCCATAGGCTCATGTGTTTGCATTCTTAGCTGCTGTTAATGTTTGGTATGACTGCGGCGCCTTTAGGAGGTGGGCCTTGGGAGAGTACCTTGAGGTTGGGTCATCCCACCTTACTTCTTTAGCTCTGCTCTTGAAACCTCCTTCTTGCTCTCTTGTCCTTAAGTCGCTTGAGACTTGAGTATTGTCTCACAGCAGCAGAAAGAGTATCTGTGAAATTGGGCAGATGTGGTTTTGGAATGTGTACCTTTATGTGTCTATTTTCTCAATGAAGTGATCAAGAAGACATTAGCTGAGAGTTAGGATGTGGGAGGGACATGTGAGGCGAGAAGAAAAAGATGTGAGAAATTCTTCACCATGAGTCAGAGTTTAAGATCTGTTGTTTGCCACTGTACTGAAATGCGGGGGAGGGAGAGAATTGCTGAACAAAAATGGATTATTCACAGCTTTGCTCAGCACAAGGTAGAGAAAGCTCAGCTTCTCTCTGCCTTGCCTGTAACTGCATATCAATTTATAAAAAAGATGAAGCAAAATTCTTCCATAGATGTAAGAATGAGATAAGTTGTCAGAGCCATGTAATAAATTTTGCTGGGAGACGGGTTTCTCAGGGCATGGGCTCTGGCATGTTCTCACCTCCAGAATGAAATTACTTGGGAAAATTCCAGTTCGTTGCTGCCCTTTCTATACCTTTTTAGGAACATTGCTAGGGGCCAGAATGGTCTTTAGAAGACAGTGGTCTTTAGTTATAAGCGATCTGTGAATGTATGAGTGAATGAATAAGTGAATGTATAGCATAAACAAAAATTTCAGCTTTACTTGGGGGAGATTTCTTTCAGGAGAGGAAATTGAAGGAAAAGGAATAGAGAAATGACACTTTAAGACCTATTAGCTGAAGGTGACAAGAGCCATGGTTGGAGTCCAGGTAAAGTCAAGTTTTCAGGGACAGAAGGAGTGCTCTGGGCAGACAGAGAGGGGAGAGGGGCAGAGGAACAAGTTTCATATTCTGGTTTTAAAAGGAAGAAGTTGCTAGTAATGACAGGTTCTCAGGAGACCCCAGAGTGAATGACTGAGGCAGGGTTGATGAAAAATCACTTAACTCCAATCAGTCAAAGATCGGAGAACTGTTGCCTGGATCATATCATGAAAATTGAATTGCTCTGAAACTGATGTCAGAGTTAGGGGGAAGAAAAGAGGATATGAAGAGAATGGATTCATCCTTCAATATTTAAAAGACAGGAGTTGACAGGAGCCTACCGTGAGGAAGGACAGATAGTGACAGAGCTTGATGCCAGGAGCATTTAAAATCAATACTTCAATCAGCGCATGTGTAAATATGTTACCAATATATATTCATAACTGCCAGAATTAAAACTATATCAGTAGCACTATTTTATATGTAATGATAGAAGAGATAACCAAGGTTTTGTATGTAATTAACAATGATATAGCAAATTTCTGTGATTATAAATATTATTCCTATCCTTACAGAATTAATTGGACATTGCCACATCTTTTTTTGGAAAGATGGTTATCTTCTGATAGAAGGAAAAATCAAAGGATCAATTGAGAATACAGATAAAAGGAGAACTAAATATGATTTCCTATGAAGGGATACACGACCAGGCAGCCTTACCTCTCTTTTCCCCAAAGCATCTGCTGAATCAAGGAACTTTTGGCCCCCTACACTAGTATTCTCTGGTTTGTAGGCCAGATGGTTTTTAATTTGCTAGGATTTATGTAAAGAACCCCATATTAAGAAATATATTCTCTGGTTTTTAATGTGATAAATACTGGGGAGGTTTATTAATTGGCATTCAGATAGATGACTAAATAATATTTTTATAATTACGGATGCATTTTAGAAACTAAACCCTGACTCAAAAAAAAATGTATATGGGACTGGAGAGGTGGCTCAGGGGTTAAAACTAAGCAGAAGGTCTTGAAGTCGGATTCTAAATCACACTTAAAAAACACCAGACGGAAATGGTGGCGACCTGCACTTCTAGTCCTGGTAGGTGGAGCCTGGGAAATCCCAGAGCAAACCAAATAAAAGATTGAAGCAATCCAGAATGATTCCTGAAGTCACTCTTGGTCCTCCACAGGAACACACAGTGCCCTCTGATACACACACACACAAAAAAAAAAATTAAAATTTTTAAAATATATGTTCAAATACATAAGTACAATTAAAGGAAAAGAAATATATAAGTCTTATAAGTGAGAAGGCAAAAGGTAAGCTAGGGATATTACTTCCAATATGTGGAAAGAAAAAAGATCAAGAAAAAAGCCTGATAAGGAAAGAATCATAAGCTACAATTTTAAAAGGGCAAAGTCAAGAACATGAAAACAGATTAAAGTATAAAGATATACAAATATGTAAGAAAGATTTTCAGGAGTAATTAATGGAATGTTTAAAAACATCAACAATGTTCAGCATTTATTTATTTATTATTTGTTATTTATTCAGTATGGACTTCATGCTTGGCAGTTGACACTTTTTCCAAAATCTTAATTACATTAGTTGCTTTTCTAATATATGTCTTAATTTCATTCCTAAAAATTTATTCTAATTTGATCATGTTTGTGTAAAAATGTGTGCATGTAGATGTAAATCTCCAAATATATGAAAGTTTCTAGTCATGCTAAGTGATTTTCTTTAAGTAGTGGAAGTTTGTTTGAATTGTACACAAGGACCTTGTGATAGTTCAATATGAAAGTGTCAAGTTTATAGCTGTGGGCACATTTATAAAGGATTAGCAGTTGAGTTAAGCTCTGAGCAAGACTGTAATTGAAGAGACAAGACCTAGCCCCTGATGGATGGGATCATTCCTGGGGTAGGCAGATACCAAGGAGGGAACTGGTCAGTGAATTTTGGCTTTTTTTGTTACACTCAAAAAGACATGTTGTCTGGTAAGTAAAGTTTTCCCTCTCTCAGAAGTCTTATGGCCATGATGTAATCAGTTCCCTAGCCCTTGGTGTTGTATGAGCTCTCCTGTCAAGTTGGACTAAGAAATGTAACTGGATGATCATAAGCCAGAATAAAATCCCTAATACCCATACATTATTTTGTCCTGAATTTATCAGCATCATGCAGGTTAACTATAACAGACCTCTTGCAACTTTGATGACACTATTAAGATGACTTAGTGTGCTGGTCTTGTTCACTACGTGGAACTGTGCCTCCTTCCATCCTCTGCTCAGATCCCTCTGAGAAAGTCTTCATTTATCACTCGTAGGTGAGACAGAAGCACCACCACTCTGTTTCCAAACTAATTCTTCTCTGCTTCAGTTTTCTTAGCTATTTGACAGCATCTAAAATATTATCCATTTATTTATTGTTTCACTCTCTCTTTCCTGTACTAGACAGTAAACTACACTAGGGTCAAGGGCTGAGAACAGTGCTAATCAAAGATCAGGCATTTTATAAATAGGTGATGACTGGATTAATGAATGAAATAACTGTGTGTGTACACCTTCTAAGCTAAACAAAAAAAAATCCTGAAAAGTTTCTGATTAAAGGGAGAGAATGATCAACTTGCATGAATTAAGTTTTGTTTGGAATCATTCTTACCGTACAAAAGTTTTGCCAACCTTCAGGTTAATTCTATGTTAAATTTTACTTGGCTGCATAGTCACAGTACATTTTAATTTAGCTACCAAGGGGGAATAACGTGTTTTCCTCTTTTGACTTTGTGATGTCTATAGAATTAAATAAGTTGTTCTTAATTGTGCTGAAAACTTAATTCTCAAATTTCATGGAAATCTGAAAAAACACAGAAACTTCACAGTGAGGTGGGGGGGAACCTATGAATTTCCTTTTCACCACATCTGAAAATACAGCTTCTCTGCAAAATAGACAGACAGTGGTATCTCCCTCCCTGAGAGCAGAAGTCTGACCTGATAGTGTCTTGTATGAGCTAAGACCTAGAGACCAGGAGAAAGTCACATTGTCCCATTGATACCCTGCTGCTTGAAACTCATGGTGCTGGTATGCTAATGAGGATATGGAAGACATTACTGAAGAAAAACATCCTAGCTGCAACTTACCTGTTTGTTTCTCAGGGGCTGGACCACTTCCCTCATGCAGAGCTCTAGATCAGTGAGGTAATCCCGTTCTGTCTGAATCAGCTCCTTGATGATTTTTGCCCTCTTTGCCATCATCCTCTCCATCTGATGCTCTTCCTCCTGAGTTGGGGTCTCAGCTGCAGAGCACTCAGCTTGTGGAGTCATCTTTTCTGTTAAACAACATGTGTAGGTGAGACTTTGTGGAGGGGGTCTTTTTCCTTGAACTCAGACAGTGCAGGATTGTTAGGAGGAAAAAAAAACTTAGGATGTCTTCAGGGACGAGTATTCTAAGGCCTTATATTACTTTCCCTATAAGGCAGGAATCCTATGAAAAGTTATGGAGGAATGATGCTTAAATGCTGTGGCTTCTTAAACATCCCATTGCTAGAAACTCAGGCTGTAAGGTTGACCACCAGCCTGGAGGTAGAAGGTATAAAAACTCAGTTCAGAAAGTCTGGATAAGTTTGCTTTCAGATCAGAAGAAGATTTTATTAGTAAATGAAATGGCTCCAATTTTGTTCGTTCCTGTAATTCAAAACAACTAATATAGATAAACAAGTGTCTTTGTAATAAAATGTAGAGACTTTTGGGAATATTCCAAGGAGTGGCATAGGAGGATCATATAGCAGTTCCATTTTTAACTTTCTGAGGAACCTATCCACTGGTCTCCAAAGAGGCTGTACCAGTTTACACTCCCACCAGTAGTGAGTAAATGTCCCTTTTTCTCCATAACCTCACCAGCATTCTCTGTTGCTTGTGTTCTTGATCTTAGCCATTCTGACTGAGGTAAGATGGTATCGCAGGGTTGTTTTGATTTACATTTCTCTGATAATCAGGGAAGTCGAGCATCTTTTAAGGTATTTGTTTGACATTTCAATTTCTTTTTGAGTGAAGTCCCTGTTTAGTT
Source organism: Typhlomys cinereus (assembly GCA_023101885.1). Classification (NCBI taxonomy): domain Eukaryota; kingdom Metazoa; phylum Chordata; class Mammalia; order Rodentia; family Platacanthomyidae; genus Typhlomys; species Typhlomys cinereus. The sequence continues at coordinate 495,816 of JALPQD010000010.1, forward strand.
CCAGTGCCCATTTTTAATTGGAGTGTTTGCTGTCTTGGCGTTTAGTTTTTTGAACTGTTTGTGTACTCTAGAGATCAATCCTTTGTCAGATTAATAGCTAGCAAAGATTTTCTCCCATTCTGTGAGAAATTCTTTGCACAATTAACAGCCATCCTAAGGCCTTGGGAGAGGGAACAGTGAGATTGTAAGAATCTAAAGATGGAAAGGTTCACCATTAGACAAGACATTCCATTCAAGGCAGGATTGCTGCATCTAGGAACTCGCTGAAATAAGACTTGTCCTTACCAGACCTGCATAATAACTGACATGTCAACATGCCCCCATAAGATTATCAAGGAATTCAAGAGAGAGAAGAACATATAGTGGAAACCTTGGGGATCAAAGCTGGATGAGTGAAGAGAAATCCCCTTATCAGTGGGGTGGCCTGAGAGAGATAACTTGGTATGCCACAAGAGGCCTGAATCCCAATGAGTATAGACAGGCTAGAGGGAATCCTGGGGTCCATAGAAGATAGACAGGAGGATGAGAGGAGTGGGATAGATTGATGAAGATAAGGGAGGGGAGTGAGAAGGAAGAGGGATGAAGGGAAACAAGGATAAGTACTCAATATGCTTGTAAAATTAGAAAAATAAAAATAAATTTAAAATAAAGAAAAAAACAACTACCCCATATATTATACTCAATGAATGAAAAATAAATGCATATGATTGAAGCTTTTCTTTTGATTCACAATCAGAATCTACTAAGGGTGAATAAATATGAGATTAAATAAATTTCTATGATTTGTTATGGCTTATCTTCAACATTAATCTTGCTACTCAAAATTATTGAATTACCAATATTGTGAGTGTCCTTCAAAAAGTTACAGTATAGAGATATTGATATAGATGGTATGTCTCCCATGTTTATGTGAAATATTAGAGTAAGGAAGTTAATATCTTCAAGACAAATTCCTTGCAGTAATGTGTACCCGTGAATAAATGGATTTACTTTAAGTTTAATGTCTAACTTTCATCTTAGTCTTTGCAATTGAAGAGGTAATTTTATTTAGGAAATTACCAGTTATTCTAGTAGCTGGTATGTCAGGCATCTTCAATATTGACACAATGAATGTTACAAAAGGATCCTTAAAGAATCCATATAGAAGGTCAGGAGAAATGGCTCAGGACTTAAAGTCTTTCCCTCAGTTCCCTGAGTTCAGATCCAGTATCCCACATGAAAATTCTGTGCAGAAATGGCTGTGGCCTGCACTTTCAACCCTGGAAGGTAAAGCTTGGGAAATCCCAGAGCAAAATAATAGAGGTAGAGCAACCCAAGATGATTCCTGAAGTCTCCCTTGAGTCTCCACCAGTACAGACACTCAAGTGCCCAGTGCCCCTTTTCTACACATTCCTTCACACATATGTATACAACCATGTACAAGCAAAACAAAAATCTACACAGAAAATTAAAAGGCCTGGATCACAGTATATACAAATAGAAATTAAAGAGTACTGTTCTCACTGACTCTAGAAATAAAACTGACACTATTGGAAATGATTTAGGCAGAGTCAATGATCCAATATGAGACTGTTTCAAGAAGGTTAGCAGATACTTTAAAAAGTAAAGAACCCTCCCTTTACATCCCACCCCGCTCCGCCGGTCGGGACACGCGCGCGGTCCAGCCGGGCTTCACCCCGCGCCCTAGGACCCCAGGTCAGCCCACAGGGACCCGGCTCCGACTCCCACCATCCAGCTGGAGCCGCGCGTGGGGGCCGAGGGACGAGGAGGACCTACCCCTGCGCCCGGGCCCCGCCCCAGCGGCCCTCAGGTTAAATAGATCCACGCCATCACCCCCATCCTCCCTTTACACCCCACCCCGCTCCGCCGGGGAACGCGCGCGTGGTCCAGCCGGGCCTCACCCCGCGCCCTAGATAAGTCTCCGCCCGCATCCGCCCACCAGGACCCCAGGCCAAATAATTCAGTTTAGTGAAATTGAGAGATCTTAAGAGTTAAAATGACAATGCCAAAGTCAAAGTGCAAATCCATGAGAAGCAACACTCAAGTAAACAAAATTCCCACTGAAGGAATTAATCCCACAATGTTAGACTCCAACAAGAACAAACCCGCGGAAAAAGGCCAAGAAAGCCTCACCCAGGATAAGGTCTTTCAAAATATGATCATTACCATGTTCAATACTATGAAAGAGGAAATCCGGGAGGAATTACATAATCAAATCAATCGCTTTGAAGAGGAACACAACAGACATCTGGAGGAGTTGAGAAAAACAGTGCAAGAAACAAAAAGTGGCATAGAGCAGTTAAAACAAACTCAAACAGAGTTTAAAACTGAGCTAAAAGACAAGTTATCTTCAACCCAGAACGCCACAGAGAGTCTTATCGACAGAACTAACGAAGCAGAAAACAGAATTTCAGACCTTGAGGATAAAGTGGGAATACTAACCAGCTCAATGGAAGAGGTTGTTAAAGTCAAAAAGATATTTGAGAGAAATATCCAAGAGATATGGGACACCCTGAAGAAGCCTAACATGTGTATTCATGGAATACCAGAGCAAGAATCTCAAAATACCACCCCTGAGGAAATTTTTCAAACGATCATCAAGGAAAACTTTCCTTATCTAAAAAAAGAGAGGCCCATCCATATACAAGAGGCATTCCACACCCCAAACAGATACGACCAAAATACAAGCATGCCGTGGCAAATAATAGTCAAAACACTCCACATTCAACATAAAGAACTGGTGCTGAGAGCTTCAAGGGAGAAAAAACAAGTCACTTTTAAAGGCAAACCTATTAAAATAACAAATGACTTCTCAGTCGAAACAGTAAAAGCAAGAAGAGCTTGGAGAGACATACTTCAAGTATTGAATGAGCAAAAATGTCAACCCAGGCTGATTTACCCTGCAAAACTATCTGTCATGATCGAGGGAGAAAGAAAAATTTTCCAGCACAAAGACAACTTTAAGGGATACATGTCCACCAAACCAGGCCTTCAAAAAATGCTAGAAATGATACTCAAGCGTGAAGAAAAAAACAGGCATATCCAGGAGAACAGAAGGCAAATATAACACCATTAAAAGTGAAGCAATATACTTATAAAAGCTACTAAACATAATAAATGTCTGGAATTAGTAGTTTCTCCATTATAACACTAAATGTTAATGGACTTAATTCACCGATGAAGAGACACAGATTACACACTTGGATTAAAAATCACAATCCATCAATCTGCTGCCTGCAGGAAACCCATCTCACCACAAAAGATAGGCACGCTCTAAAAATAAAAGGCTGGTCAACAATTCTACAAGCAAATGGAAGCAGAAAACAGGCAGGGGTAGCCATTATGATATCAGACAAAGTGGACTTCAAACCAAAGAAAATTATAAGAGACACGGATGGATACTACATTTTAGTCACAGGTACAATTCACCAGGAAGATGTCACAATACTGAACATATATGCACCCAATACGGGCACCTCCACATTCATTAAGAAAACCCCACAGCGTCTAAAGCACGAAATCAACCCCCAACAATAATTCTTGGTGACTTCAACACCGCCCTCTCAACATGGGATAGATCAACAGGTCAAAAGCTTAACAGAGACACTTTGGAACTTAATCAAACCCTGAAAGAAATGGACCTTACAGATCTCTATCGAACTTTTCACCCACGCACGAAAGAATACACATTTTTCTCAGCAGCACACGGAACATTCTCCTAAATAGATCACATATTGGGCCACAAAACGAATCTACACATATACAAGAAAGTTGAAATTCTGACCTGTGCCCTATCAGACCACCACGGCCTAAAGCTGGACATCCACAACACATCAAACAAGAGAAAATACACTAACTCCTGGAAACTTAACACTATGATGCTGAATGAGAACTGGATTCAGGAAGAAATTAAAAAGGAAATTCAAGATTTCCTGAAAGTGTTCGGGGGGAGGAGGGGGGAGGGAGGGAACTGGTAAAAAGATTTTAAAATGTATAATTAAATTTTTAATAAAAAAACATAAGTGAGATTGAAAAAAAAATTAAAAAAAAAAGATTTCCTGAAAGTGAATGATAACGAAAATACAACTAACCAAAATCTCTGGACACAATCAAAGCTGTTCTAAGAGGTAAGTTCATAGCTCTTAATGCCTACATCAAAAAAATGGAAACATCAGAAATAAACAACTTAACAATGCAGCTTAAAGCTTTAGAGAAACTAGAGCAATCTGATCCCAAAAGTAGTAGAAGAGAGGAGATTAGCAAAATAAGGGGAGAAATATCTGAAATCGAGACTAAGAAAACGATAGAAAAAATCAACCAGTCAAAAAGCTGGTTCTTTGAAAAAATCAATAAGATTGATACACCCCTAGCTAAACTAACCAAAAGCAAGAGAGAGAAAACCCAAATTAACAAAATTAGAAATGAACATGGAGTTATCACTACTGATACTCAAGAAATCCAGAGAATTATAACATCATATTTCGAAAACTTATACTCTGTGAAGTTTGACAACACAAAAGAGATGGATGAATTTCTAAGTAAACACAACTTACTTAAATTGAATCAGGAAGTTGTGAATTATTTAAATAGTCCTATAACATATAAGGAAATTGAGGAAGTAATCTCGAATCTTCCCACCAAAAAATGTCCTGGACCAGATGGATTCAGCACAGAGTTCTACCAGACATTTAAGGAGTTAATAACACCAATACTCCTTAAACTGTTCCATCAAATAGCAAAGGAAGGAACACTACCAAATTCCTTCTATGAAGCTAATATCGTTTTAATCCCAAAACCTAATAAAGATTCACTTAAAAAAGAAAACTATAGGCTGCATCTCCCTGATGAACACAGACGCAAAGATTCTCAACAAAGTCTTAGCAAATCGGATTCAAAAACATATTAAAAAGATCATTCATGGGGACCAAGTAGGCTTCATCCCCGGCACACAAGGTTGGTTCAACATACGCAAATCAATAAATGTAATTCATCATGTAAACCAGTCCAAAGTCCAAGACCACATGATACTCTCGATAGATGCAGAAAAAGCTTTTGACAAGATCCAACAGCCTTTTATGATCAAAATGCTAGAGACAGTGGGAATGGAAGGAACCTTTATCAATATAATAAAAGCTATATACAATAAGCCCACAGCAAGGATTATGCTCAATGGAGAACAATTGGAAGCATTCCCACTTCGATCAGGAACTAGACAAGGCTGTCCACTCTCACCACTTCTATTCAATATTGTACTTGAAGTCTTAGCTGAAGCCATAAGACAAGAAAGGGACATAAGAGGGACTCAAATCGGCAAGGAAGAAGTCAAGCTATCCCTATTTGCAGATGACATGATCTTATACCTGAGTGATCCCAAAAACTCCACCAGGAAGCTCCTGGAACTAATTGAGAAGTTCAGCAGGGTGGCAGGATACAAAATAAATGTGCAAAAATCAGAGGCCTTCCTATATGCCCAAAATGAAAGAAGTGAAAAATCCTTGAGAGAAATAATCCCATTTACTATAGCCCCTAAAAAAATGAAATACCTTGGTATAAACCTAACTAAGGAGGTAAAAGACCTTTCCAATGAAAACCCTAAAGAAAGAAATAGCAGAAGACACCAGAAGGTGGAAAGACCTCCCTTGTTCCTGGATTGGCAGAATCAACATCGTAAAAATGACCATCCTACCAAAGCAATATACAGATTCAATGCTATACCAATCAAAATCCCAAAGCAATTCTTCAAAGAAGTTGACCAAACAATCTCAAAGTTCATATGGAGGCACAAAAGACCCAGGATAGCAAAAACAATCCTGAGTAACAAAAACACAGCTGGAGATATTGCCATACCAAACCTTAGTCTATACTACAAATCCACAGTTATAAAGACAGCCTGGTACTGGCTCCAAAATAGACACACAGATCAATGGATAAGGATTGAAGACCCAGATATAAGCCCACAAAGTTACAGCCATTTGGTCTTTGACAAAGGGGCCCAAAGAATCCAATGGAAAAAGAACAGCATCTTCAACAAATGGTGCTGGCAAAACTGGATCTCCACATGCAGAAGATTAAAGCTGGACCTGTACTTGTCACCATGTACAAGACTTAATTCCAAATGGATCAAGGACCTTGATATCAGGCCAGAGACTATAAAAACCATAGTTGAAAGGATAGGGAACTCCCTCGAGCTGATTGGGCTAGGCCAACAGTTCCTAAACAGACATCCAAGTCTGCTACCAACTCTCAACAGTTGGGATCTTGTGAAATTAAAGAGCTTCTGTTCGGATAAAGAGGTTATAACGCGAGCTCAAAGGCAACCCACAGAATGGGAGAAAATCTTCACTAACCACACATCTGATAGAACTCTGCTGTCCAGAGTGCACAAAGAACTTAGAAAACTAAACACCAAGGAAACCAATGGCCCAATTAAAAAATGGGCCCTGGAACTTAAAAGAAACTTTACCAGGGATAAAATTAAAATGTCTAACAAATATCTTCAAAAATGCTCCACTTCCTTAGCCATCAGGAAAATGCAAATCAAAACTTCCCTGAGATATCATCTCACCCCGGTCAGGATGGCAAAAATCCACAATACAAACAACAACAAATGTTGGAGAGGATGTGGAGAGAGGGGAACTCTCCTACATTGCTGGTGGGAATGCAGGCTCATACAGCCACTCTGGCGAGCCGTCTGGAGATTCTTAAAGAAATTAAAGATTGAAATGCCATATGACCCTGCTATTCCACTTTTGGGAATAACCCCCCATACAGCAGAGGTTCACCTCGATAGCACAAGCACGACCATGTTCATAGCAGCACTGTTTACAATAGCAAAGTCATGGAATCAGCCCAAATATCCAACAGTTGCCGAGTGGATAAGGAAACGGTGGTACATCTATACAATGGAGTACTACTCAGCCATCAAAAATGTTGAATTACTGGAATTTGCCGGGAAATGTATGTCATTAGAAACAATTATATTAAGTGAAGTATCCCAGACCCAGAAAATTAAGCGCCGTATGTACTCCCTAATAGGTGGCTCCTAGTACCAAACCCACCCAGCCCACCTAGAGACAGTAATTGCAAGGATTATGAACAGGAGGGATCGGGTAGGAGGGCCACACCAGAAACAAGGAGAGAAGGGACCATGTTATAGCAGGGAAAATAGGCCTCCACCAAGGACCCAAATAAGTAATGAGACATCTGATTAAGTTCACAGACTTTTGTTCCTGATCATTTACTACTGAGGGGGTGTGATCTCACCAGAAGAGGAGGGCATATAGTCTGGCAGATGAAAAGTAACCATTTTGCAAATGGGTGATAGACCCCTCCCTTACTGTGGTTTCCCACTTTTATTACATCTACCTTTGAATGTGCTTTTATCACAAGACTCTAACAGCTTTTTGTCTCTGGCCAGGGGGTAACATACAATGCCCACCAGGATGGAGTGAAGGGCATTGCAGGAGCAGCAAAACTGCAGAACTTCAGAGACTCTATATCAACCACCTAGAACTAGGCCAGCTTAGTCTCTCCCCATCTTGAAGCTCAGGGAAATTTGCGGAAGAGGGGGCGGTAAGAGTGTAAGAGCAAAAGGATGGGAGGAGCAATGATATATAAGATGCTCTATACTGGTTGGGGCTGAAGCAATTATGGTTGGACTTTGCATGCCCTGCGCATTGTCCAACCACTGTGGACCTCACAAAGTCTAGCATCTGCTAAAGGCACCAAGAGCCTTGGAGGTAAAGGATTGGCAGCCACAGCAGTGTTCCTATACCTAAGGGGAACACGGGAAAGGGTTCAGGGAAAGGCCACTGGGTCCTTGTACATCACTGGAGAGGAGGGCCCAGAGGCAAATCAGACATGCACAAGAAAGGACTCTCTGGGAATTGGGGCAGGAGACACTGGGGGATGGGGAGGGAGAGGAGTGGGGAGAGGAAGCAAGGGGTACGGGGGGAAGAGGAGGAAGGGAGGGAACTGGTGTACCTAATAAGTTTGTATGAGCTGAAATAAAAAAAAAGGAAAAAAAAAGTAAAGAACCTTCTCCCTCCTCTCTCCCCCCTACTAATTTATGGAGTTTGTAAAAACTCACTAACCAAATGTCTGTCGAGAATGCTGTAAAAGAAAACTCTAGCATCAAGTTGTGCTAGAGGTTTGTCAATCATTCCTTCGTGAGGAAGGAAGTAATTTTGATTAATGGTGTCTAAAAGCACATGGCTTTATATGCATGGGACATTTGCTGCTACAAAAATAATCCACATGAGTTGTATCAGAAGAGAGAATCCACCAAGAAAGGAGAATGAATACAAGCAACTTCTGCAGCCTCAGATCATGATCTGTGTTGCAAGGAGGCTGGGATGGTAATCCAGGCAATTGGAATTGCTCTTAAAAGAAAGCAGAAAGCTACATGCCTTTCAGTGTTCCAAATAAAGGGGACAAGCTGCAATCCCCGTTTCCATTTGTTAAGTTTGATATGAAAGGAGACTGGTCACTTTGTGAGAAGAGTTGCAGTGAACAAATCATGTACACAATTATTGCGAGCCTCTATTTTTTTTTTTGGTGTGTGTGTGCGCGCTGTTGTTATTGATTGTTTTGTTTTGAGGTTAGGTTCACCTTCAAATAGGTAGCTGAGGGTGAACCTTGAACTTCTGACCCTTCTGCCTTCAACTTCCAAATACTTTAATTATAGATATAAGTGACCAAAACATCCACTTAATCAGTTTAAGTACTGGTTGGGCTCTAACTCAGGGCCTAGTACATGCTACACAAGTTCTTTAACAGTAACAATTGAACAAAATAGGGAACTACCCTTAAGTTTCTTTTACTTATATACATAAAATATATAACATATTTCACATGCACATGCATACAAAATGATTGGATGGAGACTGTGAGAGAATAGAGGGGAACTAATGGTGTGCAAGGGTCTTTACTTCTGAAATACATGGAACAGACTAAAGAAAGAATACTACAAGTAGAGAGCTCACAAGCCAGTACACTGAAAATAAAGGATGCTGTCCTATATGCATGTGTGTGTCAATATATTTTATACATATGACATTTATAAAATGTTTATATAGTACAAAGGGCTTGGAACTTAGAATCAGTAAGAACAATTATATCAAAAGTATTCAGCTTTTACTGTCTAAGTAGAAATATCAAAATGAAAATAAAACGTTTAAAAGTATATATCAGTAATTTAAGAACCTAATGAAGTGTCACTGGAGAGATGGCTTATCTGATAAGAGCAATTGTTCTGCAGTAAGGTTAGCGTTTGGGTCCTAGCACAATTTAAAGTCCCAGGTTCAGTGAAAGACCCTGCCTCAGAAAAATACAAGGATTGATAGAGGATGCTTGGTCCCTCTTCAGGTATCCACACATGAACACAGGTATGCACACTTGCACATATACATAGACATGCACCCACATATAAATAAACAAGCAAATACATTTTTAAAAAAAAGTATCAAGCAAGGATGTTTCTCATGCTATATTGAGGGAGTAGTTGCAGGTTTCTTTTAGTTCTGTTTCAGGCTTTTTGTCAGATTCTTTCACAAGTGATCCAGTCGTTGTACTTTAAAAGGTACCAACTTGATTTTTTAAAATTAAGCACAAGGGGGGCTGGAGAGGTGGCTCAGGGGTTAAGCCTCTGCCTTGCAGGTGGAAGGTCCTGAGTTTGAATCCCAGACCCCATGTATAGACGCCGGGCGGAAGCAGGGGCAGCCTGCGTTTCTGGTCCTGGTAGGGCGGAGCCTGTGAATCCCGGGGCACAGTAAACAAGGAAGAGGGGGAGGTGGTCCATGGTGGTTCACGAATTCATCCGTGGTTCTACACACACACACACACACACACACACACACACGCACAATTGAATAAAATAAAATAAAATTTAAAAAATTAAGCACAAAGGCCAGTGATGGCTCAGTGGGTAAAGGTGCCTCCTGCCAAGTCTGATATTTGATCCTCAAAGCCCAGAGGTAAAAGGAGAAAACTAACTCTTGCATACATACATGCTGTAGGACATGTACCTCCCCCCATGATAAATAACAAATAAATATAGCAAAACTTAAAACAACTTGCATTTTCTCATGTTACCCAGAACCTTGTTCAAAACTGTGAGATGAGGACCAGCACAACTGACATAAAATACTATTCGAAATCTTCAGCTTCAGAAACTTCTTTCAGGAATAAAAACTTTCTCATGGAATTAAGAGTTGAGCAATCATAGGTGATATCTTTGTTTATTCTTCTGACTCAAGTCTATTGCAGGAACAAAGCCTCAACTTACATCATTCTAGGTTCACATCTCTAAACACTTTCTGTGTTTGCATTTGTTAAATCAACAAACTTTGTACTTTTTATCATGAACATATAGTTTTTTTTTAAATGAGGTCATCACACATTTTGTATATTTTAATCACACCAGAATTTTTTTTCTTTTTTTTTTTAATTTATTATTTCAGCTCATACAAATTTAATAGGTACACCAGTTCCCTCCCTCTCTCCTCCTCCCCCGGAAACCCCTGCTCCCTCTCCCCTCCCTCCTCCCTCCCCATCCCCCAATGCCTCCCGCCCCAATTCCCAGAGAGTCCTTTCTTGTGCATGCCTGATTTTCCTCTGGGCCCTCCTCTCCGATGACATACAAGGACCCAGTGGCCTTTCCCTGAACCCTTTCCCGTGTTCCCCTTAAGAATAGGAACACTGCTGTGGCTGCCAATCCCTTGCCTCCAAGGATCTTGGTGCCTTTAGCAGATGCTAGACTTTGTGAGGTCAATAGTGTGTTGGACATTGCGCAGGGCATGTAAAGTCCAATTATGATTGCTTGAGCCCTAACTTGTATGGAGTATCTTACATATAATTGCTCCTCCCATCCTTTTGCTCTTACACTCTTACCGCCCCCTCTTCCGCAAATGTCCCTGAGCTTCAGGATGGGGAGATATTAGTCTGGCCTAGTTCCAGAATTTTATATGTAAAAGTATTTGTAGCAGAACACTATTAATACATATCATCTAAGTTAGCAGACAGCTGTAATAATCTTTGAATTCTGAATAAAGAAAAAGATAATCTAAATCTTCAGAAAATAAAGAAAATACAAATTTAGGATATTTTTTAATAGTTTACTGTACATAAAAGAGATCACTTTTCATGGCCAAATGTCTTATTTTCTTGATTTCAGTAGTGATATCTTTTTTATTTTTTTTATTCATTTGTGCGCACGCGTGTGTGTGTAGAACCACAGGCGAATTCGGGAACCACCATGGACGCCTCCACCTCCTCCTCGTTTACTCTGCCCTGGGATTCACAGGCTCTGCCCTACCAGGACCAGAAGCCAGGCTGCCCCTGCTTCCTCCTGGTGTCTATATGTGGGTCTAGGATCAGAACTCGGGACCTTCCGCCTGCAAGGCAGAGGCTTAACCCCTGAGCCACCTCTCCAGCCCCATGGTATCTTTTTTATTTTTTTTCCTAGTTTTACAAGCATATTGAGTACTTATCTTTGCCTCCTTCTCCCCTTCTCAGCTCCCCTCCCCTCCCTTCATCAGTCCATCTTACTTCCTCCCACCCTCCTGTCTATCTACTTCTGTGGGCCCCAGGGTTCCCTCTGGATTGTCTGCTCTTGTGGAGGTTCAGAACTCTGTGGCATATCAAGTCACCCCTTCTTAGCCACTCCACTGATAGGGGCATTCCCCTTCATCCATCCATCCTAGTCCCCAAGGTTTCCACTGCATGTAATTAGAAAGAGATCATTATTTAAGCAACAGTGCAACTGGGGTTCAAAGAACATTTAAATTACAATAACCAAAAATGTACCCCTATGCATGAACACACTACCTCTGCCTGTCCCAAATCCCACCACCTGCATACTGTTTTTCTAGCTCTAATGAAGAATTTTCACTATTTTATCCAATTGAACTGGCAAGGGCTAGAGAAATCACTGCTGGCAGCTCAGCAGTGAATAACATGCCCTCTGCAACCATGAGGACCAGATTCACATCCCAACAGCCAGGAGTCAGGAGTCACCACAAATGCCTATAGCCAGGTTCTGAGAGGTAGATGAAAACAGTTGCATTACTGGTGCTTGTTGGCTTTTAGCCTAGCAAAAATGTGAGTGTTAGATTCGGAGAAAACCCATGCCTTAGCAAGACAGGCTGAGTTATAAAAGATGAATACCTCACTATTTCCTGGTACCTGCACTCTCGTGTGTACAAACACACACATACGTACATATATCTAGATTTCAATTTTCAGTTGTTAAGATTTAAAGAAATTCATACTCAAGGAATTTCTGTTAAAGACAATTGCTGCTAGACTTAAGACTGGCTCCACTGCTAACAGCAGGAAGAACAATGTGGCAAATCAGTGGTTCCCACAGAGTTTCTTCATTTGTAAACAGTGGCTGAAACCAGCATGCTGTTAACGCTATTAGAGCAGAAACGGAATTAAATGAGCAGCGATATGTGGACGCTCCTTGGGGTTTTTAAATCAATACAAACCATAAGTATTCCCATACCGTGGAAATCATAGGGTTCCTTTCTCTACACGGACATTACTTAATTCACTCTTACTCAACTTCACATTACTGAAAACACTTACTGGTGTTACTAACATGTGAAAGCACAGGCTAGGAAGAAATTGTGGGGTTTGTAAGAATTTTATACATTTTAGCATCTGCATAGTATAATGGCATTAATACATTTTCATTTTTTCTAAATCAGTGGTTTACATTAGCATGTCGAAGTCAACCATTAAAACAGGTTTTTAAAAAATCAAAACCCATAGAGACAAATGAAACGAAAAGGAAAAGCAACCAATTCAAAGGAAAAAAGGAGAAAACAGAATAAATGCAAGGCAGTAGTTCATAACAGATCAAATACTGAGACTTTAACAAATCTATATGAACCTAAATACATAGAAAGATTAGAGCTAAACACATTTAAAATGCTGAGCAACTGCCCTAAACAGGGCATCTAAATCATCTCCCACCCTAAGACTTAGGGAACATCACGGCGGGAGCAGTGAGTATATAAGAGGGGAGCATCTCAAGATGTACTACAGACAGAAGAGGAGCTTCTTTCCCATTGATAAGTCATCCATGTCCCTAGTAAGTACTCACACACTTGCCAGTACCAACAGCCCAGTACGCCACGCACCCAAAAATCATTAAAGTAGGAGGGACTAGGTAGAAATGAGAAAGTATGAAGTAGACAGGAATGGACATGGGTCAGGTAATCAGGAGTGAAAACACATAAATTCATTGTGTTTATATATCAAAGTATTCAAGAATAAAAATAAAATAAAATAATAAGCAAATAATAATTAAAAGAAAACTATATATCAGACATAATAGACTACAAGACAAAAATAAGAATGGAGGGGGTACTAAAGAATAAAATATTTCATTCATTGGAAATGTATGAAAACTCCTAAACTGTGCAACTTAGTTTGAATAAATGCAAAGCTAATTTTGAAAAGCTGTATGCACAATTTAACAATTCACCCATGATTGTGGCATTTAAAATGTTAGTAACTGACAGGTCAATTTGGATAGACTTAGAGTCAATGATTAGAGATTACTTATTCTTTGTAAGGACACATGTAGACCTTCTGAAAATACACCATAGTCAAAGTCATAAAACTTCAGAATCATCATTGAAATGAAGGTAGATGTTATTTCAAAAAATGGTTCAACAATAATGTTCCTATACTAAAGGGGAACACAAAAAAGAGCTCTAGACAATGGCACTGACTCCTTACACCTCATCAGAGAGTAGGACCCAGAGGGAAGTTTGACATGCACACTAAAGGATGCTCCAGGAATGTGGGGGTAGGGAGCACTAGAAGAAAAGAAGAAAAGGAGGCCGGGGTAAGGAAAAGGAAAAGGGGGGAGGGAGCAAGGGGATCCAGGGAGGGATGGAGGGAAGGAGGGGAATGGGGTACTTATCAACTTTGTATGAGTGGAATAAATAAAAAAAGCATATATGATTGGTGTAAAATAAATAAATATAATATAATAAATAAAAAATGGCTCATTCATTTTGGAATTAAAAGCTTCTACTTTATTAATTGTGACAGAAGAAGTTACAAATGAAAATACATGTCTATAATAAAGAAAAATGCTGCACACCAAAGCATTACAGTGTAGCTAAAGCAATGATACAGAAAACATGTAGCCTTAAATGAATAAGAAAAGGCTGAAATACAATGATTTAATAATAAGAATCTAACTGAAGAAATGAGAAAACTTCAATGATCCTAAAGAAAATAGAAAAGATAAGATTCAGAACAAAGTGGATTGAAATTAACAGAACTTTAATTTGGGCTTCAATTAATTCCCACAGGTAGGTATACTGAACGGAACAAGATCACACACACACACACACACACACACACACACACACACAACACACACACAGTAAAGAATAAATATCAGGTTTCAATGTCAGAAGTCATGTTGTAGCATTCAAAATGAGGGCTTGTGAGATATCTCAGCAAGTAAGGCCCCTGCTTACAAACCTAATGATCTGAATTCAGTCCCCAGAAGCCACATGATGGAAAGAGAAAGCTGACTTCTGAGTTGTTCCCTGACCCCCACCTGTGCTCTGGCATCATTCATGCTTTCTCCTCTCAGTCTCAAGAAAAATTCAAAATGCTTTTGGGTTGGGTTTCAAGCACAAACAATTTAAACAAAAAAAAAACTTATCTTTTTGGAAAAAAAATTATCTTTTGAGAGTTCCAAAATTTACATTAAAGAGGAAAGCTTGTCCAAGTAAGGAGATGAAATGTAACTATAGTAAACAAGATAAGTGAATTCATCTTTGTTCTGAATATCATCCTGGAGAGAATGACCTTCATAGTCAAGTATCTCAGGCTCTCTGACAGTCGTGTGTGGCACACATGACTAATGGCCCCAAACCTCGTGTCTTTCTATCACATGCTATGTGCACTGCATCAAATTTACTGGCAAAAATGTTATTTCAAGGTAATGTGTATAATAAAAACGCCCTGGTGTCACAACGGTGTTATTTCTCCTTTGACAGAATTTTTAGATAGCATCTACGTTGATTAATACTCATCTGCCATTTCAAACAGGAACATATGTTATGGGCAAGTGCAGTCTTACATACCCATCTTATTCTAACAAAATGTAATGACTAGAGTGACTTCTTGTGGAACTCAATATGTGACATTGCAAACATTACTGAAGAAGCATGAGCTGATACAAATAGCATGATCGTTGTTTTAATAATCTTAACACTAGCTGTTCCTCCATGCAAAGTTATATCCCTCTCCCATCACTTTCCTTGAAACAAGACATGCATAACATAAAACTTAACATGGTAACTGTTTTAGGTGTGCAGTCAGCAGGACTAACTACATTCTGTCATTGCACAATCATTACCATGGTGTATCTCTCGAACAAAAAGTCAAAATGCATGATTATTTATTGATAGTCATTGGTGAATAATACCAGGTAGAGACCTTAATCTAAATAAGGATCTAGAAATCCAAAAGTAATAAACTGTACTCACACAGAAATGATTATTCCTGCCATCTTCATACTCTTTAAACTTTCTCAAAAAGCACAATATTTCCAGTGAATTCTCAGAAACCTCTTTGCAGTGGTGATTTCATTTTGGGATAAATGGGAACTAATCTGGTTTTTAAAAGGTATACATAGTTACATATCGAGGTTACATCGCCAATGTCGTTTGAATTCAGTCCGAGTGATTACAGTGCATGCTAGGTTTGGTACTAAGTTGACTTTGGAGTAGTCCTTGCTGATTTTTTGTTCATTTGTTTTCTAGCCAATGAAGATACTTTCCTGGTGGGTGTGCAAATGCTGTTCCTACCCTTGGAACATTTCCAAGGGTGGAGGAGAACAGAAAGGCAGGTGAGGCCATTCAGAGCCTGATATAAAATAATGGCAAATAAACCATGATCATAAAAATAACGCATAACATTTGCAAGTGGCTTCTATGTGTCAGACACTAGAATAAGAGATTTTACCGTTTTATCTCAAATCTCACAGTCTTTTAGGAGTGAATAGTGGTTAAAATGCATGTTTTCTAGGCAGGCTTGAATTCTGGACCCACGGCTTACAGGTGTGAGGCCTTGGGCAGATTACTTATCCTCTGTGCATTTCAGCTCCTTCATGTATGAAAGGAAAGACATCAGCATGTATCCATCTTGTAGTGCTCTTGTGAGGAAGGATAATCTAAGCTCAGTATTTACCATGAGTATTTTTTCTTTTTTAATATTTATTTTTAATTCTGTATACATACATACAGTGACTATAATAAATATTTTTAACCCTAGTCCCCTGTCCTATCCCTCTTCCTTTTCTCCTTATCTCCCTTGCAAGACTCCCTCCTATTTTCAAATCTTTTCACTTGTGTGACCCACTGTATTTTATCTCATCTGTGATGATATACGCCTGGCCTGATTCATGCTCCAGCAAGCACACTATGCAATCAGTGGATATACCATTGAGGAAAGCATCCTCCTTTCCTTCCTCATCAGCATTAGTCCTCACGAGCCTCTCAGAGAGGTGTGGAGCTTCTTGAGATCTTTCTGATGTCATGGTGAGATGTTGATAAGACATCTCCTGTGTACTTCTTGTGTAAGTATACATATCTGCTATGAAATCTTATATATTGCAATTATGTCACGTCCAGGAGATAACACATTAACCACCATCTTCCCACTTCAGGCTCTTACAATCTCACCACTCCCTCTCCGCGATGTTCCCTGGGCCTTGGGGTGGCAGTAGGTGAGGCTTATATGTACTGTTTAGTTACAAGCAGTACACAGACCCTTATTTTCTGTATTTTGGAAAATTGTATTTTTTGGTAATAAACACTTCCTGTTGTAAAAGAAGGTTGCTTGGTTGAGTGCTTAGTGCTCTTCTAATCTATGGGTATAATAACAGGTATTTACAGAACAGTTTGGTGTACTGTCTTCCTAGCTAAAAGTTCATAGTTTGTTCTTCCCTAGTGACCTGTTTCTTTCCCTTTTATAGGTTCCTGTTCTAGTTAACAGTAACAGTGATGTGTTCCATTCTGACAAGCAGGCCTTAAGTCCAATCAGAAAGCTGTCGTTTGTCTCCTTGATGTAAGTATTTATAAGTGATACTGCTTGTTATCACTGCTGCTATCATTTATTATTTCTCTTCTACAGATGGAATACTTAGGGATACCCAGTGGTTTGATTAATGTCAATGGGTGGCACTACCACAACTGAATTCTCTATCTCTGTGTCCAACAAAATCCTCCTCTCCCATATAACTTAACCATGGAGACATCATGCTACCAGTCAGGAGTGACAGAACTGTGCCTGCAGGGTCAAGCATATCTGGCTTGAACACAGCTCTTCTGGGTAATCTGAGAGCCATTGGGTAAATTCAACTATGGCTCACTGTGCTGTTTCTTCATCTCTAAGTAGCACAAGATTCCATTTTTAGGTTGTAAAGAATATGAGTAAAAATAAATATGAAATTGGTCCTCAATAAGAACTTGAAAATGGATACAATTACCAGTTTGTATGATGTATTATAATAAGAATAATGGTAGTGACAATGTACGATGATTTAATATAAAACAATTTCAGCTATGCGTCTATAAATAAAATGTGGATATGCAAGTGATAGAATATTCCTCGACCTCAAGAAGTCAAGACTTTTGACACATGCTACCACATAGAGGAACACTAAGTGAAGTAAAATCAGCCAGCAGAAAAGAACAAGAGGTGAATGGATCCCCTGGATGAGGTGCCTGGAGCAGTCAGAGTCACAGTGAAAAAAAGCAGCACCGTAGTCACCAAAGACTGAGGAAAGGAGGATGAGTTGGGAGGACACAACAGGCAACATTTATTTCAATTTACACTATCACTTGACACACAGCAAAAGGGTAATATAACAGAAGCACCTGGTCTGGGATTAATTTACAATTTTATCATAACCACAACATGTTTGTAATTAAATAGAAATCAATAAATACCAAAATTTGAAGTTAATAATTTTACAAAGATTTAGAGGTTTAAAAGCCTTATTTCTATTTCAATATCATTTAATCATTTAAATTACTTATTGTGGGAGGGAGGGAACTGGGGTACCTATTAAGTTTGTATGAGCGGAAATAAATAAATAAATAAAATTTTAAAAAATTACTTATTGGATTTGAATAGGTTTTGTCTTATATATGTGTATATGTTAATATCATTTTAATTGCATATTGAATTGAGTAGGTTCTGTGATATGTTGGTAATAGTGGACACAGCAGCCCTTACAGTTAGCTGACTGTTGTTTCTGGGCCTGCAGTGAGGCAGAGAGCCACAGCAGGAGGGCATAGTGGAGCAGAGCTGCTTGCCTCTCAGCAAGCAGGAAGCAGACAGAGAGGAAGAGGCCAGGGACTAGACACCTTTTAAAGAACCTCTTGCCCTAGCGACCAGCAATCAGGTGTCACCTGACCTCCTTCCAAAAATGCTAGAAGATTATGAATCTACCAGCAGGTTAACTCAGAGATGAAATCAGAACCCTCAGATCCAATCACTTCTTAACAATTGGATCTACTAGCTCAGAACCAAATTTTCAACACTTGAGCCCCTTTGAGGGACACTTCATATCCAAACCATAACAACAGGAAATAAATGGAGAAGCAAGCGACATGAACAGTAAAATCACACTGACCTCTGTAGGGCCATACTTGGGAGTGGAGGTGAAGGACGAGCCTGGAAGCAGGGGAAGCCTTTTATCAGCACAGCTGCTGGGGAAAAGAAGGCTCAGTGTACTTCACAAGAGGATGATTAGAGCTGAACAAGAGAATTAGGAAGAAACCTAGCATGTACCGTCAAACAGTACAGGTAAAGGAGAAGGAAGGTCAATGCTCAGAGTTCGGAGTTGGTTAACTAGGTAGTATGACCATTTAACCAAATAAAGAAAAGGGGTGGAAGATATGAGATGGCTCAGTGGATAAAGGGATAAAGAGGGATAAAGGTGCTTGCAATACACACTGATGACCCGGGTTCAGTCTCTGGAAAGAACTCTGAAAATTGTTATCTGACTTTAACACAGGTACTAAGCCATGGCCTGGGCATGCGCACACACACACACGTACACACACACACTACAATTTAAAAAGTAAAAACTAGGAAAAAGGTGAAGATAAAGTAATAAATTCTACCTAGTTCTATCTTTTAATGGGAGAATGGAGTTAACTCTAGAAAGAGAAAATATTTTAAGTAACAGATCCAGAAATATCTCCTTGTTACCCATACGTACAGTCCCATTTTTATCTCTATAGAGCAATCTGTCACTCATAACTGAATCTGGAGTTCTATTCTAGTTAATCCTTCACACCCCAGACATGATTATAAATGTTCTTTTGTCCATGCTGTTTTCATACCTTTCCCCAAAGACCCACCCACTCTTCCTGCCCCCAGTTTTTAAAAAAAAATTGTCTCAGCATTATATTGAATCCTACTGACTTGAGTTTCTCATGGTAAAATCTTTTATCCATTTCAGTAGAAATCTGACCCACAGAAAGATGAATGGAGCGAGCCTTCTGTGAAATAGGTTGAAAATAATTGCATGTCAGGCAGGTTTTGGAGAGAAGCCAGTGAGGTATTAAGTGAAAATATAGAACAGCAGAACCTCCATCCTCTGAATTTGAAAGCTCAAACCCTGGGACAGGGCAATACTTCATCCTCATTCGAAAGGCATGCAATTTATTTCCTCTGGCTGCTAATTGCTGCACAAGGTAGCAAAGTGGGCTTCAAAATGGAATTCAACAAAGCTTCCCGGACTTGAAAAATACGTAAGTGGTGTTGGTATGAATGGGCAGGCTCCTACAGTGATCAGCATGGTGCAGTCAGGACAATTAGGAGCTTGGTAAGTGGGCACTTTCTGGAAATGTCTTTATGTAAAGTTCTTAGCGAAAGAAGATGAGTAATAGAGGGCTAGTCAAAACTCTGAAAAGAGTAAGAACCCAGCTTGGTAAATCTTCCCTGCATTCAATATTTGTATTGTCCAAGTACTCTACTTTTGGAGAATGCAGATTTTTATCTACATGAGGCACTGATTTCACCCACTTGCTCATTCATTCAATAAATATTTATTGTGTCCATTGCATCAACAGAGGTTCTTAATCTGGCAATTTTATTCTTCCTCCCAAGGAATATTCATTTGGCAATATTTAAGTCAGGTTTGGTTGTCATAACCATGAATGAGGTAGAAGGAAGAACTGTCAGCAGCTAATAGACAGAACCTGTATGCTGTTAAGTATCACCAGGCACAGGGCAGACTGCACCCCACAACAGAGAAATATCATACCCAAATGTGACATCACTACCAAATTGTTAGTACTGTTAGGAAATTTTTTTTTCTGGATTTTAGTGATGCAGCAATGAAATGCAGAGAAAAATCCCAACCCTTCTAGAATATCTTTCAGTAATGAAAGAGAAATAATAAAGCAATTCATGGAAAATATTTAGCATCCCAGGTAGGGATGACACTGTGGAGGAAAAGAGTGCTATTAGTAGCCATAACTGCCACTTTCAAATGTCAGAGGAAGTCTCAGAAGATGATTTGTGGGCCAATACTTCACTTCCAGAGAAGCAAGCCAGAGTTGGTGATGATCATAGGGACTGATGCCAGCTTTTCTCTGCTTATCTGTCTGTCTGTCTGCTCCTCTCTCTCTCTGTTTTTCTTTTTTGCCTATTGTACACAAATTTAAAGTAAAAACACATTGGATAAATTGTGAGAAGATCCATAAATTCACTGTATTCATGTATGAAACTTGAAAAGACTTAAAAATACTAAGTAAAGGAATAACCTATAAAAATGAAATTGTGAGCAAATCCTCTCATCCTCATTGCTTTTTGCCTCTCTTTTTACTGACAAACTATTTGTGCTGGCGTTACCGGTGGTTGGTGGCCGTGCCAAGTGTCTCCAGGTTCTTGAACTTTTATTCAAGAATGAAATAAAAGCCCACACCAATTTGCAAAAGTAGCAAAGAAAACTTTTCCTCAGAGCAAAGCAGTAGTAAAGTCAGGACACAGTGCAAGGGAACAGTGAGCCACATGAGAAAAGACTAGGGGCACCAGGCTGTGGCATGGGGTCCATTTTTATGGGTCTGAGGAAGGAGGGGGTGTTTGCTAAGGGGTGTCATTTGAATGGTTATTTCGATTGAAAAAAAAAAGTTTTCTAGTCACTTTCTACTGAGAATGTACCTTCCCACAATGCATTAGATTTTAATCTTATATGCTCCCAGCTATGTATAGATATTAGATGGTAAATAGGAGATTTTTTTTCCCTAAACATTCACTTGAAGGAAGGACAATTTACCCTACTGTGTATCCATCCCAAACAAGTTAAGGCCAGATTGGTTCTGCCATTCTTTTTCATCAAGATGTACTTGGATATACCTTTGAATAGAAACTGTCAATTCTGATTATTACCAGGGACAGAGAGGGGTATATACAGCTTGATGTAGATAAGGTAAGGATCCAGAATTTCTTGGTGCATTGTTCAGAAAAGGGATTGTATGCACAACACATTAAGGTAAAGGACCTGCTACCATGTGTATTGTAAGAAGTGTAAGACGTTTAGTATTTAGCCCAAAACAAATGGGGATCTTAAGCTATTCTATATGCTTTCCTGCCTCATAGCTTTAGACATAAATTCTTCTTCCGAGAGTTTGGCATGCACACTAAAGAATGCTCCGGGGATGGGAGGGGAGGCACTGGGGGATGGGGAGGGAGGGGAGAGAGGAGGTGGGGAAGCAAGGGGGTAGGGAGGGGTAGAGCGAGGGAGGGGACCTGTGTACCTGTTAAGTTTGTATGAACGGAAATAAAAAAAAAAAGAAAAAGAAAATCTCTTTCCTTCCTTCCTTCCTTCTTTCCTTCCTTCCTTCCTTCTTTCTTTCCTTCCTTCTTTCTTTCCTTCCTTCCTTTCTTCCCCTTTATTTTGTGCTTACTTTTTCCTTTTGTGCTAGACACTAAACTCAGTGCTAACATACATATTTGACAAGTAATTTGCCATTGAGCAACATCCCTGGCCTTTCACACTTTATTTTTAATAGATTTCAGACAAAATGAAAAACAGAATTGGTTTTCCTTTCTACTCACTGAAATAGATCTATTTTAGTTCCACTTAGTTGATTATTATCACTTACAGGTCCTGCTTTGGTCTCTTTTCTGTTGCTGTGATAAAATACCCTGACAAAGGCAACTTAAGAGAAAGGGGGTTTAATTTGACTCATAATTCAAGGGGATCATACATCATAGCAAGAAAGTCAAGCTTGCAGGAGCTAAAACCAGTTGGTTATATTGTATCCACAATCAGGAATTAAAAAAATTAAAAAATCTTTGTTTATCCCTAGGAAAATTAATGAATTTCTTTAGTTGTATCTGGTCATAAAATTTGATATTATATTCAGAAAAATAACTTATCTCTCTATTCTGCATTATATATGTGATTTTCTAAGCCCTTGCTAGTAATGGGAGAGTTTTTAAAGATGGTCCAACAAAAACTAACTTGAGAAGAGAAATATGCAACCTGAGGAAAATCGATGACTTTGAAACTCTTGAGGAAGCAACCACAACTACTGCTGAGCAGGAACCACTCTAGAGAGTCTCCTACACTTACCAGGATTTCATGTAGTAATTGCCACCCCATTCTTCATTTACCATTCCCTCGCATGCTAACCCACCATTCATAATTATTGAGTACCCAACAACCCTGTCCAGACACTGAAGACAAATATTCCTGTCTTTAGAAAATTCAACCAAGTGAAAGAGTCATTAACAGTTAAATAACAGATGCAAAAAAGTGCCACATTGTTAGACATGTGTGAAGACACAAAAGAACAGACTTGAAAGAATGCATAGAAATATGTAAAATGACCAAGATGCAGAAGCAGTGCATATCGAGGCATGCCAGTTCACAGTTAAATGTTTTGAAGCTTAGAAACAGAGCAGGATTAACAGGGGTGTTACACATTTTTAATGTTTCAACTATGGAAGTCTCCAACCACCATTATTTTTGCCTGTGGTAAAGTATACGTGACATGAAATTACCATGTTAGGCTGGAGAGATGGCTCAGGGCTTAAGACACTGACTCACAAGCAGAAGGTCCTGAGTTTGGATGCCAGGTCCTATGTAAAAACACCAGGCAGAAACGGTAGTGGCCTATACTTCCAACTCTGGTGGGTGAAGCCTGGGAAATCCCAGAACAAAGCAAACAGGAGATAGAAGCAATCCAGGATGATTCCCAAAGGTCACCTTTGGTCCTCCACAAGGACATACAGTACCCTCTGACATACACACACACGCACATGCACACACACACACACACACACACACACACACACACACCCCATATACAAAGAAAGAAATTACCATGTTAACCATTTTTTCAGTACACTGCAGTATCGTTAAGTACATGTACACCATTACCACTGTCCTTCTCCAGAACTTTTTTATCTGTACTAACTAAATTTTTCTATTAATCAATCTCTATCCTGAGTCCCTCTTGATGACTCTTTTACTTTCTGTCTCTATGAATGTGAAGACTATGAGAACCTTACAGATGCCAAATCACTCAGTATTTGCCCTTTTATGTCTGCCTTGTTTTACTTAGCATGAAGTCTTCAATGCTTACCTGTGTTATAATCTTTCTCATAATTTTATCACAAATGCTTGTGGTTCCCATCCAGTTAAACCTCTTTGAGCATGCGCCTCCAATGTATTCATGGTATCAATGTATCATGCTATTATTAATAAAATACACAAAAAATAAATGTATTCAAAGGGCAAGACAAAAAACTAATCTCTTTTTTTCTTCTCACAGTGAATTGCCTTAAAAAGCCACAAAAATACATTGACCCTTCTTTGGAATAAATTTAATACTGCTAAAGAGAATGGAATGGCACTAGGGAGTATGTAGTAAAGGAGCGATGTGGTTTCACACTTAGTTGCAGTTATTCATCCAACAGCCTTGTCCAGATGTGTGCTCTATAGCTAGTGATGAGGAGCAGTTTTGAAAGACTGCAGCTCAGATAATTGATATGCTATTTTTAGAGTCGGTATTTTACTGATTCTGTGAAGGAAAAGAACAGTCATTGTGATTGCTTAGCTTACTAATTTGCATTTCATTGGAAAGTGTAAAATAAGACAGTCCTGGAAAATACTTGCCCACTGTTTACTTCAATAGTGCAGATGAATGGGTAGTCTGGCAAAATTTAAAAGTATCTTGATGCTTTTGAGTACTTTTCAAAGTTTATCAAAAACCATTCAATTCCCTAAGAACAAACCAGAAAGCAAATATGACTAGTAAAAACTAAGGTGAGCATAGCAAAATCAACTTCACTTACTGGGAAAGTAGCTATGCCTCTCTGGACCTTAGTTTATCATTTTTGAATATATGACAATAACTTCTATGCAAAGTATACAAAGCATGAAATGACACAAGGCATCTAAGGGCCTTACATAGGTACTAAGGTGATGTTTGCACAACCTCTTTCATTTATTCCCTGACAACCAGTAAATCAATATTGCAGTCTTACTTTATACATGTTTAATACTCAGTGAGGAGTGCCCCTCCTAAAAAGACATGAATTCATTTTTAATGGATTTTCTTCAACTATCATTATTCATGCTTCAGAGGTATCATTAAGCCTTTTCTTATCAAGGTTCTTGTATTACTTTGTGTATGTTTTTAACATAATAGTGACCATATAATATGTGTGGGAGGTTGTGGTACTTTTCAGAAGTAAAGTTCCTGAATGCAAGGACACAGTTCTTACTTAGCAACAAGAACTCATTAACTGGCTGCTGAGCATCTTCAATACATAGGCCTCCTCAGAACAGTCTCAGATGTGGAACGTTTCCTACACTAACTACAAACTCACAATCTGCAACCTGGGAAGCAGCCTGCCGCACCTGCTGGGTACTTTGAACCTTTCAGTAAGTTTATAATTACTTGTTCATGGCCTGTCTCATCAATAGGTTGTCTATTTCTGATTTATTTCTGTATTCCTAGGATTTGTATCAAGACTTGACACAGAGTAGTATCTAAAAAAAAAAAAAAAAGCCTATCAAACAAACTCATTTAAAATGCCCTGTTTTGTTTGGCTAATAACTTACATTTTCCTGTTAAATTTTAGAAATATGCCAACCATAAGAATCAATATAGTTATAGTTAATTATTGAATATTTTAAAATCATCAAATAGGCACTAATTCAGTTGAACATATATTAGCCATCTCTTAAATGCTAAATAAGACCAAGCCAATACTCAAAGGGAAAATGTATTTAAAAGAAAAAAGAGCCAAAAATGCAATAGAATATCATAAGAAATAGAATAGAATGTCATAATTTCAGAGAGCACTCAGTGTAAAAGGACCATGAAACAGATCAGAATTTCTACTCCCACAAACAGAAAATTTTTGCACATTGATAGTTTTGAGCTTCAGGTACTTGGTAAGGGTAGATGCTGGAAGGATTCTCCATTTTCCTTTTTTTTTTTTTTTCCCAAAAAGTAAGTCACTAGTTCTCATGAGAAAAGGGCCAGCTTGAAACAGGAAGACCCTTTTACTTAACACTGGAGATGGACATTTGACACTAAGACAAATTTATGCAAACCAACCTTGCTAAAATAACCTATGTACTCTATTAGTTTCTTGTATATTCTATGGATTTTCCCTCAATCAGTGTCTTTGCCCCCACCCCCCACCTTCACCGTTTGTTTTAACACATTACAACAGTTGATACTATCTATGAAAAGTCTAATAGTTTCTTTGGGAGTTTCACTTCTTTCTATAAAATCCTCTGTACCACAGTTTTTAAAAAAAAGTCAACCTCGAAAAACTTGGTTGCTTTCCCTCCAGTTAATCTGCCTTTTGTCAATACAATTCACAGCCCCTTGTCACAGAATCTAAGAGAGTACTTCTTGCTGTGTCTCTTTAGCTAAGGTGGCCTCAGAACAGAAACCCTAGGGATGAGAAGCCATACCATCAAGAATTAGAAGAAAGAAACTCTCAGGCTGAGGAAAGATCAATGTAAAAGACAGGAACCAGGTACAAATTTACCTTTAATCTCCTGATTGTTAAATATAGTAAATTGCTTGTGTGTGTGTGTGTGTGTGTGTGTGTGTGTGTGTGTGTGTAGGAATGGGGAGTGTGTTCTAATTCTTGAAGGCACTCAAAGTTTTTGAATAAAATCAGGATAGCAGTGAGAGGTAAACAATGCCTTCATCAACTATTTCACAACAAATACAGAGATATAAATTGGGGTCAGTTTCTTATGGTGACACTGGTGATCTAACATCAAGAGACATTCAGGAGAAACAATTTCTGAAAGAGGCAGTCGTGGTGTAGATGCTTAGACCAGCAGCTGGATGGCACCTTTCAGCCTTCTGAAGCATAGTGGGCACGAGGCAGTTCAATGACTTTGCCGAGGGCCTCAGTGCAGGTATCCAAGAATTATACTCCTCCATTCACTGATCAAGAAAGGAATTGTTCAGCATGCACTTCAACAAAAGCCTTTAATCATAACTTTCTATTTCCATGCTGCATTTAAGTTACAACTCAAGATTCAGGTTGCATTCATAGAAGTCTATTGACATGTCACCCACCCAGATAAAGAGCTGCCTATTTCTAGGATGTACTTCCACTAATGTGCTACTTCTCTCCACCTTTGCTATAGAATAAGGTTTTCCGTTTCTTAGACATACATTATATTTTTTCAAGATACAAATAAAGAACATCAGGCATAAAAGTAGCAAACATCAAGATAGCCAATGAAGTAGAACATAAAAGATCCTTAAGCTATTATTATAATAGGCAAGGTTTGCTTAACCTAACTTTGCAGTTCCACTCCGGAACAAACAGCAACAATCAAAAGTATTTATTGGGCCAAGACATAGCTTCACAGGTAAAAGTGCTAGCTAAAAACCTGATGAGAGCAGAAGATGGCACACACACACACACACACACACACACACACACACACACACACATGCACGCATGCAGCACACACACACTGATAACCCTGACCTGAACACAATTCTAGGAACCCACATAGTTGGAAGGAGAAAACCAACTTCCACAAGCTATCCTTTGCACCTCACGTACACACTGCTGTTCACAAGTACCCACCCCATATACTTGCAAAATAAATTAATGTTAAAAAATAAATATTTATTAACAGCAATCCTGACAAAGACATGCCACATAATTTAAAGAAAAAAAATGAATGTTTTAGAGCAAGTCAAGATTTATCACAATAACAGAGAGCTTGCCTTTTTTAAAGTAGGCATGATGGTGCACACCAGTTGAGCGACTCTTATCTCTTGCGATGAGTCCACTTTCACCAGGAAACCCACACAAAAATTCTGAAGTTAATATAATGATCCATCAAGAATCTGTTTCTAATGGCTGGTAAAAGGCACCTACATGTAAACCTGAGTTTGATCCCATGAAACCCACACAGTGAAA
Organism: Typhlomys cinereus; assembly: GCA_023101885.1. Classification (NCBI taxonomy): domain Eukaryota; kingdom Metazoa; phylum Chordata; class Mammalia; order Rodentia; family Platacanthomyidae; genus Typhlomys; species Typhlomys cinereus. The sequence goes on from JALPQD010000010.1 coordinate 523,302, forward strand.
GGAAAGAATTGACTTCTGAAAGTTGTCTTCTGACTCCTCCACATATACTGTGCTGTACACTACCCAATAACCCTAATAAATAAATAGAAAAGATAATAGTCTCTAAAGAGATATTTTGAAAAGCAAATATAGTCTATACACAGATTTTTTCTATCAATTACCTGTATCAACAGAAACAATGATGGCTGTAACTAGAGTGCTTTTTTCTAGTTTCCCCAAATCTAAAGCAATTTTAAGATACATTGCTCTTCATTCCTGGCACATGTTTCCTTTCTTCCTGTCCTTTTTTTATATTCCATTCTCCCTCTGGCCTTCTCATTTTGTGCACTGATAAAACTGGAATTTGTATGGATAAGAAACACACAGCTAGAGAGGCCATATCCATGGCCTGTGGGAAAGTTACATCTAAAGTCACCTTTGTCAAACTCAGGACAGACCATTTTTCACCTAGCTCAGTGTGGTAGCAATAGAACCACTCAGACTTCATGCGTTAAAACAGATTTTTCTTTAAAAAAAATATGCAAGATGTCTTTATTGAAAAAGGACAGAAAGCATGCTTTGCTTTGGCTTTTTTGTTCAAATGATACAGAAACTACTTAAAGTGCTTTGACTTTTATAAAGGTTTGCCCTTCAAACCAAGGCACACCTGTTTGTGGTAGTGTCATATTACATTTCCATTTCAACAAATAATGTTTGGAGGTAGGTAAAGAGGAACAGCAGGAATGGAATGGAATGGAAGCTCTGGCCTCGAAACATGCAGGAAATGGATCACAGGCACTAGGATCCTTAGAGGCAAGAGACTAACAGTCATAATAGTGTTCCCATAGTAAAGGGGAGCCCAAGAAAGGGCTCTGGGCAATGTCACTGAGTCCTTACACCTCACCAGAGTGGAGGACACAGAGGGAAGTTTGACATTCACACTAAAGGATGCTCTAGGGAATGGGAGGGGGAGAAGGGGAGGCACTGGGAGAAGGGAAGGGAGGGAGGGTAAAAGGAAGGGGAAAAGGGGAGAAGATTTAAGGGGGACTGGGGAGGGTGGAGGGAGGGAGGGGACCGGGGTACCTATTAAGCTTCATGATTGAGAAAAAATAAATAAATATAATAAAAAAATCATAAAAAAAGAAACATAAAGGAAGATACAGTCAGTTACATCCCAGCCTATGTTAGGTTTTGAGCAAAAGTTACCAGGTCCTCCAGTGCTAACATTTGCTCACCTAATAACATGAAAAATTAAGTAACTAACTTTACTTTATGACTTTACCAAGTTTAGTTTGTTAGTTGAGCTGTTTTTCCTCATTAATGCTCAATTTGTTGCTTTGTATAAAGGGTTATGCCTTAAATTTTTTTTGAAATAAAGTTTTAAAATAAAGAAACTTTGGGATTTTGTATAATGAACAGAAAATGGATTTCTCTTTTTTGCAAAAAAAAAAAAAAAGAAAAGAAAAAAGAAAAAGAAACATGGCAAAAGAAGAGGAAAAAGGCATCATAGGCCTGCTGTGAATTAAAGACAGGATTTTTAACTTGAGCAATCAGCAGCAATAATGGAGTTTTGCCCATTCACTTTCATTCTTAGTGCTAGATTAGCAAAGATATATGCCAGCCAAGATTAACCAAAGGAGACTTACCATGGATGTAGATGGAGGATAAAAATAGAAGACTGATCAATTCAAGATGCTGGGAAGATATGCCACAGCCTGTGTGCTTTAAGCACAGCATTTATTCTTCATCATTCTAAAGGTTGAGAAATCCCCAGCGTCAGCGCCTGGCAGACCCATTTTCTGCCGAGAGCCTGGTTTCTGTTTGCAGTTGTCTGTCTCCAAGCAGGACAGACAGCAGAGAAAGAAGTGAGCTCTTTACAACTTTTCACGTAAGGGCACTAATTCCATTCCAAGGGCTCACTTCAGGATCTTATTATCTCCCAAAGGGCCACTTCCAAATATCACATGGAGAATTAAGTTCTACTCTGTAAAAAAAATTGGGTGAGGGGCAGTAAAACATGCAGTCCATAGTTCATACAGACAGGAAACTGTCAGTTATAACCATTTAGGGTTTTTCAGACAAGCCTACTGTATCTCAACACTAAAGGTTTTTTGTTATTTTTGTTACCTCTTTTTTATTAATTCTTTTTCTGTGTACTAGAGGACACTTGAGTGTATGTACCTGGGAATCATCCTGGATCACTCTCCCTCCTGAGATTTCCCAGGCTCCACTTTCCAGGACTGGAATTGCAGGTTGCTGTCATTTCTACCAGGCATTTTTACGTGGGGTTTGGGGAGCTGAACTCAGGTTACTTGCAAGACAAAGGCCTTAACCCCTGAGCCATCTCTCCAACCCCCCATTAAAGATTTTATAAAAGCTTACTCAAAGACACACACATATATATCACATATATATGCAGATATATTCATTTGCACAATCACACTTGGGTGCAGTGAAATTGTGCTCATTTCAATTTGAGGGCTTACATGCATAATCATATATAAAATATCCTTTAATCCTCTAAATTTCCCCTATATGGATTATCTCAAGTCCACAGTAGAATGGCAATGAAGACCCAAGCTACTTCGGAATGTAACAAAATGTTCTTTCAATGAATGGAAGAGTGAAATATGGTCATGTGTACTCTGGAAAGCAGAGCCTGGAATGTGACAGGCCTCTACTAATATTCGGTTATTATATGACATTCTATGCATGGATATCACTGACATGTCCTGTTTTGTTTTAAGAAAGATTAGATTAATTAATACACTACCCCTTGTGGATAAAGATGCACATAAGCTCTCGTACTCCAGACTTTGCTGTTTCTCTGCCTAGAACAGATCATTCAAGTCATTCGTTTTATGGAACAGCTGTTAAGTGCTTACTGTGTGCTCAACCTGACTCTCTATGTTAGATATGGAACAATGAACAAAGCCACTGTCTTTCGGAGGTTGAGGGAAGGTTGAGAGAATGGAGTGGGAATGAAACCAATAATAAGCAATGAGGAAGGAAACACATTTCACATGTTCTGTGAAGCTAAAGTTCCCTTCGTTTCCCATCTGTACTTGCTGCTATCACCTCTTACAGACCTAACAACCCCTCCACCTAGCCTTCTGGGACCGTTGGTTCCACTCCTACTTCCATCGTGCCACTTTATTACATTTATTTCTTTACCTATCTTATCATTCTTAATTAGACTTAGCCGGTAGAATAAAGGTCAAGCATGCTTTCTTTGTGTGTGTGTGTGTGTGTGTGTGTGTGTGTGTGTGTGTGTGTGTGTATCAGAGGGCACTGTATGTCCCTGTGGAGGACCAACGGTGACTTCGGAAATTATCTGGATTGCTTCTACCTCCTTCTTGCTTCACTCTGGGATTTCCCAGGCTCTTTCCACCAGGGTCGAAAGTGCAAGCTGCCGCCATTTCTGCCTGGCATTTTTTATGTGGGACCTGGGATCCAAACTCAGGACCTTCTGCTTGCAAGACAGAATCTTAACTCTTGCACCATCTCTCCATCTTCTTAATTCTGTTTTTGCTCACCCTTGTAACCTCCCAAGATACAGGATGTACTATATGGAATAAACACCAGTTCACTGAGTGAATCTGTTGAAGGAATAAGGAAATCTGACATTAGGTCAGCATCTAACTACATCTAACTAGTGAAGTGGAGCTCTGTTGGTGTGAAGATAGTCTGCTACAAAGTCAGTAAAATGTCTTCTTCAGAGCTATGTTCTGTTGCTCAGTAACTTTCAACCAAAATACCATTTTTCTTTGGCATAGATGTATGTGGGTGCATATGGAAGAGGTCACTTGTGTATGTGTGCCTGTGGAGGCCCAAGGGTGACTTCAGAAAACATCGTGATTGCTTTACCTCTTTATTGCTTTGCTCTGGGGTTTCTCATGTTCTGCCTTCCACTGTTACAAATTCAGGCCTCCCCAGCACGTCTGCCTGTCATTTTTATGTGGGATCTGGATATCTGAAGTCAGGTCCTATTGCTTCTGATGAAAAGACTCAAATCCCTGAGCCATCTCTCTAGCCCCCAAATCCCATTTTAAATGATTTTGGCAACTTAGACGCATCACCTGCTAAAGTAATGTCAGAATGAGAGAGGAAGAATGTATTATATACTTTAAGAGGCAAACTCACAGATACTGAAAAGAGAGTTCATATTTTCCAGAACCTTCACGCCTTCAAGTGTGTTTCCAGAGAAAACTGAGCAATGAATTACTCAGATAACAGCACAACACTAAAACAAAATAAAACAAAACAAAACAAAAAACCTGGTTGAATAATTTAGGGAGAATAAAGGCAGCAGAAATTCCAATCTTCGAAAGTACTTTGTGACTTGACAATAGCTTTGAGTCATATGTCCTCAGTCACTAATCAGTCTGGGTTTTTATTGAACGCCTTCTGGGGATTTGCTATGAGTTCCAAGAAAAATGGAAAGAAATTTTTTTTATTTCAATAGTAAAGAGTCTTTAAGGTGATGTGGAAGTCATCTGAGGATAGAAGGCACTGAACAATCCAGACAACAAACCCACAGAACTACCTCCTTTGAACATCGATGAGCAAAAGCCTTCTATTGTTTCCAAAGCACTCATTGTATACTCATTTGCAAGTTCTCTTAGGCATTAAATCTCAGACTTACTTTCACTGAATTACATCTAAAACTGTTACTTCTCAGGAGTTAGCACAGCTTTTCTGTGCTCTTTCACACTCCCTGGTGATCATTTTTTCAAGATCAGGTAGTTTTAAAACCATGGATGAACTCAGAGTCTACCTTCTACCTTCACAGCCAAAATCCAGCACAACGCAGGAAGCTCATGTCAAATGGAGTGTGCAAGAAGCCTGAGACCTCCTGCAAAGTAGCTAGCATCCACTGCATTTTGTAGCTGTAGATACGCTTTGTTGGATAAATTGAGGAAGAACAGAAAATTTATTAAGTTGCAAAAATTATTTTCCAACTTATTTTGCTAATGGAAAATCTGAAACAAAAGGATGATGGGTTAGTGAAGCTCTGACAGAAAAAAATCATTAAAAATAACAATGAATATCTATGTAAAATTTTCTGAATCTCTCTCTATATGTAATATCTTTATTGAAGAATCAAAAAGAATTTAAAGAGCTTCCGAAAGCAGGTAAATTTGGGAAAATGTCAAGCATGACACCTTCTATTATTATGATACCCATTATTCCTTAATATTCCTCAATTGAAAATAACTACTATTTATCAAGTATATATATCTTCCAGCCAATATATTAGATATGTCATTAATTTATCTAATTTCAATCTTCCAACAGCACTAAGTGGTAAATAACATTAGTCTCACATTAGAAAAAGGGAAAATTGGGACTCATTAATTTTAACAAATTTCCTCAAAGTTTTATATGGAATAAATTGAAGAGCCAGAATTGGAAGCAAAATGTGCATGACTGAAATTTGCATTATTTCTAGCATCACCTTGAAAAAAATCAAATACCATTCCTCATTAAAAAGTAAATTCTTTAAGGATAAGACTAACACTGAAACCTAGTACTGAAAACGTATTAACTCCTAATTATAGTTTTAAACGTTTAATTTAAATGCATTTTACTTATTTCACTTATCTATTTGACTTGATTTTTGAAGAAACTGATCTGTTCGGTGCAAGCATGCCCCATTGGCTTTTAACTTCATTACAGTTTTGAAGTGCAGAGCAGCTTAGAGGAATGAGGGGATTTCAAACACAGCATTGTGCACATGGCAAGAGAGGTACGATCTGGAGGCTCACATAACAGGTGCAGCTGTGGAGACAAAACACTGCACACTATCACAATAACATGAAGTTTTGCCAGAGCAGATGACCTTTAGAAGATAAGGTAGATGGGAATATGCAGACCTTCACGGCCTGACACGAACGATATGTTATAATAACAGTGCCAAACTATCTTTCCACCATTACAAAATAAATTGAAGTCATTTCCTCCCAAGTCACTGAGCGCAAGCATGCTAAACGTCTCTTTCCATATTTGGGTGTTATTCAATTCACTCTAAAGGAATGATCCTCTAAGTGATTTTCAGGAAATCCTGTTATGCCAACCTGCTGACTACAACATTACTTATTTTTCATAGACATGATTATAGTTCCATGTCCCTGTTTAAGATAACCACAATCACGGTTCGGTGCAATTCCATAGATAGATCTCATGGTGTGACATCTCACAGCCACCTATTGAGATAAACTATCTTTTGTAGGTTTCTAAATCATTTGCTTACTAGTGCTTCCCACTTTTTAAGTTGAATGGGAAACATTTTTTAAACTTTTTAAGCTGAATGGGAAAGTGGGACGGAACAAGGAAGATAGAAGAAAAAAATATCCTCACTGGAGGAAAAAGCAGCAGTATTAAGAAACATTCAGAGTTCTCTTTCGCCAGTGATCCATGTAAAAAAAAAAAAAAAAAAAAAAAAAAAAACTTCCCTTTAACTTTAATTTCATTTTCTTGTTTTGGGTGAAGGAAAAGTAAGATTTGATTTTCTCCTCTGCCTTAAGTACCTCTTTACGAATGGGAGAGGAAACGCATGGCTGGGAGGGTAGTAACCTGGGGCAATTGTTTTCTCTCTGGTTACCTTGTAGTTTCTGGTTGTACTCGGTCCTGTCCGACTGGCTCCTCCTCAAGGTGCCAGAGTGGTCCCCAGAAGCACCGCTCTCCACCACAGTATCTGTCTTCCTTCTCTCCAGCATATACAGTCTGGACCTCAAAAAGGTCAGATTCTTTTTCTTGGTTCCCATATTTTCTTTCCCACTGACGTCTCTGGGATCCATCTGGGGCAAAGACAAGCTTCAGAAGGCAAAGGCTGGCTGGTTACCTGCCTCAGGGTTGGAGTTTAACTGTCCCCTTCTAGCTACACGGTTTCCTGCAGAGTTACCTGACTGTGACTGCTACCTCCACCGAGTCTCAGGGCTCCACCCCTATGAGGTCATGCTTTTTTATACCTAGAATCCAACAGGGGAAGCTGCCACCTGTTACCTGAGAGACCTGCAGCACAGCTAGGCAAAGCAGGGACTGCGCTGTCACATGCTGCTGAAGCAAACAAAAATCCCATTGTGTGGGGCAAGGGCTGGGGGGTGGGGAAAAGGAAAGTGAACTAGGTGAGGCAAGGAGGAAGGAAAGGAAGGACACATTAGGGGGGCTTGTAGCCTATGGGCTGAATGTGTGCTCATGGGTGTGTCCAAGTGTTCTGTGATCAGCTGCCTGGAGGCTGACTCGGAGCCCTTGTGTGGCTTTTCTCTAGTCATTTACCTGTGACCTTGAAGTCAGTATGTAAGCTGTGAGAATTTGCGTTCACATTACAACAGAGAGAACAGAAAATGGAAGCATTTTAATATTGACTATGTGCACACACAGTAATGCACTGACATTCAACAATTATTTACCAAAAGCCCTACCACCCCAATCCTGACAGCAGGCCTAAGAGATAAGAATTCACATTTAAGAATGATCTCACAGGAGGCACAAGAACTACAGAGGAATGCATTGCCCACCAGGCCATAACCTTCGCTGTTTCTCATTCTCCACGTATTACCCTTGTCTAAAATCCATCCTTTGCTAGTCCCAACCCTGTACTCAAATGTCTCGGTCCTTGGGGTTATTTAAGCCCTCTCCCTTGAGCAGCTTGTATTGGGAAAACAAGAGAAGAAACATGTTTGAAACTGAGGAGGCATGAATAAAGCAGAGAAGACATAGACCAGGCTGACAGGAAGAAAGAAAAATGGCAATAGCCCTTCAGCTAATTTTTTTTTTTTTTTGGAGGTTGTTTTTCCTTGTATTTTCTCCCAAGGGAGAAAGTCTCAGAAGCTTTGGGAATGTGTTTGTCCGCTCACCCTTGTTAAGGAAAAGAGAGACATTAAGGAAAGAGGAAAATAGATTCTCTCCTATTGTGACAGAATCACCAAAATGGAGCTCTGAGCTTAACTTAATCTTGCTTAACTCCAGCTGGACAAGATCTATAATGAGGAGAAAGAGATAAGAGCCATTTTCCTCACTCAGGATGTGTAGGCTGGATGTCATTTACATAATTACCCTGAAAGATAAATGATGACTCTTCACCCACTGTAGAGACATCTATATATAGCATGACATATTGAATTGCTTTTATTTGCTATAATTGATAGTCTTTTGAGCAAGATCTCCCAACTATATTTAGCAAGTACTTTAAAAGCTACATTTACCTCTAAGCTATAAAATGAGCTTTTTGTTTGTTAAAAATTGTCTTCTAGTTATATGCATGTATTATATATACATATTAAGTGTATGTGACTGTTACAGTTGTATAACTCAGTGCCATAGTTAGATACTGGTGTGAGCTTGGTAACTGAATGCTCTGAGCTCTGGACATGGTTGTGAAAAATTAGTTGAGTCCTCAGTAAACCTGAAGGAAGTCATCTAATTGATACAGAGTTATCCAACCCATGGTGGATGGGACTAGTCTCTGGGCAGGTGAATAAGATGGAGGCAACTAGGTGAGAAAGTTGGCATCCTTCTGTATACTTGGCAAGACATGCTATTTGGCAAGTAAGGATTGTTCCTCTCAGCCTTTATTTGGATATGGTGGGGTCAGTTCCCTTAGCTCCTGGTGTTATTGTGGACTTTCCTGCCAAGCTAGATTAAGAATTATAACCAAACTATCATAAACCAAAATAAAATCCATTGTTTTCTTAAACTGTTTTGTCAGGAGTTTATTAAAAACTTTTTTGTTGGGAGTTTATTGGCAACAATGCAGAGTAGCTGCAACACTCATTATAATATTATCACTGCAAAATTGTGAAATCAAATCTAGAAGGCTTTTGGAAGATAGGTTTGGAGACACAACAGTCAGAAGTTTTGTCAGTGATCCACCAAAGTAAATAGAAACTTAACCAAAAAAAAAAAAAAATCGGATGAAACTTGGGAATTATGGGCTGTGAGGTGGGTGAGCAAATAGCAGTGCTTGTTGTGTAAACATGAGGACTTGAGTTCAAATTCCCAGGTGTGGTTGCTCACACAGTGCCTGTGACCCCATCACTGTTTGCCAGTCTAGCTCCAGCTTCCATAAGAGATCCTATGGCAAGGGAACAAGGAAAACAGTAATAGATCAGAACTCCCGATCCCCTCTGGTCTCTGTGTACTCACATAGAAATATCTGAGCATGCTTGTGAATATATTACACACACACACACACACACACACACACACACAAATATACAAAAAGTGTTTCTTAAAAAAATCTTTTTTTAACCATGGTTTTGCTCATGATAATTTTGTAGTTGTTATGTACTTGACTTATTTTTCAGATAGGGTCTCACTCTATATCCTAGGCTGGCCCAAAATTTATTACATAGCCTGAACTAAGCTTTGTATCCATGATTTCCTACCTCAGTTTCTTGAATGCTGGAATTACAGTTGTGAGTCACCACGACAAGCTTAAATGTTTATGAAATGCACAAATACTACAATAAACACAGCCTTTGAGTTTGAAAAAGACCTGGTATCTGCACATAGAAGTAGACCTCAGTAAGGCCGATGTAATACTGATGGAGGTGCCTATGGCCTGTTACAGAGTCAGAGAGTTGAAGTTGCTGGGAATACAAGACCACAGGGGTGACTCCCATGTTTTCCCATGTGATCAATTTATCTCGACAGATTTCTTTTCATTCACCTAAGTGCTTCATGTAAAAAATTTCACACACAAGGAAATGTGAAATTATGCTGTGTTCAAACAGCTCCTTGATATGTTAATTGTACTAGAACACATTTGTGTTTTTAAGTGAAGTGTTATAGCAGAATTGGTATTCTGGTAGCTTTACTTTTTAATTTCAGTAATTATGAATACATGCAGCATGGCTACCATAATTACCATGAATGCATACTGGCAAATATGTATTTTATTCACAATAGTTTTATGTAATCTTAAACATAATGCATAAAAATCAAAGCTACTGATAAGCTTTGAATCTGAGAAGTGCCCAGACACCCACATGCTGAGCATTTGTCTGCCAACTTGATGGGGTTTGGGCAAGTGTTTGGAGGCTGATGGCTCTTCTTCATCAGTGGATCGGTCTCTCAATGGCTCCATAATGTCAGACTGACTGGGAGATGGTGGAAAGGCGGAGGTGAGTCCTCGGTGGAGAACATAGATCACCCTAGGCACAACCTGAGAGGATGTGAAATGTTTTCTGCCTCTTCTCTTCTCTTTCTCCTTCCCACCTTCCAGAGGTAAGCAGCTCTGCTCCCTCATGGCTTCCTGCCAGATTCCTGCCTTACCACAGGTCCAGAAACAACAAGGCAAACACAGACAAATGTTCCCTCCTTTAAGCTGCCTTTTCTCTGGAATTTTGTCAGCAATTGAAAAATAATTGACATGAATGTCTAGTTTTCAGTCAGCGATTAGGGCAGGTGTTGTTAGGAGTCTATTCAATTTTTATTCCTGAACCCCGTGCTAGTCTTAGCAGCAGAACTTCCTTTTTCTTTTTGAGACATCACTTGACTTGGGCAATGAATACTAATATTTTCCTCTTTTTTTGCAGTTTCTTCAGTAGTAGTTTTCTGGAATAAGGGGTGAGTTATTGACTCTGAGAGCTTGTTCAGAGGTTCTAGTGGGGGAGCACAGCTACTCATATACCCTTGCCTGAAGAATAATCCCCCTCTATACTGCAAGGTTGTCCTTCTCTGCTGAGCATGCACCTTCAGAAAGGTTGCACATGAACGGTAAGGGAGGAAGGAGACACCTGCCTATTCAGCCAGAGCTGTTGAATGGACCCTGGAGATCAATGGGGTCACAGCCAAATTGCCCTCCATCTAAGTATTGTTTATGAGGAAATGTTTGCTTCTCTAATGAAAGGAACAGGAACAGCTGGCTTCAGCCTTCCGACAGACTTGATCACAGAACAAGCACAGCCATTCTACATCTATGAGAAAAGCCAAAGAGATCAGTGAATCCTTATGTCATTACATCACAGAACCAACACTAGTAGCCATCTATCCATCCTTAGATTTCTAGTTATTAGGGTAAAATTAAAAATTTCTTCTCCTTAAGATTTAGTTGGTGTTCTTGTGAGTATATTTCTGGTGAACTTAACAGATAGCAAGTAGTGTACCTGCACAAGATATTTCTTTTGTTTATCACATTTAGGAAGCCACTGTGTCAATCTCCAACATAAAACAAGATTCAGTTATACTGGAAATGAAAATAACCAAGTCAGAAAGATTTCTAGTGAGTATCTTATTGGAGCATCAGACAGGAGGAACAGGACCTCTAGTCTGTCTATTTATAAAAATATTTCAGTACAAGGATTTATACTGTATTTAGGTGTTTGATGGTATTTTATTTAGCAGAGGACACAAGCAGGTCTTGGCTCCTTACTAGAAGCAGCACTAGATAGTGAATCCAAGACTCCGTTTTCATCATGGCTTCATGATGCTTTTAGCGACATGAGTGCTCTAGGTGCCATTTCTTCATCTGGAAATGATAAGGCGAAGTTAGTCATTAGTACAAGTCACAAGTGGTTTGGGTTCTTCACTTAGGCACATGAAGAGTATTTTGCTGTCCTGTATTCTTTCAGTTTATCCCTGCATAAGTAACTTGCCTTGGTCAAAGAAATTAATATAAAGAGGTATATGTCAATCACATCTAAGTAACTAATATATTAAAAACACAGTATGGTTCTCCATGGTTTTCTTTCTGTCATCCATGGGAATAGTGGCTTCTCCTTCAGTATTTATCCTAGAATAAAGATAGTTCAGAAATGAATCTCAGTCACCCCAAAATGGATACAATTTGGATGAGGAAGAGTAGAGCTAATATTCTACTGAGATATAGGGCTTTTGTTGTTGCTGTTGTTGTTTTGAGAGAGATTCGCTAGTCCCAGACTAGCCAACAACTTGCAAGGTAGCTCAGTGCTGAACTTGTGATCCTCTTTCCCCAGCTTCCAAAATGTTGGGATTATAGGCATGCACCACCACATCCTGCTGGGGCTGCTTTATTATTATTTATTATTTCACTATATCCTAGAATATACTCATGAACATTATATGTAAATTTTTATAGATTTAGCCTTATATTTCAGGATTCTTTTTATTTTTCCATTTTCATATGTAAATCTTGAGTGTTCACGTGTTGTATGTGCATGTATGTACATATGAAGGCTTGAGGTTGCTATCGGGAATCATCCTTTATCATTTTTCCACCTTTATTTTGAGACAGGTCTTTAATCAAACCCAGAGCTCATCTCTGATAGGTCTAGGCTAGTCTGAATAGTCAGCTTGTTCTGGGAATTCCCAGTTTCTGTCTTCCAATGCTAGAGTTACAAGCAGACCATTGCAACCATCCAGAATTTTACATGGGATCTGGAGATCCAGACTCCACTTTTTTGCTTATGTGGCAAGAATTTTTACCACTGAGCCATCTCCCCAGACCTGATTTCAGAATTCTAGCACCAAATGTACTCTTAGGTGTACAACTCTTAATTTCAAAACAGAAATTACATCTCTTGATCATTGTGATGAGTAAATTAATTGGAGAAGGGAAAAATTGAAATGCATTTAATATAGAAAGCCAGGCAAGGAGTGCTTGGATTAGAGCAGTGAAATAGAGAAGAGGAAAGACGAGAAATTCAAACTGCATTATGAAAGTTGAAGTGACAGATCACTACTGGTTTCATTGGATGAATGAAGAAAGAGCAATGGAGAGTGAATTTGGGTGCTAAAACTGAATGATTTGGAGGAATTAAAGCACTACATTCTAATATAACAACAAAGAAGAAAAAGGAAAAATAAGTTTGGTGTGTTGTCAAGAATTCTCTTGACATGGAGATAGGCCAGGACACATATAAACTACGTCAGACAGCTTTAGGGTTTACAAATATGGGATCAACGTTTAGATATTAAAAAAATCAAATAATATTATTAAAGGCATAGATTGACGAAATCATTGAACAAGAAAATATTTCAGAAGAGAAAGATCAAGATCAAGCCCTTAAGATCTATAATTACAGAAGTAGATTTAGAAAAAAGCCCATCAAAGAATAGACAATGCCTTCGAAGCAGTCTGGAAGCAAGGTTTTCTAAAACAAAAGTGGATTTGATCTACAAATGACTAAGTAAAAAGAACCCTTTCAACTTCACACAATATTGAGCATTTATAAGATTTTCAGTGTCTTGGCAGGTGTGAAGGCCAAAAGAGGGTTCCATTAAAAAAGGTAAGCGGACCAGTGAGATGGCTCAGCAGGTAGAAGTGGCTCATTAAGATTGATGTCTTGTGCTTGAAATCCAGAAACCACAGCATGGAACAAGAGAATCAACTCTGGAGAGTTGTCTTTTAACCTTTAACATGTGCTATGGCACATGTGCACACACATACACTTATATGCATACATGTGCATATGCACACACCATGAGAAATAATAAGTGTGCAAAAAAAAAAAAAAAAGGCAAGAAAGTAAAAATCCCAGCACTTGGGAGGCAAAGATAGATGGAGGCAGGTCAACCTCGGCTATATAACCAGTTCTAGGCTATTCTGGCCTACATGAGAACTTTTCAAAAAAAGTTGAAACCCATGATTTCTAATATTTCTTTTCAAAAAAAAAGTTGTAACATGATTTCTAATATTTCTTTTTTTAATTTTTAAAAATTTATTATTTATTCAATTTTGCATGTATGTGTGTGTATGTATGTGTGTGCATGTGTATGTATGTGTGTGTGCGCATGTGTATGTATGTATGTATATGTGTGTGTGTAGAACCACCGGCGAATTCGGGAACCACCATGGACGCCTCCACCTCCTCCTTCTTTACTCTGTCCCGGGATTCACAGGCTCTGCCCTACCAGGACCAGAAATGCAGGCTGCCCCTGCTTCTGACAGGCGTCTAATACATGGGGTCTAAGATCCGAACTCAGGACCCGCCTGCAAGGCAGAGGCTTAACCCCTGAGCCACCTCTCCAGCCCCAATTCTAATATTTCTTAAATAACTAGGATAATTTATTATTATTGAACAAGTACTATATGTAAAGTAAAAATAGTGAGGAAAACAGAATAAGAGATGTGTTTTTCAAGATATCGAGCACATTTGGAAAATTTCAGTAATGTCCTTTAAATCACATTGCTAGTCAATAATGGAATAAAGGACTCAAAGTCAGGCCAATCTCACAGGGAAGGCAGTGTCCTTTGACACTAAACTACATTTAAAGTGCTCAGCGAGCTCATAGGAAATATGCAGCAATGTTCTTTGACATAAGCAATGTTCTTTGTTCTCCACTCATGAAATGCAGGGACCAAATTTTACAGTCTAGAAACAATTAGCTTTCCTTAAGATTAATCTAAGGACTCTCAGATTTTTACCAGTCATCTCAAGTGATTCAAGCACAGTACAGCTTTGGAAATTCCTGTGAGCATTCTTGTCGCCAGCATCTACCTCCTCCAGCTTACCCTGCCCAGTGCCTCCCCAGTTGTCATAAAACAGATCATATCATTGTTCAGATTTCATTGGCTTGATAGATTATTTCCTCCTGCATGTAGAAGGAGCAATAAAAAATCTTTAGATTTTCAGTCAACCTGTGTAGTTTCCAGTAACTAACTATTCTAGTTATTGACTACTGAATGATAAGTCAGTCTCCAAAACTTAGGTGCTTAAAATAATGATTGCCAGCATGTTAAGCCTCATAGTCCTGGGCTTTGGAGTTTGGAGGAGGCTCAGTCAGCTAAGCGTCTCCAGCTCAGGTCTCCCGTGCGGTTCTTGGCAAATGTTGGCTGGTGCTAGAAAAACAAGTCTCAAGAGTTGATTTTCTTTATTGAAGGGGGCCCTCTCCCTTTGACCTTGCCATGGGACCTTGTTTCAGGTTTCCTTCAGAACACAGTAGCTTGAGGGAAGCCATACTATAGAGTATGGTGACTTGGGGCTCCAAAAACAAGTGACTGATGAGAATGGGAAGAAACTCTACCAACCTTTTTTAAAAAGGCTTAATCTAGGAAGCCATCTTGTGTCACTCCCATCTAAGTCTCAAGCATGATCTCTACCTAAGTAATGGAAACATATTAATATCATATTAAAGGGGGCAGCAGCTTGGTGGTAGAGTGCTGAGTCCTAATGCGGGTAGAAAAAGGAGATCATATTAAATAAGATCTTACTGAAGGAAAGAAATTAAAGAAATAGCTATGATTGATTATCTTTTAAAACTCTGTCCAATTCACCCTGCCATTACAAACTCTAGATTCTATTCTCTTCTCAGATTGCTTTTTTTTTTCCAGCCATTACTTAACACATGGATTCACCTTCCCCATTCTAGTGAAATCCTACATATCATTGAACACCCAATTTTGATATCACCCCCTTTGTGGTAGTTGCCTCATGTCCCGTGAAAATAAGTACTAACTCCCTCCTCTGAAATCACTCTTCAGCATACTACTTCCATAGTAAAGGCAGCTCTTAGCATTCTGCAGCTCTAGGTAGAGTTGGGGCTCTGGAAGCTATTTGCCTTTAAAACCCTCATGACTAGCAACGGGGAGGTCAATAAAGGTTGTGAATGGAGTCTAAGCAACTTAAGATCATGTGCAGCCTACCACTCTCTACGGGGAGAGAGGCTTAGTGTCAAATCTCTCCAATTAGTGCTTTCTGTCCTGGAAAGAGAGAATACATATCTGGAAACAAAATAGAAAAGCAAAGAATAATACTTCCTCAATGATAAAATCATTAGTGCATGTGTGAGATGACCATGAAGCCAGCTCTGAGAGCTCACTATTCAACTATGAACTGTCCCTAGCGGCCTGCTATGGCGTACCTGTTTTTCCATATCCCCCACTGGGCTTCCTGAAAGCAGCCGTTTCTGTGCATGCACTGACCAAGCAGCATCATAACAAGTCTGTTAGCAACAATGAATGGAGCTGAGGATGGGAAGGAGGGAAACTTTCTAATGTTTTTATCGTCCTGACTGAGGTAATTTCCAGCAGTGACAGATGATCAGATTTGGGCCTTTGTCTCAGCTATAATGAATCATTTATTGCAAGATTTTTCAAGGCTGTGTTAGGAGGGGGAGGATTTATCTTGGAAGAGGAAACATCTTTGTAAGTGCAGGGGTCCAAATGCTTGTGAGCAACACCAGCCTCATACCCAAGAAGAGGTACCACTGGAATCTTTGAAAACCATTTACCAGCACTAGGGTCTAAGTACAATCATTGGATTCAATTTCCAATTATAGTTGATTTTCCAGAATTCACTTAATAGTGGCTCAGGAGCCAAATTCGAGCCAAAGCAGTTCAGACAGGAGATGAACTATTCTCATTTTCCAGAGAGAATTAGGAGAATTTTTTGTTTGCCTTCTTTCCAATTTATCCCATCTTTATTTCCTAAAATGTCATTGCATTTATATATATCTAACTTCTAGGTACGAGATAGAGAGATATAGCTAGCTTTATTTGGCTGTAAATAGCAAACTTCTTTTTTATTGCAAGTATGAATAATTTAGAAATGTTTAGTTAAGAAGAAAATCTTAATATTGTGGTTGGATATTTAACTGTGCATATTACAGTACTGCCTTTATATGCAAGATCATATGGTATGTACTCATAAAATACGGTCATCAAATTAGAAAATCGAGTTAATACAAGTGAGGGTCTGGGAAGATGGCTTGCTGGGTAAGAATGTTTGCTGAATATGCATGAGAACCTGATCTCCAATATCCCAGCGCATGTAAAACAACATTCTTGGCTCCATGCGCCTATAATATTTGTACTTTGGGGAATGGAGAAAGGAGATTCACTGGGCTATTAGCCTAACTCGTTTCACTGACAAACTACAACATAATGAAATAAATGTTAGAGCAGGACATTGATGTCCCCTCTGTCCTCTGTATATGTGTGCAGACGCATGTGTATAGGCCCCCATATACTCACATGCACATGCATACATATGCATTTACACATGCATACATATATTCACACACATACATATAAACATTCACATACAGACACACTCACACTTAAATAAAAGCAATCCTTTGTTCTTCCACTTTAATTGTCTTTCCCATTTTTTCTTTGTGCAGAAATTTGCTTGTTGTGAGAGCAGGACAGTGATTCTGAGTTATGTTTGTGCTTTTTAAGCTTGGAAGTAAAAAGTCATAGTTAGGGATGGCTAGTAGGAAAAATGTTTTTAATAAACGTAACAAGGACTCATGTATATTGCTTACGCGAAGAAGCAGTTTTTACAGCTTGAGTGACTTTGAAAAACAGATTGGCTGCTGAACTAGTCATTGACCTTAGCTTCATTACTTCTGAGCTTTCCCCATGAATCTTCCAATTTCTCTGTTGGCGTAGGATGAATTACACACACAGCCCCCCTGACTCAGTTTCTTCACCTTTCAAGGCTGAGCTTCAGATTGATCTCAGTATTTTGTGGAGCTGTATTGCTACTCCTTGTGAGAATACGATTAAATTCAAAATTACAGTATCCATGGCAACCATAACTAGGTCAGTTTGCACTTAGAGGAGCAACACTGGAGACTCTGTATGCTTTTCCAATCATCCTCTCTGTGTCTGCAAAACCTTGTTAGGCTGCTGAAAGCAGTTTTGCAAGAAAGGGACCCAGTAGCATCCCGGAGAGTTATTCTCTTATTCATTTGTGATCCACAGGCTCATAAAACTGTATGCAAATTAGATAATGCATATGTGATTTCTGCTTCCCTCAACATGAATATTTGAATAATAGTTTGGGCTAGTAAAAGTGCAGCTATTTCTTTTAAATATTGTGATTAATGTTCAATAAAATTAGCACCCAAAGAATTCTGTGAAAACATTAATGTGACTTGTGGACATCTTTCCACTTTGCTCAGTTAATTTTTTCCTCCGATAACATTTATTTTCTTATTAAACCAGGGAATATTCATAATTCTGTCCCACATATCATTCAAATATCTTTACCTAATATTATGTACTCCATGATTTGCCTTTTATAAAATCACTTATGTTCATATACATTTCACTTCACATATGGAAGCTTTCAAAATATAAACAGATTACAAACAGAAACAATGTATAGACAAAATATGCACAGCATTTTAGAGTTGGGTTTAGAGAGATTTAACAATCTAGAATGTTAAAAGCATATATTTTTGTTTACTGTTAAAA
This sequence comes from Typhlomys cinereus, assembly GCA_023101885.1. Taxonomy (NCBI): domain Eukaryota; kingdom Metazoa; phylum Chordata; class Mammalia; order Rodentia; family Platacanthomyidae; genus Typhlomys; species Typhlomys cinereus. The sequence goes on from JALPQD010000010.1 coordinate 541,408, forward strand.
TAAAACTATACAGATAATCCAATGATATTTGGAAACAGACAATAGTAAGAGAGGTTACACCTAACCACTAAAAGCAAGAGAGGGCAGCCAGACCACCTCCTCATGACTTAGACTTTTTCTACACTTAAAAAGAGGGCTAAACATACACAGCTCATGAGCAAATTGTGAATAAGACACTGTTTTGTCAAGTCTTGAGCAGATGATGGAATAGCTGGATATAAGCAATAGAAATTATCAGGCATAACTATGAATGTATTTCAGCTGGTAGAGTGTTTACTTAGCATGTGTGAAGCCCTAGGCTCAATCCCCCACACTGATAAAGGAGAAATGGTGGTTTGCATCTATGTTTCCAGTAGTTAGAAGGTAGAGGCAGGAGAGTCAGAACTTCAGAGTCATTGATTTCATGGTGAATTCCAGGCCATTCTCAAAAATGCACAACAAAATCAAGGACCTTTACATTACTGTAACAAAGTACTTCAGTGACTAAAGGTTATGCAGACATGTTTAGGCATACAACTCTGTGGAGATATATGACTGTGTACATATCTGGGAAGAGAGGGGATGTACAAGATTAGAAAGAAAGATTGGCATAACAATGTGTGTGATGATGTGGAAAGTCTCATGTGGTTGTGACTTTTGTCAAGGTGACCTGACCAACATGGGTCTATGCTCTTGAAGCATCAGTTTAACTGACACCCATTTTAATCTCAAGATGTGATTTATGTCATTTGCATCGTTCCTTCTGAAGGTAAAGCCAAGGTGAAAAGAGATGGTACCCAATCACTTGAAGTGCTCGCTTCCCAGTGCCTGCTGTTTGCTGGACACTGAAGAAGAAAATCGACAACCATTTCTCAGAATTCTGTCCTGAGGGCAAGTTGGCCCCATAACTTCAGCTAGTAATAATATAGATTGATCTAAATTAGGGCTGACCTTGCTGACATTTGGTAAATGTTGTGACCCTGGTTCACATTGTTTTTCATAAAAGAATGTATAATCTATCAAAATCAAATTGGATGCATACCATAATAAGGTTTGGATTTTCATCATTTTCTATAAATTAACTTTGCATGAGAGTGCCAGAGCTTTATATTATCCTGAAAAGTATGCATTGGAAATGTGTGGTTGGCATATTGCATCCTCTCCAATCTCTTACCTCACTGTTTCTGCTGTTGCCCTTCATGCATCAGGAAGCACGTAAACCAACTACAGGTAGGGTGTTTTCTCCACTGACAAGCATCAATTACCATAAAAATGTAGCAGCAGTGACAAAGAAGAGATGCATATCATTTTCATATTATCATTTAAGTAGCACCCAAACTTATTCAGGCATAGTCCAAGGTGATTTGAAATACTCATATTAAGTTTCTCTTTCTGGATCCCTCTAGCTTATTTCAAAGAAAATTCTGGGTGCTTCCTAAAAATGCTCCTCACTCTGTAATATTTTCCATGATCTGATAATATATTTGTCTGCTCTCCTATACTGAAGTTTATATCTTGATTCAAATTTTTAGTGTTTCTTAGTAGTAACCCATCCATTCACTGAATATTTTGTAGAAAAAACTTACTTCTATAGCTAATTTTACCTGTTATTGAATTCTCACAATTTTATGTTAGACAATATATTAGTCAGACTTATGGCTATATCAGAGTATCTGAGATAATCAGTTTATACAGAGGAAAGATTTTGGGCTAGAGAGAAGGCTCAGAGATTGAGCCTCTACCTCACAAGCAGAAGGTCCTGAGTTCAGATCCCAGGTCCACATAAAAACTCCAGGCAGAAATGGTAGTGGCCTATATTTCCAATCCTGGAAGGCGGAGCCTGGGAAACTCCAGAGCAAAGCAGAAAGGAAGTAGCCCAATCCAGGATGATTCCCAAAGTCACCTTTGGGCCTCCACAGGCACACACAGTGCCCTCTGGCGTGCACACACACACACACACACACACACACACACACACACACACACACACATAGTCAAACACACAGTCACACAAATGTAAAAAAAATTTTTTTTAAAGAGAAAAGATTTCTTTTAGTTCAAGTTTCCAGAGGTTTCAGCCTGCACGTAAGCAGACTTATTGCTTTTGGACCTTAAATGAAGATATCAGATGTCAATGTTTGGAAGCCTATCATGGGACAAACTTGCCTTGAAGCAAATGATGGAAACCAAGGGATAGGATATTTGGGGAGCGCTTAACATCCAAACTATTACAGACAATAACAAATCTCTGTGTTTTAAAGGTCTTTGTATATACTCCTACAGAATGATCTTGAAAATAAAAGCATAGAGATTAAATGCTAAAAAAAACATTGCTATTCATGATGAGCTGGATTATCAAAATAGGTTAATAGACAGATAAGCCTGATATAAGAAATGTCTCTTGCCTGGTCGAATGGATTTCTGCCATGAAAAGGTGAAGGGAAGAAGAATCATTTGCATCTCTTCTCCTGATTTACTTTGGGCAATGGGAATTTGCTGTTTTTGTATTTCTTTCTGGATGTTATAACCCTCACTAGTCACTAGCACATTTCTCAGGCTAAGTTCCATTTCTCCAAATTTACTGCCAGTGATCTTGGCTTTGACATCCTCACCTGAGTTCTAAGAGTGCATTAGATAATTCTAGCCTCCTAATTATTGTTCTTGCTTCCTTTGGGACCTGCACAATTTATCCTTCATAAAAATGAAGGAATGCTATGTCAAATGCAAATTGAGTATTATCAAACCCAACCCTGTCTTTCGTGGCCTTTGCTGACATCTCTAGTTGCATCTTATCACTCTCCTGGATTTGTCCAATCTGATGCACAGTGTATACCTCGATTCCAGAACACACACATGCATGCTTGAGTGTACGCGTGCAAAGAAAAAAAATTAATGTGCTGGTAAGATGGTTCCATAGGTAACGATATTTACTGCCATGCCCAAAAACCTGAGGACAATTCTCATAACCCATTTGTTAGAAGAAGATTTTAGAATTTCTAAAGTCTTGTTTAAAGTAATTGATAATTCATTTTTTCTTGCATCACATCAGGAGAACCTGATTTTGCTGAGACAGAATTAAAGTGAAGAAAGACTGACCCCTGAGTGATAGCTGTGAAGAGAGACAGATCTTTGCTCATTTGAATGTTGTCCTTTAATGAGATAGAAGAATGGCAAACAAACAGGTAAAGAAATAAATACAATAATTTCATGTAGTAAAAATCTATAAGCAAAGAAATTAGTGGATAAGCTAGAGTGTTTCAGGTGGCTTAGGAAAGTCTCTAAGAAGAGGAAGCATTACAGCAGAGCCTGAAAGATGAGAAATGACCACTGAGTGAAGACACGGTAAGGGGGATTAAAAAGAGAATAAAAATAAGCTTTCCATTGAGGAATAATCTCTTGTCAGGGGACTAGGAGGTTTCCCCACCAGCCCAAGAAGACACTGAGTGTGTGTGCCTGTGGAGGTTCAAAGATGACTTCAAACATTCCCTAAATAATATTTTAACTTAAAACAGAATAATAAAGAAATTAATCATCAGACTAGTAAGTTTTTCCCTTTCTCATTAACTTGTTCTTTGATGGCATGTAATTCACATACCTGGCTACAAAAAGGAGAAAGATTAAATTTTAAATGATTATATATTGTCTGATAATCCATTCATTTGGTTAGAATCCTGGGCAAAAGTGATCATGGGTTATTATTAGCAATGGCAAAGCTTCAACCAGAAAGGTTGAGAATGAAAGCCTGTGCCAGTAAAACTTGGAGGTGTAGCTGTTCTATTGAAACACTGGATTATTTTTAACCCCTGCCAGTCAGGACAGCCTTGAAAGCTCTCATTTTTGTTAGCAATGCAAACATTCCGCATTAAAGAAGAATGATGTTTCCACTGTTGCTTCCTGTCCCTCTAGAGAACAATGCCTTCAAGTTGGAACCAATACTGCACAGAATATTTTTTCTGAGAAGGTGTGATAAAGGCTGGAACAGGTTTGTTTTTCAAATAAAAATGCCTATTTTTGCCAATGTATACAACAAAACAGATAGTTGAAGGGATCTCAAAAACAAGTTAAATTTTATTATTGCTTTTTAGTTGGTAGAAACAGATCATTATTTGCTGAGTCCTAAAAGCACATTTTTAAAATCCCTATTAATTTGGTACAGTTCATTTGGATGATCCTGAAATACTAAGCCCTTTAACCTAGAGTTAGGAAGCTTGTGTGAGAAAACTCACAATGGCTTTTTATGTTTTCCAGGAAATCACCGCCTTGCTTTTTCCATCTGGTTCATTTCATTCTGAAAAAACGAGAAAAGCTACTCCGTAAGTGGATAACTGGATAAAACATACTCAAAACATAAATGGAGGCTTTGGGGTGCTCAATTCGATATGGACGGGTGCTAGAGTGGTGGGCTGTGTTGCTACCCAGCATTTAGAGAGCGCTTCCTACACAGGGGCCACTTTAAGTGCTGCTGGTGATCTAGCTTCAAATCCTTGAGAACTTCACAGTGCAGGTACAAGGTCTTCCTTGCTATACAGACAGGAATGCTGAAGTTAGTTTAAATAATTTTCTCAACCTCATAAAATTTAATAGTAGATTCAGAATTTAAACCCAAGTATAATTCCTCAACCTTCTACCTCCTCATTCACACATCATCACTTAACTTTATAAAGAAGTTACTTTCTCATTGTTTTGGCCAGAGTGGTTTTTCATCATTCTGACACTTTCTTTTTTACCTGTGAGAAGGAGGTACACAGTAAACAAAGGAGTAAATGCAGATTTATGGTCTCTGTGATTTTTTTCCACTGGTCACACATCTCTCACAGTGAAAGAAACGAGTTATTTTTGAAAAGCTAGAACTGCAACTCCCATAACTGTACTTCTTCCTCTGAGCACCTCTCTTTCTGTTAACCCTGTACTTAAAATCTATGTTAAAATGTCTTTCAATAAGTCCTTAGCTCTGCTTCAAAAAAATAATAAAATATAAGAACTTCACTTCAAAACTCAAAAAAGGAACTGTCGCCAGCCAAGACAAACTGTAAGAACCAATATCTACATAGCATTATTGACAGAGTCAAACTCTCTTTCGTTGACCAGTGCTAAATCTGTTAAGCTATGGTTCAAAAACTAATCCTTAAACCAATAACAATGCAATCTCAATTGTCTATCATAGAAATCTCTTAAAGTTTACCCCAATTTGAAAGTTTTAAATTCAAAATATGTGCTATCTTTAAAAAGTTGTTTACTTACAGCTGAAGCTAGTAAAATACTTGAATTTTGAATGCAAGCATAATTTCAAAAGTGTATTATTACAGTTTTAGTCTCTTTTTGTTCATGCTTATCCAATTGATTAAGACCCAATAGGATAGCTCTCTATGAGATAAGCAGGCACCTTCTTTGTATTTAGATTTGACTCACAATTTACAAAGATTAGAGGTGAAGTAATGAAAGCTGGTTAAACTATTAGTAGATAACGCTAATTCCCCAAATCCTGGCTTTGAAATTTATTACTTTTAATGAAATATGTTCATTTCAGACAGTATTGAAAATATGTAAAACAAGGTTATCAATACTGTTCTGTTAATTAAAAGTAAGGAGAAAATGTTAGACTTTATTTCCCAGGTAGCTGGGATTTTGTCTGAAAAACAGCCCAGGATGGGTTGGAACTCACTATGCAGCCCAAGTGGGCTTCTAACTTACAGTCATCTTCCTGCCTTTGCTTCTCAGCTGCTGAGAGTATAGGCCTCAGCCACCACCCCCTGGTGAGAGATCTTTATGTACGATCAGAGTGCAACTGGTCTCATTGTGTTCAGTGACAACCTTGTCAATTAACATGGGCCATTTGGAGAGATTTGTGCTTTACAATTTTTCTGTCATAAAGAGAACAAAGACCAGGAAATATGAGCAGCCTGAATCTATCCTATATATGTTAACTTTGTATTATTGCCATCTGCAACTGTGTTCGTGCGTGTGTGTGTGTGTGTGTGTGTGTGTGTGTGTGTGTGTGTGTATGTGTGTGTTATATGTGCACAAGAGAGTATTTGAGTGCCTGTGCATGTGAATACCCAAAGGTGACATCAGAAATCATCTTGGCTTGCTTTACCTCCTTATTGTTTTATTCTGAGTTTTCCCAGGCTCTTCCCTCTGTTCCCCCAGGGTCAAAATCACAGGTTGTCATCATAGCTACCTGGCATCTTTTACATGGGATCTAGAAAACTGAACTCAGATCCTTTTGCTTAGGAGACAAAGGCTTTAACCTCTGAGCCATCTTTCTAGCCCCTTGGAGGGTTCATCTTGATTGAAACACACAAAGCATTGTATGGTATCATACATGCTAGTAGTAAGAGGCTCATTAATGTTTTCCTGTTGAAACAGATGTTTGAAGAATGTGTGCTTGTGAGGAGGTATTAATAAAGCAGAGCTAATAATCATAGTTAGATGCTGGTGTCAACCTGGCAACTGAAGGCACTGTACCCTGGGCACAGTTGTGAGGAATTAGGAGTTGAATTAAACTCCAAGCAAACCTGTAAAAGATCATCTAATTGATGAGGAAGAACCAGACCATGGTGGATGGGACTAGTCCCTGGGCAAGATGGAGGAAGCTGGTTAAGGAAGTTGGCATCCTTCTGTATACTTAGCCAGACATGCTAGTCTAGTGAGGATTGTCTTCTCAGCAATCCTGTGGATTTGTGTGGCTAGCTCTCTCCTCCCTTGGTGTTGGTGTTCGTTCTCCTGCCAAGCTGGACAAGTAATCGACAATCATAATCCAGCATAAAACTCTTTGTACCCTGTAGCCCTTTGGTCGTGAATTTATCGGCAACATATAGAGTAACTCTGCTGATGTTTCTTACCATTTTGCTAAATGTTTTTATAGATTAGCAACTGGTCATGTCTGAAATAAATTTCATATTGTACCTTTAGTCACCAAAATATTGCTCTCCTTGTCATGAAACACACGGTAGGATTTCATCTCAAAGTATTGGGCAGAAGAATCGAATGTGTTAGAGCATGTCTATAATCTTGTCACTCAGAAGGCGGAGGCAGGAATTCTGGAGTTGGTCCATCCTGGGCTACACAGAGAGCTTCACTCTAAAAATCAGTGTTTGGCAAAAGAGAAGAACATTGGAGGTTCAAATGAGTCAATACCCTACTTTCTTCTTTATATACAAAACAATGTGTTGGGCGGAGATGAAAATCACCATTGAGGACACAGAGATGCATACATAGCATTCATTGCTATAAACAAACAAATTGGGGGGAGGGGCTTAAAATAGAGTGCCTTCATATCAGTGGGGTGGCCTAAAGAGAAGTAACCTGATATACCTCAGAGGCCTGAGCCCCCACAGCAGTAGACAAGCTAGAGTGAACCCGGGAGTCCATAGAAGCATACAGGCAGAAGGGTGAGTGTGAGTGGGAGGGAATGGTGAAGGAAAGGGAGTGAATGGGAGAGAAGAGGGAAGGAGGGAAAGAAGCTGGGATGAATACTCAATATGTTTGTAAAAGTAGAAAAAAAAAGAATTGTAACTTAATTAAATTTCTCTTTATCTGACACATAGAAACATTAAGTTCATATATATTAACGGGGTACCATTTGTATGCACACATACTTGGTGTTAGTATTTCCATCAAGTTGAATTATATTTGTCTTCTCAAATATTCACCAGTTAATCTTTCACAGTGAAAATATTCAGACCCTTTCTTCTAGTTTTGTGCACAGTGTGATGCATTTTTTTTGTTTATAGCCACCTTTCGGGGCTGTTGCTGAGTCGCCGCTGAGCCAGCCAGGGAAAGGAGGGGCAAAGTCAGAAGGAGCCTCGAGGCTTGAGGTCAGGGGGTGAGCAGCGTGGAGTCACCACACACCCCGGGAGTTAGAGTCAGGGGTCCAATCAGGTGTTGCTATCCCTCTGCTCCCGGGGACAGTCCACCGATCATTTAGCTGTTTACTAGGTGTCCATTGCAGGGGCAGGTTAGATGGCCGCTTCCATTGGGTTGTTCATCCCTCTACCTGCATGGTTCCTCTATTGGGACATGTCCCGTGGTGTTCAGGCTTATCCGTAGCCGGACCTCCTGCTTCGGACGCCCAGTCTAGGGCCTCCCTGAATCGATAGTGCCACATCAGGGCGATAGCACACCAGAAGCCCCTGCTCCTAAGTGTAGCGCAGCACCTGCTCATTACTCTTTCACTGTTACTCCTTCTCACCTGTGCTCCTGGTTTCTGCCCACTGCCATTCAACTTGCAAGTTCTGCAAGATCAACGTGAGAGTCTGTGGATTTGATTTCTGTAACTCAGGTGGATTTTTAAAAATTTTTAAATCAAATTATCCAGACTGTTAAAAGATCAAGCTTTCCTATTCTGTGTACTTCATCAGTGTCTATACTGATTTAAGTGTACTATGAGCAATATATATTATATTCACAACGACAAAATACAAACAGAAAGACCCAAAGATATAGAAATGAAACTTAGGACAAATAATACCCTGAAAAAGTGTATCACAAATGTGAAAAACAATAACTTTGTAACATCTTGATGGCAAAAGTTCAAGGAAATTGATGAAGATATATATGAACCCACGATAATAAAATATGAACAAAGGTCATAAGCAGACATTTCATGGAAAAAAAATTAAAGTTTTTTTTTTCCTGCTACACCTGTGCTTTTTAAAAGAAAAAAAAACAGTAATGTTTCTCTGGGAAAGGCACATTTCCTCTCTTTATGTGAGTTTAAGAACAAAAGTGATCAGGATTCAATAGGTTGTTATTGGTGATAATAGGATGTCACTTTCAGAAGAGTGATGATTGTATTAGTCAGGGTTCTCCAGAGCCACAGAATCAACAGACTGAATATATAAAAAGGGAATTTATTGAATTGGCTTACTAGGTATGGCCAAGGTAGTCCAACAATGGCTGCCAGTAGCTGCTCAGTCCAAAAGGCCAGTAGGGGACCGCTGAAGGTTGGAGGATTCCTGGAAAGTCTTCAGTCACGTTGAAGACTGGAGGGCTGGACAGCTGGAGGGTCTAAGAAGTGAAGAAGCCAGATGGCAGTAGGGAAGAAAGTTTTCTAGCACAGCTTCTAATCATCTTCTGTTCTGTGGTTCCTTTTATCTGGTCTGCTACTGCAAGGTTCCAATCAAATCTAGGGCTGGTCTTTGTATTATAGATGTACTGATCCAGATAATCTCTTTAGGTCATCTCACAGCTGATCTTAGTTAATGCCAGGTGTGGTCAAGTTGACACCCAAGACTAATTATCACAATGATACTGGCCAGATTTCTGGGGAATTGAAGAGACAGATGTGGGGGGTAAATGGTGAAGTATAGTCCATTCAGTTAAGTCAAGAGAGGAGTAAAACCAGTCCATAGCAGGAATTTTTTTTATTTCTTGCTGTTCTGTTAGCTTATCTTTACCCTGTTCTGAAGAAATCATCAGTATAACTCACTCCTATGGAACTATTAAATCTTAAAAAGATTTTAATTGACACATAAATATTGTACAAATTAATAAGGTTCTGTATCTTTTTTTTGAACATGTATACATTGCATGATGTTCAGGCAGAGAGAGAACTTGTAAATTCATTGTCTGAGGGATAAAGGGACCGATGGAAGGAGGAGTGAGAAAAGCAGGATGGGGTGTGAGGAGAAAAATGCTACACATTTTCGCTTGTATGCAGGAATGAAAGCTTGAAAGAAAATTTAAAATGAAAAGCATTCCAATCCTTTCATGTAGCTTTCTGAAGTGCTGAGAGCACAACTACAAGTATTCCATTGAGCAGTAGAAATTGCACTGAACTGTAACTTAGAACCCATTTGATTAACCTTTCCCTGTCTCCTCTGTCTCTTCTTGACCTTCGTAACTGCCATTCTACTCTTAACTTCTAAAGATTTTAAGATTCTGCCTGAGTGACATCTTACAATATTGTTTTTCTATATCTGGCCTATCTCATTTAACATAATCATTTCCAGGTGGGGGGAGACTTAGGTACAGATAAGTGTTAGGAAAACAAGTGGTGGGGGGTTAATTCTAAGATACACTACTCAGAATGGAAGTGACAATTTAGTGAATTCTCTCCTAGCACCTTTTATGGAATATATTTTATATGATGAAATGTGGTATTTCTCTGTGCAACTTGACATTATTTCTGTCCCGTTTAGTCCAAGCTCATGGTTTTTCTACAATAGAATTCTCTCAAAATTGTTTCATCTTAGATAAAGCTTATTTGAGTTTGCTTCATTAGGCAAAAACTGTATACAGAAAAAAAAAACTTTTCTACCTAAGTTGATGCTGAAATTGTCTTTTGTGTGTGTGTGTGTGTGTGTGTGTGTGTGTGTGTGCGCGCGCGTGCTTATATATGTGTGGGTGCATTGTGTGTAGATGTGCACACATGCATAACAGGTGTGCATGTGTAGTCCAGGTGTCTTTCTCTATTGCTTTCTACTTTACTTATTGACACAAGTTCTCTCATTAAACTCAGAGGCTTCCAATTTGGTTAGTCCAGCTAAATTTCCTCAGGGATGTCCTGCCTCTGCTTCCTGAGCACTGGAGTTGTAGGGAAACTGCTACATTGCCTAGCTTTCATGTGGGTTCTCGGGATCTGAACTCAGATCCTCAGACCTGTGCAGCAAGTGTTTCATGCACTGAGTCATCTCCAAGCCCCCACTATACACAGTTTATAATTCCATATCCCCCAAATATCTTCCAAAGACTTCCAGTCACACTCCATTTATCTTTAGAATGTTCATTACCGAGGGTGACCTGAGCATTGTATTTCCTTTAGAGTATGATATTGTATACATTCAATAATCATATATCATACATCTTATTCTCCATGGTTATATGGAAAGCAGCCAGCACTACAACATAACCAGTTCCTATGTCACCACCTATTTTCTAAAAATCATTCAAAATACCTGTTTCCATGCTGTAACCTCTCATTTAACCACCTCCAAGACTCATGTAGTAAGTCAGACATTTCCAAATTTTATCCTTACAAGTCACATGTTGGGACACTGGAACATGGGTACTTTTCAAATTTCAGCATTTTTTCCTTAGGATACTTAGATATAGAATAACTGGGTCAAAGGATATTAATATTTTAATTGCTTGATAAATTTTGCAAAGCTACTTCCAAGGGAGGCTGAATCATTTTTCACCTTGCTGTCTTTCTCACTTCGGGCTTATTACTTATCTCTCATTCCTTCCAGAATCTTCCTGCTTTCAGTCTCTCTCAGGTCTCCCTGCTGTGTTGCTCTTTCCAACTAAATGCTTGGTCGCCACTTTCTTTCTCCCACAAGACAGACAAGAGAGCCAATGCCAGCCTCTGCTGCTCCTATTTCCCCCAGTGTAGAAAATACATCATATACCTTACACATTTTCTGTCTTTTGAACGCTGTGCTTAAATAAAATTTTATTTTCTCATGAAATGAGATCACCTTCAGCCAGTCATAGTCTGTGCTCACATGTCTACTTTTTTTTTTTAAGGAAGCAAGGGAGATTTATTTGACTTCTGATTCCAGAGGAGATATAGTCCACTTATCATGGGAATCACAGAGCAGGAGGCATGGATGAAGGCTGCAAAACAGGACTGTTTTCTCAACAGACATGTCTATTTCTTGAACAGACATGTGAATATTTCACACTAGGATCAGGACACAGTATTCCTTACATACTGTTGGCCACAATCTTTCCAGTGTCTGCTTTGACTTGATTTTCCAAGGGTTGCTTGCTTGAGTGCAGCTGTGTCATTCCAAAGCCTGCAGGTTAGGTCCAAGGACAATTTTGGGTGGTGATCCTTCCCTTCTATCCTCCTTGAGGTCTCCTGTTTCGTCATTGCTATTTGGCCCATAGGCTCCTGGGGAATCTCCTGTTTCTGTCTTCTATCTCACCTGGGCACAGTGGGCTTACAGATGCATATTACCGTGTCTGGCTTTACATAGAGGTTAGGGATCCAAACTTAGGTTTTCACACTTACACGGCAAGTACTTTTACCCACACTGATCCATCTCCCCAACTCCTCTGTGTCTGTCTTACTAACTTTGCATAGATCTGTGAGTTTTAGAAATAACTGAGCTCAGTCTATTACTAATCCATGGAATGATACCAGCAGAAAAATATTGGTCCAAACCTCAGAGATATAACAAATGACAGCTTAGGCTTTCATGTAGCCAGCCCATTGGAAGGAGAGGGACTAGAATAACACCGTAACAGAAGCGATTTTTCTTCTGTAGGGTTCATTTGGAAGGTACATCATCAATTTCTCAGTGAAATATGATAAAATGATTGGTCTTTTCTTATGTCCTTTGTAAATGTCAAAATTCACTAATAAAGCATGATGGTTTTAGTCATTTACTATCAATAACTAACGTCACAAAACAATAGATGAACAAGAATTATGACCTCTTTGTAGAGAAGTCAAGTCTTGTAAACCAAACAATTCTAAAGTAAATCTTGCTCAAATATGAATGACAGTCAAGATTGGTTTATGATAAGAAGAAAAAATTTCTAATTAACATATACAGTAAAAATAAATTTCTAAAGGAAATATTTAAATCCTTAAGTATCTGTACATGAGTAACAAAACTTAAAATCCATTTTTATTTGAAAGAAGGTTTTTTTCATTTTACAATTAGGAAGATTTTTAAACTAAGATAACAATAAAAACGGATTTATAATATGCTTCTAAAGAACAGAAAAAGAAGTCACTCACTATAATGGAAAGCAGTAGGAAAAAGATGTCTGTAACATTAAAAAGAATATGAAATAAGCATATATAATGAATTATTTCTTAATAGTTGAAAAACACCTAAATATTTCTCTTCAACTATAATACACAGAGGCAATTGATATAAGAAAGTCACAGAGGTAGAGAGCAGATAACAACCTAGGAATCCTTTTTTTCTTCCCATGTTGCTTGAGACAGGGTTTCTTTGTTGTTTGTCCACTATAGACCCCAGTCTTCCAGGGTCCCCATATTCTCATAGAAGTGCTGAGATTGTAGTTGTTCTTGTTAGGCACCTGGCTTTTACATAGGTTCTGGGTTTCGAAGACTGGTCCTCATGCTCGTGTAGCAAAGGTACTGACTCACTGAGCCATGTCTTTATTACACAAAGAGCACGTTATTTAAGTAGATCAGTGAACAATAAATAAAAAGTAAATAAAACAATGGAAGGATCCTTGTGGTACAATTTCTTCTCACACACTTGGCAAATAATGAAATATGTAGACTTCCGTGGGCATGGGTAGAATAGATTGGCACACAACATACACAAAGTTGCCACTAAAATTAAAGAAGTCCAATACAAGTGGCCTGATACAGACAATGAGGAAATGTCAATATAGACAAAGACTCAGTACTTAGGCAGTTGCATAAGAGGACAACTACATGGGTTAGGGTGCCTTTGATTGTAAATAATAGAGGCCAACTTAAACCACTTTAGGGACCTATTTATCCAAAATAGTGGTTGCTTCTGTAAATACATGTGAATGCGATTGATTCAGTACACACATACACACACACACACACTAAAAAAAAAAAAAAATCACCCAATTTATCAAATTCCTTTCCCTCAGTGTGCAAAGCCCATCTACTTTTCCATCTACTGTTGGCGCCCCCTCGTGTTAGCATGGATTTCGACTTTGAACATAAAGTCCCACCCCCAGTGAGCAGTCCTAATCTGTCAAGGGATTCACTGGGTCAAGCTATGGGAAAAGGAGCTCATTGTTCTATCCTTAGAATCCTTACTGTCTTCAGAAGTATATATGTGAGTTATTTCCCAGTCTCCTGCTTATACAGTTACATACACCTTCTTTACTGACTTAGGAACAATTTAAGAAAAAAGCGCAGAAGGCAGAGACTAGAGAGCCTGGAAAATTTCCAAATAAAATCACCCAGGTGAGCCAAGACTGCATTAGCTATTCAAATAATAACAAAGAAGAATCCTCAAAGTTAAATATTTTTGCTATACATGAACAAAAAAGGAGACATGAGAAACTCTCTTGGAAGAAATAAGGACTCTCTGGCAGATTAAAAAGTAATCATTTTGCAAATGGGTGACTGACCCCTCCCTCACTGAGGTTTCCTACTTTTATTACCTCTACCCTTGAATGTGCTATTATAACAAGACTCCAGTTTAACAGCTTTTTATCTCTGACCAGGGGGTGACATACAGTGCCCATCACGATGGAGTGAAGGGCATTGCAGGAGCAGCAAAACTGCAAAAGAAAATCAACAAACCACAATCCAGAACTTCAGAGACTCTATATCAACCACATAGAACTAGACCAGCCTAATCTCCCTCCATCCTGAAGCTCAGGGGCATTTGCGGAAGAGGGGGCGGTAAGATTGTAAGAGCAAAAGGATGGGAGGAGCAATGATTTGCAAGATTCTCCACGCTAGTTAGGGCCGAAGCAATCATAATAGGACTTTGCATGCCCTGTGCAATGTCCAACACACTATTGACCTCACAAAGTCTAGCATCAGCTAAAGGCACCAAGATCCTTGGAGGCAAGGGATTGACAGCCACAGTAGTGTTCCTATGCTTAAAGGAAACACGGGAAAGGGTACAGGGAAATGCCACTGGGTCCTTGTACGTCATCAGAGAGGAGGACCCAGAGGAGACTTAGGCATACACAATAAAGGACTCTCTGGGAATTGGGGGGGGCACTGGGGTATGAGGAGGGAGGGAGGGGGAGCAAGGGGTTGGGGGGGGGAGGAGGGAGGGAGGGAACTGGTCTACCTATTAAGTTTGTATGAGCAGAAATAATAAAAAATGTATTAAAAAAAGAAATAAGGACTCTTTCTTTACAAGCCTCCTTTTTTGTTACAGTATATATATATTTTTGGCGAATTTAGGTTTTTATTAGTACATTGTACTATTTATACAAATCAGAAACTTATTTAACAATTACTGAATTATCTACATATATACCTTTATTAATTATTGTTCCAGTAGTTTTAAAGTTGAATTAATAGGGAGAAAATTCAATTGTAAATTGAATCAATATAAACAAAGTTACTAGGTAACTTTATATCGCTCTAATAAAACAAATATAGAACATACACTCTTCGATTAGAATAGTGTTCTGCAACAATATTTATAAAACCTCGGATACTACTGTAATTTTATATGAAAATAAGTGTATTTTTCAATAAAGCATTTATAAATTTGTCTTTGTTTAGTCATATCGAAAAAGTACTTAGTTTCTTGCATAAACGACAAAAAACAATCATTTATTGGTTTATTTTCTCTACTAAACACATTAGTTATTCGTCATTTAGATAGCTGACTTCATTAGAAACTATTTTAACACTTTTTCCTCCCTCCTGACATAAAAATACAATAATTTGCTTAAAAAAAAACTATGAACAAGCACTCTGGTTTCCTTCTATTTTCTAGTGTTTCTTGGTTCTCAGATAACAACAGTAAGACAGTAGGTTGAAGACAATCTTCCACTTGAAAGTGCTGAAATCTACTCTCTTTACCTTTCCTCTCTTTGTCCTAACATATATACAGCTGAAACCACCAATTTGAAAACTATTAAATAAATCTCTCCATTCCATTCCATTAGTTTAAGCAAGTGCAACTTACCTCTAGCATAATATTCAGAAATATACTTTATGCCTCAAGGTTCACAATCATTTGGAGTACTGAACTAGATAACTACCCCAAGCCACTGGTGACAGAAGGAGCGTATTACATAATGAGCGTTTCTGCCTTTAGAACCCATGCACACACGACACTGGCTGCAGTCTGTTCAGTGGTTTACTCTTCAGGCAGTCCTCTGCCATTAGTCACCTTTAACTAGGCCAGAGTCCAGGAGGGAAGTGCACGGGGCACCAGATTCCTCATCTCTTAAGTTGCTAGTGTTTTTTCTTCTTTACTGAAAAGTTGTACTGTACTGAGCCAGGCTTTACCCATGACAGGCCAGCAACGTGGACACTTTGATTGTGCTGTTCATCAGACTGCTGCTGAGTCAGCATCTTTTCTCTGGCTTCGTCATGTACAGAGGGATTCCATGGAGAAAAGCTAATTGCATAGGGGTCTTCTATTTTTGGCTGGTCAAACAAACGAGCAGTACATATTTTAACACTATCAACCACTTTACTTTTGAAAAGTTGAATGTCTTTTTCATACAGTACCGCAGCCTCTGGATTTAGGGGTTTGTTGTGTCGATCTTGTAGAAAACCCTCCTCGCGTACATCAAAACCTGCCAAATGTGATTATGGTTCCGCCTCCATTTTGCAAATGTTCTCTTCACATCTAGCGGGTGAAAGACAGGGATATCAAACACCAAGCGTGGACAGTCGCCGTCTGGATAGTTATCAGGGATATAAACTATAAACTTGAACACACCATCCTGATACAGCCCATGTCGTATGAATATTACTCCAAACCACATTAATGCAGAGTGGTAAGATGGCTGTATGTAGATGCCTGGTAACTTCTGCTTCACAACCAAGGTAAATTCTGCAAGAAGCGAGTACTCCAGGTAGAAGGGCCCGTAAGAAGCATGTGCGCGGTTTGCTGACTGCGCTGTGGCCGGGGAAGGAGACGTGGGCTTTGTTATAGGCAGAGCATTCTTGGCAGCTGTTTTTTTTTTTTTTTTGGTCTTCTCTTCACCATCAGATCGTTTATGCACGGGGTCTGCAGACATGCTCCACAACGGGTTCATAACGTGTATGTCCAAGAAATTTTGTGGTCTGTGTCATCAAACTCTTCTATTCTCAGCATTCAAGCTGCCTGCTAACGAGGCCGCGCGCCTTACTCTGCGTCCTCAGTGCGGAGCTCCCGGCTGTCGAGCACCGCGGCCCGACAGCATCTCTAGCTCGGCTCCCACCCGGGCCCTGTCCGCTGCTCCGCTACAGTATATTTTTAGTATGTAGAGGCTCTAACTGATAAACTCACAGACATCTCAACAGAATGTCAAAAGTTCGACATTTGTAAGAAACAAAATAGTATTATCTTCACAAATACTAGCAAATATCAAACTCATTTTTGAAATTTGTACCTTATTTTTTTTGTTTTAAAATATTTATTGAGAGAAATAGATCTTTAGTGTATAGTTTGTTTATATAAAGTCAACATTCTTAAGAGTTTTTCGTGTCTTAGTTGGAGCTTTTTGGCCTTCGAGTGTACTTAACATATTTTCTACACATTTCATTCTTTATAGATTTTAAGGGTTTTTAGATTTTAAAACTAAATTTAAGAAACCATGCATATTTCATACACTATTTAGACCAAAGAATTGTTCGTATTTTTTAAAAAGTTATAAGAAGATTGAACTCAAATAACCTACACCCTAAATTTTCCATGTTCCATTTACTAATAAAGAAGCACTTGCTCAATATTGTATATTGCTTACTCTAATTAAGTCAGATTGTCAGATACTTCAGTAAATTATCTCTATTTTAAAATTATATCTCTCAAAGGTGATCTTGTCACTATTAAACTTTGTGCTATATGCAATATAAACCAAAAAACTTAATTTTCAAACTTGTTCTTTTTGGCTGGATATCTTAACCACAAAATTATATATCTGTATATGCACATATGGTATACTATATGTTAAATTATCATTTTAAGTAACGTATATTAGCAAATATTTAGCCAAACTTTCTTACAAAGACTTAGACTTCAATGTCTAAACACGGTACTAAACCTATGAAACCCTGAAACTCCAAGTAAAGTCTACTAAAATATTAAGAAAAAGAACTCTAGGTTAAAATCTGGAGTTATGCAGATACAAAAGTGCTTAGCATGACAAAATTACCAAAATAAAAACATTTTGAAGGTTATTTGGTTCTAGCAATATTATTCTGTACAGTTGGATAATTTAACATTTGCATTTGAAATTTATATTAATGACCCCTTCTTAACAAGTTAAAAAAGCATGCAGAAAATAGTTCAAACTATAATTTGATATTTTTATATTTTTTCATCCCAGTACAGCAACATCATCTTAAATAACTCAGCAAAAGAGTACCTGACTATTCGACTCCAGTAAAATACAATACTTAAATAGATTCCATAGCTCCAACAAAATACAATATTTAAATAGATCCCATCATTTCACACATTGTTTGCTATTCCAAATCCTAAAACAGGCTGCCGACAAACTGGACAAGTACAGTTCTCTGACAGCCATCGATCAATACAGTGCACGTGAAATTCATGCATACAAGGTAACTGCCTGAGCTTGTTTCCAGTTACATAGTCACTGATACAAACGCTACATATTTTACCTAGTTCATTATCAATACCATTTTGCTCATAGTTCCTGGTGGAAAGATTGTCAATCTGCTCTTTGGTTAAACCACGACTTAGATCACCATCACCTTCAAGGCGAAGAATAGGTAATGTTCCTGTTTCAACCAAACTGTTTGCATTTTGCAACTGCCTTCTTCCTCTGTTTTCACTGTTTTGGGCCTGAGCTGATTGGTCTCACTTACATCTAGCATATCAATATTGTTTTGTGAAGAAACTTCACTGTGCTGCCTGTGGTCATTAACTGTACCTGAGTTATTCGGTTCAAAGTGCATCTCTTGTAAATTCTGGCTATTTCTCTGATTCTCTGATTCAGATTCAACCTCCATTAGAGAACTCAGTTCTTCAAACCCAGTCATTATCTGCCTTAAAATAGACTGAAGCGCCACTGAAGATTGCTCAACAAGCTCATTCTCAGAATTCTTCGAAGAGGAACTGTTATGGTACTAACATAAGTTCGACTACCTGACTACTCCAAACGAGAAATAGTTCAGTGAAAGCCCCCACTATTATTTCCAGCTGTATTTTCAGCTAGCCCTACTCTAGATCGTGTTCTACTTGCAATACTATCCTGGTCTCTATTTTCTCCAGGATGAATCCTTCTCACTTGAAGGTCTAGAGTAATTGTTGGATGTCGATGTACAGCTGATGAGACTCTGCTCGATTCTTCTCCTTCTTCTACTGTTATTCTTGACACAAGTCTTGAATTAGTGAATGGGGGATATGTGGTACCTCTGCCATCTCTATCACAGTCTAAAAAGTTTCGAGATATGCCTCTCCTTCTACAGACCTTCTAATGGTTTGCTGTAAAGGTCTACTTTCCCTATGGGAATTAGGATAAACAGTGCCGCTATGTCTATGAATTGGCGAACGACTTTAATTACTGAGAACAGTATGTAATCTTATTGGTTCTAATCTTTGGTTTGTGTTCTTCACTGTGACATTAGTTCTAGCTCCATTTTCCCAAACATGTGCAGCTCCAAATCGTTGCCTCTCTCTTGGTCTGAGATCACTCCCACCCAACTGGTTTGTGTGACTACTGAAATTAGTACGAGGAGCACTCATTCTAGGAATGCCAACTATTCTCCCAATCCCATTTCTTAGTCTTCCCAGTGTTGGGAATGACCTTTCCACTGAATTCTGCCCCTTTGAACTTGGAATATTAGAACTACCACCACTGAAATTTGATGAGGTCTGACTTCTTGTTCGACTGGCCACGGGACTAGTGGATCTTTGTTGACTATCATCTCTGCTATTATCTAACTGAGAAATGTCCATAGGCTCTTCTCCATGAACTTCAAATCCTCTGCTGTCATGATTTATGTGGACTTCCAAACTAAACCGAAATTCTCCATTGTTTGGGTTTGACTCACAGCTCTCCAAGTTTGATTCCCATTTTGTCCACTTCGACTGGCATTTCTTGTGCGCCAAAAAGTGTTCAGCCATTCTAGCAGAGACTCTTCATTTACACTTTCTCTAGGTATTTCTGAATCTCTGCCACTTGTCCCATTTCTTAAGTCAGGATGAGATGCTAGTTGTTCCTTTACTCCATCTAGCCGTTGCTGTAGTTCTTCTGATGTTATTTCTCCAGGGGTACCTAAAAGATTATAGTCTCTCATTAGCTGATAATCTTCATCGTTGAGTTCATCAATAAACTGATAATAAGCTTCTTCTCTGTGGAGACACTCCTGCTGCCACCTTCTCTCATTTTCATGCTGATTATGGTCTTGAAATGAGACTTCTTCACCACTCCCACCTGATACAGATCTAGACTGATTCATATTGATGGTCCTGGATTCCTTGTTTTCCTTTCAATGTGCTTTTTAATACATTAATGATATCCATTCTTCTGTGGTTTATGCCTCTTCTGAGAGTTGCCCATCATGCCAGCTCGCGGTGGCACTGCGGATTCTCGGGCTTCGACAGCAACTCCAGCAGGAGACAGATTTCCCCACTCGGAGAAACTAAATGGGCCCCAGGGCCCGACCAGCCTCTTCCCAGGCTGTACCTTATTTTTTCTTCTGAAAGTATTGTCATGAATTAGCTTTCATAATTTTTGAGTAATTTTCTATTCTGAAAGTTAAAACCATGATTTATATAATTCTTAAGTTACTTGGAAATTTATCAAGTAATTAAAAGTATATGTATAATAAGGATCACTTTTATCTTAAATATGAAATCATAACTAAATGAAAGATAAAATATTGGTAAATAATTTGTAGTATACTTGGTAAAACTAGAAACTAACTAAAGAAGCAAGCACAACAATCGAGAAACTAAATTATAGATCGTGAAAATATATAGTAGATAGTTACAGAAACAATGACTGGTACTTGTTATTAATATACTTAAAATTACAGAACTTAAAACTATGTAAAAGATAGACGGGAACAATAATATGGTACTTAATATTATAATACTTTAAAATGACAGATTAATTGCCACAATTATAAGGACTATTATCATATTTACTTTTGAATAAAAAGAGGCGAATGTTATCAAGAACAAGTTACAAAAAGTGCAAATTACTAAGAAAAGCATAAAAAGATGCTATGATTGACAACTAATGAGAAAAAGTAAATTCAAACTATGAGATTTTTTTCTTGGTAACTATTAAAACAAGTGATAAAACTAGCCATTTTAGGAGATGCTAATGTACTTAATAAAATTCTATTGAAAGCAATTTAGAAATATATATTAAATGAAGACACATTCATAGTTAAAATCTTATTATTTTATAATAATGTATATAATAATATATCTAGAATATGGATTCTGCTTATAAGAATTTTAATGAATACATGGTTACAAAAGGTAGACATGTTTGAAAATAAGTTTTATTGCATGTTTTTAGTAAAATGTGTGAAAAAAGTGTTACTGAACTTCCTTGTCCACCAGATGAAAGTTAATTGAAAAGCACAGATCATCATTGTAATATACTACATGATTGTATAAGGATAATTTATTTCTATACATACTGACAGAAAGTGAAATATTAATAATTAAAATAGAAAACATGGCACATTTTTGTAAAGCATGTTCTATAGGGGTTTGAAAATCCATTAAAAAATTCTAAGAATGTAAATCAAGCAAAATCTGATTTAAAGGTAAGATTATGAAAAGACAATACTTTAAAAGGGAAAAGAACTCAAGTGGCTCCCAGTTCCTCAAGAGACTGAGTAAGGTCAACCCTGATTTGTGGGAGAAGATGCTTCCTCAGGGGTCTACCCACCAATATATGGTTCACCCACCAGCAAGTACTCAGGCACATGCCATCAGAGGCAACCAGAATGAAAAACAGGGGGCCACTCATGTAAGAAAAAAATATATATAATAGAAGAGAGACTGTCAGGGAGGAAGAAGAGTTGCAGTGGGAAAGGGGAGGAAGATGAGACTGGGGATTAAAATGTGAAACTATCATAAATTCATTGTATTCAAATATGAAATAGAAATAATCAAAAAAGAAAATAATGTTTTCCTCTTTGATTATTCTGTATCATTTAAATTTTCACAGTGGGTGCGTGATATTTTCATTACAAGAAAAGCACATCACTTTTTGACTTCACTATATGATTGTATACATTTAAAACAGATAATATATAAATTTTCAAGAAAAGAAATTAATGCTGCTCAATTAATGTTACTAAATAATTCTTGTCACTATATTAACTTACATCCTGCCAGATTTCACTCACGGCTACAGAGTGACTCAAAATCATTTGAATATTTATTTTGTATAATTAGGTAGAGGGAGTATTATAGACGATGTATAAGGTTTTATTAGACAATAGTAGAGTCTTTTAAGTGAATGATCAGGATTCAGAAAGCAGAAGACCCCCCATCCTAAGGCTTTGGGAAGCTTGCCAAAGAGAGGGTGGTGAGATTGTAAAAACCTAAAGAAGAGAAGGTTCATTGTTAAATAAGACATAGCTAGTCTATGGTGTGCTGATGTTGAAAACTTTTAGGGATCATTCCGTGTGCTCTTCTGACACAGCAGGTGAACCTCTGGGAGGCGTAGCTGAGCCTGGAGATAAGTTGGCAAGTGGTAATCCGTGTGGCCTGTCCATCAAACTGGCTCCAGAAGGACTGACACCAGGAACTGTAGGAAGAAAAGAATCTCTGAGTCTTTGCATGTTACAGCTTGGGACTGGAGTGTCCCCCAAAATTTCTGTCCTCAGCTTGGATCTGGAGTAACTCCCCTCCCTAGCCTCTATCCTCAACTTGATTCCAGTGGAAGGTAGTAGAAACGTTTAGGAAGTGAAGGCTAGCGAAAGGTCTTAGGTCAATGGAGGACATGCCTTTGAAGGAGATTGTGGTTCACAGGTCTTCCCCTCACCCTCCTTTTAAGTTCCTGATCATGAAGTGGATGGGCCTCCGTGACAGGTTCCCACCACGGCGTGCTGTGCCACGGACAGACCCAGAGCAATGGAGTCCATCATTCACGTCCTGAAACCTCAGGTAACAAATCAAAACAAACATTTCTTTTTTAAAGTGGATTCATCTCAGTTTTTTGTTACAGCAAAAGAACACACTAGAGACCCAGAGGGGTCAGAGAGGTTAAGAATCATACAGACTATGGACTTAATAATATAAAATATTTCCCATAACCACATGTGTAAACTAGTTACAAAATTTAAGAATGTTCAAATAATGGCAGCAAATATGTATCTAGAGATTCAGCTATGGTAGTGGAGTAACAGGAGTTTAGATGAAGACTCAGATTTGAGGTTGCCTACTTCACAATCATGACAGCCTTGACTGAATGAATGGGATTCAGTGAAGACCTCAGCGAAGTCACCCACATATGAGTTGCTTCTGAGTTGCAGAAAGGTGAATGAAAATCGAGTGTGGAATAACTTGTTGGCTTTCTTGTTGTATTATTTTTGAAGTTGGCACGCATTCTAAAACTAGATTAACTCCAATAGGACTTTGAATTTTTCTGTCTTCCCTCCAAGTTCACTTCTGTGTATGTTTTCCCCATCTTTGAAAAAGAACTGCTGAAAAAATTACCATGTGTTTCTTTTGCTGTGAATAATACATGACAAAACATGGCTACCCAGGCCATCTACAAACTATTGCAAGTTTATTACAAATGAATTTGGCAAGTTCCTCTACCACTGAGTTGTAGTGCTGATGCAATACTCTCCTCAAACTGTGCTTCTACTTTAAGAAAAAGGCACAAATTGCCTTGAAATTTAAAAAAATATATTTATTTGAAAGAGAGAGAAAAAGACAGAGACTACAAACATATGTATGTATGCTATGGTACACAGATGGAGGTCTTAGGACAAATTTCAGAAGTTAAGTCTTTTTTTCTACCATATAGGCTTCTGAGGAATCAAAGATCATCAAGTTTGCAAGCAGGTGCTTTACTGTTGAACTATCTCATCAGCCCTGCCATAAAATGTTGAATAAAAAAATTGATAATTACTACCCTGGTCCTTCATTATGCCATCCATCAGTCTCTGTCGGCAGAAGAACAGAAATAAACACAATCTGAAAATGCTTCTCTAGAGTTCCATTGGAACCTTAGCAGGTAGCCCCATAATGCCTTCACCTCAGAAACCATCTGCTGAACATCCTTCTGAATCTTATTATCAGTTGATTTTTCTGTTTGTCCCCTGAGATTTCTATCTCTTCAGGTAAACATATATTCCTTGTCAACGACTCAAGATATTTTGCAAAGCAATCTCTTTACCTGTCCTAACTAATCCTGGCCATTTTGCTAGTCTTCTTCTTATAGTTTTTGCAAACTGAAAACTCTTCATTCTCCACCTGTCACCTGTACCAAAGGCATTTATTTATTTTTTTATTTCCTCCATCACAATTTTCCATCATTACATTATTCTCTGCATTGTCCAACATGGAGGACGCATGCTGCCTGTGGCAACTATTAAACACCTAAAGTGTGAGCTGATAGGAACTGAGATCTGTTACATGTGAAAAAATACCCTATACTTGGACCTACCATAAAAATATGAAAATATCACTAACAGATTTATATAGATTCCATGTTAAAATGGCAAGTTGGATAGATCAATTTAAGACAAATATATTATTAGAATTCATTTTGAACTTATTTTTATTTTCAAAATACGGCTGTTAGAATAATTACATTTTGTCTCATATTTCTACTAGAAATGATGGGCAAAAACTCATGAGATTACATATTTCACATGCTCCATGGTTACTGCATATCAGGCATTAATCTTGGAGCAATGAATTAAGTCTAAGTCCTTGTTGTAGAGGTAATTAGTGAGGATATACTTATTAATAAGTACATGCAAGATAATTGGGATGTTGATATGCTGTGTGCTAAGGAAAGAATTAAGTAAAGCAAATAGATTAAGAAATGTTGTATCCTATTGTATACAGACTAATCAGAGATGGCCTCATGGAGAGATGGTAATTGAACGGAACTTCCTGAATCCAGAGATAAGCCCTATGGATGGCTGGGGGAGGAGTATTTAACTCTGAACATGGACAAAAAATGTAAGCACGACACAGGCAAGATAGTTCTAGTCACAGCAGTGGGACAGACAGCAGCAATGGAGCAACCAAGACAGGAACAAAGAGAGAGCACCGTGGAAGGAGCCTGGGGCTGGGCGGGAGAGGACTGTATCACCTGCCTTGTCTGGTGTTAGAATGACTTTGGCTTTTATTCTGAATTTCCTGAAGTTTATGAACCCATGGAGTTTGTAAACAAATAAATGATATGATTTTAAAGATTTTAAAAGAAGACTCTTGCTCTTTACATTGATGAAGGAGTACTAGATACGTGCTGTCGGAAAGGACACTATGACAATCATGCAGCCAAGAATTGGGTCCTGGAGAGACCTAGAGAGCCAGTGAGTCATGTGGCTGAACACGTACGTACTGGGATTTGCTGGAGGACTAGAAATGACAACTAGGAGAATAAAAGGAGCCAAGCATAAACTCTAAAGCGGCAAATTTGGTGGTTAGCAGGATGAAATGGCCATTTTTTGAGACTTAACACATTGTAAGGAGCGAAGGAAGGAATTGGCAGTACACATCACTCTGAGGGGTAGAAACGAGTGAACCATTGAAAGAATGAAAGGATTCTATCTGTCTCAGGATGCAGAACTCATTCTGCCTCAGCACTCTTTAGAACGGATAGTTCTAGCCACCACCGGACTAGCACAAGGAATATTTCAAGTGTAGATTCTTGGGAAAGGCAGACCGGAGCAGGACGTGGTGGCCTTTTTTACTTAAGAGTTTGGACTTAGCTTATAAGATAATGCCATACACTGGAGACTTTTACACAGAGAAAGGAAGTGATGAGAGTGATTTCTGCTTGAAGAAGCCAGTGGAGACATGGGGATCCACCAGAGGGGTGGACAAAGCACTTAAAGCAACATGATTAGGCTGTTACACTGGCCTCCCGGAGTCGCTCCTCATCTGGCCTCCTCACCTGAGATCCCTTGAGGGTGGCTGTTCGGTAGTATTTAAACAGGCAAACTGACTCTTCAGTTTATGAGTGACACAGAAGGAGTAAAAAGAACAAGTGGGGACTGAGGCCAGAGCAAATGTCATCTGCAGACTTCAAGAAAGCTCCCAGAAGTTTCCTCCTACACTTTACTTCTACATTCAGTTTATATGAGTTTAGTTCATCAGCCACAACTTCACCACATGAGTATTAAGCCTAACTGCAAGAGGAAAAAGGGAATCGTTTTTCTAGCCAGGTATATTAACATTCCAAATGAGTTTCTGTCACTGAGAGCTGGAAACAGGTGACTGCGTGTGTGTGTGTGTGTGTGTGTGTGTGTGTGTGTGTGTGTGTGTGTGTGGTATGTGTGTGTGTGCAAGCTTCTCCCAAAGAAACTAATAAAAAGACAGACAAGTTGAATATGTAAGAAGACCTAAGAATGGTAGAGGAAGACATGTGGAAAGCAGGCATCGGGAGAGATAGATAAGGCAGGTCTGAATGGCACAGCGACCCTCCTTAGCATCCTCTTTACTTGAACAGATCTAACTCAAGCCTCTTCTGGAGCTGTATAAAATGACAAAACAGAGCATTCTTCTGGTTAAGGAAGCACAAGCACTGTGGCATACGTAACTGTTGGGTTAAGGGTGTGACATATCCCCTTCAACAAAGTTCGCCAACAGCAACAGAGGCCCAGGTCAGTCTGTCTAACAAATATCAGCAGTTCTTTGCTGTTTAAGATCCAAAGTAGGGTGAAATAAGCTTTCTTGGCAAGGTGAGCGTTAGGGGGAAAATAGTCTATTTTGATTAATATGCAGCATTTTCAAGGCTGTGTATTTTTTTAATTGTACAAAGTACAAAAATACTAGATTTATTCTTATGAAAGTTTTTATTTCTTGTAGTACAAAACTGTCTCTAAAAACTATATACATATTTTCTCAAAGTCAAGACTGAAAACATTGCTGTGGATGCTACTGTGTAAGAAAAATAATCTTCAACTTTAAACTCATTGCAATCCATTGTTATTTATGGTTTCTTAAATAAGAAGCAAATCTCTAACTGCCTGAAAAACTGTAGTCAGTTCATGGAAAATGTATTTTAATATGGTCCTGGTGACTGGATTTTTCAATTAAGTAAATGTCCATCCTATTAATTTATTTAACAAGTCTTGAATTTGGAATATTAGGAAACGTACATCTGTTCTTGCCAAGGAAAAATACCATCTTTGAGTTTTTTAGTATATTAACTTGTAACTGGCTCCATATTCATTTATCTATTATCATTCAAGTTGGCATCGCTCTGCTATCCATCATGCTTTTATGTCACTATTAGAACATGCACACAGGTCAGGCCAGAGTTTGTACACCCACAATTCTGCGATTCATTTCCCTCACCACAAGTGGCCTTGTAAAACCCATGTTTACCGAGGCAGTGAGAGAGAGAGACGGACGAGAACTTTCAGAAGTCAGTTTTGTTCTTTCACTATGTGGGCTTCTGAGATTAAACTCAGTTCACCTGGTTTGCACATAGATATCTTTACCCAATAAGTCATCTCTCCAGTCCCCAAGTAAGAAGTGTTTATCAAGTTCTTACTTCTGAGGCTCTGGGCTAGCAACTAAGTTTTTAGCTTTGAGTTGCATGATTGGTTAATGTCTGTGATTGATAAAAATGCCTTTTAATGCACAAGTGTGTTTTCATATATAGAGAGGAAAACCCAAAAAGTGTTTGTAATTTTTAGCTTATTAATTCATCAGCTAAAATGCAGAGACTAAAATCTCTGCTAAACATATCTCAATACATGTATATACTCTCTACCCCTTCTTCCGAAAAACTAACTAAGTCCTGGATAGTTCATCTGTCTTGCCATGAGTTGAATAAGCCCCTGTGGCACTGGAGAAAACCCTCAAAAAGAGAACTTGAGAGACCAGATTCTGGAGGAAGGAAGCTGTCAGCTGGTGATAACAATGTCAGGTAGAGTTCGAAACTCCAATGGTTCTGCTACATCTTCTGCTAGCTTCTAAATTCTACGAGGTTCTGGGATGAGTCCTATGCACATCTGGATGGCAAAAGCATCAAGTACAATATTTTTTTCGCAGTTTCATGTGTATGTATGTATGTATGCAAATTGGTATGAGTGGGTTCCCATGTGTTCGGTTGTGTGGGTGTGCTAAGTGTAATCATTTTTACTTGTGCTCAGTGCTATTTAATGAATAGAATTGCAAAAATGTATGATGCACAACAAAACATGTTTGCAAGAAAACAAATTTTAAGCAAATGGTTGTACCAAAGCTATTATCATTTCCCTTTTGATAATTTATATAATGAAACTTAGCTCATATTGTCACACATTCATCCATTTAACTTTTTTGAGTCCTTCCTGTAGGGCAATGACTACTTGTTCACTATGGTAGAAGCTGCTAGTCTTTTGAAAATATGTATTCTCCATCTTCAGAAAAAAAAAATATTGTCACTTTCCCTTAGTGCATTGCTACTTAATTAAAGACAGTATTTCATGGTCTCCTCTGCACTTAGGCATGGTGATTAAGCTAAGTTCTGATTCAAAGGAGATTCTGTAAAACTTCCAGGAAACTTCTTTAAAAAGAAGGGCATGCCAGTTCTTATTTCTTTCCCCTTTATGCTTACTGAGTCTTGGATGATTTGGCAGAAGCTCTGTTGGCAATCTTAGAGTATTAAGACAAGGGCCATATCCTAGGGATGATAAAAGAAATTAGAAGATTGTTGAATCTATAAATTATATCTGAATTCTATAACCACATTTTTGTGAAGAGAGAAGTAAAATTCACTTTTCCTGAAGCCACCATTAATTTTCCGTTATATGTAAGTAAATGAAATTGCAACCAGTAAAGACATCTGAAGAAAAAAACAATCTAGACTAGTCTAATGATGGTAATTTTATAAGACACTACCAGTCAGCTCTTTACAGTGTTTCAATACTATATAACAAAAAGCACAAATATCTCAGTGGTACTCTCCTTGCTTTTGTGTATCTGTGTGGGCTGCTATTTGTCTAATCCTAGATAGGATGATGCTCTTTGGCAGGCACTGGACAAGGTTGAACTCCAGAGTCCTAGTGAGGAATCACATACTGACATACCATCAGGAACTTTGAAGTTAGTTTAAGTTGTCATTATCCCCTCCCCAGTCCCTCTCCAGTACCTATATATAAGCCAAGTGAGTGATGGGCATTTGTCACCCCAGAGTGGCAGAGAGGAGGGACCAGGGAGTTTACTGGCCAGCTAACCTAGCTGAAATGGTTAAGTTCCAAGTTCAGGAAGATACTGTCTCAAGGGAATAAAGTGGAGAATGGTAGGGCAGGATGCCTGACATCTTCCTCTAACTTTTGCAAGGACACAAACACCCACCCATCCACCCCACACATAAGCATGCACTGCATACATACACACACTAGCATGCACCACACACATACATACACACAAATACAGTACAAGATTATACCACATATACACACACAAGTATATACCATATACACATAAGCATATACCTCTACACTTGCAAGGATACACCACACACACATACAAGCATACTCCACACATACCGATATAATATATATACATCACACACACATAAGCACACCCTTCCAGAACCATACACCACATACAGATGCACACACAAATGTACACTACTTGTATGTATACCACATGCCTACACACAAAAGCATATGTTACACGCATGTCTATGTATGTATGTATATTCTGTATACTATTAAGATATTCAGTGTATAAATATTAATGACTGATATTTTACTGAGGTTTTCCATCTGGAGCCATCTTGACCTTCCTGGCACTTCTAGCCAAAGATTTATCTCTTATAGACATGGCTGACACCATCTGATCTGAAGGAACTGTTTGAGACCTGGGAGGAGTCACTGCACAAACCATAAACCATAGATTAGAACTTCTGAGGATCTCCAAGGAGCATCATGGCAGATAAGCTAAGAGGCAGTGACCACAGGCTGTGACATGGTGGGGCTGAGGCAGGACCAATTGAGTGTTCTGGCCGGCATCTTTTATTGCAAGCTGCTGCATCCAGAAGGCAGGATAACGGATTACAGAACCCAGTTCAGTGGGATCACCCCTGAGCAGAAGGATAGAGCTACACTGTCGGAGGAGACTGAACTGAAGATTCTGCAGCTCCTGAAATGCAAGGTGGTGGTGGGCCATGATATGAAGCAAGACTTGGATACACTGAAGGAGGACATGAGCCATTACCCATCTATGACACGTCCAAAGACAAGCTGCTGTGGCTCTAGCCCATCTAATCTGCTGCAAACACCGGCCCTTGCACTTGCTGAGAGAACATCTGCTGAACAAGACCATCGGGAACTACAGTCGGGGACATGACTCGGTGGAAGACACCATGACCACGCTGGAACTCTGCCAGAAGACCCAGGAAATTCAGTCCCCGGCAAGAATACCTGGCCTGTTAGTGCTCTTCCAATCCCTTGGTGAGTGGCAGAGGCCTCCACTCCCTCCTGAGAGCAGCTTGAATGCCCCTCCCTCCAAAAAAAAGGCAAAGAAAGAAACATAACAACAAAAAAGGCAACTCAATTGCTTTTGGAAAAATATATCTTTAGTAGTAAAGTGGCTCTATTTTCTACTCAAAAGAAAAACACAAAGAATTATTTTACCATGTGAATCTAGCATTTGTATATGAATATGTCATGGACCTTATTTTGTTTGTTTTGATCTTTAAGAATAAGAAAAGATACAGGTAAAAAAATCTTATAGAGGAAATCCCTTAGAAACCCAGATATCCAGTGGAGAAATATATATGTGGCGATCTAAATCAGGAGAAAGAATGGAAATATATGGGAAAGAAGAATTGTTTTTTTTACATATTTTCTCATTACCACTTAATACATCTCTTTCCCTTTTTTAATGGACTGATTTAAAAATACTTAATTCAATTAAATCGTGACAGTAGTCTGGGGAGAGAATTAGCAAATCAACCTGAAAACAAATTAGTCCTAAAGTCATTCCCCATTTTTCTATATTACTTGGTAGGTTATCTCAATAGAAATCTCTTCTTAATCTGACAGCTGCTTAGGTTAGAGACTTCTGGAATTGTAAGCATACTTTGTATATGCATTATGTACTTTCTGGAAAAAAAGGGTCAGTCATTTTCATTGAAATTCTGAAATGTGATGAAATTTCATTAAATTCCAAAATAAGTCTGCAGCCTAGAAAAGACTATTCCCCAAGGACTCAAAATAGCAGCCCTGCTTCTTTCTAGGCTTCCTTCTAGCATTAATAATTGTGTGTTGTAACAAGAGATTAAATGCATTCTTTGCTAAATTTTTATTAAGATTCTGTTTTGCACTCTGGGCTATTTGAGAGTATGGTGCTTAATGTGCCCTTGTCTGTGACTAGAACTCCTGTAGCATCCAGAGAAGGCATGCTTGGTAATGTAGGCAGAGGCTATCAAGAGTCGGATTACATAAAAATAGATGGGACTATGCAATCACAGAGATTTCTATAGTGATGCAAAAGACTCCATCTTATGGAGTAGGTTGAAAAAAATCAACTCCTTGTGCTCAGCCATTGCTCATAACTCCTGAAGAGAACTTGAACTAGCTCAGAATCAGAACCTGATTTTCACTGTTATTATTTGTACACTTCTTTTCCTTCTGCTCTGTTCCCACCTCCAGCTCTCCAGCTCTCCAACTACCTCTGTTAATTCAGGAGAAGAGAAAGATAACATTTGTGGCTTCCTTATTACAATACCAAATAGTAGAGTTTCAAGGAAGGCATCTGTTTGTATTTGACACTGACAGTGACTACAACTGTCACTGTACCCCCATTTCTCTCTCCTTCCTAATAAAGACCAAGTCTGTACCTCAACACACAGAGTTTCTTTATCCTTGATCAGTGAGTTCCTTAAACAGACTTGGGCACCAGACACAGAATTTAGCTATTCATTTTCCCCTCATTGCAACTATTGATACAAGGGGAACAAATTCCAAAGATTTGTTCATGTCTCAAGAGAAAATGCTTAGCCATTGCTTTTGGTTTGAAAAATGATTGTTCATTTGTGGTAGCGTTCAGACTGTAATGAGAACTGTCTGCAAAGCTGAAGTCATCAAACAAGAAAACAATGAAAGAAGTAAAATGAGGAATGACTCCGGGGATGTTAAAGAAAAATTAAAAAGCCCCAGCCAATCATCCCTCTTCTGAAAATAGGACAGTTATAGTTAAGGATTTGTATTCGGGGTGGTTTCGACTGTAGGGTGGCCAGATATTGCTGGGGTGATGCCTAACATCCAGAGTAGTGGGGAGACAAAGGCCAGGGCTCTGATTCTTTTGAACCCTCAGGATATCTGAGTCAAAAGAAGTTATTTGTCTCCTGGGAAGTTACAACTCTTTGCTGCTAGTGACAAAATGCAACCAAGAGCAAAGCGGATGTTTTGGGGACATAAGTAAAGTTCACAGAACCAAGAATACACCCCCCCTTTTGGGAAGGGGGCATTAGGACTGTGCCAGGGATTTTAGCAAGTGGAGTAAGGGCTTTGGCTGTCCTTAGGAGTCTGTGCCTCTTGCTGTTCCCATGTCTTCTTGTTCAGACTGGTCTCTTGCTACTGTGGAGGTTGAAGTGTAGCTTCAGGTAGTCCTGGACTTACCCTTGTGGCTTAGACAACCCCAGGAAAGAATTGTGATTGGCCTACTGTCCTAGGCCTTTAGAACTGCCACTGACATAAACCAGGTGACTTATTAATAGCAAGGCTGTCTACTCACATTCCTTCAAATACCTAAGAAGGCACAATATTCTATAAGAGCTCAATGTAAACAGAGATGAATCTGTGGCTATCCCAGACCTGCTAGTTGTCAGAAGAAAGTTCTATGCAACTCGGTGAAAATGGAGGGCAGAGAGCTGGCCTCGCTCACTAGTGTCCTGACCACAGCCTTATATTTTCTTTATCCATCCCTCAGAGTGAAGGGCCAGGAGGCCAAGAATATTTTCAATGCTGAAAAGCTGTCTCAGGGATGTATAAAGTTCCTCTGCAAAAATTTGGCAATCTGAGCTTCACACCCAGAGTGCATGGAAGGAGGAAACCAATTCCTGAGATCTGTCCTCTGACCTCCACAGATGCACATGATGTATATTCATGTTGTCTCTCTCTCTCTCTCTTTCTCTAATGAATAAACAAAATAAATTTTAAAAAGTGCATTATACCACCTGCTGTTTTTCTAGGAGGACAATGGGGATGGTTGCGAGTACAGCTGCTTATTTTTTTAAACAAATACCCTCTACAAAAGAAAGATGAGACAGATATATTTAAGTGTGTGCATGTGGAAAGATGTACCTTATATTACATGGTCCATTTTATTGCAAAGCTTGTAATTTACCTTCTGAGACAGATGTGTGGGGATAGTTGTGTGGTTTCTAAGAACAACAGATGACAGACACTGCTTGCTGAGTTTCATTTGTTGCATGGTAAAAAGAACTCCAGGAAACAAAGCATTTTCCTCAAAACTTCTTTGAAAAGCAAAAATCCCAGGAATTCAGTGGTTTGTCTAAATTATGTATTGCCCAAAAGTTCTGTTACTATGATATACAATATTTTAGTTCAAGATGAATGTTGGTAGGAATTGCTAATAGACTGCTGTGCTATTGTGGGTATTGTAAGTACACAAATCATCTGTGCTCAGAAATACCTATAATTTTGAGTCAGTCAATGGATATTAGTATATTTGCACATTTACCATAAATTAACTACTGTGCTTATATTGTGCATATATGGTGGTCATCTACAGCACCTTCTGATCGTGATCCTTTCCACTGGGATCTACTATGACCACTCCCTGCATGCTGGTTTCTTACAGACTAAGCCCTTTGGAAAATTGCTTCAAAGGAAGTTGCCTGATCAAACATAGCCAGTTGAAGTCTGTCACTGAAAATTCTGAATTTACAACTGGAGCAAATATGATATTAGGAAGTATAAAATATCAACTGTCAGAGTGGTTGTCAGTTACAGTTCTGCTGTACTATGGATGTTGACAAGGAAAGATTTCAAATGTTTAAACAGCTCTAGAGAAGAGGGGTTGGGAAAAGGGCTCAGTTGACAAAAATTCTTGCCGCATAATTATGAGGACCTGAGTTCAGATCGTCAGCACCCGTATAAAAGCTGAGCATTGTATGCATGTAACCTAGTTAACAGTGGTGAGTAGCATAATTACAGATCATGTCCAACTATAGTTTCCCAAAATTTAAAGGAAGTTCAGTCATTTCTCTATCTTTTTAAAGTCATATTTTCTGGTAATCCTTTTTGCTCACATGTATTAATTGTACTTGCAGAAACAGTGAATAGAAGTTATTTTAATGACTGCTCCTGTACTTTTCTTTTACTTACAAAAATTATTTCTTAGTCATGAAAGCGAAAAATAATAAAAAGATTATTCTGTCACAGGAGATCAATTTGTTACCAGCATGCTCTGTTTGCATTTTTGTTTTTCATTAAAAGCAAGTGGTAGTAGTTGGTTTTCTCAAGGAAGATACCATCTTATCTCCTGATTGAGTTGATAGCATCATGATGTCAAACCCAGTTAGGAAAGGTCTGATAATTTAAAAAAAAAAAAACTAAAAAAGGGCTCCTGCCCCTCATGGCACTCCACGTCTGGAGTCCTTGAGTCCCATTCTTTCTCTCCTCTAATAAACTCTACCTTAATCCACTGTTCTGGTTTCAGTCTTTGAGTCCGAACACAGAACCCTGCAACAGGCACCTGCCTTCATAGCACTCCATGTCTGGAGTCCATGAGTTCATTTCCAGCTCCATGCCCCTCATGGATTCCATGCCTGGAGTCCATGAGTTCTCCAGGGTACCCTTGCCCATCATGGCACTCCCATGAGTTCCATTCTTACTTTCCTCTGATAAACTCTACCTTAATCCTCTAAAAAAAACTAAAGGAGAAAATGAAAAACTAAAGCGACATGTAATGAATAGTATTTATATACATAATATTTTGTTACGATATGATTGCTATATTTTATAATCAGGCAGAGATTTAGGTTAGATCTTTTCAAAATATTGATTGCATTAATGTTCCGTTTTCATGTTATCCTAAAATGGTCAGTAAAGATCATGGCATACTCATCTATTTCTTCTCAAACCTGAAAAATCACTTACTGTGGACATTTCTGAATTCTCTCTTTTGCTTCCTTTTTATTTGTCGTTTGTTGTTTGTTTGTCTGTCTGTCTGTCTGTCTGTTTGTTTGTTTGGAGGCGTGCCATGGTTCTAAAGTGAGTTGCCCCCTACAGGTTCCTGTATTCGAATCCTTAGCTAGTGTCTTTTTTTTTGGAAAGGGACAGTCTTGCTGAAAGAATGCACATACCGGGAGGCGGGCCTTGAGGTTGGTAGCCTGACCCTGCATCCTCATGCTGTTTGCTGTCTCTGCCTCCTGAGGCTGTTGTGAGCTGAACCCGCTCCTGCTCCTGCCTCCAGCCATGCCTTCTGCTATGCAATTTCCATCATAGTAGACCATGTCCCGTCTAGAACCATAAACCAAATAAATAACCCTTTCTCCCTTTCTGCCTAGGTCTGAGTACTGCTTCACAATAAAAGAAGAGTAACTGAACAAGGAAGGGGAAAGTGGGATCATGGTGCAAATGATTCTTCAGGAGGATAACAAACTGAGGACAGAGATTGGATGAAC
This sequence comes from Typhlomys cinereus, assembly GCA_023101885.1. Classification (NCBI taxonomy): domain Eukaryota; kingdom Metazoa; phylum Chordata; class Mammalia; order Rodentia; family Platacanthomyidae; genus Typhlomys; species Typhlomys cinereus. The sequence continues at coordinate 576,772 of JALPQD010000010.1, forward strand.
ATTGCAAATGGGTAGCTACTCAAAGCTCATAAAACATACACGTATGGTGGAAGGCATCACTTGCCTGAGGACCTATAGATATTCAATAATTTTGGAAAAAAGCTAAAATGATACATGCACATTATGATAATAGCAAACCACCAAACTAAATTTTGCTGAAGCTTTCAGATTTTTTTTCTATGCATCTGTTAACTTTATGCAGAATCAAGTAAGTTCTTTTTTGAACAAACAAAAATGTCATAAGTTGTCTAGAATTGGCAGAACCTAAGAATAGGAAAAGGCTAGAAATTGAGATGTATTTATAATGAAACACCTTTAGAAGGGTTTTTTTCTGTTTGCATTTCAGTTGAAGTATGAAGACAGTAGCATGAATCTGTCCAAGGGAAATTTTTTTAACTCCTGCAGAATGGGAATTCCCCTGGTTACAGTAAATTCCAATGAACTGCCTTACAGGGAAGCTCCTTCACGGTGGACTGTGTCATTTGATGAGGACCGTGTCCAGGATCCCAACCTGAACAGATGCTTTTACCATCAATACTGTCAATCTTGACGATAAAAACTAATCCACAAAAGCCTTTTCTTCCTGACTTTTGTCCTCCTTATGTTCTAACAATGTTTGAACATTATTATATTTCTTAATAATTTGTGAGTTTCTTTGAATTCCTTATTTATATCTTTTCCTGGGTTCTTGGGTCATTTTTCTTTTTACTGATTTACAAAAGCTTTTTATACAGTTGAATAATGTGTTGGACATAGAGATATACCAGCCAGTTCCCCCTTCAAGAAAAGATTTATTTTCTCAGCTGCAAGGAATGCTTTTGTCAGTCAGTTCCTTAGGGGTCGCTTCAGCTGCAAAGTGCTCATGCCTGATGTGAAGAAGGGAGGGTTATAAAGGCCCTACCACTGTGGCCCATCAGGAGACACTTCTGATAAGCCATGCTACTTCTAGATCAGCAAACACTGATGTTTGGGTCTGTGCAGTCACTATATTTCTCTCTCATTTTCTCTCTCTCTCTCTCTCTCTCTCTCTCTCTCTCTCTCTCTTTCTCTCTCTCTCTCTCCTTCTGTAATCTTGCATCTTTCTTCTACTTTCCTTGATTACTGTTTCAGGGATGCACCCTAATAAATATCCTGTTTCAGAGTCCACTTCTCCCTATAAAATTCAATGAGACCAATATATATTTAAAATATTTTCACAAATGTTTTATCAGAAAGTAGTTCTCGAACTGGTGTACCTAATAAATTTGTATGAGCTGAAATAAAAAAAAAAGAAAGTAGTTCTCAGCCAAATATTGCCTTGGGACCGGTGCATTACTCTTTACCCTTACCACTTTTGCTGTGACAACCTTTACATTAGCTGTTTACTGAGATATCAGTAAACCCACAGCTAAGTCAGGTTTCCCTTTTATTCACTGCCATGACTTCCTACACTTTTCTTCATGGCACTTATTTCTGTCTTTAGTCATATCAATGTGCTGAAGTAATTATTGATTTACTGTCTGAATCTTTAACTAGCCTCTAGTTGCCATGAAACATATAATTTCTCAATATCTTTCCATCATTATCTATACAGTTGATATTCTACTTCTTGACCAATAATATATTTTAGCAGCAAATGCTAGAAAGAATGTGGGTAGAAGGGATCCCTTATACATTTTTGGGGGGAGTGCAAATTTTTACAGCCTCTTTGGAATTCAGTATGGAGATCTCTCAAAAAACTAAAAATGGAACTACCGTATGACCCAGGTATACCCAAAGGATGCTTTGTCTTATTATAGAGACACTTGTATGACCATGTTTATTGCAGCTCAATTTGCAACAACAAAGAAATGAAATAAATCCAGAAGTCCAACACTAGATGAATGGATTATGAAAATGTGGTACATATACACAATAACATGCCATTCAGCCATCGGTTAAATGAAATTATGGAATTCATTGGTAAATGGATGGAGTTGGAAGACAAAATATTGAATGAAGTATCCTAGATACAGATGGAGAAATGCCACATGTTCTCTCTTACAAGCACATACTAACACTGAGCCTTAAGAACGATACTCTTGAAAACAAAGAACTATACTCTTAAATAGCAAATCCTATTATTAGAAAGCAAATCCATAAATTAGAAAGAAACATAACTTTAGGGAGTGAGTTAGAACCCTGATAGAGGGAAAGTAACAGAACATAAGGGTAAGAAGATATAAAGAGCAATGATGGGAGGAATTTTTAAGGGGGAGGGGTAAAGGGATAGAAGATAGAATAGGACGTAAGAGGGGAGTAAAACTTAACAAATTTTAGTCAAATGAACAAAGAGTCAAATAAAGGAGGAAGTGAAATAAAATATCTTCCCAGCTACTAAATTTCTAAGCCTTCTCATCACACATATCAACAACTGAAACTTCAAAATTGTTTTGCACTTTGTGGGGGCCTGAGAGTCTTTCGGGGGGAAGGATATTACACTCTGCTATAAATTAATCTTGTCCACATTTTCTTAGACTAGACTACTTAAAATCTATTTCAAGGGATTGCTTTTGTAACCTGGAGTTATTTTGAATCCAATTTGAAAATCATTATTCCATGTAATTAGAATATGTATAAAAAAGAAAAAATAGAAGTTATATAGTTAAATCATTTGAAAACAAAATTAATTCCCATTGCTCAAAGCCTCAAGGGAAAATCTACAAAATGGGCAGAGAAAATGGGTTGTCTCATTAGATTTCATTCAGGACCTATTATTACCAATTTAGTAGCTCAACCCTTGAATTGGATGAGAGTGTTGCCATGACTTCTCTATCTATAATATTATTAGGGATTTATAGTCTGTCGTTGGAGCTGAAATTTCTTATGATTATTATGGCCTAGAAGCAGTAATAATACTTAATCAAGCAAAACTTTCGTTTTTCTCATACCATTTAACAATGTGTAGTTAAATCACATGTGATTTTTGTATGATGGATAAATTTTATTACATGCAATTTAGTAAATAGCCAGAAAGACTGAAAGCTTAATATGAGACATATTCTGCAAATGATTAGAGCTTGCCTAAAAATAACTCGCCTGTGCTCTTCAATTTTTAAGAGGCATGGGAGCCTCAGGACATGGACTTATTTTCACCTAGATAACATCAGTATGACAACATTCCATATACTAAAGTTTCTTCTTTTTTTTCAGACAAGGTGAATTAAACTAATTTCTCATCTCTCTACCAAGTATGTCTCTATGTGCTTTATGAGTCTGCTTCTTGGACAATTTGGCTCACTGTCAGTTGGATCAAAATCTCTTTTAACATAAGGTAAAAATATTTACAGACGATAACTAAAGTAGAATTAACTTATTTGTGCTTTGATCAGGACAGACTGTAGAAGGAATGCAAAGCACCAATATGACTGCTTTTAATTTCTTTGTTTGTTTTATCTTTCATTATTCTGTTATTTAGTTCTTCTCAATCACTAAAAGTTCTTCAAAGTGCATGAGAGAAAAACATATGCACCCTCTGCGAGCTAGGTGCTTGCAATTCTGAGATAGAATTTGGGGTGGGGGACAGTGAACGAGGATTTGAGAAACATCTCACCTTTATTTGCTTTAACTTCTGGCTAAAATGTGTCATTTATGAAAAGAATCAACCATGCTCATGGTACCTATGATTTTGTGTTATGTGCTATATAATGAGGAAATATCATTATTACATAACCTGCTAGACTTCTCTAAATGTAATTTCTGCCTGTCACTACTTTAAACTTGTGATAATCATTATATTTGCTGCTACAGCTAATCACTTAGTGCCTAAATGAAGGAGTAAATTTGTTATTAGTTCACAAAGATTTTTCTAAAGTCTTTTGTAATATATTTCAATATAACTTATTTTATCTTTATGTGTTTTGTGCTATGACTTTACAAATATTACTTTGGAAAGGACTTCAGAAGCTTAATAAGGTTGCCTATGGGGATCTACAGAATAAAGATGGACAAAATCTTTAAAAGAAGTTTTTTCAAATTTATTACAAGTTGTTGCAGTCCACCTGCATGGTTGCTGATAAATGACCATCACACAGCTTAAGGGAACAAGGGGTTTATTTCCTTATGATTACTGGTTACAGTTCTCAGTCCAGCTTGACAGGAGAGCATGCAAGGGCCAAGGGAACTAGCCATGCCATTACTACATATAGCTGAGAGAAGGACAATCCTTACTTGCCAGACCAGCATGTCTGGCCAAGTGAACAGAAGGATGCCAACTCTCTCAACCAGCTCTCTGTGATTTATCCAGGGCCTAATCCCACCCACCATGGGCTGCATCTTCTCCATCAGCTAGACAATCTCCTTCAGGTTTGCTCTAGGCTTAACTCAACCATCAACTCTCTACAACTGTGCCCAGAGCTCAAATCCTTAATGGTCAAGTTGACACTTGTGCTTACCTATGACACAAGTAATTTTCCTTTTTTGTTCTTTGACATTTTCATACATGAATGCAATAATTTTATGTCATTTTCACCCCTTTCTGCTGGATCCCATCTCCCCTCACTTTCCCATTGCATACTTTCTCTTTTCTTGTCAGTCTACCTTCTACTTTCACATCTTTTATGTGTGTATGACCTGTTATATTTCATCTAGGATGCCTGTATTGACAAATGCCTAAATACTTACTGGAACATGGACGATTTATCAGTGGGTAGGTATTGAGGAAAATAGTTCCTCTTCTCCTTTCAGGCATTAAGCTTCAGTAATTTCTCGGGGAGGTTTAGTGCCTCTTAAGATATTCCCTTTTCCATTAGGAAATGCTAACAGGCCAAATCCTGTGGAAGTCTTATGCAAGTAGACATCACTGTAGTGAACGCCTTGGGATTGGGAGATGTATAACTTCTTTTTTTAGGGCTGAGCAGTGCACAGTAACATCTAATTTTTTAACTGATTTGTTTGCGTGCGTGTGTGTGTGTGTATCAGAGTGCACTGTGTGTCCCTATGGAGAACCAAAGGTTACTTCACGAATCTTCTTGGATTGCTTCTGCCTCCCTTATCCTTCGTTCTGGAATTCCTCCAAGCTTGGCCCACCAGGACTGGAAGTGCAAGTCACCACTGTTTCCACCTGACGTTTTTATGTGGGACCTGGGATTTGAACTCAGGAACTTCTGCTTTCAAGGCAGAGTCTTAATCCTTGAGCCATCTCTCTAGCCTCTTAGGGTCTATTATCTCCCCATCCACAGGTTTTGTCCTGGTTTATAATACAAGTCACGTGTTCCTTGTCAAAAAGCAGGCCTTAAATCCAATCAGAAAACAGGTGGTGGCTCCCATACCACTCATGATACTAATACACCAATGGTCACCTTTTGCCAGAGTTATTGTCATTGTAGCTTTCTGGCATTCACAAAACCCAACCCCAGCAACCTAAATCATTCCTTCTGGTACTATGAAAGCTGTTCAGCAAAGAAGATGCTTCCAAATCAATTCCATTTTATTTTCTTGAAGTCCTGTGATCCACATGTACAGTGTCTTCGACAATAGGATATTCTGGAGGGCAACCAAAAAAAACTACAAAAGCCTATTTGTTTGGGGGTCCTTTGACACCTCTCCAGCAGCTCATTAGCAGTTACTTCACACCTTGTATTGGGAATGTTGTTTCATTGCCTGTGGCTTCTGGTTGGAGCAATGCAAGGCAGTTTCTGTTATGCCTTTTCTTTTCCTGTCTTTGTTTCCCTGTGTAAGGTATATTTGTTAACACTGTTCAAGTTATTCTTTTATAAACTTGTTATATAGAAGGTTTCTGTTTGAGCGTATCTTACATCCTTATTGCTAATTATAAAGGAGGGAAATGTGGAAGAGTAATAATTAGCCCTTATAAATTTTTGAGGTAAATTTTTGAGATAAAGTTCACAAAACACACAATTAACTATATCAGAACATATAATTTGGTGGCATTTAGTGTAGTCACAATATTGTGGAAACAACACTTCTCTCTGGTTTCAAAATATTTTCATCCCTACCTCAAAGCATGCTGCTTACCTTTCAAGTGGTCATTGTCCATTTCTCCCTAGTTCCTTCAATAGCCAGAACCTCTTCTGTACGTGGGCAGATTCGACTGTTCTAAATATTTCCCATGAAAGTAATCATGCAGCATGTGACTTATGCGCCTTGCTTCTTTTACTTAGTATATACATATGCAATTTGTATACTAACTAACAACAAAAGATACATGCCTGTTGGCTATTTATATCCTTTGGAGAAATGCCTCTTTAGATTCATTCCCCAGTTTTAAATTAGGTTGTGTATCTAAGTCAACAACAAGAAGAATTATTTACTTAAAAATAACCCAGGACCTAAGTAGACATTTCTTCAAGCAAACACAAGAATGGATGTTGAATTTCACTGGTCATTAAGGAAATGCACATCAAAGATCATATTGAAATTATTCTTAACTAAATGGCTATAATAGCTTTAAAAACTAAAAACAGTAAGTTTCAACAATGATGTGAAGAATAGAACAACTGTACATTGTTGATGAGAATGTAAAATAGTACAGCCAACATGGAAGAGTTAGTGGCTCCTCAAAAAATCTAAACATGTAATTTCTCAATTATTCACAATTCTAACAACCCTAGGCATGCATATGCCCTGAAATAAAAATGTATGTCCACACAGAAACTCACCTGTGAATTCTTATACCAACATAATTCATAACAGCCAAAAAATTAAAGCAACCCAAATCTTTGACAATAGATGAACAGAGAAAACTTCCTTTACATATAAAATCTTTTTCTAATAGCTCCTTTGCTAAAATAAAATGGTTAGGAATAAAACCTATACTTACAGTTTCAAAAAAAAAAAGTATGTAGTGCCTATCATATAAAGTGGACAAAATAGCAAAATAATTAATAATAAAATGATATGCATCTCAATGTGCAATGTTCCTTGGAGACACATGAAATGTCCTATGTTTGCATCTATATATAGAAAGACACTCAGCAAAGCATAGACTGTTGTAGTGTTATACTTAAAAATTATGAACATATTTAAATATACAAAAAATAGTTTTATATAAAAAAGGAGCATTAGCTTTTAAGCTGAGATTATTTTTTATTTGAATTTTGTTCAACTACAGGAAAGTCTAGTGAGACATTTGAAAGCAATACAAGATGCATGACAAGTCTATTCTTTTGTAAGGCTGTACTATATGTGGCAGGATGTGTGGCATCGCTAAGGCCATGTAGGATAAATGACAGCAATGTTCCTTAATCATTGTGACACAGAAAACACTGTGACAATATAAAAACTCCCTGCTTGAGCACAGTACCGACCCTTTAAGAATCTATGACTCTTGAAAGAAGACTCATGTTTTATTCACAAAAATAATGAAGCCCAGTGTTCTATTGTACCCTCAAAAAGTGACCATTTAGATGCATTCATAATGTGAACTTCATGGGGGCCACCCTCAGCATATTACATCTGCTTTAAAATTCATCTGACTCCAAAAGCACAAATAAGTATGTGAGTGACTGTGCAGGCTTCAAAGGGAATTGCTCCAGTTGTCCTTCTGTTGCTATGAGAAAACACTCTGACCCAAACAACTTAAGGGAGAGATTTATTATTTGTCTTATGGTTCCGGAGAGGATGTATCTGTTATGATTGTGAATGCATGGCAGCAGGAGCAGTGGCCAAAGCAGGAAGTCAGTCCACATGTGCAGTCATCAGAAGGAGCCGAAGAGTGCAGTTGAGCTACTAAACCTCACCGTAGCGACATGCTTCCTGCAATGAGGCTCCGCCTAAAGGTCCCATTACCTTCTCAAATAGCACCAGCAACTGGGAATGCATGAGCTGTGGGGATGATCCCATTCAAACCATGACAGGGTGATGCGAAAGAATGCATTTTACTCTCTGCAGTACAACTTCCTTAAAATCTTTTTAAATATCTATTTTTTTCGAAGTTCCTCTTGGTTCTCAAAATATCTACCATTCAACTGTTGCAGTCAAGCTGACTTCAGGTTAAACAAAATCATGTGACAGTATTACCTGTCCCCTACCTCCAGATAGACATACTCTTCAATGAATTATCTTTTTTAAAATTTTTTATTATTATTTATTATTTATTCAATTGTGCGTATATGCGTGTGTGTGCATGTATGTGTGTGTATGTAGAACCACGGACAAATTTGGGAACCACCATGGACCGCCTCCACCTCCTCCTTGTTTACTCTGCCCTACCAAGACCAGAAATGCAGGCCGCCCCCACTTCCGCCTGGCGTCTATATGTGGGGTCTAGGATCCGAACTCAGGACCTTCCACCTGCAAGGCAGAGGCTTAACCCCTGAGCCACCTCTCCAGCCCTTCAATGAATTATCTTTATTTCTTTAAATCTAAGTGTTATAATTTATTCCATTTTCATGCTTACAGACATCAGAAGGCAGGGTAGCCAAACAGGAAAACTAAGCAAGCTGGATTCATCGAGTTGAAAGCTCTCAACTGCAAGTCTTTAGAATTCCCATGGTTCTTCCATAGCTCTCCCAGGTTTTGTGAGCTCTGAAGTCATGCATATAATGTTCTTACTCAGACAACTTGAGTTAAGACAGGAACTGTTAAAAGCAGTCTTCCTCTTTGCTAACATCACCAGTAAGCCAAACTTCTACTCTATAAACATAGAAGCATGAGCTTAAGCTGCAATTGAAGCTGTTGTGTCAAGACCTGTTTTCAAAGCATAGGCTCCCTGAGAAAAGCAAAGTTCCCAGCCAACTGCTCTCATGAACGATGATCCACAATGCAGTGTGCCTAATGCCTTTTGTGCAAAAACCAACTGCTCAAGCACCTGATCGCCTTGATTAAGGCATTGTGCTTTACCAAGAAAGCTATTTAAAGACTTCCAGACTGTGTGTTGCTGTCATTCACCTGAGCCAAGATGACTGCTGTAGCTTAGGAAGCAGAGAGAGATGTATGCTGGTGGATAGCTTGTTTTCCTCTTTTGCCCCTCTTTTTTCAGTCCATGATGCCACCCACATTCAAGGCAAGTTTTCCATCCTAGTTAATGCTCTTACAGGAACACCCTAAGTTTGTTTTAGAGGTGATTCTAAATCCCACCAATTTGATTTGATCCCTCATAGATATTGTTGATATCCTGCATCAGAGCATATATTTACTACAATGACTACATCTATACTTTATTATAATCCAGATTCATTAATTACATTGACTTGGTTTATTTTATGGCTATAGATAAATGCACAACGTGTATTCTACATAACAACATCACTGAGAGTAGTTTCACAACCCAACAAATCCTTTGTTCATCCGAGAACACTAATGCTGGGGGCGGGGAATGCAGAACTCTAGGAACTGACCGTTTATTGTTTCCTTGGAAGTTAGCCACTAACTGATGTCACATGTGTTATGTGATTGACATTTCACAAGCTGAGCCCCGTTTCAAAATCAGCTTCTCAGAGAACCCTTCAAGCAAAGGGAGTTGCATCTTCAACAACTTCATATATCATTTCAAATTCAACATGTCTGAAGTCAAATTTATCATCTTATTACCAAAATTTCTCTCATTTTGTATTTCCTTTTATTTGGAAAGAACACTGTATCTTTTGGCTCTTATATAGAAAGCTGCTTGATTTTTTTGAAAAAATCATGATAATTCCACTACCTTCCAATAGGCACTGTGGGAATTTCAGCTGTCACTGTGACACTAGAGAACTCAGTCTTGGCATTCCTATGATGAACTATTTAGTTAAAGCATACCTCTGGCAAACCTGTAGGAAATTATCTTTTTTCTTTTTTTATTATTGTTGACAGTTTCAGACATGAACACAATAAACCTAAGTCATTTTCATTTCATATTACCTGCTTTCATCTTTCTTTTTCTCACTAATAATTTCCCTCCTCCTTTCATGACTCTGTGTGTGTGTGTGTGTGTGTGCGTGTGTGTGTGTGTGTATGTGCGTGTGTGTGTATGCGTGCGTTCCACTGAGTTTAGTAAGAGTTCCCTGCATTAGTTTGTGCCGGGGCACTTGCTGAAGCATGAGCAAAGTATCAGTGGGCACTCACTAAAGAAAGTGGTTCCCCTTGGGAGATAGTCTGAATTGCATAATTGGTGTGGGAAGATCCCACCCATAATAGGGCAGATGGATAAGATGGAGAGAGTATTAGTCCTTGTCCCTCTCTCTGCTCTTCCTGTGAATGTGGTGTGGCCAGTGCCCTTGCTTGACTCATGCTGGTATGATTTCTGCTATGGTAAACTGTAACCTAAACTTGTAAAATGGAATAAAAATCCCTTATTCCCCTAATGGTGTGGGTCAGGTGTTTATTGCAACAGTGGAATGTGATATACGACAGGTATTGAGCTTTCTGTTTTTTTTCTCAATTCCAATGTTCCTTTCTGTGCCAAATGGCAGCATGACACTTTGGGCCTTTTGCCACTGAGATGCCTGAGGTACAAGCATTACCTAGATAACTTGTTTTGATTTCTTACTTTGATCCATTCTGTTGTAAATCACTTTTTCTACATCACAAATTAATAAAATTTACTTAGATTTATAAAATTTTAAATTAATTCAGTCCTCAAGAACCTCTTCTGGAGCCCAGTGCATGCCTTTGGTCCCAGTATTTGAAGAAGTAACAGAAGGATCCCTTAAATCTGAGTTTAAACCAGCATATAGTAAGTTCTAGACAGCCAGGACTACATAGCAACCAAACAAAACAAAAACAATAGTGATTTTGTATTATGTTTGAAATATAGGGTTATGATCCTCCATCTTGTAAACTCCTACAATTAAGAATTGGAGCTGGAGAGGTGGCTCAGGGGTTAAGCCTCTGCCTTGCAGGCGGAAGGTTCTGAGTTCGGATCCCAGACCCCACGTATAGACGCCGGGCAGAAGCGGGGGCGGCCTGCTCTTCTGGTCCTGGTAGGGCGGAGCCTGTGAATCCTGGGGCAGAAGGTGGTGGAGGCGTCCATGGTGGTTCCCGAATTCGTCCGTGGTTCTACACACACACAGACACACATACGCGAGAACACATACATACGCACACACGCACAATTGAATAAATAATTTAAAAAAATTAAAAGAATTAAGACTTGCGGGGCTGGAGAGGTGGCTCATGGGTTAAGCCTCTGCCTTGCAGGCGGAAGGTCCTGAGTTCGGATCCTTAGACCCCATGTATAGACGTCCGGTGGAAGCGGGGGTGACCTACATTTCTGGTCCTGGTAGGGCGGAGCCTGTGAATCCCGGTGCAGAGTAAACAAGGAGGAGGTGGAGGCGTCCATGGTGCTTCCCCGAATTCGTCCGTGGTTCTACACACACACACACACACACACACACACACACACACATACATGCACACATGCATATACCCACAATTGAATAAATAATAAATAAAAAAATTTAAAAAAAGAATTAAGACTTGCTATGTGATAATGACAGATGTCAGTGAGGGAAGTCTAATGTGTTAGGCTTCTAAAGCCTAAATTTGAAAGAAGCCAACATTGTGTACTAAACATCATCCCCAGAAACTGAAATTTTTTAATTATTAAAGGACTTCACCTCTATTTACATATTTTGGTTCTGTATCAGTGATATTTCAAACATTTCAGTAAGTTTTAGAAATTTTGAAATGAAATATTGGAATGTGTTTCGTTTTTTAAAAATGTCACTGCTCCTCCCACCCCCCTGCGCCGGCTCTGCCCCAGCTCCCCTAGGTTAAATAGCGCTCCCCGCCGACGCCCAATCCTCCCTTCCCCCACTCCGCCGCCCAGGACCCACGGGGTCCAGCCTGGACACACCTCAACCTAGGTAAGCTCCGTCCCTGCCCACTCCCAGAACCCCAGACCAAATAATTCAGTTTAGTGAAAAACGCACAGAAATTGAAAGAAGATCTTAAGAGTTAAAACGACAATGCCAAAGTCAAAGTGCAAGTCCATGAGAAACAACACTCAAGTAAACAAATCTCCCACTGAAGGAATTAATCCCATAATGTTAGACTCCAACCAGAACCCACCGAAAATGGCCAAGAAAGCCTGACCCAGGATAACGACTTTCAAAATATGATCATTACCATGTTCAATACTATGAAAGAGGAAATCCGGGAGGAATTAAATAATTGAATCAATCGCTTTGAAGAGGAACACAACAGACACTTGGAGGAGTTGAGAAAAACAGTGCAAGAAACAAAAAGTGGCATAGAGCAGTTAAAACAGACTCAAGCAGAGTTTAAAACTGAGCTACAAGTTATCTTCAACCCAGAACTCCACAGAGAGTCTTATCAGCAGAACTAATGAAGCAGAAAACAGAATTTCAGACCTTGAAGATAAAGTGGGAGTATTGACCAACTCAATGGAAGAGGTTGTTAAAGTCAAAAAGATACTTGAGAGAAATATCCAAGAGATATGGGACACCCTGAAGAAGTCCTAACATGCGTATTCATGGAATACCAGAGCAAGAATCTCAAAATACCACCTCTGAGGAAATTTTTCAAACAATCATCAAGGAAAACTTTCCTCATCTAAAAAAAGAGAGGCCCATACATGTGCAAGAGGCATTCTGCACCCCAAACAGATATGACCAAAACAGAAGCTTACCATGGCAAATAATAGTTAAAACACTCCACATTCGAGATAAAGAACTGGTGCTGAGAGTTTCAAGGGAGAAAAAACAAGTCACTTTTAAAGGTAAACCTATTTAAATAACAAATGACTTCTCAGTTGAAACAGTAAAAGCAAGAAGAGCTTGGAGAGACATACTTCAAGTATTGAATGAGCAAAAATGTCAACCCAGGCTGATTTACCCTGCAAAACTATCCATCATGATCGTGGGAGAAAGAAAAATTTTCCAGCACAAAAACAACTTGAAGGGATACATGTCCACCAAACCAGGCCTTCAAAAAATGCTAGAAATGATACTCAAGCGTGAAGAAAAAAACAGGCATATCCAGGAGAACGGAAGGCAAGTATAACACCATTAAAAGTGAAGCAATATACTTATAAAAACTACTAAACATAATAAATGTCTGGAAAATTAAAAATAGTTTCTCCATTAAACCACTAAATGTTAATGGAATTAACTCACCGATCAAGAGACACAGATTACAAATTTGAATTAAAAATCACAATCCATCAATCTGCTGCCTGCAGGAAACCCATCTCACCACAAAAGATAGGCACGCCCTAAAAATAAAAGGCTGGTCAACAATTCTACAAGCTAATGGAAGCAGAAAACAGGCAGGGGTAGCCATTATGATATCAGACAAAGTGGACTTCAAACCAAAGAAAATTGTAAGAGACACGGATGGATACTACATTTTAGTCACAGGTACAATTCACCAGGAAGACTTCACAATACTGAACATATATGCACCCAATACGGGCCCCTCCACATTCATTAAGAAAACCCTACAGCGTCTAAAGCAAGAAATCAACCCCCAAACGATCATTCTTGGGGACTTCAACACCGTCCTCTCAACATGGGATAGATCAACAGGTTAAAAGCTTAACAGAGACACTTTGGAACTTAATCAAACCCTGAAAGAAATGGACCTCACAGATCTCTATCGAACTTTTCACCCACGCACCAAAGAATACACATTTTTCTCAGCAGCACACGGAACTTTCTCCAAAATAGATAACATATTGGGCCACAAAACAAATCTACACATGTACAAAAATGTTGAAATTTTAACCTGTGCCCTATCAGACCACCACGGCCTAAAGCTGGACATCCACAACACAACAAACAAGAGAAAATACACTAACTCATGGAAACTTAACACTACGATGCTGAATGAGAACTGGATTCAGGAAGAAATTAAAAAGGAAATTCAAGATTTCCTGAAAGTGAATGATAATGAAAATACAACTTACCAAAATCTCTGGGACACAATGAAAGCTGTTCTAAGAGGTAAGTTCATAGCTCTTAATGCCTACATCAAAAAAATGGAAACATCAGAAATAAACAACTTAACAATGCAGCTTAAAGCTTTAGAGAAACTAGAGCAATCTGATCTCAAAAGTAGTAGAAGAGAGGAGATTAGCAAAATAAGGGGAGAAATATCTGAAATCGAGATTAAGAAAACGATAGAAAAAATCAACCAGTCAAAAAGCTGGTTCTTTGAGGGGCTGGAGAGGTGGTTCAGGGGTTAAGCCTCTACCTTGCAGGTGGAAGGTCCTGAGTTCGGATCCCAGATCCCACGTATAGACACCAGGCGGAAGCGGGTGTGGCCTGCACTTCTGGTCCTGGTAGGGCGGAGCCTGTGAATCCAGGGGCAGAATGAGGTGGAGGCGTCCATGGTGGTTCGCGAATTCGTCCGTGGTTCTACACATACACAGACACACACACACACACAGACACACTTGTGCGTGCACATACACACGCATGTGCACACAGTTGAATAAATAATAATAATAATAATAATAATAATAAAGCTGGTTCTTTGAAAAAAATCAATAAGATTGATACACCCCTAGCTAAATTAACCAAAAGCAAGAGAGAGAAAACCCAAATTAACAAAATTAGAAATGAACATGGAGTTATCACTACTGATACCCAAGAAATCCAGAGAATTATAACATCATATTTCAAAAAGTTTGACAACACAAAAGAGATGGATGAATTTCTAAGTAAACACAACTTACCTAAATTGAATCAGGAAGTTGTGAATTATTTAAATAGTCCTATAACATATAAGGAAATTGAGGAAGTAATCTCGAATCTTCCCACCAAAAAATGTCCTGGACTAGATGGATTCAGCACAGAGTTCTACCAGACATTTAAGGAGTTAATAACACCAATACTCCTTAAACTGTTCCATCAAATAGCAAAGGAAGGAACACTACCAAATTCCTTCTATGAAGCTAATATCATTTTAATCCCAAAACCTAATAAAAATTCACTTAAAAAAGAAAGCTACAGGCCGATCTCTCTGATGAACACAGATGCAAAGATTCTCAACAAAGTCTTAGCAAATCGGATTCAAAAACATACTAAAAAGATCATTCACGGGGACCAAGTACGCTTCATCCCCGGCACACAAGGTTGGTTCAACATACGCAAATCAATAAATGTAATTCATCATGTAAACCAGTCCAAAGTCCAAGACCACATGATACTCTCGATAGATGCAGAAAAAGCTTTTGTCAAGATCCAACAGCCTTTTATGATCAAAATGTTAGAGACAGTAGGAATGGAAGGAACCTTTATCAATATAATAAAAGCTGTAACAAGCCCACAGTAAGGATTATGCTCAATGGGGAACAATTGGAAGCATTCCCACTTCGATCGGGAACTAGACAAGGCTGTCCACTCTCACCACTTCTATTCAATATTGTACTTGAAGTCTTAGCTGAAGCCATAAGACAAGAAAGGGACATAAGAGGGATTCAAATTGGCAAGGAAGAAGTCAAGCTTTCCCTATTTGCAGATGACATGATCTTATACCTGAGTGATCCCAAAAACTCCACCAGGAAGCTCCTGGAACTAATTGAGAAGTTCAGCGGGGTGGCAGGATACAAAATAAATGTGCAAAAATCAGAGGCCTTCCTATATGCCCAGAATAAAAGAAGTGAAAAAGCACTGAGAGAAACAATCCCATTTACTATAGCCCCTAAAAAAATGAAATACCTTGGTATAAACCTAACCAAGGAGGTAAAAGACCTTTAAAATGAAAACTTTAAAACCCTAAAGAAAGAAATAGCAGAAGACATCAGAAGGTGGAAAGACCTCCCATGTTCCTGGATTGGCAGAATCAACATTGTAAAAATGACCATCCTACCAAAAGCAATATACAAATTCAATGCTATACCAATCAAAATCCCAAAGCAATTCTTTAATGAAGTTGACAAAATAATCTCAAAATTCATATGGAGGCACAAAAGACCCAGGGTAGCAAAGATAATCCTGAGCAACAAAAACACTGCTGGAGGTATTACCATACCAAACCTTAGTCTATACTACAAATCCATAGTTATAAAGACAGCCTGGTACTGGCTCCAAAATAGACACACAGATCAATGGATAAGAATTGAAGACCCAGATATAAGCCCACAAAGTTACAGCCATTTGGTCTTTGACAAAGGGGCCCAAAGAATCCAATGGAAAAAGAACAGCATCTTCAACAAATGGTGCTGGCAAAACTAGATCTCCACATGCAGAAGATTAAAGCTGGACCCGTACTTGTCTCCATGTACAAGACTTAATTCCAAATGGATCAAGGACCTTGATATAAGGCCTGAGACCATAAAAACCATAGTTGAAAGGATAGGAAACTCCCTCGAGCTGATTAGGCTAGGCCAACAGTTCCTAAACAGACATCCAATGGCACAGTCACTGCTACCAACTCTCAACACTTGGGATCTTGTGAAATTAAAGAGCTTCTGTTCAGATAAAGAGATTGTAACACGAGCTTAAAGGCAACCACAGAATGGGAGAAAATCTTCACTAACCACATATCTGATAGAGCTCTACTGTCCAGAGTGCACAAAGTACTTAGAAAACTAAACACCAAGGAAACCAATGGCCCAATTAAAAAATGGGCCCTGGAACTTCAAAGAAATTTTACCAGGGATGAAATTAAAATGTCTAACAAATATCTGAAAAAATGCTCTACTTCTTTAGCCATCAGGGAAATGCAAATCAAAACTTCCCTGAGGTATCACCTCACCCCAGTCAGGATGGCAAAAATCCATAATACAAACAACAACAAATGCTGGAGAGGATGTGGAGAGAGGGGAACTCTACTACATTGCTGGTGGGAATGCAGGCTCATACAGCAACTCTGCTGAGCCGTCTGGAGATTCTTAATGAAATTAAAGATTGAAATGCCATATGACCCTGCTATTCCACTTTTGGGAATAACCCCCCCATACAGCAGAGGTTCACCTCGATAGCACAAGCACGACCATGTTCATAGCAGCACTGTTTACAATAGCAAAGTCATGGAATCAGCCCAAATGTCCAACAGTTGACGAGTGGATAAGGAAACGGTGGTACATCTATACAATGGAGTACTACTCAGCCATCAAAAATGATGAATTACTGGAATTTGCCGGGAAATGGATGTCATTAGAAACAATTATATTAAGTGAAGTATCCCAAACCCAGAAAATTAAGCGCCGTATGTACTCCCTAGTACCAAACCAACCCAGCCCACTTTGAGACACTCATAGGTAAATCTATGTATTACCTACAGTAATTGCAAGGATTATGAATAGGAGGGATGGGGTTGGAGGGCCACACCAGAAACAAGGAGAGAGGGGACCATGTTACAGCAGAGAAAATAGGCCTCCATCAAGGTCTGCAAGTAAGTAATGAGAAACCTGGTTAGGTTACAGACGTTCTTTCCTGATCTTACCAGAAGGGGAGGGCATATAGTCTAGCAGATAAAAAGTACATCATCGGAGAGGAGGGCCCAGAGGAGAGTCAAGCATGCACAAGAAAGGACTCTCTGGGAATTGGAGCGGGAGGCACTGGGGGATGGGGAGGGAAGGGTGAGGGGAGGGGAAGCAGGGGGTTTGGGGGGAGGAGGAGGGAGGGAGGGAACTGGTGTACCTATTAAGTTTGTATGAGCTGAAATAATAATAAAAAATGTATAAAAAAAGAAAAAAAAAGTCACTGCTTTTAATGACATTAAAACTTTAGCTTCATTACATGCTACTGCAACAAAATAAGTAACACAAGCAACTTGGGGGAGAAAAGGCTGATGGGAAGTTGCAACATCAGGAGTTTGAGGGAGAAGGTCACAGTACATCCACAGCAAGAGCAGAGGGGAAAGAATAGCACACACATGGTCACTTACTTTCTCCATCTCTATATGGTCCCACCTTGCATTTCATCCTGGTGAAGCTGACAGAGTACAAAGTCTCCAGTATTGGGCAAAATGTTTAGAATATACAGTCTTTATACTTGAAAGAATCTAAGTGGTTGGAGAATCTACAAGAAACGTTTTCTGGGATCCATTCTAGTTTTAGCTGTCACAATTTATGCTGAAGGAACTTAGGTACCCAACTGATAAGGCTGTAAACCTTGCTCAAGGCTTGAGTAAAAACTTATAGACGTCTCGCTGACATTTCCAATGAGGTTTCCCAAAGTAGGTGGGCTACAGGAAAGGAAAATGGCATTTTGGGCCAACTTCCAGTTGTTCTTTCTGTTGTAGCAATAATCCCATTGTTAAATGGGTCTTTGACCACTCAAAAGGGCTACTGCCTTATAATTAGTTGTGGCCACTGTACTAAACATAAATTGAAATAGTGTTTGCGTGATATTTCTGGGAAGCCACCTCTACTCTGGTTAAACATTAAAGAGCTTTATGAAGAGGGTGGCACTTGAGAAATTACTTTGGGATTTTTGCTAAGTCTTTGTCAAGGTTAGGTGTGTATGTGTGTGCGTGTGTGTGTGTGTGTGTGTGTGTGTACGTGCATCTTCTTGGTTTGAACAGGCTCTCCAAGCAGGTTCCGGCACAGTACTAGCAACCGTACATTTCTGTAATGCAAACACGAGAGTCGATACTGACAGGTAGTGAATAGATGGATGACTACAAGGCAGTGAATCCTCAGGGCAGAAGGTCTTGTCTTACTGCTCTTTGCTAAGGTCTCGCTGAGGTCCTAAGATAGGCATCTTCTAGGATGGGTGACCCACTAGGCCTATGAAGAGTAACCTGCTCGTCCAATGAAGAGCTCCCAATGGGTAGCCCGTTAGGCCTATGATGGGTTCCCTAATAGGCCTACAGTGGGTAACCTGGCACGCGTAAAAAGGGTCACCTGCCCAGCCTAACTAGCGGGTAACAGCCAGGCCGAGAACTGGTGAAGTGCCATGCCTGAAATGGACACCTGCTAGGCCTGGAAAGGCAGAGGTGGGCGGAGCGGAGGCGCGAGTCTCGCCGGGATCTGGCCGGGCGGCAGGGGCGCGGGCTCCGGGCGGCAGGGGGCGCCCGCGTGCGTCCGGCCCAGCGCCGCCCAGCGCGGAGCCCCGCAGTCGCATCCGTCCGCCATGCGCGCGCTGCTGCAGCTGCTGAGCGCCGGCCGCGGGGGGCGCGTGGGGGCCGCGGTCGCCCGGCCGCCGCGGGGAGCTGGCGCCGGAAACGGGCCGCGCCGCGCCATGGCCCTGTACCGCACGGAGGCGCGCGGCCAGCCGCGCTCGCAGGACTACCGCCTGTTCTTCAGTAAGTCCGGAGGAACCCGCCGCCCTCTTCCCGCCATCGGGGATCCGCGCCCACCCGGCGGCAGCCGGCTAGGGCGCCGATCGCGGCCCGGAGCGCCGCGCGCGGAGCCGGCGGCGCGGGGCCAACCGCCCAGCGCGGCCTGCAGCGAGCCCCGCAGCGCCGCGCCGACCCCTCGGTCCCCCTGGCCGCCCTCCGGCGGCGCGCGACCCCTCGGTGCGCGGGGGCAGAGCTCGCGGTCGCCAGGGGCTTCGCTCCGACACTGCGCCTGCGGCATCGCGCGGCTCTGGGGGGAGGAAGCGGGAGGACCAATGGGAGCCCGGACACCGACACGCCGGCTGACACTGTCACACGAACCCCTTTCCTTTGCTCCCGAGGAACGATTAACACTAGGACACCGAGTTTCAACCTGCAGGTTTGCCCCCTGGTCGCCAGTCCTCAGCGAAAGGCTGGCCTGTTTCTCCAGGGCGTGACATCCTTTCCTCTGCGAATCAATCACACTCCGCCAAGACGCAAAAGCTCTTGGCACCACGGTAGACGGTCGACGCCTACATAAAAAATTGTGTGATTGAACCACCTTGTGAATTTGGACCCCTGGGGGAGCTGTTGCGGAAGCGTCAGGAACTTCTGCCCTGGAGACTTTAAGATAGAATATTAGAAGTTAATTATTTTGCTGAGCCACCCCCCCCAACACACACACACACACACACACACTGCTCTGGATCACAGGCAAACTTTAACTTGCTAAACCTTGTTGTTTCTTAATTCTAAAATAGGGTTGCTAACCTTTGTTTAATTCTAAAATAGGGTTGCAAAAATAGCACTATGCATGCAAAGTATTCGCCGGCTATCACTGTAAATATCTGCAATCATTGATACCTGTACTCTCTAAAAATGTTTATGCTTGGGCCTTCCAGAGTTTAGAGTCGAAGGTTTATTTTTGAGCAGTTACAGAGCTTAAGTTCTTACAGTTGTTCTGAAACTGATAGTTGTTTTTTTTTTTTTTTTTGGTTGTTATTTTGCTCTCCATGCCACAAAAACCCCCTTCTTCCTTGGCCAATACTGATCAGGTCTATTTAAGAGTGGTATATGGTGATTCACACCTGCAGGCCCAACACTTGGGAGATTGAGGCAGAAAGATAATATGTTGGACAAACAGAAAGAAAATCAAAACAAGAAACCTTTCTGAAGTGATTGGGTTGGGAAAAATTATAATGTAATGATTACTGGAAAGGTTTTCCGTAGGAGCAATATAGACGACTTTCTAAGATGATAAACACTTTTCAATTCCATAATACTGGGAAAAAACTGTAAATGTGCAACAAATACAGTATTTAATATGTTGAAAAATGCTACATCAGAAACATAGGATACATTTGCCTCTTTCCACAAGGTCAGAGTTTATCATTACAAACTCACAAATTTTGTGAGTTTCATTAGCAGTAGTGTGCCAAGTAGTTCTGATTTCCCTTGGTAGCTGGCCAAGGAAAACAAAGGTTCTTTTATTCCAATTTTAACTGCTAATACCAACTCTGAGATCACACATCAATGCGGTAAATCTGTCTGTCTGTCTTCATCTATCTATGTAGGTAGCAGAAAAGCTACAAAAGGGTGAAACAGGCTGCAGCAGAGATCAAGGAGTTCCAAAGAGACCTTGTACAGACCGCAAAGAGAATCACAGCAGTTGGCTGTAAGACATTGTGGAGGCACTGGTAACAGGTTTGAGTCAGAGTTGAGCTGAGCGGGAAAAGACAAGCCACTGGGAAGGTGTTGGCTGGTGGAGGGCAAAGGGCACAAGGAAGGGCAGCAACGTCAGTAGGCGGAGCCCCAGGGAGGGAGTTCTCTGCCTATTGGCTTCTTCATGCACACAATGGATGGTCAGATAACAAGTCCACGGGTGGCCATGGCAATTGCAGTGTTAGGTTATCTTCTCATTGTGGGGTCCATGTGAAGGTGTTGCACCCTTTTCTTCATTTAGTGTGCACAGTTGGACTGATGTAACTGTCAAGAGTTCAGTCTGCTCGTAAAGTCTTCATAAGGACCCTATTTGTGCTCATAAGGGTCTCATTTGCTCTGGTCAGTTTGTAGGGTGACACACCCTTTTTACTTTTAGGGAAAAGAAGGGTCAGTCTGTACCTTTTGGTGGTGCCTGCAAATGATGTTTACGCATCCACCATGGACCTCTGCATTTGCACTCAGCCAAAACTGCTAGTAAAACAAGGGTCTCTCAGAGCAAGGCACAGCCTGGAAGGCCACTGCCTTGCACAATATGGAAAAACTTAGAGCAAAGCACGGCCAGATCTCAACATAAGAATAGACCACAGAATCATGAGTAAGTATATATATATGCTGTGTAACAGACACTGGAATAAGCATGGTACAGAGATTAGTTATGCGTCATGTCCTAAAGAGAGAATATCAGTAACTGAGGAGTATGTAAAACTCTTGAAAGATATTTCACTTAAAAATTGGCTGAGAAAACCAGTGTTTAAAAAGCTTGGATACACAGTGTAATTAACCAAATGCTGGGTTTGGAATGGGAAGGCCTAGCCTTGGTCCTGCCTGGTTCTGCCATTAGCTTCTGCTGTGTGTTTTTGGGTGGGTGGGGACTGTCTCTTCTGTCTTAAAAAGAGGTAGTTGACCTTGAAATAATCTCCAAGGTCCTTTTTAGCACTAGTATTCCTTGAAGGCATTGGATGGATAATAGAAATTTAGGTAGTCTCTTTTGGGACAAAGTGTATAATGGGAGCATTTCTGAGGCAATTATTGCCCTTAAGTAATTTGTTTCTAAAGCTGGAAATGGATGTCAGGTTTTTCTGTAATTAGGGTACCTATTTAAATAATTTTTCAGCCAGTTGGGTAAGTTAGGCAAGAAAAGACAAAGGGAAAGAAAAAGGCTTTACTGAAGTTAATGGACAAAAACTGGGTGAAGAGAGATGGTCCAAAAGGTAGAAATTTTGAGTGAAACAATTCCTGGACTAACCACCAGGTGGCGTCATTCGCCCAGGACTATTGCTGAATGCTGCCAGAAACAGGCTGAACAAAATGATTGGAATCTGCTTGAGGGTGAGTGGGAAAGTGAAACCATTTGCTGTTTATCACTACAGTCTCAGTGAATAACGGAGAAGAGTGGAAGGTTCTAAACATATTGATATGATAATGTCTGAAGAGCTGGAAATGCTAACTACCCTGATTTGATCATTAGCACAGTATATACACATACAGAGTAATAGTACTGTATATATTTATTTGACCGTTTATTATTGAAGAAGTAATGATTTCCTATATTGAACCTAATACAGTTAATGTTGGGATGTATACATATTATGTTGGGACATAAAATAAATACACAGATACAAATAATACATATGCACATGTGTATACACACATGCATATACCTATATACATACATGTGTACATATAAATACAGAGAAAGATACATATTTATGTACAAACCGTTAATATGTATACATATGTCCATAGTATGTATATATATACACATATATATGTCTTCCATATACATATTTTTATATGTATATGATTAAAAGCTGCATAGACTGGCACAATGAACATAGATAATTACGTGCCCACACAAAAGCGTGAGAACTTGAGCTTGGATCAGTAGCATGCACATAGAAGCCAGGCCTTGTGAAGCACCTGTGTAACCCTAGTGTTGGTAAGGGGATCCCTGGAGCTCTGTGACCAGCCAACCTAGTCAGTCAATGAGCTCTAGATAGTGACTCAAAAGATAGGGTGGCAAGTGACTGAGGAAAACACTTCACATTGATCCCTAGTTTACACGCACAGGGACACACATACAAACATACACATACAGTGTACCCAAATATGTGCACACAAAAGGTGTGTTTAACCCAACTATATACTGTAATTAAACCTCTCAGAGGCCATATTTTATGTTAGAAGGTAGATGTTCTACTGAACATCTTAAAACTGAACTATAATATTTTCCATTTCATTCCATTTTTTCTAATATTAGTCACAATCTACTAAATTGATTTTATGACTCGCTATGTGTTTGCAGCTCACAGCTTGGAAAACACTTGAAGGAGTGTTGCTCACAGCGCATATTTTTCTAAATATATATAAAAAGATGGCCACAAATGAGATATGTGAAGTACTGAGTGTCTGTAAATAGCGTGAGAATATAATTCTGTTTCAATTGAAAGAAAAACATGAAAGTTGGAGAGATGACTCAGGAGATAAAGACTTTGCCTCACAAGCAAAAGGACCTGAGTTTAGATACCCAGGTTCAGTGTAAAAATTGTAGGTGTAAATGGTGGTGGCCTGCAGTTCTGTCCTTTGAAGGCAGAAACCCCAGAACAAAACAATGAGGTAGAGCAATCCAAGATGATTCTCAGTGTCACCCTTAGACCTCCATGAGCACACATTCTCAAGTGTTCTCTTGTACACACATGCATACATATACAAACACATGCGCGCATGTGCCAAAAAAAAAAAGAAAGAAAAACATAAACGATGAGGTAAAAATCCTTATTCACCATTACTAATGTGGAAATATATTTCCCAGATTCCCAAACACATCCCCAATCTTAGAAACTCCAGGATAGTAGGAGATGGAATATTTTAGAGTTATGTCTCAGTAGGTTTTACAGTGTGTTGGCATTTGGCATAAAGGTAGCTCTTTAGTGTATAAACATAGTATCAGGCAGAAGTTTTACATTCTGTCCAATTTTCCTACTTGCTTGCACAAGTAATAAATTTTCAGCAATGCAAGTCAACAAGCAACAGGTAACTTATAAAATGATAGAATGAAGTGTAATTGTAGACCAATCGGAAAGGAGGCTTGGTAGAGCTCATTAATTTGTGTCTAGGGGGTGGACTGATTTTGCCAATAGTGAAATGCCAAGACAGAATGATGTGGTCACTGCGGTCTTGTCTCCTTCCTAGTAGGTTGCCCATTCTAGTGAGAGTAAATGAGAGTAAGAGACGACCACCCTCAGGTAGCAAAGACGGGCCACCAGACGAAAGGGTGCTTGCAATGAAGCAGCTTACACACGTGTGCTGAGGGGCGGGGTTTAAAAGGAAGCTCGGCTGCTCTTCAGAGTCTCCAGCTTTATGGATGTCGGAAGGAGAGCGGTCAGGGTAAGGCAGCAGAGGAAACAGAATTGGAATTCATTATATGGAGCACACATCCTGTTTACTGGGTACCTCTGGGCCTGAGGTGGGGCCCAGAAGCTGGGTGGTGCAAAGCAAAAAGGAACTGAGGTTGGTTTTAATCAAAGCAGAAAGACATGTGGGCACTTCTCTAAGACAGCCAGTCAGGATCCTCACATGGCTATCTGTGGGATCTTGTTGGCTCTCCTTACATCTCTGAAGGATGCTAAGAAACCATCTCCTAGCATTGCCCAAACCATGTAACTTGTAACAAAGCTAAAAGTTACAACACCTTTCTCAGTAAATGGAGGTGTGAGGTGGATGTGAGGAGTGGTCATCTGTGGGGAGCAAAGGGGGAGGGCTAGGAGCATTGCTTACAGATGGTTTTCACTCCGAGGATGCACAGCAGAACCAGGGTGCTTCACACCCTTGACAAGGGTGTCTCTGGAATCCTCTGGCTCTAAATCGGAAAGGTTCCTGGGTGGCCTTTGATAAGATAAGGAAGGGAAAACAGGTAGTCCCAGTGGGCCATTAGGTCCTTATCAGTGGAGCCTGAGCTCCTTCTTTCTCAGCAGCACAAGCAGAAGAGGCTCCTTCCTCTCCAACCTCTTCCTGCACCATGCATCTGTGTGTCTGCCCTTCCTTCCTCCCTTGTCCTTCTTGCTGCAAGGACAGCAGCTCTCTTGCACATGTTACTTTAATGACGTTCCTTTCTCATGCTCCCTTGTCTCTGAGCTGTAGCCTTTAAGGTGCCTCAGGATTCGTTCCTCAGTTCATCCCTCTACTTGTCTCTTTGGATAGGGGTTGGAAACCTTTCTGTAAAGGACCAGACAGGAAACATTTAAGCTGTGTGAACCATCCAGCTCTGCTCAGAGCTGTTGTTTTAACATAAGACCAGGACTGTAAGGGTGTGGCTGTGGCTGTCAGCAAGACTTCCTCTACAGAAACAAAAAGAGGATATGAGCCGATACTGGATGCTTGACCAGAAGTAACTGAATGGACAACTCATTATATCACTTAATGTTACCACTTGGCTGTCTACAATTCCAAGTCTGGTACTGTTAACCTCTTCTCTTATTAAACTCAGGATCCACATGCCCAGCTTTGTTCTCTGTGTTTCTACTTAATTGGGAAGCTATCAAAGTTTATGTGCATGAGGAGAAGTCCTGATCTCTCACTCCTACCCTGCTTGTGTGTCTTGATCAAATTAAAGTAATGAGCATATTCCTTGCTTCAAATATTTATTATTTCTCTGTAGTGAGAATATTAGCAGCTTCCCTTCTAGCTATTTGAATCTGTTAAAGTACAAGACAATTATTCCTTTTTTGTTATGTACTGTATTTCTTTTTTATTATTTTATTTTTCTAGTTTTATAAACATATTGAGTAGTTATCCCTGCTTCCCTCCCTCCTCCTTCCCATCTCTCTCCCTCCCATCTTCCTTCCTTCCCATCATCAATCCATCCCACTCCCACCCTCCTGCTGTCCACTTCTATAGACCCCAGGGTTACCTCTGGCTTGTCTATTCCTGTGGGAGTTCAGGCCTCTATGGCATACCAAGTTGCTCCTCCTCGGGCCACCCTACTGATCTGTAGGTTTCCACTGTATGTTCTTATCTCTCTTGAGTTCTTGATAATCTCTGGGGTCATGTTGGTATGTCAGTCATGCAGGTCTGGTAAGGACAAGTCTCAC
Source organism: Typhlomys cinereus (assembly GCA_023101885.1). Taxonomy (NCBI): domain Eukaryota; kingdom Metazoa; phylum Chordata; class Mammalia; order Rodentia; family Platacanthomyidae; genus Typhlomys; species Typhlomys cinereus. The sequence goes on from JALPQD010000010.1 coordinate 602,715, forward strand.
TGCAGTGAGTTCCGGGATGCAGAGGTCCTGCCTTGAATGGAATGTCTTGTCCAAAGGGGAACCTTCAGTCTCACTGCCCCTCTTCCTTGCCTGTCTTCCTCGAGGTTCTCTAAGCCTTAGGATGGGGAAAACAATTACTCTTAACTAGTCATTCTTCTGTTCAATGTCCAAGAACAGGACTGGGTCGTGCAAGTGTTGAAGCACTCGCCCCCTTTCCCCTTACAACCTCGGAGTCATGCTGCTGCTTCTCTCTACTTCCTGGCATATTTAGCTCATTTGCATTGGAACGGGGCCCAGCTGAGCACTGGAGATGCACTCAGATATAGCTCCTCCCCTGGGCGTTGACCCTGCGCTTCATCCTTAACCGCCATATTCTTCTCTTGTCTGCTGCCATGACCTCCTCATTCCCTGAGTTGCTCTCCATAGAGAAGTCACATTGGCCCTTTTAAAATGGTCTTCACAACCCCGCTGGTCTTCCATTTTGCTCAAAGGAAAAGTAGTAAATAGGCATCAAGGTTCTGCGTGATCTGGGGCCGCAGTTCATCTCTGCCTTCACTGCCAGCCATCTGTGCTGACCACTGCGCTCCGCAGCCTGGGCGTCATGGTGTTTCTCGATGTGTGCTCTTCTCTCCTCAGCACCCGGGCATCTTTCCCCTGCACGTCGGGACCCTCTTGCTCACTGCCTTCAGTTGGTGCTGAGGTACTTGTGAGAGAGCTACCTCCTGTCTGTTGAGTGTAGAGCTACCCGTGAGCTCTTTCTTTGACTACAGAGCGTCACACGTATATTCTTCACTCTACGTTTGCTTTTTCAATCTAACCATTCCTGCTGTAGTTATTATGTCCATTGCTTCTGTTCCCTTCTAGCACATAACATGTCTAAAAGAAAGAAGTTGGAATTTGTATTCTTGGCACATAGAATGGTGTTTCATATAGCATATGTATTTAGAAAATGTTTACCACATGTAGTAATTTAAAGAAAACTAATAAATGAGAAAAATAGAAATCAGAAAGAACTTGAATTTTTAAATGTCAGTGAATGGTTGTTCTCTAAAACTTCTCATGAGAATAGAAAAAGTGGCTTTGAAGAAATAGTCATAAAACTCTCGAACCCAAACTCAATAAAACATAAGGTGGGCTGAAATATTTTGTGTTGTTTTAAGTCACTATATTTGTGGTTACAACCACTTTAAGAAACTAGAATAGGTAAGTTAGAGGAGAAAGGAGAGATATCTATGAGACAATAGAACAAACTAAAGGAAACAAAAAAGGAGGCAAGACAGAAACGTGAAGATTCTAGCATATGTGAGTTTGAGATGGGAGAAGAGCAGTGGTGGAGAAGATATGCTGTCAGATCCGGAGAGATGCAGGAGTGAACAGACTCCACTACCTTTTTTGTCTCAAAGAGCAGACTGTGAGAAAGAATCAGAAAGTGACTGGGCAGAGGAGTAGATGGAGAACAGACCCCCTGCAGGGAGATGAGAATCAAACCTACCTGAGCCTCAGTGGAAAGGTTTGAGAACCAGAGAGCTATGCCTTCAAGATTTTGAAGAAAAAAAAATTTTTTTTTCCATCTAGAATTCTGTGTACAGCCAGCCAACAATCTGAAATGATGACCAAATCAGGATATTCAGATGTTTTAATGACTTCTGGAGTACTTTATGTGCGGCTCTTCTTCCAGAACACCTACATACAGAAATGGCCTGGGTGACTTGCTAAAGCTGTTAATATCCAGGTCTTTCACTCAGACAATGAATCACTGGGAATGGGAGAGAGGTCAGAGATCTCCATAACAAGCAGCCTTGATTTTTCCTGTTCATAGAAGAATTTGGAAGTATACCAATTGGTAAATGCACTGCTGCAAGACAAAGTGAACCAAAGCAGGTGACATAGGGCATCCAGGAAACAGGAGTTCTTACCGGGAATGCAAAGAAAAGGTCTCAGGTTGCCAAGAAGCATCCAGTGCAGACCCAGCAGGAAGACAGCTCCAGAAGGGCTGTTTGGATGACAACTGGATTCCAGCTTTGGATGTCTTTGTGATGATTCACAGATGTGATTGTGATAGGTAGGTGTAAAAAAGGAAATTAGAGCATCATCTTTATCAGAAACCAATAGACACCTACATACAGAAATGGCCTGGGTGACTTGCTAAAGCTGTTAATATCCAGGTCTTTCACTCAGACAATGAATCACTGGGAATGGGAGAGAGGTCAGAGATCTCCGTAACAAGCAGCCTTGATTTTTCCTGTTCATAGAAGAATTTGGAAGTATACCAATTGGTAAAGCACAGAAAGCATAGTATCATAGAACATTTTGTCAGCCTTGAAAAAATGTAGAAGACAAAAATTTGACCCAAAAAGAAGTCAAGAAATACTGCGCTTGATGGAATACAAATTAAGTGTTTAATTTATAAAGATTCTTTTTTGTTTGCTTGTTTGTTTCCCTATAGCAGGGACTGAACCAAGGACCTCACATATACTAGGTAATTTCTTCACCACTAAGATATTGTCCCAGCCCTCCTTTTGTTTTTCTTTTTCTTTCTGAGAAAGGGTCTCATTAAGTCATGCAGACTGCATGTGAAATCATCCCGTAGCTGTGGAACTATAAGCCAACATCAACCCTTCCTTCCTTGAGTTTCTTTTATCAGATATTTTTGTCACAGTAACAAGTAACCAGCACAGTGGTCCTTGTGGCCCCAGTGCTCAGTTCATATGCTGTCTCTCCTCTGTGGCTCACACGTACTGTATACTCACCCTGTCGCTTCCCGGAGCACTGGGCTCCATTTTAGAGAGCCTCTTAGAGACTCTTGACACCTGACAGGTGGGACCCAAAGCCACGCCACAGCACTGACCCTGGAAGACTTTGTTAAAAATTCTTTTCTTTGATCCTTTTATACATAAATACAACGAATCTGTGTGTTTCCAGAACTTATTACCCATTCCCATACCCCTTCCTCTCCATCTCCATCCTACTACTCAAGTCTTGTTGCCCAATGGCCCACTGGGTTTCATCTGGAGTGTTGCTCTAGTAATTGCCTGCACCTGCTAGGATAACCCACCTGTCGGTGAACTGTTAGGTAAAAGAAGTAAAGAAGCTCTCCTGTCCGGCATTAGCCTTCAGTATTTTCTCGGGGAGGTGTATTATTTCTTGAGACTGTTCTTATCCATGGTGAAGTATTCATAGGATGACACCACCTCCATGGGACCTGGAAGACTGTTAAAGTCTTCCTTTGTGCACTCAGGACATGGTGAGCTCCAAGCTGAGAGGATTCTGAGCTTACACTCAGCATTTGGTGAAGGTGAAGACCCGTACTGCATGCCCAGTCACGGTTCATGGGAATCACTTAATTCAATGAATACCATTCATTCATTTATAGGGACCATGCAAATTGTTCTCGCACCTGTCATAGGTAGCTTTGAGGATCAAGCAGACAATGTTAAACCTGATGTGGGATGTTCAAGGGAACACTTGGTTTTTCAAGGTGCACCCTGGTAGCTAATGAGAAAGCCTTGTAGACCATGGTGTGACTGTGTTGTTATTTCACGGCAGCTGCTGTTTTTCGGCTTCGTCCCTGTCATGTGCAAAGCCTTCAGGAGTCACCTTGTTGCCAGAATGGAGAAAGAAATTTAAAAACTTAAAGGAAAAGAAATGAAATCGTAAGGCAGTCACTTATTCAACAGCTATAAGATGCCAGTTGAGTGCTTGCTACTTTTCCATATGCTGGAAATTGTGACACAAACAGGAGCCAGCAACATAAGTCTTTGCTTCAGAACGTAATCCTAGTGCTATGTGCTTATAGCCCAGGAAAGGAAAATAAATTTTTGGTGACATGTATAATTTACTTAAAGTATAAATTAAGTGTAGAAGTCTGAATAGTGAAGTTACACACTTTCACTTTTATCAGACTGGAGTCAGGACTTCTTTATATGTTGTTTAGTCCATGTTTTTGTCTTGGAAGAAATTTATTACTCACTTATTTTGCTTTTTGGGGTAGTATCCTGTCAAGTACTGGCTTGGTATTCATGCTGCCCACATTGTGGTCAACCTTGATGCAGGCCTGCTTCCGCCTCCTGAAATTTTGATTATAGGCGTGCACCACCACGCCCAACTTAGGAATGAATTTAGATTTTTGAAAGTTGGCAAAGAAGCATAGAATTCCACTATACCCCTCAGCCAGTTTCACTGCCTTCGTCCATTTGTAAAAGCAGGGACCAGGATTGGTGCATGCCTTGACTGAGCAACAGCTGCCATCTGGAGTTGTTTTTCCACCATCAGCTTTCCTTTCCAGGAACCTGATCAGGACACCACATTGAGTTCATTGTATTTCTTTGGGCTCCTCCAATCTGCTGAGTATCTAGGTCTTTCTTTCTTCCTCCTCACTTCTCAGTGTCTGTTTATTTGCGTCATTGTCAGTTCTCTTCTGCTTATTTTTATTTTATTTATGTGTATGTGTGTGTGTGTGTGTGTCAGAGAGCACTGTGTACCCTTGTGGAGGATCAAGGGTGACTTTGGGAATCATCCTGGATTGCTTCTTCTCCTTGCTTCCCTCTGGGATTTCCTAGGCTCCACCCACCAGGGTTGAAGTACAGGCTGCCACCATTTCTACCTGGCATTTTTATGTAGGACTAGGATCCGAACTCGGGACCTTCTGTTTGTGAGGCAGAGTCTTAACCCCTGAGCCATCTCTCTGGCCCTTGTCTACTTATTTTACACTTGTAGCTCTGTGTCTCTGTGCCAGTACCTCCGTTGGCGGCTTTGCAAGCCCTGAAGTTGCCTCTTACTTCTCTTTACAGCTTCTCAGGCTGGCATCAAACATGTAGACTCAGCTCCTCTGCTTCATCCTCCTGTGTAGCTTAGACTTGAGTGCCTGCCTGGCTCTAAGGATTGCCTTTAAAACGCTGTTCTTTTTATTCCCATAGTGCTGAGTCCACCTCAGGGCCTGGCACATGCTTGGTGGCTCTTGTAACCACTAGGCTACTTCTCTGGCCTTTGGATGATTTATGACTGCATAGGAAGCTGCAAGCTCATCTTGTGTAGTGTTTGATCCAACACTGCAACACGCCTTCTTCAAGGGACCTTTTCCAACAAAAGCAATGTTTAGAAACCAGTTCTAAGTGCTCATTGTTGCTGAGGTATAGGATAGTTTAGGTTTTATTTTGCTGAAATGTTTTATAGTCTAAATTTGAAAATTATACTAAAAATAGTATATGAGTAAAATAGACCAGACTTCAGAAAATACAAGTTGAAAATTTTAACAAATAAAAAAGAAAAATTTAAACAGCTGTATGAAACCAAGCATTTGGAAATCAATGTATTACAGTAAACACTCATATCAGGTCATTGTGTTTTTAAGTAACATATACACTTTAAAAGTGTTCGAAGTACACATTTCACTATAAAATTTTTAAGGCAAGAGTTTCTGCTGTTAAGCGTCGTGTTAAATGTTGGCATCCTTACCACTTTGAGTGGACACATGATTTTTTTTTTTTTATTTCTTTAATAACGTAGACCTATGAATTCTTCTTCCTATCGATGGTAGGTAGAAAGTAGGGACTGTGCTGTTAGACTTCTCCTAAGGAAATAGATACCAGTTTTAGTCTGATTCACTTAATAATGGTTCATTTAATTTTGATTAATAATTCAAAAGTTAGCATTTTTTTCATATTTTGGGTTTAATAGACTTTAGACATTTTTTGCTGTGAGTGTTTAAACCAAACAAAAATTTTATAAAGTGGTTTCAACAGCTAAGTAGAGTTTAGTTGGTATATTTTTCCATTTGGTCCTTAGGCAGGAACAAATTTTTTAATCTAAATGTATAACATTAGCTTTGAAAGGAGCATACAAGTTCTAAAGTAATAAAGGATCTCTTTTTTTTAATTTTTTAACATTTTTTATTATTATTTCCACTCATACAAACTTAATAGGTAGACCAGTTCCCTCCCCCCCTCCTCCCCTTGAACCCCTGCTCCTCTTCCCTCCCTCCCCGTCTCCCAGTGCCTCCCCCCCAATTAATTCCCAGAGAGTCCTTTATTGTGTATGCCTAACTCTCCTCTTGGTCCTCCTCTCCGATGACGTACAAGGACCCAGTGGCATTTCCCTTTCTCGTGTTCCCCTTAAGCATAGGAACACTATTGTGCCTGTCAATCCCTTGCCTCCAAGGATCTTGGTGCCTTTAACCGATGCTAGACTTTGTGAGGTCAATAGTGTGTTGGACATTGCTCAGGGCATGCAAAGTCCTGTTATGATTGCTTCAGTCCTAACTAGTGTGGAGAATCTTCAAATCATTGCTACTCCCATCCTTTTCCTCTTACAATCTTACTGCCCCCTCTTCCACAAATGTCCCTGAGCTTCAGGATGGGAGGAGATTAGGCTGGCTTAGTTCTATGTGGTTGATATAGACTCTCTGAAGTTCTGGATTGTGGTTTGATGATTTTCTTTTGCAGTTTTGCTGCTCCTGCAATGCCCTTCACTCCATCCTGATGGGCACTGTATGTCACCCCCTGGTCAGAGACAAAAAGCTGTTAAACTGGAGTCTTGTTATAATAGCACATTCAAGGGTAGATGTAATAAAAGCAGGAAACCTCGGTGAGGGAGGGGTCAGTCACTCATTTGCAAAATGATCACCTTTCATCTGCCAGACTATATGCCCTCCCCTTCTGGTGAGATCATACCCCCTCAGTTGTACATAATCAGGAACTAACGTCTGTGAACTTAACCAGGTGTCACATTACTTACTTGCATTCCTCGGAGGCCGATTTTCTCTGCTGTAACATGGTCCCCTCTCTCCTTGTGTCTGGTGTGGCCCTCCAACCCCATCCCTCCTGTTCACAATCCTTGCAATTACTGTATTACATAGGTTTACCTTTGAGTGTTCAATGTGGGCTGGGTGAGTTTGGTACTAGGAGCCACCTATTAGGGAGTACATATGGCGCTTAACTTTCTGGGTTTGGGATACTTCACTTAATATAATTGTTTTTAATGACATCCATTTCCCAGCAAATTCCAGTAATTCATCATTTTTGATGGCTGAGTAGGACTCCATTGTATAGATGTACGACAGGTTCCTTATCCACTCGTCAACTGTTGGACATTTGGGTTGATTCCATGACTTTGCTATTGTAAACAGTGCTGCTATGAACATGGTCGTGCTTGTGCTATCAAGGCGAACCTCTGCTGCATGAGGGGTTATTCCCAAAAGTGGAATAGCAGGGTCACATGGCATTTCAATCTTTAATTTCTTTAAGAATCTCCAGACGGCTCGCCAGAGTGGCTGTATGAGCCTGCATTCCCACCAGCAATGTAGGAGAGTTCCCCTCTCTCCACATCCTCTCCAGCACTTTTTGTTGTTTGTATTGTGGATTTTTGCCATCCTGACTGGGGTGAGATGATATCTCAGGGAGATTTTGATTTGCATTTCCCTTATGACTAAAGAAGTGGAGCATTTTTTAAGATATTTGTTAGACATTTTAATTTCATCTCTGGTAAAATTTCTTTTAAGTTCCAGGGCCCGTTTTTTAATTGGGCCATTGGTTTCCTTGGTATTTAATTTTCTAAGTTCTTTGTGCACTCTGGACAGTAGAGCTCTATCAGATATGTGGTTAGTGAAGATTTTCTCCCATTCTGTGGGTTGCCTTTGAGCTCGTGTTACAATCTCTTTATCTGAACAGAAGCTCTTTAATTTCACAAGATCCCAACTGTTGAGAGTTGGTAGCAGTGACTGTGCCATTGGATGTCTGTTTAGGAACTGTTGGCCTAGCCCAATCAGCTCGAGGGAGTTCCCTATCCTTTCACCTATGGTTTTTATAGTCTCTGGCCTGATATCAAGGTCCTTGATCCATTTGAAATTAAGTCTTGTACATGGTGACAAGTACGGGTCCAGCTTTAATCTTCTGCATGTGGAGATCCATTTTTGCCAGCACCATTTGTTGAAGATGCTGTTCTTTTTCCATTGGATTCTTTGGGCCCCTTTGTCAAAGACCAAATGGCTGTAATTTTGTGGGCTTATATCTGGGTCTTCAATCCTTATCCATTGATCTGTGTGTCTATTTTGGAGCCAGTACCAGGCTGTTTTTATGACTATGGATTTGTAGTATAGACTTAAGGTTTGGTATGGTAATACCTCCAGCAGTGTTTTTGTTGCTCAGGATTGTCTTTGCTATCCTGGGTCTTTTGTGCCTCCATATGAACTTTGAGATTGTTTGGTCAACTTCTTTGAAGAATTGCTTTGGGATTTTGATTGGTATAGCATTGAATTTGTATATTGCCTTTGGTAGAATGGTCATTTTTACAATGTTGATTCTGCCAATCCAGGAACATGGAGGTCTTTCCACCTTCTGGTGTCTTCTGCTATTTCTTTCTTCAGAGTTTTAAAGTTTTCATTGTAAAGGTCTTTTAACTCCCTGGTTAGGTTTATACCAAGGTATTTCATTTTTTTAGGGGCTACAGTAAATGGGATGGTTTCTCTCAAGGCTTTTTCACTTCTTTCATTCTGGGCATATAGGAAGGCCTCTGATTTTTGCACATTTATTTTGTATCCTGCCACCCTGCTGAACTTCTCAATTAGTTCCAGGAGCTTCCTGGTGGAGTTTTTGGAATCACTCAGGTAAAGATCATGTCATCTGCAAATAGGGAGAGCTTGATTTCTTCCTTGCCGATTTGAATCCCTCTTATGTCCCTTTCTTGTCTTATGGCTTCAGCTAAGACTTCAAGTACAATATTGAATAGAAGTGGTGAGAGTGGACAGCCTTGTCTAGTTCCTGATCGAAGTGGGAATGCTTCCAATTGTTCCCCATTGAGCATAATCCTTGCTGTGGGCTTGTTGTATACAGCTTTTATTATATTGATAAAGGTTCCTTCCATTCCTACTGTCTCTAGCGTTTTGATCATAAAAGGCTGTTGGATCTTGTCAAAGGCTTTTTCTGCATCTATCGAGAGTATCATATGGTCTTGGACTTTGGACTGTTTTACATGATGAATTACATTTACTGATTTGCGTATGTTGAACCAACCTTGTGTGCCGGGGATGAAGCGTACTTGGTCCCCGTGAATGGTCTTTTTAATATGTTTTGGAATCCGATTTGTTAAGACTTTGTTGAGAATCTTTGCATCTGTGTTCATCAGAGAGATCGGCCTCTAGCTTTCTTTTTTAAGTGAATCTTTATTAGGTTTTGGGATTAAGACGATATTAGCTTCATAGAAGGAATTTGGTAGTGTTCCTTCCTTTGCTATTTGATGGAACAGTTTAAGGAGTATTGGTGTTATTAACTCCTTAAATATCTGGTAGAACTCTGTGCTGAATCCATCTGGTCCAGGACATTTTTTGGTGGGAAGATTTGAGATTACTTCTTCAATTTCCTTATATGTTATAGGGCTATTTAAGTAATTCACAACAATTTAGGTAGGTTGTGTTTACTTAGAAATTCATCCATCTCTTTTGTGTTGTCAAACTTCACAGAGTATAAGTTTTTGAAATATGATATTATAATTCTCTGGATTTCTTGGGTATCAGTAGTGATAACTCCATGTTCATTTCTAATTTTGTTAATTTGGGTTTTCTCTCTCTTGCTTTGGTTAATTTAGCTAGGGGTGTGTCAATCTTATTGATTTTTTCAAAGAACCAGCTTTTTACTGGTTGTTTTTTCCTATTGTTTTCTTAGTCTCAATTTCAGATATTTCTCCCCTTATTTTGCTAATCTCCTCTCTTCTACTACTTTTGGGATCAGATTGCTCAAGTTTCTCTAAAGCCTTAAGCTGCATCATTAAGTTATTTATTTCTGATGTTTCCATTTTTTTGATGTAGGCATTAAGAGCTATGAACTTACCTCTTAGAACAGCTTTCATTGTGTCCCAGAGATTTTGGTAAGTTGTATTTTCATTATCGTTCACTTTCAGGAAATCTTGAATTTCCTTTTTAATTTCTTCCTGAATCCAGTTCTCATTCAGCATCATATTGTTAAGTTTCCAGGAGTTAGTGTATTTTCTCTTGTTTGTTGTGTTGTGGATGTCCAGCTTTAGGCCGTGGTGGTCTGATAGGGCACAGGTTAGAATTTCAACTTTTTTGTATATGTGTAGATTCGTTTTGTGGCCCAATATGTGGTCTATTTTGGAGAAAGTTCCGTGTGCTGCTGAGAAAAATGTGTATTCTTTGGTGTGTGGGTGAAAAGTTCGATAGAGATCTGTAAGGTCCGGTTTTTTAAGGGTTTGATTAAATTCCAGAGTGTCTCTGTTAAGCTTTTTTTTTTTTTTTAATTTTTATTTACTCAATTGTGCGTGTGTGCATATGTATGTGTGTGCACACGTATGTGTGTGTGTAGAACCACGGACGAATTCGGGAACCACCATGGACCGCCTCCACTTCCTCCGCCCCGGGATTCACAGGCTCCGCCCTACCAGGACCAGAAACGCAGGCCGACCCCACTTCCGCCTGGCGTCTATACGTGGGATCTGGGATCCGAACTTAGGACCTTCCGCCTGCAAGGTGGAGGCTTAACCCCTGAGCCAACTCTCCAGCCCTCTGTTAAGCTTTTGACCTGTTGATCTATCCCATATTGAGAAGATGGTGTTGAAGTCCCCAAGAATTATCGTTTGGGGGTTGATTTCTTGCTTTACGCGCTGTAGGGTTTTCTTAATGAATGTGGAGGGGCCCGTATTGGGTGCATAAATGTTCAGTATTGTGAAGTCTTCCTGGTGAATTGTACCTGTGACTAAAATGTAGTATCCATCTGTGTCTCTTATGATTTTCTTTGGTTTAAAGTCCACTTTGTCTGAAAGCATAATTGCTACCCCTGCCTGTTTCCTGGTTCCATTAGCTTGCAAGATTTTGGACCAGCCTTTCATTCTTAGGATGTGCCTATCTTTTGTGGTGAGATGAGTTTCCTGAAGGCAGCAGATTGTTGGATTGTGGTTTTTAATCCAAGTTTGTAATCTGTGTCTCTTAATCGGCGAGTTAATACCATTGACATTTAATGTTATAATGGAGAAATTATTTTTAATTCTGGACATTTTTTATGTTTAGTAGACTTTGTAAGCATGTTATTTGATATTTATGTTTTGGATGGTATTATACTTCCCTTCTGTCCTGGATACGCTTGTTCTTTTCTTCAAGCTTGAGTATCATTTCTAGCATTTTTTGAAGGCCTGGTTTGGTAGACATGTATCCCTTTAAGTTGTCTTTGTGCTGGAAAACTTTTCTTTCTCCCTCAATCATGACAGATAGTTTTGCTGGGTATATCAGTCTGGGTTGGCATTTTTGCTCATTTAATACTTGAAGTATGTCTCTCCAAACTCTTCTTGCTTTTACTGTTTCCATTGAGTAGTCATTTGTTATTCTAATAGTTTACCTTTAAAAGTGAGTTGCTTTCTTTCTCTTGAAGCTCTCAGCACCTTTTCTTTGTCTTGAATATGGAGTGTTTTGACTATTATTTGCCGTGGCGATTTTCTATTTTGGTCATATCTGTTTGGAGTGCGAAATGCCTCTTGTATTTGGATAGGCCTCTCATTCTTTAGTTGTGGGAAGTTTTCATTTATGATGATTGAAATATTTCCTCCGGTGTGGTATTTTGGGATTCTTGTTTTGGTATTCCATGAATGCGCATGTTAGGCTTCTTCAGGGTGTCCCATATCTCTTGAATGTACCTCTCCAGTATCTTTTTGGCTTTAACAATCTCTTCCATTGAGCTGGTTAATTCTCCCACTTTGTCTTCAAGATCTGAAATTCTATTTTCTGCCTCATTTGTTCTGCTGATAAGACTGTCTGTTGAGTTTTGGGTTGAAGATAACTTGTCTTTTAGTTCAATTTTAAACTCTGCCTGAGACTGTTTTAACTGCTCTATACCTATTTTTGTTTCTTGAACTGTTTTTCTCAACTCCTCCAAGGGCCTGTTGTGTTCCTGTTCGAAGTGGTTGATACGGTTGTTTAACTCTTCTCGGATTTCCTCTTTCATAGTATTAATCATGGTAATGATTATACTCTGAAAGTCGTTATGTTGGGTCTGGCTTTCATGGCTATTTTCTGTGGATTTATTCTGGTCAGAATCCCTCATTATGGGATTGATTCTTTCGGGAGGAGATTGGTCTTGGGTTTTTTTTCTCGTGGATCTGCACTTTGACTTGTACATTGTTGCTTTGTTTTTTAGGACCTTTCAGTTTCTGTGTGTTTTTCACTGAATCGACGTAGTTGGTATTGTTACACTTGCCAGTTATTACTCATGCTTGCCTTGGATTGGGTATGTTTGTGTATTGTTATCATTATATCCTAGATGAGGCTACTAGGCTGTTAGTACGTCAGTTAAGTCAGGTTATGTTACCAGGGGGTGAATATTAGTTTGGTAGCGAGCACCCAGGCCGACTCCTGCTTAGCCTGCGCCCCGGCTACCGGGATGCGTGGGGCTCCGGGGTCAAGGATCTCTTATTATGAGAAAACTGTGTTTGAGGGATGTGATTGGCAAAAATATTATAAATTCACTATATTTCTATATGTAACACTGAAAGAACAAAAAAAATGTAAAACAAAGCAAAACAAAAAAAGAAGACTGTGTTCGTCACTAATGTTCTTGACTTTTCTTTTGCAGAGAATGTAGCTGGTCACTACATTTCCCCCTTTCACGACATTCCTCTGAAGGTGGACTCTAAAGAGGTATTTTAACCTGAATTGGGGCTGAAAAACTTATAGGTATTAGCACAAGAAAGTACTTCTACTATTGCCTTAGAAATGCTCTTTTCTGGAAGTACCTTGAAAGGAAAGAATAGAGTTGACAGTTAGGAAGGGAGGCTGAGGAGTTATAACAGAGAGGTACACCTCCTTCATGATTTCAAATTTGTGTAAGGATGGAAGAAGGGAATGCGTGCCCCATCTAGCTTAGAATGTGGTAGGAAATAAAGATTAAAAGACATAATGTAAGAAATTAGCTAGATCATTTTTGAGTAATATAGTGAACACTTGCAATGATTTCTACTTGCTAGGTTTAATATGGACATGTTATTTTCTTTAATTGTTATGAGTAGCTATTATAACTGAAGGTAGGACTAAAGGTATTTTGTTGATGTGCTGATTACACACAGCTGGTAAGTACCAGACCTAAGTTTTGAACTGACATTTCTGACCACAGAGCTCATGGTTCTTAGCTGCCTTACAAAGCAAGAGCTAGAAAAATAAGGATAGACAATGCGGTGTTCAGAGTGTCAGCTAAGGATCAGAGCAGCCGCTGAAGGGAAAACTGAGAAGGCCTCAGATGGGATATTCGGGCACTATGCACAGGGCTAGATGTGTATTAACGTAATGGTCCAACTCCAGCTACTTTGGCTACTTCGTTGATGAAGTGTAACACCTGCCCAAATGTAGACCACTGTAAGATGGGATGCATTAACTCCAGAGCTTGTGGTCTTCACCTTTCTTGTGTAGTGCCCAGCGGGTTACTCTAATTGTTCTGCTGTAGGGCAAGAAGTCCTGCAATCTGCAGAGACAGAGAAACCAGAGAGTTTCGAGACAGCTCCATGCCATCAGGTATTTCTGAGAGAGAGAGACAGAGACAGAAAGAGAGATACAGAGAGAGATAGGGGAGGGTTTTTGTCTAGTGAACTGTCAAGTATCTCATGTCTCTCACAACCTCCTTGCCTTTGGCTGTGTTGTGCGTGCGTGCATTCATTCATTCATTTGAAAATGTGTGCTTACTGTCGAGCCCCATGCTGTTGCAGGCACTGGGCTTACAGCAGTGACCGAGATAGACATAGTTCACGCTCAGTTGGAGGAGACATCACCATAAAAAAGGTCAGGTAGATAATTTGAAGTACTGCAAAGACAAACGTAGGCTGGAGTGACTGTCTTATGTGGGGTTCATTGTAACAACCTTGTGTACCTCACAGCAATAACAGCAGTGAAGCTGCAGTTTGAGGCTCGTGAGATGTGAAAGGTGGTGGTGGAAGAAAGGCAGAGACCTCTCTGGCATAACATTCTGCCTATGGGAATGAGTTTGGGGTCAAGTGAAATTGAGGATTAGGCAGGGCAAGCTGAATATGAAGTGCCCATGACTCGTGGAGATGCCAAGATTGGCAGATAGTTGTTACACAGACAATTTCCCTATTTTTCCAACAGTCTTGACGAAAATTCTGCATCTGGTATTTTAAAATACACAAAATTAATAACAGGAAAGGTGCTTCAGAGCCATCCAGTATAGAATAACTATTTTTCCATTTGTTTATTCCTAATTAGTACTCATAATTAGTGTATAAATGTTACACAGTCTGGATGAGCATTTATGAGTGGTATACTCTTTTTCCCCAACCCTACCATGTCATCTGATTTAATTTAAAAGTGCTTATTGGAGACCTAGTGATCACACCTTGGTAGAATCCCAGGCAGGAGGTGCAGCCAAGTACTCTCCTGGCTGGTCTCGTTAGCCAGGCTCCCTGGAGTTTCATTTCAATAATGAAATGACTGTTTTAAATGTAATTGCTGGGAACTGCCAGTCTTCCCTTAAAGACTGAAAAGAGATGACTTGTATAAAAACCTGGGCAGTATACATGAATACGATTTTGCTTTTCTGATAACTTAGTTGGTAAAACACTTTTATCTGTGTTCACTGAGGATGCTAGCATGGAGAAAAGACTGACCAGACATTACTGATGGGTTTTCTGTGGAGTCAGATAGATTCGTGGGCACTATCTAATACAATATGTAGAAAGTAGGCATCTTTTTATGGCTATGCATCACTTGTGTGTGTTTTATGAACTGTTAAAACATAAATATCTTTTCTTTTATAGGAAAATGGTATTCCCACCAAGAAAGCACGAAATGATGAGTATGAGGTATATCTAAAGGTTTCTGTTTTTTTAATCAGTTTTCTCCTGTCTGCTAAGACTAAAGATCATTTGCTTTGCATTTTTCCCCTACAAGACTCTCCTATGATTTCTGATGCTTTTCTTCTAACATCTCTGTAAGGCAGCTATGGAGGGCATTGTCACCATTTATTGTGGCAAAATAGGCACAGCACAAAACTTACCTTTTTAATCTTTTTTTATTGCAAGTATGTGGTTGCATATATGTATGTGTGTGTGTGTGTGTGTGTGTGTGCGTGTGTGTGGAGGGCAGAGGACAGCCTCAGGTGCCATACTCAGGAGCTGTGCACACTTCCTTTGAGCCAGAGTCTCTCATTTACCCAGCTAGCCAGTAGGCCCAGGGATTTTCCTGTCTGCCTTTCCCAAAGCTTCAGTTACAAATGATGCCACTACACGTGGCATTTTTGCTTGTATTCTGAGCACCAGAGTAGGTTTCATCTTTTAAAAGTATTCAGTGCAGTGGTATTAGTTATCATCTGTCGTTAGTTATTCATCGGTCATCAGCACTGTCTGCCTGTAGAACCTTCCATCTTCCCAATCCAAAACACCTGTCAGATACTGCCTTCCAACCCCTCCCTTCCCCACGACCACTATTCTGCTTTCTGCCTCTGGACTTGACTGTTGAGAATTCTGTTCCTTTATTTTTATTATTATTATTATTATTAAAAATTTGAACTCAAGGGTTTTTGTTTTTGTTTTTTGTTTGTTTTTGAGTCCAGGTTTTGATAACAAATTACTTAATCGTGCTAGATAATTAAAAGTAAATTTTCTTCATGAAAATTGGTCAATTTATTTTGGTCTTAAATTACAGCAGAGAAAATAGCTTGAGAATGTTTCTGAATTAAGAAGAAAGTAGTTACCGTAGCTACATGTTCAAGTAAATATGTTCCAAATGACTATTTTTTATGTCTGTCATTAGTGTTTCTATGTCTTCCTATTTTCTTATTTTCAAGGGTTAAAAAAAAATGGAAAGAAAGAAGATCAGAAAGAGGGTTAGACATCCCTGTTATACATACAACTCTCTGGCTTCATTTGTGTCCCTTTCATCTTTTTGACTATTCTGATAAATGTTGGCAGGCCATTGTTGCTCATAATTAATACTAATTATAGTAAAGCCAGACTAACATTGGCTTTGAAAAATGAACAGTTTGGATCATTATAGCTGAATAGAAGGCAGGCAGCTAGAAATGAGCCATTAGCAATGAGGGGCGAATGGTGGGTGAGTGTGGCTTGTTGGCTGGAGACATAAACCTACTTTAACTATTGTTCTTTTGGCCTTATTGCAGCCTATGCAAGTGGCTTTGGTGGGTGTCATTGTGTGTATGTGTATACACTTGCACACGTGTCTCTGGCGTCTCTGTGTATTCATCCACATTAGTCAGGCTCTCGGGGGATGAATAAATTATGTAAACATCTGCCAGATACTTAGGTTTTTCTTTTTAACAGCTTCTTCAGACATATTTGAACAGGTGCAAGGGTACATCATGAAAGAGCATAGAAAATGAACTGTAGCCGCAGGGCTGGGTATGAGTTCGCTGAAATAGGTATGAGACATGCTTCTGAGAAGCAATTGTGAGAATTCGTTCTCATCTTTGTTTAGCTCATGAGAGCTTTGCAGTTTTGCCTATTTGTAACATTTAGTCTTATCTAGAAAATTTTAATAAAAGCTATCATTACTTTTGGGGCTCAGTGTATATTTACACTTAAATACACTTTAAATATTCCCAGGATATTGGTAAGGAATACTTTACATCAGTTTGAATGACATATTAGAATTGCTTGGAGAACTTTTAAAAATTAACACTTGTTCCAGCCTGAGGGCAACTGAATTCAAATAAGTGGACAGGCAAGCTCAAGGAATCGTTCTTTTGTAATTAGTTGAAGCTCACCCAGTGATTTTGTTGTATGCAGGACTGAGAGTATATTAGATTACTGTTTCTTAATCTGTGATAAAGGACTAGTTTTTTTGTTTTTTTGTTTATGTTTGCTGTGTCCTGATACCTTAAAAATTGAATCAAAATGATAAAAAATATAATTCCTGTTTTAACTTTGATAAGAGTGAACAAACATATAAGTTGCTATAGCTAGCTTCAAGTGTATCCAAATGAGCAAATGGAAAGTCAGTTGCAGATTGGTCCTGGGCCACACTTTGAATGGCATTGCTTTAAATCATTGCATCTGTGACCAGTTTCATGCCTGGCTCAAGATGGTGTTCTTGTCATTTGGCAAGTCCTTTAACGCTAAAACTTTCTCTTGGTAAGGTAAACAATGTGGACTGCTTTTATTCACCATTGATGGAGTCCTCTTTGGTCTAAGCATCTACACCATGTAAAAGCAAGAAAAAGAAGCCTTAGTCCTTTTGTAATTTTAGGACATCCGGAATCACTAGCTTTGTTTTAGAAAGGCATGTCCAACACCTCACAAACATACAACTGCTTATACTGGTAACCACAATTTTACACTGTGATTGCTGTTTTGATATCAATATTTTTTTATGATCTTCAAAGTATTTGATTTCATGATTTTCTATGTATGTTCCTTCAAATAAGGCAAGACTCTTAACCACCTTGTCATGACCGATGCAGACGAGGTCACACTGGTTTCCAGGAGTGGAGAAAAGAAACTTGCACTTCTGTCAAGAAGGCTGGCGTGTCTCACTCCTATCTTATCTAGAAACTGCCACTCGAAACACACATCCAGAGCCCCTTCTGGTTCTGTCCCCATCTGCAAAGGTGCTATGGGGCTTTCAGTGCCGACCCATCACTGGTCAGATCCATTTGTGCCGCGTCACTGCTGCTGTGCATTAGATATCTTGCATAGGTAGATATAGAATGCAGGCACTGAACAGTGAGTGTGCCTGTGCACGTGTGCATGTGTGTGAGAAAAACTTACCCTGCTCTTTTTTTCTGTACTAATTTCATTTAGCATAGGTTTCTCCACCGCTAAATGAAAAAATAAAAAATAGATAAAAATTTTAATGGTCTCACTCTTTTTTTTTTCTATTGCAGAATTTGTTTAATATGGTTGTAGAAATACCTCGGTGGACAAATGCTAAAATGGAGGTACAGATTTATTCTATTAATATAAATTGAAATGCTAACTCAGTTATGCTATGAAAGTGCAGTTTCTAGCTACTTGACATATTTTGGTTGATGGTCTTATGCAAAGAAATAATTAAAAATAGTCTTATGAATATAGACTTCAGTCTTGAAAAGAAAAAATATTCAAACTGAATATTTACTCTGAAGAGAATACTTTGTCAGTTTTCTTGTCAGGTTTGTCGGATGTGTCTTCTATGATTTTCTTTGTCCGCCTTTTCTCTGACGTGATGACAAACAATTTCAAATTTTCCTTAGATTCTGGGAAGCATTTGGTTTACAGACACAAGTGAGATATTTGTCTGAAGCAGATGGCATTTTTTTATTTCCAAATATTTAATTATCCCTTCATATTTTACATTGCCAGCAATGAAAGCTTTCCCCTACTTTTTTGAATTCCATTTAAAAGCATCTGCTTTTGCTCTTGTTAGATCTTTTCAATTTATTTTTATTTTAATCTTTTATATATAATATGGAACTATCTGGAATATCTTTGCTGCTTGTCAATATCTTTTTCTTTCTTCTTTTGGGTAACTCTCTTACAATTCTGAGTGAAATCTAATTGGTGGTACTTTATTTTAATTAGTTTTAGTTCATTTTTTGTTTTTTATTGCCTATTATATTTTTTCCTTTTTGATTGGCAATGTAAAATGTTTGATGGAAAAGTAACTTTGAAATGCAATGAAGACACAATGATGTAGATGTGTTTGATTTACAAAATATGTTTAATGGGAAATAGAAATTATAAAGCTACATAAATTATTAACATGGAAAACTTAAGCTAATCAATTGATCAACTTTAGTGCTATTTTTTATATGATGATGACATTTGAAATCTTTACTTTCTTGGCAGTTTGAAATATGCGACACATTATTAGCTGCATTTACTACTAGTGTGTCTCGAAAGCAAAATAGAACAGAATCTCTTCTTCTCTAAAATTTCTTACTGTTTGACCGTCATCACACAGTAGCCATGTAACTATCATTCTACTCTGCTTTTTTAAAATAAAAATTGATTATTTCGACCAACACAGAAAAACTTAAAAAATATATGTTAATGGGTGTTGCTTCAACAGCTGTGAAATACTTAAATCATGCTAAATATTCCTGTAACCATTTCTTCATAGTGAAAACTTTTGAAATTCCTTCTTTCTAGCTTTGTGAAATGCACATTACATTATTGTTTCTAGAGCTACCATGTCGTGCAATAGAACTTGTTGCTTATTCTTCCTGTGGCCTGGGACCCAGCAAACCACATTATCCTGTTCTTCCCTCCCTCTGACTCTCTCCAGCCTTTGGTACCAGCTGCTCTACTCTGATGTCCCATGAAGTAAACTGTAGGTGTGCTGCATTTCCTTGCCCATTCATGGGCTGAAGGCCTTGCCTCCGTAGACTGCTTTGGGGAATACTCTGTCCACGTTGTCCAGCCTATTGACTACATTTCCTTTGGCTGTGTATTCATGAGCGCAATTGTGGTCGTGATTTCATAGTGATTCTGATTTCCATTTTTTGAGGATTAGCTGTTGGATATTTCTGTATCTTCTTTTAGGAAATATCTGAATTTACTCCCCATTGTTAAGTTTTTTGTGTGCCATTAAGTTATTTGGATTCCTTAGGTATTTTAGATATCGACCCCTATCAGATGCATGCCATAAACATACTTTTTCCTTGTTGCACGTCATTTCTTCAGTCTAATTGTCCCCCTTGCTATGCAAAAGCTTTGTCGTTTCATGTGATCCCATTTATCTGTTTCTGCAGTTAATATCTGTGCGTTTATGGTCATTATCCAGGCCAATATGTAGTTTTCTCCCTGTATTTTATGATAGTATTTTAATCATTTATGGCCTTACATTTAACTCATTCATATTATTTGCTTTTTGTATATGTTTGAGGGTTAAGGAATCCAGTCTTTATGTATGTAGTTACGCGATTTTCCCAACAACTTTTTTTTGAGAAAATGTTCTTTTTCCATTGCATATTGGCACCTCTGTTGAAATGGTACCTCTGGTTCATTTCTAGGTTATCTGTTCTTTTTCTCAGTCATCGTATCAATTTTTGTGTTTTTTGTTTTTTTTTTTTTTTGCAAGCACCATCTGTTTTATTGCTCTAGTTTGGTAGTATAGTTTGAAATCGGATAGTACAAGGCTTGTTCTTTTCACTTATGTTTGCCTTAATTGTGTAGGATATTTTTGTGAGGTTCCATGGAGATTTCAGGATTATTTATTTTTCTAGGTTTAAAAATGACTTTGGAACTTGGATAGATTATAGTGACCCTGATTTGTGTTACTTCTACTCCATAATCTTTCCATTTATTTGTGTTTTCTTTAATAGCATGCATCAACATATTATAGTTAATATTTTTGTATATACAAAAATCTGTCTTCCTCAATTAAATTTATTTCTAAATATTCTAGGTTTTTGTTGTTGGTTTGCTATGAATGGGATTATTCTCTTAATTTCTGTTTTGAATAGTTCATTGTTAGTATGTAAAGATGTCACTGACTTTTGTTTGTTGTCTTTGTTGTATCCTGCATGTTTGTTATATTTGTTTAGTAGTTCCAAAAGTTTTTTTTTTGTGTGTGTGTGTGTGTATGTGTGTGTGTGTGTGTGTTATGTATTGTCACAGTAACAATTTTACTCCTCTCTCTCCCATTTGGATGCCCTTTCTTGCTTTTTCTTGCCTAATTGCTCTGGCAAGGATTCCAATACTAAGCTGGGTCAAAGGGCCTAGAGTGAATGTCCAAATCAGATCTATAGGAAGGGTTTCTTTTTTTTTTCCATTTTTATTTATTTATTTGTTTGTTTATATATTTATTTATTTATTTATTTCTGCTCGTACAAACTTAATAGATACCCTGGTCCCCTCCCTCCCTCTACCCCTTTTTGTACCCCCTTGGTCCCTCTCCCCTTTTCCTCTTCCTTTCTCCCCCTCCCTCCCTGTGCCTCCCCCCCACCTCTGGAGCATCCTTTAATATGTATGTCAAACAGCCACAATAGTGTTCCTATACTTAAGGGGAACACAAGAAAGAATTCTAGGAAATGCCACTGAGTCCTTACACCTCATCAGAGAGGAAGACTCAGAGGAAAGTTTGACATAGGAAGGGTTTCTATCCTCTTCCTCTCTCCATGGAAGGAATCTCAGAGATAGCTTCATAAGATTGCTGGCATGAAAAGGCCCAAGATTAACAACAAAAATCACTTGGATTAACTTTTACCCTTATTATTTCAATCATTTTCTTGCTTGCTTTAGAGATAATATAAGAGTATCTCTAATCAGATATTTTGTTCCCAGGCAGATTTTTCTTAAATGGTTCTATAAATAAGTAACAAGAACTGACTTCCTTTACTGTATAGATCACGGAGCTGGAATGTGAACACTTAGAAGAGTAAGATAGATCTAAAAGAGTACTATTCTTCGTATGTGGGATTAATGACTTCACCCCCTCTGTTTTTCCCTGTGCTCTGCCTAGATTGCCACCGAGGAGCCACTGAATCCCATTAAACAAGATTTA
Source organism: Typhlomys cinereus (assembly GCA_023101885.1). Lineage (NCBI taxonomy): Eukaryota > Metazoa > Chordata > Mammalia > Rodentia > Platacanthomyidae > Typhlomys > Typhlomys cinereus. The sequence goes on from JALPQD010000010.1 coordinate 624,154, forward strand.
AAGAAGGGAAAACTTCGCTACACAGCAAACATCTTCCCTTACAAGGGTTATATATGGAATTATGGGGCCCTCCCTCAGGTAACATCTTTATTAAGATGGTAAAATTTTAATGGCTTCTAAAAAAATAGCTTTGTAAGTCCTATGATCTACATAATTTAAATTTGTTCTGAAAAATATGTCAGTTTAAAAAATTTTTAAATTTAAAGTTTTAAATGTGGCATTCTATTAGTTATATCAATAAAGTTATTTCCCAACATACGTGTATGTACTCAGGTTCTTGGAATCAAGCATGTGGAACATCCATGTCTGACATTTTGAGCATGCCTCATATGGGTTTAGCTGTTGTCAGTGAAAAAAATCTAAGGTAATTCCTTACTTCTGTTCATTGTTCCGTAGTCTTCTATACATTTAGCTGTGATAGATGAATTTTATTTTTAAAACTCTTAACAGATGGATACTTTAAATGACCTTTTCAGACCTTGTAAACTGAGTGAGATTACTTCTAGTATCCGCTGTTGCAAGTTCATAATTTTCAAGTTGAAAGCAGGGAGTCTGACTCCACACCGCCCAAGTATCGAGCCAGTGTTCCTGCTGGATAGCACTTCCTGCAGGCAGCTCCCCTTCCATTCCTGCTCCTTTCAGTTTCTCACTCCTGCATAGGAACAACTCTGCTGATTCTTCAGTGACTTAAACTTAATATGTCTGATCCAGAGCATAGGATTTAGGGACATAGAGAAGCATTTTTCTTTATGAGTTTAAGCCCCATTACATCATCAGCTGTTGAGAAATTGAGCATTTATATTTTTATGCATTAATTTTTAATATTTTATGTGAAATCTTATGGGGCAACAGCTGCCCAGTTAGGATAAACCATCGCCAAGAAAGAAAAGAGGAAAATGTCTTTAAAGAGTCAGTTTGCCTTTGATGCAGTTAGACCATCCACTTGGATACATTCTTGGTTAAATCTGGCACTCTTAAAATGATGGCTGAAAATGGCATGCATGCTGAAACTATGAATGCAGGTTCTATGACTTCCTAAGTGTTGAAATAGGCAACTATGTTGATTCTAACAGTAAAGGTTAAACAAGTGGTGTCGAGCTCAAGGGCTAATGGCAGCTGAAGATGTGTGGAAGAGAGGAGCACTGAGAAGCTGCTAGATTGGAGGCAGAGCTAGAGACATACAAAGCGGAGTGATAGGGAACAAGCTAATGATCATATATTTGTTCATTGTTCTGAATACTTCTTAGGGATGTATATGCTAGGCAGCCTGTCAGGGGAAGTAGCTACAAGGCCAGCAGACAGTAGTGATTAAGAAAGTGGGTTTGAGAATGAGATTGCCACATTAGCCACATGACCGTGAGCAAGATTCTTTGTGCTTCTCTGCCTCCCTTTCTTGTCTGTAAAATGGAGAACATAAAATATCCACTGCATCTGTCGTGTTTGAGGTGAAATGAGTTTTTTCATTATAATGTGTGACCGATGGTAGTTTGTATTAATAGTATTTTTATTACGATAACTAATAGTGTCATGTAGTTCTTTTTCTACTTTCCCCCATTTAGAGCAATTGACCACTAAGTCAATGGTTATATATGTAGCATAATAGGTGCTACTAACTCTTACACTGATTCTTCTGTGTATGTGGGGGCGGGGGGAGTAATGAGGCAAAGCTAGGCAGGTAGCAGGCGTCCATCATCCCAGCACTTGGGAGGCTGAAGCAGGAGGTTTCTTATGAGATCAAGACTATCCTGTGCTACGTTGTAAGACCCTGTCCCATCCCTGCCTTCCCCCCAATTGTTTTTTTAATTAATAAAGGGAAGGAGTTTCAAGATACAGCCTAGAAACAAAAGAACTCCTTTAGCCTTCTGTTTGAATCTCACATTCATTTTTGTGCTTCATAGGGTGTGTTTAGATTTTCAAGGTGCTTCTCCTGCTGCAGCGTTAGTCCGTAAGGTGCAGTTGTGCAATCATTGTCTTAGAGCCACTGCAGCTGTCATACTCAGTTACTTAACTAAATTTCATACTCTGTCCAACATCTAAAAAAATTTTTTTTTGAAAAACTGGTAATGCTTTTCCTATCCCATGGCAGAACGTTTGCATGGTTTCTTACTGCTAGAAGAATGGAGTGTGCTGAGCGTTCTCATCCTGTGTGTTCTCCCTCTGCTGACATCACATTCATCTGTTCCTCGCCACTTACCCAGTACTTCCACCCTTCAGGCCTTCACAGTGCTGTTTCTTCATTCAGGAATCTTTTAAATGAGTGCTTGGTATTTGCGGGTGATGCTCTTGTTCTAGGGCAAAACAGTGATGAATATGACAAAAGTTCGTCAGGAACTTTTATTCTAACCAGAGAAACAAAATGAATAACCTGTCTCTGACAGGTTATTATTCGTTAGAATCTTGGAAAAAAGTAAAATAGGAATTAGGACTCAGGTATGCTAGGATGGTTTTTAAGACTGGGAGAAGATTCCCATGGCATGGCACTATTTAATAAACACCTGGAAGGAAATGTGGGAACAAGTAGTATAGACATTCAGAGGAGGAGTAACACAGTAAGAAAGAACAATTATACACAGCCTCAGGTGAGTGCGTGCCAAGCGCATGTAAGGAACCAAACCAGGCTGATATACTGGATTGAAAGTGAAGGGGAGAAAGTAGGTCTATGTTCTTGCTTCCATTTCCTATCAGAGATCTTTACTTTGCTTTTACTCCAAACTGATCTCATAATGGTGTGTGTGTGTGTGTGTGTGTGTGTGTGTGTGTGTGTGTGTGTATAGCAGTCACTATGTTTGCATATGTTAGTTGTCACATACATTAAAAAAAAGTGTATAATTTGAAAAAGTCGAAGCCATAAAGTCATATAGACTGCTATGGGAAAAGCTAATTCTATATAATGTCTCTTTTTAGGCTTGATTATTGTTCAGACAGTGACCTATTAAAGTGAAAGCCAATTCTGAGTCTTTTGTCCCTTTTTGAGCCTACCCCCATGGGTCCTCTGCCTCCCTTCCTCATCCTCCTACCTTACCCCTCTGACCCTCTGATGTTCCTGGCACACCTCTGCTTTGGTCTTCATAGTATGCATGTAGCTTGCTCCTGAAGGGCTGCTCCAGTCACTGTCGGTCTCTCCTGCAGCCCTGCCTCCTTGCTCTTGCAATTTTCATGCTTATTTTGTTCCTTTACAACTAATAAATTTTAACTGTTATGCAGTTTATTTTTTTGTTGTCAATTTCTCATGGCTAGAATGTAGACTTTATGACAACAGAGACTGTTGTCATATCTGTAGTTATATCTCAACTGCCCAGCTTCCTGGGCACTGAGCAGTATTTCTATTTTTTTGTTTCTCTTTTTTTGAGGTAGTGTCTTGCTGTATTGCCCAGGCTGTCCTCAGACTCTCGGGAGTCAAGGCTGTCCTCAAATTCCTGATCTTTCTGCCCCTACCTTCAAGTGTTGGGATTACAGGAATATTCCACCATGCCTATTAATATTTTTGCATGAATAAGTTTATGAATCTTTGCTTATATGTTCATATGTATTTGTTTCATAGGCATGTGTGAGTATTTGACTTGCTGGTTCCTTATGATTTGTCTTGTAATGTCATAAAAATTTTTGAGCCAACTACTTGAAAGAGCACCTAATCAGTAGACACTGTAAGTGGGAAGCTGTCTACTTAGCTTGTGACTGAGTCATCAGTGCGTCATCATTACTCCAGACTTTAGCAGTTGGCATTCTCCCATGCAGTGTCTTCTTTGCAGTGTGCTTGTATTACCTGTGTCTAACAGTTTATACCAATACTCCGTCTCTCTGAGTGAAGATTTAGAATACTAGTCTCACTTTAAATTCAAGGATTCTTTGGTCCAAACACAATACCATTATATATTTGAGTCATTAACCACAAATACCACATAGTATCATTCATTAGGTTCAGAATCTGATTTGTTTTAAAGAAATGGTATCTATTTACATTCTTACCAGTAGTATAAAAGACTCTCTGTATGCCATAACCCAGCTAGTATTTGAATTATCAGATTTTTAAATTTTTTTGAAATAACAATGAGTTGTATTTCTCAGATCACTATCTTTTCATACACTTGAGTCATTTTTCTTTCTTTGGTATGCTAACGGGTGATAGGAAGAGAAACAGCAGTAATGGGAGGTCTAGAAAAGAACAGAACTTACATAGGAAAATGTGCTGGGGAGGCTCTGAGAGAGAGGAAAGGTACTAAAAGAAGAGGACCGTGAGGTGGAATTCACTCTTGTTATCGAAATTTGGACATCATAGATTCTGTGACAATATAAGTTCTGAATCTATATTTAGAAACTCTGTGATCTCTAGCCAGTTTAAACTCTGCTTCAGGGGCTGGAGAGGTGGCTCAGGAGTTAGGCCTCTGCCTTGCAGGCGGAAGGTCCTAATTTCGGATCCTAGATCCCATGTATAGATGCCGGGGCGGAAGTGGGGGCAGCCTATGTTTCTGGTCCTGGTAGGGCGGAGCCTGTGAATCCCGGGGCAGAGTAAGCAAGGAGAAGATTGAGGCAGTCCATGGTGGTTCCCGAATTCGTCCGTGGTGCTACACACACACACACACACACACACACACACACACACACATACATATACACATGTGCACACACGCATACATGCACAATTGAATAAATAATGATAAAAAAATAAAAAAAAAACTCTGCTTCAGTTTGTTTGTGAAATGGGATGAATAATGGTATATTTGTGTGTAGGGGGGTGTATGTGCATATGTGTGACTTTAGGAAGTATAAGTATGCAAAGTTAACAAGTTTTTTTATATTTTAGTAGCATGAAGTATATTGAGGGTACTATAATCTTGTTGGATCTGATTACTTTTTAAATCTAAAATTGGGTCAGTTTACTTGTAGAGCTATTGTAATTAGGTTAGAAGAAAATATTAGCATTTACGTAGGATTGACTGTAAATAAGTATGTAGTTTTAGTTACCTTCATAGAAATTAAAGAAACTAAACTTAGATAATTTGAAAGCCAAGATAGTAGTAATTAACCAGATCTTGAGATCTGGTTTCTACATCCCTTATGATGTAAACTCAAGGCAAAAAGTTTTAGTAAATTGCTATTTGGAGTCAGGCAGCTAGGACGCTTTGGGAAAGGATTAATGCCTTGAGGTTATTTTAACTTAAAAGCACATTTCCATTATGCCATTGATTTACAAAAACACAACATACATTTTGTAGCCAATAGAGTATAATCTTCCTAGTACAAAAAAGAGAGGGCATCTTTGCATGCTTTTGTCAAGATCTTGAAAATTAATGGCAAAGATTGAGAATTCGTTAAGAGAATGAAATGAAACAGAGTGGCTTTTACTTTCTGTAGCTTGTAATGTCTTTTTTCTTTATAAAAGAAATTTTTTTCTGCTAGAAGACATTTAAAGAATAGAAGGTTTCTTTTCAAACATGGGAAACTAGATCTCAAAGCTGCATCCACGTGAAAGCAGTAACGAGAGCAGGAGTCACAGTTGACAGTTGGTAGAAGCACAGAAGCACAGGTACACAGGACACATTCAGACTGTAGCACAGAGATTTGTGAATGTGAATCTAGTCACTGACTAAACTTGGAAGAAGAGTATGTCTGGAAATACCACCCACTTTCAGATATGATTACACAGACACATGAAAGACAAAAGGAACAGAAGTTGTAAACTTGCTGATTTTCAAGGTTGTACTGAGACTTTTTCCTTTGGACTATAGCTATCTATAAAGCAAAATGACCATGTGCAAAGATAAGGCTTCAGTGCAGTGAGTATTAACCTACATTTCTTCTCCCCTCCCCCACTTTTTTTTAGACTTGGGAAGATCCCCATCATAAGGATAAGACTACAGACTGCTGTGGTGATAATGACCCCATTGATGTTTGTGAAGTTGGCTCAAAGGTTTGTTTTATAGACTTGTAAGTTCTAACGTGTCATGGTTTATGCATGCATAAGATGCCATTTTAGCCTTTAGTCTGCTCAAGCCTATTGAGTCTTGGTATGTAGTACCAAGCTTACTTCCTTAAGCTAGAGGTTGGCAAAGTACAGCAAGTAGAATCCAATCACGGCTTGGATTTATTTCCTAAATAGCATAGCTGTACATGTGTGTACATGGTTTAAGACTGCTTTCATGCCACAGTAGCAGAGCTAAGGAACGGTCACAAATTAGAGGTTCTGCAAGAATAAAATATTTGTTGTCACATTTGTTAAGCCATGTGTTCAGTTTTTTTTTTAATTTTTTTATTATTATTTATTCAATTGTGCATGTATGTGTGTGTCTGTGTGTATATGTGTAGAACCACGGGCGAATTCAGGAACCACCCTGGATGCCTCCACCTCCTCCCTGTTTACTCTGCCCCGGGATTCACAGGCTCTGCCCTACCAGGACCAGAAACACAGGCTGCCCCTTCTGCTGCTTGGCATCTATACTTGGGGTCTAGGATCCAAACTCAGGACCTTCCACCTGCAAAGCAGAGGCTTAACCCCTGAGCCACACCTCTCCAGCCCCATGTGTTCAGTTTTTTTTGTTTTTGTTTGTTTTTTTTTTTCTGTTATCTAGACAGAAACTTCAGTACTGATGAAGGCCAACTGCTGGGGCTAGGGAGGTGGCTCAGTTGGTAAGATGCTTGCCTGAAAGTGTGAAAACATGAGTTCAGAGCCCTAAACTTACATAAGAAGTTTGACACAGTGATATGCACCTGTAACCCAGCACTGGGGAGGTACAAACTGTGGGATCCCTGGAACTTGCTGACCAACTAGCCTATTGTATTTGGAGAAATTCCAGGTGATTGAGAGACCATGTGTCAACAAAAGGTGAAAGTGCATGAACACTTGAAGTTGTTCTCTGACCTCTATATGCACAAGCCCATAATATGCACACACACCCCAAAAACAAACAGACCAAAAACCCAGCTTCTCATTTTTCTTGTCATACCTGCTTGCAGGCTGTCAAGTCCTACAAGGGAACAAACCCCACAGGACTGACTCTGCTAATCAGTTTTTCCATGTGTCTTTAATTGATTTCTTTTTTTCTCCTCTTCTTCCTCCTTCCCCCCTCCTCCTCCTCCTTCTCCCCCTTCCTCCTCCTCCTCCTTCCCCCTTCACCCTTCCTCCTCCTCCTTCCCCCTTCACCCTTCCTCCTCCTCCTCCCCCCTTCTTCCTCTTCCTCCTTCCCCCTTCTCCTCTTCTTCCTCCTTCCCCCCTCCTCCTCCTCCTTTCCCCTTCCTCCTCTTCCTCCTTCCTCCTCCTCCTTCCCCCTTCCTCTTCCTCCTTCCCCCCCCCTCCTCCTCCTTGCCCCCTCCTCCTTCTTTTGCCTTTCTCACTTGGTTTCTACTGGGAAACCAGTAGAAAGTATTAATTTTTATGGCTATCACCAACATCAGCAGACAAGGAACTCTCAACTTGCCTCAACCAGTGCTCTAACACTTCTTGCCTATCAATTGATGATATTTCCTTATCATTTCTTTTCTGTGTTAACATCTTTTCTACCATTACGGACTTCTTATCACCTGCTGCCTCTCATCAGTCCCTTTTATTAGACTTACTGAAAGAGTTCTCAATACTCATTTCATTTTTACTTCCCTTGTGCTTTTCAACTTGGAAAATTGTTTCCACCTCTTCTACCACTAGCATTTCAATCCAAGTGCTCTCACCAAGGTCGCTGGTGACTTTCTTTTATCCAAAGCCTGATGTTGAGGCTTTTCTTTAGTGCTCTGTGGACGGCTAGCTTTCTCTGCCTTCCTGAGTTGGCTAGTTTTTCACTTGGCTTGCATCACATCATATCTTGTGTTTCCTTAGTCGTTCTGGTTCCCACCTAATTTTTTTTCTGCAAGTTCCACTTCTGCTTACTCCTTACTATTGGGTATTGTCCAATATCCGTCCTCTACTGAGCTCCCTCTTGGTGAGTTAGTTCCAAAGATTCCTGGTAAAATTGGCACTAGCTCATATTCATGTGCTCAGCTACCTCTGTCCTCAGATGTCTCCTAAGCCTGTTGATGTTGTCAAGCCCAAGTCATATTCATTATTTTTTTCTCCAATTATTTCCTCAATATTTTGTCTCAGGAAAGACGTCTCTTTTTCCTTTTGCATCTCCATATACTTCAACCAGAACCAGGTTCATTTCAAGATCGTTCTCTGCTGCTTTCAAGATTCAGTAGTGATTCCATCCTAAAGAATTTTTAGGTCTGATTCTTTCCATTGTCACGGCTGCCAGCTTTGTTTGGCTGCCTGCTAGGCCCTGCTGCTGACCAGTTTCCTATCTGCGTTTATTGTTCATTTACTCAGACTCTTCTGCGTTGCTTGCTTTGGTGCCTGGCTGCTACCTTGTTTTCTGTCTTCTTGCTACTCCTGGTTCACACACTACCCATCAGCTGTCGTGCCTCTGTTCTCCCTCGTGTCCATGCCTTCATTCAAGCTATTCCCATTATGAAGAATGCGCCATTCTTCCCCTTCGCATTAGCTTGCTTCTTCCTTTTCCTGGCTCATCTGCAAACTTCAGCTAAAGGCTCACATCCTCTGGGAAGTGCTCTTGAGCTTCGCTAGACTCCAGTCACTTCACTGTTGTGACATGTGCCTGTGCAGACCTACCTACGTGTGCTCAGCTGTCTCTGGCCTTCACTTTTAAAGACTGTGATCTCTGAGGACTGGGCTCTCATGGACCTAACAGTGAACCAAACAAAATTTACAGCCACGACAATGGGAAGAGTCAGATCTAAAAGCTCTTTAGGACAGAATCACTACTGCCTCTTGAGAGAACCAGTGTTGGGCTCTTTAACTAGCACAGAACAAATGCTTAAATCAAAAAATGGTAAATGAAATTATTAGATATCACATTGTTCTGACTTAGGTGAAAGCATCCATTCTTAGAAACCTCTGTCAGTACTTTCAGTCAGTATTTATCCCTGACACTTGGTCTGTTTATTTATTACCATATTCTTTTGTTACTCTCTTCTTTTCTACCTTTGTCCTTATTCCTCTTCCTGCTTTTCATCTTAATCTTTCCTGGGTTTTTGTTGTTGTTGTTCGCTTTCTGTTTTTCTGTTCTTTGACTTTCTTCTCCTGTGCTTCCTTCAGCTTTCTCCCCATTTGCTTCCCTCCCTTTGCTTCTCTTACTCTTTTCCTGTGAGAGATCTTTCCAGCTTCTGTTTCTAATTCCATACGCAGATGTTAGAATTCATGTGTATGTGACTGTAATTTTTGCCTGCCACATCTCTCCAGCAGAATTATGAGCTAATTATAACCTTTTTTCTTGAATTTTAGCTGTAGCTTTCACTTCTTTTTTGAACATTTTCTCTCAAGAAGAATAAAATGATGTATATAAATAAGTAAGATGAAAAAAAGATAAAATATTTTAATGAGTATTTCGTATGCCCTGGACACTATACTCCCACATCTTATTGCATAAGTAAGAGTCATTAGGTTAAATAACATTTAATTGATGAAAATATTATAAATCAAAAAAAACTTGCTCTCAGGATATTGTCCCTAGATCTACTCATTGCATATTTATTGCAAATTATTACATCAATTTAAACCTTATGCAGGTGTGGTGAATAAAAAGATTAAACCAGAAGGATCTTATTTTAATCCATATACAAATGTGTTAATGAACATTCAATAGTTAACTGAAAAGTCATATTTTCAAAATTCATTTGTACCTCATAAATTCATTTGAGAAGGTAGCACTATTTTGTTATTTAGTGAACAAAGGAATAACTCTCAGAAAGCTCAAATCTATTTTTGAACATGAGTTTCAATTAAAATTTTTTAAATAGGAGTAATTTTTAATATGATAGTTAAATTATGTTTTCTGTATAAAGAATGGTACTTGCAAAGTATGAGAGATGTATAGTATAATACATAATTATTGAAGTATACTAATTGTTATATTTTGTATAGATTTAGTATTAATTTTGCATGATCAAATGAGTATCCTTCAGGTTTCATAGAGAACCAGGATAATGTAAAGTATGGGAGAAATTATCATGGACCAAGAAAAGAATTCTAGAATGGCAAAACTGTTAAAAGTCACACAAGAAAAAAAATCAATTCCTTGGCACTGCAGCTGTCAAGAAGTAAACATTGCTACTTTATTCTTACAATATGCAAGACTGGCTGTTATATAAACCCAACAGTCACTAAAATGCTGTTCTTTTTTCTTTTGTGAAGAGATTTCTTGTTTTTATCTGGTTTCATTTTCATCTTCGTCCCAAATTTCTTCAATATTTTACATTTTTCCTTCAGTATTATTTAATATATAAGAAAATTCTAGTTTTATTAATGGGAAAAAATCAAAGGAAAACCTTTCCTCACAATCCTGCTATCCAGTAAGTTATCTTGTTTTCTATCTTGGGTAAATGTCCAAATATTTTAAGTTTTTGAAACATTCTACTTTATTTGTTGTTACAGATTAATACACTTAATGCTGCCTACATATAACTTTGCATTTTTAGCTTTTTATTCTCTTTTGAATAACCAGATACGACAGACAGAATTTCTAAAATAGTACCTCAAAGGTGTTTGTCGAGTCTCTGAAGTCTTTTGGAATAGAGAGAGGTATTCCCTTAATCATGCTACATTTATGACTCTAACATTTGTTCTATAATGGAATGGTCAGGGCCGAGGAATTGACTCAGTTAAGCATTTGCTACACATCTGGAGGACTGGAGTTTAGATCACCAGAACCCACATAATGCCACACACAGTTGTGGGCATCTGTAATTCCAGTACTTCTGTAGGCAGATGGGAGGCAGAGGCAGGAGAATCCCCAGAAGCTTATAGGCCAGCTTGATGTAGTATGCAGGAGCAAAACCAAAGAAGCCTTGTCTAAGACACAGTGGAAGGAAAGAACCAGTGTCCGGAAGTTGTCCTCTGTCTCCCAGATATACTCTATGGCATGTACACCTGCTCATACAATCATATCTACAAACATATATGCACTTACAGATAGTAAGCAAGCAAACAAAACAGAAGCTTTTTCTACTTGATAACAAAAGAGAAAGTGAGACCCATGTGAGAAGTGCTAGCACATTGCTGAGTTGAAGGTGGAAGAGCAGATGGCATGAGAGGAAATACACCTGGCTTCTCATTGCAAAGAGCAATCCCTGATTGATAGCCAGAAGTTAACACAGTCCTGAGTCCTATGACTCCAAGGAAATTGAATTTACGTGGATTCTTTCTTGCTTTTGATTTTATGAAGGCCTAGGTAGAGAATAAAGCAATAGCGGGCCTGGACTTTTGATCCACAGTTAAGAATCCAGCCATGGTGTGCCTGGACTTTTGGTCTATGGAAACTATATAATAAACTTAGGTGCTTAAGTTGTAAAATTTTATTTCACAATACTAGGAACCTAATTCACAGGATAAGTAGCTTTAAACAGTGTTATTTTCTGTTGTGACTGGGCTTGGTTGAAGTTTACCTCATTCAGATGCTAAATCAGCATAGAATTTATAGGCCCTTTTTGTATAGGCTCCTGAGATTACAATTAATCTCTAATCCTTGTAGAGCCCAGAGGAAAAGAAACATTATCAGTATAAGACCTATAGATTTCAGTTCATGTATCTCCTTATCCTTGACTCTTCAGCACACTGGAGAATAATAGTAAGATCTTCATTTTATAGTTGAGAAACTAAAAAATATTGCGTGCAATTATTTGCCTCAAATCAGCTCTTCAAATGATGGAAGAATTAACAACCTTTTATGACTGAATATCCTATTTTTTTTTTATTTTGAATATCCTATTTTTAAAAATTTTCCCATAACAGTTATAAAAGTTGATATAACTTGGGTCTGATCTTACCTGAAACCTTGAGGTTGTACAGATTCTTAGCTCACTTTGCAGACTGAATCTTCTTGCTTCCACAGAGGTGGGGCAAAAATCTGCTGTGTTCAGTAATTTTCTTGCAAAAATAGAGTGATGATAGAACTGGGGCAGTCTATTTCCTCTTTCAGCCAGAGCAGTATATGAACACTCCATCAGCCAATATGACTCATGGTGAGAGATTGTGTATTATTCATTTGGTGTCTAGGAGAAGACTAAACATTAGGCGGCCAGCATAAACTTGTTGGTTTAGATTGAAGTTTGGAGGTTTCATAAGAATTTTACCACTTGGTCCTATGCATCTTCTGTGGAGATTTGGGGTTGAGTTTTCCTTCCTAGTTGATAAAAGTGCTATAACAAAACAGTGATTGGCTTCAAATGAAGCTCTCCCTTTACGTTCTCCTGAGATCAAACGGGACGTATTGCTTGATGAAGCATGACAATCTGCCTTTATAGGACATAAAACCTCATCTGCTGATGTATTGTTTGAAAATAAATTTTGTGAGCACAAAATGAAATAATATGGATTGTGCTTTTTAAAGACTGCATTGTGGATTACAGGAATTCTGAAAGACATCTCTACCGCCAACTTTTGCAGCACTGTTGGTACTTGAGGCAGATAATTACTCAGATAGGTTGGCTTTCCTTTCCACCTTGTTAGAGCAGGCGGTCCCAGGAACATCCTGGCCTCTTCCACTGATGTGCTTAGAAATGACTCCTTGGCCTCTTCCGCTGACGTGCTTATTTAAGAGGGCAACCATTTCCTGGTTATAACCATTTATCTAGCGTATCAGTGAGCTAACAGCATAGCTAGCTTTTCACTGGTAAATGGATAGTGCCTTTAAGTAAAGCATTTTTTTTTATAAAGATCTTACAGATCTCGTATCTCATGAAGCCTTGTCCTCAAGGGTTTTTACCCTAGCCTTCTGTGGTTGCTCCTTCCAAAGTGCTCTAGGTCAGCTTGATTCCTGTCTTCTGATCTCTGTAGAATGGAGACTCACCTCCAGTGAGCACCCTCAGTGTGACCCAGCCTTAAAAGGTTAGCATGAGCTTTCCAGCTGTAACAGCTTTCTGTGAAGTACTTTAGTTTTAACACCTGACACACTCAACTGAATTTCACCCATATCTTGATGTTTGCCATCATGTTGTCTTCCTTTTGGACTTGAAAGTTGAGAATTTAAGAAGCGCAGTCCAAACCTAAAGAAAAGTTCCTGAGATACTTTGTGATTTTGCACTTCAAGGAAGGCATGGGGGTGAGTAGGAAGAGGAGCGGCTGCACATCGGCGTGTCAGAACTGTACCAGGGTCACCTACTGCGGAGAGCGGGGCCTTTCCTCTGCAGACACGGCCTTCACTGCTACCTCTTGCAGCACGTGACTTCAGTGAGCCGGTGCTACAGTCAGCTCAGAGGGGCAGATGTTTGCTGATCATCTCCAAAGCCTCCTACACCTCCAATAGCAATGTAATGTTGAAGGTGGAAGAAACTTAGGGTTTTTTCCTTAACCTGCAATAAGAAGATATACTAAAAACAATCTTCCTTTCGTATTTAAACAACAAAGTATGTTAAGAAATCTGAGATTTTTGGTGGTGTTTTAAAGATGCTGAATATTTATGCCCTTTCATGGAATCAGAACGCTGTAGGAACTAACATGAAATACTATTTCTTGATCTCTTGTCTTTCCTGTGTCTTCAGAATGTACTTGATAGACAAGCTTTTTTTTTTCTTTTCTCCCTAATAATTTCTGTCCCTTGAATGGAAAGGGGGAAAATAAATGATGGTTTCCTTCAGAAACTCAGTATTGGTGCTTACGAAAAAGTACTGCTTCATGCACACATTTCCCGAGGCTCTGTGTGCACTACCACCCTCTGAAGCAGAGTATTAACCTTTACATGGAATGGTGTTCCAGAGAGACTCAGGAATGTAGCTGCTGATTGTCGGGATGGGATTGAGGCCTGCATTTCCAGCCCCTGCAGAATTCTGTCTCCAGTGTTAATGCTTGTGAGAATTGATACATATCTTTATATCTATTCCATCCTCCTCCGTTGAAATGTGTAGGTTACTTGAGTGATATAGTATACTTTGTATTCTATTTTATATTGTTCTTTCTAGCCAGAAGTGGCTACCCCTGCCACACGAATTTGGAAAATGTTTGAGAACAATTCTCAGTGCCTGATATTGTACTGGGTACTTAAGAGACACAGACAATGTAAGACTGATTAATGTGATTATGTTCCTTTTCTTCCCTAAGAATGAGATTTCAGTTTAGTTAATCGGTTACCCTAATCTGCTGTGTAAACTAATTACCAACTCATGCAAATTTAAGTGAAGATTTTAGGGTCACTTTGAAAATGTTTTAAAAGAATTTGTTTGACTTTATGAGTCAAAGAGCATAGTTTCTTTTCTCAAAACAAACACTTCCAGGGCACAGAAATGACTTGTACACACCTCATTTTCTGAGTGTAAAGCTGCTATATTTTGAATCATGAAGAAATTTGTTCTGAAACATGTTCAAATTCTAAGCTTTTAGGAAAATTCTGAAGCGAGCAGAATATTGGAAAATGAAAGACTGTAGAAAGAATTCAGGCATAGGCAACCTTAAGATCAATTAAATCACTGTCGTGAGCATTGGAGCATCCGTTTGAGTCGTCAGGGTATGACGACACGTACATATGCATGTGTGTTTGTGTGCACGTGTTCATGTGTGCACACGAGGGGGATTACGCACACACATGCCAAAGGTGTCATTTATCCTTGTTTTTTCAGACTGGGTTTCTCACTGACCTTGGTCTTGCTGATGAGGCTAGGCTGGCTCTCCAGCAAGCCCCAACTTCCTCCTGTCTCTACCTCTCCGGCACTGAGATTACAAGTACACACCGTATTTGTCTTTTACGTGGATTCTAGGGATCAAACTCTGGCCCTCACACTTACATGGCAAACACTTTACCAACTGCCATGTCCCCAGCCCAGTTTCTTGCTTTTTAAAAATTTGTTCTAGAACAAAGTCACTTTTCAGCATATTATGAAACCTGTTTTCTCCATAACCTTCACATTCGTAATTGTTTCATGTCACTTTTCTTTTTTAAATCTATATGTTAATACACTTCATTTTTCATTAGTAGCTGATAAGCATGGTTTCAAAAGAGGTAGCATGAAGCAATTTAGATTTGATTCTTGGGTCCCTTTGTTTCCCAGGCAACAGGAACAAAATTCATATTATGGAATGATGTATATGGGCTTATGTTTTGTTTAATGTGAATTTTTAATGCTAATGGATATCTTAAATTTTAGTGTGTACATGTCTGGGTTTTAGCATCAAGTTGCAACACGTTTAAACTGTTTACTTTTTTGGTGCCATAATTTTTAAAATATGGAATAAGTTTTTAAGTGACATGATTTTATGTTTATTTTTAAAGTTTTATATTAGCTTACAAAGAATTAAGATTCCATTATGACATTCTTATTTTGATTTTTAAATTAAAAGTTTGTACTTAGTAAAATAATAATCCTTACCTTTTCCATTTAAAAGCTGGTTGTTATGTGAATCTATAAGTAGACTTAAGGACATGGGCTAATTTGTTCTGGAAGCTTGAAGTTCTTCCCAAGAAGCTGGCAGTGACAATTCCAATCAGTCTTGTTTCTCCCTTCATTTCTATTACTCTGGTTCATCTCTGGTTCATATCCATCTTTGATTTTTTATAAATTTTCTTGATAATAGAATAGTATTTCTAGCTACATTTGCCTTTGCATATTAGTAAAACTAATAAAAGTGTAATATCAATTTTGGTTCCTCTAGCTAGAGTAGGAACAATGATCCCCTCTTAGAGTTAGAGCTGGCAAGGCAGAAAAAAGAGGAGTTGGGCCATGGTATGAACCCCAAGACTGCCAAGCAGGGGTACTAAACCTCTAGGATGTTATACTATGAGGGAGTTGGAGCATCTTTTTATCCTGTTAAAGGTCAGTTTCTGTTTTTTCTATGAGTCACCTTACATTGTTTCTTTTCATTTTTATTGAGTTTTAGAGATTCTTTTCTTTATGCTTAATTGTTCTTCTTGTATAAAAAAGACCTTAGCCTTTGAATGTAATACAAATTGCTCATATTTTTCATGTTTAATCTCATATTTAATCTCACCAAGCTTTTACAAATGATAAACATCTTTTTTCTGTAAAGGTTCTTTCTTGTGGAGAAGTGATTCGTGTAAAGATCCTTGGAATTTTGGCTCTTATTGATGAGGGTAAAACAGATTGGAAAATAATTGCTATCAATGTGAATGATCCTGAAGCCGAAAAGTTTAATGGTAAGTTTGGAACTTTCCAGGAAGTAAAAGTAAATTAGTAGATCATTGAAATTCTTACACCTTTTATTTAAAAAAAAAAAGGCATGTAAAATACATTTCATGAATTTATGTGTTACATTTTTGTTTTTTATCATCTTTCTACAGGCTGTAAAGGACACTCTAATATATTTTTGTGTGAGTAGTGCTATGTTGCTAGGATAAGGGGAAGTAAGAAAAACATATGGACAAATGACACTTTGGGTAGACAAAGAAAGGGCATCTAGGGATTCCCTCCCCTCCCGTGTCCTGGTAGCGTTTATAGCCTCCTGTTCTTTTCTCTCCATTTTTTTCTCCCTTATTCTTCCCCATTCCTTCTTATTCTTGCATCTTTTTACCCATATATTCTTCTTCAATTCTTTGGACTAGTTGCTTCTAGTCTGTAAACAGTATGTTTATGCTTACTAATTTATATGTTTTCTTTATTGACTCAGGTCAGTACTTTGAAAGACAAGGGTTTCTTAGCCCATTTTTGACTGTCTCTATTCACTCCTTAATTATCCTAACAATTCTAAGTGCTGCTTTTCAGGCTATATTCATTACTTTATTGACTAAATACTAACCATAGACCCTGAATGTAGAACTTGAATGTTGATCTTTATTTTTTTTCTCCCATCCTTTCCAATCCAACTTCTCTTTCAGTTCTGTGCTGTCAGAGCATATGCAGTTTCATTGAATGTAGATTGCTTGCCTAGCATGTGCAAGCTTTTTCCTATAAAAAAAATTATACTCTTTAAGTTATATTCCTTAAATATAATTGGCTTTCATGCTTTATTTCTTGGTTAAATCTGAAAATTCAAACTAAGAAGCATTACAGGAGCATTGTATAGACATTGTTCAGATAGTTTATAATACTATTAATGATCAGTGTTACATGTGCCCATCTCTGAACCTGCTGCATTCTGTCATAGACTTTCTTCCTACTGCCCTCCTAGGTTACTCTATTCTTTCTTAGATTATATCTTTCCTTTCATCATTGATTTATTTATTTCATTGTCATTGTTAACTCATGGACATTTCCCAAACATTTTGACAGTAAGTTGCATATGAGATTGATTCTGAGTCTACTACATGTCTAAAATGCCTTTTTTGTGTGTGTTGGTGGGGAGGGCACCTTCTATGTAAATAATTTTAAAATATCCTAACTCTAAGCTATGCAGTACAGTAATTTTACACATAAATTAGCATATGTAATTTGAAATTTCTTTTCCAAAGCAGTAAGTGATTTTCTGGCAGCTTAAATATTTACCATCTCTAATTTTTGACATTTTTAGTAGGTCAATAAGAGTAAAGGTGAAAAATGGGAAAGGAAGACCAACTGTTAGCTCTGTGTGTGTGTTGATTTAAAGTCCTTTGAGTATGTAATCAAGAGTGGTATAACTGGGTCATATGGTATTCTGTTTCAGTTTTTCAAGGAATCCATACCAATGTAGTAGTGCCTAGATTAGTTTACATCCCCATCACCAAATGTGTAAGGGTTCCTTTCCCCTACATCCTCACCAGCATTTGTTATTGCTTGATTTCTTATCATAGCTATTTTAATTGGCATGAGATGATATCTCAACACAATTTTAATTTACATTTTCCCTAATAGCTAACAGTATTGAACATTTTTATGTTTGTTGATCATTTGGACTTCCTCTTTGGATAAGTTCACAAATAGTACTTTTTATTTATGCAAATAAATTACCAGTCTATGCCTCAGGTTTATGTCATGTAAGTATCTGTAGTTTACCTGCAGAAACATGAAGAGTCACTATGCCTTAACACTTACTCTAAATGTAGAGCAAGCTGCTGTATTATAAAACAGATTCACTCAGAACAAAACACTATCTGAAAGCTAATGCTCTGTACAGCATGGAATGACGAAGCAGGGCACTCACTGATTTCTACAATATCCTTTTTTTTATTTTTGCTGTATGAATATAAACATATTTATGATTTTTTTTCCAAAAGAGATTTTGGAGTTGTTTTATTTGTAATGAAATTATCTCTCTGATCCTAATGAAAACATACACACTTTGGTGAATTATAATCTTGTTTTATGTTTATAGTTTCTGAATTTGACATAACTGAACTATAAAGTCAGCCACTGCAATAGAAAGCATGCTTCACTTACTAAAATCCTACTGTTTCTAGCTGTGTTTTTGCAATTTTAATATTACTGTTCAGGCATCGTAGCTCATGCGAGGCTGAGGTAGGAAGATAAATGAATGTCAACTCAGCCTGGGCCACATAGTGAGATCTGTTTGAAAAAAATTTTTTAAAACAATTAACATTACTGTTTTAAATCTTCAAGTTTCACCTTTAGAAACAGGAATAGCCATGGGAAAATCTTATAAAAGTCTAAATAGCATTTGAAAGCAAATACCCTGGCTCACTGACAGAAAATTGGTCATTTTGGCAGGCTCATTAACACTGGAGCACTGAGATCATTTAATGAACTGTAAGTAGCTTCCAGGCCCTAATCCCTGTAATGGTACCTTAATGGTTTGAAAGAGTTAATAAGACTCCCAGGGAACCTAGATTGTCATTGGAGAATGCCTTGGCATTCGAAATAATAGCACTTGGTTAAGAAATAGCAAGTCTTAGAGCTTTTTAAGAAGACTGAAATGATGGGGCTTGTGCCATTACTCTCTGGGTTGAATTACTGACCTTTCCTAACAGTGAAACTTCAGAATCTCATCATGTTTGAACCTTCTAAGTCTGATGCCTGAGGACCTTATATACCAAAATCTTTTGAACTTTTCAAGCTGAGGATGTGTTCTTTTTGTTTTTAAATAAATGAAAACTGTTGTCCTGCAAAAACTATTGCACCTGAAATGATGTTGCACTTTTAAAAGTATGAAAGATTAAAAACCCAAACTTGAAATAGGAAGATTATATTGGCTTAATTGCATTCTGGATGAATAAGTTGCATGAGCAATAAGAACTTACTTTAAATAACAGTGGAATGTGTTCTAAGACCAGCATCATTTTTTCTGTATGAAAGTTGGAGTTTTTAATGTGTTTCAAATGTATAGAATGTTTAGCCTACATTTGGGGAAATATAAAAGTTAATTAAAAAATCATGTAATTCCTTTTAGTATCTTTCAGGACAGGAATGAGCAGTAGAACATGAATCTATTTGCTAAATTTTCATTTCTATATAACCACCTTTTAGTGTCACTACAATTTTTTTTAGTAAACAAATTAGTATGGTGCTTGATTTTCTTCTTAGAGCATAACTTAATATTGTCTTTTAGGACAAAAAAAAAGATAATGATCCTAAGAAGACTATCCATGCTAACTTACATAACCAGAAGGAGAGTTCAGTTTGCTTTCCTGTGTGTTGGAGGATAGTAGAATGCACTCTTGGACTCTGAAAAGGACTAGGGCATCTTGCCATTCTCACAGCTCTAGCAGTCTGGTACCTGTGCTAGGAACTACATCTGCTGCTTCTTTGGAGTTATCTGGTTAATCTTCACACACATCAATCAACTATTTTTTCAAATAAATAAATGGAAGTGTTAGGGAAGGGTGTCTGGTCTGCCATTCCAGTCTGTCAGGGTCCACGACTAGGATCCCAGTGCTGCATCTCTTTATTCTACTAAAGTGCACTGGGTTAGTCAGCTATACTTGTAACTTTAGGGGAGTGGTTGCCACTTTCCCATAGGCAGTCATAAGCTAATGATAATTAGAAGTCTATCAGAAAGATAGCTCTTTTGATCCTTATCCTTTTGATTTCATTAAAGGGTATCTTGAGGCCTGGGTGTGCAGAAACAGGGTAGGAGGAGGCAATTGAGGAGCAGAGACAAACTGACTTAAATGTACTGTTATTAAGAATTCAATTACTCAGAGTCTGCAGAAGTGTTTCTGAGCTTTGACCTCTTACAAAGTTTTAGTCATATTCCTATGGTGTTGTGAAATATGGGGAGCTCTTAGTTCTCAAATGCTCCCCCTTGTTTGTTATCTGACCTTGGGAAAACCATGTAAAATACCCCAGACCATAGTTTCTTCTCCTGAAATTGTGAGACTGGTCTTCTAGCCACACACAGGCTCTCCCACCTCTGAGTACTTCTACTAGGAAATGATTTCCATCCATTATTCTTAGCCTGCCTTCCTCCATAAGTGAAAAAATAGATAATCTGCTAAGTTAGTACTAAAACAAAATGTATTATTGTCCTAGTTTTTAATATATTAGCTATGCACATTCATGTAATTTGATGTGATTTTCCATGCACACATGTATATGGAAGCATAGTTTAAATTACAAGATCATGAGGTAGATTTCTTAGGAACATTGCCACAATATAAAGTGTTTTAGGGTAGCTATTAAGTGATAGAACAGGAAGTTCAGTGGCAGTCTCTCCAGCACCAGGTCTGTCCTGTTGGCAGCTTTGCAATATGCCGTAGATTAAAAAAATATATACTAGAAAAATATTTGAATTTCTTTTGCGTGCAAGGTTCCTATATAGTACTTTTTGGTCATATAAAATTATATTAAAGCTGATAATGAATTTTTATGTTTTCTGGGAAAATCTACCAACTCTAAGAATGTCTTCTAATTCAATGTCTTTAGGCCTATGTGTAGAAATACTTTTTTTTAGGACACTTATGTTGAAATGCTTTAATTTCCATTTTCCATAAAGTGACTATGTATTTTCAGTACATGTTTTGTTTTGGTAAATATAGAATTTGTGATAAAAGAGATAGTCAAGGGGAGAGAGAGAGTCAGAATCAGGGAAAGATAAGTCAGAGAGAGAGAGAATGGAATATGTCAGGGTATAAGGGTATATACTGCTGATTTTTGGACAAACTTCAAACCCTACAGCTACAAGTCGAGCATATGAACCTCCTGTTGAAATCGTTGCAGTTACAGGGCTTTATTTCTATCTCTACAGTTCAGCTGCCCACAGAACACATCACTGTTTTGGGCTGGCTACCTGTGTGGTGTACAACTCTCCTTGGCAGATGTCCCATTGACTCTGGCATTTCTAACATCCTCACATCTCAACGGCAAGCCAGGCTTTAACTCCACCCTTCAAAGTGCTCTTCTTGAGCCTTTCTGCTGGATTTCTGAACTGGCTTCAGCGGCTCTCTGAGACCTTTGAAAAGGGATCCATGACCTCCTCACTCTTGCATCTTTAATGCCTCTAAAACCAGTACCAAGTGGATGATTTTTCAACTTCTACTATAACCTTGGCGTTGTCCCCTTAAATCATGACTGATTCAGTTTCTCTGTGCTGAAGCTGGCTCCATCTCCAAGGCTTTCCCAGTCCAAAGTCCCAAAATTCTCCATATTTCTCCCAACAAACAGTGCCAAAGGCACACTAACCACATCTCAGAAGTGGACATACTGCTCAGCGCCACGTTCTCTGAACTTCACAGCAACACTTCACTTTCTGGTGCTAGATCGTATTAGTCTCATAGCAATACCCCACTTCTTGGTACCAGTTTTTGTAACGGTTATTTTTTGTACTGCTGAGACAACACTCAGATTCAAGCAGCTTAAAGGGAGAAAGGAGATTTGTCCTAAAGGGGAGGTATAATACATTATGGTAGGAAAATCATGGCTAACTGGCAGAAGCTAGAAATGGGCTAAGTTACATCTATCATAGAGGCTGAGAACTGCAAAACTGCAAGAGCAGACTCATAGCAAAAAAAGGGTAAGACTATTCAACCTCAGGTGCCATGTGACTCTCTTACTCCAGCAAGACTCCACCTCCTAAAAGTGTTATGACTTTTCCAAACAGCTAGAAATTCAAACACATGAGGCTGTAGGGGACAATTTATATTTCAAACCATGACACTCCACTTCTGACCCCCACAGACTTATTGCCAATTCATTATACAAACCATATTCAGTCCAGCTTTAAAAGCCCAGTAGTCCTAACACTGTCTAAAAGTCCAAAGACCAAAATAAGTCTTCTGTAAAATTAAAAGACAAGTTACGTATTCAGGAAAGATCAGTCCAAAACAAGATCAAAAATCAACAGAACAAACTCTAAACCCTGTTGTTCCAAGTGCAGCAAAAGAACCTCATGTTGAAATTATTTTAGTTCCAAAGGGCTTTGGTTCCACCTCTCCAATGCAGCTGCCCATAGAGCACATCATTCTCTTGAGTTGACTCCTCCCAGTTGGTTCTCCTTGACATGTGTCCATGTTGACTCTGGCATCTCTAACATCTTCACTTCTCAGTGACAAACCAGGCTTTATCTCCACAGCACAAAATGCCCTTCCAGGACTTCTGTGCAGGCTTCTTGACACACACTGCCTGACTTTTGCCATTTTCTGAAAACTTAGAATAGGATTCATGACCTCCTCCCTCTGGCATCTTTGATACCTCAAAAATCAGTACCATGTAGATGACATTACTAGGTTCTGCTATAACCTTGGGTTGGAGACTGGCTGATTGAGCTTCTCTGTACTGATGTGAAGCAAAATCACTATTGGGCCTTTACTTTAGAGGACCAGGCAATTCTTGCAACTCTGACCTTCAGCTTGTCCCTTCCCTTATGGATGGAACCCTTCCCTGAGGATCTGGCTATCTGAATGCAACTTTTTTTCTATTATCCAAATGAAGAGGAAGCTTTGGTTCACTAATTGAGGTAATCTATTTAACAATAGCCACCATTTTGCTCTCTGGAATACACTATTCCAGCTCTTCAAGATTGCCACTGCATCTTTTATCATCAAACCTCAGCCTGATTTCTTGCTCTTTTTCCTTGTAACTCTGAACAAGAACACTAAAAAGTAGCCATGCCACACTGAGAAGACTACATTGCCTTGAAACTTCCTCTACCAAGTTCTCATATTTAACTTCAAGCAAGCTTTCAGGACCAGGAAAAATCTTGATCAAGCACTCTGGCAGTGTGTCTCTCCATTTGTCCCTTGTCTAATTCCCAACACAGTCTCTGTTCCACTCTGGACCATTACAAGCTGAGCTTCCATCTTCCACATTTCTAATAGTGTTACTCTTTTCCAAGCTATTACAAAAATGGCCCTTTCAGCCCCATCTTCAAGGCACAAAGACTTTCCCAACCCAGAGTGCCAAAGTTCTCCATAATTTCTGCCAACAAACAGTTTCAAAGGCATACTAACAACATCTCAGCAATGGCTATACTCCTGGGTACCAACTTCTGTCAGCCTTACACTTTACTTCCTAGTACTTTCAGATCCTATTAGTCTCACAAGCAACACTCTACTTCTCTGATACCAATTTCTGTACTTCTCTGTTGCTATAAGATACCATCAAACTCTAGTAACTTAAAGGAAGAAAGGGAGATTTAATCAGCTTATGGTTTTGGAGGGAAATTACAGTCCTTCATGGTGGGAAAGACATGGATAGCTGGCAGAAGCTGGAGGGAGGCCTTGGCAGCCTTATCCATCATGGAGCCTGAGAACTGCAAAACTGCAAGAGCAGACTCACTGGCAGAAACAGGGCAGAACTAAACAACCTGAAGGTCCACCCTCTGTGACTACCTTCCTTCAGCAAAACTGAACCTGTAGGGGATAGCTCACATTTCAAATCATGATATGGATGGTTGGAATTGATGGCAAAGTTATGGGTATGAATTGATATATTCTGACAACATGCCCTAGGTGAATCCATAGTTCCTTGTGCAGCATAGGCACTTGATAATTCTTTCTTTTTTATTGACAGCTAAAATTGACAATTTTAGTAAAATCTGAAAATGGAAAAATTCCAAATAGTTATATTTTCATTTATTTTAAAAGGAGTAAACATTCATTTAATACTTTGACTTTTGACATCTTAAGCCATTGCAGTTATTTCTTTTGAGTCATATTGTTTTTACATTTGTGACATCTCAGTGTCATTGGTGATTTAGAAGTTACTACCATTCAGTCTATTGCCAAATTCTCTCGTTTGACTCAAAAATGCCTCAGATCTATCCCAGCCTTCCCATCACCTTGAACTGTCAGTTCCTGGTTTTCCATGGCACAGTGTTAATATTTCTGCCTTCTCAATCTTCTGCTACTATAATTTATCTTCTGCAATGTTTTTATCAAAATGATTTTAGAGAAATGCTACTTTAGAGGAAAGTAGAAAGCCTTCTGACTTTCCATTTTTCATCAAAAAATCAAAATTCTCCATCTTGTTAAGAGTTATTTAATATTTTGTACTTCCTGTTGTTAGATGTTCACCCTAACAGAATTCCTAAAGCACTCAGTACTCCACTCCTGCCTTCTAAATTTGCCTAGCTCTTCTGCACTTAAATGACTTTACAGAGGCTTTTCTACCAATGAAATGCACTTTTTTTTAACCTGCAAACAGCTGTTTATCTATTGAGAGTCAGTCTAAATGTCATCCTTCAGTGAAATTTCTTTGAATTTAAAAGGCAAAGATAATCCCTAAAATAATCCTTTTTTCCCTCCCACACCATTTTGTTCAACTAGGTTAAATAAATGTGCGTGATTTCACATATATGCAATTTGTTTCCATGTCTGCCCACCTAGACGTCTGCATTGTGAACTCTTAGAACTGAGGACTGCTTCCTATTTGTTTGTTTGCTTGCTTGATACAGGGTCTCATGTGTCCCAAGGTGGCCTGACACTTGCTATTTAGCCATGAACTTTCCATCTTCTTGCTTCTATCTCCCAAGTATTGACATTATAGGTGTGCACCATCATATTGTGTTTACTTGGTGTTGGATTTGAACACAAGCATTCTACAACCTAGCCCTACTTTCTTTGTTTCTAGCCAGCTTTATAGTATTTATATATAAATTGATCCTCTTTTAAAATATAATTTAAGAAGTTCTGACCACTGTGCATTTTTTTATCAACTATGATAGTTATATTTTTCCATTATCCACACATTGTTTTTATGCAAGCTGTTTCTAAGTCTTACAATGATCTCCTTACTATCTCATTAGCCTAATCTAGAGAATTTCACGTCAGTGCGGCCTGAAGTCAATGATCAGTAGACTGGCCTTTGGTATTTGGAGCACGATTTTTGAAGTGTAACTTCTTGCTCGTGTACAAGTTTTGGAGAGGCATGTACATTGTTGCCTGTCAGTGTAAAGTGTTTCATTCATATACTTCTAGTTCTGGAAGACAGAACCTGGAAAATCCCAGAGCAAAGCAAAAAGGAAGTAGAAACAATTAAGGATGATGCCTGAAGTCACCTTTGGTCCTCTACAGGGATACATAGTGCCCTTTCACACACACACACACACACACAGAATGAATGAATGAATGAATGAATGAATGAATGAATGAATGAAAGAAAGAAAGAAAAAAAATTTTAAATGCAGTTTCTTTGGCCACTAGAAACTTTGAATTTCCACTTTAAGCTAATACAAACATTGAATTTCAAGTCTTGGCTTGAGTATATATTGTTATTTTCCATGAGGAAATGCCTAAGAAGAGTTTTGTTGGATCAGATGATAAGTCCCCAATGGTAACACTTGCACATCTGCACGATGACCCCAGAAACTCATCTATCTATGTACTTTTGTTAAACATTGTTTTAATTAATAAAATCTTTTAAAAATTAGAGAAATGTATATAAGTGCAATATGACTTTATATGTTTTCCACCCCCATATCATTCCCAAGCTCAGGAGATCTGAGTTTCCTTTGCTGTCATTTCTTTTCACTATGAAGGTATTAGCATTTCCCTTAGTCCAATTCTACTTTTGAGTTTTCCTAATTTTTATTTATCTAAAAAGGTATCTTCTATTCCTTATTTTGGAAATGTAGTTTTATTGAATATAGTATTTTGAGTTAAAAGTGACCAGGAAGGAAAGTGAGAGTGAACTGCACCAGATGTCTCGCTACTTACATGCAATACTTGACTGAGGCCCAGTTTCTTTACTGAGACCTGATCCCCTCTCTCCTTTTTTCTGAGGGGCCTTCCTTCCCCTTCCCTCCTGTTTATAATCTTTGTGATTACAGTGGTTAATATAGAGATTTACCTTTGAATATGTCATTAAGTGAGATTGGTACTAGGATCCACCTATTAGGGAGTACATATGGTGTCTAATTTTCTGTGTCTGGGATACTTCACTCAATGTAATTTTTTCTAATTCCATCCATTTCCCAGCACATTTCATTAATTTATCTTTTTAATGGCTGTTTAGTATTCCATTTATAAATGAACCCCATTTTGGGGGCATTTAGATTGATTCCATGACCTTGCTATTGTAAATAGTGCTGCAAAGAGCATGGATGTGCTTGTGTCACTGTAGTGAATTGCTGCATTATGGGGTATTATTCCCAGTAGTGGTATAGCAGGGTCATGTGGCATTTCAGTCCTTAACCTTTTTAGAAATTGCCACACTGATGATCAGAGTGCTTGTATAAGCCCCATTCCTACCAGCAATGTAGGAGAGTTCCTCTCTCTCCACATCCTCTGCAGCATTTGGTGTTGTTTGTATTGTGGATTTTCGCCATCCTGACTGGGGTGAGATGGTATCTCAGGGAGGTTTTGATTTGCATTTCCCTGATGGCTAAGAGGGAGGGGAGAAAAGGAAGGGGGGGGAAGGGGAGAGTGCAATGAGGGACGGTGGAGGAGGGAAAGCAAGAGAGGGAGGACAAGGGTACCTATTAAACTTGTATGATTAGTTTAATTATCTCTAATAAGTAAAAAAGATGCTCCACAGATCATCATGTTGATCATGGAAGATTTAAGGATTATTAGAATATAAGTATAGTATATTGCATCATCCATGTATATATATGTACATTGTACAATAAAACAGACATAAATTTAAAAAAAGAAGTTTGTGTTTTAAGCTCTGTAAATATGTTCCTTTTTTCCTTTTTTATGGTTTTTGTTGTGTTGATGAAAAGTCATAGCCACTTTTATATTCTCTCTTCTATAAAGTATTGCTTTTCCAGAGCATTTCAAAAGGTTTTCTTTTTCTTTTTGGATTTCTCTAACTTTTCTGTGCTCTGCTAGAAAGATCATGTTCACTGCTGAGTATTGGTGTTCTTCATGATTGCCCAGCAGTGCTTATCCCTTTCTTGGTGCTTGTTGGCCTGCTCTTCTCTTCTTGGCTTGCTCTTAGTCATGGTGGCTTGAAATGCGAGTTGCTCCCTCCACAGGCTCATGTGTTCGAATCCTTAGCTGTTGCCAGTATTTGGGAAGGTCATGGCACCTTAGGAGATGGAACCTTGCTGGAAGAAGGCAGTCACAGGGGGCGGGTCTTGAAGTGAGTGAGCGAGTCTGCTCTTGAGCTTGCACACAGCAGCTTCCCCCTCTTTGATGGATATTACTTCAGCCACCTCCAGCTTCTGCCAGCCTGCCATGCCTTCCCCACCGTAAAGGACTATATCTCCTCTCTGGAACTGCAAGCTGATTAAACCTCCCTTTCTCCCTTCAGTTGCTTGACTTGGATGCTTCGCAGCAGCACACAAAGTAACTGTTACACTCTTCAATTTTTTATTCTTTCAGAGTTTCACACATGTATGTAGTGAATTTATATCTTCACACCTTAGTCCTTAGTCCCATTCTCTCACCTTTTCCCATTTCAACCCTCCTTCCCATTTCAACCCTCCTTCCCTGCCAGTTCCCTTGCTGTGTTCATGTCTGTTCTCACGTGTGGCCCACTGTGATTCATCTAGGTCAACTTCAGTGGCACATGCTTCTGAGGAACGTGTGTTCCTCCTTCCTTCCCCCCTGCGCATTCACTGTCCTCAGTCTCTCAGGGAGGTGCGGTGCCTCTTGAGATTTTTCCCCTTCTGTGGTCAAATGTGGAAAGGACAAATACTGTACAGGTCTGGCGGAAATATCCATACATGTCTGCAGTGAATTCACGGATGCACCAGCTCTGTCATGTGCCCCTTCCTCTGTGATGTTCCCTGAACCTTGGGCTGGAAAGTTGGTTTAAATGCCTTGTTTAGAGCTGAGCATTCCATAGTCATTTATTTTCTGCACTTTTTTGGACAGTTGTAGTTTTGGGTTGTTTTTTTTTTTTTTTTTAACCACTTCTGTTGTAAAAGAAAGCTAAGATGACTGCTGAGTATTCCTCCAGTCTGGGGATATAAGGTAAATATTTACAGGTACTTTGGTATAGTGCCTTTATGTCTAAACCTGTATAGTTTGCACCTTTACCAGGATTTATGTCCTCCTCCCCTTTCATAGGCTCTTGTCCAGAAATGTGATCCCTGCCGAAAAGCGAGCCTTAAATCCAATCGCAAAGCTGGTAGTTGGCCCTGACCCTGTTACACTGATAGTACCTCTTGCCCGGGTGGTGGTTACTGCAGCTCTCAGTTTTCACAGATTGATGAGACCGTCAATTACTTTTCTTCCCCGGAAGCTTGCATAGTACTTCCTAGTACTGCGAAAGCTGATCAGCAAGAAGGAAACTCTAGCTGTTTGTGCTTATGTGTGTTCTGTAATCAGTGTGCATTGTGTCTTCAGCAATAGGATCTTACTGCCAGTTTCTGGAGGGCAACCACCAGCAGTGACAAAAGTCTATATTGTTTCGACTACCAGTTTATTGTCACATACCTAGTACTTGGAATATTGTTTAATTGCCTATGGATTCTGGTTGGAGCACTTTAGGGCATTTTTCATTTTGTCCTATCTTCCTCTCTCTGTATTCTCCTATATAGGGTGTATCTGTTCTCATTCTTCTTTTAAACTGATAATATAGGAGGTTTCTGTTTGGCTGTATCTTACAATCTTGGTGCTATTTGTTATTCCCTCAGCCCTCCCTGTGCTCTGCCTCTTCATCTCCCCCTCTCCTAAGCATTTCTCTCTATTCTCCTTCACACCTAACAGCCTATGGTCTTTTATTTCTTTTTGTAAGTTGCCTGTGTTTTGTGAATTTGCCTGAGTAGACATGCTACAAGATGATTTCATGTTCGTCAGAAATATGAAATATTTGTCTGTTTTCCCCAAGGCAAAATTCTTTTTTTTTAATTTTTTTTTATGTTTTTCTGCTCATACAAACATAATAGGAACCCCTGTCCCCTCCCTCTCTCCACCCCTCCCTGTTCCCTCCCCGCTTTCTCCCTTCCTTTCCCCCCTCCCTCCCTTTCTCCCAGTGCCGCCTACCCCATCTCTGAAGCATCCTTTAATGAGTATATCAAACTTTCCTCTGGGTCCTCCTCTCTCATGAGGTGCAAGGACTCAGTGGCATTTCCTAGAACTCTTTCTTGTGTTCCCCTTAAGTATAGGAACACTATTGTGACTGTTAATCCCTTTTTCTAAGGATCCTAGTGCCTTTAGTCCATGCTAGAATTTGAGGGGTCAACAATATGTTGGTCATTGCACAGATCATGCAGAAGGATCCTGTTATAATTGCTTCGGCTCTAACTTGTGTGGAGTATCTTGCATATCATGACTCCTCCTATCCTTGTGCTCTTACAATCTTACCACCCCCTCTTCCGCAAATTTCCCTGAGCTTCAGGATGGGGAGAGATTAGGCAGGCCTGATTCCAGGTGGTTTTATAGAGTCTCTGATGTTCTGAATTATGGTTTATTGATGATTTTTTTTTCAGTTTTGCTGTTCCTGCAATACCCTTGGTTCCATCCTGATGGGTATCGCAAGTCACCCCCTGGCCAGAGATAAAAACCTGTTAAATTAGAGTCTTGTTATAAGAGTCTATTCAAAGGTAGATGGAATAGAAGTAGGAGACCATGGTGAGAGAGGGGTCAATCACCCATTTGCAAAATGGTTACCTTCTATCTGGCAGCCTATATGCCCTCCCCTTCTAGTAAGATCGTACCCCATCAGTTGGAAATGATCAGGAAGGAAAGTCTGTGAACTTAATCAGATGTCTCATTACTTACTTGCAGTCCTCAAAGCAAAATTCTTTAGAAAGCCAAAAAGTATTTTTAATTTCTGGCAGTTTGTTTAATACACTTGGAACTGAGTGAAAAAAAATCTCATTTCAAAAGTACTTATTTTCATCTGTTTTATTTAGGTACATGTGTATATATATTTTAAAATAAACACTGGGAAAGAAAAAATTTATAGAAACTAAATTACAATATTAGAAAAAATTAAAATTTTATATATGTTATATTTAGTGTTTATTTGTTTGTACAGTGCCTACGCATACTGCTTTTCAGTAGAATTGTACATGCTAAAAATGAAACAACTGTTAATGAAAATGTTTAACATTTTTCTAAATCATTATTGCATCTATGTATTTATGTTTGAGAGACTACAGGTGTTTCTTTGAGGATACTCTGGTTATACCTATAACAAAGGTTTTATGAGGTTGTAAAGACAATTTACATTTGTTGACTGACACCTTTTATGTTTCAGAGGAAAAAAACTAAATCAGCAAGCAAGCAAGTAAATAAGGCCTCTCCCCAAACTGAACAGTGTTCTGTTTCTCTCATGTCTACAGAGGTAGAAGGGTAGGTTTTGAATAAGGAAGTTTAGGTTTTTTTGATTTGTTTTTGAAGAAATATCAATCAAATTTAAACAAAATTAAAATGGAGTATTCCAGACTTGAAAAGAATTGAATTTTAAGACTGTTATTCTAGTACATCATTTTTTTGTTGGGGGGGGTTAACTTTCATAAGGAAATTCATGCAGAAGTATGATTCTTTCTTTTTCTATTTATTTTTTCCACTCATACAAACTTAATTGGTACCATGATCCCCTCCCTTCATCCCTCCCCGGACCCCCTTGTTCCCTCCCCCCCTTTCCCCCTTCCTTTCTCCCCTTCCTCCTTTCTCCCAGTGCCCCCCCACCCCCATCCCTGGAGCATCCTGTAGTGTGAATGCCAAATATGATTCTTTCTTAAAAAATATTTTATTTAGTGTGTGTGTGTGTGTGTGTGTGTGTATATCAGAGGGCACTGTATATCCCTGTGGAGAACCAAAGGACTTTGGGAATCATCCTGGATTGCTTCTACCGCCTTCTGGGGATTTCCCAGGCTTCACCCACCAGGATTAGAGGTACAGGCCACTGCCATGTCCCCCTGGCTTTTTTACATGAGACCTGGGATCCAAACTCAGGACCTTCTCCTTGTGAGGCAGAATCTTAACCCCTGAGCTTTCTCTCCAGCCCATAAGTGTGATTCTTAATAAAATATACTTGTAAAATGTAAAAATTCTCCTGAGACTATAATATGTATTAATTAAGCTTTCAAATTTGGAATTAATTGCATTTGCACACCGTGAAGACGTTATGACCCTTTTTGAAGCAAGGATAGCCTTTTTTTTTTATCAGTCTAATTTCTTTTTTTATTTTTCTAGTTTTACAAGCATGTTGGTCCTCATCCCTGCTTCTCTCCATCCCCCTCCCTCCCATTCCTTCCCTTTCCTTCTTCAATCCTTCCCACTCCCTCCCACCCTCCTGCTTGTTGCTTCTATGGACCCCAGGGCTCTCTCTGCCTTGTCTTCTCTTATAGGGCTCATGTCTCTTGTGGCATACTAAGTTGCCTTTTTTCACACTACCCACTGATAGGTGCATTTCCCGTCACTCATCTAATTTTAGTCCCCAAGGTTTCCATTGTATGTTCATGGCTGTCTAGGGTTCCTCAGTAGTCTTTGGGGGCATGATGCTGTATCAGTCATTATGCAGGCCTGGTAAGGAGAAGCCTCACTGCATTGAGTTCCTAGGTGCAGCAGTCCTGCCTTGTCTTGTCCAGTGGTGAACCTTCACATCGTTATGTTCTTACGGTCTCACCACCCCCTTTTCTTTGAAGTTTACAAAGCCTTAGGATGGGGAGAAATTAGGTTGACCTGATTGTGGGTGAACCTTGCTAGGTCACTGGCACACTGCATTATGGCTGGCTGTTGCTGTCCACTTCACTGCTCTTCTACTGCAGTAGGCTGCAGCCTGTCAGGGTGCTGAGATCCTCTGTCTCTGTTGTAGAAGAAGATTTCTAGGCTGAGTGTTAAGTGTTCTTACAGTCTATGGACATAATGCCTGCTATTTACAGAGCATTTTGGTGAACTGTCTTCCTGTCTTTAGGTTCATTGGCTGCTTTTCTCTATTGATTTATTTCCTTCCCTATTTTAAGTTCTTGTTCTAGTTAACAGTAACAGGAGTGTTACTGACAAGTGGGTCTTGAGTTCAATTAGAAAGCTGTTGGTTGTCTTCTTGGTATTCATGACACTATTAAACTGGTGGTCACCTGTTGCCATGGTGATTTTTATTGCAACTTGCAGATCTCATGAGTTGATGAAGCCTGTGATTATTTATCTCCCACAGTAGCTTCTACAATATTGTTTAGTACTGTGTAAGCTATCTTGCAAGGAGGAAGTTCTTAGACCAGTCTATGAAGCAGATTTAAAGAGCTTGGTTAATAACTATTTTGATGACTGCTTGTTGTTCCATGATTTTGATTATTAATGTTTCAGGCTCATCTTTCTCTACCCTTTGATATTTTGAATCCTGCCCAAGTCTGGCCATCTATTACCTCCTCCCCAGGACTGCATTAATTTAGAACCTCATTGTAATTTGTGGGCTAGACACTCTTACTCGGCCTCTTGTTTCACTTTTTCCCAAACGCAATACAGACTTTATATTTTGTATGTGTGGTTTATGTGTGTGTATGCATTAGTGTGTGTACATACGAGTGACTATTCGTATGGGAGCCAGAAGTCAATGGTGGGATGTCATCTTCAGTAACCCTCCACCTGACATTTTTGAGATGTGGTCTCCTATTGAACTTTCACCCCTGGCCCCACATGCATCCATGACCCCCCTCATCTCTGCTATGATCACAGGGGTGTGCTGCCATGTCCACCAGTTCGCAGGCATGCACAGGAGATCTCAGGTCTTAGGCTTGTGCCGTCTCCCCAGCTTCAGAATGTAGACTTTTCTGCTACTGCAGGTGGAGAGTTCTCTCTGCAGTGCACTCCCATGCAGAGAACCATCCCATAGTAAGAGCCAAAGTCCTCAGTATGGCCGAGAGTTCCACGTGACAGGCATATGTAGTTGGTCCTCTAGTCCCATTTTAAATGCTCTCTTTGTTCTCCCACCATGGGACTTTCTTCCTTCTCAACTATTAAAAGCACACTTTTTCCTCAGGCTATTTTCACTTCCTGTCATCATCCCTGGAAAACACTGCTTCCAGAAATCTGAACGAGTTGCTCCTATAACTCCTTGAAGGCTGTAGAAATGCACTTTCTGGAAAGCTGACCTGTGTTATCTGATGTCTTCTGCTCACTTTCCTAGCAAAACAATCTAGTGTATTGTGGGTTTCAGTTTTTTTCAATCCTTACTGTTTTCTTACTTGGGCCTAACTTGATAGATATTTTTAGCAACCAATGTTATTGAATTCTTTCAAAACATTCAAAATTAATTTCACAGAAGCTAACACTTTTTTGTATTGACATATCCATTGACTCACATAATATTTAGTTAAATCTCATCACTATAACAACAGATTCTGTTGTGTAAATGCTGTGGGAATAGACAGACTGATATTAGGCATGTTAAAACCAAAACAATGGCAGTAGAGGCACAGGCTTTCTTCTGGAATATTCCATCATATCAATACCACTGCACTGAACTTCTATCAGAATACTTTACACAGTGCAAAATCTGCTGACCAGTCAAGTGATCTGAACACTTTAGAACAATTGTGAGGCTAGAGTGCAGATTCCGCAGTCCCACATGAACAACAGACACCATGACATAAGTACACTTACAGGAAGTGGGAGGCCAAGACCGCAGACTTTGTAGAAAATCAGCTGATTGACAGCTGACTTATGGACTAAAACAAGGTGGAAAGGCGAGGAGTAGCACCTGGATGATGTTCTTTACTTCCATGTGAATGCTGGTGGCAATGTGCACTAACACTTAAAACACAAGCATGTGAATGCACACACTCGCACATAAGCGTGCACGCACAGAGCTTAATTAGTAATCCAATACTGAAACAAATGGATTAGTTTGATTGTATGAAAAGGCTTTCCTGGCTCAGGGAAATTTGCGGAAGAGGAGGTGGTAAGATTGTAAGAACACAAGGATGGGAGGAGTAATGATATGCAAAATACTCCACACAAGTTAGGGCTGAGCAATCATATTTGGACTTTGCATGCCCCGCCCAATGTCCAACACACTATTGACCCCACAAAGTCTAGCGTTTACTAAAGGCACTAGGATCCTTGGCGGCAAGGGATTGACAGCCATAGTAGTGTTCCTATGCTTAAAGGGAACACAGGAAACGGTTCTGGGAAATGCCACTGGGTCCTTGCACCTCATC
The DNA here is from genome assembly GCA_023101885.1 of Typhlomys cinereus. NCBI lineage: Eukaryota > Metazoa > Chordata > Mammalia > Rodentia > Platacanthomyidae > Typhlomys > Typhlomys cinereus. Next base: position 658,445 of record JALPQD010000010.1, read on the forward strand.
GGAGAGGAGGACCCAGAGGAGAATTTGGCATGCACATTAAAGGATGCTCCGGGGATGGGAGGGGCAGGCACTGGGGGATGGGGAGGGAAGTGGGGAGGGGAGGGGGGCACAGGGGAGTGGGGGGGTGGAGGGAGGGAAGGGACCGGTGTACCTGTTAAGTTTGTATGAGTGGAAATAAAAATAAAAATAATAAAAAAATAAAAAAAAGAAAAGGTTTTTCTGGGTTCACCTAACTTTGTTGTTGGATAATTTCATCTTTGAAGTAATTTATGTAGTTGTCTGTGTTAGAAGCTTTTATATAAAATTGCAAGAGTAGGAATTAATAACTACTAGGAAATTGCTACTTTTCTCAAAAGTAGCATACATTGTAAAAAATGCATCTAATAGAAAAGTTCTATGAATAGATACTGGTGATTCAATAACAATATGGATAAACACGATGCCACTGAAAAGTATGTGCTTAAAGTGGCTACAGTGGAAATCTTACAATTATGATATTTTACCACAGTAAAGAAAGTATAAGTGCATCTGCATTTATTTTTTAATCCAGATAAAACATTTTACTGGATAATGTAACTGCAACATAGAGGAAAAAAGCAAAAGTCATGAAATTGGATGACTTGTCTTTTTATGACACTACTATTATATGTGTTTGGCAAACCTTTTAAAAAAATGGTTGTGTGTGTGTGTTTGTGTGTGTGTGTGTGTGTGTGTGTGTATCAGAGGGCACTGTGTATCCCTGTGGAGGACCAAGGATACCTTATGGAATCATCCTGTATTGCTTCTACCTCCTTTTGGATTCACTCTGGGATTTCCCAGGCTCTGCCCTCTAAGTCCGGAAATACAGGCCACTGCCATTTCTGGATGGCAGTTTTTATGTGGAACCTGGGATCCAAACGCAGAACCTTCTGCTTGGGTGGCAGAGTCTTAACCCCTAAGCCTTTTCTCCAGTCCTTGGCAAACTTTTTAAGCTATCTTAGTGATAGTTTCTTATATCAGTATGAATGTGCTTTATAAACTGAATCAGCTTATGAACTTTGGTGCAGTGCTTTCTACTTTCCTGGAGAGTAATCCACTGAACTGACTTGTGTTACTGGATACTTATTTATGTGGTTTTAAAACATGGCAAAAGTTACATACTTTAAATTTTTTAATTGCTTCTGTTATTTGTGAAAATGCAGCTGTTTTCTCCTGGGATATAATTAATTGAAACTGGAAAAGTATTTGATTTGAAGATTTATGTTTACTGGCATTATTAAATGTTTGACTTTTAAAATTATTGGCATCTTAAATGGCCCCTTCCTAACTTCTGAGGAAAAGAGTTTCCTAAGCTGAAAAAGATACTTGACAATTATCTCTTCTTTGTGTGAAGTCAGTGAGTTAAGTAACAATAAAATACGTGTTTATGCAGCGAGGCAGAGAATAGTAGACTGGGTAAGGAACAGTGAAGCAGCAGATGCAAGAAATAAGAAATTGTTTGCAACACTATCAGAGTGCATTTCTGATTGTTCATCTTCAGTACACAAAAAGAATTTTTCCCTTGTGAATAACATTACACTGAGTTGGAGAAACAGAATTAATTAATTTATAAAGGTGTTTTGTAAAAAATAGGAATAGGATGTAAAAAAGATGAAAAATTTACCTTAGAATGAAACTCTCACAGTAAGATAAACAAAATTTGAAAAGGAAACCACAAATACATTACATGAAAAATATATTAGATGCTATATTCTGGGCACAGAAATGAACTGTCGCCCAGGGACAAAAAGATGTGGCCTTTGAAATTCACTGCTGTCCACGTCTTCCGTTCCTCTCGTTCTGGTGTGTGTTGAGCATCACTTAGCAGAGCCAAGCGTAACCAGCCATCTTTTTCAGGTGATTCCTTTTTCCCTTTGACCAATTGTGACATTGCTACCTTTATTCCCGAGTGTCCCAAGAGCAATGTAGCCACAGGTACCAGTTTAGACTTTAAATTTGAGTGACTTTAAGCCAAACATTAAAACTTTCTATGCCCTAGACTCTGCCATGCGTCATTTCTCTCACGCATCTCATTTACAGAAGCACCAGGCTTTGGTGGTACTGGACATGTGACAGGCGGAAGGCCAGTGTGAAGACAAGAGAATATGAGTCTCGATGTCTGAAATACCGGTCACTTTCAGGCCTAGAGTTTCCAAGACTTCGTCTTAGAACCAAAATAGTCTTGGGATAGTCTTGTGGAGTGTTTGTTATATTTTTAAATTTTTGTATTATACTACTATCAGGAATCTCTCTGAACAACCACTTATTATATTAAAATAGTAATTTTATTTCCAGTTACATTCCAATGAATATCATCAACAGTAAATCCTGAAAATCATTACAGAATTAAAAAAAAGTATATACTATTCAGATTCCTTCCTCACTCAGCTTCACTTTTCTTCGAGGAACGTTTCACCATCCAGTAAAACACTGCATATTTGGAGTTTTGTCGTCTATGTCCCTGTACTGCATAAGCCATGACAGCAGGGGCGTGTTTTTATTCAGTGTTCTATCTCACTGCTTTGAACAGAGTATGACACATAGTGAAAACATCATAGCACATCCTCCACACAGCCTGACCTTTCCAAGTGTCTTCTCTCTAGCCTCTCCTTCCTCACACCCCTGTCCTGTGTTTCTGTTTCCCTTGAACACACCTATGCTGCCAGATATGTTATTCCTTCTGCCTCTGCCCTTCTTGACTGACAGCCAATGCTCAGTAAACATTTGTGGAGTGAAGAAATGGTGTTTTACCTATGGAAACAGATGCCTGCAGGTGATAACGATGATCATATGTAACCTAAGCTGGACTCCCTCAATCCAGGCCTGTACCATTGAGAGAAATCAATTGTTGTTTTTAACAAAATGTGGTTTTGATTCTTTCCTCACAGATATTGATGATGTTAAGAAGTTCAAACCAGGTTACCTGGAAGCTACTCTTAATTGGTTGAGACTTTATAAGATACCAGAGGGAAAACCAGAAAACAAGTTTGCTTTTAATGGAGAATACAAGAACAAGGTAAAGATGAGAACCTTTATTTTCTTCCATGTACCTCTTGATGCCTTACATAACACTTGATCCACTGAGACATTTTTTATATGAACATTTGCATATAGCACAAAGACAAAATACTTTTTACTAACTTTACATATTTTATGTTCTAAAATTTTTTAAAGAGATTTAAGTGAATTAATAAGGCTGAAAAATCTCTATTCCATTATCTACATATAACCCCTTCTCAGACAATGAAGAAATTCTATGACATGTTTAACTTTGTAAATTGTTGAATTTACTATTTTGATGAGGTTATCTGCCCTGAATATAAGTCCATCAGGGATTCCCTCCTAATAATTCTTCCATGTTAATTCTTCCATGACAGAATTAGGTTGCTTAACAATTAAGAAAGCACTTGAACTATCTTACTGCCATAGGATTTTTCCATTAGAGCATCGCAACATTGGCGTAAAATGTCTCTTATCTAATATGACAGAAATGGAGAAAATGAGCCAAGAAGCTGAAGTTTAAAATATAGAATATTTTAAAAGCTATTATCATGAAGTAAGTTGTACATTCTAAGTGGGTACAATAGCTAAAATATATTTCATAAGTGAAATGAAACATTTAATGAAAAGTCAAAATTTGTCATATTTCTCAATATGAGAAATGACTGCTAGACCCAGTAATTTTTTTGAAAGGCTCATTAAAAGAATCCTTAATATCATGATACCTTTGTTTAGAATTATTAAAGTCAGCATAAAACCATTATTTTAGATTGCATTTCTTAAAAACGGAATGTTGGAAATGTATGTAATAACATACGCTGCATGCATATTGTTGTATCCTTTCAGTGTCTGTCTGCTTCAGATCAAAGATGGCAGACTGTGTCTATGTCAGGTCAGATGAATGTCAATAATTTTACAGACTGTGTGTCACCCCTGCTCGGTGCTGCCCCTACAGCACTGAAGCAGCCATAGACAATGGCAAGGGGCAGCTCATGTGTGAGCCACAGGTCCTCACTTGCTGTCACAGGTACAGATTATCTACCTACCTCCTCTATCACATGGCATTTTTCAGAAGAGAGAATTGAGACTTAGTGAATGGAGTTAAGTACCTGTTCGGTGTCATAGCTATTAAATAAGGAAAGTAGGTCTCACACTACAGTTTGTCTGATCCTAAATTCATGCTCTTAGCAGTTAAGTTCATAGCTAGGTTAGTTCTATGTCAGTTTGCCAGTGTTGATTGTTGTGTCTTTTTTGGTTGGCACTAGGCTTTTGCACTGGAAATTATTAAATCTGCCCATGAATATTGGAAAGCAATGCTCATGAAGAAATGTGACTGTGGTACTATAAACTGGTAAGATTTGCTTTATCTGTATAAGTCGTATTAATTCGTTATTAGTTGGTGATGAGCAGCCATATAACTTGTTCACTTGTTTTTTCATTTAAGAAATGGAACATCTATTTAGTGGTCATTACTAAGTACCGGGAACTGTGAAGCTAAGGATCATCCATCATGGTTTCTTTTTCTCAAAAGATTTATATTTCAATAAAAGATATCGACATAGAAATATTTCATTGGGAGTTGGAGAGATAGCTCAGGGGTTAAAACTCTGCCTTGCAAGCAGAAAAACCTAGCTCAGATCCCAGATCTCACATTAAAAAAAAAAAAATAATCAGGCAGAAATGGTGGCAGTCTGTACTTCCGGCTATGGAAGGTAGAACCTGGGAAATCCAGAACGAAGCAAAAAGAAGGTAGATGCAGTCCAATATGATTCCAGAAGTCACCCTTAGGCCTCCAAAGGTACACACACACACACACACACACACACACACACACACACACACACACGCAAAAAGAAAAAAGAAAATACTTAATTGTAATATACTATGAATGTATGCAAAGATGAAATTAAAAATAACAATTTTTCATTATGTAAGTACATGGTTCTTTTATTTCTGTAATGAGTACCACATCATTTTTTTATTATTTGACACTTTCATACATAAATACAAAAACACATGTATGTGTTTTCACCCCTTACAACCCACTCCCATCCCCCCTGCTGTTTAACTTCATACTTCCTCTTTTCCAGACAGTCTCCTTACTACTTTCATGTCTTTTGTGTGTACGCGTGATCCACTGGGTTTCATATGGAATGCCTTACTGGCCAGTGCCTAAGTACATGCTGGGACATGGATGATTTATCAGTGGGTGAACAGTTGAGGCAAGAAGATCCCTTCTCCTCTCTGGCATTAGCTTTCAGTAGTCTGCTGTGGAAATGTAGTATCTTCAGATCTTGAGATCTTTTCCCTTCTGGGGTGAACTGTTAATAGGCTATCTATTGTGCAGGTCTTGTGGAAATGTACATCATCACAGAGAATTCTTTGATGTAACAGTCTCGTCATGACCAGAGAGTACTGTCTGGCAGCATCTCTTTGTACCCTTAGGTCTTAGAATCTTACTGCTCCCTCTCCTGCAAGGTTTTCTGAGCCTGTGGTGGGAGTAATTTTGAACTGAGTACTCTGTAGTCCCTTACTCTCTGTACTCTGGCCAGTTTTGATTCTATGCATTAAATACCTTCAATTACAAAAGGATGCTTCTTAGCTGTGTGCTTTAATCTATGGGTATAGTGGGAAGTGTTTAGATGGAAGTTTACAACCAAGTGCTTATAGTTAAACCTTAGCAGTTTGTTCCCATCATGGACCGATGGTCTTCTCTTCCATAGGTACTTGGTTTGGTTTACAGTACCAGACATGGAGTCCCTGCTCAGAAGCAGACCTTAAATCCATTCAGAAAGCAGTTGGTTTAAAGTACCAACTTAAACCCTTGAATGCCACTAGCACATCGATGGGTACTTCTTGCTAAAGTGGCTATCGTTTGCAGCATGCACAGCTAAGGGAGACTCTTGATTGCTTTTATCCTCTGGCAGTCTACATTATACCCCTGGTACTTAAAGATTTGTCTGACAAGAAAAAAGCTTCTAGATCCATTCCAATTTGTTTTCTCTGTGTCCTGTTATCCTTGTGGATGGTGTCTTTAGCAGTAGGGTTACTTTCAGGTTCTGGAGGGCAACCAAAAGCAAAGGCAAATGTCTATATTGTTTAAGGGGCCTTTGAGATCCCTCTAACCAACAGCTCGTTAGGAGATATCACATACCTAGTAAAGAGAATTTTATTAAATTGCCTATGACTTCTGGTAGGAACATCTCAGGGTAGTTTCTGTTTTATCTTTCCTTCTCCTCTGTGTGTTCTCCTGTGTAGGATATATTAGTTAGCACTTTTTAAAACTGTATATATTTTTTCTTTACTTTATTTTCTTGTTTATTTATTTTTATTTTTTTTTATTTCCATTCATACAAACTCAACAGGTATGCCGGTCCCCCCTCCCTCCAACCCACCATCCCCTTGTGCCCCCCACCCCCCCTTCCCTCCCCATCCCCCAGTGCCTGCCCTTCCCATCCCCAGAGCATCCTTTAATGAGCATGCCAAACTCTCCTCTGGGTCCTCCTCTCCGATGAGGTGCAAGGACCCAGTGGCATTTCCCAGAACAGTTTCCTGTGTTCCCTTTAAGCACAGGAACACTACTATGGCTGTCAATCCCTTGCCGCCAAGGATCCTAGTGCCTTTAGCAAACACTAGACTTTGTGGGGTCAATAGTGTGTTGGACATTGCGCAGGGCATGCAAAGTCCAATTGTGATTGCTTTGGCCCTAACTTGTGTGGAGAATCTTGCATATCGTTATTCCTCCCATCCTTGTACTCTTACAATCTTACCGCCCCCTCTTCCGCAAATTTCTCTGAGCTTCAGAATGGGGAGAGATTAGGCTGGCCTAGTTCTAGGTGGTTGATATAGAGTCTCTGATGTTCTGGATTACGGTTTGTTGATTTTTTTTTCAGTTTTGCTGCTCCTGCAATGCCCTTGGCTCCATCCTGATGGGTATTGGATGTCACTCCCTGGCCAGAGATAAAAACCTGTTAAATTAGAGTCTTGTTATAAGAGTATATTCAAAGGTAGATGTAATAAAAGTAGGAAACCGCGGTGAGGGAGGGGTCAATCACCCATCTGCGAAATGGTTACTTTCTATCTGCCAGACTATACGCCCTCCCCTTCTGGAAATGATCAGGAAGGAAAGTCTGTGAACTTAACCAGATGTCTCATTACTTACTTGCAGTCCTTGATGGTGGCCTATTTTCTCTGCTGTAACATGGTCCCCTCTCTCCTTGTTACTGGTGTGTCCCTCGTTCCCCATCCCTCCTGTTCATTATCTTTGCAATTACTGTAGGTATTACAGAGATTTATCTTTGAGTGTCTCTAAGTGGGTTTGGTACTAGGAGCCACCTATTAGGGAGTACATACGGTGCTTAATTTTCTGTGTCTGTGATACTTCACTCAATATAATTGTTTCTAATTTCATCTACTTCCTGGCAAATTCCATTAATTCATCATTTTTGATGGCTGAGTAGTACTCCATTATATAGATGTACCACATTTTCCTTATCCACTTGTCAACTGTTGGACATTTGGGTTGATTCCATGACTTTGCTATTGTAAACAGTGCTGCTATGAACATGGTCATGCTTGTGCTATCGAGGTGAATTTTTGCTGTATGGGGGATTATTCCCAAAAGTGGAATCGCAGGGTCATATGGCATTTCAATCTTTAACTTCTTTAAGAATCTCCAGACGGCTTGCCAGAGTGGTTGTATGAGCCTGACTTCCCACCAGCAATGTAGGAGAGTTCCCCTCTCTCCACATCCTCTCCAGCATTTGTTGTTGTTAAAACTATATTTTTGATAGATTTGGGATATAAAAAAATTCTGTCTGGCTGTATCTTGCATCTTAATGCTAAATTTACTCTTATCACCCCACCTCCTGTACCTGTCCTCTTATCTAATCCCCTTTACAGTTTTTCTCACTTTATTCCCCTTTCTATCTTCTTACCACTTGTGTTCTTTTGTGTTCCCTTATTTTAGGAGCCTTCTCCCCTCCAGCTTATGTTCCCTTTCTAGTTTACAGCTATTATACTGCAATTAATTTAAACAATATAATTTTTTCTATTTTCTATTTTTATTTTTATTTATTTTATTTTTATAATTTTTTCTATTTTCTATTTTTATTTTCTTTAGTGTGTGTGTGTGTGTGTGTGTGTGTGTGTGTGTTGTATATCAGAAGGCAAGGTGTATCCCTCTGGAGGAACAAGGATGACTTTGGAAATAATCTTGGATTGCCTCTACCTCTTTTTTGCATTGTTTTGGGATTTCCCAGACTCCACCCACCAGGACCAGAAGTGCAGGCTGCCCTGTTTCTGGGTGGTGTTTTTATGTGGTATCTGAGATCTGAACTCAGGACCTTCTATTTGGAAGGCAGAGTCTTAACCCCTGAGCCATCTCTCCAGCCCAGTTTTTAAGAAGAATAAAAACATTCTTATCCAATGGTATCTCAACCATTATCTAATTAAGAAAATAGCAAAAACATATATAACAAGTGTTCGTATTAACTTTCTAAATATGTATTTATTTACAAATCTTTGGATGTAGGATATCTTGACAAATGAATTAAAGATGAAAGGGCTTGTTTTGACTCACAGGTCAAAGTATAGCTCGTTATGTGGGGAAGTCCAAGCAGCAGGAGCTTGAAGCTGCTGGTCATGTTGCAGGCACAGCCAAGACACGGAGGGCATGGGGCTGATGAGATGGCTCACAGGTAAAGGCCCTTGTTACCAAGCTAGGCCAGGTATGCTGAGTTTATTCTCTGGAACCCACATGATGGAAGGAGAGAACCAGTTCCCACAAATCCTACACATGCATGACAAGACATGCATACACGTGTACATACATGCACACACACATGATAAATAATCAACTGTTAGAAAAGATTAATGTATAAATAGACAGACTTTATTACAGACCCCAACAGCAGTTATGAAAGTATATTTGATAATGTTATGAGGGAAAAATAAGCATTCATGCTTCATCTGATTGTCTCTTTTAGAAGAGACAAAACTGTCTGTCACTTTTTCCTTTTGTTGACAAAGTTAATTTAACCTTAACCCCCTTCTGTGTGTGCCGCTGCTGTGGCTGAGAAGTGGGGCCGGTCAGTGTTGGCCTCTAGGACTCCAGTACAGGAAGGGACTTGACTTGACCCTTGCTAAGGTCAGGGAATGAACTGAGATTGTTTCTCTGCCTTCCTGAACTGTTCTACTTACAAGAAAGTCTCCATGTTATGCACTTTCATCTTTAATGTCCAGCCTCTGTCTGAGAAGGTGAATCTCTGACATGTTTCCAATTACAAAGTTTTTCATGTGGAGGAAAATAACTCCTTCCATAAATTTTATTTCTTAAATAAAGATGAAACGTGGCTGTCATTTAATTTATAACGCCATTTTCTGTTTGTTTTTTTAATTGTGGAGAATGTGGTGTTATGGAGTATTCTGCATTTGTAACTTTCCTTAAAAAAGAGTAATTATTTGAGTCATCCTAATATATGCTTAGGCCATTGTTTGTACATTGTGCAGCCAACATGGAAGGATTGGGTTGATTTTTCTCTTTTAGTGATTGCTCCCCTTTTTATTGTACTTAATAATAGCATTCCTTTCCTCTCCAGCACAAACCTGCAGATGCGTGATAGCCCTTTCCACTGTACTCCAGAGGAAGCGAAAGCGTTGGTTGAATCGGTAAGGAGCAGATGTCCAAAGTGTCTAGTCATTGTGCATATGTTGTGAACACTGTACAAGTCTCTTGAGTTCTTTTGGGAAGTTCGTAGATAAAACTAATATTGAAATTGTTTGTTTTTGTTTTGTTTTGTTTTTAAATCAGGGACTCCTCTATGCTGTTCTGTTCCCATGGGTTGTCCTCTTCCAGGGTCTGCATGAAGCATTAGACTCAGGGAGGCTGAGATATACATATGCCCTCTCTTCATTCCCTACCTCACAACTTCCCTTCTCCAGCATATAATGAGTCCTTGGAGATTTAGATGTCTTGGATGTTACTGCTTCATGGAGGCAACTGTACTAAGTACTAAATTAATGCTTGATTTAGAGAACACTAAATAAGAAAATTAGTATTCAGATAATTAGGTAATGTTGGTACAATGTAGAAAGTGTGTTTAACAGGAATCTAAAGTTTAAAATCCCATTTATAAATTAAGGGTTTTAAAGAATTAATTATGAATTAGAAAGTAGTAAATTTAAGTCTTTACAAACAACTGAAATGTTCCTAAATGTTATTTGCTCGTCACGGCTGCTTTCTCCCATCCCAATGATTCATTAGCTATTCAGTTAGCACCTACTCTGTAGTAAGTTATTGCTGCTGGAGTTGTAGTATTGAAAAATACAGTAACCTCTGTTCCTTTGGAGGTCACAAGTGGAGAGATTAATAACATAAGCAAAATATATCAATCCATAGTCAGCAAGAGATACAATATAAAGCAAACAAGAAAGGGAGCTAAAACTCAAGAGACAGCATGAGAAATGTAGTTTTTAGAAAGTGGCTGGGCAGTTTCACTGGAAAAAAAAAGTCTAGCCTCGTCCAGGAGAAAGGTGCAGATGAGTAGGAAGACCATGCCAGACCCAAAATGAGGCAGGAGGCTCCTGACATTCAGTGAAATACACCGGAAGGACTCCTGCGACTCCCAGAGTAGAGAGGCTGGGACAGGAAAAGCAGGGAAATGTTAGATTCTAAGGTGGAAACAGGCAAATTAGAAAATGGTCCATGATTTTAAGGATTGTATTTTGTGTGCATGTGCATGAGTGTGAGTGTTCGTAGAGGTCAAAGACAAACTAGTGCTCATTCCTCTCCTTGCTTGAGGCCAGGTCTCTTCACAGTCGGACCTGGGGTTCCTGGAGATCCTCAGTTTCCACCTCCCATTGCTCATAGGCATGCAGAGATTGCAACTGGTTACCCCCTTTTATGTGGGATCCAAACTCAAGTCATCAGGCTTCTGTGGCAAGAGCCCTCTCCCTACTTCATGTCATATTTCTTTGTCAGAATAAAACAGATTCATTGAAGGTTTTTAGGCAAACCGGCAGTATGATGTGAATGAGATATTGACATCACTTTGGCTATATAAGTGAATAGTAACTGTTAGAGAGGCAAGGGAAAATTTTGGAAGTCACCTTAGCAATACAGACCATAATATCAGTTTAATTTTTCAAGTTACCAGAGATCTGTATCTCAAAAAAATTTGATTCTCATCAAAATTTATTATTCTCTTCTCTCTCTCTCTCTCTCTGTGTGTGTGTGTGTGTGTGTGTGTGTGTGTGTGTGTGTGTGTGCATGCATGCACGCGCGCACCTGGTCAGGAAGTTTCAAGAACTCACCTGTCTCTGCTTCTCCAACACTGGGAAACAGATGTTCCGTTGTGTCTGGCATTTACATGCAGATCCCAACTGGGCCATCATACTTGTGCTGACTTGAGCCTTCTTCTCAGTCCAAAGTTTATTTTTCTTTAGAGAAAAAAAGTAAAGGAAAACAAGAAACTTTGCATTTCTGTCCAAGCATTTAATCTTACTAATTGAAAAAAATAACACTATTCTATTTATTTTGATTATGGATTAATTAGTAATAGCTAAAAATATTTACTATTTTAAAATTGGCAAGATTAAAGTTTCTGTGACTATCTTCTTTTTAATTACTTCCCATCAGTTCGAGAGTAGGAAAATGTCCTCCTGAGAAAAATTATAGCATTCAAGGCTGACTCACAGGTGACAGACTGAGAAACATGATAAACTCAGACGCTCTCACCTCCATCCTGGATGATGTGGTGTCAGCTTTATTGAGCTTCATAATGAAGAACGCCAAGCTTAGAGAGCCATGGCACTTACAGATATTTAGTAAAGAAAACTGGCACATGTAAGTCAATGCAAAGTGTCCTACTAGCAGAAAAGAAATGATAAAAACTTTAATGTTGGTCATTGTGTCTTTAAGTTTTATTTTTGTATGTATGCATGTGCACAGGTATGCATATGGATCACTGTACAACTCTGGTCGATTCTCCTGTCTGACTCATCTCACCATAAAAGTGCTGGAATTACAGTTGTATACCATTGCATATGACTTTTTATGTGGAACGCTATCCAAGTTTTCAGGCTTGCATAGCAAATGCTTTTATCCTCTGAGCCATCTCTCCAACCCCACTAAAACTTTCAGTAGTCAAAAGAACTTTTGTAGGATGTTAAAAGTTAAAAGTGGATAAAGGAACTTTTCACTGGATAGACATATTGAGCATAACAAAATTAAGTGTAACAGTAAATCAAAATCATCGTGTTGTAGGGTTTCCAAAGGATTTATTAGATTGGTTTAGATTGGTTTACAAATAATGCCTAGGTATCCCAAAATGACTGCTGGTAGCTACTCACCCCAAGAAGCCGACTATCTCAGCAGTCCCAGTATGGTGCTGAGGACGCGGAAGATTCCTGGAGAACTCTGTGGAAGGGCAGAAGAAACTGGGACCTAATGTCAGCCAAAAATGGCAACCTCGGCAATCACACCAAGCCAGGCTGGCAAGAGGACACTTCTCTCCTGGGACTGCTTTCATCTGATCTGCCACTGAAAGGTGCTGCCCACCTTTAGGGTGGGCCATCCATTTCTAATAATTTAATTGAGATAGTCTCAGGACCAAGGCATTACTACGTTTTTTGAGGCCAAATGCCTGAAGAGGATCCTTGCTCTGGCTGCTGTCTTAACTGAAGAAGACTCTAAGACCTGGTGTGGTTCCAGAAGGATTCTAGAAGGATTGCAGAATCTATGAATGATCAAGTACTTTGTCTGGGCCTGGAGTAGTGTCACCAAGAAGATGGCAGCATGTTACCCTTGGTGGTATTAGGATGGTCATGGGGCCTCCTACAATGGGGCCTGAGAGCCATCGCTTGAGTGCAACTTGAAAGAAGTTTCCCAGAACACTCATGAAGCTCTTGGTGGTCCTAGGGGTCCTAACACAAAATATTTTCTTTTTTGTGTATATGTCTATAAGAGGGCACATGTGTGTGGCATAGGGGGCAGGCTGTGTGTATAAGAAGTCACTTGAGTGTGTGTGCCTGTGGAGGCCCAAGGATGACATCTAGAATCATCCTGAATTGCTCTACCTCTTTATCTCTCTCTGCTCTAGTGTTTCCCATGCTCTGCTATCCAGAGTTGGAATTAACAGGCTTTTTCCACCCCAAATTTTTTCATAGGATCTGAGATCTGAACTCAGGTCCTTTTGTTTGAGAGGCAAAGGCTTTAACCCTGGAGTCATATCCCAAACCCTTGAAAATACTTTCAAACATCTTTTCCTTTATTTGACTCTACATCTAGAGTGTATTATCAGAATGAATGAGCAACCTAATAAAAACAGAGAAATACTTGCTTTTCTGAGGTTAGAGAACTGCATATCAACTTTGCTATATAATTCAATGAAAAATGAAAACTTTTCTGGTTTCATTTTCCGCATGTAAATATTAAATCTAACTGATTCTTTCCCTATGCTTATCTTTTAGGTCCCAGCATCTTCAGCACATAAAGAAAGTAATGTGGAAGGTATAGTATAGCTTATATGTAAAGTATAGTATAAAGAAGCAAATTGTGGAAACCTAAAAGTAAAATTAACCAAAATGTTATGAAAATTAAGTAAAAATAAATTTCAAATAGTCATTAAAATTTTTTGATAAAATATCATATATCCTAACTTCAGGAAATGAGGAGGGACATGTTTATTACATTCAGGCTAGAAAATTACTTGACTATGCAAGTGATTATTGTGTGCTTGTATGTGTATATGTCAGAGAGAATGAAAAATTCCAATTTCTAATAAATTTGATAAACGCCATGTCATTACTCAAGATACACAAATTTAGGGGCTGAAGACATGGCTCAGGAGTTAGACTCTACCTTACAAACAGAAAGTCCTGAGTTTGGATCCCAAGTCCCAGGTTAAAAAAAAAAAATGCCAGGCAGAATTGGTGGCCTGTTTCTTTGTGGTATATCTCAATTTGTGTTTAATGGACAAGCAAATTTTGCATCGAAAGAATTTCCTGGACTTTTATATATTAGCTTAGGTGTTGACTTATGTATTATTCACTAAAGACTAAAATGGTCCCCAAAGGAGTAGGAAATAAATTGATAAGATTCTAGGATTTTTAAATATGGGTTTATGTAAAGCTTGAGCCAGTTCTCAGTCAGCTGGGGACAAGAACTGAAGAAGTAGCAAAGCTTTAAATAAAGAATGTGATTACTAAGGTTTGAGAAGTTTTCAATCTAAGTAAATCCTACTGATAAAAATTGAATTTTTCTTATCCATCCCCATGTATTCCTAATTCCCTTCTGCTCTCACTTTCAATGCAGAGCAAGTGTGGCACTTCCTTGACAAGTGACACTGGCGGTCCCGAGACAAGATCCAACCTCTTCGGAATGCAAGACTTCTTCCTCTCTTGAACAGGACAGAATCAGGTCTCTGAGCGTTTGCTGACTTCCTATTGAGACATAATTGTTCACAAGCTTTTAAAATAAGCGATATGTAAATAAAAATCCACAGTTTTGATCTGTCTTCCCATGGGACATTTATTGATATAAGAAAAAAGATTTGACTTGATTTCATAGCAGAAGCTGATAAGCATTATTTGGCCAGTTCTAATTTTTATATCTAAAGGAACACAATGATTTTATTAGCTTTTATTTCTGTTATTTAAATGTCAAAAATCACAAGTTTGATAATAAAAATTTCTCACATGGTATTCTTATTTTCATACTGTGTTATTTCTCTTTGGGTCCATTGCTGATTAAAGACTTTATTCAGCCAACATCTGTCTTCTTACTGGTGCCTGTGTAAACGTGTGGTATTTTCCTAAGGAAAGATCCTGTGATGTATTATTTTAGAAACCCTCTCCTCCTCCTGATTCTCATTCCTCCACTTTAGTTTAGTTCTCATCAGATCTCCCGCTCCTGGGCTGTGCTTGTTAGACATCACTTTAAATGCCTTGGACTCCTTGTCGTGATTTCTGTTGGAATTAAGTTCTCCCCTTGAAATCACACTGAGCCATCTTTCCTCATGAAGGCCATCAATCTAACCATTCCTTTCTTGGTTAGTCACATTCTTTTCCATCCTTGCTCTGCTGGTTTTTCTTCTGTTTCATTTGCTTTTTGGAGCAGCCGGGCGTCCTCAGCAGGCCCCTCAGAGCACATCACTCAAGCTCAGCTTTACACTGTGCCTCCTCACCAAGTGGCTACATCTGATTTCTCTCCTTCCATCTCAACCTCCACATTTCCAAACAGTGGTTTCTCTAAGACATTAATCTTGTTTAGTGACGTTTTTCTTAAAATACATTCAGTGGTTCCTGTATCCT
Organism: Typhlomys cinereus; assembly: GCA_023101885.1. NCBI lineage: Eukaryota > Metazoa > Chordata > Mammalia > Rodentia > Platacanthomyidae > Typhlomys > Typhlomys cinereus. The sequence continues at coordinate 673,775 of JALPQD010000010.1, forward strand.
TGAAAATAAGACCAGATGCTTATTTTCTCCAGAAATGTCCCCTCCAGCCATTTCAGCCACTCACTTCTCTGTAGACGTTCGCGCACACGCACACTCCCAGGTCTATATCACTCTTCTCCTTTTCTGTGCACTGCTTTTCCTTTCCCTATGGGCATCAGTTAGTAACATGTTTTGTATCTCACAAGATTCTGTTAGAATACTTTTCCATTTACTGTGTGCCTGTAGCATATCAGGAATTCTTTGGGAAATCATACTTGTATACATCCATTAAAGCAGACATTACTCACAACATAACTGACGAGAATAACTTTATTTTTTTATAATAGATACGAAATATCTACTTGGAAAAGTGAAACAAAATAAAGTTACCAAAAGGAATAACTTTCTAAGTTAGCAATCTCGGAGCCAACAAAGCTAGAGTATCTGTAATATACCTCCCCACATTTCCACACGAGGACTTCCTAATCCCAAAGGAGAGAAGCCTTGCTCTCACATGTCAGTCAGGGAGAAGTTGAAGAGGTGCATCTGTGGTGAGTAGGAGGTGACAATGGCAACCCTGCTAGACAGGACCACTTTGCAGATGCCCCATTCACAGACCACAGTGTCCCCGGGATAATCTGACACCTGCCCTTTGCAGATGACTTCTGAGATCAGGAATGGCTCCTCTCAGACCTAGGAGTCTGGGGCAAGAAAGTAGAAGGTATGAGTGCTTATCTTTAACTCAGAAGTCTTCATCTCACTGTCTAAGCCAGGCTTAGCCAGGCATTGTGAATCATTCCTGAATGTCAGGACTCAGAAAGGATCCCTGAGATAAAAGATGCTGCTGCTTCCTCTTCCCTTGGATGCCTGGCCTCAGGATTCTTTCCCTTTGTAAGTACCTGGGTGTAGAGAGTTTCATCATTCTAGAAGTTCATCCATTACAATGGCAGTCCTGATTTTGTACTTTGGCTTTTACATGATCTTTAAGTTCATTGAATAGTTGTTTATTGACCCCTTCTAGGCACATGCCAGATACTATGAAATTTTTAAGATACTTGTATACATTTCTTCCTCCAAAAAAACATGCATTTTTGTAAAATATTCATTGTATAGAGATGACTGATCATAATCATCATGATAAAAACTATTTTCAATCCATTAGAAAGGAAGAACAAGATGAAGGGGACTGGAATTCAGGTAGGTTTCAGAAAAAGGAGTGATTCAAAACCTTAAACCAAGTGGGTCAGGATAGGACGCCTTCAGGAAAGGAAAATTGTGTGAGGGGCTTGAAAAGATTCAGGGCTGAGCTCAGGTGAGGCAGGAAGCAAGCACCCAAGATGAAGGCTTGAGAATTGGAGAGGTAGCAGGTAGATCCACGGGCTTGTGTCCTTTTACCTAAAACATGAAGAACACTCCTTAGGGGTCTTGAGCAGAGATGGGGATCTCTGCCATTGTGTTGAAATTTTCTTTTTTAATGCTTGGGCCTGGGGGCAGGAATGGAAACAGATCATTTACAAGATTTGTGCAGTCGTTCACTAAACATGTAGAGTTTACTTCTTAAAGTTCATTTTTCTTAAAATGGTCCCCTGAAGTGAAGTTTTTAAAAAAATAACCACGCAGATATTTACAAAGGCTATTTTAAGTTATATTGTCACCAGAAATATATGTGATTTCTACTTTCTTCTTGTATTCTCTAGGACAGAATATTTTATTGTTACTATTCATAATAGATTTCATTTTCCCTATGTACTTACTAGCCATGTCTTTTATGAATGTTCTGTATATTTTCTTTGCTTATGTATTAGAGCTTGATGTTTTCATGAATTTTTATATCTTTGGTTTTAAGCATTGAGGACTGGTCCCACATTTCATCTTTAAATAAGAAAAGTAACTCTGGACCCCCAAAGATATGCATGCTGCTGTAATCATTAGTCGTCCTTGTAAGGTCAGCTGTAGGAGTGTACCTACTGTGCTAGTGTTTCCTATTCTCTGTTAAAAGTTTAAAATGAAAAGAAGATTAACATTTGTCAAGCTTCATGCTACCTTAAAAATGGAGAGAGTGCTATTTGGAATGGCACTTTTCTTGAAAGCCTCAAACACCGGATGCCAGAAGTACCTCCGTGGCATGTCATGCTGGCCAGCAAGCTGCACATTCCCAAGCTAAAGGTGGGGCTTTCCTGTGGGAGAACAGCGTGAATACTAGAAATTGGACTCCAGTGTCATGCATCATCTCTTCAATCAAAAACAGCTAAGCTCACTGTGAAAACAGCAAGCTGATTTAACTGTCTCTTCCTGACTGTCACACAACACAACTCTGTCAGTGCCAGAAGTTCCACGAGCGCCTAGGGGTTGCTACAACGCTGCCCTGTGCACTTCTGCAGCGTCTCCACCGTGATTCTCAAAGCTCAGTCCCCATGCTGCCTCTTCTGAGAAGCCGTCCCAGCCCTTCCAGGGGAGCGTTCTGGCTTCAATGACAACTTTGACTTCTACCACTAAATTATAAGATTAGTGAGACAGAGATCATATCATGACAGTTTTTGCATTTTTGTTTCATACATTAGTAGCTTATGTCTTTGGAATCTCATTGTCCCATGAGGAAGACAAATATTCTTTCTGATTTACTTCTTAATTTAAAGGGTAAGTGGAGCACTAGAAATCACAGACCTTCACTACCTTAAGTCCGTGTTATAGCTTGAAATGTAAGAATTCATTCACACTAAGGCGTCTGGGTACCCGTTGCTTTTAATCAGCTTATTTCATTTTAATATACATAGACTCCAGCGCTGTATTCTAGTTTATTTTATTTATTTATTATTACTTGTTTATTTATTGTGTATGTATATGTGTATTTCAGAGGGCACTGTGTGTTCCTGTGGAGGACTACGGATTACTTGAATCATCTTAGGTTGTTTCCACCTCCTTTTTGCTTACTTGGGATTTTCCAGGCTTCCTCCACCTGGGCCAAAAGTTCAGGTGCCTCCATATTTGCCTGGCGTTTTTACATGGGACCTGGGATCCAAACTCAGGAACTTCTGCTTCTGAGGCAGAATCTTTTTTTTTTTTTAATTTTTTTTATTTATTCAATTGTGTATGTGGGTGTGTGTGTATGTATGCGTGTGTGTGCACACGTGTGTGTGTAGACCCATGGATGAATTCGGGAACCACCATGGATGCCTCCACCTCCTCCTCGTTTACTCTGCCCCGGGATTCACAGGCTCTGCCCTACCAGGACCAGAAACGCAGGCCGCCCCCGCTTCCGCCCAGCGTCTATACGTGGGGTCTAGGATCCGAACTCAGGACCTTCCATCTGCAAGGCAGAGGCTTAACCCCTGAGCTACCTCTCCAGCCCCCCTGGGGCAGAATCTTAACCCCTGAGCCATCTCTTCAGCCCTCAGAAAGCTTATTAATCTACAGGTACAAAGTTAAATATTAAATTTTTACTTTCTCCGGTTACTTTATTCTTTTTTTCTTTCATGTATGTATATATGGTGTATGTGTGTGTGTGTGTGTGTGTGTGTGTGTGTGTTTGGTTTACATGTGAGTGGGTATACATGTATGTTCAAGTGTATTAACATGAGTGCTGCAAAGTCTAGCATGGACTAAAGGCACTAGGATCCTTGGAGGCTAGGGACTGACAGTCACAGTAGTGTTCCTAAGCTTAAGGGGAACACAGGAAAGAGTTCTGGGAAATGCCCCTGGGTCCTTGCACCTCATCGGAGAGAAGGACCCAGAGGAGAGCTTGGCATGCACATTAAAGGATGCTCCGGGGATTGGGGGGGAGGCACTAGGGGATAGGGAGGAAGGGGAGGGGGGAGCAGGGGGGTCGGGGGGCAGGTAGAGGGAGGGAGGGGACCGGTGTACCTGTTAAGTTTGTATGAGCGGAAATAATAATAAAAAAATAAAATGCAGCCATTACAACAACAACAACAAAAACGAGTGCTGCACTTGAGTGTGTATGCCTTGTGGAGATCCATTCTTGATACTGGGAATCATCCTTGATTGCGCTTCACCTTACTGTTGTAAGTCTGGCTATTCAGCCTGCTCTGGGGATTCTCAGGATACATGTTCCAGGGCCAGGGTTGCAGGCAGGCTACCACATCCACCAGGCATTTTATATGGGATCTGGGGTCCTTTTGCTTGTGAGGCAAGGGCTTTAACTTCTGAGCCATCTTCCCAGCTAGGGTTTCCTTATTCGTGCCCCCTGTTGAAATCCTACTCATCACTAAGTCTTTTATTGAAAATCTTTTTAAGTGATCTCTTTTGCTGTGGAGCCCCAAGTAGATAAATTTCTGCCTAGTGTCAAGAGCCAGCACCTCGTTCTTTACACATCCCGTGCACCTTCTCATTGTGGTCTATCTAGCACATTTCATGTTTTCATGTAGTGATGATTCATGCCACCCATTTTGGGTTTTTTCTCTGGAAGGAATCTTATAGTAGTTATATTTGAGGCATTTGAGAGTTCTCACACGAGATTCCTCTTGCGCCCTAGGGAACAAAGCTTAACTTCAAGGCTGATGAGCATCACATGTTTATGGATGCCTTTTGTCCAGTACCAGACAAAAATAAACACACGAAATACTTGACAGTAAAAAAATAGATGCAGGGCTCAAAGGTCAACATTCTTGTTCCAGAATGCCTTCTTTCATGAGTTTGGGTGCAATTGCCAATAACAGCTTCAATATTTGAAATGACCTCCTCTACTTGAAAACAGTTATAGTCCACTTTGCTTTTCAGATGAGAAATGCCTTGATGTGCACAGTGATGGAGACTAGAGGAGCCCAAGGAGAGTGCTAGAACAGTGAGGACCTTAGGCAGTGTGGAAACGAAGCAAACACTCCATGTGGCTCCAATATACATAGCTGAACTGATAGGCTCATAAAAATAGTTTTAAAGGGCATCTGGTACACTTAAAACTAACTCCAAACTACAAAGTTTCACAGGATACATTTCTCATGGAAAAGTTGGTTTTTCTTATTTTTCCCACAGTATCAGAAGGGATGAGGCATTGTTCAGGGTTCGGATGGCTGTGGAGTCTTCCCACACTATCAAATGTCATTCCTCTTAGGTCTAAAAAACAACTTCAAGATTCTACTTGGGAATATTTTAGAATTTTTGATAGGCTCTTAACTACTGTTTGATATTTAGCAACATCTACCCAAGTGTCTGTCTTCCACCTTTCAAATATAGAAGTCTTGTAAAGTTATATGAATATTGGTAGTGACTCTAGAATATACTTAAACCAATTTATGATTTGTATGTAATTCAGAATCCTCCTAGTATTGCCAAACACTTGCGTGTGCATGTATACACACACATGCCCCTACAGTAGCTACAGACTGTAGTGTTTTTTTGTTTTGTTTTGTCTTTTGAAGGACTCTGACATAGCACAGGCTGATCTTCAATTCCGATCTTCTTGCCTTGGCCTTCCAAGTGCTGACACAAAAGCATGTGCTTCCAGGCCCAGCTCCATGCTTGCTTTTCTAAATCTAAAAGGCTATTTGGAATTTATTCAAGCAGAAATTTTTTAACATTAGTATTTTATTTTTCTGAATAATATTTTCCCATTTTTCTCCCATATTTTATTTTTTCTGAATAATTTTTTCTCCCATATTTTATTTTTTCCCAATCATACAAGCTCAATAGGTACCCCCATCATCTCCCTCCCTCCACCCTTCCCCAGTCCCCCTTTGTACTCTCCCTCCTTTTCCCCCTTCCTTTCACCCCCCTTTCTCCCCTCCTTCCAGTGCCTCCTCCTTCCCCCTTCCCATCCCCTGAAGCATCCTTTTGTGTGAATGCCAAAACCTCCCTCTGAGTTCTCCACCCTAGTGAGGTGTAAGGACTCAGTGGCATAGCCAGGAGCCCTTTCTTGGGCTTAGTATGGATACTCTACTATGATTGGTGATCCCTTGCCTGTAAGGGGATTACTACCAGTGATCCATGCTAGACTTTGGGGGGTCATTGACATGTCAGCCATTGTGCAGGTCATGCCAAGTCCAATTACGGCTACTCAAGCAGGAATTTTGCTTGTATGAAGAGGAGTTCAGAAGGTTGGTTGCCTAAAGTCACACAGCTACCCAGGATGGAGACAGAAACTTGGCTTCACCTTTTCCTCAGGGCTCTGCCTCACATGTGCTCACATTGAAAAGCATGCCTGTGTGTGCCTGTATTTACAGCTGTCCTGGATGCTGAGTCAGAAGGACCCTCCTCTGAACCTGAGTTCAGACCAACCTGGCAACACAATGAAAACCACGTAACAAAAATGGGTGTAGTGGCCCATGCATATAATCCTATTGTTGTTAAGAACTGCTTGATCTGATCCACATAGCAAGTTTTAGACAAGTCAGAGCTCCAGAGAAGACCCTGCCTTAATAAAACTATAAACACAAGACCTGCTAGACCCTAGAGGGAGCTCAACGTCAGCCTAGGCAACTAGGTGAGAATGTCTCCAGGTGAAAAGTGAAAAGTCTGAGTATAGTTCCAGTGAGGAGCTTATGCCTATCTTGCATGAAGCCATAAGGTTCAATCCCCACTACCACAAGCAAAACAACGGAAAACCTGTCGTCCTTGCTGAGGAAAGTACAAACACATTGTTTGCTATTTGCTATGAATTTCTTTCCAATTTACATCTATATGAAACATTGGTAGTTTTAGTGCAAAATAATATTCTTAATTTGGAGATTTCTTTTTTCTGCAAAAAGAACTTCTCAAACCACAATTTAATTTTTACTATTGCCCAATTTAGTAATATTCCATATAAACGAACATTGAATGTAGCTCCAGTTTTATTATAAGATACTACTTGCAATTGAGTCAGCAATGTGGAAGGAAAAAAGATGGGATTGTGTTCAGTTTTTCTGCCTGAATCCAACAGTGGTCCCTTTGCTGATCCACGTGACTTCCAGAAACCAATGCTAGGACAAGAAAGAGACAGATGCAAATCCATGATTATGCCTTTCCACTAATGCTTATGTTAGACAGTGAATGGAGCTTCAATCTTGACTTGTTTGACACTGAGTATTAAGCGAATGGAAGAACATAAAATAAAAACACTATATTTGTACTAACATCTTCCCATGTGGATATTTCCCCATGCCATGAAACTGAAAGTACAATTTAGGTTTGCCACTCCTTAGTGCTTTTTCCTAATGTGCACTGAATGAGACATGAAGAATTCCAGAGGAAAACTTGTGGTGTAGGGGCTTGGATTGATGTTGGCTAATATGATATGGCAGATTCGTTGGTTCTGATTCCTTGTCCACCCTGTGAAAGACTTCTACAGTTGGTTGCTAGAGACATGGTATGCGAGAGGTGTTCAGAGATGGTCTCGAACTGGGCATGTGGGTGACCATGACAAGGAATTATTACTGATAATTATGTGACAACAAAAGTGAGTCTACAATATGATTTTATGTTAGATGATTGTTTCTTTAAAAAAGATGATCATTTTTCTTTGAAGATGACCTTGAACTTCTTACCCTTTGCATTCCTATAAAAAGGATCTAATTCACATTTTTATATTTGATGGCTTACATCAAATAAATGAGCAAATATAAAGATCGTTTAACATGGTATTTCTTAGAGGAAGAGAATGGAAAAACAATGTTTTTTCCACAAGCCAGAAATTCAACCATTGCTTTATATGAAATAGAAATCTTTTATGACAAGATTCATGTAAAAATCCTGTTCTTAAGAAAAGTCATGTCATAAATTATATTTTGTACTATATGAAAAATAGAAATGTAACACATTCAAGGTAGTGAGTGCCCCTCTGCTATGTGTTAGTACACACAAAAAAAATGGGCAGTAAAATTGTCATAGTATCAGATAAGGTTATTACCAATTTAATTTCATTATTACAACTGATGTTAACAGATTATTTGACAGGTTTATTTACATTCTTTTGGGGATTAATTCTGGAATCATTTCAGGTCATAAAGAGATTCCCCATCCTTCCTTCATATATTCATACACACAGTAAAAGAACTTGTATTTATATGTTTTGAAATTTAAAATGTAAGCATATGACATTTAGGCAAAAGAATATTGTATCAGTGATTGATGGTAGGATGTTAGTGATGATATTATGGCAATGAGACAGTTTTGATTCTGACTTAGCATTTGCTCCCTGGTGTCATTACTTAGCAGTTGTGTGATCTTTAGCATATTGCTTGATTTGGGTGAGCCTTAGTCTTTATCTATAAAATGGCCTTACGTGGATTTATCTGAAGGGTTTAGGAACTAAATGAGGAGATGGGGAACAGTTTAGTCTATCAAGCACTTGCTATGCAAGCAGGAGGACCTGAGTTCAATACTGTGCAAGCACCTGTGTATGGTGGCACATGCTTGTGATCCCAGAACTGGGGCTCCCTGACCAGCCAACCTAACCTAACTAGTGAGAGACTCTGTCTCCAAAGACAAGTTGGATGGTCCTGAGGAGTAACACATCTGAGGTTGACCTCTAGCCTACACAAACACATGCACACACGTGTGCACATGCACCTATGCACATGCTCATACACACACGTGCACTCACATACCCATGCATGCATACAAATCATATAGCACACACACAAATCATATAGCACACACTCACACATCATTTCATAGCATGTAGTGTATGCATTAGATGGTATTTTACAAATTGATGACCGCATGCAGAGGAGAAAGTAAAGATAGGATGATTTAAGTTTTGGCCCAAGGAAGGTGAGACGGCAGTGTTGCCGTTCATTCACAAGCACTAAAGTGCAGGTGATGATGTGGGCATTGACAAGGACACTTCTGTGGCACTATCGATTCAGAGAGGTCCTAACCGGGGTTCAGACATGCCCCAACATGTCCCATAGAGAACCATGCAGGCGGAGGTATGAACAACCAATGGGAAGCGGCCACTTAACCTGCCTCTGCAATGGACACCTAGTAAACAGCTAAATGATTGGTGGGTGTCCCCCAGAGCGGAGGGATGGCAGCACCTGATTGGACCCCTGACCCTATATAAGCTCAAACACTTCCTTAAATAAAATGAGTCTGCATCAGCTCGTCCTCTGCTCGCTCCTCACCTGACTCCCGGAGCCTGGGTGGTGATTCCGAGCTGCTCACCCTTTTGCCTCGACCCTCGAGGCTTTCTCCCTCCTTTCCCCGGCTGGCACGGCGGGGATTCGGCAACACACTTCCAGACTTGTTAGATTTGAGGTGACAATTCTCTGTGATTAGATGGAGACTAGATCTTGAGTGATGCTTAGAGGCTCCTGTCTCATAACCAGGTGACTATGTCGACGAGTCCAGGGTACACACCCAGTCCTTCTCTTGACTATCTCCTGAGCCAAAATTGATAGATTCAAGACCTTACTGTAACCTGAGCCAATCAAAACTTCTCTTGGAAATCTTGAATTCAGGACTGGGGATGTAGCTCTGTGGTAGCATGCTTGTTGTGAAGCATTTGAGTCTTGATGCCACCAAGGGGGGAAAAAGATAGAGAGATAAACTCAAGAAGATCAACATAAAAGAAAATGAAACTGACAGAAAAAAAAATAGAGGTTCAAAAGTAAATACAAGAGAGCTACATAGGTTCTCCTATAGCTCAGGTTTATTCTTGCCTGATCACTTACATGACATTTGAAATTTTATTCTATTCAGCTACTACTTTTATTACTTAAATTCTTCAAGAAATACCAAGAAGCTACATGTAGGGGACACTGTAGGTGCTTGCTTTCTCGGGTGCCCTGAGTGAAAGGAAATGGAAATTGAAGAGAACAAACCAGTCATGGTGAGAAGAATGAGGGCCGTTCTAACCTAGACATGTGAGTGAAAGGGATTACTGCCTAGAGTGGTCAAGAATAATAGGCCAGGGCTGGAAAGATGGCTCAGAGATTAAGACTCTGCCTTGCAAGCAGAGATCCTGAGTTCAGATCTCAGATCCCACATAAAAATGCTAGGTGGAAATATTGGCAGTCTGTACTTCTGGCCCTGGTGGGCAGATGGGAAATCCCAGCGCAAAGCAAAAAGGAGGTAGAAGCAATTCAGGATGATTCCCAAAGTCACCCTTGGTCCTCCAAAAGGTCAGACTATACTCTGATACACACACACACACACACACACACACACACACACACCACAAAAAAAGAAAAGAAATTTATAAAAAGAATAATGAGGCCAAAGAAGCGCCCAATTTATTATGTGGTTTATGGGGAGGGCACTAGTAGCTTTAAAGATGTCAGACTACACTGAAATCTAAAGGGCTTTGCTGAAGCTTGGAGGTGTGTTCCATGCTGCTTATGTCCAGAGATTATTTGTATCTGCTGCATAAACAAGTTGACTACATTGACTGTGTACTGCTAGGGTTCCAAATAGTCTGCTGCAGTCATACAAGGTTACTGTGGTAGAAAGAGACATGCCAACTGGGCAATGGAAGGCTAGAGCTCTAGACACATTTGTGAAATTTTAGTATTGAGTTAAGCCCTGAACAGGCCCATCTGATTGGTGGGGTAGGCACAACCCATGGCGTATGAAACCATTCCTTGCACAGGTGGGTAAAATGAAGCAAGCTGGTTAGGTAAGTTGGTATTCTTCAGCATACTTGGACTGGCATGTTATCTGGCAAATGCAGCTTGCCCTTCTCTCAGCACTCCTATGAATGTGGTATGGGGAGTTCCCTTGGCCCCTGGTGTTGGAATAAGTTCTCCTGCCAAGCTAGACAAAGAACCATAACCAAGAATGGCAAGCCAAAACAAAAACACCTTGTTCCAGAAGTCATTTGGTCATGAATTATTGGCAGCAATGCCACAAACTGCAACAGTTACTAACCAAGCTGAGTCACTGACTTTGTCTTGAGTTCACCAAGGGGCTCAGAAACAATTGAGAGTGATATCACTGTTGCCATTGTAACCTTGATCTGAGCCCAAAGCCTGAGCAACATCCATTGTGGCCGTGGTGGAGACAGGGGAAGAGAGGTATCATGGCACCTGGTGACGACCCTCACGGAAGGAGAAGCCCAGCTCAGAGAGAAGTGAGACCCAGGAAGAAGGAGCCCATCGGCAAGTTGAAATGTCGCACAGGTGAAATGAGTCCTGCACGTGGCTTTGGGAAACTGAAAAATGTAACAGATGCATAGCTTTTAAAGCTCCTGGACTTGACTTACAAAGGTTAAAACTGAGGGATGATCAGTAAGAGCATATTAAGAAAAACCTCAAATACTTCTTATACTCCCCACTCCACTTTCAGCCTTTACCATTTTTCGGGTCTGTATATATGCATTTGATTCTTATAAGAAAATATATATGCTAGCATTTGTTTCAAAAATGTGTCCCTTGGGGATGAAGAAGTGAATAAATTCACTGTAATCATGTATGAAAGAATAAGTTAAAAAAAAAAAAACCATTTCTTTCAAAGTATATGCTCCAGCAAGTGCTGAGGCGCATGGCATGGAAGGAAACCTAAATGAAGAAAATATGAGGGATGAAGAAGAGGTGTAAGAGGAAGAGAAGGAGGGGGATGGGATTAGGGATTAAAGTGTGAAACTGTCATAGATTCACTATATTCATGTATAAAACACTAAAAAATACAAATTTTAAGAAGCAAGTGTACGTTTAAGAATATTGAAGCTTTTAGTTGCCTAGATTTCTATTTCTTTGGGCTTAAATAAATGTCAAAAGAGACCCTTGGGTCTTCCAGAAGCATTGATAGTCATGTGAAAGAAATGAAAATGTCCCCCGATGGGAACAGAAAGACCTCAAATACCTCTGAGTCTCAACTCAAGTCAGAAGGGAGCAAATGCCAACTAGATTTTTCTGGGAGCTATTTGGAGTCTATTTGTGAAAAAACAGAGACATACAACTTTGAGCGGCAGCTTTACTAATACTAGCTTCAGTCTGTGCTGCTCTTCCTGCCCGTGAAGAGTCTCTTTCCTGAATCCCAGCTGATCTTTCTATATACTGACTCTCTGGTCAGGCAAAGGAAAAGGGGCGAGCTGCTGGGATCCGCACTCCTGCTTTGCATGCGGCCAATGCTGCTGACGTTCCTGGTGGGGCTGGGGTAGAGGTGTGAGCTTGCTGCCCAAGAGCCTTCATGAAAATCAAATAGGGACCTCATTGGAGACCCCAAAAGTTTTAACCACCAGCATGGTAGATGTGGCCACGATAGCTTAAAAGTTAGAAAATTAGAATACAAAAAAGTATTTCCTGAGGAGTTAGATAAAGAAAAGCCAAACACACAATTGTCTTTGCAATGAGTAAAGTCTGATTTTAAAAAAAATTAAAGTGTATTTGATTACACAGAGAAATCAAATAAGACCATAGAAAAACTACTGTGATTTGTTAGAGGGGTAGACATTGGGGTGATTTTTGCAAATTCCTGTGGATGACATATTGTTATGAGTATAACAAATTTACAAAATTGGTAGGTTTACAAATCAAGTGACTTTTTTTTTTTTGCTTGAGCTACAGTAAAAGCATCTTACCCTAAACCATGCATTTAGTCATTAAGTCCAAGTGGCCCAAATCCAGATTGATGTGAGCTAAGTAGTTATGTAGTAGAATAGAGCACAGAGGTCTTCCATCCCTAGACAAGAGCTACCTCAGACATGTTAATCGATCTCTTAAGTAAGCTTGCTTCCTCTGTCAAGAGAGGTCAAAAGTTCAAGTCTACAGCCAAGCTGTTGGGAACTTACATGGGAAACTGGGGGTGTGCTTAGTTAGGAAGAGAAAAAGACATGTCTTTTGGGAAGCAATCCCTGAAGATAAATAGTGGAGATGGTCTGGTGATGATAAACCGTGCATCAGAAATTCACTGATGAAAAACAAAACTTGTCCTTGGGAAGAGCTGCGTCTAACTCACTGGAGGTGGATGCGATCTATAAAAGCAATTAGAATTGAAGTTCTTGAAAGAAGGCCAGCTCAGCTGGAGAGTAGCAAAAAACTTCACTTCTCAGACTTAATGATGTGGATGAAAATATGAATGCTCCATGCCTGTTTTCAAGGAGCAATTGTTTTGAATCTTAAAAGCTAAGAAGACTCAGCAATAATTGCTGAGGATTGCAAAGGCACTTGCATGGTGGATAGAGATGGCGATAGAAGACAGCATGGTACCTCAAAAAGTTTAGGAGTTCTCAGTTATTGTAGTAGTAAAAAGCATAAAGTCTCATGGACTTGAACCTTAATTCATCTTAGAGATCTTACATAAACTTTCCATTTCCTTATCAAATGCAATGAAGAACTCGGAGACCATCATGTTGTACTGAACATATTAATCTACTCAAGGTAATTAAAGAAGAAAGGAAAAAAATCTTTGTGAGGAAACAGATCGTCTTACAGTTCCTCAAAGACAGGAAGCATCTTGGGCCTCAGAAGCAAGTAAACCCAGGAACTTCTGAGTCAGTTTCCACCAGAGCCAAGTTGTCTTTGGGCTTCACATAATTCTTCATTCTCTCCAAAGACAAAAGGATCCCACGTGGTTTCTCCACCAGGAGGACATTTGCTGATTATGATATTTGATCTATATCCATATACAGATTCCTACAAATATTAATTTAGCTGATGAAGCATACCAGATAGTAGGCATCCATGTCTCAGTCTGCTCAGCTGTGACATGATGGGTCAGGCTTTTGTCATTCACTACTCTTACACCTTCTGGAGTGGTAGAAAAGAGATGGGTGGGGCAAAGCAAAAATGGCAGGATTCAAGTTCCATAGATAAAGCAGCAATGCAACGATCCATTGAGATGCTGTATAGGAAGCGTCTTGAATCATACCTTCCTGACAAATGTGCAGAATCTAGAAGTTGTCAACACAACTTACAACCAAAATGTCTGAAATGACACAGCTGATGAACAAAGGCCATAAATTCTCTTCCATTTTCATCTTTGAAACCTATTTGTCAGAGAAGGAAACCCACAGAACAGCCATCATATGATATCCATGACAAATTTCTTTCCAGATCAATATGGAGGGAACCAGTCCAGCAGCCGATAGCACTGAGATTCAGGTAGCAGGTGGATGCTGGCCTCGTGGTCTCATTTGTGCATTCTAGACACCTTTACTTTCAATAAATGAGCAAATGGTCCTCTGAAAAACTGCCTAGCGGAATTACTAAACCATTTGAATATTCTCCTTGAGTTTATTTAAAAGAACGCATGTGGGAATTGACCAAACTTCTTTTTTTCCCCAGTTAAAATTTTTCTCTTCTGTCATTGATTTTGATGAGCTCTCAGGTTTCAGAGGCAAGACAGAGTATGAATGGAAGTGCTGTGAAAGCACATTTACTGTTAAACACCTCTTGCCTAGTTCTGCAAGCAGAAAGGAAGAGTCAGACACTATATGGTTAAACTCAATGAAAACTCAAGCCACTACTCAAGATGTGTTAATTCCTTCTTGTTTAAATCAAGCCATTATTAGGATATAACTACCTCCTTTATTAAAGGGAGTATTATGAAATGTGAACGAAGGCAGCTCTCCTTTTGCACCTGCAGCAGTTGTAGTATCTAGAGGTGATGATGACTATGGAAAAAAAATCCTATCCCAATAGACCTGAGTTCTAAAGCTGTTAACTTCTAAATTTTGTTTTTCCAAAAACACACTAGTGAACTAGTTTTTCTTTTGGTGTTTGAATGCATAAATGTGTAAAATGTGTTCGCTTGCTAAGAAGATTTTAAGACCATATAATAAGTAAATAACAGCAAGAAGTTAACTTCTGCCTGAAAGACTCCTTGATGATTTCATGCGTGTGGGAGACATGATGTAATGTGCTTCCTTCTTTTCTCACTTGCAGCTTTTCATACTTTAGCTTTTGAGGCTCATGTCTGCTTTAGTCTCAGGTCAATATTTGTTTTAGAGGTAAGAATACAGTGCTGTCACTAGGAAATGTCTAGTAGAAAACTGTACATGGAAAGTATGAAAATAAAAGCACTGTTCTGCACATGGCATTAAGTTGATGGTGGTCCCCTGGGCATTAGGCACAGAATGGAGGTGGGGGTGCTGTCTTCAGCCTGGCTTAGATTAACATCAGGGTCTGTATGTGTCCTTCCTGGATCCAGCCTACTCTGCTGCAGACTTCATACAATTGCCTCCTATAGGCTCAATGGGACCAAAGCCTCCCTTCCTCCCACTAAGAAATAAAGATAATATGGCATCACGGTGGAGCCCAGACTCGTCTCAGGATTGCATGGATCCTTTAAAGTGCGTGTGTTGTTAAAAGGCAAGGGTTAGGAAGAGACTTGAGGGGCCCAACTTACTGCAGATGCTGGAGGAGGGTACTTGGGACTTTGCCTGTGCATTATCCATTTCCTCATTTTATCAGCTCAAATGTCTCCTAAGCTCAACCATCAATCCAGTTATCTTCCAGACAGTTCTTCTGGAAAACACATAGGCATCAATAAGTATGTCAAAGAAGCTCATGGGATTTTTTTTCTTTTTCATTTTCTTCTTCTTCCCATACCCTAGCTTTTCCATTAATGAATAGGATCTACCTTCCTCTGTTCTCTTGCCTGAGACAGATATTTCAAAGTTGGTTGTAGAAATTCCTAGGAACTTTCTTCCTATCAATTGATTCACGTTAATTCTGTTTGCAGTTAAATCTTCGTCTTTGGGATTGTTACTATTCCTGGAATAACAATAAAGTCTGCCTGTCTCTCTCTCTCCATTAATCAGAGAGGAGGACCCAGAGGGAAGTTTGACATGCACACTAAAGGATGCTCCAGGAATTGGGGGGAGGGGGCACTGGGAAAAAGGAAGGGAGGGGGGAAAGGAAAGGGAAAAGGGGGGAAGGAGCAGGGACGTCCAGGGAAGGGTGGAGAGAGGGAGGGGACCGGGGTACTTATCAACTTTGTATGAGTGGAAGAAATTTAAAAAAAAATTAACATGCATAGAAGTCTCCAGATTGTTAGAATATAGTTTCTCATTTGGCTTGGTCTTATATAAGGACTGAGGGTCTGTGGGCTTTGTTTGTTTTCATACTTTATGTGAGAGAGAGAGAGAGATGCATGTAGGTCAGAGGACAGCTTTCAAGCAGGTTCCTTCCTTCCACCATATATGCTCCAGGGAATCGAACTCCTGTTACAAGGTTTATGCACCAATGCCTCTACCTGTTGTATCATCTCACTGGCTCCAGTTTCCCTGATTCTTAAGAGGTCTGAAGGACACTGCTGCTGCTGGTTACAAGACCACATTTCAGTAATAAGATTTTAGCCTCACAATTGCCACTGATGCTAAATCTGCATCTCAAAAAAAATGGGTCCCAATCCATCTCTCCCTGACTGGGAAGCTTCAAACCCTTTCAAGACAAATTCTAGCAGCAATGCACTCTATTTGACTATGAAGCAGTTCTTCAGAGATGTGAGCAGGTCTCACTTTTTCTCTGAAGGTGATAACCTTTGTTTTTTATACCAGAGATAAAAACTTCAATATGCAAGAATCCCAGTGACATTAAGTGACCTTTTAATAGGCATTCGAACTTTCGAAAGGTTAAAAGGAGAAAGGAAGGAGGAGGAGAAGCAGGAGGAAGAGAAAACCAAATATACTTAGCTGCTCTTAACATTTGAACTTCCACTGCCTGTGAAGGACTCAAAAACTGTCAGACATAAACCACTTTATCCTGAAAAATGTTGTATTTGTTTTCTTAAAATGAGTGAGAATGATTTTCAGCACTTTAAAAATACAGGGAAGGGCTAGAGAGATGGGTGAGGATTAAGTCTCTGCTTCTTAAGCAGAAAGTCCTGAATTCAGATTCCAGATTCCATGTTTTTAAAAAAACAGCAGGCAGAAATGGTGGTGGCCTGTATTTCTGGACCTGGAAGGCAGAGCCTAGGAAACTCTGGAGCAAAGCAAAGAAGAGGTATCATAATCCAGGGCCATTCTTGAAGTCACATGTGGGTCTCCATAGGCACACACAGATACACGCAGATACATACACAGAGACACACATACCAAAAAAAAAAAAAAAAAAAGTCCAGGGAATATTCTATGAATTGTAAAATCTGTTTTTCTGGACAGAATTCTTTATAAATTTCTTTACACAAATAAGTTAACATTATCAATGTGTGACTTCACATTGTTCTTTTTTACTCTAGTATGCTCTTGAGCCTTTATGTATTAAAATATATAGTTTTGTTAGTATTGAATATAAAACTAATTTGATACTGCATGGCTTTAAGCTGTAATGCTAACATCTCTCAGATATGTCCTGTGTACTAGATGCAGTACAAATGGCTGTAAAAGCATTACTGCATTTGATCCTTGGGGTGAAATTTAATTTTTTTATTTAATTATGCATGTATGTATGTGTGTGCATGTGTGTATGTATGTATGTGTGTGTGTGTGTGTGTGTGTGTGTGTGTGTGTGTGTTTGTGTGTAGAACCATGGGAGAATTCGGGATCCACCATGGACCGCCTCCACCTCCTCCTTGTTTACTCTGCCCTGGGATTCACAGGCTCCGCCCTATCAGGACCAGAAACGCAGCGTCTATACGTGGGGTCTAGGATCCAAACTCAGGACCTTCCGCCTGCAAGGCAGAGGCTTAACCCCTGAGCCACCTCTCCAGCCCCTCTTGGGTGAAATTTAATGTAAGAGTGTTGTGATTTGAATATGACATGCTAACTCCCATGATCTGGTGTTGAATTTGAATGCCTGGTTCTCATTTGGTGGGGGATATTCTAGAAGATTCTGGAAGTTTAGGAAGTAAGTTCTAGCTGGAGAAAGCAGGCCCTTGGAATTGAGGTCCCAAAGCTGTCTTGTTCCTTTCTTTACTCCACTGACCCTCTCTTTCTCTTGCCTGTCTACCATGAGGTCAGTAGCATTTGCTCCATGTTCCCATTGGCATGAGTCTTAAGCCAGCTGCAAGGGACCCTCTGAAACTATGGAACAAAGTAGACCAGTCCTTTTTTAAAGTTATTATTTATGTATTTTGGTCACAGCTACACAAAAACAATTACTACATGGCATCACACTTAGCTTTATTGTTTTTCTGTGCGCTTGTATTTATAGAGACAACTAACCCACATTTATTAAATGTGATTCTCTTAAGGAATGGATCACCTACACCTGTTGCTAATGACAGAGGTGAGAAGAAAAGGGAGAAAAGCCTAAAGAAACCACTTAGGTGCCGTGAAATTCAGACCATCATGTTGACAGTGAGTTGGACAAGCTCCATCATCCACTTCAGCAATGTGACAAGACCTCAGAGATCATTGAGTTTGAAGTGGAAGAGAAACAAAAAAAATCACCTAGCTTCTGGTGTCAAGACAGACACAGGACAGGAATCTCTAAATGGAAATAGAACTTTGAAAGAAAGTAAAGCACTTCTGTAGATAATACCCTTTTTACTGGGCTAGAGATTTGCAAAGATTCAAATCCCTTGTGAATGGCAAAGGTCTGTGGTCCCAGGACTTTCTAATTGCATTTCTTCTGTTTGTTCCCTTTAATGATCATCACATGACATGTCATGTGGACTTTGGAAGTGGACTCCATCAGTGCCACTGCTTGCTCCTGTTCCAGCTGAACTCACAGTCTACCCTGGTAGCAGAACCACTATTTCAAAATGCAGATCTCACCATCTTTGCTTTGTAAACTAACTTCCTCTGTGAGGAGACAAGTGCAGACCAAGGCTAAACCTTGTTTGTTCCTTTGGGTTTTTCTCTTTCCACTCCTGCTCTAACCCTTGACTCCAAGCTCCAGAAATGTCAGAGTATATCCAGTTCTTTCAGAACACTAATCTACTTCATCTCTACAGGCCATTTCTTGTGCTGCCTTCTTTGCCTGCAGTCTCTAGACTGGGCATCATGAGTGCAGACATAATCTTTCTTATTTCTTCTACTCTACCTCTTCCTTTTCCTTCTCCTCTTCTATTCCTTTCTCCTAAACTCTCTCCCTCCCCTCTTCCTCCCTTTTCTTCCTTTTCCTCTTTTTTCTTCTTCCTCCTCCTTCTCTTCAGTTCCTCCTTTTATCACAACACTTAGAAGTTGCTCTACAACATGTGTTGAAAATCTACACCACTTCTTTTCTTCCTCCACCTCTTGTGCAAACTCTGGGGTGCTTACTTTATTGTATTGTGCTTGTTTAGTTCTCTGTCTTCCCTTACTAAATAGTAGATGGTAAAATTTGTATGAAGACTAAGATACAGGGCAATACGAGTGTGAATAATTTTTCCACATAAATTCAGTGTATGACCTATATGGTTTTTGATTTATTGTTGGAGAAAATCCTTAAGACAGGAAGCTCTCAGTCAAAATATGATCATACTTTTGTTCTATGGCACACATTCTTGGATTACTCTTGGGGTTCATCCCTTTGGTTCCATGTTACTTTGGCATTGCCAGCAGCAGCCTGTGAATGCATCCAGTTTTCCCACACCCACTCATAATAGTTGTATCATCTTAACATTCACTTTTTAAAAAATAATCTAGTAGGGCTATGTTTCATGTAGAATGGTTTAGTATGTCCCTTTAATGTTTTGGGGTGTTTTCTTTTTCCTTTTCTAAACTGCATACCTTTGAAAAAAGACCGGAAGAATCTGGGGTGGGGGGTAGAGGCTTGCTCCTGCCCTGTTGCCATGGGACTCCGTCACTACGGTATTGGGTTCATCTTAACTATTGAAACAGTTAGCCACTAGGTGTACTTGAACAGAACAGATCACTTTGCCAAAGTGACCCAAAAGTTCAATCCAGGGAAAAAAAGTTATCCTTCCTTGGATGTGTAGACAAATTGGAAACTTCACATCGAGCCGCTTCCCAATGCTGGCTCCTCCTCACCAATGGCTTCTGTTGCTCTGCCTCCCGGGACTGTGCTTTATTATTTTCTGCTTTGTGTGCCTTTTGAAGTAGGAGCTGGGTCTACCAGGCTCAATGTAACACAGGCACGGAATTCCTTCTTGCTGGGATGGGGTAACCGCACGCGCTGGAGCTCCCGCGAGCAACCTACAGGGGGTGCCATTCCTGCTCCTTTCTGCAGGAGTCCTGGATGAAGCGGGATGTGGGTACAGGGTTGGAGGCTGTGTGGGACAGCAAATGCCCAGGTACCTGGAAGATAGCCCTGGATCCGCTATCTGTTTGTATAGTACATCACGTGTGACTGGGCCTGAGAAGCAAAACCCTATATTTAATGAGCCAATACAGCGCCTGGAGCAGCGGGGGCTGTGGGGAGGGGGTGATTTGACTTTGCACTAAGCTAAAAGCCGATAATTGAGCCTGCGTGCCCCTGAGACCTGGAAATTTCTACTGGAAAGAGACTAAACATTTTTTTCCCCTCTCTTTTCGTTCTCGTGTTCAGACAGCTTCTGAGGAACACTCATGGCTCACTCTCCAGAGAGCGACAGCTATCACCTGAATTATGTTGATTAACCCTTAACTCTGGGAGTTTCAACCTGCCGACACCCCCCATTAGCCAGGATCCTCTAGTGTAAATGCCTGGGGAGGGGAGGCAAACAAGGTCCAACGCCAAGGGGCTGAGGTTGAGCTTTCCTTCTTATGCATTCTAGACTTGAAATAGAAACTTAACTGTTTTAGCTTCAGAAGCCCACAAGGGAAAGGAAAATGTTAGCAGGAGAGACCACTCTGTGCTATTTAAAACTAATCTCCTCCTCAAGTGGCAAGTGCAACAGCTAGAGTGCTTTACTAGTGATATTTTTTCAAAGTATTGAAGGGAATGCCTTTTCATTACCATACCTGTAAACAATTCTCACAATCTAGTTAACCCTTCAAGGGAATTTCTTAACGCTCCAGTGAAATGAAACGTTGGGATTGACTAGTGTAATTAAATTTCTGGACCAAGAAGTCCAGCACTGTGACTGCCTTAGAGTTTGATCCTGAATCCAGATCTTATGGGAGGAAATATGGCAACAGAATCAGTCCAGTGTTCATATCCTCCTAAGGTTTTGATCTATTTTTCAAGATGAATAAAATAAAAATTTTAAAGTTCAGGGGCTGGAGAGGTGGCTCAGGGGTTAAGCCTCTGCCTTGCAGGTGGAAGGTCCTGAGTTCGGATCCTAGACCCAACGCTGGGCGGAAGCAGGGGCGGCCTGCATTTCTGGTCCTGGTAGGGCGGAGCCTGTGAATCCGGGACAGAGTAAACAAGGAGGAGGTTGAAGTGGTCCATGGTGGTTCCCGAATTCTCCCGTTTCTACACACACGCACAACTGAATAAATAATAATAAAGCATATTTAAAAAAATTTTAAAGTTCAAATTTCTATGTCAGGTATAATATTGCCCTAGTTTTGACTGCTCTCCACAAAACTAAAAAAAAAAAAAAAAAAACACTTGGATAAAAATTTTAAAGTTCAGGGATGAAAATGAATCATGCATCTGAGAGTCCAAAGTATGCTCTATAGTGTGGATGAGAGCAGCTGTGTCAATCTGGCTAGCTCGTTTGCAAGAAGATCTTTGTTAAACGTGTCTTTAAAGCATTTAATATAGTTATGAAGGCTAAAAGGATTTGTTTAAAATAGTTTAGGCAGGAAATAATTCCTCCTGGCCTACTTTCCTAAGCCGTCTGTCCATGCAATCTGGCTCATTGGGAAACCAGCTCCTGAGACTTGTTTTCCAGAACAGGTTTTGTGTTTGCTCCTTTTCTTGTCCCTCATTCATGTCGCTTTGGGTTCTGATTCTCAGGTGAGAGTTATATTCTGAAACAATGGGAAACAGCAAACAAGGAGGCTTACACCATGAGTGGAGGAATATGACATGAATGGAGGAATACACCATGAATGGCACCTGGGGGCCCTGCAGGGCTTTCTAGAACTGTCCACCAGCTGGGGATGAAGGCGAATCCTGGCTCCTTTGGAGATTTCCTTACAGGCTTTTTGCTGCTCCAGTTTTGTGAAACAGGGTTTTACCATGTAGTTCAGACTGATCTTCCTGCCTCCCCTTCCCAAGTACTAGGATTGTAGATAGGCATATGCCACTGAACCTGGCTTCCTGTGTCCTTTTTATTTATTGTTTGTTTGGTTGTGTGTGTACATGTACTTGCATATGAGTGTGAATGTGTGTGGTACGTGCAGCTGTGGCTGCGGTTTATATTTGTACACATGCCTGTGGAAGCCAGAGGTCAATGTTGGGTGTCTTCTACTATTTCACCTTATTTTTTGAGACAGTGTCTTTCAATGAACTTGCTAATTGACTAGACTGGCTGGACGATGGGCTTCTTGTCTCCTCAAACTCTGAGGTTATAGTTGCAAGATCCAAACTCATGTCCTTGCGCTTGAGCAGCAGGCACTTTACTGGCTGTGCCTTCCCCTGAGCCCACTTTGCGTGCCTGTGATTACGGACTTTTCTCTTACACACATCTTACAGAAGGTACAAAATAATTTTTTGCATATATTGGGAAACAAAAATTTCAATGGTGTCGGCTAAAAATTCAGCTGAGATTCATAATCATTGACTGAAATTGTAATTAGTAACAGTTAATACAATGGGATTAATATAGTCACCATATATATATATATATATAAAGGGTTTATTAAAGTGGGTTCCTTACACAGTCTTACTTTAAAATCAAGAGCAGATTTTCTTACCTTACCTTCTGAAATCAAACCATATGCATTCACCCTCACCCTTAGCTCAGTTCTCCAACTTTCAGTCTGAAACAGGTTGAAGGTTATGCTGAGAAACACTTCTGGAGGTCCTGCTAAGTACATCTGGGTTGACTCAAGAGGATTTGAGTTTCTTTTTTTTAAAATTTATTTATTTTTCCCAATCATACAAGCTTAATAGGATACCCCCATCCCCTCCCTCCCTCTATCCCGAAGATTTGAGTTTCTGAAAGATGTCAGGTGTGAGTGACAGAATTCTCATGGTGTCCTTTCAAGTAGTCCTCCAATCAAATACCACTTAGGGACTGCTGTGAAGAGATTTCTCAGATGGTGTTAGGCTGGGTTGCTGGATGGAGGTGGGTCTCACTGAGGATACAAGTGGACCCCATACAATCATGTAATACACCTTTAAAAATAGTAGCCAGAAGCAGTGAGGCTAAAGGAGAAGCAAGGGACATTTGGCAAAGGAGGAACAATCATTCTTCTTTAGCTGGTTTTTAATATGGAGGAAAGGGTTGTAAACCCAGAAATTTGGTTAGCCCCTAGATCCCCTGACCTACCATCGGTCAATGAAACCAGGACCATGGGTCTACAAGGAACTGAGTTCGGATGACTTGGATGTACTTGGAAAGGGATTCTTCCGCTGAGAGCTGCCTTGCGAGATCTGGACTTCAGCCTTCAGACACTAATGCTGTGCCGAACTTCTAAAACAGGTAATATGTTCATATTGTGTTACTCTTGGGGCAATCCATTGAAGCAGCTACAGAAAAATCTCACCTGGCAATACTGAAACCACTGGTCCATATCCATCATTGCCTTATGTTTTGCAAACCCTCTGCTATTACTAATTAACAGGTTGCAGAAAAAGCTAAATGCTTTTCTTAGTTTTCATTCCTGTGGGAGAGGAAACAAAAGTGAATGTTGGCATTGTTGTTTAAAACAATGGCTTAAAATACTCGGAACAATACTATAAACAGTAATTATCATGACTTCTATCTGTAGATGTCACTCATTAAAATGCTGTGCCCGCCATTGTGCTAGCTGGTCACTGTTTTCCTCACCAATGCTCACGGTGACCATACGAAGTAAACACTAACATCGTTCTCATCTGATAGATGTGCAAAGTGAGACTCAGAAGAGACTTGTCCGTTAGAAAGTTAGTAAAAAATAGAAGAAACTAGAAAAAGGCTGTATTGTGGGACTAAGACAATTCTCACTCTGTCACCCAGGCTGGTTTTGAACTCCTGGGCCTCTTGGGTAGAGAGTACCACAGGTGGAAGTCTGGCTGAGTCTGAACTCGGTTATTATTAACTTTTTATGTTATTTCACAAGCTGTTTTACATTCTTATCTTGAACATCCAACCAAGTCTTACAAAAGAATACAATGCTAGCAATACAATCTTGTCAAAGTTAATCAACTTTGATAACCATGAATCACTATTAATTTTTTCAGCTGATATGTATTGAATATGTAATGTATGCCAAACACTGTTCTAAGCTTGAGCTTAAATATTTGTGAATATTTGGTTTTATTAAACTTACAATGATGTTGCAATGTAGGATAACAGTAATGTAGCTTTGCTGTGGTCATTATTAGGTGTGATTTTTCTTCTACATTTGAAACCAGACCTGACAGATTAAGCAAACAAGAATACAAAATACCTAGTTAAATTTGGACTTCAGATAAATAATAAATATTTTTAGTATTCATTTATTTAAATGTATTAAATATATTAAAATGTTCTTCCTTGACTGAACAAATTATTTTTGGTTCTGTATTTTACCTGGCTACCTTAAATACAGAAAAATAAAAAGATATATGACTAATTTTAACTAACTGAAAAAGTATTACCAGTAAAAATTTAACTTAAATGACTACAAAATAACAAAGCACTTAATGGCTCTCATAGTTTTCACCTGAAACTAATGAGGAAATACAAACCAAGAGTCAATTAAAATCAAGGGTGAAACTTGCCAAGAAATGCATATGATAATAAATAGAAAATGCCAGAGATGTCGAAGAACTCTTTTTAAAAAATTTATAGGAATATGTTGAGTTTAGATTTCAGTTCTACTTAAGTACTATTTTAATGTAATCCTGATGGACCCTGGCATTGTTAAGGATGGGGTGGAGGGCAGATAGCATGCATTACAAAATGCCTCAAGTTTCCTAGACTAACAAAATTTAAAAATAGCTTCAAGTTTGCAAAAGACATGCTAAAGGGGTAACAGAGGAATGAGGATCCAAGGGGTGCAGATGTGGTCAAATTGGATTTTGTTCAAGACAGCATCATTGGCAATCAGTCTCTTAAGTGGATGAAGCTTTCCAGACTAAGGCTGTCGACTGTATTCATCAGTGGATTGTGAAGTAGCAAAGTGAAGCCCACCCTGGTCAGGATTCTGTTGCTGGGCCACATGCTGTTGAGGTGTGAGCAGAGGAAGTGACTCTGAGACAGGAAGTCTTTCCCTGTGCTGTGTGAAGTTACCCTGCTCTCATCCAGTAGGGTAAATGAGTCAGGATGCTTGGGTCATGGTGGAATGCCAATCTATGGTCCTCCTACATTTTTGCAAAGACATTGAGGGTTGGGCATAGTGCTTTTTATGTGCTACAGAAGCATTCTACAGTGAGTTACATCTCTGGCCATTTTAACTAAAGTTTACATAGATTATTGGAAAAGGATGCAAACATACGTCCACATAGACATGAAGGTATTTGATTATAACATTAACTGCAACACCAAAAAATCTAGAAATAACAAACGTGTGGCTGCTGGAATGAAACACACACCTGAGTGAATGCAGCCAATCCTCCATGTCTTGTCTGCATGGTCTATGACCCAGCGTCTCACCAACCTTACACATCAAACATATTTGAAGGAAAAACTTAGGTCAGCACTGAGCATAAGCAGACATTTTAGTATTATCTAAACTAAACCATATAGCATAGCAACTCTTCACTTGATCTTAGCCAAAAGGCCGAGAAGCGATAGCATAGCAACTCTTTATATAGCATTTGTGTTGTTTTAGGTTGTTAGTCATTGCTTTAAGTATTTTTGTTTAAGACCTCTGTTAACAGGTACTTGCAGTTTGATTTGTTTAAAAAAAACACACACAAGCTGTGAACTTCCATTATAGATTAAAAATGAAGTTTAAAAATCTCTATTTGGTGCTGGAGAAATGGCTCAAGGGTTAAAGTTTTACCCCATAAACAAAAGGACCTGAATTCAGATCCCAGATCCCATGTAAAAACAGTGGGTGGAAATGGTGGAGGCCTACAATTCTGTTTCTGGAAAGTAGAGTATGGGAAACCCCAAGGCAAAGAAATAAAGAAGTAGAGCAATCCAGGATAATTTCCAAAGTCATTCTTGAGCCTCCATACACACACTGAAGTGGTCTCTTGTACACACAAACACACACACACGCACACACACACACACACACACACACACACACCTTTATTTGATATACATGAAACAATTAAAAACCTTTAAAGATATATTGAGAAAAAATATTTTAAAAGTCATTTTTGCCTAAAGATGTCTTTTTCATAATAATAAAGAACCCCTGGCTTCTAAATAATGTTATTCATTGGTTCTTCACTTGGTCAATGGGCAATAAGCAAGCACTTATGGTCTTCAACTCCAATAGTCTGTTCATTTCTTCTTGCAGGACAGACCCTGAAAATGACAGCAATGGAAAGGACCTGCTTGGCCAGGTCCCCCTCATCCCAGGAGCAGATACATTCTTTTTTTTTTTTTAATTTTTTTTTTTATTCAACTGTGCGCATGTGCGTGTGTATGTGCGCGCGTGTGTGTCTGTGTGTGTGTGTCTGTGTATGTGTAGAACCACGGACGAATTCGCGAACCACCATGGACGCCTCCACATCCTTCTGCCCCGGGATTCACAGGCTCCGCCCTACCAGGACCGGAAACGCAGGCCGCCCCCGCTTCCGCCTGGCGTCTATACGTGGGATCTGGGATCCGAACTCAGGACCTTCTGCCTGCAAGGCGGAGGCTTAACCCCTGAGCCACCTCTCCAGCCCACATTCTTTTTTTTTTTTTATGTGATACAGTAAGGAATACTTTTTCTTATTTCCACTCATATAAACTTAACAGATACACCGATCCCCTCCCTCCCTCCAACCTCCCACCGCCCTGTGCCCCCCTCCCCTTCCCCCTCCCTCCCCATCCCCAGTGCCTCCCCCTCCCATCCCCAGAGCATCCTTTAATGTGCATGCCAAACTCTTCTCTGTGTCCTCCTCTCCAATGAGGTGCAAGGACCCAGTGGCATTTGCCAGAACCCTTTCCTGTGTTCCCCTTAAGCATAGGAACACTACTGTGGCTGTCAATCCCTTGCCTCCAAGGATCTTGGTGCCTTTAGCTGATGCTAGACTTTGTGGGGTCAATAGTGTGTTGGACATTGCGCGGGGCATGCAAAGTCCAATTATGATTGCTTCGGCCCTAACTTGTGTGGAGAATCTTGTATAGGAGCAAATACATTCTCAGCTGGTGGATCAGCATTTCTTTTTGCCAGTTGCAGCCTGGGGCTCTCCCCGTAACTAGGTAGGTAAGTGAACTGTAGCAGCATTGACTTTGAGGTGACTGCTGTCCTTCAGTGTCATCTTGTCTTGTCCTCTTCATTGCTGCCCTCACTCAGGGCATCTTGGCAACGAGGGCCCTGTGACATTGTGGGCTGTAGTCCTGTATACCTTCTGGCTCACTGTGCCACCTCGTTCTCCTGAAGCCTGGCTGTCAACACCCACTATCACATCTTCTCTGCACGGGCAGGTTGGAAACCCCTGGCCAGATCAGCACCCATAGGTGGGAACCTTCACCCAAGGCAGGGTGGGTTTTGTTGTGGTGGCCTCTGCAATGCTTTCTCATCCCTCTGTCTTTCATGCATTCGTTATTCTGGCCATTCCGTTGGCAAGCACCTGGAGGGTAAGGTGGGCTGGATGCTTTATTGCTGGGATGCAGAAGACCACCAGGGCCGTAACAGCATCTGCCTTGTTTTTCCCTCAGTGCCACCAAGCACCAGTCCCTCCACCTCCCGTGCCTGGAGAGTACTTTCTGGAGTTATTCTCTATGGAAGTGTGATGTACACACAATAAATTTCCATGGGGCCATTCATGCAGGTGAAACTTCATCCTTTTCTTGCTCTGAACTATGTTACTTTCCCCCAAGTAACACAAGGCAGACACTGTGCATGTGAGGCTACACTATTCATCGCAGGTGGTGCTAGCCTCCACATTGGCTCCCTGTGAGTGGGACAGGAGCAGTGGAGAGCTGCCAGGTCCCTGCCCCGCTGCTCTTAGTGGAAAGACTATGGCAGTGGCAATAGCTGCTGGATCCCTCTGGGCTGTGATACTAACTAATCCTCAACCCTCAGTCCTGGTGCTGCTTGGGGCTCTCTGTTAGGTCCTACTACCCATCAAACCCTGCATTATGTATATTAAGTTGTATTATATACATTAAGTATACTCTGGAGATTTAAAACATATTGATGATATGCATAGGTTATTTGCAAATATTGTGTTGTTATTGTATGTGTGTGTATCAGAAGGCACTATGTGTGCCCATGGAGGCCCAAGTGTGAGACTTCAGGCATCGCCTTCAATTGCTTCCACCTCCTTTTTGCTTTGCTCTAGAGTTTCCCAGGTTCTGCTCTCCAGGATCAGAAGTGCAGGCCACCGCCAATTCCGCATGATGTTTTTACCTGGGATCCAGGATCCAAACTTAATACCTTCTGCAGAGGCTTAACTCCTGAGTCATCTCTCCATCCTATGCTATTTTAAATAAGACTCTTGAGCATCTGAACTTTTCCATATCTTCTGGGATCCTGGGGTGAAAGTTCCATGGATACTGTACAATGATGGTGTGATGTAACTGTTAAAGTGATCCTATAGATGTTATTGGCAATAAATTTAAATGACTATAAAACTTTAAAGAGAAAGTACTTTGAACTTATTTGTATGTACTCAGCCCAGATTTTTGTGTTGATCACCTAACCCCCAGTGTATTTGGTATTTGATAACAGTATTTGGTAACAGTTTTTCAGAGGTTAGGACTTGTGTTCTTGTAGGAAGAGACACCAGAATCTCTTCTATATTGTTTAGCTTTCTTCAGTAAACTGGGCTGCTTTTCTATCAATGCAAGAATGATGAAAATTATATTTTTGAGAAGGAAATCTTTGAAAAGTGATCAGCAGAATTTATCTTTAGCTTTCTGGCTTGCGTGTCTCTCCCCAGCCACTTCTATGATGTAGACATAGTGTTTCCCACTTGATGGTTTTATTAGGAAGTTGAGCGCATCCCAACATGGATGAACTTGGGCACTTTGGGAAGTGGTTCCTGGTGAAAGAATGCTGGTGAGCTCAGGAGGCAATAAAATCTCCTACACGGATGCTCCATCTCATTGAAGAGACTGAGCAGGTTAAAGACTGCCCGGTGGGTCTCTAGGTGGGTGGAGAAACTTTTTTTTCTCCTTAACAATTAAACTTTTATTTGTTTTTAATTTTTTTATTTTTACAAGCATATCGAGTACTTATCCCTGCTCCCTCCTTCCCATCTCCCCTCCCTTCATCCATCTCCCTCCCAACTTCCTGCCTGTCCGCTTCTTATTTTTAAACTTTATTTATTCATTGAGAATGTGCACGCATGTGTGTGTGTGTGTGTGTGTGTGTGTGTGTGTGTGTGTGTGTGAGTGTGTGTATGTCCAAGGGCACTGTGTGTCCCCATGAAGGACCAAGGGTGACTTTGAGAATCATCCTGGGTTGCTTCTACCTCCTTTTGGCTTCTGGAATTTCCCAGGCTCTGTCCATCAGGGCCAGAAGTGCAGGTTGCCACCATTTCTGCCTGATGTTTTTTCAGTGGGATCTATCAGGACCTTCTGCTTCTGAGGCAGAATCTTAACCCCTGCAACATCTCTCCAGCCCCTGCTTCTGTAGGTTCCCTCTGGATTGTCTACTCTAACAAAGAGGTTCAGGCCTCTGTGGCATCCTTGGGCCATTCCAATGTTAGGGGCACTAAGAATCTCTCTCCTGCTCAAAATAGTGATGATTTTTTTTTTTTAGTTTTATAGACTGATTTGATTTAGAGGTTATTGGTGTGGTGAATTTTTTAAAAGTGGCTATAATTTACCTTTAATTATAGTTAGTACTTCGGGAAGGTCTGAAAGCAAATGCAGACTCACTCATCACATTAAGGCAAATTATCTCGTACAGAGAGAAGCTAGTTTTCATATGATCTATGTTGCCAGGTTCTCTGCCTTATTCAAAGGAAATGCTTCCATTTTCATTGGCATTAACTTAGTGAAAACATTCATCTTGCCTGTTATAGCCAGTTTTTTAAATATTTTATTTGGGGAGGGGGGTAGGCGCCATGGCACACATGTGGAAACTAGAGAGCAACAGTTTATTTCTTCCACCATGTGGGCCCTGGAGATCAGACTCAACTTGCCAGACATGCAAACAGGTACTTTTCACCACTGAGTTATTTCGCCTACTTGCTTCATTTCGTTTTGACATATTCAACCTTTATAACTCCTCATCTTTCTTTTCTAGGAGATCAGGGATGCATCTGTGTCCCAGTTACTGTCAGGGAGATAGATGTATGAACTAAATGCTAGGTGGGACTTCTGCTTCTCGAAGGATTGGTTCAAATCCTCAGTGTGCCTGTTTGTGTGCTTTCAGAGCTCCAGAGAGTTTCAGAGGCCTCCTCACTTTACACTTTCATGGTTACCTATGCTCAGCAGTCTTCAAAAGTCCCTAACATTATAAACAGCTGGTGTAAGGTGAAAACCTTTCCCATTTCGTTGTATTTGTTCTGAAAGAAGTCCAATCAGCCTCTGTGTGTGTGTGTGTGTGTGTGTGTGTGTGTGTGTGTGTGTGTGTGTGAGTATGTGTGTCCAAGGGCACTGTGTGTTCCCATGAAGGACCAAGGGTGACTTTGAGAATCATCCTGGGAGAATCATCCAGCTGAGGAACGTCTTTGAGTGAAGAAGATATAGGAAGAGACACACTGTCACCGCCAGCTTTCCTGTCAGCTGTCTGATGCTGTCACCTTCTAGAACCCAGGCCTCTGACATGGTCATGGTCCTCACATTTGGAAAGCATGGTAGCATGGGTGTGGTCCTATCAGTTTGATGACTCCTTCTGTGGAGAACATTCTTTCCATGTTGTGCTGTCTCCTGCCACCTGGGATCACGGAGAATTTATGCTTGTCCCCTGCACTCTGGGTGACAATAGAACATTGTTGACACACATGCCACAAATCAGTGGCAGTTGTGATTGATTTAGACACCCTCCAGGTACCCACTGCTGCACTAAAATAAAGGAAGAGAGAGCAAGCTCTAAAAGTCTTTTCCATTGGGAGGAATGCCGTAAAGTTCCAGAACATGGAAGTTTCTTGGAGATCATCTGTGTGAGTTTTTCATCTGTGTACAGAAGAGAAAACTATGAAATCAGTTCACATGCTGGTTGATGTTAAAGTTGAGACTTGTACCTAAGATTTCAGTCTCAGCCTAGTTCCTTTTCATGGTCATCATTGAATGTGAACATGCTGGAGAAATATCACAGGAGGGGATGCAACACATAAGATGTATGCAGGAAAGGACGATATAACACAAACAAGGCCTCCCAAGGAGGTAAACAATTAAAGTAATGAAGATAGCACCAAGTCCCAAGAGAATATCTGACTCCTTCAAGTAGGAGTTACCAGCATCTTGACCAATAATACAAAGGAAGTGAATACATGTTTGTGTATTTAACAGGTGAAGAGAAAGAGCTTGATAGTGTTTCACCTTCTTACACCCTAAAAAAAATCCTGTGATGTCACTTTCCTTAACATGTCACTTTCCTTAACAGGAGGTATTGATACATTCTGGAGAAATCAACCCCCCCCCCTTTTTTTTTGGTTTTCCTAGAGTTTGAATGATAGAAAAAGAGAAATGTGGGCTGATGAGATGGCTCAGTGGGTAAAGTGTTTGCTGTGCAAGTATGACGAGGATTTAAATCCCCCAAACCCATGTAAACATCTGGGTGTGGTAGTTTCTACAGTTTCTCAGCAGGCTGAGACACGAGAATCCCTGGAAGCTCATGGGTCAGCGCCTAAAGTGTGCAGCAACAAACAACAAAAGAGGTCCTGCCTGGAGCAAGGGGAAAGGTAAGAACTGACATCCAGGTCATTCTGAGTTGCACAGACAGACAGATAGACAGACACACACACACACACACACACACACACACACACACACACACACACACACACACACACACATACATACACACACACACACACACACACACACATACATACACACACACACACACACAAAGGAAAAATGTTTGTCTCTTATTCAGAAGATTGATTAGAACCACTGGAACAGACTGAGTGGCTTTAAATACTAAGAAGTACTAAGGGTAATCCAAAGACGTTATTACTGACAGTCACAATATATGATTTCTATAGTCCAGAAGTGGCACATCATCAGAGTTATTGTTGGGGCGATAGAGGATGGCAATGCTTTATTTAATTGTGCAGGGAACATCCGCAGTGTGAAGGACATTGTATTGCCAGTGCCCTTCTATGTTCATTTTCAGTCAATAACAAATGCCCTTACATGTGAATTGGTAACTTGGGCCAGTCATGGCCTGTTTTTAAAGATTTATTGCATATAATAAATAAAAGTCTGCATAAACTAAAGCCAGATATGGATATTTAAATGTAAAAAACAAAGCAGAACAAGATCACACAGAAGCAAGAGCTGGAAATTCACAAAGCACCTTCTCTATTTCAGTTCACATTCTTTTTATCATTTCTTCTTCATATCTCTTCCCAAACTCAGATGGCTTCCTGAATATGGTCCAGTGTAACTATGGAGCACAGCTCTCCAAGGTCTTCTCTCCAGTTCTTGTTCACACCACCTGTCATATCACCAGTTTGGTCCATCTCATAGCAGGTTTTTGAGAGAAAATATGGTTCTGTGTGTGCACTTTAATTCTTTGTCATTTACATCACTTGTGATACTGAAGGCTATGCCTGGATTGTCTTCAGTCCTTTTCTCAACAGGGGGATTTGATTTGCAGTTTCTATTGGGGTACGGAAAAGCTTTGCTCTCTGATCTAAGTTAATTATGCATGTGTATGTATGTGTGTGTGTGAGTGTGTAAAAGAGGACACTGTGTGTGCTTGTGGAAGCCCAAGGGTAACTTTAGGAATCATCCTGGATTGCTCTACCTCCTGTTGCTTCATTCTGGGGTTTCCCAGCCTCTGTCTGCCTCTCAGGATCAAAAGTGCAAACCTCTGCCATTTTTGCCCTTTTATGTGGATCTGGGATCCGAACTCAGGTCATTTTGCTTTCAAACTAAATGTTTGGGGTTTCCTCAAGCCATCTCTCCAGTCCAAGTTAGTTTTTTGAAGGTCATGATTTTAAATGATAAATGACACATTTCTAATTAGGCATTTCTCAGTGGTATTTGGTCTAGCATTCCCTTAGTGACTAATTTCTTTTAAAAAAAAAAACCTTATTTGATTAATGTGTGTGTGTGTGTGTGTATCAAAGGGCACTGTGTGTCCCTGTGGAGGACCAAGGGTGACTTCTGGAATCATCCTGGATTGCTTCTACCTCCTTTTTGCTTTGCTCTGGGATTTCCCAGGCTCTGCCCACTAGGCCTGGAAGTACAGACTGAACTGCCTGGCGTTTTTACATAGGACCTGGGATCCAAACTTGGGATCAGACAGAGTCTTAACCTGTGAACCATCTCTCCAGCCCTGTGACCAATTTCTTAAGCAAGAAATGTATGGCTAGGATTAGTGACTTCATTTACTATTTGACTTCTCTTCTTAAGGTTAAACTGAAAATACCACAATATTTTGTGATTTTCTTTGTGCTACTGATTCTTTTACTTGGCCCAAATTTAAAATAAAATCAGGATAAATTTTTAAGGGAGAGTGTTCTGTAGGACACACTGCATTAAAATGAAAAGGAAGAGAATGTTTCTGTCACAAAAAAGATGTGCTGTTCACGTGGATAAAGAGGTCACCGTTTCTCTTTTACTCTTCTTGCCTTCTGCTAGGTGGTAAAATCATATGATCCCATTTGTTCTGTTGTGGAGATGAGTTTAATGCAAGTCACCGCTCCCATCTTCCAGTAACGTCTGCTCGAGTTGGCGGTCTTAAAGCAGCATCCTACTGATTGCACGATGAAAAGTCACCCAGACTTTTACTTCCAGAGTGTCTCCAGAACATGCAGTGACAGTATGGCATTTCATCATTGCAACTAATGCTGAAGATCACAGGAGCCCAATGAGTGCCCCAGCAAGCAAATCTTCAGGGAAGAATTGCACCTTCCTTTATCATGTTCACATGGCCTATGAGTGAGCATCTCACATGTTTTTTGCCAGTCTGGAGAGCAAGGACGCCAAAGGAGCTCTTGGTAATTTTGAGTTCCCCTGTTAATAGATTGAACCAGTATACCCCATCTATTTGGTAAAGCCACATCCCACAAAATTACCCCAAGCAAGAGAAGCAGGGACTAAAAATCCTTTCATTTCCTTTGTGCATAATAAGACAAGACTTCCTCCCAGGGTGGGGGAAAGCATGAGAAATGGATTGAAGAATAAGTTGGAAAGCACGAAGGAGGTCAATGGAAGACTTGTCAAAAGCTGACTATAGAGTTGTATTTTTAAGAGTATCTGGTTTCGGGTGTTACAATTCAAAATGATGAATTAAATACTTGGACTATATATGTTTCATAAAAAAGCATAGGCATTATGATTACTTAGAACTTCATCCCTCAAATTATTAGCCATCTGGGCAATTTCTAATGTGTTTTGACTAGTGTTCATTGATTTCCTTTCATCTTACAATGTTTTCCTGGTCTCACAGTTAGCACATCCATATGTAAAGGATGAGAAAGGAACAGCATGAGAGCATAATAATAAGTTCTGCTGGGGCATAGCTAAGTGGTTAAAGGCTGCAATACAAGTTAAGGACCAGAGTTCGAATCCCTGGAAACCCAAATAAATTGCTGAGTGGATGTGTTGTTGACTAGATTGCAATTCCAATCTCAGAGGGGCAGACTTGGAATCCTCAGAGAAATCTGGCTGGCTAGCCAGAATAGCCTGTTGGCAAGCTCTGGGCCTGATTAGAGACCCAGACTCAAAAAATAAGGTAAAAGACAAAGGCAATATACAGATTCAATGCTATACCAATTAAAATCCCAAAGCAATTCTTTAAAGAAGTTGATCAAACAATCTCAAAATTCATATGGAGGCACAAAAGACCCAGGATAGCAAAAACAATCCTGAGTAACAAAAACACGGCTGGAGGTATCACCATACCAAACTTTAGTCTACACTACAAATCCATAGTTGTAAAAACAGCCTGGTAGTGGCTCCAAAAGAGACACACAGATCAATGGATAAAAGTCGAAGACCCAGGACTGGAGAGGTGGCTCAGGGGTTAAGCCTCCGTCTTGCAGGCAGAAGGTCCTGATCCCAGATCCCACCTATAGACGCCAGGCGGAAGCTGGGGGCGGCCTGCGCTTCTGGTCCTGGTAGGGTGGAGCCTGTGAATCCCGGGGCAGAAGGAGGTGGAGGCGTCCATGGTGGTTCGCGAATTCGTCCGTGGTTCTACACATACACAGACACACACGCACGCGCACATACACACGCATATGCACACAGTTGAATAAATAATAATAATAATAATAAAAAGTCGAAGACCCAGATACATGTCCACACAACTACAGCCATTTGATCTTTGACAAAGGGGCCCAAAAAATCCAATGGAAAAAGAACAGCATCTTCAAAAAATGGTGCTGGAAAAACTGGATCTCCACATGCAGAAGATTAAAACTGGACCAGTACTTGTCACCATGTACAAGAATTAATTCCAAATAGATCAAGGACCTCAATATAAGGCCAGAGATTATAAAAACCATAATTAAAAGAGTAAGGAACTCCCTCGAGCTTATTGGGCTAGGCAACAGTTCCTAAACAGACATCCAATGGCACAGTCACTACAACCAACACTCAACAGATGGAATCTTGTGAAATTAAAGAGCTTCTGTTCAGATAAGGAGATTGTAACTCGAGCACAAAGGCAACCCACAGAATGGGAGAAAATCTTCACAAACCACATATCCGATAGAGCTCTATTATTCAGAGTGCACAAAGAACTTAGAAAACTAAACACCAAGGAAAACAATGGCCCAATTAAAAAATGGGCCCTGGAACTTAAAAGAAACTTTACCAAGGACAAAATTAAAATGTCTAACAAATATCTTAAAAAATGCTCCACATCCTTAGCCATCAGGAAATGCAAATCAAAACTTCCCTGAGATATCATCTCACCCTTGTCAAGATAGCAAAAATCCACAATACAAACACCACCAAGTGCTGGAGAGGATGTGGAAAGAGGGGAACTCTCCTACATTGCTGGTGGGAGTGCAGGTTCATACAACCACTCTGGCAAGCCGTCTGGCAATTCTTAAAGAAGTTAAAGATTGAAATGGCATATGACCCTGCTATCCCACTTTTGGGAATAACCGCCCATACAGCAAAAGTTCACCTCGATAGCACAAGTACGACCATGTTCATAGCAGCACTGTTTACAATAGCAAAGTCATGGAATCAGCCCAAATATCCAACAGTTGATGAGTGGATAAGGAAAATGTGGTACATTTATACAATGGAATACTACTCAGCCATCAAAAATGATGAATTAAAGCAATTTGCCTGGGAAATGGATGGAATTAGGAACAATTATATTGAGTGAAGTATCCCAGACACGGAAAATTAAGCGGCATATGTACTCCCTAATAGATGGATCCTAGTACCAAACCCACTTAGAGACACTCAAAGACAAATCTCTATAATACCTACAGTAATTGTAAAGATTATAAACAGGAGGGATGGGGAAGGAAAGCCCCACCAGAAACAAGGAGAGAGGGGACTATGTTACAGCAGAGAAAATAGGTCTGCAAGTAAGTAATGAGACATCTGGTTACGTTCACAGACTTTCCTTCCTGTTCATATGCAACTGATGGGATATGATCTCACCAGAAGGGGAGGGCATATAGGCTGCCTAATAGAAAGTAACCATTTTGCAAATGGGTGATTGACTCCTCTCTCAACGAGGTGTCTTACTTTTATTCCATCTACCTTTGAATACACTCTTATAACAAGACTCTAATTTAACAGGTTTTTATCTCTGGCCACGGGGTGACTTCCAATACCCATCAGGATGGAGCCAAGGGCGTTACAGGAGCAGTGAAACTGAAAAAAAAAATCAACAAACCAATTCAGAACATCAGAGACTCTATATCAACCACCTGGAACTGGGCCAGCCTAATCTCTCCCCATCCCGAAGCTCAGAGAAATTTGCAGAAGAGGGGGCGGTAAGATTGTAAGAGCACAAGGATGGGAAGAGTAATGATATGCAAGATATTCCACACAAGTTAGGGCCGAAGCAATCATAATAGGACTTCGCATGACCTGCGCTATGTTCAATACATTATTGACACCACAAAGTCTAGCATGGACTAAAGGCATTAGGATCCTTGGAGGCTAGGGACTGACAGTCACAGTAGTGTTCCTAAGCTTAAGGGGAACACAGGAAAGGGTTCTGGGATATGCCCCCGGGTCCTTGCATCTCATCGGAGAGGAGGACCCAGAGGAGAGTTTGGCATGCACAGTAAAGGATGCTCCGGGGATTGGGGGGGGGGAGGCACTGTTGGATGGGGAGGGAGGGGAGAAGGGGGAACAGAGGGGTCAAGGGGAGGTGGAGGGAGGGAGGGGACTGGTGTACCTGTTAAGTTTGTATGAGTGGAAATAATAATAATAATAAAAATAAAATAAGGTAAAAGACCAGTTGAGGATGATTCCTGATAATTAGCCTTGGACGTTCACCCTGTGAGGCACCTCCTTGGCACTTTGTGTTATTGCAAAAGATGTTGTAGTCACATTATAAGAATTTGTTCCATGGTGATTGGATTAAATATGGGGTGGAAACCACATAAAACTATTGTACTTGTGTATGAAACTATCAAAGAATTTAAAAAAATCGAAAATAAGAAATAAAATGTCTCTGAAAATATGTCCCATGGTTATTTCATGTGACTATAAAGTCACTAAAAGCCACATCTACTTTTATTTTTTTAAAGTTAATTCTTAAGTTCGCTTACTAAGTAATGGATTTCATAAGAAGATTTTCATGTGTACTTGTCATATCTTATGTTTATTTCTCACCACTGCCCTACTCTACTTCCTGTATTTCCTCTCTATAGTCCCCCTCCGCTCTTCTGTTCCGTCTCTTTATCTTCTCCATCCTCTCTTAAAGTCTCTTCCTTTCCTTACTATTTTCTTTCTATTTTCATGAGCACATGCCCCCCACGCCTTCAATCTAGATTCCACATATATAAGAAAAAATATTCATGAAAGAAGGTGATATTGCATGAATGTTATGAAAAAACTTCTTTTTCATTTTTTCATTCTTTGACGACTTCATATATGAATACAGTGAATTTAAATAATTTTCGTCCTATATTTCCTTATTAAATCTTCTTCCCTTCTTTCGTTAAAAATATATTCCCGACCAGTCTTCCTCCTACTTCATGTCTGTGTAGGGACGCTGAGTTTCATCTGTGTTATCTGTACTGACATGTTCCTGAGCACTGTCTGGGCCAAGCGTGATAATATAAGCGGGAATACCACTGAGAAAAGAAAGTAGTTTCCCTTTCCCCTCATCCAACATTAACCTTTAAAAATTTTTCCTGGAAGTATGGAGTCTCTTGAGATCTTGCCCCTTCCCATTGTGAAATGTTGAGAAGTCAAATCTTGTGCAGATCTATTCATCATTTTTTTATCAGAAACAAATTTTTTCTAGAATTCCCTTTTATAGCAACATTGCAAAAAAAAAAAACTGTGTGGGAGAAAGTCTGCTATCTTAAGGATAGAGAAACCATTTAAGCTATATTAGCTGTGACAAACATTGGTGATAACTAATGGTTACACTACTGTTAGCTTTCTGTTTTCAAGAACAAATTGTCAATCCAGAGTAGGAAGACAAAAATCTTTGGCTCTATCTCTAAATGAACAAAATTATTGGCTGCATTCCTAGAAGGTGAAAGTTTCAGTGTACAAGGAAAAATTCTGGAAGCCTATTTTCAAGACAGAATTCCTGGCCATGTCAGTTAAAGAGCTGTGTGGTATTATTTTCCTGCTAAATTGTGAAATTCCCCATTTTTTGGTCCCCATTTGCCATTTGGGTTGACTTAAGTGCACTCCCCCCACACTGTCATGTACATTTGTACTTCTTAGAAAGATGTGGCAACTGGAAATATAGATACATAGGGGCATTCAGACAGAGAGCATAAATAAAATGTTGTTGGTATCAACGGAGGAAGAACCAACTTGGATTCTTTTAATTAGTGCTTCAGTTCTAAAAGAAAGACAGCCAGGTCAGTGGGAGGTGACTAGGTGATTGCATGTCACATGGCTGATGATAAGCTTGTACTAAATAATCAATAATTCACTTCTGAGTCATGTCGCTTGAGTGTGCAGGTGTAGAAGCAGAAGGAGGCTGTCTACATTATCATCCTCGCTCCCATCCCACTGACAAGAGGCCTTAGATAGGGAAAGTTAAGGCCAAGACAAAGAAAAAATATTTGAAAACATCTTGTATTCACTTTTCAAAAGATCTTTGAGTTGGCAAGATGGCTGAGCAAGTACAAGCACTTGCCACCAATTCTAACAACCTGAGTTCAATCCCTGGAAGTCACATGATGGAAGGAAAAAAAAACAACTATGGGAGAATTTCCCCTGTCCTCCACACATGAGCATATACACGCTCCCTCCCTTACGTGATAAGTAATAGAAAAAAATTTCAGCTTTCGATTCCTATTTGAGGGGTAGGAAGATGGTTTGGTAAGTAAAGTGCTTGCTATGCAAGCATGAGGTCTTGAGTTCCAATTAGCTCCCATGTTAAAAAAAAAAAAAAAAAAAGCTAAGCATGGAAATGAATGGCTGTACTCTCAGAGCTGAAGTAGAGACAGGAGGATTGTTGGGGCTTGTTGGCCAAATTAGTGTGCTTCAGGTTGAATGAGAGATCCCATCTCCTATAATAAGTAAGATAGGGTGCAGAGTAATTGAAGATTCCAAACACTGACCTCTGTCACGGCTCTGTACACTTATGTGCTCACACTGCCTCAGTTTAATTTGTTGCCGCAACAAAAATTTCCTGACCAGAAAACGTAAGGGAGAAATGGTTTAGTTGGCACACAACTCCAGGTTACAAGTCATCAGGGCCAGAAAGTCACAGCAGCAGGAACTTGAGGGCCCAGGTCACATCGCAGCCACAGAGCAGACAATAATAAATCAATGCATACTTGGCTTGTGCTTAGCTTGCTGTCCCCTTTTTATTCAGCCTAGGACTCCCGCCCCAAGAATGCTACCGCCCACAGTGGGTGGACCTTCACACCTTACGTGTAGAGGATAATTCCTCATGCATGCCCACGGGCTCTCCTTCCAGGTAATTCTAGACCTGTTAAATTGACGACTGGGACTAACCATCACACACAAATGAAAATTAATTTATATATGAGAACGTATTCCAGAAAACTCTGCCACCATGAGAGAGATACGAACCTTCCGTACTGAACAGACCCAAAGCCCCTTCCCAATTATTGAGCTGTTAACTCTGTGCATTTTTTTTCCTTGAAATCAAGATCAAGAATCTCTGGGGCATCTCCAGAAATTAATTGCCTTCTATATTGTGATTTTGTGGGTTGGTGATTATGACGATGGAAGGTTAACCCAACCGAGTATCAAGAAAATAATTACTGGAAATGTGTAGCTTCGGGATTGTCAGTTGTTCTCTAGGAAAGCTAATCCAGCTGAGGTTATGTTCAGATTTATTTATTGTAGATTCTACACTACCGTAAGAAAACACACTTAACTCACATGACTTGCTAAACATCCCAGCTTATCAACACACTGTCCCGAGGAATAGGGTTGTTCTCTTTCAGAATCGCATTGCTGACTGAGCTCTGCCCAGAACCTTAAGACAGTAGCTTCCCTCATACTGCCAGCCTGGCAAAGATAAAGGTCCGAAGCATGGTTTCTACTGAGTATGTGTCACTCCCATCATTACAAGCAGATGACAGACTGTAAGTCCCGCCAGCATACACACTGGGCGAGTATCTGCATTGTGAAACATTGTTTCACAAAGTTTTAGTGGCTTCTGCAGACCTGTGAAGCAAAGTGAATATAGCCTAGCCTGGGAGCCCCAAACTTCTGAAATGTAGTTCTAGAGGTCTTCTCAAAGTGCTTCAAGCCCTCACATCCTACAGGAAATACCCCAGTCCCACTTAAATCCCTCCCTGTTTTAATCCTAACTGTAACTCTGACTCTGACCTAGCCCAGATTTTCTTTAAGCTAGAGTGAATATAAGAGCGCTGTTAGTCCCTGTCCTTATAATCCCTCTACTCCTAGTGTGCTGATTGTACACAGTCATTTATGTATTTAAATAATGTTTCGTAGACTAACTATGCCTCCTGTGTCAGTGATATAATAGTGTTTTTTTTGATATAATAGTTTTTAAAAGTATATTCTTAAATATTGTAGCTTTATCAGGTATGAAGAAGAAAATTGCCTGGGTAGTAATGGAGCAGCAGAGTCTGTATGAGGAAGTCCAATATGGGCAGAAAAGGAGGAGTCTGGACCCCAGCATCCTAGCTGATCTTACAAAACAGCATCACATCCTAGGTTATGAGAAGTGGCCACAGGCAAAAGGGTAGAATTGTTGTGTACAGTTTGATTCCATGCACACATCTTAAGTAGAGGAGGACTTCACACAAGAATACAGGATAAAATATTCCAAAGCTCTAAGGAATGGTCATGTTACTGACCTCCACTTTGTACAGAAAAATAAAACAATCTCTTTGCATATTAGTATTTGATACTTTTTATATATACTTTTATAATGCCAGAGAATCATCAGAGCTTACAATATACAGTTTTTAAGCCATTCTTAGAGTTTCTGTTGTTTTGTTGAAGTGATTGGGATGAAAGCAGGATTTTGCATGTTCTAAGGCAATTGTTCTATTCCTGAGCTCCATCCCAATCCTGGGATCTTTCTCCTGCAAGAAAGTTATGAGATAGCTTATTAAACAGGAAGTTGAATTAATTCTTTCTATATGCCTTCCTTTCTCCCTTGTCTAAGCAAACATGGAGTGGAATGGTAAGGGTTAAGTGTAGCAGAAAGGATATCATGGGCTGCCTCAAGGAGTTTGGACATTATCTTACAATGAGCAATTGAAAGATTTTGATAAGAAGAAAGAGAAGAACAAATTTAGGCTTCAAATATTTGGGTGGGGTTATAAAAATTACAAATCAAACAACTAAGCAGCGCCATTTACCTATTCTAGTGTTCCATTTTATGTATTTGATTCAATTTCTTATTTTTTTAAAATTAGTAAGGATTTTCTTTTTAAAGGCTAGGGAGAGAGGTGTCAGTAAAGTTCCTGCCTAGAAAGCAGGTGGACCTCAGTTTACACAAGACAGTCTTGGAACTCTTGAGCTAGCCTATCTAACTAGTGAGTGCCTAGTTTAGGGAGAGACCCTGTCTCAAAAGATAAGGTTCAACGTATTCACCAAAGACACCTGGTGATCTCTGACCTCTGCAGGTACCACATGCACACCCAATTATATGCACTGCATACACACACAAGCTTGCACACACTGTGATTTTTACTTTATGCTTTTAGTTTCTACTTGGGCCTCATTCTGTAATATTTGAGATGTTTGTCAGTGAACAGATTCTCCCCTTAAGCTGTGATGAACTATGAATGACACCTCGCTTTCCGCGGCAGTGTGGAGGAGAGCTCTCTGGATAACACACAGTCCCTTGCTCTGAGTCTTGTAGTTGTTGAGCCACATAGTAGAAGTATTTGCCAGTTGTGCAGCCTGTAGAAAGTAAAACGAAATCACCATCGCTAAAACACTGGGCAGCAAAGACCAAGGATACATGAGATAAAGAACAGAAGCTACTGACTCATGAGCTTTCTTCCTTGCTCAGGAAGAAAAGTCCTGATATTTCCTCTAGTGATTTTGTGATGTGCTGTATAATGGATGTCTGCAATTACTTCATGTTTTTCAATTATATCCTTTCAGCATTAAACCCCTTCAGCAGGCACAATAAAAAGAAATGCATACTAAAGTATTGTTGTTTGAGAAAGTTATCTTGATTAGGAAATTTACATAAAATCTACTTCAAAATCTAGTATCAGGCTGGAGAGATGGCTTATGGGTTAAGACTCTGTCTCACAAGCAGAAGGTCCTGAGTTCAGGTCCCAAGTCCCACATAAAAACACCAGGTGGAAATGGTGGTGACCTGCACTTGCAGCTTTGGAATGCAAAGCTTGGGAAATCCTAGAGTGAACCAAAAGGAGGTAGAAGCAATCCAGAATGGTTCCCAAAGTCACTCTTGGTCCTCCACAGGAACATGCAAACACACACACACACACACACACACACACACACCCATGCATACACGCATACAAAATAAATAAATAAATAAATAAATAAATAAATAAATAAATAAATGCACAAAGTTTAGGAAAAAAGATTTTTTTAAAAAATTAAGTATCTCTGAGAAAACTATGTATACCATTCATGGTTTAACACACGTAACCACAGAAAGTACATGCTATCGTAGCTTTGAAGCATGATCTCCATGGTGCAATGACTGTGCTATTCACTGTTCCTTCCAACTTTTCTAATATGCTAAGGTTGAGCATTAATGCGTTGGAAGAAGAGAGATTCTCGTCAAAGGCTGTAATTTGTTTTTTTAATACATTTTTTATTATTTCCGCTCATACAAACTTAATAGGTAGACTAGTTCCCTCCTTCCCTCCTCCTCCCCCAAACCCCTTGTTTCCCTCCCCTCCGTCCCCATCCCCCAGTGCCTCCTCCCCAATTCCCAGAGAGTCCTTTATTGTGTATGCCTAACTCTCCTCTGGGTCCTCCTCTCCGATGACGTACAAGGACCCAGTGGCATTTCCCTGAATCCTTTCTCGTGTTCCCCTTAAGCATAGGAACACTATTGTGGCTGTCAATCCCTTGCCTCCAAGGATCTTGGTGCCTTTAGCTGATGCTAGACTTTGTGAGGTCAATAGTGTGTTGGACATTGCGCAAGGCATGCAACGTCCTATTATATTGCTTCGGCCCTAACTAGTGTGGAGAATCTTGCAAATCATTGCTCCTCCCATCCTTTTGCTCTTACAATCTTACCACCCCCCTCTTCCGCAAATGTCCCTGAGTTTCAAGATGGGGAGAGATTAGTCTGGCCTAGTTCTATGTGGTTGATATAGAGTCTCTGAAGTTCTGGATTGTGGTTTGTTGATTTTCTTTTGCAGTTTTGCTGCTCCTGCAATGCCCTTCACTCCATCCTGATGGGCACTGTATGTTCCCCCCTGGTCAGAGACAAAAGGCTGTTAAACTGGAGTCTTGTTATAATAGCACATTCAAGGGTAGATGTAATAAAAGTAGGAAACCTCAGTGAGGGAGGGGTCAATCACCCATTTGCAAAATGATTACTTTTTATCTGCCAGACTATATGCCCTCCCCTCCTGGTGAGATCATACCCCCTCAGTTGTACATGATCAGGAACGAACGTCTGTGAACTTAACCAGTTGTCACATTACTTACTTGCATTCCTTGATGGTGGCCTGTTTTCTCTGCTGTAACATGGTCCCCTCTCTCCTTGTGTCTGGTGTGGCCCTCCAACCCCATCCCTCCAGTTCATAATCCTTGTAATTACTGTATTACATAGGTTTACCTTTGAGTGTCTCAATGTGGGCTAGGTGAGTTTGGTACTAGGAGCCACTTATTAGGGAGTACATACGGCGCTTAATTTTCTGGGTTTGGGATACTTCACTTAATATAATTGTTTCTAATGACATGCATTTCCCAGCAAATTCCAGTAATTCATCATTTTTGATGGCCGAGTAGTACTCCATTGTATAGATGTACCACCGTTTCCTTATCCACTCGTCAACTGTTGGACATTTAGGTTGATTCCATGACTTTGCTATTGTAAACAGTGCTGCTATGAACATGGTCGTGCTTGTGCTATCGAGGTGAACCTCTGCTGCATGGGGGGTTATTCCCAAAAGTGGGATAGCAGGGTCATATGGCATTTCAATCTTTAATTTCTTTAAGAGTCTCCAGATGGCTCGCCAGAGTGGCTGTATGAGCCTGTACTCCCACCAGCAATGTAGGAGAGTTCCCCTCTCTCCACATCCTCTCCAGCAGTTGGTGTTATTTGTATTGTGAATTTTTGCCATCCTGACCGGGTTGAGATGATATCTCAGGGAAGTTTTGATTTGCATTTCCCTGATGGTGGAGCATTTTTTAAGATATTTGTTAGACATTTTAATGTCATCCCTGGTAA
Source organism: Typhlomys cinereus (assembly GCA_023101885.1). Lineage (NCBI taxonomy): Eukaryota > Metazoa > Chordata > Mammalia > Rodentia > Platacanthomyidae > Typhlomys > Typhlomys cinereus. The sequence continues at coordinate 718,710 of JALPQD010000010.1, forward strand.
AATTTCTTTTAAGTTTCAGGCCCATTTTTTAATTGGGCCATTGTTTTCCTTGGAGTTTAGTTTTCTAAGTTCTTTGTGCACTCTGGACAGTAGAGCTCTATCAGATATGTGGTTAGTGAAGATTTTCTCCCATTCTGTGGGTTGCCTTTGAGCTTGTGTTACAATCTCTGAACAGAAGCTCTTTAATTTCACAAGGTCCCAACTGTTGAGAGTTTGTAGCAGTGACTGTGCCATTGGATGTCTGTTTAGGAAATGTTGGCCTAGCCCAATCAGCTCGAGGGATTTCCCTATCCTTTCAACTATGGTTTTTATAGTCTCTGGCCTTATATCAAGGTCCTTGATCTATTTGGAATTAAGTCTTGTACATGGTGACAAGTACTGGTCCAGCTTTAATCTTCTGCATGTGGAGATCCAGTTTTTCCAGCACCATTTGTTGAAGATGCTATTCTTTTTCCATTGGATTCTTTGGGCCCCTTTGTCAAAGATCAAATGGCTGTATTTTTGTGGGCTTATATCTGGGTCTTCAACCCTTATCCATTGATCTGTGTGTCTATTTTGGAGCCAGTACCAGGCTGTTTTTATAACTATGGATTTGTAGTATAGACTAAGGTTTGGTATGGTAATACCTCCAGCAGTGTTTTTGTTACTCAGGATTGTCTTTGCTATCCTGGGTCTTTTGTGCCTCCATATGAATTTTGAGATTATTTGATCAACTTCTTTAAAGAATTGCTTTGGGATTTTAATTGGTATAGCATTGAATTTGTATATTGCCTTTGGTAGGATGGTCATTTTTACAATGTTGATTCTGCCAATCCAGGAACATGGGACGTCTTTCCACCTTTTGGTGTCTTCTGCAATTTCTTTCTTTAGGGTTTTAAAGTTTTCTTTTTTTTTTTTTAAGGGAGAAATGGAGGTTTATTCAGCTTACAGTTCCAGAGGGGAGGCAGTTTCTCATGGCAGAGATGGCATGGCTGGCTGGCCAAAGCTGGAGGAGGCTAAGTCATTGCAGACATCTTGGAAGCTGAGAGCTGCAGGCTGCTTGCTGCAAAGATCGACTTCTCCTGGAGGTAGGGTGGAATTCATCCACCTCAAGGCCCACCCCTTGTGACTGCCTTCCTCCAGCAAGGCTCCACCTTTCAAGGTGCCATGACCTTGCCAAATACATGAGACTGCGGGGGACACATTTCAAACCATGACACTCCACCCCTGGCCCCCACAGGCTCACTGCCATCTCATTATGCAACCCATACTCAGTCCAACTTTAAATTTTTTTTTTATTATTATTATTTATTCAACTGTGCACGTGGGTGTATGTGCGTGCGCGCGTGTGTGTGTGTGTGTATCTATGCATGTGTAGAACCACGGACGAATTCGTGAACCACCATGGACGCCTCCACCTCCTTCTGCCCCGGGATTCACAGGCTCCACCCTACCAGGACCAGAAGGGCAGGCCGCCCCCGCTTCCGCCTGGCATCTATACGTGGGATCTGGGAACCGAACTCAGGACCTTCCGCCTGCAAGGCTGAGGCTTAACCCCTGAGCCACCTCTCCAGCCCCTCAGTCCAACTTTAAAAATCTTCATAGACTACATTAGTATTCCCAACACAGTCCAAAAGTTCAAAGTCCAAAGCCTCTTGTAAAATCAAAAGACAAGTTACATACTTCCAATATACAATGGCACAGAATAAACATTCCCCCTTCCAAAAGGAAGAAATAGGGGCATATCCAGGAAAGATTGGTCCATAACAAGACCAAAAACCAGCAGGACAAACCCCAAATCTTGTAGCTCCAAGTCCAACAGGTGAGCCTCTTGTTGAAATCATCTCAGTTCCAAAGGGCTTTGGTGCAACCCCTCCAATGCAGCTGCCCATAGAATACGTTGGTCTCTTGAGCTGACTCCTCCCAGGGTATACAGCTCTCCTTGGCAGGTGTCCCACGTTGTGTCTGGCATCTCTAACATCTTTACTTCTCAATGGCAAACCAGGCTTTAACTCCACAGCACAAACTGCCCTTCTTGGGCCTCTAAACTGCAGGCTTCTTGCCTCATGATGCCTGGATTCTGCCAATTTTTGAACTCTTGGAGGAGGAGTCCATGATCTCCTCCCTCTTGCATCACTGATGCCTCTAAAACCAGAACCACGTGGACGACTTTGCCAAGACTGGCCCCCTTGAATCACAGCTGATTCTGCTTCTCTATGCTGGCCATGTCTTTCATTCCGGGGCAGTTGCTTGTAAGAGAAACCAACACTTGCTTTTGAACTCTACCCTTTAGCTCCAGTATTCTGAAAGGATTTGCATTCTTATGAGTGGGAGCCTTCCCTGAGAATCTTGCCCTCAAACTAGGGCCTCTCCTATTATTCAAATTAAGAGCAGGCTTTGATTTAAAAATGGAGCTAATCTCTTCAACAGTCATTTTGTTCTCTGCTTCTTCCTGGTTCAACTCTTTAAGTTTGCCATTGTATTTTTCATTCTTCGATCTTAGAGTTTTTGCTTCTTCCTGCCTGATTCTTTGCTCTTTTTCATAACTCTGAAGACAACTAAAAAGTAGTCATATCACATTGTCAAGACTACATTGCTTTGAATTTCCTCCGCCAAGCACTCCAACTTAATTTCAGGCAAACTTTCAGGACTAGGGCAAAACTTCACTAAACTCTCGCCCAACACATGGCTCCATGTGTCACTCATCCAGTTGCAAACACAGTCTCTGTTCCCCTCTGGACCATCACAAGCTGGGCTTCCACTGCTGTGTCTCTCACAGCATTGCTCTCCTCTGAGCTCTTATAAGAAAGGCCCATTTGGCCCCCTTGCTCAGATGCAAAGACATTCCCAGCACAAAGTCCCAAAATTCTCCACATTTCTCCCAACAAACAGTTCCAAAGGCACACTAGAAACATCATACCATTGGCCATACTTTTGGGTACCAACTTCTCTCAGTTTCACAAACAATTTCATGTTGTGGTACCAGCTGTTTTTAATCTCACAGCAATACCCCACTACTCGGTACCAATTTCTGTAATAGTTGCTCTTAATTATTGCTGTGAGAGAATACTCAAAGTCGATCAACTTAAGGGAGAAAGGGAGGTTTATTCAGCTTACAGTTCCAGAGGGGAGGCAGTTTCTCATGGCAGAGATGGCATGGCTGGCTGGCCAAAGCTGGAGGAGGCTAAGTCATTGCAGACATCTTGGAAGCTCTTAAAGTCTTCATTGTAAAGGTCTTTTACCTCCTTGGTTAGGTTTATACCAAGGTATTTCATTTTTTTAGGGGTTATAGTAAATGGCATGGTTTCTCTCAAGGCTTTTTCACTTCTTTCATTCTGGGCATATAGGAAGGCCTCTGATTTTTGCACATTTATTTTGTATCCTGCCACCCTGCTGAACTTCTCAATTAGTTCCAGGAGCTTCCTGGTGGAGTTTTTGGGATCACTCAGGTATAAGATCATGTCATCTGCAAATAGGGATAGCTTGACTTCTTCCTTGCCCATTTGAATCCCTCTTATGTCCCTTTCTTGTCTTATGGCTTCAGCTAAGACTTCAAGTACAATATTAAATAGAAGTGGTGAGAGTGGACAGCCTTGTCTAGTTCCTGATCGAAGTGGGAATGCTTCCAATTGTTCCCCATTGAGCATAATCCTTGCTGTGGGCTTGTTGTATACAGCTTTTATTATATTGATAAAGGTTCCTTCCATTCCTACTGTCTCTAGCATTTTGATCATAAAAGGCTGTTGGATCTTGTCAAAGGCTTTTTCTGCATCTATCGAGAGTATCATGTGGTCTTGGACTTTGGACTAGTTTACATGATGAATTACATTTATTGATTTGCGTATGTTGAACCAACCTTGTGTGCTGGGGATGAAGCCTACTTGGTCCCTGTGAATGATCTTTTTGATATGTTTTTTAATCCGATTCGCTAAGACTTGGTTGAGAATCTTTGCATCTGTGTTCATCAGAGAGATCGGCCTATAGCTTTCTTTTTTAAGTGAATCTTTATTAGGTTTTGGGATTAAGACGATATTAGCTTCATAGAAGGAATTTGGTAGTGTTCCTTCCTTTGCTATTTGATGGAACAGTTTAAGGAGTATTGGTGTTATTAACTCCTTAAATGTCTGGTAGAACTCTGTGCTGAATCCATCTGGTCCAGGACATTTTTTGGTGGGAAGATTCGAGATTACTTCTTCAATTTCTTTATATGTTATAGGACTATTTAAATAATTCAGAACTTCCTGATTCAATTTAGGTAGGTTGTGTTTACTTAGAAATTCATCCATCTCTTTTGTGTTGTCAAACTTCACAGAGTACAAGTTTTTGAAATATGATGTTATAATTCTCTGGATTTCTTGGGTATCAGTAGTGATAACTCCATGTTCATTTCTAATTTTGTTAATTTGGGTTTTCTCTCTCTTGCTTTTGGTTAATTTAGCTAGGGGTGTATCAATTTTATTGATTTTTTCAAAAAACCAGCTTTTTGACTGGTTGATTTTTTCTATCGTTTTCTTAGTCTCGATTTCAGATATTTCTCCCTTTATTTTGCTAATCTCCTCTCTTCTACTACTTTTGGGATCAAATTGCTCAAGTTTCTCTAAAGCCTTAAGCTGCATCATTAAGTTATTTATTTCTGATGTTTCCATTTTTTTGATGTAGGCATTAAGAGCTATGAACTTAGCTCTTAGGACAGCTTTCATTGTGTCCCAGAGATTTTGGTAAGTTGTATTTTCATTATCGTTCACTTTCAGAAAATCTTGAATTTCCTTTTTAATTTCTTCCTGAATCCAGTTCTCATTCAGCATCATATTGTTAAGTTTCCAGGAGTTAGTGTATTTTCTCTTGTTTGATGTGTTGTGGATGTCCAGCTTTAAGCCGTGGTGGTCTGATAGGGCACAGGTTAGAATTTCGACTTTGTTGTATATGTGTAGATTCATTTTGTGGCCCAATATGTGATCTATTTTGGAGAAAGTTCCGTGTGCTGCTGAGAAAACTGTGTATTCTTTGGTGTGTGGGTGAAAAGTTCGATAAAGATTTGTAAGGTCCATTTCTTTCAGGGTTTGATTAAGTTCCAAAGTGTCTCTGTTAAGCTTTTGACCTGTTGATCTATCCCATGTTGAGAGGTGGTGTTGAAGTCCCCAAGAATTATCGTTTGGGGGTTGATTTCTTGCTTTAGACGCTGTAGGGTTCTCTTAATGAATGTGGAGGGGCCCGTATTGGGTGCATATATGTTTAATATTGTGAAGTCTTCCTGGTGAATTGTACCTGTGACTAAAATGTAGTATCCATCTGTGTGTCTCTTATGATTTTCTTTGGTTTAAAGTCCACTTTGTCTGAAAGCATAATTGCTACCCCCTGCCTGTTTCCTGGTTCCATTAGCTTGCAAGATTTTGGACCAGCCTTTCATTCTTAGGATGTGCCTATCTTTTGTGGTGAGATGAGTTTCCTGAAGGCAGCAGATTGTTGGATTGTGGTTTTTAATCCAAGTTTGTAATCTGTGTCTCTTAATCGGTGAATTAATACCATTGACATTTAATGTTATAATGGAGAAATTATTTTTAATTCTGGACATTTTTTATGTTTAGTAGATTTTGTAAGCATGTTGTTTGATATTTATGTTTTGGTGGTATTATACTTCCCTTCTGTCCTCCTGGATACGCTTGTTCTTTTCTTCAAGCTTGAGTATCATTTCTAGGATTTTTTGAAGGGCTGGTTTGGTGGACATGTATCCCTTTAAGATTGTCTTTGTGCTGGAAAACTTTTCTTTCTCCCTCAATCATGACAGATAGTTTTGCCGGGTATATCAGTCTGGGTTGGTATTTTTGCTCATTTAATATTTGAAGTATGTCTCTCCAAGCTCTTCTTGCTTTTACTGTTTCCATTGAGTAGTCATTTGTTATTCTAATAGGTTTACCTTTAAAAGTGAATTGCTTTCTTTCTCTTGAAGCTCTCAGCACCTTTTCTTTGTCTTGAATGTGGAGTGTTTGACTATTATTTGCCGTGGCAATTTTCTATTTTGGTCATATCTGTTTGGAGTGCGAAATGCCTCTTGTATTTGGATAGGCCTCTCATTCTTTAGTTGTGGGAAGTTTTCATTTATGATGAATTGAAATATTTCCTCAGATGTGGTATTTTGGGATTCTTGTTCTGGCATTCCATGAATGCGCATGTTAAGCTTCTTCAGAGTGTCCCATATCTCTTGAATGTTCCTCTCCAGTATCTTTTTGGCTTTAACAATCTCTTCCATTGAACTGGTTAATTCTCCCACTTTGTCTTCAATATCTGAAATTCTATTTTCTGCTTCATTTGTTCTGCTGATAAGACTCTCTGTTGAGTTTTGGGTTGAAGATAACTTGTCTTTTAGTTCAATTTTAAACTTTGCCTGAGACTGTTTTAACTGCTCTATACCTATTTTTGTTTCTTGAAATGTTTTTCTCAACTCCTCTAGGTGCCTGTTGTGTTCCTGTTCAAAGTGGTTGATACGGTTGTTTAACTCTTCTCGGATTTCCTCTTTCATAGTATTAATCATGGTAATGATCATACTCTGAAAGTCGTTATGTTGGGTCTGGCTTTCATGGCTATTTTCTGTGAATTTGTTCTGGTCGGAATCCATCGTTATGGGATTGATTCTTTTGGTGGGAGATTGGTCTTCTTGGGTTTTGTTTCTCATGGATCTGCACTTTGACTTGGGCATTGTTGTTTTTTTTTTTTGTTAGGACCTTTCAGTTTCTGTGTGTTTTTCACTGAACCGATGTAGTTGGTATTGTTACACTTGCCAGTTATTACTAGTGCTTGCCTTGGATTGGGTATGTTTGTGTATTGTTATTGTTATATCCTAGATGAGGCTACTAGGCTGTTAGTATGTCAGTTAAGTAACCAGGGGGTGAATATTAGTATGGTAGTGCACTTTTACGATTTAGTGTCTTGGTGAAATGTGAGGGTGAGTGGTGTACTCCCTGGAGTTGTATGTTTTTGGGGTGGCTGTATGAGGAAGTTGATCTACAGCAGTGATACTAGAAAGGATCAGTAAGGTGAAAAAAAAAGGAAGTTTACTTATCTTTGGGCTGGATGTGAAGAATCTCACCCATGTGATATAATGGTTGTAGTGGAGTCCAGATGTATGGCCTGTGTTCCCTTTGTTCCTTAGAGTTTTGCTTGAGTTTCCTTTGGATTCTATTGAATTCTGAGTAGCAGCGTGTCTTCCGTGGACCACGAGCGTAGGTCCCCGGTGGGCCAGAGAGGCAGAGGGTCTGATGTTGATGGCAGAATTCTTCACCTGCGACCTGGGGGGGGGGGCAGAGGTGCACGGGGGCGGGAGGGTGCGAGGGGCTGGGGTCCGTTGCGAGGCCCCGGGGGCTAAGCCAGCGCCCGCGAGGGTCCTGCTGGCCAGGCGGCTCCCAGGTGGGGGTGCGGGGCGGGGCTCTCTCGCTTGCTCACTCACTGGGAGGGTGGCAGGGTTCGGCGTGGAGGGGGGCCGGCGGCTGCGCGGGTGCTGCTCAAGGCTATGAATTTGTATCTGTAACTTCAGACACTTTAAGGAAAAGTCAAGTCCAACAATGGTCATTAAAAAAAGTCTAATTCGGGACTGGTGAATTGGGTCAGAAGGTAAAGGCACTTGTTACCAAGACTAATGACTTGAATTTGATTCCTGAAACCCACAAGTGGAAAGAGAACCAACTCCCTCAAGTTGTCCTTTGACCTCCAGATACATTAAATAAATAATGTCAAAAACTCTAATTCATAGAATCTAAATAAGCCTTTCTGGAAATTCATACAGCTAGCATTATGGATGCTATTGGAAATTTAATTTAAAAAGAAATTTGAATAAATAATAATTTTGTTAGAAATAAAATTTTAGTAAAACACAAGTATGTTTATTTTAAATTAAGCGAAAGTTACAGAGCTAAAATATACTTAGAATTACAATGCATTTTATTTTCTTTTTCCTGATCAATATATGAATTTAAAATGCCCCAGCTTTGGGAGGATTTTGAAAGTCATCCCAGTGACCTAAAACTTTTTTTTTTTTTATTTTTTTTTATTATTTATTCAATTGTGCGTGTATGCGCGTGTGTATGTATATGTGTGTGTAGAACCACCATGGACACTTCCACCTCCTCCTTGTTTACTCTGCCCCGGGATTCACAGGCTCCGCCCTACCAGGACCAGAAACGCAGGCTGCCCCACCCCCTGCTTCCACCCGGCATCTATACATGGGGTCTAGGATCCAGAAGCTTAACCCCTGAGCCCTCTCCAGCCCCAAAACTTTTTTGTATTAAGACAGTTCTTACTTCTGATTGCATTTTGCTTAAAATAAGTCAGGACTTTTTAACAAGTGTTTAGCAAATGGAGCCCAAAAGCGTGAGATCTAGCAAATTATGATTGCAAAAGGAAGGCTCAGAAAAGCTTGACACCTAAATTTACATGTGTTAAACAAAAGAAGAATTAAAATAATTACTTGAGTAATACACAGTATTTCATTGTGGAGTTTTAAATCTTGCTTTGTAATATTTCACTTTGTATAAAGACTCCTAATATAGCTACTGTTTGTAGCTGGATAAATTCATGTGCCATGGAAGGATGGGGAAATGGAGAAGGCTTATGATTTTTAATATCCAAATTTGACAAGATACTTGAATAGATTAGAAATAGTGGTGACTTTTTTACATAAATTTGTTTTTTTAAATATATCCAAGAAAGACATTACATGCTGTGGCAAAAGAGACAGTATGTATGAAAACATTTTACTTAGAATGCAATTTCAAATGCAAAATTCTATTTAATCTAGGCTTATTAGGCATTACAAAATGATATTTTCTCAATGAAATAGAGTCTAAGAAAGAGTCAAAGATTTAAAAATTTGATTTTGGTGACATAAGATTTCATACCATTTTACGAAAATGACTAATAATTTTTAAGAAAAATAAAATCTACAGTTCTAAAAACAACTGAGAAGTGAATACAAATTTGTACCAAGAACATTCCACTCATGTAGTTTAAAATTTAAAAGTTCCAGAGAATTCCTATAAAATATTTCTCCTTTAATATGAAATTTTTTAGTTTTGATTTTATTTACTGTGGTAAAGCACATGTAGCACTGTAACATTAAAAGTTGCCAGTGTAAACATTTTTGTGTGTGCATACCTGTGCATGATGTATAAATATATACGTAGGCACAGGCATATATGTGCATGGTATGAGTGTAGAGGTCAGAGGAAAGCCTCGGGTGCCAATCTTCACTTTCCTTTTTGTTTGAAGCAGGGCTTCTTTGTTGTTCACCACTGAGCATGCCAGGCTAGCTGACTCATGAGCTTCTGGGAGGGGGGTCTCTTGTCTCTGCCTTCAGTCTTTATGATACTCAAATCCTTATGCTCGCATAACAAGCACTTTACCTACTGAACTATCTCCCAGTCCCAATTTGACTATATTTAAGTACACAAATCAAAGGCAATTTTTATATTCACATTATTGTGTAGATATCATCAAGATCTGTGTCCAAAATAGTTTCATTACCCCACACAGAAATTTTGTACCCACTAGATAACAGCCCTGCTTTTCTCTTGCCCCAGTGCATGAATAGAGGTATCTTTTGTTTCTGTACACCTGCCTATTCCTGGTATTTCATATAAGTGGACTCATACAATATTGTCCACTCATGTCTGGCTACTTCCACTTATCATAAGGTTCATCCATGTTGTAGCATTGTCAAGATTTATTTTTATTTTATTTTTATGAGGAGTACTCACCTAAGACTCAGCTTCTAGGTACTTGAATTTTTCTCATCTTTTGACATTTGCAGTAACATTGTAATGAATGCTTGGTATGATCCAGGTCTCACATTCCCAGTACAGTTTCCTTGTGCCTATTTTCACATCGTTTTGTGTATGTACTGGAGTAAAATTGCTGACCATATGAGGAGTCTATGTTGAACTCTGTAAATAATCAGCAAATCATTTCTCATGTTGGCAGCTGTCTTACTTTCCCATCAGTAATAAACAATGGTTTTAATTCTCCAAACCCTAGCTAACACTTGTTTTCTATTTTTTAGATTAAAATTTGTATTGTAATCTTAATAGTTATAAAATTAAATCTCATGGTTTTAAGAAAGTTTACTTTTTAAAAGCAATATTGTAGTATAGTACCCTTTATCAGTTCATCAGCATTGTAAAAATGTAATTAAATCAACTTATTAGAAAAAGATGTCATATATTAATTAAAAATAAATATCAGAGGGCAAAGATCATAGCAATTATTTTTCCCCAGGCATTAACAGGTAAGGTGTTGAGTCAGGGTGGTGTGATGAAAAGGAAATGAAGAGATTTATAAAGTAAATGATGGAAGCAATTTAACAGATGTAATAAATAACCTGATGGGTATGGGGGACAGGAAGGGGAGAAATAAGCATGATCCTGAGTGACAGGTGGATCAGCCGCAGACCCCAGGAGCCGGCAGTTATTGGGGGTGAAGGCAGATAAAACTGGGCAGGTTGTATTCAGATGGACTGTGGTATATCCCACAATCATTTGGAGGTACAGGCCTGGAGCTCAGGATGGTACCTGGACACAGAAAGCTTGGATTTAACAATTTTTCTCCCTATTCTTGTTTCAGGCATTTAACAAGCCTTCATTGAGGCTTTCGTGGATTTACTAGAAGATAGTGTTTATTCTTAAAGAACTTATGATCAAGTAGTGGCAAAATAACTTTAAAAATACATAAATACATAGATGTGAGTGAGGCACCGAAGGAGAGCCGAGAATGCACGAGAGATACCTCCACTTGGAAGGACTTCTGTGCTTGGTTGATTGAATGACCTAATCAGGGTGTGCCATGATTCATGTGAAATGAACATTTAAATTCCTTGTGCACAAAGCACACAAAAAGTTAGTCACTAATAATTCATATAAAAACTTTCTTCTATGTCTCTTGACAATGTTTTCTTTTTACTATTTCAAGTTAAAAATACAAACATTTTAAAGTGTTGGCTTGAATTTATTGTTCACGTATTATATTGTACAGTAGTAGTCCAAAATGCAAAGATCAGAGATCTAACTTACAGATGGCCCATCCCACTTTAGCCAGTATCTAACAATGGCCCAAAGACACACGTACAACACAGAGAAGTCAGGAGAAGGAGACCGCCCCCTCCATACATACCTGACGTGCTGACATTGACTCTGGCAGTTTTCCTGCGAAGTACTGAAGGACGAGGCAGACCTTCACAGGAACCTGGACGCGGTGGGCTGCTATGCAGGAATGCTTCTACTTAGCACTGAGCCGTGCCTAGGCCAGGGCGGGGTCTGGATCTTAGGAAGGAAATCATTCCTATGGGCCTACGCCCCCAAATCAATACTTAGGGGAACTGTGAGAATCATTAAGCCTATGTCATGGGGTGGGGTGGGCAGGGGAATGAGACACTTTCTGTTGAGATGCAGATCAAACCAGCTGGTCACACAATAAACCAGTGTGGCCACCCCTAAGTGTGGCTCACCTTACCGAATCTTTTCCCCAGATGTCACTGGCGCACTTGCTTGACTTCTACCCATGCCAGTTCCCTCCAGGTCACAGAGAGCAGTTGTGGACATAGAAGCAGGGGCCAGGAAGAGCCTATGGGATAGAAGACCAGAGAAGGAGAGAGAGACAGAGAAGACTTCAGTTATGAACAAACCCACAGCAAAGTTATAGAGAATTTCCAGAGAGTGGCAACAACATTAAACTTGTCTGTGTTAGGCCTCATGTAGGTGGGCTGCTTGTGTACCCACAAAGCCAACCCTGCCTATCACCAGTATTAAGAATGAACCAAGTAATTGGTTTATGCCCCTTACTATGAAGGATGACACATTACAAAAGTGGTTCTTATTTTAGAAAGATATGTCTTCTTTGGTGATAAGGAAGGATCCCTTTGCCCTTCCTGTCTTGTATCCTCCCCTCCAGAGATCGGTCAAAAACAAATAAAACTCAGAGTCTAGACTTAACACCTGTGCTTCTTATCATAACTTTCCACCTCAGGAAAATAAAAAATGATGAGGACAGAACGCGAGAGGTCAATGTGAACACACACAGGTTCTAGAGCCCCTCCTGCACTCTGGCTCTTCCGGAACTTTAGACAGTGTCTAGGGACGAAGGCCAGGCTGCCCCTGAACTCTTGACAATTCTCCCGCATGCCTAGCTTCTTGGAATATTCTGTGGTTTTCCTTCCTGACATGTCAACAGGACATGCCCGAAATGACCGTGACTTTCATTTGAATGTGGGCACATCTTCAAGCAGAGGGCAATCATATTTCTTATTCCTTGAAGTGAATATGGATATTTGGACACTCTGCACTCTTCCAGAAGAGCACGAGGTGGGGGGCTGAAATCTGTGTGTGTTCACATCCACCTCTCACTCTGTCCTTATCACTTTTTATTTTCCGGATGTGGAAAGTTATGATGAGAAACACAAGATGAGTGTGTTAAGTCTAGACTCTGAGTTTTATTTGGTTTTGACCGATCTCTGGTGGGAAGGATGCAAGGCAGTAAGTTTGGTGAAGGGATCCTTGCTTATCACCAAAGAAGACATCTTTCTAAAATAAGAACCACTTTTTTAATATGTCATCCTTCTGTCTATAATGTCATTCAATCTTGGATTCATCTACAATAAAGCCTTCTTTACTATTCTTCTCAGGCAGATTGTTAGGACTAAGAAAGGCTTGTTCAAATTCTGGCAGGGTAGAGCCCCTTCGAACCCGGGTCGGCTCATAACTGAGTCACTGGTCACCTTGGGATGGAAATTCTTATTCCCTGAAGAGGGTTACAGTTTCTCCCCCTGCCCCCTGTGGCTTCAAGCAGACCATGGGAGACAAATTCAACAGGGCACTGAATAGTGTCCAAAGATGTGACTAATATCAACTTGGCCAAGTCAGACATAAAAATATTTTCTAACAGTAGAGAAAGAGGGAATTATTTGCTAGGAGGAGCGAGCTCTGGGGAGAGAGGAGGGAGGAAGAGAGGAGAGAAAGAAGGGAAAGAGAAGATAAAGGGAGAAGAGGAAAAGAAAAAGAGAGAAATAAGGAAGGAAAGAAAGGGAGAGGGAAGGGAAGGAGGGAATGAGAGAGAGAGGGGAGGAAAGAGGAAGAAAATAGAAGAAAGGCAGGGAGAGAAGAGGGAGGGAGAGGGAAAAGAGGAAGAACAAGGAGGAGAGAGAAATAGGGAAGGAAGGAGAAAGAGAGAGAGAGAAGGAGGGAGATGGGGGAAGGGCTTTCATTTAAAATCTTAGTTGAGAAGATGTTAAAATCTTAGTTGAGAAAGGACTGGATCCTAGCATCCTCACTGGTGCACTGAGCCCAAATGTGTGAAAGAACAGAGATGAAGGATTCTTCGGGATGTCCTAGTTTTTCTCCCCTTAGTTTTTGGACTTAGGGACTGCACACATTGGATTGTGAGGGGCAGTTCTTTGGTTCCAGAATGAAGCTCTTGAAGTTCTGGGACGGATGGAACTTTGCCACTTCGAATGCAGCCCCCGGAGAACCCTGGTGTCATGGTTGAGCGGTTGAGAAGCGTACTCAGAGGAAAAACATTTCTCATCTCTCTCTCTTCTTTCTCGCCCACGCCCCTTCAGGCCTGATCTGAGCACTGAGCCCATTTCCAGGATCAGCAGAGCTCTCTTGAGTCATTCTTTCTGTTCTAGGTGGTTCACCAAAAAATGACGCAGAAAAAAAAAAAAAAAAAAAAAACCGTGCAGCCCTCTTCTGCGGAAGAGCCCGTGTTAGATTCTGTGAGCCGAGTCGGTCTTTCTGTCCTTCCATGGGAGAGTCATTTTGTGAGGCCCTGGGGTTTCCCCCTCTTCTCACGGTCCAGTTATGAATGGTTGCTGCCAGCGCCAGTGATTTCTCACTCTTTGATGAACTGAGCCATGTTCATGCATCAGTTGTCGCTGTGTGCTCAGAACCAGACAAACGCCCACTTCCACCTCAGAGCGTTTGCTGATGTCATTCATAGTGTCACCAACGTTTCCGTTGATGCTTTTCAGAATCAGAGAAGAACATGGTGCAGTCAGGGACCTTATTACACACGTGTCCCCTAATCGGTGCCATTAAGGCCAAGTTCGTTTTTTCTGTCCCTCCCACCAGTGCTTTGTTGCTGACCCAGAACTTCTTTCTAGGAGACAGAAAAATAATGGGGGATGAATCTTAGCTAATCCTTTCATGTGGATATGACCCACTGGCCTCTGCTGATTAGCCTAGAGAGGTGACTATCCAAGTAGCCACCTTGCAGTGCTATAAATTGGATAGTCAGTGGTAAAGCATATGCTTAATATGTGGGAGTCTAGGCTCAGTCCTTACCGGTAAGAAAGAAATGGTCATTAGCCAAGTAGAGTCTGACAGGTCAGCTAAAGGCCTCATTGCCTTTCAGAGGGTGGGGAGAGGTAAGGGGAAACACCTTACATTTTCCTTACTTTTTGCCAAGCTTTGAAGTCACTTATGAGCACTTTGATCTGCAGAAAACTATTTAATTCTATGTTTCAGTTTTTTTCAACTATAAATTGGAGATAATAATAGTACTTCATCCAAATGTCAGGGAGGATTGAGAAGGTTAATACACAGAAAGCACACAGATCGGATTTTGTCCCAGAGTAAAAGCTCTGTTAGTAATTAGTAATATCACTAAGCCTCTAGGTTGAGAAATTCCTGAACCGCAAATCTACAAGTAATATCACCGCCCATTTGGGAAAGTTCTTTTTCCAAAGGAAGGTCTTTGGAAAGTTCTGTGCCTTCAAAGTGCAGGGGATAAGTGACGGTCAGTTTGAAACAGGACATGTAATCAACCTCCGTGCCAAGGTTCAGGGAACCTCGTGAGAGACAAGGCGGTAAGGATGGAAGAGCCTGAGATTGGGGAGGGCAGACAGACCCTGTGATGACCCAGCTGCTGCCCCCAAGAACTCACTGCAGCAGTGCTGCATCTGCAAGACTTGCACAACAGTTGGCTGACTAGCATTTCACCATGGAAGGTGGAAGATCTCAATAAACCGTTACACATGCCTGAGACATTATTTAAGGGGAGATTCTCTACTCAATATTTTACCCCCTGAGGAGTCATCCGTGTCCCCACAAGTACTCAGGCACTTGCCAGTACAGATGTCACAGATGAAACCCAGTGGGATCATATGTGCAAAAAGATGTGAAAGTCAAAGAATCAAAAAGATGTGGAAGTGGGGGAAACCGCCTGGAAAGGAGAAAGCATGAAGTTTTGGAGGGCATGAAGTTTTGGGGTGAAAACATATAAATTCATTGTATTTTTGTTTGAAACGGTCAATAAATAAAATAAAAGTTCGGTGCCTTGTCCTGAAACTATCAACACCGTTCACCAACTCTGTCACCATTTGAAAGCTCCTGAGTGCTGCCCAATGTGATAGTTTGCCCCAAAACCACCTCTCCAGCCTTCCATTCATTCTCTTACCAAATCAACATACACCCTTGTTACTTCTCTCTTGAAACATTCACTCATTCTTCTGTATCTTTATTATTCTCTTAATGGTACCTCACCTCCCTGTCAGCTTCTTTCTAGCTTTATCTGTATTTCCTTTCTAAGGGTCTCCTCCAATGCAGTTGCATTTGTTTTATTTCGTTGACTACTTGTGTAAGTTCTAGACATGTATCTAAATTCTTGTTGATATTGTCTTGCAGATGTCTACTATTCATATATAACTGCTTGAAACCATCTTCTTCATTTCATCACCCTGCAAAACCTGTCCCTTTCAACCTCTTGTCTCATAATAAATATCGCTACATTTGCCCAATACTTGTAACCTCATTGTTCTTGGAAATTCTCATTTTTTAACATGGTAGCTCAATCCAGAAAATTCTTTCAAGTGTTCCTTCAAAACAGACTTTGAATACTACTAATTCTTACAATTTTAATCATTGCCATTTTGGTAAAAAGCTCTCACCTTTTCCTGAATTATGACATTTTACATTATATTCTTAACATGTCTGAATGCTTTTGCACTTGAACACGTGTAATTATTTCTCCACAAAGCTGCCAAAGCAGCTTTTTTAAAGCATAAGTCACGTCTTGTTATTTCCCTGCTCAAATCTCTTTGATGACCTCTCCTCTAATTTGGAGGGATAAAAAAAAATCAAGGCCAAGTGGCTCTCAAAGCCGCCTGTGATCTGAGTCCTTGATATGTCTTTGACCTGATGATGATTATGGTGTGTGTGTGTGTGTGTGTGTGCATGTGTGTAAAACTTGGTAGCAGTATAAGATTTAAAAATAAGAGACCCAGTGTTTAGCATTAGGGAAATAAAAATTAAAACCTTTTTGATACTCCATCTTGTCCCAGTCAGAATGGCTATGATAAAGAAAACAAATGACAGTAAAAGTTGATGAGGAATGAGGTGAAGAGAAGCCCTTGTCCACAGCTTGTGACAATGAAAACTTAGGCAGCCGCTATGGAAATCAACATGGAGATTCTCTGAAAAGCTGAAAATAGAAGTCATGTGCCCCAGGTATATAAATCCTGGGTAGATACAAACATACCTTGTTACATCCTCCAAATAGGTTAGAACTTTGCCAATAAGATCTTCTCTGTGTCTGTGTTCACAAGGAGGAATTGCAGTCTGAAGATGCTATGATTTCAGAACAAGACCGAGCCTTGTCTGGGAGGTGGTGTGTGGAGGATGAGTTGAAATATCATGAAGTCTCTTGCCTTTTAGATGTAATTTTTCTTGGCAGTGCATCTGTTTCATTGTTGTGAGCCTTTTGCTATTTTTCTAGAACATCAATAAGGTTATTTTAAGCAGTTTATTGTTGCTATTGTTTGGAATACTTCCATGGGGGAAGTGAGGGCTTGGAACTTTCAAATCTGCCACTTTGTTGACATCACTGATTAACATAGGCTTTATGACTTTCAGGGAAACAGTTTGAAGGTGTTACTGGAAATTGATTTTTTTGAAAACTCTCTCCACTGAAATTAGTTTTAGGCATTGCTTTAAATTTCTGTTTTGAAACCATGAAAGTACTAGAAACTCCCACTAGAAAGTAAAGAGGATTTAAAGAATTGTACTTGGAATTGGGGAAAAAAATCTTCCTAATGTCTCTTTTGAGGGAATCATTGAGGGTATTACTCAGAAGATTGATGTAATGGTGATGAGGTTTCAGGGGAGAAGTTTTTCTCTTTTCCTGATGGAATTTAGAATACATGCATATACTCTGAAACATAGGCAGGATATTTCTCAAGTCCATTTGCCTCCTGAGAAAATAAATCTTAATCAACAGGACTTTAGCCCACATTCTTCTCTCCATTTGACCAATACTATAGCTCTGGTCCTCTCTGGATAGGTAAGGTCACTGAAAACGGGACTTCGGTCTTATTTGTTAACATAGTCATCACAGTAGGCTGTTACCTGGAGCCTAGTGGACATTCAGTAGCTGTTTGCAGAATGAATGAATGGAGAGCTTGTTTCCTGTAACTTGAGATGAACAATGAGTGTGCCATGTTGCTAAAACTCTTAAGATAGCATGATAACAAAACGTAACATACATGCACCAAAAATAGTAATCATGAGGTAGGCCTGAGTGTTTGCTCCAAGCAAACATGCCTGTGCCACAACGTCCAGAAAGAAGCAATATTACCTTTGGAAACAGAGCTTTTCCGTGCCTCTGGTCACCCTGCACCACCATTCCTTTTATAGAGGAAGGTGATGACTATCATGACTGTCTAAATCTGTGGATTTGTTTTCCTGTTTCAAACTTCATATAGGTTAAAAATAACATTGTTAGGCTGGAGAGATGGGACAGCATATAAAAGCGCCTGCACAGAAAGCTGGCAACTTGAGTTCAATCCCCAAAGGCCCATACGGTGGAAGGAGAGAACTGACTTCTGAAAGTGGTTCTCCGACCGCCACCCACCTGCTGAGGCACATATATGCCTGCTTGCTTGCTCTTTCTCCCTTCGCTGAAAAAAAAATTTTTTTTTTTTTGGAAAAAATACATCTTTTTTTAAACCCATCTTTGTTTTTATATGCTCAACATTTTGTAAAATACAGCCATGAGGGAAGTTGTGAAATTTTATTAAAAAGTATTTTTTCTTGAAATTAATCAATGCCAGGTGGAATACTACATTTATGGAAATATAATCACCTGTAAGTGCCATTTGTCACATGCATGGTGATAGGCATGATCCTGAGAACACGGGTGAAGGGTGTTACTTCAACCACTTGGCAGTTTCCTGAGGAATGGGCATCATTATTCTCCTTTTATTTCTAAATGAAAGAAGACAAGGTATCTAGCTGGTATGCAAATGACAAACGTGTGAGAAACTCAGTCCTTCCTTGCAGCTGGGTCCCTCGGTGAGCCATACCCAACTCTGTCCCTGACCACTCTAATTTGTCTGCCCCTCATGGGATCTCTTTGTTTAAAATGAGAGAAACGTACATTGAGTACATTGAGAGAAAGGGGAGGGGGAGGGGCTCAGATGTAGATGTCTGTCTTGAGTCCCTGTGCCTTACATTTCCCAGCACCTCTCTGCTGGCTTGAACTCCTCTGGGTTCATTGCCTAAGGTTGACTCAGGACTTCAGAGGTGAGGAAGCAGGGGAGCAAAGGGCCTAGTCGGTCCTCTGAACAAGGTTTGACCTCAGGGTAAAATCAAGAACCATCTCCAGCTATGTCTTGGTTTTCTCTGAGCACTCACAGTCA
Source organism: Typhlomys cinereus (assembly GCA_023101885.1). NCBI lineage: Eukaryota > Metazoa > Chordata > Mammalia > Rodentia > Platacanthomyidae > Typhlomys > Typhlomys cinereus. The sequence continues at coordinate 737,359 of JALPQD010000010.1, forward strand.
GAGGGCACTGGGCCCTAGCAGTCAGCATCTCCCCAGTCGTTTTCAATTTCTTCATAAGAGGTGGCGACCTTGACCTGAATTAGCCCCAGTAGAGAGCAGATTCATCTGTCAGATTGTGAGTTCAGTCTGAGAAACTTTTCTCTAGAGCCAAAATTCCCAGCCTGGGACTTACTGTTGAGTTCCTATTTGTTTTTAGTACACCACTCAGAAAGATGAAAATTTATTATTTAATAACTTTTCTTTGGGCAACCTTTGGCATTCTCTGCTACCTTACATACTAGAGACTTCGTATCTAGCTTTAACAGCATATTAGTGAACGAGAATGGAGGCAGACATTTGACGATAGGAAAAGTTTATGTTGTACTTCCAACCTCTGTTGATTAGATTTTTCTCCTTACAAGTCTCCTTACAAGTTTTTCCATTTCTCATTAGCTGCTTCTCTTCTCTAAGAATGACTTTGAGGTGGTTAAGAACAACTTCAGTCTCTGGCAGGTTGTATGGAAGAAGCTGGCTTCTTTGGCTCAAGGCTTTTTGCTAAGTACATTCTTGTGTCTTGCTGGTATAATTGCCACAGGCAGCCTTTAGAGGTGACACATTGCTTAGTAGATATGAAGAAACTGTGTCAAAAAGGTACATGTAGCCAGGTCTGGGTGGTACAGGAAATCACAACTACTCAGGACCTGAGTTTACCTAAAGCTACAAGGTAAGTTCAATGCTAGCCTGAGTAACTTAGTTAGAACATATCTTCAAACAAACAAACAAACAAAAAACAACCAAAGGGCTGAAGCTATGTCCCAATGGTAGAACTCTGGCCTGCATGCATAAGGTCCTGGATTCAATTCCCAACACTGCAAATGTAAGTAATTTACCTAGAGACAGACCGGGAGCTTACTTGTTATTTAAAGTCAAATTTTACTCTACCTCTTGGCTTCTAAGGCCTTAGAACAAAGGGAGTCCCATTCCTGAGTTTGAATGGGAGAAATCCCCCCTGAAATGGAGTGTGGGGGTCTTTGAGTAGTGTTTCTCCATCTAGCGCGCCAAGCTCTGCACTTCTGTCCTCAGCCCATCTCAGATCACACCTTCTCAGGCAGTCATTAGGCCGTTAGTGTTCCCCTGGGTAACCACCAGGTCTGGCTGGTCTCCCATCTGGCATCAGCTATAGATTCTTCACACCACAGGTGACCCTCTCCTGTTAGGGACCTCTGAAGAACACAGTTCTCCTGCATGCTTTTACCTTGGCTAATAGATATCCCAGATACTACACTTTTGATGTGCTAAGAAGAACATCTCTCTGGGCTGGTTTGTTGATTCTGATGGTTCTTCATTGTTTGGCTTCCATCACCCTCAGTCTGAGGACTTACTCGTGCATTCATTTCTTAGGCATTACTGAAAAAGACTTTTGTACTTTCAGTAATTGAAGTATCATCTTTCCAGGCTGTCTCCAGATCCTGCTAATGTCTTTTTCAAATCTTTTTTTTTTTAAACAATGTTTGTATTTTGTTGGGACAGAAAGAGAGAGAGGGAAAGAAGAAGAAGGAGGAAGCGAAGGAAAAAGATAAGAAGGAGGAGGAAGCATGCATGTCATAATACATGTATGGACAAACTTTACGGAGCTGTTTCTCTTCTTCTACCATGTGTGTTTCCAGGGAACAAAGTCAGGTCACCCACCAGGTGAGTCGATGCATTTTGCCTTTACCCACTGAGCCATCTCACCAGCCCGCCATCTCTGAACGGCACCAACGAGCTCTAAGATTGAGATTTGTTCTGTTAATAAACTTTCAGAACAAGGTTTTGTGTTTTTTTTTTCCCCCAAGAAACTGCTGTTCAACATCACACGAATGCCTGTTAGCTGCCCGGCGCTGGATGTGGTGGTAGCAGCTTGAGTTAAAGAATAAACCAGGACCCCTGTGCCCCGTTGCTGCCTTCAAAGAGCTAAACTTGATGCTGAGTGGTCTAGCAGGGCTGGAGGAATTGCTGCAGGGAAGGAACTAAAAAGAATTCCATATAATAGTAGACATTTGAGATTAGGGACAGGGACAGAGGGTGGATGAGTAGAAAATGATGTGACCAGAGGCAGAAGCGGGGCTCACAAGGAAGGACTCTCTATACCTTGGCCAGGTGGTTGAACTTGACTCTGAGGACAGTGAGAAGACCCTGAAGGGCTTTCTCAGGGGTAGGAGCCCCTCTGAGAGGTCTATTCTCCTGACTGTGTGCTGGTCCCTAAGGGCAGAGGACAGATGGAATCTTGCAGTTCCTGCCTCTAACCTGCTTTGGTCAATGACAAGGGGGGGAGGCAATAGCAGAATTCTCTCTGAACAGTCCGATTACCTGAAATGCAGCAGAAAGAGGCTCGGATGGGACCAAGCAACATTTTACTTCAGGGCTTACTCTGTCCCAGCACTGTGTAACGTAGTTTCTTAAAAACAAAAGCAAAATTTGTATTAGTGCATATTAATTCTACATATTGAGGGGGTTCAGTGAGACATTTCCAAACATGCAGATGGTGTGCACCATCCTTTAAAGAGCCCACACACTATTCTCAGTCTCTAGTGGTGCCTAGTATTTCAGGTCAAAAAGAATTTTGTTTCATATACAAGGCTGCCTTTGTGTCTGGCTTATTTCACATACTGTGTCCTTTTGTTGCAAAGGATAAGATTTTGCCTTTCTAAATGGTCGAATAATAAATACTCCACTATAAACATATGAGTGTGTGTGTGTGTGTGTGTGTGTGTGTGTGTGTGTGTGTGTTGATTTATTTGCTGATGGAACCTAAGTACGTTCCTTATCTTAAGGATTGTGGAGAGGGCTATATTTGCATGTGTCCATGTGGGTGTCCCTGTGGTATGCTGGCTTCATTCCCTTTGGAGATATACCCAGGCATGGATCATACAATAGTCATTTTTTTCTTTTTGAGGACTTCCCTTCTGTTCTCCATAATGGCTGCGCTAATTTATATTCCTGTTGAATATATAATTTACTGTACATATCCCTCTTTCTCCACATCTTTACTAGTGTTAGTTATGTTGCCTGACATTTTCCTGGAGAGAAGTGAAGAAACATCTATTCACTCCAGAGACAACACTATAGTCCAAAGAAAGGGTTCTATTCCAGTCCACTTGGGGGACAAACAAGATTATAGGGTCACTTCTTGAAAAATGAGTGATTCAAAGGTGGCTATACCATCAGGACATTCCTCCTCTAGCCGGTCTGCTTCACACGGACCACTGAAGAGTTCAATGCTCAGTCAGCTTTCGACCTCTCATGTACTCTAGCAGCTCCAGTCCCCCCAACACCACCACAGGTGGAGAAGGAATAGTGACTAGAATCTCAGGTGAGCATCTGATAACCCTCCTCCCTGCTTCCTGGATGAGGAGTTAGCAGCTTCATTACCATTACCACAGACTCCTACTGCTGTGTGGTTCTGCTTGCTTCATTGCCATGGCTACAGACCTGTCTTCTCTAGGTCACTATGGCAACTCAGCTTCATGATAGCCATGGTCAGAGGCAGAAGAAATAGCTACATACGGTAGTAATTATGTTTCAATAGCCACTCTAATTGTGGTGAGGAGCTAGCTCGATTTGCATTTCCATCATACTGAAAAATTTTCATACTTTTATTGGCCTCTTGTATTTCTCTGAGAAATGGCTATTCTGATTATTTGTCTATTTTGATTCAATTACTTATTTTTATTATTAAGATTGAGTCTTGAAGTTAACCTTCTGTAAGATAAAAAGCTGGAAAACATTCCCTTCCTTTCTGTACATTATCTTTGCTCTGCCAATTATTTCTGTGGCTTTAAAAGAAACATTAACTTGATGTAATCCTATTTGTCAACATTCTGATTTTGTTTCCCATGCTTTGGGGAACCTATTGTTGGTAAAAATCTTTTTTTTTAATTATTATTTATTCAACTGTGCGCATGTGCGTGTGTATGTGCCCGTGTGTGTGTGTGTGCCCGTGTGTGTGTGTGTCTGTGTGTGTGTAGAACCACGAACTTATTCGCGAACCACCATGGACGCCTCCACCTCCTTCTGCCCCGGGATTCACAGGCTCTGCCCTACCAGGACCAGAAGCGTAGACTGCCCCGGCTTCCGCCTGGTGTCTATACGTGGGATCTGGGATCCGAACTCAGGACCTTCCGCCTGCAAGGCGGAGGCTTAACCCCTGAGCCATCTCTCCAGCCCTGTTGGTAAAAAATCTTACTCTGGCTTCCCCTCTGCTGCTCATAATCTCTGTCAAATGAACTCAGATGAGGCACACAGGGCACAATATAGGAGAGTTTACTACAGTATAATACAAATCATTTCTACCCATGCAAATGGACAGTGGTCAGTTTCACATATTTAGGAGGCTTATACTATGTTCTTAAAATTTCTTCAACTGGTTTTTTCCCTGAAGGGTGTTTTCCTGTCCAGACAAGTTACTTGTCCATTTGGAGTAACTTTTTTTTTTCCCATAAAATACTTTCTGAATGAGTGGCAGGTTGAATAGCACTTAGTTATTATCAAATACTATTAGTAGAATATATACTAGAAGTCTGTTATATTCATTATTTCATTTGAATGTTACAATAGCCTTTTAAGAGAAGTTAGTATTATCTTCTTTAAAAAATTAATTAAATTTGTCCTTTGATAGCTTCATACATGTATAAAATAAACTCTGGTCATTTTCCCTGCCAGTTTTTCCCTACCAATCTCCTCCCCAGCAGCCATTTTTTTTTTTTTTTTTAGGTTTGTTTTGTGACCCACTGAGTTTCACTGGAGTCCTCTGTGTGGTCATGGGTTTGGAACTACCCACTGTAACCTGGATGGTTCACCAGTGAGTACACAACTTCAGATAATGATCTCCCTCCCCTTCCAAATCTGTCAACAGCCAATATTTCATCAGACAGAGGAAGTAAGGCCCCCTGAACTCCTTTCCCAGTGATTACTATCTGTTGACAGGGCCAGTGTGCAAAGCCCTGGGCTGATAACCACAGCTGCTCTGAGTTCATGATTACAATGGCTGTGTCTTGTGGGCCAGAGAAAGGGAGAGAACAATAATTTCTTTACCATCTCTGGCTCGATGGTAATCTTGCGATTCACTCTAGGTCAGAGATGTGACTTAGAACCCTGCGTTAATTATTTTTCTTATTGCTGCAACAAAAATATCTGACAAAAACAACCAAAGGGAGAGTTTATTCGGGCTCACAGTTTGCAATCATAGTCCATCATAGTGGAGAAGACACAGCACAAGGTCCATGACATGGCCTGGCACATCACACCTGGGATCAGAGAGCAGAACAAAACTCGCTTTCTACTTTTCATTCACTTTGAAAACATGACCAGAGGTTTACTTTCATGGTGATTCTAGATGCCACGGGTAACAATCAAGATAGCTATCATGGGCTGGGAAGATAGCTCAGGGTGAAGACTCAGCCTCACAAGCAGAAGGTCCTGAGTTTGGTTCCCAGATTCCATGTAAAAATACCAGGCAGAAATGGCGGCAGCCTGCACTTCTAGCCGTAGAAGGCAGAGTCTGAGAAATATCCGAGCAAAGCAAGAATGAGGTAGAAGCAATCCAGGATGATTCTCAAAGTCACTCTTGGGCCTCCACAGGCACTCACTATAGTCTCTGACACACACACACACACACACACACACACACACACTAAAATAAATAAGTAGATAAATAAATAAATAAATAGAAAGTTAACAAAAGAAGAAAAATGTATACAAGTGATCTGAAATAGGCAACTGCTTTTAATAAAAACAGACATCACAATCCCATTCTTTAGGGCGATCTAGCCCCTCATGGCCCTTTAGTGCCATGAGTCCGTTTCCAGCTGCCTACTTCTCTTGGAGGCAATCTAGCCCCTCATGGCACTCCAGTGCCATGAGTCTGTTTCTTGTTCCTTGCTCCTCATGAATTCCATGCCTAGGCACTGTGAGTTCTCATGGGCTCCCTAGCCCCTCATGGCCCTCTAGTGCCATGAGCTCTGTTTTATTTCTGCTTCTCATGGAGGCGCCTTAGCTCCTCGTGGCACTCCACATCTGGAGTCCGTGAGTTCCAACCTTTCTCTTTACTAATAAACTCTACCTTAATTCTCAAAAAAAAAAAAATCCCATTCTTTAGACCTGTGATTAAAATCCTGCAAGTTCAGTTCCTTATTTTTACCAATTGCTAAGATCTGACCTACTTACTTTCTAACATAATGTAGAAAATCACTGTCTATTCTAATGTCTTGAATGATTTCTTCTAGTATTTCCAAAGTTCTAGGTTTTAGCATCATCTCTGATTCATTCCAAATTGAGTCTTCCACACAGTTAAAGAGAGAAGAGGTGCATTTGAATTTTTATGCAGGTGGATATCTAGTATTTTCAGCTTCATTTGTTTAAAATCCTCTCCTTTCTCTAATGTGTGTTTTTGATATCTTTTTCAAGATTCAGTTGTCTATAGTTGTATGGATTTGTGACTTTTCTATTCTTTAATCAGTATTTACATTCATACTGCAATACCACATTGTCTTGGTTCCAATGACTCTTGAGTATGTCTTGAAACCAGGACTTATAATACCTCCAGCTTTGTTTTCAATGTTGAGCAACACAGGGTCTTTATTATGCTTCCATATAAATTCTAGCATTGTATTTTTACTAGCTATCCAAAGAAAGTCATTGGCATTTTGATGTGGATTTCCTTGAATCTCTAGGTTACTTTTGGATACTTATAACATTTTAATGGCATCAAGTCTTCTAATTCATGAACCTAAAAGGTATTTACATCATTTAGTGTCTTTCCTCTTGATAATGTATCTGGGGAGATTATCTCATTACGCATCGTTGGCTTTGATTCTCACTAGGCTTCACAGTATATTCTTATAGCTTGTAATTCATGACTGTAATGCATGGCTATTGAAGTCGCTATGTAGCGTAGGAGTAGAAGACAGCACTCTAGTACTTCAAGCAGTGCATATGGTACACTCTGTGGCTACTCCTACAATAGGAGTGTTGGCCTCTCAATGGTGGAGGTTTCCTCAGGATCTGCTGTGCTAAATCAGTCACTACCAAAGGGCCTGTGGTGCTGGGGCATGTAGCGCTTGTGATCTAGCCAGTCAGTGGTACATAGCCTGACACTGTAAGGGGAAAGGTCTGTCGCACACCACAGCACTCCGTCTATGGCACTATTTCTAGTTCTGAGAACAGCGCATACTCAGACCAGGGGTGGCAGGTGGGGACAAGAACCACAGCATTTCCTTCTGAACTGAGCTCCTAGTAACAGGACTGTGCCTAGACCATGCAAATCTGCTCTGCTGGCCTCCCTTGGATATGCATGGCTCTGGGACAGCCAGGGTTTTCTCTCCCTGACTCCTTTAGCTATATGTGCCCTTTTTCCTCTGGAAAAAGTAGTAGCTATATGTGGTATAGCTGGCTCTGGGCAAATGGCTCTTGACAGTCCCTTATCTATATACACCCAGTTGCTCATGCTCGCCCAGCACAGCACAATAGTCAAAAGCATGTTTTTCATGCATATGTTATCCTTAGAGGAACCCTTGGAAGGTGCTTGGCAGAAAGGGTGACAGTTGGCAGGAGCCTTGCTCACTGGTGTGCCTGGCATGATTCCATGTGTACCTACCTGGCAACACCTTGAGTCTCAAAGGGTAGATGCCCCAGTTTCCTGGTTTTCAAGGATATACCGGTACTTTGTTTCTTTCCTTGTTGCAACAGATATTCACTAGAGGGCAGGGCACCCAGTGGGCTTAAGTCACAGTAATTCTGCTGGGCCAAGTTATATTTGAATGACAGCTAACTACCCACGCTGGGCAAGTGAATACCCAAACCAAAGTTGTGAAGCATTTGTGTAATCCCACACATGGGAACATGCAAGGATATTTGACTCCTAGATTTCTTCAAAGTCAGAGAGTAACTCACTTCTCAAGATTGCTCCTGGATGCAGTACCTTGGGCATTCTGTGGCTGACAATGCGAGGTTGTTTTCCACATCCAATACATTGTGCTAACTTCAGGTTACTCATCTAGGCAGGCTTTAAGTCTGTGGGGATGGAGGATGGCTGTTGTTGGACTTTATCTCCTGCAAAGGGGAGAGTTTGTGTCCCTCAACTCTGGAACTGGGATGGAATGATATCATCCCAAGTCTTTGATCTCTCTTGCTGATATCTTGTGTTCTTCACTCACCTGAAAATGCAGTAGAGTTTTGGTTTTTCTTTGTGGAGAAACACATGTATGCTGGGATTCTCTGTTTCACCACTTTGGGTCTCCTATATGTTCATTTCATAGATTTTATAGATTTATTTACAATCTATAATAACTTTACATATGTCAGGCTTTAAATTTGCAAATAAAACTAAAGGAGGTTAGTTTACTTGGTCTAAATTGACTAAGTAATGCAACCCAGGAGGCTAACAAACAAAGTCATACTTAGTTTCCTGTAGAACACTGCTTCACTGGAGGACTTTATTATAAAGAGTGAAACCCGGTATAGCAGAGCACATGCACGTGGAATATCAGCACATGGAAGGTCAAGGCCATCTTGAGGTCAGCCTGGGATACATGATAACCCTGTTTAAAAAAATGCTCTTAATATTGTAGTAACTCTCAAATGCTGAATACATTTTAAAGATTTACCATGATCTCTCGATTGTGTAGAAATGGACTGCCTTGATATTCATATTATATATATATGATATGCCTCTTAACTACAAAATAGTATGAATATATTTGGAGATTGTGCCCATTTGCAATTTAAAGTTGATCATTTTATTATTTGAGCTATGAACTTCATTATACAAGGTGTTTATGGTAGTATGACTGTGCCATGCATAAGACCTACCAGCACTTCTGCTCAAGGGGAAAAAAATCACCTTGTTTAGCTACAGAATAACAATAAAATAGCCCTTATTTAATGGAGAAATGGATGTACCATTCCAGTGGTGTTTACCAAGTCCTTCTCCCCCCCTCACCCCAATGTGGACTGTAGTTGAATGGAAGTTCAGTTGAACTGGGAAAGCCAGAAACCTCCTAACTAGAATACAAACTCCAAGAGAATGGAATAGCCAAGTTCTATAGAGACACCTGGCACAGAGCAAGTACATAAAAATACTTGTGAAGCATGAATTTTTCTATGAAACCATAGCAGTGTGACAGATGATCTTCAAACTGGGTTTTTTTTGTGATTTGAAATAATTAATGTCATAGTTAGGCACAGGTCTGAACTTGACTGTTGAGGGTTTGAGTTCTGGGCACATTTGTAGAGAATGAGTGGTTGAGTTAGGTCTAGAGCAAACCTGCAGGAGATTGTCTAGCTGATGGGGAAGGCCCAGCCCATGGTGGGTGGGACTAGACCCTGGATAAATCACAGAGAGCTGGTTGAGAAAGTTGGCATTCTTCTGTTCACTTGGCCAGGCATGCTGGTCTGGCAAGTAAGGATTGTCCATCTCTCAGCTGTTATGTGGTAATGGTGTGGCCAGTTCCCTCCGCACTGGTGTTGATGCGTGCTCTCCCATCAAGCTGGACTGAGAACTATAACTGGACTATTGTAAGGAAATAAACCCCTTGTTCCCTTAAGTAGTTTGATGGTCATTTATCAGCAACCATACAGGCAAACTGCAATAGTTAATAACTACTTTCTCTCTTATTAATGACTTGAAATACAATAGTAATAAAACCACTGTTATAAGAAATCGCTTCAACTGAAATGACTGACATATACATGTAACCTGGTTTTTGAGATGGTCTTATTGTGTAGCCCAGGCTGGCCTCAAATTCAAGAGCCTGTCTCTGCCTCTTGAGTGCTGGGATTATAGACAAGCACCACACACACAGGCAATTAGAACAGTTGGTAATTCTTTTCTTGTTCTTCAGATATTCTGTGAGTAAACTTATTTACTGCTCACAGTCACCTTGAGGTAGGCATTCTAACCATACACCAGAAAAAAAAAGGATCAGCATCTAGCTCAATACCAAGAGTTACAGGCATATCCAAGCCTTGAACCTACACAGCAAGAGCTATAGTTTTTCTTCTGATTGTCATTGCATGTGTCACTCAAAAGAAATTCTCTTAAAGGTAAAGTTACATTCAGAGCAGACCAGTGTCTCTGCTCCTTTCAACACACTCTTCCTTTAAAATAGCTCTTCCTAATATGATTTTCAGACATGGCCATTGCAAACATTAATTTTAAAAATATTCTTATCCGTGGGTAATGTTGTAAGTAATGGAAAAAAGAATAGAATAATCACCTCACTTTAGTTTTTCCTCTTAAGTTGATTTCTTCTACTGCTGCTTTTAGGTCATAAATGATGTAATCCTCTTCTTTGTCATTGATGAATATTTCTTTTGTTAGAAATGGTGATATCATGACTCAGGGGTTAAATCTGCGCCTTGCAAACTGAAAGTTCTGAGTTCAGATCCTGGATCCCACATAAAAACTCCAGGCAGAAATGGCAGTGGCCTGTACTTAACAGCTTGGAAGGCTGCATACCCGACAGAAGCAACCTGCGGGAGGAAAGATTTGTTTTTCCTCACAGTTTCAGTCACTGTATTGTCGATGGTGATGGAAGCAGCTCCAATCTCTGCAGTGGAAATGTGACAGGCAGTTTTGTCATATCATAGTTGCTCAAGAAGTCAAAACCTTAGGGGGAATCCTTCTGAGTATAACCCGTAGGGCCTGTCCTCCTCTTCAGCAGCCAACTTCCTTCTTTTGGGATCTACCACTCCATAACCTCTCCCAAATAGTGCCATCACCTGGAGACCAAATGGACAAATGCAGGAACATCACACAATAACCCAGAGTAGGGAGTTGGGGGTGCAGTCACTATATATCTGCGAATGGGGCCCTGACTTGGGAGCCTCACAGCATAAGACAAAGGGGAAGGAAAGAGAAGTGTAATTTCTTCCTAAAGTGTACCATTTCTTACCACACATATACTGCTCCCATTCCTGCTGGTCCTTATCCATGCAGCAAGCCAGTTGTCAGAGGAGGTCGGATGACACCCCATCTGAATCTAAAGCAAGATGCTTCTCCTCTATCACATTTCTTAAAACCCTGCATCCAGAGATCATTGTGAGATAGGTTAGGGTACCCCAAGTGGCAGCACAGATTTCAAGTACTGACAGCCAGATTTTTATTCATACGAGTATGCAAGGAATCAAAGCATGTTCTTAGCCAGTGTGCCTACAAATCTTTAATTCTGTGAATTTAAATACTCTGAATTCATTCATGTGCAGGGGGAGGGAGGAGAATAGCAGACTCTTTTTATGTAAGTAGTATTTCCTGCAACTCCTGGGTAGAACTCTCATCTCAGTTTGAATTAAGAATTGATGAGAGAGGCAAATGTCAAATTGAGTAGATTAAACACCTTTGAAGCAGCATAAAGAGACGCCCGCAAAGAAGGCATACTCATCAATTGCATATGTAAGGAAGAGCAGTGCCTTCAGAGTGGGCGTGTGGGATTAGCCAACTGGAGAAATTGATGAGAAATTACCTTGCAAAGTGTGTGTGGAGAAGGAGGGGTCATTTTAAGCAGGTGACTCCAAAGGTATGATACTAATTACAAAAATGATCCCCCCTCCTTTTTTTCTGGTAAAACTGAAATAGTGTAAATTACAGCTAAGCCCTTTCTAAGCATCTTTTGTGCTAGTTTTCCACTGAGAGGGAGGGATCCAAGGAGAAAGTACAAGGATGACCATGTCCAGTGAGGTGACAGAAGCCAGTGGACATGTGTTTCATGCAATAAGCCTGGTCTTACCTTCATGATAGAAAGAAGAGACTCTTCCTCCCCACCTCTTTTTCTGTTGGGATCCTCTCTTTTCCAAATGGTTTTCAAATCCAGTCACCCATTTAAAACTCTCAATGACGTCTTTTCTCATGAGTCCTGGGTCTTATGCAGCTGACTAGTCAGGAGCCAAAGCTAAAGTAGAATTACCCAAAGTGGGAAATATGTGTATATATTTTCCTATATATATTAGACCAAATGGAGGTTAAGGGAGGCAGCAAGAGGCGCTATTTGGGGACAGTTGTTTGCGCGCCTGCCAGTGCAAAGGTTTGCTCTTGACAGTTCATTATAAGAAAGGCCAGGGGGCCCATTAAGTCTGGTAAAGGTTGGCTCATCTGTCATTTCCAGCTGTCTCTCCCATTCAAGGGGAGTGCCTGCAAGTGCAGTTTTGTAAAGCACCAGCATCCCCAGACGGGTGAGATCAAGTATGGGCAGAGCTAGCAGACTTCTCGTTCCTTTCTCCATACCCTGGGCAGGGGAAATGAGGAAAGTAGGAAACTTCAAAGGTTCAGGTAGGTTGATACTGGGCACAGAGGGTTCAAGTTAAAAAACAAGCCACTCAGTCGCTGCTTTTAACAGCGGTGCTATAGTTTCTCCCAGCGTTCCCATCTCAGAGCACATCCTGGGAAGACCTTCCAGTTGGTGAGTACAAAGGATAGTTAATAGTCAGGTCCTGGTTAGTATTTATTTGAATTAAAGTTGGCCCCAGTTCAATAGAAAGAGAAATAATAGAGAAGTGAATTCTCTTATGGTATTCACCCTGGAAACAATTTCCCTGCTGTTGAAGCTTGCCTGCATGTGGCCTATAAATTCATGACAAAATGGCTTATGAGAACAAGGGGTTTTATTCTGACTTATGATTATACAGTTAAATTTCTTGGCTCTAGTTTTACAGGAGAGTTCATACCAACACTAGGGGCTGATGGATATCCACAGGCCTGCAAAGAGGGGCAAATTCCCTTGTCGCATAGCATATCCAAATATGCTGCAGAATTCCATGAAGAAGTACAGCAGCAAGTGCATCCCCATTGGATTCACTGGTCTTATTAGCTCAGTTCGGCAGCTCAGCATCTCAACTGTCTTGTGCTGGAGAATGTCAAACTTTGCTAAACTTTCCCCCATCTTTTGTCTGTCCAGGGAATAGTATTCCCCACTGATGTCCTGCAAACTTGCTCAGACTTTAACTACTAACTCTTTACAAATGTGCCCAGAGTTCAAATCTGTAATTATCAAGGTGACAGCTGATCCACCTTCCTGATTTGTGAAATGATGGGGGACTAACAACCAGCAACTCTGTGCAGTGTACGGTGGGTCTAGGAAGTATTTCAGGGTGCACTGGAGATGCTGCTCTGGGGGCAAGGGTTCATTTTCTTTACTATATAAAAAAAAACATAAAGCAGGAAAGGATTGAACTATAGCAAGGCTCCGTTGTGAATCAAGAAGTCTGGGGAGGGTGTAGATAAGACTCCTGTCCTGACCTGGAAAGGTGGCTCAGGGGTTAAGCCTCTGCCTTGCAGGCAGAAGGTTCTGAGTTCGGATCCTAGACCCCACGCATAGACGCCGGCGGAAGCGGGGGGAGGCCTGCGTTTCTGGTCCTGGTAGGGCGGAGCCTGTGAATCCCGGGGGCAGAGTAAACAAGGAGGAGGTGGAGGCGTCCATGGTGGTTCCCAAATTCGCCTGTGGTTCTACACACATGCGCACACACACACACACACACACAATTGAATAAATAATAATTTAAAAAAATGAAATTAAAAAAAAGACTCCTGTCCACATGAACGACAGACATAGCTGATTAACCTTAGGGAAGAGATCACAGTTATGTCCCATATATTCTCGTGTCACTGGAAGTTACTTAATCTCCAACATTTATCAGTGGATGTGCTACTGTCCCATTTTTGGTTTATATTGTCTACAAATGAATAGGCTGAAAAAGCAGAACACCCCGACAAATCAAACCACTTGAGAATTAGTTTAGATAGTTCAACATGTATGTGAAACCATCTTTTCATGCCTTAGAATTTCAGTGTCAGCAGCCATCCGTGATGTGAACAAACTTCTGCAACACTTCAAGTGCATTAAATAAATATAAATTTTATTAAAAACACTCACATAATAGCGTTATCAGGAATGATATAATAAACAGCTTTCAAATAACCTGCATTCGTAACATTACAATACTTACAGTATGTATAACCATCCTCAACAGCTCATGAAAACAAAATGAAACTAAGTTAAAAAAAATAAAGCATAGAAAAATGCACATGGAAATTCATTATCTTAGTGTCAAACTGCAAAACTTTCCTACACAAGTTAACTACCTTTAAAGTGAACTGTACATCACTGTGCGTCAATCAAGATGAAAAATTCATTCAAGTAAAGTTGACACCACTCAGAAGCATTTCAAGTATGGCTATGTAGTCAACCTGATATTCCTATAGAAGCACACTGCAGAGCTGCTTCCCATTCATTTGAGGCAGGCTTGATATTTACAATTATAGATCTGATATTTACAATACCTTTTAATTTCTTCTTTCCCTACCTGACCTCTTCCCACCCCTAACCACATTCCCTGCTCCTGATGGCCAGCAGTTTGACAAATGGCAGTGGGTGATATGTATTCCTTAGGGATGGCTGACTTGGAATTGCCAAATGCATGTGCAGTAACCAGCTGTTTTGGGTTTGAGTATGTAAAACATTAAACCCTGGTGCTTTGTTTGAATGCACTGCAAACATTTTGGAAATGCTTGTAATTTTGACAAAGTAAAAAAACTTGTTTTTACAATGACGAAAAGATTTTGACCAATAAAATTCCAATGGTCTTGATTAAGAAACTATGTGCAAGGCTAGTAAGCAGCACTGAATTTAGGCCAAGATGTAATGTACAGTCCTGTTGCACAGCATACCACTAAATGCTGGGCCTTCATGGGTATGAGCCCATATTCCTTACTGGATCAAAAATCTTTACTGAGTCAAAAGATGTTTTGCCAACAGCCACTTGACAAACTTTCTGCTTGACAAATTCCCTTTATCAGCTCAGTGCATTCTATTATTTTCCTCCTTGAAACCATCAAAAGCATCTCCAAACTTTTTAAAAAAGTTTTCCTTTTGTAACTAAGAGCCAAAATTTTTACAAAATTAGTTTTAGCTACTTACATCAGTACATATACAAGTAAAATAGGAGGGATTCAAAACAAAAGGGTCAAATCCCTGAAAAAATATTAACCTACAATTTTACAGAAACACGGATGACATGTTGGCATAAGGAGAACATGAGCTGAAATATCCCTGAATTTTTTTTAGAACAAAAAGGTTGAAGTTCAAGTTATACTTGCTAAGAAATCAAGTATTGGGAAAAAAAAGTATGCTTTTAATAAAAAAAATAATGAAAAAAGGTGGTGCATGATGCTATATATAAGCTTTCATTCTCAGTTCAATCTCCTATTGCCAAACTAGTGTTGAGGTATATATGACAAGTAGGAACATCACTCAAACCACTAATGAATTCTTAGCTCACATTACGGTATGTGTAGCAGTCTGAATAATAGCACCATCGTGATGTGAAATTTGCTTCAATCTCATATATATATATATATACATATAGTATATATTTAAATTTTTACAGTACTAAAATACTAAAGCATTGCGTTAAAAAAGTTTTGCTTACAATTTAACTTACTATACATCTCTTTCACTTCTTTATACAAATTAATGATTTAAAACCACCACAGCAAGCCAGCTGCCTGTTTAGTCTTTTTCCTTTGTTTTTTAACTAACAAATTCACATGGACCTAACCCTGTTTTATTCATCTCATGCAGGCCTCGGTCCACTCAATCTTCTGGCAAAGAGGACACTTGATAAAGACATCACAACGCACAGTTAATACAAAGGCAGACTGCCATTTGGCTCTCTGGAGAGCCCACAGATCTGTAGACCAGCTTTGGGCATTGCTGCCAGTTAGGACCTGGCAGTTAAAATCCTTAAGCTGTATGTACTGAAGCAATGAACTTGTCATGTGTTTTTGTGTAAAACTGTTTTACAGTATAACGTGTGAGATGAGCACCAGAAAACACGTATTCTGTGGACTAATATATTCCCTTGAATCCAGTTACCTTCTTTTGGGCTTAACTGGCCATGTGAACAGTGCACACACTACTTAGCAGATGTGTGGCTGAAAGAAAAATGTCTTAAAAGCTTTCCTTGTGTCCTTTTTCTTTTTCTTAAAAAAAAATCAACTTTTCATTTGAAAATGAAAGTAAACTTTATTTTGAAAAATCTCAGTACCTCAGCATTGTTCAAGTTGCCAAAGCTTAGGTAGGCAAAGTGCGTCTAAAACACCATTTAAAATATTTTATACATATACATGTATTTGCACATACAAAATTGTGTCTATATGTACATATCTGTTTATTGTCCCACAAGGACATCACTGGATTGAGAAAATCCAGGCCTTTAAAATATCATTTTAAAAACTAAACTTGCGTAAGAACAGGTAATGATGATAAAACTCATGAAAGGTACCCCCATTCTTCAGGGCCCTGGAGTACATGATAGCATCTTGATAAAGGCATTAATTTAAGCTAAAGACACCATTTTCATAGCACCATTTCGTAGAACACCCAAACAAATTCAGTGTTTTACTGCAATTCAATTAAGCTTTAACTACTTTGATAAATAAGTTAATATTAATGTTACAGTAAAAACTGCATGTTAAAAAGCCTTAATTCCAGTATCTCAGTACATCATATATTCAGCACCAGATGGTATTTAAGATTCCTGCAACTGTAACACTACAGTACTGTGACTATGCAAACTCGGTCTTATTAAAAGTGGTCACAGATGTGTAGAGCTATAAGGAAGGGAAAAAAGAAAATCCCATTTGCGGCATCTCACGCAATCATAGAACCAGTGTTGAAAATGTAAATGGTGGGAGCACTTTCTTCCCCACCTTCTCTTTGCATAGAAGGTTTTGGTCTTTTTCTTGGGGCCCCATCTGTGATCACTAAGGAGTCAGGGGAAAATTAATCATCATCTTAAGATCTTTCTTTTTGCTGGTGAGCTGAGTCCCCCCCCAACAGCTGTCACGGACACCCTGTCCCCAGGGCCCACGTGGCTCAGCATCACGCATATCTGTTGTAAGGCCCCGTGACCCGCGTGAAGGCGTAGGGGGCAGTGGTCACCGTGGTGTCGGTCGTGGGTGACGAGGTCTTCTCGGCCAGGGACTTTAAGAAGCGCAGGTGGGTGGGCTGTGCGGGGTCCTGCGGCTCCACCGGCTCCCGCTTCACCTTCTTGCTGTGCGGTTTCTGAGGCGCCTGGTCGGGGCCACACTTTTCACTCTCTTCCTCCCTCTCTTTTTCGCGGGCTTTTTCTGCCATCTTGGCTTCCCAGAGGGCCAGACCGTGCTTGGGCTCGTTCATGTTCTTATGCTGGTAAAAGACTAGCGCCAACCGGATGGGATATGTCCTGTTGGGGTTCATCAAGGGGGTGGTGGCGTGCAGCTCGCGCTTTGCACACTCTATGAGCAGTGACCCGTGGCCGGGGGCCACAGCTACGCCCCCAATGTCAGGGTCCAGAAAGCAATGCTCACTGTCTGACCACACCTCGTCGTCCTCCTGCGTGCCCGGGGTGGCTTCGCCAGGCTGCTTCTCCTGGCTGCCGTGTGACACACCTTGTGCGGAAGCATCGTCGGTTGGCCCTGGCTGTGCCTTGTGCAGCCCATTATTGGGGTGAGGAAACATGTCATTGTCCTGGTTCTGAAGGTGCATGGCGGGCAGGGGGCTGCTGATAGCACCAGCTGCAGCACTAGGGTCCTGGGGCCTGTGTGAAGGTGGGTGATGCTCCCCGTTTGTATTGCCCAGACTGGGTGGAAATGTGGCGAGCGCACCTGTCAAGTGACCCTCCAACTCGTGGGTGGAATAATGAGCCAAGGTCCCTAGCGGATGCACATTTGGTCTGAAGGCATCTCCCTGTGTGTTCTGGTTTCCATAACCTAAATATTTAAAACTTTGACTGTTTCCAAACCTCTGCTGGTAAAGCGTGTGGATGGGAGGGAGATTTATGTTGGAGAGATGATTGTGACTTGGATATCTGTACAGATCCATGTGCTGAGGAGAGTAAGATCCAAAATAATGGGAGTTGTCCATTGCCACGTTTCCATTACATGGATAGACTGCATACTGGTTGTTTTGACTATTTAAAAGCCCAGGGTAGGAATTCATGGGATTTGAACCTGCAACTTGAGCTGAAGTGTCATACAGGTTCATGTGGTTGGCACCTCCATAAATATCTGATGAAGAGTTGGGGTAGGGATTAATTGCATTGGGCAGTCTCATATACATGTTGGTAGATTCAGAAGGGTAAGAGGAGAGGGACTCTGACTGAGGGTGACTAGTCGCGGTGTGATGTGGCTGCTGCTGGGGTGGATGGGGCTGCTGGATCTGTTGGGGTTGCCTCTGTAGTTGCTGTGTCTGTGGCTGGGATTGAGGTTGTGTCTGCTGTATGGATGGTCCTGAAAGCCGTAGATCTGTGGAGAGGGCAGGAAGAAATACACTGGATTACCATATTCAACTTTGAAGAGGATTCTTACATGTATGCAACAGAATTGCACACAAAACCACAAGGCCAGGGATAAGGGCTCAGATCACCTTTTCCCATATTCTAAGGTGTCTTGAGTATTGGAAAATGCAGAACTTGTAATGGCACCCCTGAAGGAAAACTTAACACACATCTAAAGGCATCTCATGGTGTTATGTCCCTCAGTTTTCCTCATGCCTACTGGGCTGTCCTCACATTTAAGGATTGCCTAGTCACCCTTGAAATTTCTGTGATTCACATCACACAACCCCCCATTCACAGAGTCTCATTTCTATAGCCAGCTATATTTCCATCTGGAATGCAGAGCTTGTTATGATTAAATTGGATTTATGAAAGTGATTATGAAAAAGATGTAAAATAGGCATCTTAGATTGGACAACTTACATTGGAGTGTGTTATGCAAGTGGGTAGGTATACAACAGGGCACTTGAGTGTGCCTGCCTATCGAGACCCAAGGGCATTAGAACTCACCCTGGAATGCTACTTCCTTAAACTGCTTTGGTGTAGTTTTCCAGGGCCAGAGTTGCAGGTTGCCACCATTTCTGCCTAGCATTTTTACTTACTATAAGGATCCAAATTCAGGTTCTTTTGCTTGCAAAGCAAAGACTTTAATCTGCGCCATCTCCCCAACCCATAAGTGAAACTCTTATGGTTGCCTGAAGTCTTACTCAAGTATGGATCAAGTCTTTAATTTAGTAAATTAAATTATAAAATGCACCTGCAATGGCATTTAAATAAAACTGAACTATTTCAACTACAGAAACAAGTATGAAGGGGAGATATTGCTCGACCTGATTGCATTTGACTTCTCCCTGTCAACCAGGGAAAATAAGCATTTTTATTCTAAAATTACTTTGTTTCTATGCACTTGAAGATGACTGATTCTAAACAATTGGTAACTAAATATAAAGACATCTTTATTGCTAATGATCAAGTCAACACAACTCCCAAACTTTAGGGTTATATTGTTTTTTCCTTACAATTCTAACCATCTAACTATGGATAGGGAACAGTTTTTTTGGCGAATACTCTGTATTATTATATAGATAATTTTCTTACACTTTATCACAATAGCATTTTCCATTTTTGAAGAATATGTTGAGGTGTTGTGCCATATCCATCCTTTTAGCACATAGAAACGCTACCTTTATATAGAGGTGAGGTGTGGCGGAACTCCACTTCCTTGTCAAGTTGACTCTTATCTCACCACACCTTCCTGGAGAAGGTTTTATGTAGAACTAAAGGGTACAAATTCCTCAAATTCAAGGATCGCAAAGCACACGCATCTACACAACTTCATATTGAGTTTACCTGCCAGGGGTTTCACATTGTTTTCGGTCTGTTTTGTGCGCGATGAGGCCAACTTCTCCTTTTCATGCTTATTTGAGCTGCTCTCCAAAGAAAGCTTTTCAGCTACAGCTTTCTTAGCCTCCAGTTTTCTTTGGCGGCAGGTCTTGACAGGCTCTGCTAACTTCCTCACTTTCCTCCGGAAAGAGGTCAGGACCTGAATGGCTCCCTGTTTTTTCTTCTCCTCCTGAGCTTCTGCACTGCCAAACTCATCTACATCAGAAATCTTATACAAAGGCAACACATGGAGCTGCTCATCCTCCGGCTTGGCATCAATGTCTCGATTGTCCTCTCTAGTGAGTGTGCACACCTGGTCAGAAAGGAAAACATTCCAGGTTGAGTTGCAACTCCAAAAGAATGGACGTATGCACACATGTGCGTCTCCCTCTTCATCTATCTAGATTTGTGCTTGCCACTGGCACAGATAGCACTGTAGATCCAAGTCTCCCTATCATGTTAATGAAGACAACATCAAAACTGAGCAAAAGAAAGGTAAAATGAATTCCTCTAACTTTCCCAAGTCAGGAAAAGTGTGTGTGTGTGCGCGCGCACATTTGTCTACAAGGTCCACAGGTGATACTAGAAATCATCCTGTATTAATGAACATCATTGCTTCATTCTGGGGTTTTCCAGGTTTGCTTTTCAGAGCCAGAATTTTAGGCTACCCAGAATCTTTATGTGGGATATGGTGGTTCAGATTGAGCCCTCCATCAGGAATAAAGGGTAAGTGACTAGCTTTCTTCTCCCAAGTGGAATATGATGCTGAAGGATGTCTTATAACTTGCACAACTGCCCACACACTTGTCTTGACTCTAGATATTTGAAACTTCCCACAAACTCAAAGAAGATTCAAGATTGATCTAGAGTGACTAAATTCTCATCTGTACTTCAGTATTGGAATTACATTGTGCCACAGTGCTTAACTTTTACATGGGTGGTAGACACTAAGCCATCTCCCTAGGACTTTGTAATTGGGTGGGACAGATATTGTAAAGACACTGTTTTTGTATATACTTCAATCTACCAAGATTGGTGTCATCACGTAGATAAAACTGAATTTTTATATCCTTGGTTAATTTGAAATGGCAAGGTGTAGATATGGTTTAGGTTAGTATCAAGAGTTCTCAAAATCTCACATGACTAGCCACCAGCTGTCTAGTAATATGCATCATACCAAGGCTACTGTCAAGAAAACATGCCTGTGCGGGCAGTTTGCCTGTCTGGCTCCAGCTGGCTGTGCTATGCACTAGGAGGGGCTGAGAAGAGAAGTTCTGGGCACCACTCACCACTGTGCTGCCATTGTGCATGTTGTGCTGGTCTCTGTGGGCGTGGGCACAGAAGTCCAGGCATGCAGTGACCCCTGAGAACGGACGGCCTTCCCTCAGACCCAGGCGGCAATCCAGAGCTCGATGCTCGTATTCAATCTGAGAAGAATGGGAAGATGCTTAGTTTTAAAGCTTTAAATCAAACCCAGAGCCTGGCACATGTAAGGTACAGAGCTAATCCAAATTTTAATTAATACCTTCTTTAAAAAATATTGGGGGAGAGCCTGAGAGAAGGTACATGTGCAAAAATGCCCTGAACACAGGTGGAGGACAAGCTTGGGAAGTCACTGTTCTTCCATCATGTTGACTTCTGATTTAAGTTTCCCCCAGCAAGCCAAACGTGATCATTTTCAGTGCCCATTTCAAGGAACCTTTCCAAAAACACAGCTATCTTGTGTCATCTGGACACATGTGTGATATGGCTATACAGTTCACACAGAGATAAAATGTCATGTAAGAACAAGGCAAGTAGCCAAAGCAGCTGTGAGGCTTAGAACTCATTGACAGGTTGGGATGGCTTAGCAGGAAAAAGGCAAACCTTGGTGATCTGCATTCAATCCTCAAGAAGGACATAGGTGACAATATTAAGCCAAATAAACTGTGAGCAAGTTGTTTAAACTTACCTGATTATTGTACGCATCTGGTGCAAGTTGCTTGTACTTTGGTGCAATAAAAGTAGACAGGTTTTGCAGGTGAGACTCTAGTTTCTCTTCCTGTGTAAAGTAAATATTAAATCCTGAATCCATTATAATATATATACTTACATGCACATAGGTTGTATGTACATACATACACACCAAGCCAGTTCAATTATTCCACAAATGCTGGATTCAAAATATGTAGGTTTATTGCTTATCTTTAAAATTTGTGTGCTATATTAAGCACATAGTTCTTTGGTTGAGGTAAGATTAGTTGAATTTCTATTTTGCATATAGATAACTGGCAGTTTATAAATAAGCCTATGCTAGGGACTGTGGGGAATAGTGAGTATAAGTATAAAGGGGTCACATTGTCCACTCTTTACCAACATTTCATTCCACTTGATTAAATTTCAATGATCCAATAAAAGAATAACTACTGCATATTTAAAGCATGGATGAAAACTCTTTAGATCTGCATACTTTAGATAAAGCTTCTGCTGGGCGTTTGCACGTGGGATCTGGGATCCGAACTCAGGACTCTTTGCTTGCAAGGCAGAGGCTTAACCCTTGAACCATCTCTCCAGCCCCCCTACATTATATTTTTTACTTACCACTGTGATACCCATTTTTTCCATCTAGAGGAATAGATCAAGTGAATAGCTGAGTGTTTTAACTGCTCTTAAAACTCAAAAGGAAGAGGGAAGCTGGGAATGAATACTCAGTGCTTGTAAAAGTTGAAAAGATAATAAGGTGAACTCAGTGAGCATGCTCTATTTAGACCATATGATCCAAATGCTAAAATGTGGTGTGTCAATCACTAATGGCTTCTATATAAAAAATTATGTTCATTAATTTGAACTGAACATATACTATTGCAAATTTTTATCTCGGTTTTATTTCCTGTGTGCATTCATTAGTTAAGCTGAATCTCATCACATAAGACTGGCTAGAAATGGTCTCATAAGTGGAACTTTTAAAAGCCAGATTCAAAATGCGTAAGATACAATTTTGACATTTAAGCAATAGATGACTGTAAAACAACAAAGACTCACATTCAGGAATAATTTGTGGTGCTGCTCAAATTTTGTTTCATTTAGTTCAATATAATATAGTTCAATATAATACAGTTATGTACCCAACAATTTAGTCAAAATTCTGTAGGTTTATGATTGTATCAATGAGAGCATAGTAGGCCAGTGTTCAGAATATTGATGTTCATTAATTCTTTATGAAAAATAAGTTACACGTTAGGAAAAAACCAACCTCTTTGGGATCATCCCCAAGCAGCTTAAACTTCCTTGGGACCTTGCTTCTAGCGAACTTGCATCCATTATAGTACATGCTCCAGGAGCAACCGAAAGAAAAGGAGGCGCCACTGGTCTCTGGATTCAGGCCTTGACAGGCACAGTTTCTCCTGAGAAAACAAAGATCCAAGCTTAAGACTATAGACACAATACTGCCAGTATTCAAGAAGATACGGGAGGGGGCTGGAGAGATGGCTCAGGGGTTAAACCTCTGCCTTGCAGGCAGAAGGTCCTGAGTTCAGATCCTAGACCCCACGAAGCGGGGCGGCCTGCATTTCTGGTCCTGGTAGGGCGGAGCCTGTGAATCCCGGGGCAGAGTAAACAAGGAGGAGGTGGAGGCGGTCCATGGTGATTCCCAAATTCATCTGTGGTTCTACATACACACACATACATGCGCACACACACCCATACACGCACAATTGAATAAATAATAAATAATTAAAAATATTTAAGCTAAGGTACAAACACCTATACAGCTATTTTATAGAACATGTGACTACCATCAGTAGCAGTGGAGGCATGAGTTGCTAGAATTGTTTCAGAGCCTATAGGACATGATTCAAGATCTGGCTTTTCCCAGATGGCTGCACCTGAGTCTTCGCATGGCAGTAACTACCTGGCTGATATTCCTGCTGTGAGCCAATGACCACCTGTACAATGCAGCAACATTCATTTGTGTGTGTGTTCCTTACTGCCAAGAGGCAGCATAGAGTTTTAAAACTGGACAAAAGTCAGGAACAAAATTACCAACAATAATCAGAAGAATGTTAAGACACAGCAAACAAAGTCATGATAATGATATCAAACAGCTTCATGTTAACAGCTTCATGTTATCAAGCTGTCTCCTGGTCCTGAGTGACAGCCATACCCAAGCCATTTTTCCTGGCATTCCAAATCTTTGTGCAGGAAGGAGAACATCA
The DNA here is from genome assembly GCA_023101885.1 of Typhlomys cinereus. Classification (NCBI taxonomy): domain Eukaryota; kingdom Metazoa; phylum Chordata; class Mammalia; order Rodentia; family Platacanthomyidae; genus Typhlomys; species Typhlomys cinereus. The sequence goes on from JALPQD010000010.1 coordinate 761,259, forward strand.
CTACAACTACAATCACAGAGAAGAGACTGGATTAGAAGTTTAAAATTAAATCAAACCTAAAATGATTAAGTAGGAAACTTTAAACAGAACAAAAGGTGTTCACATAGGATCAGATTATTGCAACAGATTTTACATCTGGAGAAGGTGTTGTTTTACCTTTAAAACACTAGGGTTAGAGACTGAAGGGATGGCTCAGGGTTAAGACCTTGCCTCAAGAAAGTAGGACCCAGTTCAGGTCACAGACCTCAGTTAAAACGCCAGGCAGAAATGGTAACAGCCTGCACTTGCATTTCTGCTCTGGAAGGTGAGGTCTGGGAAAACCCAGAGCAAAGCGAAAGGAGGTAGGAGCAATCAAAGGTGATCCTGACACCCTTGGGCCTGTCACAAGCACACACAAACAGAGACACACTAGTAGTATCCTCTGCATGTATGCCAATGAATAGGAAGGCCAGTATGTATTCCTTTTTCTTTAGAACTGTTGGGGATTAAAAACTTTTGGAAGAAATAGTGGCACAATATTAGTGAAGTGCTGACTAGCACATTATTCCTTTAGGTGTGCCTGAAACTTTGTATGTTGAATGTCAATGCCACAGAAGGCATTTTCTGGCTTTGACTTCCTTATGATGACAGACAGATACACTCCCACAAGTTCACTTGCCAAAAAAATATTGGTTAGGCTTAGTCATAAAACAGTAATCTCACAGGGAAGTCTTTAAAGGAGAAGCAGCTGGTTTCACTCACAGGAAACTACATTCTTTGCTCTCCCTTTAAGATGTTCACAGAATCCTCCTGTGGACTCTCAGTGGATAGCTAGAATGTGGGCTCAAGAACTCAGTGAGGAGTTCCTAAAGCCGTGAACATGGAACTGAGTCCTTATTGGACATTTTTCTCTATCCTTGGCAAAATTTTCATTTCTGCTACCAGCTATGTAAAATTTACTTTTTTATTCAGTTGTTCGTGTGTGTGTGTGTGTGTGTGTGTGTGTGTGTATGTGTGTGTGTGCGCGTGTGCGTATGTGTGTGTGCGCGCGTATGTATGTGTGTGTAGAACCACGGAATTCGGGAACCACCATGGACCGCCTCCATCTCTTCCTTGTTTACTCTGTCCCGGGATTCACAGGCTCCACCCTACCAGGACCAGAAACGCAGGCCACCCCCGCTTCCGCTGGGTGTCTATACATGGGGTCTAGGATCCGAACTCAGGACCTTCTGCCTTCAAGGCGGAGGCTTAACCTCTGAGCCACCTCTCCAGCCCCGTAAAATTTATTCTTGAGGTAGAAGCAATTTCAAAATCTATTTAGTAAGTTTCTATTTGCCACTTGATAGGAATGCCTATCTTAGTCATCTATTTCCTATTAAAATTTTTTTCAGGGCAGGAGGTGTTAATAAGCACATGCCTTCTCGAAATTCTAGACAAATGCCAGTGTACACTAACCTTAATTACCTGAAAAAAATTTAGTTGCTTTGCACCTGCCAACTACTTCAATTAAACAAATTACAGCTCTTTCTATCTTCGCTGTGGTCATCATACTCAAGTTTGAGATATACGTCTTTAGGAGACAAATACCAGCGATGTATAATACCAGCAATGTATAATATTAACTGTGAATGTGAGTTCTTTCTCATGGTCCTTCCATAAAGTGTCATAGTCATAAAAAGTTCTTTTGGTGATTTTGAATGTTGACTCTAAGTGGAATATTTAGTTTTAATGACTAAAATTCATTATGTATGAAACTGTCAACATAAAAAATTTTAAAAACAAGGACCGGAAAGATGACTCAGAGGTTAAAAATCTGCCTTGCATTCATATCCCAAATGTCAGGCAGAAATGGTGGCAGCCTGCCTTTCCAGCTATAGAAGGTGACAGAGCCTGGAAAATCCTACAGTAATCCAAAATAATTCCTGAAGTCACCCTTAGTGCCCTCTAAACACATACATAATTTAAAAATTATAAAAACATCAACAAAACCCAATTAGTATTGCTGAATTCCTGAAAGGGAAATGTTACTGTCAATGTGCCCATGCTGTGAAAATACCTTCTCCATAACAAAAAAATAAAGGTAGACTGAGATGTTAGAGGTAGTTGTCTTTGAAGTATCTACCTTCCAATTGATCACTTGTAGAAGTTGAGTTGACTATTTTGGATCCAAACTGCAAAGAAGCCAAGTCATCTTTATATGGGAAGACTATAATTTAAAATGATTATTGATCACTGGTTAGCTTTGTACAACCAAGAACGAAAAACCAAGTTATGTTGGTCAAGCTATGAGTGAATGACAGCTAACAGAGGAATAAATTTGATTAGTAGTGGTACAGAACTAAAGTTTTCCAAACTGAGCAAAATAAATTAATATTCAGTGTAAGACTGAGACTTATTGGCAGTCACTGGGCCAGCAGCTGCTAGGTGTGGACCAAGAGTTTGCGCAGCACAGCCAGCACAGCCATTGGATGCTGCGGGAAGGGGGTGAAACCGACAGATCCTGGAAGAGGGACAGCGCTGTCAATCACTTCGCCTGAAACACTTGCCCTTATGTGCACAATATCACTCACAAGGTACAAACTGGAAGTATCCAAAACTGAAAGAAATAGACGATATGCTTGGAGGCGTAGCTGCCTGGGAGAATGTGGACTCTATTGCAGAGCAGTGTCCAAAGTGTGAGCATCCCCATGCCTGCTTCATGCAGGTTCAGACTCGTTCTGCAGAAGCCCATGATCACCTTCTACAAATGCTGCAATGCCCAGTGTGGACACCATTGGAGGGACTGAGGGTCTTGCCCAGCAAGTGTGAATTCTGTGTCTTGATGTGCTGGGAAGCTGATGTGGTGGGACAAGGTATCAAGAATAGCCTATCTTCTAGTCAGCTATCTTCTATTCACATGTCATGACATGTAAGTGTTTTTCTGTTTCTCATAAATAAATAAAATATTTAAAATTAAAAACGACGGGGACTTATACAGGAACAGCAAAGAGCGCGAACCTCTCTCCACATGACTGCTGTCTTCCAAAGTTAAACAACTATATGCACTATATGCTTCACCACTTAGCTTTGCTATCCAATCCAAGAAGAATTTGTAACAAGTTATTCAGCAGCAGGAAGCGGTTTTAATTATAGAAATGAATAAACTAATTACTTCACGAACATACAGGCTTATGGTAAATTTTGGCCACATGGCTACAGATACCTTCCAGTAAACTGCTCCTGACAAATGGCTGAGTGGACAACACATTAGTGAGATCATCTCTTAATTATTCAGATCAGCTAATCATTGCATCACCCCATCTATGAAATAGGAACTTTTGAATACAAAGGTAGGTTTGATTGTCCTTGAAATCAAAGCCTGGGCTTCCATAGCTTCACTTACTCTTCATTCAGGGAACAGCGACGAGCGGTGTTCGATCCATATTTCTTCAACGTCTGGGTGATGTCTGTGTACAGAAGGTCAGCCATAGATCTTGGAATTCCTTCCCAAATCATGATGAGGACCACAATCACAGCAGCCTCACAACTATGACCAGCTCGCTCTCGCACCAAACACAGAAGTTTCTCCTTAGCGCTCTGTCTTCTAATTACCTGTGTGGTTCAACATTCACCCAATAGCCCCCACCCCACCCAAACAAAACAAGAGTCAGTCATGGCAGAAAAGAACATTGGTTTGTTTTTTCATAGATCAATTTTTTTCTGGATCAAAATGATGGCATCTGCAATCTACTATCGCTATGCATAGAGGGAATTTACCCTGCAGCAAATATAACATTAAATATAATATTTAGCAGATTATGTCCAGTACAGTGGAGTGCCACCTTCTTATAGCCAGAGTTAGATTGAGTTTGTTCATGATGTTATTCTACCTTAAGAATGAGAAGACAAAACACAGGACATGGACATGTATCTTCAACTAGTGCAGATTCTGACTGGGATAAACCAATTCTTATTATACTACAAATCAAAAAGCATTGTCAAGTTACTTACCCATTTAGCAACAGGACATCCCTGAGAACTTTTCCCTTCTTTTCCAGTATAGATGACTCGTTCAATCCTAATAGCTTTACCCTTCTCTCCAAACCTTGAAGCAACCCACAGAAATAACACAATTAGTAAAATGACTTTAAAGTAATCAATTTGAACATAGATGTAATTTGGTTCTGAGAAATACAGATTTGTTTTAAATAGGCTTAAGCCAAGCATGGTTGTCTTGTTTTTCAGTTATCAAAATCTACCAAAAATTGCAATGAACTATTCTGTCGTCTGTTGGGTGAAAAATAATGGGAAACCTATTTGTATGTACAATGTATATTAATGGTCTACTAAATCAGTCTTTTAAAATACATACTATTTTTTAATTTAAAACTGTGAGAACCAAAATGGATTTTAGCTAGATTTCTCAAAAAAAAACTAAGTGGATTTGGCAAAAAAAAAAAAAAATTATGTAGCCATTTTACAAATACTGAAAGTGCTATGTGCCCTTTGCTCATTAAAAATAAGGTACTTAGAGAAATTCTCTCCTTCTACCAGGATGCTGAGTGGGTTGCAAGTGGAACTAAAACAGATACTGAATGTATTCTTGCTGTCCAAATCGATCCAAAGTATTTTCATAACATTGCCTACCTTTTAACAGAAAGAATCCTTTGTAGAGTAACAGCTCAGAGCCATAGCTGTCTACACAGGCCCTTTGAGGTGCAGGAGTTAGGTATAGATGTCTGCCAATTTTTGCATATTATATACAAATACTGAAGTTTTTTTTTTTTTTTAAAAAGCAAAGGGATTCAGTATCTTCTATTCACAATTGCTGTCTGTTAAGAGAAAACTTCCTTAGAAATTACCCAGTATCACCTAATGGGAAAGAGTGGACCCCCCTCTGTGCAGCTTGTACCAGCTGCCCTTATGGCCTGGCAAACTGCTGGCTGATTCTTGCTCCTGCTTGTGTTTTCCAGACCCACCTCCATGTGGGCAGTCTGTGCCAGCTAACCAACTATTTGTCCTGTCAAATATTGTGACTCTCCGGTGAATAGCACAGTGTGTAGTGTTGGCAACCCTGGAATAGCTAAGCCTACTAATAATTAGTCGTTTTACAATTGTTTACTGCTCAGTGTTGTGAGGGCTGGAAAAATTCTGACATGTACAAAGGATAAACGTTAATCTGCCCTGTGCCTTTGCGTTAATTACCTTTCTTCCATGATTTTTCTAATAGCTGCCACATTAGGACCTGCTCCTAGATGGGTATAAAAAGGACCTTCATCTTTTTCAATAATTTGCTCTGTTGAGATAATAGAAGATTATTTTAGACCTCAATTATACTAAATAAAGACTACATTCACAAAAATTATCCCCCAGCTGCACATGAAGGGCCTTAAGTGACTTAACAATTTTTCCTTAAAAAAAAGAGTACAATTGAACTGATCTATTAGAACATGTGCCAAATAATTGTTCGTTATGGCTATTACCAAAAAATTATCACATTACATTTCAGATACGGTATCAAGAAATTTTAAATTAAGTGGAACTGAACAAGGAAAACAGTAAGCAGCAAAGGAAAGCAGTTCAAATTCCGTTTTTTTAAAACTAAAAGTTAGCTAGAAGCTTCCCTTCCTGGACATCTGGAAGGTAATATTTATTCAGTTTTCTTGTTGCTGAAGAATCATTTTTCTGGTTATTTATACTTGGTTTGTTTAATTGCAAGCTTGAAAATTCATCCAGACCAATATTTGTATGTCTCAGTAATTTAAGAGGATCAGGTGACAGATGGAAGTATTAGAAAGTAATAATTTACTTTGTATTGACATGTGTGACCTTTTTGTGCAATGAAGCAACTTTAATAACCACACACACAATGTGTGTGGTGCCTAGTTCAACCTACAAACTGTGTGGTGCCATAGAGAGGGGTAATGGGGAAGGAGCACTAGCCGCTTTTGACTATACTATTTCAACTGTCTTCTGCTATATATCCATTAAGATCTTCTCTGCCTACAGCCACACATGTATCTGCAACTTTGAGCAAGAATGGTACTTCATTATAAGAAGAGGATTGGCAAAATTTAAAATATAACTTTAACAAAACCTCAGAAAAAAGCAAAACAAGAAATAATGCTTCAAAGTGAGTGCTTAGAAATGGGGTGACTTTCGCCATGATTCAGAAATTTCACAATTAAGTGTCAAATATTGGTTCTTTTTTTTAATTGACAGGTTTTGCATTAAGAAAGCTATTTTCACATTAATCCCAGAGATGATATTCAGAGTTAGAGAGCTCATCTAAAGATTTGAGTAAAGGGAAAAGTGGACATGCACAAATATTTGAGGTTTTTCCAGGAAAATAATTGTATGCACAGCAAAAGCATCTGTAACAAAGACAAAAACACGTAAGCTTTGTCAATTTTATGTTCCTAGTCTCAAGACTTAAAGAAATCCCCTCTGAATATAAATTTGTTAATTGTGGGGGAGAAAACACCATGTGCTTTAGGATAGTTCCGGCACTTACCTACACATTTGCATGGTGGAAAATCATACTGAGTCTTGACAGCTGAATCCAATAAATTTTTTATAGGTGCATCTAGTAATTTGGAAGGTGACTCTATAAAATGATTGAGAGCAGATCCAGCTGTTCTTTTGGTGCTGTCTGGAGTAGCTTGCTGCTCTGTTGCTGGGGTGTGGCCTTCAAGTTCCCCATAATTGATCATTCTGGACAAAACTGTGACAGCCCCTGATGTTTCCAGTTTTACTTGCTTCTGTGACTTTAGAGTCAGGACCTTGTGGTCAAATAGGGACTTGACCTGAAATTGCTTCACATGCTGCTCCATTGTTTCTATGATGCTCTTCTGCCGCTCACCCTCATCATAGCTTGGAGGGGCATTCTCTAGTTTTGGCATTTTCCACTTTTTGTTCTCTTCTGAAATGGGGCACATACAGGCATGGCGTTTGGACCCAGGCTCATTCTTGATGGGCCTGTGTATCTGATTATGAGACTCAGCTTCCTGCTGCTGCTGCTGCTGCTGCTGCTGCTGCTGCTGCTGCTGCTGCTGCTGCTGCTGCTCTTGCTTGTGTAGGAGGTGCCACCTGAGGGCGGCATGCTTCTGAATGTCCTTCTGAGGAAGCTTCAGTGTGTGACTTCCTCCCTGCTCAGGCACAGGGAATGCCTTTGCTTGGTGATGCATCAAGTACCTTTGCTGAGCTAGTTGTGCAGCTTGATGTCCAGGTGTATCCTGGCTTCTGCTTTTATATCCCTGGAGAATGGAAGCCTGTTGGGGCTTCTGCTCCTGTTCTTGAAAGCACCTATGGAGAACTTCTTGCTTTGGGGTCACATTATTTGGAAAATATTGCATCAGATGCAAGTTTTCAGTCCTGTTCCCTGCAAAGAGTTCAGAATGTATGGTTTGTTCTTTAGTCTCTGGAACCAAGTGTGTATTGTTTGAACAGGGAATCTGCATTTTGCTTGCACTTGATTTTGAGATCTGAGCGTAAGAACTTCTGCTATTCTGCACTTGCTCCCGCCCCACTTGAGTATTATGTGCTTGGATTTCACTTGATTTTGAATACTGATTTTCACCATTAAAGCATTCTTCCACTTTAATCTGACTCAAGAGTGACCCTTCTCTTTGCTGATCATTGTTACCTTGAGGATGAGGAAAAGTTGGAGGTAACTGTTCTTTATTCTTCATCTGTAATTTTTGTTGCTGCTGCTGGTGTTGACGGAAACATGAGTTTTGGGAAGGCTGTGTTTGCGCTATCTGCTTAGGAGATGCATGCTGCAAATGGTGTGAGTGTGGAAATGGCCCAGCCTCTGTGGCCTGTTGACATAACTGCTGTTGTAACACAGGGGACATGAGTTTCTTGGCTTGGGGATCTATTTGCGGAAAAAGAAATCTCGTAGCCTGCATGAGGGCTTTGCTTGAAGAGTCTGTCTTGGAGACGCACGGCTGCTGTGATGGCTTCTGGAACTGGAGATGTTGGTTGACCATCCCTTGAGACTGCCCTTGATTCATCTCAACCCGATATATTTGTGACTTCTGCTCTGGTTGCACTGCTGTCTGGACATAGGCTTGCCTGTGGAAGCCTCTAGCCGCGCTGGAATTCCCAGTGTATTGTTCAGCGGTCACTTGAGAAGGGTTGGACGGATACTGATGGATGGAGTGCGGTGATGATGTCTGGTCACATTTCATACGAGATTCTACTTGGTGAAAATGAGAGGGCTTCAACTCGATCCATCCTGGCTTCAGATAGTAAGTCTCTTGCTCCTTGTGAGCTGTGGGATGCTGACGTTGTCCTTGTCCATCACTGCAGCCATGGTTGGGAGGATTATACTTGGTGTGGTCTGAGGAGGCTGTTTGCTCAGACACTGCTCCTGGTGTTCCTCTGTTACTCTTAACACAATTATCCTGAGGCCCTTCTGGAAGCATCAGGGAAGGGTTGGATGTGTGTACAGAAAGATGAGGACTACGGGAGGTTGATATTTCTGGTTGGCTTTCCACTTCCCTTAAAAGAGCCATGTTACTTTGGTTAGGGTAGCAATGGTATTCTCCCAAAAGCCCATCACTCCGAGTGCCTTTTCCTTCTGAGGGAAGCTGAAAGGGATGTGATGGTGGTGTTGGTGGTGGTGGTGGTGGTGGTGGTGGTGGCGTGGTAGTGGCAGAAAAGGAATCTTTAGTGAACACTGAGCTTTGCTTGAAATAAGCACCATTCGTTTCATTTTGCTTTAAGCACTGTTCAGAGCTGCCACTAAGAACTTGCAGATTTCTGCTGGAACCTGAACCGATTTCTTCAGATAATAGCTTCATATTTCCTCGAATGCTATTGTTTTCTGCAGGAGATGGGCAGTTCCCAAAAGCTGACTGGTGATGGTGGTGTTCTGGTTTCTGGTGATGGTGGTGTTCTGGTTTCTGGTAAGAATAGGTACCTAGCGCGGCGACGGATTTGCTCGCGCTGTCAGCATCACAGGCCTCGGCCACAGCCAACTCCACGGGCAGCTGGGAGCTTGAGGTCTGTGGGGAATAGATCTGCCCTGAGGTATGCGATGGGTGAGTGATCTCACAAGACAACTCATTAGTAGCCTGACTCGTAATGGCATTCACGTGAGATGTGGTTGTCTGCACTTCAATGGAAACGCGATCTGGATAGTACTGAGCCAGTGATTTCTCCAGGAGTTCACCTTGCGTGTTTTCCATGGAAGAGGCAGAAACCGTAGCACCATTAGGCATGAGCGCTGCCTTGTTTTTAAGAAGTAATACAAGGTTCTCGTCGTTTTTCTCCTCCTGCTCACGGAGAGGCTGAAGCTCTGCACTTTCAGATCTGTTGCAGTTAGGTGCCGGGAAACTGGTGAAACTTTCGTGGGCCGCAGAGCTCACAGGTTCTCTCCCGTCGTGTAAATCGGAGACATTTGGCTGGCTGCTTTCATCTGGATCTCTTTCTTGGCTTTCCCCATTAGCTTTTTGGAGGTCTTGCTTCAATTTCTTGTTCTGTTGGAGCGGGGTGAGAGATGGTTCGCTGCTGGTGCGCTTTATCCCCCCATTCTGCGAGGGCTTCTGGTACCCTCCGGCTTCTGGTGTGAAATCTGGACTCACAGGCTGGCTACTCGGGCTACCCTTCATGTGGGGGGTGCCATAGCAGTCACCGAAAGACTGCCACTTGGTGTCTCCGTTGACTTCCGGATGGGGACTCGCAACTAATGGGCTTCCATTCTGTAGTTTGACAGCCGGAGGTTCTGTCTGGCAGGTGGAAGGGGACGGTATCAGGAATGGACTCAGTCTGTTGCCCTCGGTATGGTTGGTCCTATCCTGTTCCATCAGGCTTGCTTCGGGGCCATCCACAAGGCTGCCCTTTGAATTAATCCTAAAGAGCATAGGAATAAAAATAAAATGCATCACATTACATATTTAGCACTAACACTTCAGATAATAACTTGTATAGTTAAAGATGCAGTTACAATTGAAGGCTGAGATTTTGGGTGCATGTGAAGAATTTGTAGTTAAGGCAAGCCATAAGAAGGCTGCAGGAGGTTATCTAATTGACAGAGGAAGATCCAGCCAGTGGGTGGGACTATTCCCTAGGCAGGTGGATATAATGGAGAGCTGATAGCCTCACAAGATTAGTAGTCTGGCAAGTGAGGCAGGTTTCTCCTTCATTGTTCCTTGAATATTGTGTGACCAGTTCCTGGACTTTGTATGAACTCAAGATGTACCATAATATTCTCTTTTAATGAACACCTTCTCAGCAACAAGAAATGATGAAAATCACCTGATGTGAGAAGTTAATGCTATTACAATCAACTTCCTTTCTAAAGCCTTGGGGGAAAAAGATGCAGTCAAGACAGTAGCAGGATAGTAGTACCCTAGAACTCAATGCAATACTGTTTACTTCCACTAGACCTCTACAGTAGCTGGCTAACAGTATGCAACAGAAAGGAAAGGATCCCATTAGACATGATGCTACTGAGACTGTATGGGACTGGTGCTAAACAAGAGGGGGAAACATCTATAGTCTGTATTTTATCCACTGGTAGGTCACTTGTACCCTGGTGGGGTGCCTAACGCAGGCACCCTAGAAGCAACCCAGTTTGCACATGTAGGGAGACACAGGAGGGAGGAAAACAGGTAGGAGGGAGAGAGGTGAGTGGGAAGGTCTATGGGATGGGGTACACAATAAAGGAAGCCCTCCCTTGGGCTCAATACTCAGCATCCAAAATACCCCTTGCTGCCCCAAGCACACCTCTCTCTGAGGAGACTCCATACTTGTGTGTGCCTGGAACAAGTGCCATCTTTATCAGCTAGTCTGCTATGACTCATAAGGAGCCCTCTACAGCTATCTAACATACCATAAAGCTGCTTCTGGATCATGAAGGTGTTACTAAGAAAACTTCTTCCATTGTTCTGCCTATTGAATTCTTTAAACAGAGTTTCCTCCTTGTTTATTTTGTTTGTGATAGAGGGCATACAATAACCTTCACTAGGAAGATGCAAATTCACTTATTTGTGATCGGTCATTCAAATATTCTTCAGTTCTACAAATATAAATACCAAAAAATTGACAAAAATGAAACAAACAGGAGTAGGTATACTAAATCTAACAAAATAGACTTTGAACCAAAACAAATCCTAGTAGACAAAGGGCATTACATCAAGCCTTTATTACCTAAAATTATACTACTGAAGGCATAACTAGAGACTCATGATAAAAACAGCATGGTATTTATTGGGCACAAAAAAACACATGATATGGGAACCCCTGAGAGAAAGGCTTTGGTGGAAGGTCCCCGTTTCACTTTCTAAGGGGGTGAAGAATCACTTTCTAAGAGGGTGAAGAATCAAAATGTGATTTAAATTATAGAAGATAATGGATTAGAATTGAGAAGCTGATGCACTTGCAGGCAAATATTTGACAAGAATGCCAAAAATGTACACTGGAGAAAGGAGAGTCTTCAATGAGTAGTGTTGGGGGATATCTACATGTGAGAGAATGAAAATGGAGCCATCTCCAAAGTAACTCCAAATGCATCAATGAATCTCCTAGAACTGATCCTTTTAGGGAAAGATTGAGTAGAATAGCATCTGAATAGGAAAACAAGGCCACATTCAAATCAAATCCCATGAAATTAAAGCTTGTTCTGCAAGACGACAAACCAGAGTAGGAGAAAATATTTACATGCCACATATCTGATAGGATTGGTATCAAGAGTATACACAGAACTAAAAAAATGAAGCAGCAAGAAAGTGAAATTAGGGGCTGGAGAGGTGGCTCAGAGGTTAAGCCTCTGCCTTGCAGGCGGAAAGTCCTGAGTTCGGATCCTAGACCCCATGCGTATAGACTGCTGGGTGGAAGCGGGGGAGGCCTGCGTTTCTGGTCCTGGTAGGATGGAGCCTGTGAATCCTGGGGCAGAGTAAACAAGGAGGAGATGGAGGTGGTCCACGGTGGTTCCCAAGTTTGTCCGTGGTTCTACACACACACGCGCGCACACGCACGCACACGCACGCACACACACACAATTGAAAATAATAATAAAAAGTGAAATTAAAAATGGATCTCAAAACTAAATTTTACAAGATGAAGTGCAAATGTTAACATCTTAAAAGTGCTCACTCTGCCAAGCTATTAGAGAAATGCAAGTTAAAAATCAAGATATCATCGTACCCAGTTAGAATGGCTAAATTAATAGCAAAAGCTGCTAAGCATGTGGACAGAAGGGATCCCTAATCCTCAGTATGGAGTTCTCATAAAGCTGAAAATTATGACCCAACCACACCACTGCTGGGAATATTCACAATTTACACATCATATTGTAGAGAGAAAAATGTGCAGCAACAGCAAAGAAATGGAACTAGTCCAGACATTAGATAAATAGAACTGTGGTTTATTTACACAATGAATACTACTCAACTGTCAAGGAAAAAATATGAAATTACAATAAATGGATGGAACTGGAAGATAAAATGCTGAGTGAAGTTCTCAGACACAGAAATGTTCTCCTTTACATGCAAATAATGAACCTTCATAATTACACACTTAAAACATCTATAATAGCTATAACCTAGAAAGGAACAAGGATAGGGGATAGGGAAGAAGGCAAACAAATACAGGAGCCCAGAGGGTGCTTTAAAGCAACCTAATGGGCATTAAGAACTGCTACAGTGTAGGAAACTCAAGCTAGAAATTATAAGATAAATACCCAAGAAAGGGCTTTAGGTGGAAAAGTAGTAAATTGTAAATGTTTGATAAGCTATCTAAGCACTTGCCTCTATAAATCTATAAATAAGCACTCAATGCTCAAAGAACTATCTCATGTAGCAGAAGAGATACAATATCACTTCAGCAGACCAAGGAGCAAAGTAAAAGCCAATTTTGAAAGTGTAGCATGAAATTAAATCTCTCGAGAAGTCTGCCTTTGCTGCAAGCAGTCTGCAGCTCTCAGCTTCCAAGATGTCTGCAGTGACTTAGCCTCCTCCAGCTTTGGCAAGCCAGCCATGCCGCCTCTGCTTTGAGACTGTACTTCCCTTTGGAACTGTAAGCTGAATAAACTTCCCTTTCTCCCTTAAATTGATTGATTTTGGGTGCTCTCTCACAGCAACAGTAAAGAGTAACTGATACAGAAATTGGTATTGGATAGTGGGGTATTGCTGTGAGATAAGAACAGCTGGTACCACAAAGTGAAGTTGTTTGTGAAGCTGAGAAAAGTTGGTACCCAGCAGTATGGCCAATGCTGTGATGTGGCTAGTGTGCCTTTGGAACTGTTTGTTGGGAGAAGTACGGAGAATTTTGGGACTTTGTGCTGGGAAAGTCTTTGCGTCTTGGTGATTGGGCCAAAGGGACCTCTTGTGAGAGGTCAGAGGAGAGCAATGCTGTGAGAGACGCAGACAATGGAAGCCCAGCTTGTGATGGTCCAGAGGGGAACAGAGACTGTGTTTGCAACTGGACGAGTAACACATGGAGCCATGCGTTGGCTGAGAGTTTAGTGAAGTTTTGCCCTCGTCCTGAGAGTTTGCCTGAAATTAAGCTGGAGTGCTTGGCGGAGGAAATTTCAAAGCAATGTAGTCTTGACAATGTGATATGGCTACTTTTTAGTTGTCTTCAGAGTTATGAAAAAGAGCAAAGAATCAGGCAGGAAGAAGCAAAAACTGTAAAATCTAATGATGAAAAACACAATGGCAAATTTAAAGAGTTGAACCAGGAAGAAGCAGAGAACAAAATGGCTGTTGAAGAGATTAGCTCCATTTGAAATTTGAATAATAGGAGAGGCCCTAGCTTGAGGGCAAGATCCTCAGGGAAGGCTCCCACTCATAAGAATGCAAATCCTTTCAGAAGACTGGAGCTAAAGGGTGGTTTCCAAAGCAAGAGTTGGGTTCTCTTACCAAGCAACTGCTCAGGAGTGAAAGAGATGGTCAACATAGAGAAGCAGAATCAGCTGTGATTCAAGGGAGCCAGTTTTGGCAAAGTCGTCCACGTGGTTCTGGTTTCAGAGGCATCAGTGATGCAAGAGGGAGGAGATCATGGAGTCCTCCTCCAAGATTTCAAAAATTGGCAGAATCCAGGCATCATGAGGCAAAAAGCCTGCAGTTTAGAGGCCCAAGAAGGGCAGTTTGTGCTGTGGAGTTAAAGCCTGGTTTGCCATTGAGAAGTAAAGATGTTAGAGATGCCAGACACAACGTGGGACACCTGCCAAGGAGAGCTGTATACCCTGGGAGGAGTCAGCTCAAGAGAGCAACGTATTCTATGGGCAGCTGCATTGGAGGGATGGAACCAAAGCCCTTTGGAACTGAAATGATTTCAACAAGAGGCTCACCTGTTGGACTTGGAGCTACAAGATTTGGAGTCTGTCCTGCTGGTTTTCGGTCTTGTTATGGACCAATCTTTCCCTGGATATGCCCCCATTTCTTCCTTTTGGAATGAGAATGTTTATTCTGTGCCATTGTATGTTAGAAGTATGTAACTTGTATTTTGATTTTACAGGAGGCTTTGGACTTTGGACTTTTGGACTGTGTTGGGAATACTAATGTAGTCTATGAAGACTTTTAAAGTTGGACTGAGTATGGTTTACATAATAAGATGGCAGTGAGCCTGTGGGGGCCAGGGGTGGAGTGTCATGGTTTGAAATGTGTCCCCCACAGTCTCATGTATTTGGCAAGGTCATGGAACCTTGAGAGGTGGAGCCTTGCTGGAGGAAGGCAGTCACAAGGGGTGGGCCTTGAGGTGGAGGAGTCCCACCCTACCTCCGCAGAAGTCTGCCTTTGCTGCAAGCAGTCTGCAGCTCTCAGCTTCCAAGATGTCTGCAGTGACTTAGCCTCCTCCAGCTTTGGCCAGCCAGCCATGCTGCCTCTGCTTTGAGAGACTGTACTTCCCTTTGGAACTGTAAGCTGAATAAACCTCCCTTTCTCCCTTAAAAAAAAAAAAAGAATTTAAATCTCTCCCCATCCCATTGCTCATGGAACCTTGCATAAGAGGAGACTAAGATCCAGCAGTAAAATTCACAAATCTGAAGGCAAGCCAGGTAGATGTCTCCATTCTAGCTGGGACTAACACACCAAGAACTCAATACAATGCCTACCTCAGCTACATTTCTACAACAGCTGACCCATCAAAATTTCAGAAGGTGAAGCTCAAGAGACATGGTGCCATCCTCAGAGACTAAAGGGGTCTAGTACAAGGAGTAGGATGTAAGGGATATATGAACTGGAGGGCTGGAGAGATGGCTCAGGGGTTAATACTGTTTTGCAAACAGAAGGTCTCAAATTTGATCCCAGGTCTACACAAAAACTCCAGTCAAAAACAGTGGAAGCCTGCACTTCTGGTCCTAGTGGGTGGAGCTTGGGAAATCCCAGAGCAAAACAAAAAGGAGGTAAAAGCAATCCAGGATGATTTCTAAAGTTACCCTTGGTCCTCCACAGGGAAACAGTGCCCTGACACACACACACACACACACACACAAAGTGAGTAAAAAATTCCACGTTATTGTTATGTTATTAGGGACAATAAGATTTATTGTTATTAAGGACATTAAGATTAAGAATCAGCTGAAAAGTTGATAATATTTAACAAAGTTAGCTAAAGAAAACAGGAGATAGCAGAAGCTTTTAAAATAGAAATAAAAAGTAAGAGCTATTTGCATTAAACTAAAACAAAAATCTGTTATTGGATACTCATATTTAATACTCAATACAATTACCAGATTTTGAATGAAATGAAGGCAACAAAAGAAGCAGAGTTTCAGTAGGAGTACAAAGCTAATGTGCAGAGGAACTGCATTGGGATTTTGTTCAAATAAACATTGTATTTAAATAAATATCCCAAATTTTTTAATACTCTTGAGTATCATTATCTCTACAGCTGGCACAATTCTAAATTACTTGGAAAATATCTCTCACCTGTAAATACGTACAGTGGGATGCCTCATTCACTGAAACAGTTATGTGCAGCAGTCCCTAAATTATATCCTGTCCTTTACTAATGAACACTTGTATTACTTCTAACCTTCTGCTGCTGGAATAAAGAATGCTAAAGGCTTCACTTACCTAAACATAACAAATACATAAGAAACTGGTCATTAACTCCAAGAAAAGAACACCACCTAAAGAATAGCACTGGGAAGGAGACTGTCTTTTGTACCTTTCAAAAGCACATGTATTAATATCAAAACATCAATGGACTTCTTTCCAAATGTTTAAGCTAAATATACATGTCACTTCATCAGCACTGACCACATATATAGCTATTGAGCCCTTGAAACAGGGTTAGTTCAGGGACTTTATCTCAAGCAGTCATGGTTTTTTACATTATTTGGATATGAAACAAAAGCCCTACTTATTATTTGCCTAGAAGGTGGCATAAGATACCACAGCACATGTGGAAGTCAGGACAATCTGACTCAATCATTCTCGCCTTTCCACCATGTGAGCTTTTGGGATTGAACTAGTTTTCCACACAGAAACTTTACTTGCTGAACCATCTTTCTGGCCCTTGTTTTAATGCAAATAGTTAATTTAAAATTCTGTATTCACCATACAGTTATGTGTTTATTAGATTTCTTTAGGACATTTTTGGGATTGATTAGTATTCTAAGTTGTAAAAAACTTTAAGAAACAAGACGAGGGAAAGGAAAGGTAAAAGTTGCACACTTTTGGCAACTATACAAGCAATTTGCATGTACAGTAATCAGAAGTTATTTGTAGTCAAGTCATACGTGCGCACTTTGTGATAAGTTGGAAAAAATCTCCAGGCTGTGAGTTGTCCTACTTATTCTTCTAGGTGTAAACTTATTCAGAACCCTTCTCTCTACTTATGATCCATTCCACATAGTTTGACATTCTATAGTGTCAAAGGCAAAAAAATTCCAATTGATGAGGCTTGCAAATCTTTTATAGGGATAATAACCCCTGAAAAGAAACAAGGTAACTTAAAATGAAATCTTTCAATATGAAGTTTTCTGCACAATAGCCATTTTTAGGCACTAATTTAAACTTATCAACAGAATTACTGTGGCAGCAATTCATTCTCTGGATAAAGGCACTAGATGTGAAAAGTTAATGGTTAACTTTAAAAGGACAAGAAAATTATACATTACTTGCTACTATTGGCTATTTATTATATCTATGAATAAGCTCCTGCTATTAGAGGAAAAAGCATTATTTCCTTTTGGCTTAAATCTCCTAAACCACTTTTTGTATAGGTAGACTAAAATACAACATGTTTTACCTATTGCAGTGCTTTCAATTACCTGTTTTTATACTGGCATTCATCAGCAAGTATTTTAAAGGGAACATATTTTACTCAGTGTAGAAATATTTAAAGTCATGCTATTTCAGCTCATGGAGATGAGTCAACCTAATGTGGTCATGATTGTATAAAACAAAATACAAATCTTCAGGTTATATTCTGTAGATATTTGTCTAGTAATTTAGTCAAATTGTAATGACTGACTGAAAAAAGCAAAAAATTTCCAAGTTAAACTAAGCATTTCTGCAATAGTTATTTTTGCATAGTATTCCTTAGTCCATTTCTGTTGCTAATAACACAGACTGCCAGACTGGGCAAATTATGGAGGCTTATTTTGGTTCTCCATTGTCTCCCTTTCAACAGTCTTCATGCTGCTTAAGGTTGTAAGCAGAACAGCCTGGTGTCCTGTGCTGATTTCTCTTGAAGCCATTATGGAGCTCCACCCCATGACCCACTCTGTCTAATCCTAGGCACCCCAGAAGACTCACCCTAATACCATGAGGTTTTCCCTAATACCATGAGGTTTTCCCCAAAAAGAAAAAAAGATGCTTTAAAAAAACAGGCTGAAGAGAAGATGGTTCAGGGGCTAAGCCTCTGCCTTGCAAGCAAAAAGCCATGAGTTTAGATCGATACCATGTAAAAACTACAGATGAAAAACGGCAGAGGCCTATACTTCTGATCCTGGAAGGCAGAGCCTAGGAAACTCCAGAGGGAAACAAAGAAGCAGTAGCACAATCCAGGGGGACTCCTGAAGCCACTATTAGACCTTCACAAGGATACAGTGCCCTCAAATACACACACACACATACACATGCAAAACAAAAAACAAAACGTTTACTTGATAATTAATGAAATCAGAACAATCTGCCATAATTTTGATCCCATTAGTCATTTTTGTTCATCCTTTTATTCAAAGGGTCTAATATTCCTTCTAAAGGCTGGCTTTCTGAAGAACCAAAACAAGAAGCGCTTCAAGCCGTAAGTATCCACTGTTCTTAAAGGTTAGATTATAACCAGGTGATTTCACATAGTGTGCACTCATTTTACGACCACACCTTGATCTTAGCCAATGCCAGAGTACTCTTGAGAGCAAGAGAATGAGTAACTGACAGAGATAGGAGAAAGAGAAGACAGAGGCTTGGTTAACAAGCATAGATTGTATCAGAGGTAAAAGCTTACAAGACATGTTTATTTCAGCTATAAATCTTGGCCTTTTGACTAGTCAGTATTGAACATTTGTGTCCTCAGAGCAAAACAGGTTTTAGCCATGCCAGTTTTCCTTTGATATTTCTGGGCCTTCTCTTGCCTCTGTGACAATATTTAATTATAAATTCCAGTTGCATTGGCGGCATCTGTGAAACAATTATACTGCATGGAGGACTGACTCTGCAGTCTAATCCATCATAATTATGACAGTCCTCTTTGAAGACACTATGATGCATGACTTAAAAATAGCACATTAGTGTGCAAATGGAGCAGCATCTCATTTCACCAGTGTGCATTTAGCTGTAATTTAGCTCAACACCGTTTGACTCTTTCTGAACCACTCAAATGGTAGCCTCATCTCTCACCACATAAACCTGTACATGGTGCTCAAAATTTGTGGAAGGGCTTTTTTTAACGTACTGGTTTTGTAGGTAGTATGTTTTTTCCTGTTGAGAGTAAGGATGCATGCGTCCTTTAACTCCTTTATTGTGGGGGGGAGGGGAGGGAATCTGCATGGTTACTACAAGATATTTTTCTATTAAACCCCATTGGTTGCATTTTATAATGCAATCTGTCTACACTCATGTGTTCAGTTGCATCCTGTTAATTGAAAATATACTGAAATCAGTTGTGGGGGGGTTAAAGCTGGTTCCTTGGCTGAAGGCAGGGTGAAGTCTGTGTTCTAGCACTTCCACTGACAAGCTTTATCCCTACTGGTAAAAGTCCTGCTTGGAATAACATCTTGACATGGAACACTGAGAAAAGGTGATATATTTGATTATATATTTCTTGCAGAGATAGCCAATAATTCCAATGATTTCCAGAGTGAAACTTTGTTAAGAATACTTTTATTTCAAGATGTGTGCAGTGAACCATTAGGGTATCACATACCTGTAATGTTGGCACAATTACCAAATTTGCCTTATTTTAGTTTTCATAATTACTATGTGATAATCGGATAGTTGTAAGACTTAGTAATTTTTTTCATAAGGTTCTTTATGAAACAAAGTGTCTTTCATTCATTTAACATTAACATCTCTCCTATCCCTGGCTAGCCTCAAATTTGCTTTGTAGTTGAGGATGACCTTGAATTTCTGATCCTCCTGCCTCTACCCTCTCAATGCTAGGATTGCAGGAATGCACCACCAGGAAAACATCCTCAGAAGAATTACTAGCCTGGCAAGGAGTTTAATCACTCACTCATAAGGGGCCTTTGCTAACTGCTTGGAGGAAGGCCCCTTATCTGCATTCAAAAAATAATCCTTAGTAAGGACATGAAGGCACTTGCAAGAAGTCTGATCACGTGAAATTGATCTCCAAAACTTCTGTGGGAGAGAACCAACTCTACAAAGCTGTCCTCTGACCCCCACACTTGTTCCATGGCATGTGAACATATGTGCATGTACATGCTCATGGTAGAAATTAAGTGTTAATTTAAAAATTGCATTGAGAGTAATATTGAAATAATGTGAATGTGAAGTAATGTGAGCATCTTCTCAGGGGACCAAGACCTCCAGCAGAAGAGTCTGCCTATGCTTTGGATAAAGAGGAGGTGGTCATTGACTTGGAGACAAGGAAATGAAGCACCTAGAGTATGGAGATCTTTATCTGAAGACTTATCCTATACTGCCAGAATGTCTAGCCCTCTAACAGCCAAGGATGTCAGATAGAGCATCCCAACATCCTGCATCTTGGTTCAGCTATATAAGGAACTCTAAGTCCCTTCCCATTCTCCATCAGGCTTTTCCCAGAATGTTACGGAAGGTAAAGAGGGAAATACTCAAGACCCTGATTCTTAATAATGCCTATCCAGGGCTGGAGAGGTAGCTCAGGGGTTAAGCCTCTGCCTTGCAGGCGTGAAGGTCCTGAGTTTGGATCAGGGTGGCCTGTGTTTCTGATCCTGGTAGGGCGGAGCCTGTGAATTCCAGGGCAGAGTAAACAAGGAGGAGGTGGAGGCGTCCACCGGTGGTTCCCGAATTTGCCTGTGGTTCTATACATACATACACACACATACATGCGCGCTCACACACACGTGCACACATGCACACACATACAATTAAAATAAAATAAAAAAATAATAATAATGCCTATCCAGGGGGGCTGGAAAGATGGCTCAGGGGTTAAGCCTCTGCCTCATAAGTATAAAGTCCTGAATTTGGATCCCAGATCCTATGTAAAAACACCAGGTGGAAATAGTTGTGGCTTGCACTTTCTGACCCTAAGTGTGGAGCAAAGCAAAAAGAATATAGTACAGGGTGATTCCTAAAGTCACCCTTGGGCCTGCACAGGTGTGCATGCACACATACACAGAGGCAAAAAAAAAAAAAAAAAAAAACAACCCTATTCTCAAAGGAGCAGGGTACAAACTTCTAGTTTAAATGAATGCCATGACAAAGAAAGCAAATAATGAATTGGCCAGGTGTGGTAGCATAAGGAAAGTGGATGCAGATGATTAGGAGTTCGTTCAAGGCAACTTGTAGAAACATTAGGCCAACTACCAGAGACTGTCAAATGTCAAGGGGAAAAAAAAAAAAACCTAACTATCACGTCCCAGTGAGTTTCAACAATACTAATGTGAAACTGACTAATACCTATTCTTTTATTGAAAAATTTCATACCAGATAGTTTCAACACAGGCAATGAGCATTGCACTATTGTATTATGAAACCTGTGCCATCTCAAAGGCACTGTTTCCACCACTACCTAAAAGGCATACCATCTGTGTTTCTCAGAAGTTTTACAAAAACTTAACAGTTTCATCTTCATACTGATCTAATCTTAATAGTTACCATGACAACTGAGTCATTTTTCTATTTTAGAAGTGATTAACATATATTTGTTAACTTTCTGAGGTGTATATGAAGTGATTCCTAAGAATAAGGGGAACAATCTAACACCTTAAAACTTGAAGATTAATAACAGGGATGTTATTAAACTCGTTGCCCTTGAATGGACACTTCGATGTGTGCCAGTCCAAAAAACAAAAAAACCCTGCTACACAGGCCAGTCATGCCTGAAATGCTAGCAGTTAGCAGGCAGGAGGACCTAGAGTTCAAGAAGGTCAGCTTGGATTACCTCTGAAATCCCTTCTCCCTTATTCCCCTCCCCCCAAACAGACAACTTTGCTTCATAAGACATTGAGCACTTAAAAAGTACATTGTGTAACCACAGAAACATGTCCTTACACACCTGGAAAGTTGATTGTCTTTAACATGAAAGACCTAATAAGCGTAGAGTCTCTGTCATCTGTAGAGTCTCAATGATGTATAAAAGTCTATTTTTAAGGATTCTTATTTAACTGGGAAGCTATATGTGGGGGCCAACAGGATGGTTCAGAAGGTAAAGGAGCCTTTATTCCATCCCTCAAAGACACATGCTGAAGACTCAAGTTGTACCTCCCCCAAAGCATACCAGTAGAACATGTGCTTGTATACGCATATAATATGCCAAATACACGATAGAAACTAGCCATGTAGTCCAAGAGAAATGATTATATTTGCTGTCTTTTACATTCTAAATGCTATGATGCTCTTGAAATTGGCAGTGGTTAACTACCTGTTGGGGGTTAATGAACTAGCTCCTCATATAAGTCTGAAACAGCTTTGAGGGGAAAAAATGAAGTTCTGTTTTGGGATTGAGTTAGGAGTAGATTATGGTAATGATGTCTTCCTGACATGTCCATCATTCTTGCTTAAAAAAACCTGAGGTGGGGGAGGGGGAGAGAGAACAGGCACAAATGCACCATGGGATGAACACATTGGAGATCAGTGGATCACATTTACCATTCCCTTCATTGTATATAGGTTTCGGAGATCAAATTCACCACGTTTATATGCAGGGACACCTTTACCCACTGAGCCATTTCAACAGCTCCACCATCTCTGTCAGGATAATGAACTAGATACCTGTCTAAATACATAACACTTTTGCAATAGTGCTATCATCTGATTTGTGGAATATTAACTATAATTTTATCAAGAGACAATATAACTGGTCAAAGGTCCAGTCCTCACTTCCTGTTTTGGAGGCTGAGTCAAATGTAGGAAAACTACATTTCCTGAGATCAGGGACTGGAGGCTAGCCTTGACTACACAAGAGGACTGTCTTGAAAGTAGGGCAGAAGCGGGAGATGGATAAAGTTTTACATGCAAGTAGTACAGATAACTGTTTTAATACTTCAGGTTTTCATTATTGAAAGCTCAATAACTCAGATTCCATTCCCAAAAAGATTCCATGCATGTACTATCACAGTAGCATTATATTTCAACAATTTAGTTCCATTCTATAACTCAAGGAAAGAAAGCAAATATTAAAGACAAATGTGATTTATCACATACATTAATAAGTCCAGAGATCTGAGACTTAGTTTTAAAATGAGATTGTAAATAATCTTTTTGATATCTACATTCTAATGTGTCCTATGAAGAAAATTCCCCAAAGTCCTGGAACAGGACTTGAGCACTGTATCAATACACTACAGGCTGTATTCAATAAATAAGACAAATGCCACTCATTCTACATGGGGAAAAACTTGAAGCATTCCCACATATGATTAGGAAGTGGGACAGACCTGTTCACTCTTGATTGTCCTTGAAGTCCTAGCTAGAGCAATGAGGCAAGAGAAGGAGATAAAAGGGACAAACAGTAAAGGAGAAGTTAAAGTATCCCTTTTTGGCAGATGATTCTATGCTTGAGACCCTAAAAAAATCTGCCAAGAAGCTGCTAGAGCCAATAAACAATTTTAGTAAGATGGGAGGCAACAAGAAAGACAAAATCACTAACCTTCCTATATATCAGAGACAAGTCAGGAAAGAGAACATACAATTCAAAAAAACTTCAAGAAAAAATCTGGAAGAGAAAAACCTCCCATGTTAATGAGTTGGTGTGAGATCAATAGTGAGAATGACCATCCCAAAGTAAATATATAGATTCAATGCAATCCAAATCAAAATTCCAATGGCAGGGCTGCAGAATCAGTCTTAAAATTTATATCAAAACACAAAAGGTCTAACACAAAAAGTCTGGATTAGCTAAAACAACCTTGGGCAATAATCTGATTTCAAGCAACACTATAGAACCATAGCAATAAAAGCAACATGGACTGGCACAGATACCTCCATAAAAGAATTAGAATGGATGGCCTAGATAAAATTAAGCTCACACCTACAGGTACTTCATCTTTGCCAAAGGTGCCATGCATATACACTGGAGAAAAGACAGCATATCCGACAAATGGTGCTGGAAAATTGATTATCTTCATGTAAAAGAATGAAAATTGAGCCTTACCTTTTCAAGGTCTACAAAAATTAAATCCAAATGGATCAAAAATCTTAGTGCTAGGAGGGGGGAGGGAGGGAACTGGTAAAAAAATTTTAAAATGTATAATTACATTTTTAATAAAAAAAAAGAAAGTTCACAAGGAGAAAGTTCTTAAGATGTACCAGAAAAGTTTGTTCTGTCACTTTGAGTTTCAAGGTCAAAGATTTGTTATCAATTTCTTTATGTGCACAATCATAAATTTTGATTTATATTATTAAAGGAAAACTTAAATCTTCAAAAAAAATCTTAGTGCTAAAGGAAACATATGCCTATGCATTTATAGGCCTAAGTGAAGACATTATGCATAGGACCCCATTTGCACAGAGTAAGACCAGCAATCAACAAGTGGGACTTCATGAAATGAAGAAGCTTCTGTTCTGCTAAAGAAAATTGCTAATTGAGCAAAAAAGGCACCCCACAGAAAGGAGATCGATCTTTTCTAGCTATGGATCTGACAAAGAATCAATCTCCAGGGTATAAGAAGAACACAAAACTATGAAGCTAAGCAATCCAATTACAAAATGGGCTTTGAAACTAAAGAGACTGAACTTTGAAACTAAAGAAATCCAAATGTCAAATATCTTAAGAAGTGTTCAGCCTCTCTGGTCATCAGGGAAATGCAAATTAAAACTGGTAACATATCCCATTCAGACTGGCTGACCATGATGGAGAAAAGGAAAAACTTACTGTTGGGAGTGTGAACTGGTATAACCACTTGGGAAATCAGTATGGAGGTTGTCAGAAAGCTAAAATCTGAGTTTAGGCATTTCATAGATGACATAATTTCTAGTGGAAATCAATTGTGGCAAGTCATTACTTGTGGTTTCTATTTGAATATAATATAGAATGCATACTGAAAACATCACCAACTACCTAAAAACTGCAGAGTATTTGTGAGAGACCATTTGTTTTGTAAGATCTGATATTTTACAAATAGTGTCATAAGCCCACAAGCGATTAATAAAAATTAGGGTGTGGAAACAAGTCAGATTACCTCAAAGGTTCCAGTACCAATATTTCCCTCCATGGAATCTATTGCAGTTCAAGCATGCATTTTGCATCAGTTTTAATGTAAAGCGCTGTCTTCTACTCGATCCTCTTCTACCATCCAGACACAATGTCCAGCTGCTAACATGGAAATACTTACACTTTCTTCTAAACTAAATCAGTTCAAGGATTATATATAGTAAAATATTCTGAAGATAATCACTTTGAAGAAAGGAGAAAAGGTGGCTGGGTTCTTGTCACATGTAGAAAAAACAACTTCTACTCAAACCTATGGACTCCAATTAAAAATTTTAGAATGGATAAAAAAAAAAAAACTCCATGCTGCTACACAAAATATGACAGACTGGAAGTGTGGGTGAAAATTCTAAATGAACTTTCCCATTTAAAGGTTCCCTTTGTGACAAGATATAGAAAGGTGAGCAGTATCATAAAACTTCACATATGGGGTTAGAGCGATGGTTCAGGGGTTAAGACTGCCTTGAAAGCAGAAGGTCCCATCCTATGTTAAACACCACCAACCACAAAAAACACCAGGTAGGAATGGCACTTCTAGCTCTTTTGAGTAGAGATACAGGGAAATCCCACAGCCTTTGGTCCTCCAAAGAGGGCATATGGCGCCCTGATACACAGTGAAAGAGCAAAATAAATTTTAAAAAGCTTCACATTGCCAGTCTTTGTAGGCAAACTTACTGCTTTAGTTAGTGTCTTTCTGATTAAAAGTAATCTTACAAGTCTTTTTTCAACCTGAAAGCTGCATTGAATGATCTGTACAGATCATGCAGCAAAGCAAAATAGAAGATGAAAGTATTTTCCATTTTGATCATAGGTAGACTGGATTCAGCCATAGAACTCAATGGAAACTCATGGCTTGAACTTATGAAACGTCATTTACAGGGAAACAGTTATGTTATCTCCACCTAGAATTTCCCATGGGGAAAAAAAATCAACTTTGCTGTCACCTTGCTTGTTCACCTCTCCTTCCACCCTACAAACAATACCATTTCCAGTTTGAGCATGGAGTAAGATCACTATTGGATCATAGTGCTGCATCCTTTCTTACACTTTTGGTTATTTATCCACTAATGCTAGAGGCTGGGTCATTCTACTTAAATATGAAAGACAAATGGGATTGAAGGCTCAGGGGTTTTAAAGCCTTTGCCTCAAAAGGGAAAAAAGATCCTGATTCTGGATCTTCAGATCCAACATGAAAATGCTGGACAGATATGGCGAAGCCTGTAATTCCCGTCCTAAAAGGCAGAAGTTAAGCCAGCCCAAGGTGACATCCAATACCCATGAGGATGGAGTGAAAGGCATTGCAGGAGCAGCAAAACTGGAAAAAAAAATCATCAAACATAATCCAGAACATCAGAGACTATATCAACCACCTGGAACTAGGCCAGCCTAATCTCTCCCCATCCTGAAGCTCAGGGAAATTTGTGGAAGAGGGGGCGGTAAGATTGTAAGAGCACGGGGCTAGAGAAGTGGCTCAGGGGTTAAGCCTCTGCCTTGCAGGCGGAAAGTCCTGAGTTCGGATCCTAGACCCCACGTATAGACGTCAGGCGGAAGGGGGGGGCTGCTTTTCTGGTCCTGGTGGGGCGGAGCCTGTGAATCCCAGGGCAAAGTAAACGAGGTGGTCCATGGTGGTTCCCAAATTCGTCTGTGGTTCTACACACATACACACACATATATACACATGTGCATACATGTACAATTGAATAAATAAAAGGAATTTAGAAAAAATTTTAAAAAAGATTGTAAGAGCACAAGGATGGGAGGAGTAATGATATGTAAGATACTCCACGCAAATTAGGGCCAAAGCAACCATAATTGGACTTTTGCATGACCTGCACAATGTGCAACACATTATTGACCCCACAAGGTCTAGCACGGGCTAAAGGCACTAGGATCCTTGGGAGGCAAGGGATTGACAGCCACAGTAGTGGTCCTATCCTTAAGGGGAACACAGGAAAGGGTTCTGGGAAATGCCACTGGGTCCTCCTCTCCGATGAGGCGCAAGGACCCAGAGGAGAGTTTGGCATGCACATTAAAGGATACTCCGGGGATGGGAGGGGGAGGCACTGAGGGATGGGGAGGGAGGGAGGAGAGTAGAGGAGGGAGACACAGGGGGGTGAAGGGGGTGGAAGGAGGGAGGGGACCGGTGTACCTGTTAAGTTTGCATGAGTGGAAATAAAAAAGCCAGCCCAAGGCTGGTCCTAAAAAGCCCCATTGCAAGAAAAAAAGAAAAGCTGGTGAGTCATGAGAAAGCAAGAAAGACAGTGAGTAACCACCTTAGCTGCCCCTACAGCAAGCCATTGTCAGAAAGCTCGGATTTCTAATCCTCTCCTACCCATCTATACCCGGTAGGCCATGAATGCCCCATGCACGAACCCAGTCTGTCAGTCTGCAACTCTATTCCCCTGGCAGAATGAGAATTACCCATGCACATGATGTGTAAACCTTTCTTTGCTCCTTTATATACTTTGATTTTATCTTTTACTGTTTCTGGAGTATGTTTCCAATTAATTTCAGGGCTTGGGATTAATTTAACAGGAATCGTGTGTGTATTCATTAATACACACATGTTCATTAATACATACATATTAAAAAAAAAATACCAGGGGCCTGGAAAGATGGCTCAGGGGTTAAGTCCTTGCCTCACAAGCAAAGTGGCCTGAGCTCAGATCCCTGATCCAACTTTAAAAAAAATCTGCATTCGGCCTTGAAGGCGGAACCTAGGAAACCCCCAGAACAAAGCAATAAGGAGGCAGAGTAATCGGGGTGATCCTGTGTCACCTTTGGGCTTCCACAGACATAAAGTACCTTCTACACACACACACCCATACAAGAACAAAACAATTAAAAATTAAAATACAGGGCAAAATTCATTTCTCTGTTCAATCGGATCAATGGGGAGTGAATGTTTGGGTCACTTAGCTAGCTTTGGAAATCAATCTAGTTGACTGTCACATGTAAAGGACCACAGACAGTATGGATGCTGTAGCCTTCTTTATCCAGAGCACATCTCAAGTCTGCCCCAAAACAAAAACTTCAGATTTACTTTCTATCTGCCTGTTTTAAAACAACTCTTATTTCTGATGTCAGAACATATTCAAAATTCAACTAGTTAATGATCCTAAGTAATTCTGTAAACACCAATAGTGAAATGGGCGAAATAATTCATGCAGACACTTTCCCTGTTTGGCTGGAAGCAGCTCTCATCTCAACACATGCCAGCCTGAGGAATCTTATTTATATTTCTCCTGTGCAAGTTGTGACTTATTAAACACCAAACTTCAACTGGCATGCACTCATTTTCTAGCATGTTAAAATTTAATAGCTGTGTCCATTATTCCTGTTGTACTTTAAGACATTTATTTGCATGAGATAGGATTTGCTGACAGTTGTGTCCTCTGGTGCAAGGAGGCAGTTCTAATTGATACCAAGTGCCCTGCTGTTTCCTTTGTTAGGGCAGGTCACTATGTCAGACAAGCAGGAAGACATCAAGAGAAGAACTCATGCTAAATTACTTGCAAACTCTGAAGAGTAATTGGAAACACTATGTGCTGGCTGGTGCCTCTGCCCACTGCTCCTCTCTTCTCGTGCTTAGCCATGTATGAGCAGAAGACAGAAGTGACTCACTCAAATGAAGATGCCCCGGCTTAACCCTTTAAACTTGAAGCATATTAAAACATTTTTTTTTTTTTTTTTTGGTGCTGGGGACCGAACCCAGGGCCTCGCGCTTGCTAGGCAAGCACTCTACCACTGAGCTAAATCCCCAACCCTAAACTTGAAGCATATTAAATTCAACCTTGCTTTTCTGTGTCCCTTAGGCTTCACTTGAAAGAAAAAAATGTAGAAAAAAGTAGCTGGAGGTGGGGATTTGAGATTCCCAGTTTGGGAAGCAGATTTCAAGGGGTTTAAAATTTAACCTGGAGATCTAGATTGGAGAGTGCTAGATACTGGCCATTGGCCTGTTTGCTTATGAACATTTTCTACTATTCTCCATTAATAAAGCATGTGAAAATACCATAGCTCAGATAAAACTATTTCTAGACAGGCAAGCTTTTTCTTACACTTGGCTGTACAATCTTGACAATGACAACAACTTGCCTCCACAGGGGAAAATCCCCATGGAGACTTCTGGGTTCTTCTTAGAATCTATCGTGAGCTGGATGGTCTATATCATGGAAAATACAGTTTTCTGTACTTCTTTCCATTTTATTTTTTCTGTAACAAAAGGAGAGCATTAGATGTATGTTTCAGGACTGGCAAGATGACTCAATAGGTAAAGTCACTTGCTCAGAATCCTGAGGACTTCAATTCCAGCAGCCCATATGATAGAAAAGAACCAATTTCCAAAAGTTGTTTCTCTGACCTCTACTCAAATGCTGTTCTCTATAGAAATAAGTAACCATTCATTAAAAATAAATGTAGGCTGGAGTGTGGCTCAGGGCCTGTGCCTTGAAAGCAAAAGGACCTGGATTGCAGAACTCAAGTTAAAATAGTGTGAAAATGGCTGCAGCCTGCGATTCCCGGCCTAGCAAGGCAGAGCCTGGGAAACCCCAGAGCAAAGTAATAAGGAAGTGGAGCACACGGATGCACATGCACGTGCGTGCACACACACAAAAATTTTAAAATGTAGTACAACTATTTTACACTCAGTTTTCTATCTGAACCAGAAATTTACAAGACAAACATTTTCCTTCTCTGCATATTAATGACATTTTTTCCTGTGCTATTTGCAAAAGCAATGCATCTTCTCCTAGAATTATATAAAACTTTGAGGTTGCTTTTAAGTTACTAATATTGCAGCCTAAAGTTTATCATTTTATGCATCTCCATTTGAAAAGCTCTGAATATAAAAATGCAAACTCCAAATCTCTAAAGATCTGATCTCACTTGTTTTTGTAGGAGACTAAAGCATGCTTCCTATTTTCAGTGTCTCTGATATCAACATCCATTAATAAACTTCTAAAGGAGCTAATTTTCATCCTATGACTAAAATCCAGACTAGTGGCTGAGTGGGTAAAGACCCTTGCTTCCAATGAAATCCAAATACACAGTGGAGAACCAACTCCAAAGTTGACTTCTGGCCTGTCTCCACAGTACTGTGATATGTGCATGTTTCACATATACACACACCAGCCTGGTATACATAGTTTTTAAGACAGTGTCTTTTCCTATGTAGCCAACTGTGGCGTGGAACTCACTCTGTAGCCCAACCTATCCTTGAACTCCCAGTGGCTTAGCCTTTTGAGCTCTTTGACTATACAGGCCTACTCCACCATGCCTAGACAGAACATCAGATCTCCCTGCCAGGCCCATTACCTGGGCTTTTGAGTCTACAAAATAGAATTCCTTTAACCATTTCCTCAGACTTAATCTGCCAGAAAAGCAAGATAGAACTCGGAAAGGCACCTCTGAATTTACAATAAAGGAAACTACAAACATGGAATTGAGGTATGGGAGAAGGGCTTGAAGCTTCTTACCTCCTCTCCACAAGACAAACCAGGAACCCGTCTTTAGCTGCAGTTTCAGGAAGCTCTAGAGCCTGCCCTTTAAGGAGCTCCTGAGATTTCCACTGCAGATTAAATGCTAATGCCTGGGATGGGCAATCCAGGAAAGCCTATCTGCTTCAGTAGCTCTGGGGCTCTCTTGCCCTGAGGCAGGGGAGTGGAGGAGTGAAGGGGGAGATAACATTCCTCTGGAAGGAATCTCTCAATCTCTCTGCATTTTGAGACAGGATCTCACAAGGTGGATGCAGCTGACCTCACGGAGACCCACCTGTCTCAGCCTCCCAAGTGCTCAGGATTGTGGGTTTGCACCTCACCTACCTACCATTTCCCAAGGCCTGCCTTGGGGCAGGGATACAAGTCAGGAATAAGAACAGAAAACCAACACACACAAACACACATTTCCTAATATCAACAGTATTTATGGGCGGAAAATAAAACTTTAACCAAAGGAATAAAGGAACTCAATGTTCAACCAAAGAAGAACACACACACACACACAAAGCACGCAAAACAGTTTCTTCAGTGTTCTGGAGGTAAACCACAGCCATAACATGCCATGCTACTAAAGAAAGTTTGGGGGCTTAAAGATGCAGCAAAATGGAAAGTAGAAAGCTTGCCAAGTAAATTTGCCCAACCAAATGCACATGCATGCATATGTACTCACATACGTGAGCTGTGAGCTTACATATAAATTGGAACATGTTAATGCCAAATTTGAAAAGTGACTGAAATTAAGAAGGAATTACAGAACTGGAGAGATGGCTCAGGGGTTAAGACTCTGCCTCCCAAGCAGAAGGTCATGAATTTGGATCTGGGATCCTACATAAAAAAACACCAGTCAGAAAACAGCAGTGGGTTGCACTTCCGGTCATGGTGGGTAGAGCTTGGGAAATCTCAGAGCAAAAAAAGGAGGTAGAAGCAATCCAGGATGATTCCTGAAATACTCTTGGTGCTTCACAGGAATACAGAGTCCCTCAAAACACACACACACACACACACACACACACACACACACACACACACACACAATAGAATTATAATACTTAAGTGAAGGCTTTTTGTAATTCCCTTCTTTTCTTTTTTAAAACTTCACATTATTTGTTTGTTTATTTCTACAACAATATAAACAGCAGTGTAGGATTTAGTCAAGCTCTGCAAAGCCTCCAGCAGCAGTCTACTTCCCTAGTAACTAGGGCTAATCCTTAGCAAAAACATTAGGACCCCAACCTTCTCCTGCCCTCCTCCAGTCTTCAGCCTCTTGGATCTGTCCACCATTCCCTTCCCTCCTGCTCTGACCATATTGCCACAGCTTTCTCCCCAGTTGTCTCTGATCTTGAAGCTTTTTCTTTTGTTCTAATGCACTCCCACCAGACTGTAGCCACCAGACCCTCAACTCTAAGAAAACTTGTATTTCTTAAGTCTCTCATGTCAGTCTCTTTATTCATGGGCCACCACAGAGCACCCACATATGGTCAGTCATTGCCCAGTCCTCTCCCCACTGATCTAACAAGCAGCTAGAAGACAAAACACACACACACACACACACACACACACTGAAAATAAAACAGCAAACATAGCATTATCAAAAAAAAAAAAAAAGCAAAATTGTAGTAGTGCTTTTTGGTTTGGGGATTCAGAATAGATTCTGAAGGACGTTGCTACCTCATGTAAGTTTACAGCCAAACCTTTGAACAGGGCTATAGGCAAATACCCCTCTATCCCTTCTTAAGTATTAACTTCTGTTGACCTGTATCCATCCCCATCTCCCTTACCCTCTTATATAGCCCCCTCTCCAGCTCCCTTACCCCCCTATTATATTAGCCCCCTATCTTCAAATTCAAAATCCTGAAATTGAGAATTGCAGCCCATGCCTGAAATTATGACATCTAGGTAGGGTGGGGTAGGGTGAGACAGAAGGATAATGGGGAGGAAATGGAAGATGCTTTCCTCCAAGACCTACAGGTACAGCAAGTGCTCAAGCACCAGTCATGGAAGGCAAACCAGATGAAACCTAGTGGGCCAGACAGGCCAAAAGCAGGACAGAGTCTGGGAGAGCAGAAGAAGGGCTGATATGGGATGAGGAGCGGGAAATGGGATGTGGGATCAAGGTATGAAAATTTCAAATTCACTGCACACTAAAAAATTTTTTTAAAAGACAAAGAAAGAAAAAAGCTTCTTTCCCTTTTCCAAACTAAAACAAAAGAAAGCTTGAAGGTTATCTGAGTTAGAAAACAAGATGAATATTAATCTCCCTCTGAAGGCTGGGATGTCAGGCATGTCACACCCAGTCCTCCCCAATCTCTCTATCAGCACCAATCATAAAACCTGACTATCAGGAGATACAATCCCTGCCCTGTCCCTAGGGTTTCAAGCAAGACCTTGAGTCACATTTTCCAGATAGCCTGAATCTCCTTTCTGAGCCTGCAGTCCAGTTTACTATCAAACAGATTGCAATCTTTGTTTTGGACTAGGATGACTCTTTTCTAGGTCAAAAAAGCTAAAGAGAGATTGTTGTTTCTTTGCCTAAATGACTCTATGGTCAAAGAAGAAAGCAAGACTTTGAAAATGGTAATACATACTGTGAATTCTTTCATTGTCAAAGAAAGTAGAACAACAAAAAATGAAGCATTCCAATTCAATAATTTATGGAGAAGAGTCAGTCTGCAGTTAGGAGACACACTGGAGGTTCAGGAATTCAAGGTCATTGTCTACTGCATTGCTTTTTTTGGGCCAGCCTGGGCTACAGGAAACCCAGTCTCAAAAAAAAAAAAAAAGTTTAGGGAAAACAAAGAAAAATTAATAAAAATTAAACTAAGTTTTAAAAGAAATGCTATTTTTACCTAAGTTTTCTTCTTGTCAAACACCACCACATTCACTCAAATCAAAAAATATTTTATTATACTCAATCTACAAACTAGGCATGCAGATACCTTTCTATCATATCACTCCAGGAAAACTTACTAATAATGTTTTAGTTTTTCAAATGTGTAAAAAGTGGCTTACTTACAAATAGAACTTCTGAGAACCAGAAAATGACAACTAAAATACAAATTATACAAACAAACTTACTACCTTTTTAACCTTTAAAAAACAGACAAATCAAGGAGGAAAAAAAAGACTATTTGGCTTTATTTGACTATATATATTTTAAAAAAAAACAAAAAACTATATTTTTGGCTGGAGAGATGGCTCAGACGACTCTGCCTCCTGAATGTGGGGGCAGTGGCCCTCCCATTTTGACAGTGGTAGGTGTCTGGGGGCTTCCTAGTGTCGAAGAGATGAAGATGAGGGTTTCCTTACAGTGTAAGGAAATTATTGTATGATTAAATTTACACACAACACACACACACACAAGACTCTGCCCCCCAAGCAGAAGGTCCTGAGTTCAGATCCCAGATCCCAAGTAAAAACACCAGGCAGAACAGAGGTGGCCTGCACTTCTGGCCCTATTGGACAGAGCTGGGAAATCCCAGAGGGAAGCAATGAGGAAGTAGAACACAATAATAACAGTGGAATCAGCAAAATTGAATGGGTAATGTAAATGTGGTACATACACACAATGGAGTACTATTCAGCCATCAGAAAGGATGAAATTATGGAATTTGCTAGAAAATGGATGAATCTGGAAATTTTAATAGAGTGAAGTATCTCAGACACAGAAAGATAAGCAATACATGTTCTCTTACATGCGGATGCTAGTACTGATATCCTTGTCAATGTATTTCGTTTAGAATTGTAGTGTGAGCCAGAAAATTTGAAAGGGACCAATGAATGGGGCAGAAGAAGGAGTGGATAGAGTGACACCTTTTAAAAGGAGAGATTTAGGAAATTGCAGCAAAGTAGGGTGAGGGAGGGAAAAATTGGGAAAACACCTAGAGGACCATGAGGGGATGGGATATTGGAGGGACAGAGGGACTAATAGAAAAACCCTAAGATTGTGGGAGTAACCCCACAGGAGCCTCATATGCTAGTAATACATCAAAAATGTGTTTTAAAGAAAGGAACAAGAATAATGGGTAGCCCCTATGCAGAGGAGCACAGAGTGAGGAAAACAAGGCAAAGCAAAAAAAAAAAAAAAAAAAAAAAAAAAAAAAAAAGCCCTGAGCTGATGGACTTAGTACGCAGCCACAATTAAAACTGTATTAGAAGTTGCAGGAATGTCACTTCCCAGAATCTCCTGGAAGCAAGATCAAGAGTTCAAGGTCACACTCAGCTAAAGGGAAAAAGAAGTAGGGACACATAGTAGGGACACACCCAGAATGTCATTCTCAGCTACTCTCAGGGAAAGGGAGGGTATTGTAGCCTCAAGGTCAGTGTCACAGTTCACCTGCAGCTGCTGATAAATCACTACCAAAACAGCTTAAGGGCACAAGGGGTTTTTCTCTTACATTCTTAGTTACAGTTGTTTCTCCATCTTGGCCAGAGAGCACACACCAACATCAGGATGGAAGGAACATAAATATCCATATAATGGCTGAGAGAGGGATAGTCCTTACTTGTCAGATCAGCATGTCTGACCAAGTATATAGAAGGATGCCCCTTTCTCAAACAATTCCCTCCATTTGATTCACCCGCCTGGGGACTAGTTCCACCCACCATGGGCTGAGCCTGCCTTCTCCACCAGCTGAACAATCTTCTGCAGTTTCACTGAGCTCAACTCAACAACTAATTCTCTACAAATGTGCAGAGAGCTCAACCCCTAAACCATCAAGCTGACACCTGTGCCTAACTATGACTGTAAGCATTTCTGAGGCATTTTAGAATGATCAGGAAAAAAAAAACAAAAAAAAACCCACAATAGAAACAGAGGTAACACTCAACGATAATCTACAGGAAAAGCATGCCATTAAGCTATTCTTAAAAAAAAAAAAAAAAAGTTAAAAAAGATTTAATCTCCTCCTTCCCAAAAGGGCTTATGTTGCCTGCCCCAAGATTTTCACAATCGTGAAAAAAGATGCTATAAAAATGTGTGCATGTTTTTTATGTTGAATGTAAAATTTTAACCTGTTTGGGTAAATA
This sequence comes from Typhlomys cinereus, assembly GCA_023101885.1. NCBI lineage: Eukaryota > Metazoa > Chordata > Mammalia > Rodentia > Platacanthomyidae > Typhlomys > Typhlomys cinereus. The sequence goes on from JALPQD010000010.1 coordinate 796,511, forward strand.
CTCTATAAAAAGTAACAAGAGGGTCTTTTAATGGTGTTTTGGGGTTGTTTTTAGTGAAGACCCTTATCAATATTCAAGGATGGTACATGTCCTTAGTCAAAAATTACAAAATCTTGGGCTGGAGAGATGGCTCAGGAGTTAAGACTTCTGCCTCCCAAGCAGAAGGTCCTGAGTTCAGATCTCAGGTTCCATGTAAAAACACCAGGCAGAAACAATGTGGATCTGCACTTTAGCCCTGGTGGGCAGAGCCTGGGAAATCCCAGAACAAAACCAAAAGAAGATAGAAGCAACCCAGGATGATTCCCAAATCACCCTTGGTTCTACACAGAGACATACAGTGCCTTCTGACACACACTAGTGGTAAACACACACAAACACACACCTGCAAAATGAATGAATAAAGCTTAAAAAAAGGTAATCTAACTCATATGACTAAAAATTATAAAAAAAACCAAAAGATTACAAAATCTTAAATGCAAATTAAATCTTGACATGTTCAGACATTGTCCTAACATTGTCCTAGAAAATTATTACTGCCCTAATCCCACATTAAAAAAAGCTATGCACACTATCTTCATAATGAGAACAGCATGTGGCAGGTAACAGCTGTAATGAGTAAACACTTCTAGAACCTTCATCAGCATTATGACTTTCTTTCAGGACACAAAGTGCTTTCACCAAGACTCTCATTTCTGCTTAAAATACCCTGTGACATCAAGGGGAGTCACTGACTCGTCCCTCAAAGAAGAACTGAAACTCAAGTGTGGTGAAATGACTTTCGTAGGGTGCAGTGTATTTCAGCCTGCTTCGCTTGTTCTAAACTCAAAGGACACATCAGGTGGATGCTTCATGTAGAAATGCTGAAGAGATCTTTTAGCCACTGCAGCAGTTCTCCGCTGGATCCCATAGGAGTTGGCTCCAGGAGTCTCTAACTCAGTCCCTAGGGAAATACAACTGCCTACCAGAGATCTGGACAGCATAACAAAGGTTTTGCTTTCAACCATAACTCACACCATACTGTGACGTGAGAAAGGTGAAATCAAAGAGATTAATTTCAGAGGGCTTGAAACATTAAAAGGTGCCTTGTAAATACACTTCTGGGCTAGTAAAATGGTTAAGCAGCAAAAGGCATTTGCTACACAAGCCTGCAGACCCAAGTTCAATCCTGGAAGCCTATGTAAAAGGTGGAAGAGAACCAGCAAGATGAGTGAGTGAAGCAACATGAGGTGCTTGCTGTCAAGTCTGACGACTCATTTCAATCCCTAGAATCACATGGTACAAGTGGTCCTTTGACCTCCACACGTATACCATCACGTGTATACCATCACATGCACATACACACAATAAATAAATGCCAAAAAAACTAAACACATTTCTGACCGCTAAGTATATTTTATTAAAAATTTAAAAATAACGAATGGTCAGACAACAGGAAAATGCTGTATTTGAAACATCCTGTCATTAGATTGCCTAGTGGGATTATATTTGCTTTAAAATCCTGTGGCAGGGACTGGAGAGATGGGAGATTTTGCCTTGTAAGCAAAAGAACCTGACTTCGGATCTCCAGAACCTATGTAAAAATGCTGGGTGGATATGATAGACTGTAATTCCAAGTCTGGGAGATGGAGGCTGGGAAACTCCAGAGCAAAGCAATAAGGAGGTAGAACAACACAGAATAATTCCTGATGTCACCCTTGGGCCTCCACAGGCACACACACTCAAGTGCCCTCTTGTCAGCATGTCCACACACTCACAAAATATACATAAATAAAATCCTGTATCAGGTGTGTGAACGAGCAAATGTGTGTCTACAGTCTAACCACCTGGAGGTTGAAGAGCACTTGTACCTATGACATAAGACTAGCTTAGGCAACATAGTAGATTCCTATGTCAAAAACAAACAATAATAGTTTTATAGACCAATAAGACAAATCATAGGATATTTTTCCCCTTGAAAACTAAACAGAATAAATGTAAACATTAAAAATAACTACTTCTCCATCTATTTAAAAGACAGAGTAGAGATGGCTCAGGAGTTAAATCTCTGCCTTGCAAGCAGAAGGTCCTGAGTTCATATCCCAGGTCCCATGTAAAACCACCAGGCAGAACTGGAGGTGGCCTGAATTTCCGGCCCTAGTGGGGGAAGTCTGGAAAAACCCAGAGCAAAGCAAAAAGAAGGTAGAAGCAATCAGGATGATTCCCAAAGTCACCCTTGTTCCTCCACAGGGATATACAGTGCCCTCTGACACACACACACACACACAAATAATAAAAGGGCAATGACTTATTTTAAATTAGGAAACTTCAATGGCAGAATCAGACTTCTAAAAAAGTTACATTTGTTTTTAAGAAAGTGAAAAAAAGTCCAAATTGAAAAAGATAAAAAAAACAGTGAAGACAAAACACAACTTGTAACCCTATAAGCCAGCAGGCAAAATCAAATTTTAACACTTTCAAGATGGCATGAGGGAGATTAGGGAGACCCAGGGTTCACTGACTGCGATGCCAATGACATGGCCTTAGAGAAGGCTTAGAACATTCCCAGAACCTCCTTCCATAAAATGATGAATAGAACTAGGCTATACCTACAAATTGTCAATCAGTAATGTTTTTGAGTTTCTGTTCCCTCAATTTGGAATAAATAAATCAGTTTCTCCTATCCTCCTGCAGACAATTTTTTTGCACTATGTTAGTATTTATCTGGATGCCAGTATGATCAAAAGGGATTCCTGAAAACTTAATTCAGCTCATGTCAAATCTCATATGAAATGTTAGTGTAGTGGCCTTAAAAAATATCTACACTGAGGGCTAGTGAAATAGCTCAGTGGATAAGGTATAGCATCCAAATCTGGAGTCCTGAGTCAACACCAGGAGGCCACATAGTGGGAGAACTGTCTTATGAAAATAGTCCTCTGACCTTCACCTAGGCACCATGGCATGTATGCACAAGTTCAAATTCCCTATATTTCTTCTTTCTCCCTTCCTCTTCCTCGCTCTCCCTACTCTCTCTCAAAGTTAATAATTTTTAAGTATCTTTATTGGATTGTCATACCTCACTCACTCTGAATTCAACCATGCACTAACTTGTCATTTTCAAATGTTGTGAAATTTTTTTTTAATTTTTTTTATTATTTATTCAATTGTGCGTGTATGCGTTGTGTGCGCGCGTGCACGTGTGTGTGTGTGTGTGTGTGTGTGTGTGTGTGTGTGTGTGTAGAACCACGGACGAATTCTGGAACCACCATGGACGCCTCCACTTCCTCCTTGTTTACTCTGCCCCAGGATTCACAGGTTCCGCCCTACCAGGACCAGAAACGCAGGCCGCCTCTGCTTCTGCCCGGCGTCTATACGTGGGATCTGGGATCCGAACTCAGGACCTTCTGCCTGCAAGGCAGAGGCTTAACCCCTGAGCCACCTCTCCAGCCCCCATAAATGTTGTGAAATCTTTGACTATCCTCCTTTATCTCCTATTGACTTTCACTCAGATATATTAAGTCTCCTTTTTCATTCTTATCTGTCTCATCACAACTAATGTTCTTATGTCACTCTTGAAGAGCTGACACTCTCTCCTCTCTCCTCTTCTCAATCTTCAGAAATCCTGTATGTAGGATGTGAATTCATGCTGCTTCATTTATTCTCCAATACCGTTATAAACCCCAAATGGTCCTCCTGCCTGAGCCGGCTGAGAAGCTGAAGTACAATGTGCCCTGCAATGCCCAACTTTGTCCTTCATATTACATGTAGTTCTTCTTGGATTACATGTAGTTCTTCTTGGCTTCATATTCAATTTAGCATATTCAACACTTTCCTTAAATACAGCATATTTTGCCAGATGTAGTGGCAGATCCTTTAATCTCTGTACAGAGGCAGAGGCAGGAAGATATCTCTGAATTTGAAGACAGCCTAGTCTATACAGTGAGTCCCAGTCCAGGGGTACACAGTCAGCTTTTGCCTCAAAAAAAAAAAAAAAAAAAAAAAGTCTTGACTGTCTCCAATTCTAATTTTAACAGGAACAAAGATGCTTGTCTGTTTCCTAGAAATGCACTCAGTATTGACAAGTATGCAAAAATTATTTTCCAAAAAAAAAAAAAAGAAGAAATATTTTCCACTGAATTTATATTTTAAAAACTGAAAAGGCTAGGGGTATAGATTAGTGGTAAAGCAGCAGAGCACTTGGTTAGCACATACACAGCACTGCAAAAAGTAAATATTTAAATGAAATAAAAGCTAAAGGAAACAGTAAGTAATATTAGTCATATCAATAACCACAAAACATGTACTAGTTAGTATACAACTGGGAATTTGCAAAATGCCATGCTTTATGCATGTTATTCATAAGATAATCCTATTATTATTACATTCCTCATTTCAAAGAAAGTTAAGACTTAAAGAGGTTAAATAATTTTCTTAAGAACACACACCTGATAAATGTACTGAAAAATAAACCTGAGGCTTATTTACTACTGAAAATAATAATGCCAGGCACATATGGCGCCTGGGAAACCCCCAGAGCAAAACAGTAAAGAGGCAGAGCAATCTAAGATGAGTTCCGAAGTCATCCTTGGGTTTACACACACACACACACACACACACACACACACAGGAAAAGTCTTCAGAAATCCACTTGCAGAATCTCTCCACATAGTGTTTTAACTTCTTTTCCTCAGTTCTTTTAGTTATATATCTTACACTTTTCCACAACCTTGTATACTTTGTTCTTTACCTACCCTTTACATCTAAGAAGAAAAAAAAAAACTTCTGAGTAATGCTATGATTTCACCAAAGGAATAAAAATGTGTTCTCACTTCTCACGTAAAGGACAAGAACAGAGTGCATGGCCAGCACAGTCCTCACCCACATGAAGTCAGTCATCATGGGGAGAGGGGGGTAAAGAATGCTTTATTCATCATTACCTAAGACTTTCCAGCATGACAGGGGAAAGAGGAAGTCTATTTTCAGTGACAATGATGACTCTAAAAATATTAACATGCGAGAGGAAAATTTTCATTCTGAGAGCCACGGCTGTGCTGTTCCATTTCCCTGATGGCGATTTGAAATTCCCAGGGTGGAGAGGTAATCTAGGCAGAGCTCTTGCCTCTGGGAAACATGGGTTTAACTGGGGACACATTGGCAAGGATTTCTGGGCACTGGGGCAGCCTCTGAGAAGTATCAAGTGGCAGAGTAGATACTCCCAACTTCAGGCGCCGGGAACCAGAAAGGAGATTTCAGCTACCCGGCCTTTTAGTAGATATCTTATGCTGAATACACGAGAGACACCCTTGCTCAAGATGAATGGCCTGGGAAGAGTCACCGGAGGAAAAAAGCCCAGTGCCCCTCATCAGCTTCACTGGCTCACAGCAGAGGAAGGGTACACACCAAATTCATTCATTTTTCTCCCAAAACATGGAAGATAAAGACATCAGCTCTCTACTTCTATATATATCAATGAAAATGGTTCGATTAAAGAAAAAGAAAACTTTGGACACTGAGCAACAGTTGCATTAAAAACAAGCTGGACTTTCAGTGCCTTTCAGTGCCTTCAGAAACTTATACCAAAAACCACAGCCTCCCCCCTCAGATCCACCCCATGCCTTAGTTCTCAGCCAGTTTTCAGATGCCTAATTGGTAGAAAATCTGGCAGCCTTTGCTTCACGTGGAGATTATGTTCAAGTGATTCTTTTCTGTGGTTTTAATTAAGACGTTGAGAATTTGATGAAACCTCCTCCAAAAAAAAAAAAAAAAAAAAAAAAAAAAAAAAAAAAAAAACTGATAGGATGGGAGGGAAAAGAGAAGGAGATAGCTCAGAAAATGAAAGGATCTATGCCCATATCTGGCAACCTGATTTCAAGCCCAGAGCCTACATGGTAGGAGAGAACCGATTTCCTGAAGTTGTCCTCTGACCTTCACATGTGACAATGGTGTGTGTACACCTGGCACTGTCGTAAATTTTTTTAAATACAAAAAAAAAGTCAGTACAGAGCTTTAGGGATTTGCTTATCTTCAACTCCTTGCATCCTAAGTACAGTCAATAGATATAACAGGACTATAGCCTAGAGCTGCCGATTGGAAGAGTGATTACCCGTGAATGTAACCCCCTATTTACAAGGGGGTTGTCTTACCAGCAGCTGTCCCTCACTGTTCCTCGGGGCTCATGTCCTGTTGGCTGAAGATACGCCCATCTCCTACTTCCAAGCACCGAAAACCAACAGGAACAAGGGACATAGATACTCTTGGGAGGGTCTGCCGCTGAATGTTTACCAGCCTAGAAAACACAAAGTTAAAAAATTGTTTACGTTTGCTAAAAGGATGAAGGCATGTGCATCAATTACAAGCAATATTATGTAGGGTTTAAAAAGTCTATGATACTTATAGTTGTTTGATTCCATTATGCTGTTGTCTGTTAAAAAAAAATTAGGGGATTTTTTTTCTTTCTAGTTTCTTTTCTGAGTCTGACATAAATACATGATCTAAATAGCGTAAGGGAGCAAGGGCTTCCTCCACCTTACCATTCTTTTCGTTGGCATGGCAAGTGAGTTCATACCATCAGGAAATGACGCAACTGGTCAGACAGAGCCCCACAACAGCCCACTTGCTTGCTATACTAATTTCCAATTTGCTCGCTCTCCATCTGCCCAGGGAATGGCTCCACCCCCTTTGGCCTTCTATTTGGATAACCTTCCTCAGACTTGCTCAGGACTTTCTTTAACTACCAATTCCTCACAAATGGGTCCAAAGGTTCATGACTGTCAAGTAGGCACCTGTGTCTAATTGGCATTGTGCTAAGAGATCTTTCTCAGAGCAACTACACTGTCAAAGGGCCCAATAAAAGATATCATCTAGCACGAGTGACACACTTTGCAACATCCAAGCATCTCGGCTTCCCGCATCCTAGTAGTAATCGGCTGGGCTTGGCAAGCTCGGGGTTTTGTTGCATCATCTGCGGAACTGGATCACTCTCACTCAGCCAGGGCTATAATGGTAGCACCTGGAGCAAAGCTGGGCCTTATGCCAGAGCCCAATTTGCTGGACTACAGTGGAAGCCTGTGCCCCAGGTGATGCTGTGAGGATGAGTAGGGAAGCCCTGGCACTTGCTGAGAAGAAGCACTCACTTAACTCTTAGTAAGTACACACCATGCCAAGCACACTTGTAAGTGCTATGGACAAGAAAGGCAAAGTGTTATCATGTGTTGGTTGTGTGTTCAAGGATTTTAGTTCAGCTGGAGACACAAAACATGTATTTTCGTTTAAAGATTGCCTGAGAAGATATACTTTAGAGACATGACCTAAGTAAGATTCCACAGGTCAAAGATACGGTTAATATCTTGGATGCTACAGAAAATAAAGATGATGATGTACTGAAGTAAAGGAGTGAACTGAATGCCTGAGAGTTTTGAGGACTGGGCAAAGTTCTGGGAGTTGAAAAGGGACGTGGCTTTGCTTAACACTCATGTGCACAAACTGGCCAGGTAGCGACTATTATCTCCACTTATAAGATGGGAGGTCTCAGTTTTTCCTTCGAGGTAACATTAGGAGTAGCTCACATTGGGATACACTGGGTCTTTGAAGCATGGCAGCAAAGCCGTCATGCATAGAACAGAAAAGCATTTGACCACTGAGCTCCAGCCCCAATTCACCTTTTTAAACCATAATAGGCCATGAGTTTTAGTATATTCAAGAACTGTGCTATTTTGTTGATGGACTACCATCAAATCAGAACCTTTTGTCCACTCCATCATGCACCCAATGCCCATTAGGAGTCAATCCTTTCACCTTCTATGGCCCTTGTTGACCATTAACCAGTTCTCTGTCTCTATGAGCTGACTCTATTCTGTACATTTCATACAAATGGAATTGTATAAAATCTGGCCTTGATTTTTTTTTCATCTAGCATGTTTTATAAAGTTCATTCATGTTGTAGCATGTTATCCATATTCATCATTATGGCAAAGTAATATTCCATTGCTGGGAATGTTAGCCTAATAAGGATGCACATTTGGGCTATTTCTACTTTTTGATGGTGAAAAATCAGGCTCATATAAACACTCATTTACAAGCTTTTATTGTGATGAGATACATGTAAACATATGAAAATTTGCCATTCTAACTATACAAAGTTACACACTTTTGTGGCATTGAAGACATGCTCCTGAGTAATCATCATTACCATTTACTTTTAGACTTGTGTTCTCTGTGCCCACTAAACAAGCATCCTTCTCAACTTTAACTCTCCCCTGAAAACCACCTTCTACTCCCTGTTTCTGTGAATGTGACATTCAAGGCAACTCAGAGAAATAGAATCACATATTTGTCCAAGCATAAAGTCTTTAAAATTAACCTGTTAACATAGATCAGAATCTCTTTCCTTTTCCAGGATGAGTAGTTATTGTATGTGTGGTTATATGTATCATATTTTTGTCCATTCATGGATGAACATATAATACTCACTTATACCATTGAGCTACTGTGAATATTGATGTAATGAACATGAGTAAATGTCATTTATTAGTTTTTTTATTTTATTTTTTTTTGGTGAACATATGTTTTCAATTCTCTTGGGTTCAGGATTATTTCTAGGAGAAGAGTTGATGAGTCATGTAGTAATTCTATGCTTAACCTCTCGAGGAACTACTAAGCCATCTTGCTGCCCCGTTTCTCAAAAGCAATGTGTCAGAACTCCAACTTACCAATACTTTCTATTGTATACATGTTTAGTCATCATGGACAAGATGCTGACTTATTGTTGCAGTTCATGCACTAAGTGATTTATTAGTCACACATACACCTTTTTCTCTTGTTTTTTTTTAAGTTTATTTCTCGTGTGTGTGTGTGTGTGTGTGTGAGAGAGAGAGAGAGAGAGAGAGAGAGGGCACTGTGTGTCCCTATGCAGGATCAAGGGTGACTTTGGGAATCATCTGGATTGCTTCTACTTTCTTTTTGCTTTGCTCTGGATTTCCCAGGCTCCCCTTGCCCCCAGAACCCAAAATGCAGTTAATCGCCATTTCTGCCTGTTTTTTTTTTTAAATATGTGATCCAGGATCTGAATTCAGATCCTTCTGTTTTAAAGGCATAGTCTTAACCTCTGAGCCATTTCTCCAGCTCCTCTTGCTCTTTTTTAGTTCTGTGGTTTGAAACCACGCCTCATACACTAGAAAAATGCTTTGGTATTGAGCTGTCTCTCCACCCCACATGACTGAGTTTGAGCAAGAGATTGGCAGAGGAAATGAAGCAAAATATCAGGCAGGGAGATATGATTAACTAAAAAGTGAATGTAAGTTAGGGACATTCTACAAGTACAGAGAAAAAAGATGACTCGATTACATTAACGAAGCTTTCAGGTTTTTTTTGCCTGAATGATGAATCAGCCAAGAAGTAGCAGAAATGGAAAGATAAATTATTGACATAGTACATTCAAGAAAATCTAGAGATTCCAAGTAATCATAAGCAGGCCTAGTTTAGGGTGACATGTTTTCTATCTCACTTCCTCTTCCTTATTTCTCTCTCCCTTTGTCATCCTCTCCCCTGTCCCCACACCAGCTTAAAAGAATTGGTGGGATTGTAAGAATATCACACACACTTGAATGTAATGAATACATTTGAGATTCCTAAGACCCCAGTTCAGTACTTTTTAGACCACACACTGAGAAGAGCAGATTTGTGCTTTCCTATCTTCTGTCAATAATAGTATAACAACACTGAAATAGCAAGGGGCTGGAGAGATGGTTCAATGGTTACAGTCTCTGCCTTTCAAGGAGAAGGACCTGAGTTCAGATTCCAGATCACACAAGTTGGAAATGATGTTGGCCTGTACTTTTGGGCCTGGAAACTCCAGAACAAAGCAAATAGTAGAAGCAATTCAGGGTGATTCTTGAAGTCACCCTTGGGCCTCCACGAGGCACACACAGTGTTCTCTGATATATACAGACACACACACACAGATATACATGTGAAAGAAAGGAAGGAAGGAAGAGAGGCAGGGAGGGAGGGAGGGGAGGAAGGAAGGAAAGGAAGGAAAGGAAGGAAAGGAAAGAGAGAAAGAGAGAAAGAGAGAAAGAGAGAAAAGAAAGAAAGAAAAGTTGAGCTGGAGTGGTGGCTCAGGGGTTAAGCCTCTGCCTTGCAGGCGGAAGGTCCTGAGTTCGGATCCCAGATCCCACGTATAGACGCCGAACGGAAGCGGGACGGCCTACATTTCCGGTCCTGGTAGGGCGGAGCCTGTGAATCCCAGGGCAGAAGGAGGTGGAGGCGTCCATGGTGGTTCCCGAATTCTTTCGTGATTCTACACACATACACACACATACACGCGCGCGCACATACATATGTACACATGTACAATAGAATAAATAATAATAATAAAAAAGAAAGAAAAAGAAATAAATAAAGAGAAAAATGTAAAACAACACTTATCAGAACTTCTGCTCTAGCTCTCTCGGGCTAGTAGACTTTTATCTACAGTGCAAGACGGTGGTAACTTCCACACTCACTCTGGTGGGCTCGGCAGGACTTCCCTTCAAGGCTGACCCAGGTTCAGGAGTCCTTGGACAGGCAACCTTCAAGGAGATTCCTAAGCCCGAGTTTTCTGTGCCCCAAGCAGCCCCTTGGCAAGAAGACCCCACCGCTAGGAAAGTGAGTGATCTGCACCACTGCAATTTCTCAGAGGCCAAGGGTCCTGGCTCTGCTCAGCTCTGAAAAGTTTCCATATGGGAGTATTCAAAAATAAAGGCGGGAGGCCTCCGGTACTCGGATGCATAATTTGACAGAAACTTAACTGCTACTTAGGATCCCCAGGTGAATACTCAAGGAAAACACAAAACGTCAGCCTGTTCTACCCTATGTCTCCTTGACCAGATGGATGACAATATGGAAGAAAGTGTCTTCAGTGCCTTCCCCTCTTCCCAGGCATCTACATCTGTACTGATTGACATGTGCTTCAGAAAGGGTAGCTTTTTTGAAGTTACTCAGCTCCTACACAGATTTTTCCCCTAAACCTACTCTGATTAGATCCTACTATTTACTGACTTTTAAAAACACAACCTACTTTCTGTTGTCTAAAGTTAGCTACCACAAAGACTTGGCTATTTTTGTCCCAGGTTTGAATAAATTATATTCCTTTCCTCAAAACAAACAAACAAACAAACAAACAAACAAACAAACAAACAAACAAACAAAAGGCTCAGGTTGACTAAAAGTAAACCAACTCCTTTTTGATTTTCAGTATGCTTTCTGCTGTGAGCAGTCACACACCAGTGTCCCGGCCAGAGTCTGTGCTCAGAACTCCCCCCCCCAATCCTTCAGGACTTCCCTTGTATCAAGGAAGACTCAACAGGAAACATCTCACTTTGGTTAAAGGAAATGCTTCTCTCTTAATGTACCTTTTTTTTTTTTTTTGGCAGAGTTTTCTTTAAAAAAAAAAAAAACAAAAACCCTAGAACCCAGTCACTCCAATTAGCAGCTTATATATATAGCTACACAAGTCATGCACACTCTATATGGAGCTTTTTCTTCTTTGGAGCATTAAATTTATTCTTCATGACTTCCTTTGTTTTTGTTTGCTTGGCTGTTTCTTTGCAATAGTCTCACCCTACAATCCAAACTAGTGGAAAACTGACTAAATAGCCCAGGCTGGCTTTAAACTTTTGTTGGTCCTCCTGCCTTAACCTCCCAAGTGCAGAGATTACAGGCAAAAGCCACCATGCCTGTTTCTCTAACTTCATTCTTTTCAATGGCTAGATCATTGCTGTGCCCCAGGTATACATTATGCCAACAAGGGGGTATACATCATGCTGGATGCAGCCCTACCTTTAGTGCCACCAGTATGCCCCCTCACGGGACTGCTTCAAAGCTGCCCCACAGAAAAGGTGACCCTTGTAAAAATGCTGACTCAGCTGCTTCTCTGCCTGCCACTCTTTTCCTTCAGGTATAAATGAGGTCAGATTGGAATGCACACATGCGCATGTACACACACACACACACACACACACTAAGCAAACAATCCCATCTGTCCAGTTTCCTAGGGAAGTACTATTTCTGAAGGTCAGTCAGCAACTTGGTAGTAACACCTCTTATATTAATTGTTTAAAAATCACTTTATTTAAAAACAATCACTTTAAAAAAGCAGTGAGAAAAGAAAAAAAAAAAATGGAGACAAATCTCTTGAGCATTTGCTCCTGGCATCTCACAATGTAGCATGAAAAGGGCAGAGTACCAAGGAAGGACCCAGGAAGAATTTTCAGAGCAAACTCCAGCAAAATAAAATCAAATAGACATCACACGTGGCTCCTTCTAGTCAACAGTCTTTAGACAAGCGAAGCTGCCAGACAAACCTGAAAGATTATTAGTTAAAAGTTAAAAGCAACTTATCATCATATTTCTGCTATACAAGGAATTATTTGAGAACCAAATATAAGAATGTAACAGGGGCTGGAGACATGGCTCAGGGATTAAGCTTCTGTCTCACAAGCAGAAGGTTTCAAGTTCAGATCCTAGGTGTCAGGTAAAAAACAAACAAACAAAAAAACAGGTGGAAATGGTGATGGCCTGAACTTCTAGCCCTGAAAGATGAAGCCTGAGAAAATCCAGAGCAAAGCAAAGAAGAGATAGAAATCCAGGGTGACTCCTGAAGTCACTGTTGGGTGTCTATATGCACAGGCAGTATCCACTGATTCACACAGATATAGGCACACACACACACTAAGACTTTAAGAGATAAACATAAATTCATTCAGCATTATGTAGAGATTATATACAGATTAATTTACATAATTTCCAGAAACAGAAGACACAAGGAAAGAGATATTTCTGTGTATCTTCTCAAACCAAGATGGGATACCCATATCGGAAAAAAAAAAAGTCTAAATAAAACTCAAGTGGAAAGCCAGGTGTGGCATTCAAGGTTAGCAAGGCTACAGAACAAGACCTTAACTGGAAAACCAAAAATTTAGCAATTAATTTAAAAAGCATGTGTAAGTTTCTGAATCTGAAACACAAACATTTCTATGACATTCTGACATTTGCTAATACATGACCACCTTGATCAAAGATTAGACCAAAGTCCAAAATGTTATGTCTGAAACATCAGTGAAGGATATGGCTTATTTTTAATTCACAAAAACAGTTTTAATGGTTTACCTATCATGTCCTTTTCTTCCATACAAAGGGCTTCAGGGTGGTGTTCTATTAATGTCGTTGACTGTAGGACTACTGTTCAACCAGGAGGCTGACTTAGGCTCTTTGGCTCTAATCTCAGCATGCACAGTAAGGCTCTAGAAGGGATAACAAAGAAGGCGATCTCAGGCTTTTGATCATGTCCTGATCTCCAACTGAGCACTTAGAGGGAGTTGAGACTGGAGAAACCCATGTGAGTCTGAATGTGTATGTCTGTTCCAGCCTAGCTCCAAGTTTCTTTCTGTCCAGTCTGATGCTGTGAGACACACCAGCACTCAAGAGCAGAGCCAGGAGGATCTCTGCGAACTCAGGATCATTCTGAATCATGTGGTAAGATCCAGGGGAGGCCAGCCAAGACTACCAAGTTGAGGCCATGTTTTGAAAGTACTGCATGAATGGATAATGTATAAAGACATGAGCAATATTATAGTGATTCCATTGTTTCAACTTACATCCTATTACATGATACTTTAAAAAGTTATGGAGACGCAGCCTCATACATCCCAGGCTGGCCTTAAACTCATATACAGCCCAGGCTGACTTTGAACTTCTGATCTTCCTGTTTATGCACCCTTGATTACAGGTTTGTAGCACTACACCTGGTTCATGTAGTGCTAGGGAGAGAACCCAGGCTTTTCTCAAGTACTCTTATCAACTGAGAGTTACATCACCAGCACCTGATGCTAAAATTTAACAAAGAAGGTAAGTTAAATTGTAATGTATAACCACAATCAACAGTCACGATTTTCATGGCCAACTTAAAAGACAACTTATTTTTTTCTATTCTTTCAGATTTGACAATTTCATATTATAAGCTAATATGGATTCTTCTTTCATGTAAAAATATTCATATATACATGTGTATGGGGTGCATGCATGTGTCTAATGGGTGGAAGTACATGTATGTGCACTCTCAATTACTCTTCTATTTTAATGATTTTTTTTTTTTTTTGCATGCACATGTGTAGGTGTATACAAAGGCACCTGAGTGTTCCTGTTTGTAGAGGCTTAAGGGTGACATCAGGAATTATCCTGGATTGCTCTGGCTCCTTACTGCTTTATTCTGAAGTTTCCCAGGCTCTACCTTCCAGGGCCAGAATTATATGCCACTACCATATCTGTCTGCATTTTCACATGGGATCTGGGGATCCAAACTTAAGTCCTTTTTCTTGTAAGACAAAAGCTTTAACCTTTGAGCCATTCTCCAGATTCATTTTAATGTTTTTGAGCCTGGGTCTTTAATTAAACCCGGAGCACACCATTAGGACTAGTCCATCTAGCCGGCTTGCTCTGGGGATTCCAAGGCTTTGCCTTCAGGGATTGGAATTACAGGCATGCCTCCATGCGTGTTGGGCATTTTACACGTGGTCTGGGGATCAAAACTTGGGTCCTTTTGTTTGTGAAACAAACTTCAACCACTGAGTCATCTCCTCAGCCTCAACATAATAGGTTCCTGTGAGAATGAGTCTATTTCAGAGGCTTATTAAGACTGGGTTACCAAATGCACCTATTTATAACAGGCATAGATTAAGGATCAATGTATAGTCTACACCTGCTTTACATTAAAAAACTAGAAACTGGGCTGGAGAGCTGACTCAAGAGTAAAGTCTCTGATTGAAAGCAAAAGGATCTAAGTTCAATTCTTGGAACCCAAATAAAAATGCCAGGTAGAAATGACTGTAGCCTACACTTCTGGCCCTGAAAGGCAGAGCATGGGGAAGCAATAAGGAGATAGAGAGATCCAGGATGATTCCTGACATCACACTTGATCCTCTGCAGACATCACACAGTACTCTCTGATACACACATAGAGACATGAAAGAAAACACACACACACACACACACACACACACACACACACACACACACACACACACACCCCTAAACTTTACAAGAGTCTCCATCTCAGAAGAGAGGGTGGTGGTAAGAAGGTAAGCTACAGGGTAGGGAAGGGTTCAGCCAGACAGTATCCTCTGGTCAGGACAGCACTGTGGCACCCGTGAACTTACTACAGCTGTGTCTACTTCCACAAAACTTGCACAAGACTTGGCCTATCATCCTTTCCATCATGGAAAGGGGAACAGCTGGAGTCACTACACCTGCCTGAGAGGCTGCTGAGGGTAAATGCCAGATGAGGAGAAAGGGAGCTACCGTCCTCAAAGGTAGATGCGCTGATGTATGTCTATGCTCCAGCAAGGGTCTAGGCACATGCCAGCACAGGCAGCCAGATGAAACTCAGTGGGCCACATGTGATAAAAGACACAAGAGCAGGAGGGACACTGGTGGGGAGGTTTTCACTGAGAAAGGAGGGGGAAAGGGATGGGGGATAAGGGGTGAAAATGGCCTAAATCCATGGCATTCACATATGAAAGTGTCAAAGAATAAAAATAAGTAAATAAGAGTTCACTTTGCCTTTTGATGAAAGTGTTGGTTTTGCATTAACCCTACTTTCCAAATTCTTCAGGACAGATAGTAAGGATTCATTTTTAAACCATTAAATTATGTCATGTTATTCACAGTTCCTAAAACTCTTCAAGTAAAGAAGATATAAGTCATAATTAGATATTTTTTAAAAAGCCATGCTGGGGCAGTCTTTGAAGGTCTTTGAAGCTCATCCCCATACTGGGATTTCCCTGAAGGAATGCACTCCACCCTAAAGGAACACACCCTATTAATCTGGAGGAATTGGCTCTAACCCTTCAGAAACAAAGTCACCACCTCCCCTCAACCCCCCACTTCATGAAAGGATATGGAGATTAGCTCTCCACTGCAGATAAACTCTCCCCAGATCAACTGGGTTGCGCCCCAATATGGACAGACCAATGAGATGAAAAGGACGAAAAACTCCAATAGGGTTGGCAGAAACGAGTTAACCAATGAGGAAAAGCTAGTTTTCCCAGGCCTGCCTAACCCTGTAAATATTCCTTGGCAGCTAGCTTTGGCTCCCTTCCTCTTCATGGATTTCATGTTCTTTTTCTCTTCTAATAAACTGTCTTAATCCTCTAAGAATGTTCTGGTTTCAATCTTTGACTCCTGAACACAAGAACATGGGGGCAGAAAAAAAAATCTCTTCTCTGCCCCTCATCACACCCCCCACCCCCAACTCCTGGAGCTTCGATGGCTGCCTGACCCCAGCTTGAAGGCAGCCCTTAGTTTCCGCAGCTTTATAAGATATAAATTGGTATTTGGCAAGGTCTCCTAAAGTTAAACACCAACAGGTCTTGAGGTTTTTCACTAGCCTCCTTTAGTGTGTGGGATTCTGTGAAGTTTTGAGATGCCCCATGCTTCTCCAAGTTTCAGAAACAACTTTTCCAGTGGAGAAAGAAGGCACCAACACCAGGAAGTCTGAAAGACTTTGAAGGTTCAGCTTCCCATCCTGTGAAGGAAGTTTGATCATTTCAAAGCCTTCTGAGGTTAATGAGCAACTTCCTGAGCCTCTGTTTGAACGTTTAAAAAGAATTTCAATATTCATGTGCTCACACCTTGACAGTTTCCAGTGGGCTGATTCACCAAACTGCCCTTCTAGCTCTATCACAAAACACACTGAGCTGGAATCTCCATCGTAACAGCTATCTATCTCTTAATATATTAACACTCCCCCTCTTTCTTTTTAAAGAGAACAAGAAGATGGGAGGGAGAAGCCTTGGGGGGTGTTCAGGAGGAATGGAAGGGGGAGGAGTAGATATGATCAAAAGTATATATATATATATATATATATATATATATATATACACACATATATATTCTATCAACTTTGTCCCTTTAGAGAACCCTACATAATATAAATTTAATGCAAGAAGTGGTTCTGGAGAAACAGAATTACAAGGATGAATTTCTCTAATAAGTTTAATAGTATCTGGATCTGTCTCTCTAATTCACTCACACTTGAGGCTATGAAATACTCAGCTATGAAAGGCAAGGAATTAGTGACTCTGTCCGTCTCTGGAAAAGTAAGGAATATGGTGAAGACAGGTGACTGCTTCCAGCTTCTCTGGATAAAGTAACAAAGAGAAAGAATGAGTTCAGATGTGCTTACAATATCTAAAGGCTTCTAAGTTTGTCCAGAAGGAGAGTTTTCTCTCCAGCAGTCATAAGACTGACACAAAAAACAAACCCAATCCCAATGAAGTGATTGGCTGATTTACAGTGCAATGCTGGTAGGAAATGAGTGGGCTTCTGTAGCTATGGGAGAGAGATATGTACAAGGACTGCAATGTGAAGACACTGGCCTCTCAAAATCCAATGAGTTTATTTTACTGAGGAAGTGGTTTTTCTCACCCTTAGTGGCAGATGCATCCTAACCCCTCCTTCTTCAGTAAGATAATCCAATGCTCCTCAGGAACTGATAGGGCACAAATAGTGGCTCTTCTAGAGCCTGTTATAAAGGTACATTTATACTTCCTATTGTGGAAGGGAATCTGATCTGAACATACACATTTGCTAATAGCTCAGCATGGACATGTTGCTAATACTATCTTTGCTCCTTGTTAAGCTTTAGCCTAGATGAGGCACAGCAGCCTTGGAGGAATTTGGAACCCACTGCACAGAAGGAAATGATAATTAGGAAAAAAGTACAAGAGTCTATGTGGAGACACACACCAGACCACTTGATTAGAAGGGTAACACTGACCCTCAGAATGAAGTCATAGTTCCTTAATTCCTACTAAGAGCATTAGCTGCAGAGGATGGAAAGAGGCATATTTGGAGGGTGGACTATTGTTTTCCTAGATTGCTAGCTCTCTGAATAAAATGTAGCTTTGAGATACTTGTCTCTGGTCATGGTTGTTTGTGATGACAGACAGCACCAATACTGGCGTTCCAGTTACAGAACCATCTCTAGCCCTCATCTTGTCTCTAGACCTATAAGTCTAAAGAGGACCCTAGCAGCGTGATGCAGTGTAAACCACGAGGAGGTGCACCACATTCCCAAAGATCTTCTTGAGCTTCCTAATGCACACAAATGGAGGTCTTGGGAATGTGCATGTGAATGGATTTGAAGTGGGGAGGAACACCGGCTGGTGCAAGGAATGAGAGCAGGCTGTTTTTATCCAATCATATACATGTGATATTGTCAAAGACTAAATACAAATGTTCATAGCAAAATAAACTAACAAAAGAGCAACAAAACCTATATCCCAAAACATTACTAAAAGCCCTTTAAGGCTTGGGGCTCCAGACCACCCTGGGTGGGCTACACAGTGAAATTTATATCTTAACAGAAAAAAAAAGGTGTTTCTCCCTTGCCACATACCAGAGACAAAATAGTCATCCAGCATGTCAAAGCTGGACGAGGTTCCCAGCTGCCACCTACAGGCTACCTACAATAAGGAGTATATTATTTCAGTCCCAGGGCTGTGGGGAGGTCCATAAATTGTGGGAGGGAGCCCCAGTGGCTTAGGGCAGCAGAATCTGAAGCTCTCTTGGAAGCACTTCAATGACCAACAGCACAGTCACACTTACGCACCTGCTGTGTATCAGCTCTAGCTGTTTGCAAGAACCTTAAGTGAGGGATAAAAAAAGACATTAACCAACTGTTGTAAGTCTTTTCAAATCTAGCACTTGTTGGAGGTTAAAAAAAAAACAAAACTATTCATTTTGGTAGCAGCTGAAGAGAAAGAGGAATTGATAAAATAAATGAAAATTTAAAGATAACATTTTTATATTTTATTTGGCTTCAGTGAAAATGAGGCTAAACTTTCAAGCTGTGATCAAGTTTGCTGAGTTCAAATATATTTCAAACAAAGATGGCATTGAGTTGTTAATTGAGCTGGGTGTGGTGGTACAGGTCTATAATCCCCACATGGGGGAAGGGAAGGCATTACATAACAAATTTAGGACATTTTTATGAAAGTCAGCATAATTTTGATATTATACTGGATCTTTATGTCTTAAAATTTCCTGGAAAAGAAATCCAACTATTATAACTTACTTTTTTAAATAAATGTTTAAGAAATAATATCATTAGCTTAAAGAAAGGAACACCATTACTGCAGTTAGGAAATAACCTATGCAAAACTGCACATTTAAAGAAATATTTATTTGCTAGATATTCTTAGAGGAATATGTAAATCTAAAGAGAGTAAAAATATGCTATTATTGACTGTCCTTTGTTGAAAGGGATTCAAGTCACCTAGTAACCTCTGTGCTGTGGAAACCAAAGGAAGAGTTGGCTGTGTGCAGTTCTACAGTGGAAGAGTGCAGATGAGTACTGTTCCTGCTCTGGTGCTTCACACACTTTCTCAACACATGGAAAAGCAAAATTCTCAGAAAATAGCTATTCATTCAAAAAATAGTAATTTTTTTTGTAAGTAGTTTTATAAGCTACTGTAGTACATAAAGATTGACATACACTCTCCCAGATGGCAATAACAAAAGAAGTGGTTAAAGAGTACAAAGATCTTGGTTTGGATTAAGTGTAAAGACCTGCTGAGAAAGTAGAATTGAAAAGCTGGCCATCTATAGCATACATAGCTTTATGCCTATAGTCCCAGTACTCTGGAGTCTGAAGCAGGACGATTATGGCAAGTTCAAGCCCGGGAAGTAAGGAAAGGAGGAAGGAAAAGTGGGGAGGGAAGGAATGCCTCATTCCTCTTAGGAAATAACTCAGTGGAGAGAAAGACAAGTCCATTGCACTGAGAATGTCGCTGTTTTACAAGGCTTCTCTGTGGAAGTTGCCAGGGGATTTCAATCTTCTTGGCAACGAGAGCCACCACAATGCCAGCACTCTAGGTTTATGCCAGGTCAGCAATACAAGTTACTTCCTCTGTCATGAATGAAGTCATGCGTTATCAGAAAGCAGGTCAGGGGTGGCATAAATCATGTAAGTGTAACAGCTGTCTGTAAATAACTCTCTATTACAAGAACTCATTTTCAAACGAAGAGAACTGGGGAGGAAAATAAAACCCAACCCAACAAGACATTTCATCTTGAAAACTCTTTAGAGGGCTAGAGAGATGGCTCAATGGTTAAGACTCTGTTTTAGCAAGTAGAAGGTTCTGAGTTCGGATCTCAGGTCTCGAGTAAAAATGCCTGGTAAAAAATGGTGGTGGCCTGTACCTCTGGTCTTGGAAGATGAATCCTAGGACACTACAGACCAAAGCAAGAAGGAGGTAAAAGTAATCCAGGATGATTCCTGAAATCACACTTGGTCCTCCACAGGGACATATGGTTCCCTCTGACACACACACACACTCTCTCTCTCTCAAAATAAATGAATAAAATTTGAAAAAATAACCAAAAAAAAAAAAAAGAGAGAGAGAGAGAAAACTCTATGGAATCTTCAGACACATGGACTTTTCTTGTACTCTTTGAAATAGAACAGGTGTTAAAAGAAGGTCGATAAATTATGCTCAGTCACTATTTCCTACATTCTTCCCATCACCCTGGTCTACCTTTTCATAAAAGACTCATGTTAAGTGTTCATTGTTTATACCTGTAATCCCAGCACTCCGGATATGCTACATGTCAATGAAGAAAGACATCAGATTATTTTCAAACAGAGATCAAAAAGAAGGCTTCAGTTGAAATATGGTAGAAACCCATAGACAGGATATACTTCTATTATGTTTCAGTTACTCTTCTGTTGCTGATATGAATACATGACCAAACAATGTCCAGGGAACAAAAGCATTTTATTCTGGGTTACAGTTTCTGGTTACAGTTCATTGGCATTGCAAGAGTTCACACCAACAGCAAGAGCCAGGGAAACTGGCCACAGTGTATCCAGGAAGAGCTCAAAGAGAGTACACTTTCTCACTTGCTAGCCTGCCAAAATACTGAACCAGCACGCTCCATCTTAACCACCTGTCTATGGGCCATGTCTTCCCACATTAATTAGGTAATTTCCCACAGGCTTGCCTTAACTAAATAATTCTTCCCAGATGTGCCCAAAAACTCAACCTTTGAGCTTTGTTAAGTTGGCATCTGTAACCAACTATCATAATTACCTAGTTTCTTTCTTCTATATAGATTTTTTTCAGATTGCCTAATGTTTTATATTAATAAACTGTACTTGGCTCACAGTGAAGCTGAGGAGACAATACAGAATACACACACACACACACACACACGCACACGCACACACACCTTGCCCCCAACACCACCAACCATCCCCCCAATCCATACACTACACTAGAGTGGTACAATCAGAACTACTTGGTCTCCACCGTCTTATCAAAAAAACAGCATCTCTTGCTTTGCGCAGTGGCAGTATCGTAGCCAATGAGGTTTATCCGAGGCGCGATTATTGCTAATTGAAAACTTTTCCCAATACCCCCGCCGTGACGACTTGAAATATAGTCGGCACTGGCAAAAAAAAAACAACAACAAAAAAAAAAACTGCATCTCTTGCCCACATCTATCCAGAGTCTTTGTAATCTGGAGTTTGATGTTTTCACACAAAGACCTTTGATCCATTTGCATTTTTTCTTCTTTCTTTTTTGGCATGCAGTTGGCTACTAGAAAAGTCTTTCTTTGCTGCACTGTACATTTGCTTGTTAAAACCCACTTGGGGGGGCTGGAGAGGTGGCTCAGGGGTTAAGCCTCTGCCTTGCAGGCGGAAGGTCCTGAGTTCGGATCCCAGATCCCACGTATAGACGCCAAGCGGAAGCGGGGGCAGCCTGCATTTCTGGTCCTGGTAGGGCGGAGCCTGTGAATCCCAGGGCAGAGTAAACAAGGAGGAGGTGGAGGCGGTCCATGGTGGTTCCAGAATTCGCCCGTGGTTCTATACACACACATATATGCGCACACACGCACAATTGAGTAAAAATTTTAAAAAATTAAAAAAATATTAAAAAAAGATGGCTACTTAGCAAATTCTGTCTTTCCAGAGTCTTTAGGATCACTCTGTTGATGTTCTCCAATAACTCAGCTCACTGAAGTTGCACTACAGATCAAGTTAGGAAAACCAGCGTCTTGATATGGTGTGCATTTTGTTATGTTTATAGGAAAGTATTTCACTTTAGAGGGTGAAAATACAAATGAAAATGTGCTTTTAGTTTCAAGCTGTACTTGTTTTTACTTTTTTGAATATTAACCTTATGTCCTGTAATCAATTTTGTCACAATCACTCAGTTCTTTTTTTGGTAGATTTTTCCTACAAAACTGTCGTGCGTGCACAGTTTCATTTCCTCCTGCAGTCCACAGTCCTTCCCATTGTTTTGCTTTTATATTGCTAACTAGGCAGGTTTCTGATATGAGGTTGAAAATGGTGCAGGATCTTGATCTGGGCTTTAGCCAGAATGAGTCACATTTCTTAATTAACATGTTAAACATGCTGGGTTTTTTTTTTTTTTAAATGTGTGTGCATGTGTGTGTGCACGCGTGTGTACATATCAGAGGGCACTGTGTGTCCCTGTAAAAGACCAAAGGTGACCTTCAGGAATCATCCTGGAATACTTCTCCTTGATTTGCTCCACGATTTCCCAGGCTCCGTCCACCAGGGCCGAAGTGCAGGCCGCCACTGTTTCCATCTGGCATTTTTTTTTTTTAACATGGGACCTAGGATCCGAACGCAGGACCTTCTGCTTTTGAGGCAGAGTCTTAATCCCTGAGCTGTCTCTCCAGCCCTTAAACATACAGTTTTTGAATGTGACCTTTATCAAGGTGATAAAGTCTCTATTCCTAATCTGCCATGGCTTTATTGTGAGTCTATTTTTTAAAATATATTTTTTAATTTATTTAGTGTGTGTGTGTGTGTGTGTGTGTGTGTGTGTGTGTGAGAGAGAGAGAGAGAGAGAGAGAGAGAGAGAGCGCACTCTATGACTTGTGAAGGACCAAAGGTGACTTTGGGAATCGGCCTGGATTGCTTCTATCTCCTTCTTGCTTCAGGCTGGGATTTCCCAGGTTCCGCCCACCTAGCGTTTTTATGTGGGACTTGGAATATGAACTCAGGACCTTCTCTTGCGAGACAGAATCTTAAGCCTTGAGCCATCTCTCCAGCCTGGTAAGTCTGTTTTTATTTTTATTATTTATTTATTTGTGTGTGTGTGTGTGAGAGAGAGAGAGAGAGAGAGAAGCAGACTTGGCATAAGGGTTGAGGTCAGAGGACAACTGCAGATGTTGGCTTTCTCCTTCCACCACATGGGATTCTGAACTCAGTTTACCAAGTTTGTAAGGTCAGGTAGCATTAGTCCTAAGGTATGGTTGTATCAATTCTCTAGTTTTGTTCTTCTCTCAATTGGTATTGTGGGAATTTTCGTATTTCCACATAAACTTATAGAGGATTTTATGAAATGTCTTCTCTACATCTATTCATATGATCCTGTGGGCTTTTTTTCTCTTTGACTTGAATTTTTTGAGATGATGGACATTATGTGATTTTTCAAATACTAAACTAGTCTTGCATGCCCAGAAGAAATCCAGTTTGTTTGTGACATCTTATTCTGTCCATATATTGTCTAACTTATTTAGTAAAAAAAATTTGCACCACCCTCACAGGAAGCAGTGATCTGTACTGCTCTCTACTTTGGGGATTTGGTTGCTAGGGTGAATACAAGTAAGGGTCAGTGAGCTGTTAGGGCATTCCTTCTCTGTTTCTGTCATCTGGAAGAGACAGCTGTCAGGATTCACCAGTAAACCCACTGGTACCTGGAGCTTTTTGTATCATAAGATTATTTATCTCTAAGTCAATCTCTTTAACATATGCAAGTCTAAACAGATTATCTTTCTGTGGGGTATTACTGGTACATTTTTGCCTTTTAAGAAGTTAGTTCTGGACTGGCAAGATAGCTCAGTGTTTAATGAGTATGCTTGCAAATCTAGCAATCTGAGTTCAGTATCTGGAAGCCCACATGGTAAGAGGGAAATATATAAGTTTATTTTGGCTCACAGTCAGCAGGCACAAGATTGATGGATTACATCTGTTGATGGCCTTCTTTATTGATAGAGTAATGGAATGATCAAGGGCATGACATTGCAAGAGACTGTGTTTTCATCTGTTTAAAAAAACCACCAGGATTCAGTCATAGAGATATCATCCCAATGATCCTGTCTAACCCAACTTCTTTATAAGGCTTCATCTGTAGGGACCACAGTCAAGTAAATTTCTACCTTTTGATTTCTCAAAGTAGGGATTACACCGCAATAACCAAGCCCTGAGGGATATTTAAATCATACCCAAATCATAAGATACAGGTTTATCATTTTTTTTTCAAAAAACAGCTTTAGTCTGTCAGTTTTCTCTATTGATCCTTTCTTTTCATTTTCTTACATTCTACCTCTACTTCTCACTCTTCCTATTTGTTTTGAATGAATTTTGCTCTTGTCTTTCTAGTTTTGTAAGTGAAAGTTTGCTGCATTTATTTTATTTTTCTAATATGTGTAATAGATGCCCCAAGCTTTCCTCTATGTGATGCTTTCACTGTGTATCATATATTCTAAGAAGTCATTTGCTCAGTTTCAATTATTGAAATGTTAAACATATTTATTTGACAGAGAAGATAGGCAAAGTGCACACATGCATGCCAAGGCACATGGGACAGCTTTTGGGGGCCAGTCAGTTCTTTCCTTTTACTGTGTAGGTTCCCAGCAATTGAACTCAGGTGGTCAGACCTGCTAGCAGGGATCTTACCTGTTTAGATTTGTTTGTTGAGTCAAAACTGATGTGCTAATGGGGGATCTCTCTCTTTCCCTCCATCTTTCCTTCTTTCAATTAAGCTGTGACTAATATATACATATAAAGGATCCTTTCTTTTCCCTTTTCCTTTCCCTTCTTTCCCTTCCCCTTCTTTTCCCCTCTTCCGTTTCTCTCCTTCCCTTCCTTCTGCTCTTACTCTTTTATGTTTCTTTTTTGTCATCGAGTTAAAGTTTATTAAGGAAATTTAATATTTAAGCCCTAGGGATAGAGAATGAAAGGTGCTCAGGAACAAAACAAAGACACTCTGAGAATGTGGGTATACACTTCTCAAGGAAGAGCTATTCTTCATGTCTATTCTTGATTTCCAGCTTAATTCCACTGTGTTCTCTGAGTAGATGTTATATAATTTCTACTGGCCTAAATTTGCATTTTTAGGTCTAGAGTGTGTTAATCTTGATGAGAACTCTGTGATCTTAAAAAGAAAATGCAATCTCCTGGTTAATAGTATTTATACCTGTCCAGTTGGTTGGCAATCCTATGAAGTTCAACTGTGTCTTCACCACTTTTCTGCTGGTGGTTCTATCCAGTTCTGAGAGGAAGGTATTTATATTTTATTCTTGAAAGCTTTTCTGTTTGGAAGTCTATACTGACTGAAATTAAGAAAGCTATTTCTACTGTTTTGGTTCTAGTATTAGCATCATGTATCTCTCCCCATCTATCTTTCAGTCTATGAGACTTCTCATACTTTTCTTGAACTCAGTATTTGCTGTTTCCAATTTTTCCCCTGATTTATTATTTCTATTTTTTCTTCCTTTCTTTCAGCACTGCAAACCAAACCCAGGGTTTTGTGAATAACAACTTTCACTGAGCTACATAACTCATCTCTCCAAGAGAAAAACCTACATTGTCTTCACCTTTGAAATGAAATTTTGCATTGTATGAAATTTTTTCTTCTGACTCTCAACCCCGCCCCCCACAATCATCTGCATAATCGATTGGCTGATTTGGTAGGGATGTGGATACAACACAAAGCCCTATACTTGCTATATGAGCATTCTAGCATTAAGGTATGTGGAGAGATACAGAGATAGAGAGAACATGTATGCCACAAAGCATGTGTGGTGCTCTGGCAGATAATCTCTCCTCCCCCACCAGAGTTAATCGACCTAGAGGATCAAACTCAGGTGGCCAGGTGTGCACACAGGAGCCTTTTCCTTCTGAGCCATCCCTCTGATCCCCTTGTCACCACTTTGTTTTATTCTACTCTCTTCTTACTTGCATGTGTATAAATGGGACTGAATTACTTTTCTTCTTTCAGTATCTTCACCTCTGGTGTGTGTGGTACAGGCATTTATACCTTAGTGTTGAGCTGCCTGAACTTGTAACTTGGAATCTGACTTTAGACTTCACAGACATTGCTGATTTCTTCCTAAAGGTTTTCATAAGCTAGCATTATACTTGCTCATTAGAGTTATCCTGCAGCTCTTAAACAGTGGGTTCATTTGCCCTTCTTTAGTCTTCCTTATTCATTGTTCATTGTTCATATCTGAGGTTGCAAAGATTAAATCCTGAAGCTCAAAGAATCTTTTTTACTCTAGTCCTGTTTTCTAGTGAGGCCTTCGAAAGCATTTTTCATCTTTTCTGATGCCTGTGTTACTAACATTTCTTTTTGCCTCTTTTCAGAGTTTCAATTCTGTATTCACCCATCTGTTCCCTTGGCATATTAATCATCATTAAGCATATTCCAACCTGGTGATTCCCACATTGCTACTGCATCTGATTTTGCTTCTGATGTTTGCTTTGTGTCTTGAAATTGTTTTTGGATACCTTGTAGATTTTTCTTGAATGGTATATTCTGAGTGTCAATAGGCCATTTTTTAGTAATGGGAGAGGAGACAGTAACCTGCACTTCTATGACCAGATCCCTGTCTTTCTGTGAGCCTGGGTCCTGGACTGTGAACTACATTACTGATTCTTGTTATCTTTCCTCTGCTGGGGGCAACAGATGGCTTGAGAGGTCTGCAGCTGGCTCATTTCCCTTCCTCAAGACAGATCAGGACCTGATAAAACTCAGGCCAACAATTTCTCAGGACAGGTCTGGCATTCTTCAAAATGGTTCCTTTCCACTCAACCTGTCTTGGATGTATGAGGCAGTTTTGTTCAAAATTCACTGTGAGGATCTGAAAAAAGAAAAAGAAAGAAAAAAAAAAACAAACAAACTAGAGGGAGAAGTCACACTGGTGGGTACTATAACTGGACCCTCCTTAGAAATATGAACTCTCAGGTCTGTCCACATGGTCCTCTAGCAAGCCAGTTACTGCTCTGGTTTTCCATGTGGAAATCAGTCCTGGGGATGTGTCCCTGTGACCACTCCAGCATATTGGGCTTCTTTGTATCTGCCAGTGTCTTCTGATCTTTGGGGTCACTGTGACTTCACTTCCTGGCAAGAGGAATTGTTGATTTGGGGGCTTTCTCAGCAGCAGACTTGTTTTTAGGATGGAGTGGAAGATTCTATGCCCCTTTTATGACAGAATGGAAAGAAGTTGCACTCATTTTTCAAAGTTAAAATCACCACCACCTTGTAACTACATGTAATCCTAGGGATATATGAAATCTTTCTTCTTCTCTAATATTTCTTAGGAAATGCTGAAGTGAACAAATTCTGAAATTATGATAAGCTGCTTCTCAGGTTAAAAAAATTGCTTTATTCTCTTTGTTTTTCAATACAGATCTATTCTTAAGAGTGCACTGGAGCAATAACTTGTAAGAGTAGTCAAGCAAGATAGGCTTACAAAAGTCGTAGTTCATACATATACTTGTGCATATCTATACATGTATATTTGCCATTGCATAAGCCTCTTTGATTTTTATAATAATATATACTCAAAACTATCTAGTAACTGACTGTTACTAGTCAATTGGCATTTCCTTAACAGACTAATCTAAGAATTTGATCTTAGAATACAGTACATGGTAAATAGCAATTTTATACATATGCTTCCTTTCACATGCTTCCTTCTTGTGCTGCCATGAAGGTATTACCTTCCTTTTAAAAACAAAGTTTATATAGAAGATGTAGACATAGCTATAGATTTTATATATATATGGAGGTTCTGACACTTAATTTTAAACTATTATTTTTCTTTCTTCATTTTAATTTTTGTATGTGTTTGCTTGTTTGACACATGGTCTCACTGTATATGGCTGGCTAGTGTGGAACTCCTCAGGTAGAGCAGGCTAGCTATAAACTTGCAGCAATCCTCCTGCCTCTGTTTTCTTTTTTTAAAATTTTTTTTTTATTTATTCAATTGTGTGTATTTGTGTATGTATGTATGTGTGTAGAACCACGGGCGAATTCGGGAACCACCATGGACCGCCTCCACCTCCTCCTTGTTTACTCTGCCCTGGGATTCACAGGCTCCGCCCTATCAGGACCAGAAACGCAGTCCCCCTCCCACTTCCGACGGCTTCCGCCCGGCGTCTATACATGGGGTTCGAACTCAGAACCTTCCGCCTGCAAGGCAGAATGCCTCTGCTTTCTTAATGCCAGGATTTTATGTTCTAACAACATAGAAAAAGATGATTCTTCTTCATACCTCTAGTTTATATTTAATGTTTGGTTTATGAAAATCAGATTAAAGAGCAGGTGATAGAACTTAGTTGGTAGATTGCTTGCCTAGCATGCGTAAAGCTCTGGGTTTAGTCCCCACTACCACTTAAAACCACATGAAGTTCCATAGAATTTAAGCCCAGCACTTGGGAAGTGGAGACAACAGGATCAGAAATTCATCTATGACTACAGAGTTCAAAGTCAGCCTGAGCTACGTGAGACCCTGTTTCAAACAAAAAGAAAGAAACAAAAGAACAATAATGTCTTTTTAAAAATTACTACCAAATGCATCCCACATATATGTGATGGATATGATAAAACTTTGGATATCAGAAAACAGGTCTCCAAATAGGTAAAAGCACACATATGAAGAAGATACACCATTGGGAGATCACCACTCTTTATGCAGCTCTGTACTTAGCTGCAACTGCAGAGCTGCCTTTGTTACCATCCCAGGTAACACACGCTGTGTGGCTCACTGGAACTGGACAGACGCTTCAGCATCCTTTGTTCTGAGGCAGCCGAAGCTCCAGAGTTACAGCAGTATTGAATTTAACAATATAAAAAAAAATGTCTTCTGTAGAGATGGCTCATGGGTTAAGATTCTGCCTCGAAAGCAGAAGGTCTGAGTTCTGATCCCAGGTGTCACGTAAAAAACGCCAAGCAGAAACGGCAGCAGCCTGAACTTTCGGTCCTGGTGGGCGGAGCCTGGGAAATCCCAGAGCAAAGCAAGAAGGAGGTAGAAGCAGTCCATGATGATTCCAGAAGTCACCCTTGGTTCTCCGCATGGACACACAGTGCCCTCTTATACACATACATAATATTTTAAAAATATGCCGTTATGTTTGCTTGAAGGTTTTTCACTTCTAATTTTCTCTCTCCTTCCTCTCACATTATAAAGAATGGAAGATGAATAAGGGACCACAACTTCTATTATTTGGTTACATGATGATATGACTCACAGCAAATATTAAAATGTATGCATCTACTCTCCGATTTCAGAATATTCCTTGTAGTTGAAGGGCAGGTAAAGAACAAACAGCATGCATCCATTTTGCTAGCATGGACTAGATCACATATATCTCACTATGGTGAGAATTCTCTGAAAGTATTGATCTTGATGCACCAGGTATCAATTATGACATATGTGCTCATATGTCATTGGACACCAGAAACTCTTTGAACAACAGACACAATGATAACGAGAAAAGTGAAAAATCTTATCATGGAACTTACAAATTATGTTGAAATCTGGCTGAGTTTAAGCCAGATCTTTAAGCCAGGAATACAACAGGAAGAAAACTACACTCAAAACACTGTGGGCTTATTTGGCTGAATCAAAAGGATATTGCGAAAGCAGCAGCAAAGTTGCACAGGGTGAATCACTGACCTGTAAGCTGCTCTGGATGCCAAAGTCTTCTGAACGCTAAAAAACTGAGTTAAAAGATATCTATCTCGCCGTGACAGCAGATGTTGCTAAAAGATTCTAGTGTCTGCCATTGCTCCTAGCCCACAACCTAACAGGCCCAGTGATGGACAACAGGAAGCAGCAAGATGAACTAAGGCAAGGCTCCTCTCCCAGGAGGCCTGAGCCTCTCAATGGGCCCATAGTTCATTTCTTTAAACTCAAAGATAATGTTGCAAGTCATGTTGATATTTTTGAAGTAGTTGTAAAAGCCTTTTCAACATACAATGTAACTAGAATGCTATTACATTATAGCAACATAGAGTATAGTTGCCAATGTTTACAGCATTTCAGCTACAAATGTTTCCTTTTTTTCCAGAAACTCCTAAGAAGTGTCTGAATCATCTGCAACATGGATCAGGAAGCCTAGTGTGAAATATGAAAATTTAATAAAGAAGAAAATGTCAGGAGTTTAAGTACAATTATCATAAGTTCTATCATAAAACGGAAGAAAATGAGTAAAGAAATAACCAAAGATACAATAAAAGAAAAGCTCCTCAAGTCAATATAAGGTTCTTGATCAGAGAAGGATGAATTTTTTTGCATATGTGTGTGCACATGTGCATAAGAAGACACTTAAATACATGTAGAGGTCCAAGGATGACATCTGGTATATTCTGGCTTGTTCTACATCCTTATTACTTTAGGCTCTGAAGTTTCCTAGGCTTCACCTTCCAGGGCCAGAACTGCAGGCCACTGCCATATCTACCTGGCATGTTTATGTGAGATCTGGGGATCTGAACTCAGTTCCTTTTGTTTTTGAGGCAAAGGCTTAATTTCTGAGCCATCTCCCTTTCTGGTGAAATATTAGAACTAAAGAAGTAAGGATCCTAACAAGCAGTTGAAACTTTAAGATTTTGGTGCAAATGTGAAGTGCAATAAAATAGGGAATGGTTTTGAGGACTCAAAGCAATGTAAGAAATAATCTATTTTAACTTGATGTTTAAAAAAATATCAGCATTGGAACAAGCCAAGTTTCATGTCAGAGTTAATGTTTGCTCTCTACATGCACAATCAAGCTTCCTGGTAAGTTCTATTTATTATAATCTCCATATTGTGATAATACTTGTTTTCAGTTATCATTCAGTAGCAAAGCACAAGAGGACAAAATATAGATACAAACATAATATTTCTTTCTTTTAGAGTTCTAGGAAATGCCACTGAGTCCTTATACCTCATCAGAGAGGAGGATCCAGAGGAAAGTTTGATACACTCATTAAAGGATGCTTCAGAGATGGGGGGAGGGGGCACTGGGAGAAAAGGAGGGAGGGGGGGAAAAGGAAGGGACAAAGCGGGGAGGGAACAGAGAGGGTCAGGGAGGGGTGGAGGGAGGGAGGGAGGGGACAGGGATTCCTATTATGTTTGTATGAGCAGAAAAAAAAACAAATAAATAAATTATAGATATAAAAAAAAAAGAAAAAAATATTTCTTTTTTTGTCACTGGGATCAAGTCCAGAGTCTTGCTTATGTGAGAAAAGTACAGCTGTATCTTTAGTTCTAAGTATATAAAATTATATAAACTTAGCAATATGGACTAATAGTAAACAGAAATTGGTAGAAGGCATGGGAGAAAAATTAAATGGATATAAGAAAATACTGTTTTACATTTTATATATTGGGAAAGGCTATATCATGAAAGTATCCCCAACCGACAAGTAGTAGGAACAGCCTATCACTACTGGCCCTGCTGTTCCATTGGTGCCTGCTGAATGCTATAGGTAAATCCTAGATGCAGAGGCCAAATCCTACCTGTCACAGAAGCTTTGGATTTAATGAAAAAAATTGGATATGAAGGGCTGGAGAGGTGGCTCAGGGGTCAAGCCTTTGCCTTGCAGGAGGAAGGTCCTGAGTTCGGATCTTAGACCCCATGTATAGATGCCGGGAAGCGGGGGGCGGCCTGCGTTTCTGGGTCCTGGTAGGGCGGAGCCTGTGAATCCCCGGGCAGAGTAAACGAGGAGGAGGTGAAGGCGTCCATGGTGGTTCCCGAATTCGTCCGTGGTTCCATACACACACGCACACACACATGCATGCACGCATACACGCACAACTGAATAAAAAAAATTGGATATGAAAATGGTTGATAAAATTTGAACTGTTAACTATTTTGAGAACTAGACCAAAGTATTTATTTTTCACTTGGGCCCTGAAACTTATGAATCTAATATGTAAGGAATTTTCATTCTCATAGGAAACTTCTGAGCCTAGCAAACCAAATCTTTCATCTCTCCTTGAATAGGCTGTGCTAAGGTTTTGGCTCTTTTTCCTAAAAATGGGATGGCCAAAAGGGAATCTCCCAAAATTGGTCATTCTGATCATCTTATGCTCACATCCCATGAACACTTAGACATTTTCCCAAATTTTGAAGTATGAAAAAAAATAAAAATAATTTAAGTAGTTAAGAATGGGATGCAAAAAAAAGGAATAATAAGAGTTTTATAATACTTGGGTTTTTTTTTAATATTTTGAGAGAGAGGTAGAAAGAGCACACATCATCGTTCATGTGAGCTCTGGAGGTGTGCACAATGGAGCATTTATCCACTAATCCTTTATTTATTTAATTTATTATGTATGCTGGAGTACTTCAGATGTGTGTCAATGCATGTATATTCATGTGTGTGTGTGTGTGTGTGTATACATACATGTGGAGGCGAGAGGCTGACATCAGGTGATGCTCCACAGGGGCTATCTTTTTTTTTTTTTTTTTTTGAGACAATGTCTCTCCCTGGGATTTGGGGCTCACTTATGATGGTAAGCTAACTGATCACTGAGGAGTTTCGTCCTGGGGATCACCCTTCTCTGCCTTCACAGAACAAGGATTACAATTGTACATGGATGTTAGGGACTGGATCTGTATCCTTATGCTTTCCTAGCAAGTATGTTACCAGCTGAGTCACTCTGTTTTGTCTTTGCTTATGACAGGATCTCATAAAGCCCAGGCTGACTTCAAACTCTATGTAACTGAAGATGACTTTGAACTTTACTGTTCCCACACCTGCCTCCCAACTGCTGAAATCTCAGGTTTGTGCCACCACACCAGACATTCCTTAGTAGTTCATGCTATCATTCAGTATTTCTAAGGAAAGTTTGTTTCCATCTACCTAATAAGGATAATCAGGAACAGGTGGCACCAGGAGCTGGCTTATGAGATCAGAGCACAACACAAAGGATGGAAAACATTGTCTCTCCTCTACGCAGCCTTCAGAGGCTATGCCACTATAGCACTGCAGTCCCCCTATCAGCCCCCAGTACTCAGAAAGGCAAGTTCAGTGCCTTGGACCACTCAGGCAACAGAGGAATCATCCCTTCAAGAACATGACTGGAAGCATCTTGATCCCTTTTTTCCTGACACACAGATGGATGCTCTGTATGCTTGAGGAATAAGCCAATATTGATTTAGTCACTCAAATGCTATATAAAAGCAGGCTATTTTATTTGTTACTCCATCTGATGTTCTTATGTAAGAATCATTAGATTAATTTAAGAATTCTTAGCTGTTCCTATTTTACGGATGACAAAACAGATGCAGAGAAGGTACAGCAACATAATGGAAACACACAATGGATGAAAAGCAAAGTTGGAATGCTCAGCTTCATTTCCCTGCAGAATGATTGGTCTTATATATGGAATCTGAAAAAGCAAATCGCACCAGGACAACTTCACCTTCCATTCTGCTTATCTCATATGTTAATGTAATGAATAGGTCAGAGTGTCTTTAACATCTTTGTAGCTCATTGGGAGGCATGATTCTGCATATGAAAGCAGACAGTCAAAAAGATAGCACGCGGACAGGCACCTACTCTCAGACTACATGACTTCAATCCAGAACTCCACATAAGAGCGAACTTATTCTGAAAGCTGGCCTCTGATCTGCACCTGTGTGCCATGTGTGTTTGTGTGTATTGTTCACTTTCTCCCTCACTCAAGTACAAAATAAAAAAAAAAATCTTCAACTCTAATAGATGATTTATTAAAAAATGAGTAAAAGTTGTAAAAGGTCATGAGGTAATTTTATGAGTTTTTGAAATATTTATTATATATATTTACATATGAAATATAAAAATGTATTCAAAGCAGAAGATATAGCTCATGGTAAAGAACTAGGCTAGCATATGTAAGACCCTGGACTCCATCTCTTGGAAATTAAAAACAAAGACATATTCAAGCACCAAGATATGCACCAAAACTAACCAGCAATTCTGAAAAAAAAAAAAAACTTAAAGGTTCACAGAAAGAAATGCTTGTTACAAGGCAGAAAAACAGTTGAAAAGAGATCTTTAAGTTTTCATGGTGTGTGACTGTGGTTTCTACTCAATGAAAACTATTTTTTTTTCTCAATGAAAACTATTAACATACCTATTTCTGCACTTTCCTCTCACCACAGCACAAAACAATGGCTGGCATTTAGCTAACCATATATAACTACTTCATTAATAAGATGGCTACAAATTATTTCTCACCTTACTCTTCCTGTGTCATGAACATACCAGGAAATTTAGCTAATCAGAATGTTCATATCTGTTATTCCAGTATTTTAGAGGCTTTGGCAGGAGGACTGCTGAAAGTCTGTGGCTAGGCTGAACCGCATGGTGGGCTTAAAGACCCAGGCTTAGGAAGCACTGGGAGAATCTGTCTCAAACAACAATAAAATAAATAGATAAATGTTATCAGCTACGAAGTGGTTTTTCTTATATAGATTCTCAAACACAATTCACTGTAAAATTTACTTTTCTATGCAAATGAGCTCCATGGTTTTGGAAAACATTCTATGTGCAATAAGAATGTCTGAGCAACAAATCCAGACACTGTCTCAAAAATTTTTTTGAGCAGAAATCCATTACTTACGGCTTTAATGAGCTTCTGAGTAATTCCAGCTTATATTCCATGTGACTTCTTGCACGACAAAGGACTGTAGGGAAATGTTAATGCTCCACTGTAACTTAGCATGACTCTTGTGAAAGTCCATGAATGTTCAGGCGTGACTAGACTGTGTATGGGAAATTAAATGCTGATGTAACTTCAGGTCGTAGGACAATTAGAATAAATGCAATCTTCGTACTCAAAACAATGAAAAGAACTTTTAGTATGTTTTCAACACATACTAACTCAGAACATTAGGAATATATGATAACATTAAATCCACCTTATTTTTTTCAAAAACAGAGAGGGTTTTTTTTTTCATTTTTGAACCATCAACATCAATAGTAAACATACACTTAGATTTCATTGTGTTGGCTGAATGTATCCCTCTTTTGATAACTTGAGTCTCATATGTAAATAATGAATATAGGCAGATAATCTTCAACTTATTTCAGACATATAATATTCCCTAGTACTACATTACCTTTTTTTCCCCAAGTTTAAGTGCCAGTGTGTGTTGTTTATTATGTGCAGAACAGGACACTGCATGCGCCTGTGGAGATCCAAGGGTGATTTCAGGTTTCATCCTGGATTGTTCTACTTCCTTATTACTTTCCTCTGGAGTTTCCCAGGCTCCACCTTCCAGGGTTGGAAGCACAGGCTGCTGTCATATCTGACTGGCATTTTTATGTGGGATCTGGGTTCCAAACTCAGGAACTTTTGCTTTCCAGGCAGAGGCTTGACCTTTGAGCCACCTCTTTAGCTCTAAACATTTCTAAAAATAGACCTGATGTCTCATTTATCTTTTGGGGAACAGAACTGGAGAAATGGCTCAATGGTTAGGAGCAAACACAGTGTCCTCTAATATACATAAGCACAGGCACACACACACACACACACACACACACACTCATACACACACATACATGCATATGTGCAAGCACGCAAAATAAATTTTAAAAATTCCTGCCAGATGTGTGGTTTATGCAGTAGTATGGAATACACAGTAAGCTCCTAGCCCTGTCTGAGATATAGGTCTCTCTCTCTGTCTCTCTCTCTCACCACTAAGATGATGTGTTTTTTAGTATTTGAAGGGTAATGTAATTATCTACAAAGTTCAATCTTATTTTTTTCATTGATTATGGTTAATTTCAACTCTGCTAAACCAGAATTGGTCTACTTCTGGGTAATCATGACAACATCACTAAAACCATCCTTGACAAGTAAAAAAAAATGCTAACATTTTAAATATTTTAACCAGCCTGTATGCAACTAATGAGAAACATACAGACACCCCCAATTTACACAGGATTTACATTTAAAGTCTTGGAGGTTATTTCTTTTTAACTTGTCTTTCTTATATGAAAATAAATGAAAAATCTCTAAAAATCAATTAGGAAAAGGAGGAATAATTCCTAAACAGCATCGGTTAAAGCTCTGTTTCTATTGTTTTAACCCCAGGTCTCCAGGAAGAATTACAATATGGAGGGTGGAGGGTGTTGAGAGGGGCACTGATAGAAATTGAGCTTACAAGGGATTAAAGGGGTTCTGGGAGGGTAGATACAGAGACTGGAGAAAGTCTCGCCTTCTAGGGTCAAGTTCCTGGTTTGGAAAGTTGAAAATCAACTCTCTTGCTTCTCAAGGCACAAAAATGAAGACACACTTTGTGGCGGTTGCTTGTTTGTAAGGCATTTGTGAAGATGGCAGGTGAGTGTGTGGGCCCTTCACACACCACCAGCACACTGTAAATCACAATCAGAAAGATGCGTCCTCCGCAAAGAACGGTTTGCGGAAACTGGTTCCGCTGACCTCAGAGGCCAAGGGATTCATTCACCCGCACACAGGCACAGCCCACTGAGAGGTTCTGGTGGGAAAATTGCATTTGGCAGGCCAGATCTAGACACCTTGATCTTGGGTTCATGACCCCACCAGAGCCAGCCCTCCTGGGACTGTGAATTGAGCTCTGGGCATACCTCCTCCTCCCAGGACACACACCAGTCACTCCCATTGCATAACAGTGTTTGTAAATAGTTGCCATGCGCATGCCGTCCACGTGGCCAAAGTTGACAGTAGCTCGTAATCTGAAGACTGAAAGCCTAATTTGGGGTTTAAATCCCCCACGTGGCTACCAAGGCATGAACTCTAACAGCCATTTATTTTTCTTTCTTTGATTTTTTTAAAGAAACCTTGTTTTAAAAAAAAAAAAAAGACTGGACAAAAATGTTTTAATTTTTTCCCTTTGTTTAACCCTGTTCAATGATCTTAAAGAGAACCGAACCATGCCGCTTCCGTGGATGACTACTGGAGAAAGGACAGTAGACCAACAGCTTGTAAAGAGACAATTCACATCCATTAAAAACAACCATTCAAGTTACCTCTGAGCATTGCCCCCAGTAAACAAAGTCCCGTTTCACCTGATTTATTCCAGATTTCCTGGACTGACTGCTCTGCCTGAATGCAATGTTCTAACTTGTTTTGTGAAGAGGCAAAAATAAATAAATAAATAAAAATAAAAAATCCACTTCCTACTGAGTGATGAATTCACACCAATATTAGTGACCAAAAATAACAATGTTAACAACTAATTTTTAACTTTCAAGCAAGAAAAGTTTCCCTTTAAGTTTTGGTCAATTTGAAGCATGACAAATTATAACAAGATTTAAAACACAGACACACACACACACACACACACACACACACACACACACACACAAATGAACCCAGCTGTCTGTAGTAGGTCAAACTCCCATTTAAAAATGTTGACTTGTAAATCCCAAGCATGTTTAAATCATTGTAATATGACATTTACTCTGGCTCTTATATACTTGAAAAATACACTTTGTAAAAATGGCTTTAAATTATAGTGAAAGCTACCTGATGCCAATTAAATATTCTATTTGAAAAAAATCATACTCTTAAACAGTAAACAAATCACTTGAAACTAGTAAAACTTTAGTTCTCAAAACTAAAAATAGCCAAAAGTCCAACCCAATTTTAATTATCAACAGTAACACAAACGACACCCTAGTCATTAATAAGGTGAACCTTAAGCAAAATGTGCATCAACTTTGATTTCTGTTGGTGCCATGAACTACATTAGAAAATTTTGATTTAAAATACAATTTATAACTTACAGGTAATATAACTCCACAGGACTAAAAAGTCATTTAGATTACTGGACTGTCAAAAAGATCATCGAAATTTGAAATGTAAATTTTAAAACATATTCCATCCTGTTAAGAAGCATCTGTCTCCATTTTTTACTAAAACAAATGATTTACATATTAAATGATTTTTAGTTGGAAGATTTCTTATTCCTTCATTTTTGAAAGATATTTATTTATGATGTATTTTTCTTTATCAGTTATATCTGGTATATTAAAACAGAATATAAGAGAATTGCTATTTTGACACTTCAATTCACTTTTTAAAATGCTTCTTCTAATTTTACAGATAATCAGCTACTTTATTTGCAGACACGGCTTCTTGTCCTAATGTACACAATAAAATAAACAAAAAAGCTAATAATCACATGTAATAATTAGAGGGTGTTAAGAAGCAAGCCTTTTAATGCAAAAATCATGAAAGGCTATAAAAGAACTGAGAGAACTGTATAGCCAATGGCAAATATGAAAATTCTATAACTTCAAAGTAAGATACTTCAAACACAAGTGGGGAAAGTGTTGAGAGAAGAAACAGATAAAAAATAAATGAACTGGAACAAGACAGCTGTTGGGATGATGGAAGGAAGTAGATTCCTACTTGTCACTACACAACCCCACCCCTGATTACAGATGGTCTTATACAGTAGGAAAGAAGCAACAGTCACTTCAATATCATTTCATATCACAGGGCTTCCAGTACTTAGGCCGTTGTTCTTTCATTTTTTTTAGACAAAACATAAATTTCAAAAGTAAATACTAAAATAAAAACCCATCTGATGGGCTGGCCAGATGGTTTAGTAGATAAAGTACTCATTGTTCAAGTATGATGACCTGAGTTTGGATCCTGGCACCTCCTGAAAGTCAGGAATAGCCATTACATGCCTGACCACAGAGAAAGATACCATAAGTTGACCTGCGACTTCCACATGTGCTTGTACAAGCAAAGGCACCTTCACACACAAACATATTCACCTACCACACTATATATACATACGTGAAAAAAAAGCAGAAATCACTTGAGAGTTGTATAGTTTTCATTCAAGTATAATATTGACACAGAAATTAAATACTAAGAATACTCTTTGAAGGAAATGAGGAAATTGATAAGGAACATGTTATCAATGGCTAAAGATGCCTGATAGTCTTAATACAAATGACTGTTTCTTTTGCAGTATACATAGAATAATTTGTGATATTGCAAAACACAGAATAGCAAAGTCATGCCTAGAGTGCATGACATAACTTAGTTAATATAGACTGCTATGTATACCTAACGAAGGGCAATTCTCTCTGGGGAAAACAGTATAGCATCAAATGACCCATACATGAATGTTTTCTTCTGATTATACTTTGTTTTCCATAGAAATTACTTACTTAAAAAGTTAAAAATATCAATGGAGACAGACCAAGTGGCTCCCACCTATCATGCAACACTTAAGATGCTGAGGCAGGGAGATCCAGAATAGAGGCCAAGCTGAGCATGTTGCACCTTTGGAGGCTAGGCAGGAGGATTGCCATGAGTTTAGGCTAGGTCTCAGCCTGGGCTACTCAGCGAGTACCAAAGAGTAACTTCAAAGCCAACTTGAGCCACATAGTGAGTTTAAAGTCAGCCTGGGCTATATTTATACTGTAAGACCTGTCAACAAACAAAAACAGGGGCCTGAGAGACAGTTCAGTGAATGAATCCCATGTTCTCAAACCTGGTGATATGAGTTCAATGGTCCAAAACCTACAACTAAATGGTGGAAGGAAAGATGTCCTCTGAATTCCACCTGTGTACCATGGCATGCATGCGTGCTCTTGGTCTCTCTCATTTTTTTCTCTCTCTCTCCTGTTTGCTTGCTGTCTCTCCAAATATTTTTAAAAACAAAAAAATTCCCAATTATTTGAAAAAAATTACAATTTATGAAAGTATGTAAAAAATAAATATAAAGCACTACTCTCAAACTTAGTAAATACTTTTGAAAACAACAACTAGTACTACAAAAATTTTAGTCAGCTAAAGTGATTCTCAAAGTATTAAGAGAAACAGGAAAGAGTCAAGGCAAATAAGCTACTCCCTCTAGCAAAGAGAATCAGAAAATATTGCTTTCCACAACAATCACTTCCCAACTTCTTGACTGGCTGAAGATATTACCATAGATGTTTGATTTGTTTTTGTTCGAAAAACATAGCAAACGTTCTAAGCAAGTGCATACTGGGTAGAATCTGTCATGTTATGGCTGTCTTTTGAAAAGGTGATTTGAACAAGTGCAAAAAGGCAAAATTCTTCTTTATCAAGTTTGTTTATGTGCACCTCAGATTTGGTTGTGAAGCCCCAAATCAACACCTTCCCTCACTCCTATCACCATTCATGATTCCAAGGTATGGCTGCAATCCAGTATGCCATCAGCAAATCAAGGGAAAGGAGCTCTCAAGTCAGCAATGACTGTC
Organism: Typhlomys cinereus; assembly: GCA_023101885.1. Taxonomy (NCBI): domain Eukaryota; kingdom Metazoa; phylum Chordata; class Mammalia; order Rodentia; family Platacanthomyidae; genus Typhlomys; species Typhlomys cinereus. Next base: position 836,773 of record JALPQD010000010.1, read on the forward strand.
ATCGGAGTGGCTTCTGGAGGAATTCAAACACAACCACTCACAAGGAGCTTGCCCCGTGGATTCAAACTTCCAAGTTCTAATGTCATTGCACTACAGGGCCAGTTCCAAACCTGCAAAATTCTGCTGGCAGTTATGAAATACCACAGCCAGGTGTCACAAAACATAAAAAGTTACCATGGACTTCTCTTTCCCTTCTGGGATGGCATCACAAAGACTGATGCAGAGCTAGTGGTTTCTTGAGCTTATTTGCATCCACACTGGGATGCAATCACTGCATAGAAACAATACTTGAGTTTTATGAAATACTATCATAATTACATAGTAAGTGGAGACAGAATAGTCAATAAAATCGAAGTTTAGAAACCTATCCTGTATGTTCTCTAAGGCTCTTCTGTTTTCATACAAAGAGACGTTTTTAATGTAAACACAAGAGTTTGTCTAGTAATTTATTACTAAAATATGAATCTAGAGATTTCATTTCAAGATGAACTACATACACATTTGGCATCAGTTTAAACAATAATGGAGATTTTTATTGACAATTTTTTTAACACTTGGGTTACAACTCTAAAACTTATTGGAAAATGCTGCACAATTGAATAAATTTGAGAAAATTCTTAAAATTACATATCAAGCTCTGTTCATTAAATGAACTAATTCATTGCCTGTATATTGAATTGTGTTATGAAGTTTTGAAAATTCTTTTGAAAAACAAAAAAAGCTAAAAAACAACAAAAATGTTGACACAACGGTGAAATTTGTAAAAAGAATCTTTATCCATGAGAGAGAGGTAATTTAACAATCAGTTACTGTAGATTTCTACAAAGAAACATTTAATCCCATTTAATTCAAATACTCTACATTTTTTTCTGAAACATGAGATGATGTTTTTAAAAGTCAGATATCTTAACTCAATCATACATGCTTTTATAATAGCTTCATATAATTCACATACAATAAAATTTATCCTGAGTGAGTTTTAGTATATTCATAGTTGTGTTATCACTATTATCTAGTTATAAATTGTTTTCATTCCAAAACAAAACACCGTATTTTATTAGCAAACACTCCCTTTTATTTCCCCCCCTGCCCCCAGTAAGAACTAATCTACTTTTTAGAATGACATATTCTGTACATTACATACAAATATAGTATGGACATTTATCAGGAATTTATTCCTTTTTTATTGCTAAATAATATTCCACTAAATGACATACCATAGTTTATCTGTTCATGAGGTGATAGGCATTTGGGTTGTTTGCTATGGACATCTAGGAACAAGTTTTTGTGGGAGGAATTACATACATTTTAATTATATACATACTTTCCCTACATTACAACTACAATTTAATTATTAGTAATGAGACAACATAGCATCACGGTTAAAAGACTAGACTCCAGAGACAAGCTGCACAAATTCAAATGTTGGCTAAGTTACATAATGACTATGAAATAAGACAAATGATTTACTTGGATTTTGGGTGGTAAGATGCTTGCCTAGCATATCTGAATTCTTGGGTTTGAATCCTAGCATTACAAAGACAAGCAAATAAAATGGTTATACTCTATCAATATCATTATCCTGTTTGTGATACTAACATTTGCAAAGTGTTACTACTAGGGGATACTGAATAGTGTAAACATGGGATCTCGCCAGTGTCCCCTATACCTGTATATGAATATATCTGGTGGTATATGACTGTAGTACTAGCACTTGAGAAGCAGAGGCAAACGGACTGACACATACTTCCCAGGAGCCTGAGTACACAGCCAGTACACAGCTTCAGCCAGTCAGGACTACAAGATAGACTTTACCTCAACAAAATAAACAGTCGAGGCTGGGGAGATGGCTCAGGGGTTAAAGTCTTGTTAGTCTTTGCCTCAAAAGCAAAAGGACCTGAATTCAACTTCCCAGGTCCCCCATGAAAATGGAGGTGGCCTATAATTTGGGCCCTGGAAGGCAGATCCTGGGAAACCCTAGAGTAAAGCAATGAGGAGGTAGAGCAATCTAGAATAATTCTCTGTGTCACTCTTGGGCCTCAACAAGCACACACACTCAAGTGCATTCTTGTACACACACACACACACACACACACACACACACACACACACATATACACACACACAGTGGGCTAAAATAAAATAGAAAAACAAAAACATGGCCCCAGCATAAATTTATTAAAACCCATTAAACCCCATTCTGATGATGGTAGACTCTGATGAAAGGCCACTGCCATTTCCTGCAGAAGCTACATTAAGGAAAAACTCTATCACTGCTACTACCAACCCCACCACCGCAGCTCCTTCCAACAATCTTCTGTTGTACATTGAGGACACATTACACATTTTCTAGTTTAATGATGTTTCTACCAGATTGTGCCAGCAAATACAAAGACAAAGAAATCAATAATTTCTCCCCAATAGACAAAAAGATCTAATTTAAAAGAAACATTTGTAGCATTTTTAGTGAAACAACTCATTGTTTAACAGTCAAAATTTTCTTCAGAAACATTTTATTCTGGCTTTCAAAAGCTCTCTCTCTCTTTCTCTCTCTCTCTTAAATAATCTCTTGGGTTGGAGAAGTGGCTCAGGAGTTATGACTCTGCCTCAAGAGCAGAAAGTCCTGAGTTCAGATCCCAGGTCCCACATAAAAATAGCAGGTAGAAATGGTAGTGTCCTGTATTTCCAGCATTGAAAATCCCACAGTGAAGCAACAAACAGGTAGTAGCAATTCAGGATGATTCCCAAAATCAACCTTGGTCCCACAGGGACACACAATATCCTCTGATACACACACACACACACAAACCACAAAATAAATAAATAAATAAAATAATAATAATCTCTTATTTTAATTCTCAGATTATTTGGAATGTGATTTGGAATCACTTCTGAGTAACAACCTTCAGTGAACATAAAAACACAGAGCTCCAACTTTTTAGACAGGAATGATAGTGCATGCTTATAATCCAGCACTTGAGAGGTGGAAGCAAAAGAATTGCATCAACTTCCATGCCAGGCCAGGCTGCACAGTGACTATCAGGTCAGTCAAAGCTGCATAGCAAGACCATTAAAAAAAAAAAGATTAAAAAGAAGCACACATAAAAAACCTGCAGTTGGTTTCTACATAAAATGTTTCTACATAAAATATGTAAAACCTACTATGTATTTCTGATTCTTAAAGCATTAACATACTTTATATTTCATGATATGAAGAAAGTTAAAGTTGAGAATTTACTATATGGAAATAGATGACCAGAAATACATTTTATTGAAAAAAGTTATGTATCTATTTTGAGTCTGGAATTCTCTGCCATGCACAATCTAGGCCTGGAATATCGCTGAAATGGTCAAGAGAACACACACAGTTCTTTGCTTTCTGTCACCATGATTCACACACTCTTGTTTTGCTGCCTCCCCTACTGGAACTACTGTTATATGTCAGGCAAGAGATGCGCTACCTAACTCCACTCAGTGGCATCACATCATTCGCTAAGTTTTGGCAGTGAGCTGAAACAGAAACTGGAGCTGTAGACCAAGTAAATACTGTGTGTTTGGCAAAATCACTTGTGGTTGTGTTCTTCAACATGGTTTCCAAGATAACCACCAGCTCTACTTGGCAACTGGACTCTCCCACAGTTAAAGCTCCAACTGTAAATTGGCTTAGGAGATACTTTCCTGCTCTTGGCTTTGGTGCTGAGGCTGCCCCTGGGAGTTACTATGCAAGAGACTATAATCCTTCAGAATGTGCTATTTTAATGAACCAGCAATGTCTCCCATGTCTGGAAACAATTATATCAAAAGCACTCACCAGTTTATTTATAAGACAACAAATATTTCCTCCAGCAATATGGGCTAGTAAGGTAAGATTATGAAATTGCATTGAAACAATAGTTAAACTTTAATTGGAAGCAATTATAACACTCATTAACATAAAAATCAGATCTAATATTTTCTAACATTAGACATCCTAAAACACAACATAGAATAGCCATAATCCATCACCCCCACCTTGACATAAGGTCTCATTCTGTAGCCTAAAATGGCCTTCAACTTTTAGCAGTCCATCTGGCTCAGTCTACCAAGTGCTAGAATTATAAAATTGAGCCATTGATCCCAACTCAAACATTCACAATTTCCTAAAAAAATTTATTTCAAGGTAATCTCAAAAAAAACTAACTCGTATGGACTTAGGTAAGATGGAAATTAGAGTTTCTGCTGGGAGTGTCTGTGATTCATAAAACGGGCTTCAGAATGAGGTCAGCAAACAAGGAAGTAGTGACACTTGGCTTACAACACCACAGGGGTGGAGACTTAGAGCAACTGATAGAGAATGTCTAACTTCAACAAGTGAAACCAAAACACCGGCTCCAGTTTTGTTACCTCACAGAAATCCAGTGCCAAATGAGGACTTTGGGAATCTGTGAGAACAAGTCCTCAGCAGGTGCATTTCACTTGCTTGGAGACTGATACTGGTCTGCCAATCTTAGAGCCATATGTCCTGCATGAAGACCATACCATCCCACTGGTATAGCCCAAACAATGCCAGATCTACAAAAAGCCTTTAAAAGCACTTGGTGAGCAAGTGGATTTAAACTAACTAGGTCACACAAAGTTAATTTCTGATTAATGATTAATCCAAAATACAAATAAAATTTTGTACTTTCTTTAAAAAGAAAAAAGCTACAAACTTCACTGTTGTTTCTAAAATAAATCAACCAAGATTGTTCTATGAAATTTTTAGGATGCTCAGGTGATACTATGATATATATGATAAAAGAAAGGCTAAGGTTAATGTAAACTTTTTATCTTTATGTGTTCAAATAACTTTTCTTTCTAAGAAAAGAGAGTGTACCTTTTCAGAGTGGTTGGTAATATATTTATAGTCACTGGAACACTAAAACAATATTAAATAACAGCTCTTTTCTGCACAGAAGTGGGATGCATAAAAGAACAAAAGAATCAAAATTTGGTAAGAGGTAGAACAAATCTTCATTGTAATATAAACACTTGTTGGGTGATGCAATAATTCTTTTTTCATGCTCTGAGTACAAACACTGCTGAAAACCACGTTAGAAAAGTCAGTCCCCATACAGGCTGACACACTAGCCTGTGAAAAAAAGGAAATCACTTAGGTTTAATTCTGAATTGCAGGGATGATTCACCACACTCCTCTCAACAGCCAGCATTCATGCTAAAAAGCCTCCTCATTTACTATATTAACTCAGGGCACATCAGAACCAATGAACTGTTTCTCTTCCACCCAGATGAGTAATACCTCTTCCTTGCAGTCATGTGAAAGAAACTCTAGTCCCAGTGATTAAAGCAATCGTAACTGAGTTTCCAAAAAAGTCAACATAGAAAGACTTGTGAACTGAACTTCTAAGGTCGAACAGTCTTGGAGATCTGATATCTACTGTGATGCCTATTACTGTGCAGCTCCCTTTGCCCCTTAATCAAAACCAGGTCCCCCTGAATTCAACTGTCCAGCCCTTCACAAACACTGCTCTACTTAAAAACATTTTTTTTTAAAAAATAAACATTTCTTGGATTGAAATCTATTACAAAACACAAATGTAAATAGGAGACTTTAACTTTCCTTCAGTATTTCAACTTTCCATTAACATGCAAATGTAATGATTTTATTAGCCAGGCAACAATACCCACCTTCTTAATACTAAACCAATATATATTCCTCTGTGAATCCCTGACTCCCCCTCACACTTATTCCTAATGTTGGTTCACTGGCCGGCTAATATTTCCGAGTATATATTTTGTCTCTATAATCCCTAATTAAGAGGGGAACATACAATGTGTGCCTTGTGATTTTAAATTCTTGGATGCATTCTGTTGTCGATAGGCCACCACTCAAACATTGCACTAAATTTTAGGCGACCGACTTGAAAATAACCCTGTTTCTATTCCTAAACACTAGGCAGGAGGTCAAAGGAGGAAACCAAAAATCAATCGATGCAAGCAAAAGTATACCATGAGGGCAAGAACCGGCAAGTAAGACGTATTTTTTCATTCGACCTTCCCATGAGTCTATCCAGGGCACACTTTATTTCACCATAGGTGGAAAAGTCTCCATAGAAACCCCGTTAGCTTTAGAACAGGAGACAAGGAGTTCCAGTGAAAATATTCAGCAAGATGTGTGTTGGGGGGGAGGGGGCGACTTTGATAAAAGGCCCAAGAAAAGAGTTCAGTCGGAAGAGCGAGGCATTTTTGGACAGGACTGTGCAAAGCTGCTCTGCACTCCTCCAGGGATGGGTTTCATTTCTTGGGGCGCCCCTGACCTTGCCGTCTCCCAACTCCCGAGCGCTCCGCCCGCCCCCTCCCGCGGCCTGCGTCTGCCTTTGTGTCTGCCTGTCACTTCCCGGGAACCCAACCAAGCTGCTGCCGGAGCCAGCACAAAGCCAGGACGCAAATTTGCCAGATTCTCTGACACCCTTTTCTCAGGCTGCATGGCACGGCCCACGCGCAGTTTCCGGACCCCGAGAAAAGTGGGTTCTAGGTTTGTTCGGGGGGACACAAGAAAGTATTCTTTCTCTCTCTCAGTCGGCGCCACTAACAAAACGCGCGGACTCAAAGAAGGGGGAGAAAATTCTCAAACTCTACTTAGTGGATTTCAATTCCACGCGCGGTGACATTTGTTTAGTACAGTCCCTAAGGATATGGGGGGCAGGGTCGGAAGGGGCTGACCCCAACGCTGAGCAGGACCCAAACCCACAGAAGATAGAAGAAGAGTGGGAGAAAAACCCACCCGGTCAGTATGCTTTCCGGGGTGGCTGAGAGTACACGCGCGACTCGTGTGAGTCACACGAAGGACAGGGAAGAGGAGGAGGATGGAAGGGGAAAGTGTTGGTTCGCAAAACTGAACTCTTTTTAGAAAGGACAGCGAAAACGATCACTTTCCCGGGGCCCAAAGGCCAGGAGAGTGGCTGCTAGTAGGTACAAAGGTAAGTTTTTCTGGGGGGGCAGCGGGAGGAGGGAGATCAGCCTTCGCCCAAGAGAGAGCAGGGACCCCAGAAGTGCAGGTTGGGAGGAATGCAAACTCCATCCGTCAGCCATGTTGAAGAAGCTCGGGTAATTTGTGGCAGCTTCCCTCTTCCCGACCGGTGCGTGCGGGTGACATGACAAGGTCTGCTCCCCGGTCCCCGGCAGGCCGAAGAAAGCGAGGAGGGGGAGACACACGCAGAGGGAGAGAGAGGGAGACAGGCAAGGGGGCGCGGGCGGTCCCGAGACAGGGGCATGCCGCGAGAGCAAGAGAGAGAGAGAGCGAGAGAGAGACGCGCTCTGACCTCGTCCGGGTCCCTCCGCCTCGCCGCCAGCCGGCCGTCGCAGTCGGGTCTCCTTTCTAACAAATCCTAAAGGGCAGCCATCTTGCTTCCTTCGCTCCTCTACGAAAGCAGCCTAGCCTCCGCATCAATATTCATAAGGCAGTTTGACGTCTGTTCTCATCACTCGGCGGGGCCGGCGTCTCGGGGCGGCCGCGCCGAGGGGGCGGACGTGACTGGCATGCGAGCCGGCCCGGGGCGCGCGGCGCTCGCTCGCGCGCGCTCTCTCTCTCTGCCTCTCTCGCTCTCTCTGGCTCGCTCGCGCGCGCGCGCTCGGGGACGCGGAGGCCGTGGGCTCCGAGCCTCCTCCGCGGCTGCCGCCCGCCTCTCCCCACCCCGGCGGCCGGGCCAGGGCGCGCGCCCCGCAGCCCGAGGAGCGCGGCCGAGCCGGGGAGCGCGCTACGGGGCGCGCGCCGAGGCCCCGGGCCGCCCGATCGCGCCTTTTGGCTCGCGTGCTCGCTGCTTGCTCGCTCCCGACCGGGGACGGGCGCCGCGCTCCCGGGACCGGAGAGAGCCGCACGGGGGCGAGCGCCAGGAGGAGGAGGGTCCAGTTCCACCGTCCCCCATCCCCGCCCCCAGCCACCCGGGCCACGGACCTTCCGCGCACCCCGCGTCTCCATCCTCGCGCGCGCTTTCCACGCGGCTCGACACTCCCGGGAGGAGGCGCCCGGCGGGGAAGCGGCCACCGGGCTGGGACCTGATCATGAGATCGCTGTTATCCTTTGCAAACTTTTGGCTGTCCCACGCACACCCTCCTGGCCCAGGCTCCCCGCATCTCGCTCTCGGCTCCTTCCACGTTCTCGCGCTCACGTCCCACATCCTCACACCCACCCATTCCCACCTGGTCTCACACACCTGGATTCGCTTCCTCCCTTACTCTGAGAGATACACAGTCCCCCCGCCCCACCCCCCGGTATCCCCCCCATCGCCGTCCAGCGCCACTGGCCCGGGGACCCTGTCTCTCAGCAGAGACACTCCCCATTTTCGCCCACGTTCTGCCTTCCATACATTAGGGGGCCAGCATTTTCCCAAAGACTCAACACATTACGAAAATGACAGAGCTCGGCTTCTCCCCCGCCCAGGCCCACCTTCTGTTTACGTTGGCCACGTGGGTTGCACCGGGAGGGAGTCCCAATGATCCGAGGCAAGTTTCTCACCGCTGACCGTAAGTGCTCGCTAATTAGCAAGAAGCCAGCCAGCACTTTCCAATGTTTAAGTCTCTTCGTGTAAGTTCCTCTATTTTGAAATTCCACTCGTACAATTAGTAAGTAGCTGAATTCCGAACAACGGACGCTCGACCTCCTTCCCCCACCACCACATACACAACTTCAGTGCTCCTGACGACTTCCATTGACAGTTTTTCTTTCCCCCCATGCTGAGTAGTTTTACTTTTTTTTTTAAAGTCGTCCTTTCTGTAGTCCTTTACTTTTTTTTTTTTTTTTTTTTTTTTGAAGATGAGAAATAGCAAAGCTCACATGAAATAGCAGTTTGGGGGATATGTCCTACTCCTTTTAAATTCTCAAAGTACTGACATTTAAGCTTTAAATTGGTGAGTTGTATACAGCTTTCATGGGATCAGTTACTATGACAACCACCAACACTAGTTACCAGCCTGTAGCCCACCTATAGGGAGGGGCGGGTCTGTGATTTCTTTAGAAATGAGGTCTGGCACTTGCAAGGTGGGGCCTAACTGTAGGGATACCGGGGCCCAAGAGTTCTGAGCCAGACCACCTTAACTCAAAAGCAGAGCAGAGAGGTTCAGATCTGTGATGCTAGGGCATTTGAGATCTTGAGGCAGGAGGATTCCTGAGTTTGAACCCAGCCAAGGTTACATAGTTAGACCCTGTCTCAAAAACTAAGAAAAAAAAAAAAATAAGTAAGGCCTTCCCTGAGTTTTATGAAACTGGAACATTTCCTCTTTGTAAAGTGACATTAAAAAAAAAAAAAAAAAAAAAAGGAACCCTCTCCCGTGGGCAACATTGTTACTCAGAAGAATGTTTCAAGTATGCCAGTGAAACATTATTTTTTCCATTTGGAAACAATCAGGTAGGAATAACCTCACACATCAGTAATTCCAAGCTCTGCGTCCCACTGTAAGACCTTGTGTAAAAAAATAAATAAAACAAATAAAAGTAAAGGAAAAAAAAAAAGATGAGAAAAGGGAAACAATTAGATTTCAGATTTTGCACAGACTGAACAAAATAGTTTTCCCCTACACATTTCTTGAGGCAGAGTTTATTAGAGGAGAGAAAGAATGCAACTCGTAGATGTGAATCCATGAGGGGCAAGGTAGCCGGAACTCATGGACTCCAGATGTGGAATACTATGAGGGCCGCCACACACACTCATTCTGATGAACTTAAATTCCTCGTACCTCTTCTGTCTGTTTGCTAATGTGTTGTGGAGATCTTGACAGTTGTTACTTCATTTTATAACCTAGGCTGTTGGAAATGTTCTCTGTGATTTTCTTTTTATGTTCAGTATGTATAGTTCTGCCTAATGTGTAGTGCCTAATTACAGAGGGTGGCTGAAAACATGGGTTTTGGAGTTGAGCAGACCAGAGGAAATCCTGGCCTTACCTCTTACTGTGGACATAGTTCCTATCTCCCTGAATCGGCTTCCTCATTCCTTAAACAGTGTAAAACAGGATTTTTGGAGGATCAACTAAGACTCTTAGGTAGTTATTACTTTCACCAAAAACCAACCATCTACTTTTCTTTTTTTCTTTTTTTTTTTTTTTTTGCTATAGACATATGTAAATAATTATATGTCTTCTATGCTTAAGAATATATGGGAAATCTCATACTGGTATGTGTTTGATGTATCTGCAAGTTCCTTTCTATTAATTAAAATTGGAAGAATGACTTGAAGGCATCTCCTGGGTTCATCTTTTAAATTTCTCTGTTGTAACAGGTGGTTCTTGTCCATCTGGAATCATGTTTGCTTTGCAGTTAGTTTTGCAATAGGCCCAGAACATTTTCTTGCCAACTTCTTTCTGTGCTCCCTACCCCGCCCTTAACCACCATGACATTTGTTAATTTAAAAGAAGATAGATTACACTTGATGGCTACTGTGACTTTTCATCCATGAAAGGAAGTAAAACTTTGAGGACCTCCAGGTATATACACTATTTTTTTTTTTACAGGTTTGGTTTTGTCCATTTAAAGAAGAAAGTTTCTCGACTGCTTCTGGTAAAGGGAGGATTTAGTGTGCATAATCAGCTGTTTACTGGATATTAGTGTCCATTTGTGTGAGTGAGTCAGAGCCAGATTTTATGAATAGTGTGCATTCTTGAGATTCTCCCTCCTATAGGTGTGGATAATCTGGTTTTAAAAAGATAATTTGCAGTTCTAACAACAGTCTATTGTTATCAAACCCCTTGCCATTTCTTTTTTCTCAAACAAGAATAGCAGCCCTGATTCCAAACACAGTAAAAGCTTTACTTCCTGAACAGAAGCATGTATGTGTGTGTGTGTGTGTCTGTGTGTCTGTGTCTGTGTCTTTGTGTATGTGTCTGTGTGTCTCTGTGTGTGTCTGTGTGTCTTGTAATAGAACCAGCTCCATATCATGCCGGGCTATGCAAGAAAATTGACTTGATTGGCCCAGGCACCTGCTGTCTAAATCAGTTGCTCCCTCACTCTTAGAATGGAGGCTGCTTCTGCTGCTGTTCATTACAGAGTTGTTCATAACAGGAGTGCTTTTTTACAAGGCAGCATTTTGAGCACTATACTAACAACAACAATAAGTAAATGTATTCTTAATTTCCTCCCTACCTGCAGAATAAAATGTTTTCTTTAAGGACCTGCTTTTCACTTTAAGAACTGGGTTACATACTACTTTGAAAGAATTATAGTGGTGTCACAAAAATGTTAGGTCACAACCTGTTGTTTCCCATTGCTGAAAACATTTTTTCTGAAGTAGAACATGGTAAAGATTATCTTCATGCTTAGAAGACAATTGACTGTCATACAGCATGGCAGTAATAGCTAGAAAGGTTTCTAGTTTCTTTTGTTTGGCGTTATTATCATATATCACATTTAGCATCCATACAATGGTAATTAATACTATAAATAGACAAAACATTTAAACATGATAATTTTGCTTACTGATATAAATTATCCCCAATGATAAAAGCTACTGTTTTTTTTTTTCTAAAGCCAGAAAACATAATATTATGAGGGCCCAAACAATCATTTTCCTTACTGTGATTTATACTCTCCCCCATTCCCCCACCTCTCTCCCTACTCCCCCCCCCCACATCGGACAACCTTATTTGGCCTAGTTTACTTTGAAAAAATTTAGGAAGCACATATAAATGATACAATCTTTTTTTTTTTTTTTTACTATTATTATTATTATTTATTCAACTGTGTGCATGTGCGTGTGTATGTGCGCGCGCGTCTGTGTGTGTGTGTGTGTGTCTGTGTATGTGTAGAACCACGGACGAATTCGCAAACCACCATGGACACCTCCACCTCCTTCTGCCCCGGGATTCACAGGCTCCGCCCTACCAGGACCAGAAGCGCAGGCCGCCCCCGCTTCCGCCTGGCGTCTATACGTGGGATCTGGGATCCGAACTCAGGACCTTCCGCCTGCAAGGCGGAGGCTTAACCCCTGAGCCACCTCTCCAGCCCCATACAATCTTAAATTACTTAAATTGGGTTATGAGATAACTCAGTAGGCAAAGTGCATGTTTGCAAAACTTGCGACCTGAGTTCAATCCCTGGAAGTCCACATAGTATGCATGTACATCACTCTCTCGCTCAAATACATGAAATACTTTAAAAATTACTCAAATAAAGAACTGCTTAATGTATGTAATTTAATGAGGGCAAAGTGAAGTATCACATGAATTCAAAAGTGTAATCCTATATTTATTTATTCATTTATTTTTCAGTGTTAGGGATGGAATCTAAGACCTTGAACATGCTAGGCAAGTAAGTACATTACCATTGAGCTACACCACTAGTCTCCATCCAATTAAAATATTTCCAAAGGTATTACAGGATAATTTTCAGGATAGACATGACAATTGCTCCAGAAATATTGCAAATATGCAAATATACACACGCACACAATAAATAAATAAATAAATAAATAAATAAATAATTTAAAAATTAAATAAAAAATGTTCCCTGGTGCTGGAGAGGTGGCTCAGGGGTTAAGCCTCTGCCTTGTAGCAGGAAGGTCCTGAGTTCAGATCCTAGACCCCACGTATAGACTCCGGGCAGAAACGTAGGTGGCCTGTGTTTCTGGCCCTGGTTGGGTGGAGCCTGTGAATTCTGGGGCAGAGTAAACAAGGAGGTGGAGGCCTCCATGGTAGTTCCCCAATTTGTCCATGGTTCTACACACACGCACACACACACACATACACATATACATACATGCACACATGCACAATTGAATAAATAATAAAATTTAAAAAATGTTCCCTATTTTCAGAACATCTTTTCTGTTTTGTTTTGTGTCTTATTTTTTGTAACAGGGTTTCATGTAGCCCAGTTTAGCTTCAAAAATGTCTGTATAGCCCATGCTAGTTCCTGATACTCCTGCCTCCCAAATGTTGGGATTACAGACTGTGCCACCACACCATCTCTTTTCTATTTGTTTGAGAAAGGGTGTCACTATGGAGTCTGAAACTCAGTTGTGCAAACCAGTTGGACTTAAATTTGTGGCAGGGATTATAGGCATGCATCACCACGTCCAACAAGATAAGTCTTACCTATTTGATATTGGTGTAGCAATAGTGAATTGCTTGTTTTTTGGTTTTTTTTTTTTTTTTAGTAATTTTTACTGAAAGTTGTAAGATTTCTTTATTTCTTCATTTTTTCATCATTTATTCCTTTTCTTACTTGTCAAAATTTGGCTTCTGTTCAATGCTTTTGTTATGCCGTTTTTGTCCAATTTTAGCTTGGTGGAAACCACCTTCCTGGAGCAACGTGCACATGGACACCGAGGTCAATGGCCCTTTCCTGCTGTTCCCATACAGTGCAGAACACTTGCCCTGAAGATCGCTTGGATTCCTTTGCCATCTTGCTCTTCCTTACAGTGTCTTCACACAACCTGAACTTCATCCTTTCTTTTGTTTTGGCTTACCTCCCTCCCTCCCTCCCTCCCTCCCTCCCTCCCTCCCTCCCTCCCTCCTTTTGTCGCCCCCCCCATCTGTCAACTAGCACCTCCCTGAATTGCTCAGATTAGTTCTGAATTTGTGATCTTGCACAGCCTCTCATGTGCTGAGAATTCAGGCCTGCACCAGCAACTCTGGCTTCGGTGGCCTTTCTGATGAGTGTAGACAGAGCATCATATTTTTGTCTCAGCTCAGCTCTTTGGGAGAGGTGACATCTTGTTTTATAAGTGGGAAAGTGTGTTGGAATGCCTTTTTTTGGTTGTTGCTTGATTCCAAATCACAGAAGGATTGAATGAATGAAGTTACACTTCATCTTCATTGTTGGGGAATGGGAGGAGAAGAAGAAGCAAAACTGCACCTTTGACCTGTTTCTGACATTTATGAATGACATAATGGTTATGCTGCCAAGCAAGGGAGTCGATCGGTAGAAAGAGCGCCATCTATCTACTGAGCCTGTTAATAAGTCATAGGTCTTTACCTTTCCAAAGACTTGCAGAAATCAGATAAGGAACTGATAGTGATTTCTAGTGATAATCACTAGAATGGAATTTCTAGTGATAATATCTATGGAAAGAACAAAAGCATTCAATAGCTAGGCAGGATGGCTTGCCTTTGTGGTACAGCACTTTGGAGTTAGTCACTGGAGGACTGGCAAGAGATTGAGGCCATCTTAAGCCAGCCTGTGCTACAATGGTGAGACTTTGTCTCAAAAATAGAAACCAACCAAACAAAACAGCTGTGAAGATTACACTAGTTTTAGGCCCCTATGAATTAAACTATTTCCTTTCCTACAGATTGTCTGGCAGAGAAAGAAAAGTGAAAAAGAAAGTCGTGTAGTCATTATTTGATATCTAATTTTCTTTGATGTGTTTTCTGGTGATGCATGTAAAGTTGTAGTAAGATCTAACTAGGAATCCATGAGTTTCTTGGTGCATGAGAAACCGGCAGTTTCCTGCCAGCCTGTGTGCACTGTAAACCTCTGTTTAATTTGTTCTCTCATGTTATATGTTAGAGTACAGTTTTATTACTATTTGGCAGAAACCCCTTTGGTCCCTCATTAATGAGACTTGTTTCTAAACTGGTCATGGGCAGATTGAAAGATAATAGTCTTACATTTCAGGATGGTTTTTATCCTCCCAAAAGAATAGATGACACCCAAGCAGTGATCCCAAGCCAGGACTGACCTAGGTGGGGAAAGAAGTGCATGTTCACATCAAAGTAGAAAGTTACAAATTCCACAGGAGTATACATTGTGCATCCCTAACTTTCACTTCCCTAAAGTGTTTGGCCACTGCCTTTATTAGATCAGGCAGGGGGAAAATCTGACAACCTGCGTTTAATACCCAGAAGTTCACACGTAGATGGAGAGAACTGATGCATAAAAGTCTCCTGTGACCTCTGCCAATGTGTTATGACATGCATGTGCATGTTCTTTCTTAAATAATTTTATTTATTTATTCATTTGCTCTCTGTGTGTGAGTGTGTGTTTATCAAAAATCACTGGTGTCCCTGTGGAGGACCATAGGTGACTTCTGGAATCATCTTAGATTGCTTCTATTTTGCTTCTCTTTGGGATTTCCTAGGCTCTGCCCAGGAAGTTGGGAAATTCAGGCCACTGCCATTTGCACCTAGCATTTTTTTATGTGGGGCCTGAGATTTTGGACCCAGGACCTTCTGTTTGTGGGGCAGAGTCTTAACCCCTGAGCTATCTTTCCACCTCTCTCTTAAATAAGTAAAATATACATTTTTTAAAAGAACAACAGTAAAAGTGCTTGTTTGGCAGTACATGTGCTAAAATTGGAACAGTGCAGAGAAAATTAACATGGTCTTTGTGCAAGTATTAAGTGAAAATTTGTAAATGTAAAGTATTCTGTATTTTTAATAAAAGTGATTTTAAAAACATTTAGAGATAAAGTGATAAAAGTATACTTCTTTGAGGAGTTAAACTTAGTCTTCTTTAGGCATGACAACATATTAAGATTATAATCTAGTCTCCTCTACTAAAAACTTTTTCTTTTTTTAATGTACTAGATGAGTGCTGTGCTACTGAGCAGTGACCAAGTAATCTTCAAAATAGATAAGACAATTATGATCCCTATCTTACTGAATTTCACTGTTTAACATGTGGGAACATGTACTTAACACAGGTAAAGCTATGTCAGAAAGATTAAGTAGCTTGCTAATTATTTTTTCTTTCATGTATGACAGGTAAATACATTTTCAGATTCTTACTTTGGGTTTCTTTCCATAAACAAATGGAAACAAATAAGCCAACTTTAATTCCTTAAGTGGGTTGTAAGGAGGTGTAAGTATGTGTCCATGTATATGGGGGGGGTGTTTCTCCTCAACTTGTGACTTTGTATCTTAGATTGATACATTTTTGCTCCTTGCCCATGCTAACACAGAAAAAGCTAAGAAAGGTCAGTGCTTAGGAAAAGTATTCTCAGTGCATTTTTTAATACTTTCTTTTAAATTTTTTAAATTTACTTTTTGAGAGTGCTGTGTGGTATATGTGTGTGTATCAGAAGGCACTGTGTGTCCCTGTGGTTCTGGAGATCATCCTGGAATGCTCCTACCTCCTTTTTGCTTTCCTCTGGGATTTCTCAGGCTCTGCTCACCAAGATGTGAAGTTTAGACCACAGTTTCCACTTGGAATCCAAACTCAGGACTTTCTGTTTGCAAGGGAGAGTCTTTAACCCCTGAGCAAGGGAGAGTCTTTAACCCTTGAGCCATCTCTCTAGCCCTTTGTTGTTTTTTGTTTGTTTGTTTGTTTGTTTTGTTTTGTTTTTTGTTTTTGAGGATTAAGGTAGAGTTTATTAGAGAAGAGAAAGGTTGGAACTCTTGGACTCCAGACGTGGAGTGCCATGAGAGGCTAGGACGCCTTCATGAGAAGCAGAAATGAAACAGAGCTCATGGCACTAGAGTGCCATGAGGGGCTAGGGAGCCCTGTTTTGTTTTTATGTACTGGATATTCCGCTCAGGTCCTCAAGTATGCTAAGCATGCTCTGCTATTGAGCTACACCTCTAGCCCTTAGTGTATTTTTATTTCCCCATTAAAGTAATCCAACTACCTTGTCAGGAATTCTGATCCCCTAAAGCATTTCTAAAGGGCAAAAGAATGTTACTTAAAGATAGGAGAGATAAAGTATCACCTCTTCCCTTCTCTCTCATTTCTCAAGAGTTTGTTTGGGGTGAGGGAGAGTCAGAAATGATAGAGATAAAGAACTTAGGTGGAGAGAAAGAGAGAGTGTGTGTATGTGGTTAATGAAACCAAGTCACTGAAAAAGGTGACCTAGATTCTTATTTTCAATTTATTGACGTAATCCTGCTTATATTGATTAAGAGGGTGGAATTTGGTGGCTTTAGTAGCATTTTGATTTCACAGATTTTCTAATGTCAAAAAACAAAAACCTTGCAATAAAACTTCATTATACAACTTGCTTCAAACAATTTCATGTAAAGACAAGTTTCATACAATTCTGACAAATAGTTCTCTCCAGCAGGGTTTTCCAACAATAACACTTTATTCTATATTCTGTGTCTTAGAAACAAAGTAAATGTTAACTCAATTTATTGTAGAATTGCTAACTTTTGGAAACAATAATTGTTTCCAAATACTTGAGGCTTTTTTTAACTATTGAAACTTTAAAGACTTCTAGATGTTCATGTGAAGGTATGGATTAGTTTGATAGGAATGTGTCATATTCAAAAGAGACACTTTGCATGCATGAGAACTCGGATTCATCCCCAATACCACACACACACACACACACACACACACACACACACACACACACACATGCATGCATATATACGGGCATATTTTCAGGGGGTAAAGTCAGCATGGGGAATAACTGAGAGTTCCACTCTTTTTAATTGGAACCTTTCAGATTCCTTGAAGTTGAGGGAGGAGGATGTCAACAAGGGATTTGAGATGATTGAAAATGAAATCAGGGGACCTCAGAAACATTTTCTGTATACTTTAGAAACCAGCTCCCCAAACTGTCCTCTGACCTCTACCTGCAATGTGCATTAGTGGACAGCAATCCCTCCCCAAATTAGTTAATTAATACTTTTTAAAGCATTTTAAAATTTTATTCTCTCTCTCTCTCTCTCTCTCTCTCTCTCTGTCTCTTTCTCTCTCTGTATCAGAGGGCACTGTGTGTGACTATGGAGGCCCAAGGGTGACTTCAGAAATCATCCTGGATTGTTGTACATCCTTTCTGCTTTGTTCTAGAGTTCCCCAGACTCTGACTTCCAGGGGTGGAAGTGCAGACTGCCACCATTTCCACCTGGCATTTTTACATGGGATCCAGAATTTGAACTCAGGTCCTTCTGCTTGTGAGACAGAAGCTTAACTTCTGAGTCATCTCTCCATCTATCCAGCCCAATAAATAAAAATTTTTAAAAAGAACAGCATGTGTGCTATTTTTTCTTTTTAAAAATTATTTATTTTTCTGTAGGGCGCCGCCCTACATGCATCCTCCGTTACAAGATGGCGCCGACTCCGGCAGAACAAGCTACTGCGCAGGCGCCGGGTAACTGACCATCCTTGGTTTCTCGCCTCTCCCTTTGACGTTGTATGGCCTGACGAGCAACAGCCAGTCAGAAGGCGACACGTCCTAGGCGAAGACCGTTAACCTATATAAGGGCTGGGTTTTTCCTGTTTGGGGTCTCCGCTTCTACTCTGAAAGCTTATGCTCTCCCTCTCAAGACGCATTAAAGCTTTACTGCAGAAGGATCCTGTGCGTGTGCCGCGTTGTTCTTGCTGGCGAGACGGTTGCACGGGACATTTTTCTAGTTTTATAAGCATATTGAGTACTTATCCCTGCTTCCCTCCATTCCCCCTCATGAGTGTGTTCTTAACCCTTGTTTTGTATCAGTGGCGGCCTTCTTGGCCCTACTCTGTGCCTAAAGTTAAATTTACAAGGTGAGTGTCCTGTCTTACTTCACTCTACTTTTTACTCAGATAAATGCTCAGTACTTTCACCCACAGAGTTCGTTGAAGTTTCTCTTTTTTTTTTTTTTTTTGCTGCTTTGAGTCAACATTCATACACAACTAAATTAAAGGAGAAAGGGAGATTTACTTGGCTGGCAATCCCAGAGGGGATATAATCCATTAGGAAAGGAATCACATAGCAGAGGGCATGGCTAGAGGTGGAAGCAATAACTGGTTCAGGTTACTGCAGCCATCAGAGAAGCAGAGAGGAATTAGATACAGGCTACCAAACCTCAAAACCTACCCCCTGTAACATGCCTTCTTCCAGCAAGGCCCCACCTCCTAAAGGTGCCACATCCTTCCCAAACATCGGCTGAGGATGCAAGCACATGAGCCTGGAAAAGATGGAGGAGGAGGAGGAGGAGAGGCTCACATTCAGACCATGAAACTGATCTTATGTTGATTTAGGCAAATAGACATCCAAATGGGTAATTACAAAGAGGTGTGATTTAAGTGAACAAGCTCACTGGTATACAACAGGGCAGGGGCTGAATGTACCTGTGTAGCCTCAAAGGAGAAAACATCCTGTGAAAGGAACAGTTAAGTTGAAATGGTTAAGTAAGACTCTTTCGGGCCAAACAAGATGAGCTTGGTGTACAGAGAACGCAATGGGTAACAGGACATATTTGAGGAAACGAAATTCATTCCAAAGGACCTTCAGAGAAAGTCAAGGCAGAGAGTTGAGATCCCTTTGCAGGGATCATATGATGAGGGATGATGCAAACCATGGTGAGGAGATCGGCTTGCAGCCAAAATGTCCTAGGTCATCAGGATTCTTTTGTAAACCAGGCATGATGGCACAGGCCTTGTAGTCCCTGCACTTAGAGGCAGGAAAGGTTTGAGTCCGAGGCCAGCCTGAACTACATAGTGGGTTCTAGGCTAATCTGGGATACATGCAAAACTGTGTTTCAAATGAATGAATGAATGAATAAATAAATGACAAGAATAGAAATGATCTTCAGAAGAGAAGAAAATGAGCGTGGAAGTATTTCTGTAGCTTCAGAGGGACAGTGGAGAAGGGATGGAAACTCACAACAGGAGCCAAGGAATCTGTGAACAGACTATGAAAATGAGCACAATGTTAACAATGATCATCAACTGGACAGGATCAGCAATCACTTAGGGGACAAACCTCTGGCCATATCTGTGAAGAAGTTTCTAATTGAGTTGTTTGAGCTGGGAAGATCCGCCCTCACTGTGGTCAGCATCATCCCATGGGCTGGGGTTCAGGCAGAACAAAAAGAAAGCAGCATTCATCACTGTCTGTTTTCTGATGGAAGGCTCAGTATGACCAGCTCCCTCATGCTCCTGCAGCCATGCCCTCTGTGCCAGTTAGATACAGGTGTCACCTTGACAGTGGAAGGCTGCGGCTCTGGGCACATCTATGAAGAATTAGTAGATAAGGCATGCCCTGAGTTAAGGCATCTGTCTACCTGTGGGAGATGGTCTAATTTATGAGGAAGACCCAGCCCATGGGAGGGGACCTCCCCTGGGCAGGTGGATAAGATGGAGAGAGTGGATTGGAGACTCATTCTCCCCAGCTTTTCCTGCCAAAACAGTGTGGCCAGATCCTTGGCTTCCAATGCTGGCCTCACTGCCCTGCCATGTTGAGCAATGATAACCTAAGACTGTGAACTGAGAAGGTAGATTAAACCCCCTTGTTTAAACTCATGTATTTTCCACAACTATAAAATATGAAACTGAGAGAGAGAGAGAGAGAGAGAGACAGAGAACATGTACATGTGCACTCGTGCACAGGTATGCACATGCCATGCCATATGTGCATATGTGTGAGAAATAGTTCTCACTTGTCACCTTTTGTGGTTTCTGGGAATTTAACTCAGATTGTCAGGCTTCATAGCAAGCACCTTTACCTGCCGAGCCAACTTGAGAACTCCAGTATACAAAATCTTTGTAGTTCTAGTAATTTTGTGGACTTAATTTCAAGAATACGTGGATTTCTTCCCAAACTCTTCTCCAGCATTAGTGCAGGGCACAGGGTTACCTCTATGGCTAAGAACCCATTCACATGGGTCTCCTGCCCATGAACCTCTCAGCATGGCAGGACATCTTCACCTAGTGATGTTCACCGGCAGCTGTATTTCTTCTAGAGTAAGAATTCTGTCATCTAAGAGTAATCACAAAAATATGTCTTGCCTAGTTTGTGCTCAACACAAACCATTAATTATTATATTTTCACAAGAGTCCTGTAAAATTGATGCAATCACCAGTGGGTGAGCAAGCAAAGGCCCAGAGAGATGAAAGATGTTACTAAGTCGGTGGCTAAGCTTGTAATACATGCAGGCTTATGTACTATATTATACTATATGTACTATATGCACTTTATTTTATTCACTTAGTGTGTGCATACGTGTGCATGCATGTGTGTGTGTGTGTGTGTGTGTGTGTATACTATGTGTACCTGTGGTGGACCAAAGGTAACTTCGGGAATCATCTTAGATCGATACTACCTCCTTTTTGCTTTGCTCCGGGATTTTCCAGGCTCTGCCTACCAGGCTAGAAGTGCAGGTCGCCCCCTTTTCTGTCTGGTGTTTTTACGTGGGATCTGAGATCTGAATTCAGGACCTTCTGCTTGGGAGGCAACACATATCCCTTAGAGATACCTAATTGAAGCCAGTGTGATGGCTCAGGTCTGTGGTCCCAGCAGTCTGTCACATGGGAGAGGAACATTATGAGAAGCTGTCTCCAAAAAAGCCCCACAAAACTAAATAGGGGCTGGAGAGATGATTCAGAGGTTTAAGTATTTGCTTTGGAAGCAGAGGGACCTGAATTCAAATCCCCAGATCCTGGGAAAAATGCTAAGTGAATGCGTTTCAGTGATCTGTAATTCTGACCATGGAAAGTTGAGCTTGGAAAACCCCAAAACAAAGGACATAGAGCAATCCAGAATGATTCCTGAAGTCACCCTTGGGACTCCAAAGGCACACAGCCACCCTCTTGCTTATACACACACACACACACACACACACACACACACACACATACACACACACAAATACACACACACACACATACACACAATGTGCTGCCATAGTTTTTTTTTTTTTTTTTTTTTTTTTTTTTTTAATGTGGGACCTGGGCACACACACAATGTGCACACATGTGCAAAAAGAAAACAAATTTAAAATTGTTTTTGCTTGAATTTCCCTCATAGTGACACTTTGTTGCAGTTAAAATATTCTCCCTGTTAAAGAGTCTTGAACAACCAACAAGAGAAGGATTGGTGATTTTGTACAAGGGAGAGAACTGAATGAAAAAAACAAGGCCCAGCAGTGCAGAAAGCACTGGGAGGAGTCAAATCTCCAGGTGGAGTCCAGCTTGACCATTCCATGAAGAATTTCATTTACTCATTCAAAAAAAAAAAAAAAAAAAGCATTTCTATGGGTATTCGTTCCTGTAGAATTCAAAGTAAACACTGAATTGAAACTTTATTATGATTATGATAAGAGCTGTGAAGGAGATGCCTAGAGGTCATTGGGGAAGATAAAGGAGGGATATAGTGTAGTTTTGTGAGTCTTCCTAAAATGTCCTTGAGACTTGGAGAGTTGATCTGCTTTTGAAAAATCAGTATAAATGATCAGTCAGCAGGACCGAAGAAAGGAACCTTGCTCTCCTTAGAGAAAATTGTACGTAGAAAGTGCTCTGCAAAAAGCAACATGACCTAAGGCCAGTGCTGCTGAGGCCCAGAGGATGAGCAGGGCAATCCAGTTAAACTACACTGGTCAGGCACACTAGAGGCACAGAGCACAGTAAGTACCGGAGCACCCTTCATCCACTAACAACATCACATGTACATGGAGAACAGGTCTTTGAACACAAGGCCCAGGTGGAATGGGTCAGCCTGAGCTCACAATGTTAGGCCGGAGTTAATACAGCCATATCCTGGCTAATCAGAGAGTGACATCTCCATCAGCCCCTCCCCATGTAGATGGAGACTGGGTCTTTTTATTCCAGTTTGAGAAGGACTCTGAGCTTCTCTCCTGAGTGTGCCTCCTGAGTGTTGGGATGACAGGCATCCGCACCGCATCTGGTTTTATGCGGTGCCGAGGATGGAACTCGGGGCTTCATGTGTGCTAACTATGCACTCTAACAACTAAGCTATCCACAGCCTCCTATCATAATTTTTTTTTTTTTCTTTTTAAGGGGAGAGCGCGAACGCAGTCCCCCACTACCACAAATTATGCAGTCGAGTTTCCCACATTTGGGGAAATCGCAGGGGTCAGCACATCCGGAGTGCAATGGATAAGCCTCGCCCTGGGAAAACCACCTTCGTGATCATGGTATCTCCCCTGCCAGGTAAGTATCGTAATTTTTTTTTTTTTAAAGAATTAAGATAGAGCTTATTAGAGGAGAGAAAGAACAGAACTCATGGGCTTCAGAGATGGAGTGCCGTGAGAGGCAGGCACTCGGGAGGACTCATGGACTCTGGGCATGGAATTCATGAGGGGCATGGAGCTGGAAAAAGAACTCGTGGACTCCAGCATGGAGTGCCATGAGGGGCAGGCAACCAGGAATTCTTATTTTATTTTATTTTATTTTTTTTTTATTTTTTTTAACCAGGAATTCTTTTTTTGAAAAAAAAAATATTTATTCACTTATTGTGTCTGTGTGTGTGTGTGTGTGTGTGTGTGTGTGTGTGTGTATGTGTGTGCACGCGCATGAAGGGTGACTTTGGAATCATCTTGGATTGCTTCTATCTTCTTGTCATCGTTAGGCACAGGTGTCAACTTGACTGTTGAAGGTTTGAGCTCTGGGGACATTTATAGAGAGTTGATGGTTGAGTTAAGCCTAGAGCAAACCTGCAAGAGATTGTCTAGCTGATGGGGAAGGCCCAGCCTATGGTGGGTGGGATTAGGCCCTGGAATAAATCACAGAGAGCTGGTTGAGAAAGTTGGCATCCTTATGTTCACTTGGCCAGACATGCTGGTCTGGCAAGTAAGGATTGTCTGTCTCTCAGACAGTGGTGATAGTGCGGCCAGTTCTCTCGGCCCTGGTGTTGGTGCATGCTCTCCTGTCAAGCTGGACTAAGAACTGTAACTAGTAATCATAAGAGAGAATAAATCCCTTGTTCCCTTAAGCCATTTGATTGTCATTTATCAGCAGTCATGCAGGCAAACTACAACACTTCCTTTTCTTTCCTCTGGGATTTCCCAGGGCCGGAAGCTGTTTCTGCCTGGCATTTTTATGTGGGACCTGGGATCTGATCTCAGGATCATCTGCTTGGGTGGCACAGTCTTAACCCTTGAACCATTTCTCCAACCCCCATAGAAATTCTTCAGAGAAGGAAACCTATTACTCCATCTATGTCAATGTAAATAAAATAAGCTTAAATTCTGGGTGCTGTGTTAGGGAAGGTATTCTCTTTCTGTAGGGATACTCATGCTGTGGGATGTTGACTTAAAGCTACTGCCAATCAGTGTTAAAAACTCAATTCATGTACAAAAAGGCCTCTCTTCCAGTGCGGACAACAGAGAGGGAAATATGTAGAGGTGAGCCAATCCACCATAACATTTCAGTGTGGGGAACTGGTAAATTTTCCCTACACAGCAAGCTGATCTGACTTATTTTGGCCATTTAGATCTGGAAGGGCCCTTCTTTATGTTTTTAAAAATCATAAATTTCCTGAGGCAGGAGAAGCATGAGTCGAAAAGCCAGTCTGTGCTGTATAGTGAGACAGCACAGTGAAGATTTAAAGTATAGTAAGTATTAGACCCTGCACTGTGGCTGACCCACATAGGGAAAAGGCAACTGAAGCTTCATTTTCTTTAGTTGAGAATGGACCATTTGGGACCCTGATCATATAGCTACTGAGGTTGGAGGTTAGAGGATGTATTTGGAAAACATATAATTTGGAATGGATGCATTGACTCTAATTTAGGAAGATTAGGGAGGCTGGTTTATCTGAAAAGAAAAAATACTTTTGTCTCTTTAGCTGTATTATGATAGCAAAAGCAAACAGGAGTCAATGAAGTTTTATTGTTTGTTATTTATTATCTTTATCTGTGTATTTCTCTTTCTGTCTCTGTCTCTGTGTGTGTATGAATGGGTGGATGTACCTATGTCTGAAGGCCACAGGAGGACATAAGGTGTCCCATAAATCACTCAGACTTATTTCCTTAAAATCAGGTCTCTGACAATCCTGTTTTTGTCTTCATTCCCCCAAAGTGCTGAGGTTAGAGTCATGCCTGGCTTTTTACGTGATTCCGAAGAATTGAAGTCAGGTTCCTGTGTTTCTGGCAAAAGATATTGCACACTGAGCCATCTTGATGGCCCTCCACCTAAATTTTGCAGTACTGTTAGACGTGGTGGGATTGCACCTATAATCTCAGTGCTTGGAAGGATGAAGGAGGCTTGCTGTGAGTCTGAGGCCAGCCTGTGTTACTGAGTGAGTTTCAGCCTAGCCTGGGTTAGAGTAAGACTGTTTCAAATAATAAACACAGAAATAAATTTAGTGTTATCAAAGATGATAGGATTAGATGATGTTGGAAAGCACAATTGAAATTGATGTGGGACAATCCCTTCCTGGTTACCAAATGTTACAGAATGACTGTCCCAATATTCTGCAGGGTTCTTGTGTCCCGGAGTCAAAGACTGAAACCAGAACACCCATAGAGGATTAAGGTAGAATCTATTAGAGGAGAGGAAGGCTGGAACTCATGGACTTCAGGCGTGGGTGCCCTGAAGAACTCATGGAGCTAGAAAAAGATGAGGGGCAGGTACCCCAGATAACTCATGGAAGCAGATAGCTGGAAAGAACCCATGGAATACATGAGAAACAGACATGGAGCTAGAAAACAATTTATGGCACTATATGAGGGGCTAGGGCACCTGAGAACTCATGGATTCCAGTCATAGAATCCATGAGAAGCAGGCAAGGAACAGACTCATAGTACTCCGAGTGCCATGAGGGGACAGGGTGCAAAGATGGTTGCCAGGGCCAGGCATATTTGTACACCTAGGCAAGCCCAGGAAACTGGCTTTTTTGGTTAGCTTCCATTGGGGGGCTAGAGTCCAAGTTGTTTGTTGGATAAGGAGGGCTTATCTCCATAATCCCTGCTTAGGGAAGTTTGCCATCTTATCTCTGGGAGGATGGGAGTCAGTTCCTCCTCAGCAGAGTTGTTCCTTCAGGGAGATTCCAGCAGTGGGGGACGACCTTCAGGAATTCCAAAGACCTTCAAAGACCTTAGAGACCCATCCCAGAATAGCTGCTCTAATCCTGCCTCAAAATGAATTTCCTTAGGAGGTGTCTATCAAGTTCAGTTCTCAAGAGAATCTAGATTCCAGAATGAGGACACTATACTCATTGGCTTTTGTTACCAAATCACGGAATTTACTGGAAACAAATATCGCAGAGCTTACTAACGTTTTAAGGAACTGAGGTTTCTAGAGAAACTCAAACCCCAATAAACTGAAGGCTGATGATTGCTCAATTCCCACAGCAATGCTCAGTTAGGACCCTAAATCTACACCAACACAAATCTGTAGTACCTGCAGGCTTTGAGGTCCAGAGAATGACTACTCCCCAGAATCTCCCAGCTGTGGATATAAGGGATGAGCAGCAAGGTCAGGAGTCCAAACACAGATGCAAGAGCAGACACAAGAGCTGAGCCCAGGAAAGCAAATTGAGAGTCCAGCAAGCCAGTGTGTGCAGCCAAGAGTGATGATCATCTATGTTACTGGCCACTTCTCCTTTTGAAGTAGCAGTTTTGGTGGTAGTTATTTCGTTTCCTCTCCTCAAAGCATATTATGCTTGTTGGAGATGGTTGGGTATGTAATTTTATAGTAGGCGTCTTTAAGTAGAGTCTGGGAGTCAGGTGCTGTTCCTCTGAAGACTGCTGTTGCAGACTGACCTGGGCAACATCGGGAACAACTAGAACAAAAGGAAGAGCTGGGTATGGTTGTGCCTACATTTAATCCCAGCATCTGGGAGATGGAATTAAGGGGATCAGAAGGGCTATCCTCAGCTACATAGTGAATTTGAGGCCAGTCCGGGCTGAGAACCCCAGGCAACAATTCAAGGGGGAAAAAAAGAATGAAAAGAAAAAAGGAAAAGAAACCCAAAACCTCAAGACAACTAACTAAAAAAAAAATAAATAAAAAAAAGGAGGGGGGATGAAAGGAAGCAGCGATAAGTAATCTATATAGTATTGTAAAACTAGAAAAATAAAATAATTTTTAAAAATCCAAAAAATTTCTGAATTCATGCTGGATGAAATATATATATATATGACTTTTTTCTGTGTGACATGGATAGTTAACATAGCCGTGGTTAGATTTTTTTCCATGTTAAGGTAGATAAAAAAGCTATGTGGCTGCTGTGCACCTAAGAGGTGAATTGGAATCAATGTCAGCGTTTGGCCTTCCTAGATTCTTGCTCCTGGGTTTACCCATTTTCAGAGGAGGTCGGGGGACTTTAATTATACACACTTGAGTGACCTGGCTGCAGATCAGCACTGATGAAGATACATGAATCAGAACATCGTAATTCTCTCAGTACAGATTCGGGACATCCCAATCACACATTCAGACCTAAGTCAGTTACACCAAACGCAGGGAGACTCAATTCTGCCACCAAGCAAGAGGCATTTTCTTCTGTGGATGCCTTGAGTTTCTCAAATCTACCAGGAAAGAAGAACCTGACAGCAGAGTTAGAGAGAAAATCCCACTTGATCCTCTTCTGTACCTGAAGAGAGATGCCTGCTTGCTTTTCTTATGTCAATCCAGCCACCTCACTTTCTTCTTGTTATTCTTTTGGCAATCTGATTTAGAATGGGTTTATGTCCTTATTAGCTGATGAGAAAACTGGGAACTGCAAAGAGAACTGGAAAGCCAAGAAATATTTTTAATGAAGTGACTTGACGTATGTGCTTAGATTGAAGACTTTTAAAAAACATTTATTTTTATTCATTGTTGTATGTGTAGATGTGGTTGTGTATGTCTGTGTAGGTATGTGTGGGTGTAGAACAAGTCATTGTGTGTGCCTGTGGAAATCATCCTACCTCCTCACTGTTTTGCTCTGGGGTTTTCCAGGCTCTGCCTTTCTGGGCTGGAAGTGCATGCTGCCACCATTTTCGTGTGGCATTTTTATCTAGAATCTGGGATCTGAACTGAGGACCTTATGTTTGTGAGGCTAAGGCTTTAACTCTTGAGCGATCTCTCCAGCCTTGGAGAATGATTTTGAGACCAGGTATCACAGTAGGGCCTTGCTAACCTAGAACTCACTAGGTTGGAGCTTGATAGCTCAGGCAATCCTTCTTCTTCAACATGTTGAGTTATTGGGATTTCACTCTAAAGCAGCATGTCTGACAGATTATATTGACAGTTTCATTACAAATGTACAATTAATTCAAGTATTTTTCACATGATATTACCCAATCCCATTCTTCCCCTCCTTCCACTGAGATTTTTTTTTTTAAAGATAACATCTCATGTATGGATATACTGGAATACTGTGTTGTCAAGGATGAACTTGAATTTTTGATCCTTGTGCCTCTACCTTCCCAGTGCTGGCCTTACGGGAATGAGCCATCCATTTTATAGATGTATAATGTACAGTACAGAATTTCTAATACAAAACTAAATCAGTCTCTCAGCAAAAATTTCATTTCTTGCTTTGTGTCTTTTTTATACAAATATAGAGTCTCAATCACAAGGTATGATCTGATCCAATTTTTCCTGCTGACATGTTTCAAGCTTATCTTTAGTACACACAGAATCAATTATTTCAAGTTCTATGTAAAATTTGCAGAAATTAAGTTGAAACTAACTTTAAAATATAACTGGGGCTGGGCAGAGTAGCTCATGCCTGTTTCCCCAGTATGTGGGAGACTGAGGCAGGAAGATTATCTGAGCCTGCAGCCAGCCTGGGCTATAGAGAGTAAGACCCTGTCTCAAACAAAAATATAAACAGTCATTGGTTACCAGAAGATCATTACTTATAAACTGATTAATAAAACTGAAAATTTTTGTCAAAAACTATGAATTTAAAAACATTCTTTGTGTTTCCTTTTTTCCTCGTTTGCATGAAATGCAACAATTGTTTTGTTTTGTTTATGGGTAATGTTGATCATAAAATTAATAACAATTACCTTGGCCATTGATTTTTTTCTTGTTTTCATTTTTTTGGGGACAAGAGTGCTATGAAGAATTGTCTGACCTCAAATTCACTTGTAGTTGATCTGTTGATGCCCTTGTACTGGGATTAGAGATGTATACCTCCCAGCTCAGTTTATTTGTTTATATTTTTTTTTGCTTGTTTTGACCCTACATTCAATACATAACAGCAAAAAGACAACAATTAAAGAAGGTGAATAAAAACAAATGAAAAACTAGGTGTGGTAATACATACCTCTCATATGAACATTCTAGAATCTGGAAGGTGGGGGCAGAAGAATCAGAAGTTATAGATCATCCTTGGATGGGGTACAGGAGCCACTACTTCTAAAAACAATAGATAGGGCTAGAGAAATGCCTTGGGGGTTAAGACTCTGCCTTGAAAACAGAGTTCAGATCCCAGGTCCCATGTAAAAAAAATAAATAAAAACAATAGAAATATACTCAAATAAATATACTCTAGATGTCTACTCCAAAGCTTGAATCTAAAAATTTAGGAACTTTCTATGTGATCTCCAAAGTAGTCAATGACACTGCTTGCTTTGTCAGTACATATGCTAAAATTGGAATGATACAGAGAAGATTAGTATGGCCCCTGCGCAAGGATGACATGCAAATTCGTGAAATGTTCCATATTTTTGAATATACTCTTATAATAAGGCTCTAATTTAACAGGTTTTTATCTCTGGCCAGGGGGTGACATCCAATACTCATCAGGAAGGAGCCAAGGACATTGCAGGAGCAGCAAAACTGGAAAAAAAAAATCAACAAACCATAATTCAGAACATCAGAGACTCTATATCAACCACCTGGAACTAGGCCAGCCTAATCTCTCCCCATCCTGAAACTCAGGGAAATTTGTTGAAGAGGGGGCAGTAAGATTGTAAGAGCTTAAAAAGGGGGAGGAGCAATAATATGCAAGATACTACACACAAGTTAGGGCTGAAGCAATCATAATAGGACTTTGCATGACCTGCGCAATGGCCAACACATTATTAACCCCTCAAAGTCTAGCATAGACTAAAGGCACTAGGATCCTTAGAAGCTAGGGATTAACAGCCACAATAGTGTTCCTGTACTTAAGGGGAAAACAAGAAAGAGTTCTAGGAAATGCCACTGAGTCCTTACACCTCATCAGAGAGGAGGACCCAGAGAAAAGTTTGACATATACATTAAAGGATGCTCCAGGGATGGGGGAGGGAGACACTGGGAGATAGGGAGGGAGGGGGGAAAGGAAGGGACAAAGCGTGGAGGGAACAGGGAGGGGTAGAGGGAGGGAGTGGACGGGGTACCTATTAAGTTTGTATGAGTGGGAATAAATAAACACCCACACACACATATACACACACACACACACAAAAAGAAATCAATGTCTGTAAAACAAAAACAAAAACACGCACAACAAACTCTGATACTTTGTGGCTTTCTTATTTTTGTGGTCATGTATTTTATACCTCTGCTATGTGTCGTGAAGAAAGAGGGTCTTCTTATTTTTCCCCACCGAGTAGTTATTCCTTCCTCAGTATACTACAAAAACTACACAAGGAAACTGACAACCCGATGCAGTTTTCTTTAAGGCAACTATATTCTTATCACGGCAAGGAAGTAACTGACAAAACCAGGCTCCAGCACGATACAGAAGCCTATTTCTCTTCTAGACAAACAGCTTTCGATGTGTGGGAGTGGGGGGTGGAGAAGGTGTGAGTGTGTGTCTGGGGCGGGGCTCAGATGGAATCTCATGTAGCCCAGGCTAACCTTGAATTTATAATCCTCTTGTCTTCACCTCCTAAGTATTAGGATTACAGGCAGACACCACCAGTCTGGTCTATTTGTTCGTTTTTGAGACAGGGTCTCATCATTTTGCTTTAATTAGCCTAGAATTCGTTATGTGGACCAGATTAGCCTTCTTCTGCCTTCTGATCTTGGCTTACAGATATGTGCTACCATGTCCATACTGTCCATATATTTTTATGTAATTTCTTTTAAGACAGTGTCTTATGGTAGCCCAGGCTGGCCTTCAGCTCCTGATTCTTCTGTCTCCACCTCTCAAGTGCTGGGATTACAGGTGTGTGCCATCTGGCTGTATTTCTGTCTCTCTTTCCCCCTCTTTTTTTTTCTCCCACATTTTATTTTTTTTCCCAATCATACAAGCTCAATAGGTACCCCTGTTCTCATCCTTCCTCTTCTCCTCCCGAGTCCCCCCTTGCACTCCTCCCCTTTCCCCTTTCACCTCTCTCCCTCCCTTCCCTTTGCCCAGTGCCTCCCACTTCCTCTCTCCCATCCCCTGGAGCATCCTTCTGTATGAATGCCAAATCTCCCTCTGAGTCCTCCACCCTAGTGAGGGGTAAGGACTCAGTGGCATAGCCTGGAGATCTTTCTTGGCCTCCCCTTTAGTATGGGAACTCTATTAAGTCTGTTAATCCCTTGCCTCTAAGGATCCTACTGTCTGGAGCCTTCTCCACTGTGATCCAAGCTTTGGGGAATCATTGACATGTCAGCCATCATGCAGGTCAAGCAAAGTCCAATTATGGCTACTGTTGTGTGGAGTATCTCACATATTGTTGGTCCTCCCCATCTTTAAGCTCTTACAATCTTGCTGTCCCCTATTCTGCAAGGTTCCCTGAGCTTTAAAATGGATTTGGCTGGTCTGGTTCCAGGTGAATAATGGTGTCTTTGGTGTTCTGAATTATGGTTTGTTGTTTTCAGTTTTGCTTTTCCTGCACTGCCCTTGGCTGCATCCTGATTAGTATCGAAGGTTCTCTCTTGAATAGCAGGGAATTCACCTGGTCAGGATCCAGGGCAGAAAGCTTTCTTTCTTTCTTTCTTTCTTTCTTTCTTTCTTTCTTTCTTTCTTTCTTTCTTTCTTTCTTTCTTTCTTTCTTTCTTTCTTTCTTTCTTTCTTTCTTTTTCTTTCTTTCTTTCTTTCTCTCTCTTTCTTTCTTTCCCTCTTTCTCTTTCTCTCTTTCTTTCTTTCCCTCTTTCTCTCTCTCTTTTTCTTTCTTTCTTTCTTTCTTTCTTTCTTTCTTTCTTTCTTTCTTTCTTTCTTTCTTTCTTTCTTTCTTTCTTTCTTTCTTTCTCTCTCTCTTTCTTCTCTCTCTCTCTCTCTCTCTCTCTCTGTCTCTGTCTCTCTCTCTCTCTCAGAGAGTCTTTAGAGCTTAGGTTAGACTCAAAACTCATGGTATTCCCAATCCAGCTTTCCAAGCACTGGGATTACAGCCACGTGCTACCATGCGCAACTGACAAGTGGGTTTCAGTCAACGGAGAAACAAACGTAGACTTCCCATGATGCAATTTTAAAATAAGGGGTTGAAACTGGTCATACATGAGCCAGGTTCAAATGCTTGACCAGGTTGCCTCTTCAAAAGCAGTTGAAAATGCTTGATATTAAGTGTTTTCATCCCGGGCGGGGGGGGGGGGGGGGGAGAGAGAATACACCTTGCATCAGGGCACTGACCTTACAGATGAGCTTAGAAATGATCATCAGGAAAGATGAACACATGAAGGCCTTCCGGTGGCACGTGTGAAGCATGGGTCTGGAGGCTCCATATCCCTTCTCCCAGCCCGCAGGCTAGGATGTCTACCTGGGTATCCTTCCAATGTCCGCGTAGCTAAGTGCTTTTCTGCCTGCTGTGAGATATTCTGGCAAGTAACTGGAACCTGAGGGACTATGGGAACTCATATTCGTGGTCAGTGGTTCTGAATCCCGGGAGAAACACCCTGGGTCTTGTGACTGGCACCTAAGCTGGAGAGTGGACGTGAAACGGAGCTCGCAACCTTGAGACCATATGCTGTTCTCTGGCACTGAGTGAGAGGACAGTAGTCTGGTGTCCACTGCTACAGCACTGCTTGCCCTCTGGAGCGGGATGAGGCTCCATCTTTTAGGTTCCAATTCCTCTCTGACTGTGGCATGAGATCAGGGAGAAAGGCAGACTATTCCCCTCCTCATTCCCCCCCCCCCAGTTCCCCCTAGTGGAACAATCATGGGTGACTCAATATGATGGACTGAATAAAAGTCATCCTAAGGGCTCTAATTCTCAGAAGGGGATATGCCTAACCCTTCCTTTAAAGGCCAGGTTGATACTTTCCATGAGGTGGCTGGTGTATTTTGTGTGCAGGTCTTGCCAGATGGGCACAATGAGAGTCACCCAAGAAATTATCTTTCACTTTAGGCAGAGAGGCCTTATCAAAATTTCTGTATCAGTTGACCCTGGAGGGTTTCACCAATGCTATGGAAAGCATTTGGTTGTTTAGTAGGAGAATGGGACAGAGCTAAGGATAGACTCACAGCCCATCCCAGGTCTGATAAGTTTTGTTTTTTAGGGTGGGAGAGATAGCTAAAAGGTTAGGAGTCTGCTTCTTGGTCACCTGTGTTTTATTCCTGGAATCCCACAAGATTGAAGGAGAGAACTGACTTCTGAAAGTTGTCTTCTCTCACCTCCACCATGCATGCAAGTGCTTGTTCTCTCTCCGTCTCTTTCTCAAATAAACAAATAAAATATTTCTTTAAAAAACTAATAGAAATGTGCTGAATAAAGAAACATTGATAAAAAGACTAAGGATTAGTTCAGCCAATAAAGTGCTTGCCTACCAAGTGTGAAACCCTGGATTTAAACCCCAGTATTACACGAAACTAGACACGGTTGTACCCACTTGTTAAACCTAGCATTTGAAAGATAGAGGTAAGAGGATCAGCATTTTGAAGTTATTCTAAGCCTCATAGATGATCTTCTTCTTTTAATATTTTATGTATTTATTTTACATGTGTATGTATATGAGAGAGAGAGAGAGGGAGAGAGAGGGGGGACCCTGTATGTCCTAGTGGAGGACCAAGGGTGACTTCAGTAATCATCCTGGCTCGCTTCTACCTCTTTCTTGCTTCACTCTAGAATTTCCTAGGCTCTTCCCATTAGGGTCGTAATGCGGGCTACCATTGTTTCGACTTGGCATTTTTACGTGGGATCCAGGATGTGAACTCAGGACCTTCTTGCTTGTGAGACAGAGTGTCTTGCACCATCTCTCCAGCCCTACACAGGTGATCTTAAGACCAACTTGAGCTATGCAAGACCCCATGTCTCTCTTTCTCTCTCCCTCTCTCTCTCTCACATACACATACATACAAGGGTGGAGGGACTTGGGGGAGTAATTAATAAAAGTGAAATTGAAAATAAACAGTGTTATAGGCATAGGCAATCTGTAAATGGTTGATCAATGAAATGAGCTGGGGATGAGCAGCCCTGTGACAGAAAATCTTGAATTCAAGGTCTGCCTAAGTAGTTTGTCAAAACAAGGAAAAAAAGTATAAATATAATGGACCTTACAGAATTAAAAAATAAAGATTTTTAATAAAGCTCTATAGGGCTGGGGATGTATATCAGTGGCAGAAAATTTGCCTGTCATAAGTACTGATTTCCCAGTACTGAAAAGAGAAAAGGTTAAAAAAACATAAACACATTTCTAATATTAAGTGGCCAAAAAGAATCCCTGATAGTCCTCCAATATTAAAACTCTTCAAACATACTTGCGGAGTTTGTCCCAATTTAGAGAATTTCAAAAACTCAGATGGCTGAGGTTACAAAAAGAAATCTGATCTGGTGTAAGGGTGAGGTCAGTTCTATGAGATAATCAAGATAAAGACAGAGCTAAGGGATCACTGCCTTGTAGAGACTCAGAGCTTTCCTCCCAAGAGAGGCAAAGTGACCTGACCACAAGAAGTTCCTGGAGGGACTATCACAATAGAAGGAGGACAAGAATAAGGGTCAGAGGACTACGAAAACTGAAACTTTTAAATGGGCGTGTTGTTATTTTCTTTCACTTGATGGTGTAATTAGGTTACACAGTGGCTCTAACTGAGGGGATGTCTACCTACTGGAGGATCTAGCTGAGTGATGTCTACCTATTACAGGATCTAGCTGAGGAAACCTACTATAGGATCTAGCTGAGGAATATCTACCTACTCCAGGATTAAGCTGAGGGATGCTTACTACTGCAGGGTCTAGTTGAGGGATGTCTACCCACTGTGGGATCTAGCTGAGGAATATCTACCTACTATAGGATCTAGCTGAGGAATATCTACTTACTGCAGTATCTAGCTGAGGGAGCCTACCTACTACAGAATGTAGCTGAGGAATATCTACCTACTACAGGATGTAGCTGAGGAATATCTACCTACTACAGGATGTAGCTGAGGAATATCTACCTACTACAGGATGTAGCTGAGGAATATCTACCTACTGCAGAATGTAGCTGAGGAATATCTACCTACTGCAGGATGTAGCTGAGGAATATCTACCTACTGCAGGATGTAGCTGAGGAATATCTACCTACTGCAGGATGTAGCTGAGGAATATCTACCTATTGCAGGATGTAGGTGAGGAATATCTACCTACTATAGGATCTAGCTAAGGGATACCTATCTCCTGCAAGATTACAGAAGACACTTAAGCCTCCCCTTCCATCATACTAACTGGATCTGCTAAAAGGAACAGCACAAATACCTGAGTCTACAGTGTGGAACTGAAACTGGATTGCTGGGAGAGAAAAATTCTGTGTTGAGCAGTTCCATGTAGAGCTTAGAACAGGGGTGAGGGTAAAAATCTGTGTGCCCTCCAGCGGCAGCTCCTGGGACTTTGGACCACAGATGTGCAACGGTTTATACAAGATCCATTCCTTAGTGAAAGCAGGAGAGATACAAGTGGGGAGCCTGTTTTTCTTAAGGAAATTTCTGGGTTCTTTTGGACAATCCTTTCTAAATAGCCCTCAGTTGACCACCCTAGAGCTGCTGGGTGTCTGCATGACAGATCTAGGTGACAGATCTGTCTGCATGACAGATCCTATTTGGAAAGATCCAGCTCAGAATGAAGCAAGTCAGCTCAGACCCGAACACTCTGAAAGTAGTAAAGCTACTCCCGTATTTGGCTTTGTACTGGCTATGGGCAGCGACCAACAGCCTAGACATATAGGCAGAGAACATTGGATTCCTGGCCTACTAAAGGGATATCCATATGAGACATGGCCTTACAGAAATTTGAGGAGTGCATAAAAGTAGAGAACATTGGTGCCAGTTGAACTATTAATTTGTGAAGGAGACTAGAATAGAGGTGCAGCTATTCCTAGTAACCCCTTAAGAGGCTATGAAATTAATATCTATGGGAGTTACTGCAGCAATGCTTAGCTATACACACTTGTTTTGAATCATCACAGCACAAAGGGCCCAAAAGAACTGCTGCCTGCCATCAGAGACACCCAAACTGACAGTGGGGCAGGTGGTGGGAGGACCCTCAACACAGCTGGCGATAGAGCGTTGATGCTTGTAGATCTGGGGGTGGGGTGGGGTGTCCCAATGGATGAATCCTAACAGAGATGGACACCAAACAGGCTTTGCTTAGCTGGTGGAAGATGCAAGATCATCAGCATGCTGCAGAAACACCAAGGCAAAAGTATCATGAATTTGAACAGCTAACCATGGGTTCATAGGGCTGAGGAACAATGTTCAACAATAAACACACAGTTCCTGCATCAAAGTAACAGAAATGAAGTATGTAATTAAAACATTAGTTGTCAGGCTGAGAGATGACTCAGGGGTTAAGATTCTGTCTTGCATTTGAAGCCAATGAGTGGTGCTTCTTGTCTATGACATTTGACTTACTTGCATTTATCCATTTCCATAGTACTAATTTCCTAAAAGGATTAATGTATTTCCAGATGTCTGTTTTCTGCTGTTTATATATTTCCAAGAAACAAAATCCTACTCTAATTATTAACTAATAAATCTTATTTTTTTTAAAAAAAAATTCTGCATCTCAAGAAGAAGGACCCTATTGTGGTCTCATGTAAAAAAAGATTCGCTAGGCTGAACCTCAGCGGGTGGTCTGCACTTTCAGCCCTGGTGGGCAGGGCCTGGTAAATCACAGGGCAAAGCAAAAAGAAGATAGAAGCAATTCAGACAATTCCCGAAGTCATGCTTGGTCCTTCACATGGGACATGCAGTGCCCTCTGACACACACAAACACACACACACACACACACACACACACACACACACACACACACACAAGTAAGTAAATAAAACACTTGTTGTCTAAAATAGTGGAAGCTACAAAGTGTGAATGAATATAAGAAAAGCTCTCAGAGCTCAACTAAGATGTACCTATTTCAATGGAAGACTAATGAGGCAGAAAACCACAACTAGCCACAGTGTAGAATATATGTGACCCTGAAATGCTTAGCCCTAATCAAGCGATCAAAATTTTTCACCACCCCAAGGCTCAGGAACCTTGCAGAATAGGGAGCAGTAAGATTGTAAGAGCCTAAAGATTGGGTGAGGCACTCCTGATCACCACACTCCAGCCACACAGCCACGATAGGGCTGCGGTACCCAGAAGCTCACCGAATGAGAACGTCACTACCAGATCTACAGAACGGCGGACACATATAACCTCACTCCCCCCAAGGATTATTGAGGATCTCAGAAGAAACAACTGTACTCCAAGAATGTCTCTGAAGCAGGTACTGGGTAAGAGGAACCTCCCCTCTTATGACTTGTCCACAGAAGATCCACATACATGACAACAGATATCTGACTCCCTTACCAACACAGACACCCCAAAGGATGTCCTGTGATACACACACACACAGAGGAGGGTGGGAAGGATATGGCTGAAAAGAGGAGGGAGGGAGAAGAGGGGTGAGATGGGTAGGGTAGGAGAGAAGCAAAGTAGGTGGGGAGGGGGTTGGAGCAATGACACAAACCCATTTTGTTTATTTATGAAAATTTCTTAATAAAAATAATAATAAATTAGTGAGAGCTTTAGACTGAAGGGCGTGTAAGCCAGCCTTTACCCTGTTTTCTGAGTCCTTATACTCAAAATAACTATCTCTGCTAGATTTTTCTCTTTGCTGGCAGATTGAGGGATTAGGGAACTCTGGAATGGCTTTGAGGTAATGCTAGAGGGAGAACTATCGTAGCATACTAATGACTGTTCGATTTCTTCCCCAATAAAAGTAGCCACAGAACCAGGAGTGCAAGTACAGGTGCTGAAAGCAAGGACAAGTCCCAAGCAGGAAACTATGCTTCCAAATCTTGCGACAGAATTCCTGAGGGCCTGGTTGGGAGTGGACTGTGCCCAGTATAGTTGAACTGGAGCTACTAGGGATTTGTATTGCTTGTAGGTGAACATAGAAGCTAATCTGCAAAAGCTCACCCTATCTGAATGAGAATGAACTGTTGCTAGACCAACACTACTCCCTGCTGTCTAGACATGTGTGGTGACCAGATCTAATTAATGGAGCATTAATTACTGGCGATTAATTAATGGAGAGAAGAAAGAACAGTAACTGAGGGTAAATAAGTGAATGGGTTATATAGCGAGGGGAATCCAATATTTTATTAACACTTACAAAGAGATTTAGCAAGAGATGATTTTGCAAAGAGAAAGTCAGAAATGAGGCATTTGCACAAGGATACTGTCACGCTACTGGACTCTACACAGCATAATCCATGGCTCATGCCTTATGAAGACCTTTAGAAAAGGTAATTTGAGAAAACTGAGTCAGTTTTTAGTGATTTTGAAATGAATGCTGATATATATTACTTTTAAGGTAAGTAGCATTTTTTGTTTGTTTGTTTCTGACTCAGTGTTTTTCCCACCTTGTCACACTTTAGGTATCTCTCAAACTTTTGGAAAAATCACAAACTTCTGACATAAACCTACATATACATTACTCTTAAATGCAATCTTTTAATAGAATTATTAGCAAGAAAAATTCCATCCAATTTATAACAGAAAAATTTCCCACTTGGAATAAATCTTTATCGACTGACCATTCCTGATAAGTTTCATACATAAATCTTTTACTGACTTCATGCTGCAGATATAAATTGAAGTTTTTATTAAACTTGAGAAATAGTTCATACATATATTTTAGCTTATTTCTTACCTTCCATACCCCAAATGGTCTTAGGTCACGATTTCCTTCTCTGTAACTATAATCTTTTCCCTTCATCATGTTCAACGCATGATGAAAACTGACCCAAAAATCTTGGCCACTGCATTTTGTAGGTGAAATTTTGATCAATGATTGATTGACTAAGAGATAGTTGCAGGATTAACTCAGAGCACCGGGGACAATTCATTGCACTCTTCCCAGAAGAACAAGTGAATTTAAATGCAGTGAAAGTTTACAGTTCCTGGGAAACTTTATGTAGCAACTAGTCTGTTAACATTGTAGGCTAGCTACTGTTTCCTTTTAAACAGAGGCAGAGGGTGGCAAGCATTGAGCCTAAGTGATATACTACTGCTTGACAGAGTCTTTTATCCAGAACCAAGTTTCTGTTGAGATGGGGTAACCTTTTAAATTTTTTAAAAATTGTGTGCGTGTGTGTGTGTGTGTGTGTGTGTGTGTGTGTGTGTGTGTGTGTGTGTTTACCAGCAGGCATTGCATATCCCTGTGAAGGACCAAGGGTGACTTCAGGAATCATCCTGGTTGTTTCTACCTCTTTTTTACTTTGCTCTGGGAATTCCCAGGTTCTGCTTTCGGAAGCCCAAAGTGTAAATCACTGCCATTTCTGTCTGTTTTTTTAAAAACATGGAATCTGGAATCCAAACTGAGGTCCTTTTGTTTTTGAGGCAGAGTCTTAACCCTTGAGCCATCTCTTCAGCTCAAGGAGTAACCATCTTGAGATAGGAAAGCATAAAAACTACTTTAGCAAACTAGGATTCCATTTTGTCTGGGTTATGCCTACCACTGCTTTCTTTTAAAAAAAATTTTTTTTGCGTGTATAAGTGTATAGGTGTATATATGTAGGTGTGCGTTGTGTGTACAAGAGGGCATTTGAGTGCATGTGCCTATGGAGGCCCAAGCATAACTTCCAGAATCATCTTGGTTTGCTCTTCCTGCTTATCGCTTTACTCTAGGGTTTTTCAAGCTCTGTCCTCCACGGCCAGAAATGCAGGCCACTACCATTTCTGTCCCACATTTATATGTGAGATCTGGTATTTGAACTCAGGTCCTTTTGCTTGTAAGGCAAAGGTTTAATCCCTGAGCCATCTCTCTAGTCCCATATACACTCAACTGCTTTCTAATACTGCATTTGGCACCCTGAAGCCCTTACTTAACCATATAAGAGCTCAAATACACCCCCCATACATACATAACAATGTACCTAGTAACCTGTTAGCAACCTAAGCCCTGTACCTGCATTGGGCTGAGTGCACACCTCATTCCAAACAATAGAACAAATTTCTCTGCCTCCTAGCAACTATCAGACCTGGAAAGTCTATATTCAAACATATTTCAGATCATGAGTAGGTTCAGAAGGAGGGGATGGATCCTGCCTGAGCTGGTGTTGGGTGTACATACAATGAGGCAAATTGTGTTCTCATACTGAACTGTTAGGCAAAAGCCCTTATTTATCATCTTCTTCCTTATCATCATTGGCCATACACATGATTAAAATCAGGTACCTTTTGTGAAGGGACATGTATAGTGAGTGGAGACATACACAATTCAAGTCTGCCAATCAAATCAGAGAACCATCAAACTACACTCTGGCAACCAAACTCCTTCTTCTCTTGAATCCCATGAAAAGAAGTCCTAAATAGTAATTGGGATCCTTGAGTACTTTGTCATGTGACCCACCACTTTGTTGCAGCGTTTTCTGATTTACACAAATTTTTGCTTTGAATACTTTCCTCTCTCCTTTGCAAACTCTTTGGGATTTTATTCATTCTTTAATAAAAGGTCAATAATCTGGAAAAACCCTGCCTAGATCCCAACTACCAGTAACACTCTCAGATGCTTTCCACTGATCATCCTTATAATCTGAGTTGCCTCATAAAGATCTATGTATGTATAACAGCAAAGACTACAGTTTAAAAAGTAACTTCTCTCTCCATTGTATCTCAACCATCATCTTAAGTGTGAGTTTAGCTACAGGAAAACTGGCTGCACCCACAATGTCACGGTGTTCTGATACCTGCCAACTGTTTCAAGACATGGAGAGCGTTGCTGAGCATCAAGGAGATAAGTGACAAACACTGATTTTTTTAAGTCATTTCATTATTGTTGTGCTTCCTGGACTCTCTCTAAAAATGAATTTTGCATCACTGTGGTCACTACCATATTGATCCCCGAAGAAAGATTGTCATTTTATTTCTTACAGGGGTGATGCTCTCATTACATTAAGTTCAGGTCAGTTCATGAACTGCAATGACTCTTTAATTCAGCGTGCATTTTCCCATCTGCCCATGCATAATGGACATGTATGTAGAGAACATCTGCAAAGGTGAATATTGCATTGGCATATCCAGTGTTCTTTAAAGACTAAACAATCATTGAACTTTCTGTTTCATAAAAATCTGAAAACGTCATTCTAGGCGACGATAAAAGAGACATGCCATTTCTACAAGTCCACAGGAAAGTTTAGAAGCTGTCCCTAAATAGCTTACATGAGGGATCAGGCTATAGGACTAAAATATAAAAAGTGTTTTCTTATTAAAATATGCACCAGTTTTGCTGCTCCTGCAATGCCCTTCACTCCATCCTGCTGGGCACTGTAAGAAAATCAACAAACCACAATCCAGAACTTCAGAGACTCTATATCAACCACCTAGAACTAGGCCAGACTAATCTCTCCCCATCCTGAAGCTCAGGGACATTTGCGGAAGAGGGGGGCGGTAAGATTGTAAGAGCAAAAGGATGGGAGGAGAAATGATTTGCAAGATACTCCACACAAGTTAGGGCCGAAGCAATCATAACTGGACTGTGCATGCCCTGCGCAATGTCCAACACACTATTGACCCCACAAAGTCTAGCATCTGCTAAAGGCACCAAGATCCTTGGAGGCAAGGGCTTGACAGCCACAGTAATGTTCCTATGCTTAAGGGGAACACGGGAAAGAGTTCAGGGAAATGCCACTGGGTCCTTGTATGTCATCGGAGAGGAGGGCCCAGAGGAGAGTCAGGCATGCACAATAAAGGACTCTATGGGAATTGGGGTGGGAGGCACTGGGAGATGGGGAGGGAGGGGTGAGGGGAGGGGGAGCAGGGGGTTGGGGGGAGGAGGAGGGAGGGAGGGAACTGGTGTACCTATTAAGTTTGTATGAGCAGAAATAATAATAAAAAACGTATAAAAATAAAAAAATAAAATATGCACCAAAGACTACTACTAAGAAACACATTTATGGATGATTTCCTCTTAGATCTAGTCAGATCTCAATCAAGACAAATTTTTTTTATGAACCTTTGAAATTAATCAAATGAGGTAAACAGATCATTTTATCCTACATGCTTTTTTCCCCACATTCATATAGAAATGGGGTATTCTCATTTATAAGCTAATTGACCTGTCAAAACGTTCAGACAATAGTGCTTGAGTTTTATGTTTCCATTGCTGTTTAGGGGAACAAGGAGATTTCTACTCATGCTCATGATTACAGGTTTTAGTTGATCCGCAATGGCAGGAATGTTACCAGAAGAAGCTGAGGGAACTGCCCTC
Organism: Typhlomys cinereus; assembly: GCA_023101885.1. NCBI lineage: Eukaryota > Metazoa > Chordata > Mammalia > Rodentia > Platacanthomyidae > Typhlomys > Typhlomys cinereus. The sequence continues at coordinate 878,864 of JALPQD010000010.1, forward strand.
ATAACAGAAGACAGGAAGTGACCAATGCTGCTTTCTAGCTTGCCAACTTGACAACTAGTTTTTCTTTCATTTAATCCATCTTCCCAGGGAATAGCCTGGGTTTTCCCACATCAATTATTATGCAATTAAAACAATCTACATAGGTTTGCCAAAGGCCTGGATTAACTAAATAGCTCCGGAAAGTATGCCCATAGTTCACCTTTAAAGTGTCAAGTTGACAACTGAAGCTGTCACAATAATGGGTCTAAAAGTTAGGAGCAGTCGGGCATGGTGTCTCAGGACTATAATCCCAGCACTAGAGGACTGAGTTAAGAGGCTTTCTTGGAATTCTAGGCCAAACTGGATTATAGTGATACTAGATAGATTGACAAATAAATGAAATCCAGGGACATGGAAAAATGCTGAATTAAACACTATTAGTCTGTGCACGTGCGCGCGCACACACACACACACACACACACACACACACACACACACACACACACTGTGTGTCCCTGTGGAGGATCAAGGGTGACTTCTGGAATCATCCTGGATTGTGTCTACCTCCTTTATTCTTTGCTCTGGGATTTCCCGTGTTTTGCCCACCAGGGCTAGAAGTACAGGTCACTCCATTTCTGCTTGGTGTTTTTATGTGGGACCTGGTATCCAAACTCAGAACCTTCTACTTTTGAGGTAGAGTCTTAACCCCTGAACCATCTCTCCAGCCCTGTTTCAAATTTTAAGAACCTTGAATATTTTCAGTAATGCTATTTGAATAATAGTTATTTAACAGAGAAGATATATTGATAGGTATTTTAACAAATTAATTATATTAAGTAATTTTATCTTAAAGCATTTTATTTATTGAGAGAGAGAGAGAGAGAGAGAGGTCAGAGGCAGCATGTATGCAAAGGACTACTTTTAGAAGTCAGTCTCTCCTTCCACAATCTGGGCTCTGGACATTCAATTCAAGTTGCCAGGTTTGCATGCATGAGTCTTTACCTACTGAACCATATTATTGCATGGTGATCTGGCTATCCCTTTGTGGTTGCCAAATGTTGTGGAATGAGCATCCCATTTTCCAGGATTTTTGTGTTCAGAGTCAAGATTGAAACCAGAACATATGTAGAGAATTAAGGTAGAGTTTATTAGAGGAGAGAATGAATGGAATTCATGGACTCCAGACATGGAATTCATGAAGGACAGGCAGCTGGAAAAGAACTCACCAACTCCACAAGTGCATGTCTTAAGGAGCAGACACCAAAGATGGCTGCCAATGTCAGGTATATTTATGCTTTTAAATAAGTCTGGGAAAAATGGCTTTCCCTCATTGTTTAGCTCACGTTGGGGCCCAACCCAGTTGATCTTGCCCCCCTCTTCTGTAAAGAAGAGCTAATCTTCATATCCTTTCATAAGCAAAGGGTTGGGGAAAATTGGGGAAGGATGAATTCCTTCAGGGCAATCCCAATAGTGGGGGGAGATGACCATCAAAGACCTTCAGAAAACAGACCTAGCTTGGCTGCTCTAAACTTGCCTTATTATCATCATTTATTTATTTTGTGACAAGGTCTCATGTTGCCTATTCTGATCTCAAACTCACTATATAGTTAAGGTGGCCTTGATCTTATCTGCCTCTCTGCACTCCAAGGGCTGGGATGACAGACATGTACCATCATGTACATATACATATCATTATGTATAACCATGCAGTTATACATAACTGGAGATTGAACCTGGAGCTTTGTGCATGCTATACAAACACTCCACCAACTGAGCTACATATCTACTCTCACATCAGCAATTTTAATTTATTCAGTTTTAATTATATAGAGGTTTATGAGCATACTTTTTGGGTATGTTGCCTTATCATCTGACTAGTATATTCTAAGAAATGTTCGTGTGTTTGAAGCAGGACTCATTTAGGCAGTCTCTGAAGGTCATTGAACGTTGTCCCTGGGCAGAGATTACCTTGAAGGAATGTTCCCTACTAATCTGGAGGAGCTGATTTTAATCCTCCATAGAGATAAAGTCACTAATTTCCCCCAACCCTTAAGAAAGATTACGGAGATGAACTCTCTCTTACAGATAAATTCTACCTTAAGGATAGCCATGAGATTAACTGGGCTGGGTCCAATATGAACAGACCAATGAAATGTAGAGGACCAAAAGCTCCAATCAGGTTTGCAGAAGCTGGAATTAACCAATGAGGAAAAACTGCTCTCCCTAGGGTTGCCTAAGACAAGGAATAACCCTGACCCTGGCAGACATCTTTGACTCCCTTGCTCTTCATGGGACTCCATGTTTGGTAGTCTTTGACTTCCTTCCATTTCTCTTGTCCCTCATGGATCCCATATCTGTGAGTTCTTGGCTACTCTCTTACCTGTCACAAAATTAATACTCATGAGTTTCATACTTTTATTTAATAAACTCTGCCTTAATTCTCTGTATGTGTTCTGATTTCAAACTTTGACTTCTCAACACAAGAACCTGGACACATAATGACCCCATTTTGGTGAGCACATGTAGCACTTGTTGACCTTGGACTTATCATGGAGTCAAGGATAACCTTGTATTCCTGATCATTCATATTGTCTCCCCCAGCAGTGACTGAATTATCAGGGATTGCTTCTACCTCCTTTTTGCTTTGCTCTAGGAATTCCCAGGCTGCACCTACCAGGGCCAAAAATGCAGGCCATTACCATTCCACCTGGTATATTTACATGGGACCTGGGATCCAAACTCAGGACCTTCTGCTTGTGAGGCAGAGTCTTAACCTCTGAACCATCTCTCCAGCACCCCTCTTCTTCTTAAATGTTGGAAATAAAGGCATGCTGTTGTGTGTGTGTGTGTGTGTGTGTGTGTGTGTGTGTGTGTGTGTGTGTGTGTGTGTGTGTGTGTCTGTGTGTGTGGTGTACCAAGAGGGTACCTGAGTGTGTTTGCCTGTGGAGGCAAAAGGATAATATCAGGAATCATCCTGGATTGTTCTACTTCCTTATTGCTTTGCTCTGGGGTTTTCCAGACTCCATCTTCCAGGCCTGGAAGAGCAGGCTGTAACCGCCATTTCTGTTTGTCCAAAATCAGGTCTTTTTGCTTGTGAGCCAACGGCTTTAACGACTGAGCCATGTCCCAGGCCTGGCATGCTGCTTTTTTTTTTAATTAATCTATTTGCAATTTCATGCATGCATGCATGAAGCAGATAATGAATCTTGATCATATCTGTACCACTTCCCTTCTCACTTCCCCCAAACAGCCTAGAACATCCACACATTCCCCTCTCACTTTCATGTCCTCTTTCTTTTCATTTTATAACCCACTGAGTCCAATTAGGGCTGCTTACATATTCATAGATGTGACACTAGTTCCTGGAGCATGGCAACCTCTCAGTGGTGACCCCCGAAAGTAAAAAAAAAACTCTTCCTCCTCCCCCCAATCATCAACTGTCAATAGTTCCTCATCTAAGAGTGAAGCCTCTTGAGCCAAATCCCATCGGTGCTGCAGTGTTTGCTGTTTGTTTGCATCTTGTACAGTGACCACAGCCACTGTAAGTTCCTGAGTGCTGTGGCCATGTCATGTCAGAAGACAGTTTCACAGTACTCCCCATCTTCTGCCTCTTACATGCTTCTGTTCTTTCTTTCATGTTGTTCTCTGAGCTTTGTCAGCAACAGGTGTCACTGATGCCCCCTTTAGGGATTAGCACTCAATAGTAACTTATGTACGCCGCTTTGATCAATTATATATTTCTGTATTAACTGCTGCCCATCACAGAAAGAAGCTTCTCTGACCAGTGTGGAGAGCAGCACTCACCTGTGGGTATAAACGTAAATAATTAGAAAGAGATTGGGTAGCAAGTTCATTTAGCAAACAACAGTAGTAGGTTCCCTCTAGGGACTATGAACTCCATGGACATGGGTTTTTGATCAGGCATGAAATCTCTCTGATAGAGCAGACTTTAAATCTGAATACAAGTATTGGTTACCCTTGCGACCATCATGCCACTGTTGTACTAGTGGGCATATCTTGCCTGGCAGTTTGGTATTGTAGCATGTGAGATCCAGCCCTGGGTAGAACATCGTTGGTTTTTTTCCACCAGCAGACTTCATAGACCTTCTGGCTAGAAGGAAGGAAGGAAGCTTCTAGTCAGCAACAGACTTCATAGAACTTCTAGCTAGAAGGAAGGAAGGAAGGAAGCTTATAGTCAGCTTGAGTGGTTTCCCCATGTTCCATAACCAGAGTATGGTGTCTTCAGTAATAGAGTCTTACTGACTAGTTATGGCAGACAACTAAAAGCAATGTCAATAGCCTATTATATTTTATACATTATTGTATAATGTACAGATACTTCTGTGATCATAGCCCTTAACCATTTTAGTAGTCAGGTGTGATGGTGCATATGCATAATACCATCAGATGGTAGAGGCAGGAGGATTGCAGTAATCCAGGTCAGTCCATTCAACACAGTGAATTCCAGGCCAGCTTGGACTACAAAGTGAGATCCTATCTCCCTCATGAATGAATAAATAAACATCCCAAAAACCATTTTAGAAAAATCACAGTAAAAAGCTCATAATAAGAGGACCCCAAGATAGCTTAGTGCATAAAGGCAACTGCATAAAAGTTTGACAACCTGAGCTCAATGCCCCCAGATTTGTGGGAGGAAAGAACCAACTTTTAAAAGTTATCCTCTGACCTCCACTTACACACTGTAGCATGCATGCATCTCTTTGTTCCTTTTAAATAAGTAATAAAATAAAAAATGGAAAAAGAGAAAAACTAATGACTCAGAAAGTTCTATCTAGCAAGAAAGTGAAAGCACATTTAAATTAGGATAATTTGAGAAAAACCCAAAAAAGAGATAAATCTGGTGTATTTGGAAGCAGTTTGGAGGAATCACAAATGGGAGTATTATTGTCACTCTTGGGCATCAGGACTGATTACCAAGATGAATGGTAACCAGACCCAGACCATGAGAGGTGGAGAGGCAACCATCTTGAGCAAGGGAAAAGGGAAAAAGACAAAGTGAATCTAAGAGGACTCCCACAACATTGGGGTCAGAGGGAGACCCCAATTCTGTGACTCACAGGCAGTGCAATCATGGGTTACTTCACTATCTGAAAACTTATATTAAAATCATATACCTACAGAGCACTTTATTTGCTTCTACGAGTGCAAAATGTACATGGAAATTCACAGACAATATAAAAATAGTAAAATAGCCCGAGAATTGCACATTAAGTAAAAACCAAAGGTAACATTTGGTCATAATATTCAATATAAACATAATTAAATATAATCATATTATTAAAGTATATTTATTTATCAATCTGTGATATGTGGTATGCAAATATACATATCATGCAATGCTTCCATACATGTATACATTAAATAATGTTCAAACATGGTATGAATCTATCTCCTCACACATTCATTATTTTTTATGTAATACAAACATTCAAAGTCATCACTTCCAGCTCTCATCATTATTCATAGTCATCCTCTGTGCTTTATGGCATGCCCCCCTCTCCCTGATTCCCAATATTCCTTCTTCTTTTCATTTGTCAGTTCATTTGAGGTAGAGTCCTTCTGTAGCTGGCATAGAACTGTCGATGTAGACTAGGCTGACTGACTTCTACTTTCAAGGATCTTCTTGCCTTTACCTGTTCAGTGTTGGGATTAAAGGCACATAACACCACTCCCAACAAATACCTGTTTCTTTTTATTTTTCTTTAAGTATTTATTTATTCTTTATGGCACATGCTAGGTAAATACCAACCCCAATACATAGACAAGCAAACACACAAATAAATAAAATCAAGCCAGGTTTTTTTTTTTTAACTGTGTGAAATTTTATTTCCCTTTTTTTAAAACATTTTTTATTATCTCCGCTCATACAAACTTAATAGGTACACTGGTTCCCTCCCTCCCTCCTCCCCCCCCCCACCCCTCTGCTCACCCTCCCCTCACCCCTCCCTCCCCACCCCCCAGTGACTCCCCTCTCCTAATCCCCGGAGAATCCTTTAATGTGCATGCCAAACTCTCCTCTGGGTCCTCCTCTCCGATGACGTACAATGTGACGTTTCCCTGAACCCTTTCCTTTGTTCCCCTTAAGCATAGGAACGCTATTTTGGCTGTCAATCCCTTGCCTCCAAGGATCTTGGTGTTTTTAGCAAATGCTAGACTTTGTGAGGTCAATAGTGTGTTGGACATTGCTCAGGGCATGCAAAGTCCAATTATGATTGCTTCGGCCCTAACTTGTGTGGACTATCTTGCAAATCATTGCTCCTCCCACCCTTTTGCTCTTACAATCTTACCGCCCCCTCTTCCGCAAATTTCCCTGAGCTTCAGGATGGGGAAAGATTAGGCTGGCCTAGTTCTGGTGGTTGATATAGAGTCTCTGAAGTTCTGGATTATCAAGGCAGGTTTTTGGCTCTTGACTTTAAGCTCAGTACTCTGCAGGCGGAGACAGAATGACATTCAGGCCAGCCTTAGTTACATAACCTCATCTCTGTCACATGCAAACAGCAAGAACAACAAAGTACCAAATGTGACTATCATAAAATTTCAATATTAGAAAATTTATTAAAGTTATAAAATATGCATACATAATGTCATTTAAGCATTTCTCTTCTGTAAACCTGGGCTAAACCCACTAGAAAGCTGAAGACGAAGTAAGGAGAATGGAGGATGAACATGATTGGAAGGCTCAGCAGGGATGTCTGGTTCAGCACATTAATAAAAAACCTAGGATTGGTAAGAAGTTCAGTGGGTGAGATACCTGCTCCCAAACATGGTGAGCCAAGTTTGGTCCTGTCATAGATATTGGTTTCAACTTGGCAATTGAAGGCTCTTGGGCATGGGCACAGTTGTGAGAAATTAATAGTTGATATAAGCCCTAAGCAAACCCGCAAAGGATTGTCTAATTGATGGGGAAACCCAGCCCATGGCGAGCAAGACTAGACCCTTGGCAAATGAATAAGATGTGTGCAACCGGTTGAGGAAGTTGGCATCCTTCTGTATATTTGGCCTGACATGTTGATCTGGCAAGTGAGGATTGTTCTTCCCAGCACTAAATCCTATAGATTTAGTGTGGTTAATTCCTTTGGCCCTTGGTGTTGGTGTGGGTTCTCCTGCCAAGCTGAACAAGGAACTATAACCAGACACTTTTAAGCCAGAATAAAGCCCTTTGTTTCCTTAAGCCATTTGATTATGATTTTATCAGCAATAATGCAGTGTAACTTCAACAGGTTCTCAGAAGGTTGAAGGAGAGAACAAACTGAAAGTTGTTCTTTGACCAACACCTGTGCAACAGAGCATGCACATGAACATCTCCTCTTATCATCCATAAATATGTCAATAAATAAAACATTGGAAATGTAAAAAAGTCAAGGGTCTTAAGCAGAAAACAAGTTTAGCACCACAAAGGACTATTTTCTTGGTGACTCGCATTGTTGGGCAGACCAGTGATATGTTAGGCATGGAGTCATTAGGATTCTAAATTCGTGGCCTGCCTAGACTGCAGGGACAGTTCAAGGCCTGCCAGGGTAGCTTCATGGGACACTGTCTCAAAATAAACAGTAAAAAGATACCTGAAGCTATATTAATAGCTCAGTGAACGGTGGAGCACTTGTCTGGCTTAGAATCCCGAGGCCCCAGGCTCAATCTCCAGCACTGCTAAAATGAAACAAACCCCAAACCAAAACCAAAAACAATGAACCAACGAAATCAGCAAGCCTAATTTTATTTCCAACAGCAAGTAGGTAAACCAATCAATCAGCTGAGTCCCTGCCAATTTAAGTTTTAAAATTTTATTTGGGTTTCATTTTTCTCAAGTCTAAATTTAAATTGAAGCTGGCTATGGTAGCACGTGACTTTATTCTAAGCACTCAGGATGCCTTTGCTAGAGGATTGATGCCAGGGCGAGGCCAGCCAGAGCTACAGCATGACATTTGGTGTAAAACAAACAAGGAAGCACTATTCACAGTAGCTCAGTTACAGAACCAGCTCAGGCATTCTACAAGAGAGGGACGGATGAAGAAAACAGGACCAGTTATGTCACTTGTAGGAAAATGGACACACTTGGACATTATCATAGTGATTTAAATGAGTCTTACACAAATATCCCCTGTTTTCCCCAAGTGTGACTCCTAGATGTCTTAGATAAACAATATTAAGTATATTCATATGATGAGAAAACATTAGTGAAGTTGACTAGGGAACAAAGGAGACTTAAAAGGGAATGAGATAGGGAAGGTCAGTGGAGTAAGGAAGGAATATACTCAAAGTTTTATATGTTATATATGTGCATGAAGTGATCTTATGTAATCCTGTAAAATAAAAATAAATAAGTAAGTAAATACTAAATTAAATGCTAAAACAGAAACTGGGCTGGGGAGATGGTTCAGGAGTTAAAAGCCTTTGCCTCTTAAGCAGGAGGACCTGAGTTCAGATCCCTAGATCCCATGTAAAAATGCTACGGATGTAGTGGTCCACTTGTAATTGTAGTGCTAGAAGGCAGAGTCTGGGAATCCCTGTGTTAACTGACTAGTTAGACTAACCCTGATTTCAAGTTCTGAATTTAATTAGAGACCCAGGCTCATAACAGGAAAGTGAAAGCAATGGAGAATGATTGCTAACACCACCCTTGAAGCTACACAGGCACACACATTCATGTGGGCTTGTATACACATACCTGCACACACACATATACCTGCTCACATTCAAACACATACCCATACACATGTTCATTAAAAAAAAAAACAGAAACTAAATTAAACATATATATCATGGTTTGTAATTCTGTATTTTTGGTGGAAGATGGGAACCAACACACAAGGTGGGAAGTGAGGACCAACACACAAGACTGTCCCTTGACCTCCAGACACACACTGTGGAGTGTTACTGTACTGACACATGAACACACACACACACACACACACACACACACACACACACACACCCCAAAGATAGAAGAATTCAGAATGTTCATAGCACATATTGTGATTGACCAGTGCAGTGGGATGGGGAAAAGGAAAAGGACAGGGGACATGTACAGTGACTGAAGTGAGTGTAAGAAGGCCCAAGGCAGACAGGGTGGAGCTTAGCAGGAGAGACTTGCCTCCCATGAAGGAAGCCCTGAGTTCCATCCCCAGCCCCATAAGAAGGAAAGAGAAAAGTAAATAAAGAATGAAAGAAAGAAAAAGAAAGCAAGAGAAAGAAAAAAAAATGCTGGGGCTTGATGTCATCTATCTCAGTTCTCTCTCTTATAAACAATCCCAAGAGATGTTGAGAAACTTACTTAAGAACTTGGAAAGATGAGGCAATAGGCCAGTCTGGGCTGTAAGTTGTGCAGACAAACCTGCCTCAAAAATAAAGACACAGCAAAGAAGGATACAAAAATGAAGAAAGAAACATAAAGGAAAAGAGGTTTTGCTCACCATATGACATGCTGCCATGCCATACAGATAATAGTTTGAGTCTTATACCTTCCTCTCTATTCTGTCCTCACCAAGGAGATCCACTTCCTTTGTGTTTCCTTCAATATATATGGTTTTTTTTTAAATTTTAATTTTGTTGAGATAAGATCTCACGTAGTCCAGGTAGCTGAGGATGAGTTTGAACTCCTGATCCCAAGAAGATTCTATCTGCTTTAAAGCAGGTCTTCTTAGATTTTACTATCAGATTCTGATTCAGTGGGCCCTTGAACTAAAGTTAGTTGGGCCACTGTTTTGGCATTAGCTCTTATGCCACAGAAGACCACATTGAATATCTGAATGGAGACACATAGACTGCAACTGCATTGGTCGAGCTGAGAGGAGGGAGGAAACAGCCAAACATGCCCAACAGAGCACTTTGAGTCAGTGCAACACCGTTCTGTTAATCTGGTATTCGTTTGTTATTTTAAAATCTTCTTGTCTCTCATTCACAAGGAAATTAATTTGAAATGACCACAACATTTTTTTTTTTTTCCAATCAGGATTTCACATACTCCCTGCAAGCAAGGACTGAACTTGCTGTGTCTGAAGATAACATTGAGGTCTTGATCTTCCTGCCTCTACCTCCCCATCTATCTGAGATGGCAAGTGTATGTTATGTAGTTCATGACCCATCTATGTTGTATTCTTCTGATTCTGCCTTCTTTGTGAAACCAACCTCAGCTCTCAGCCTGTGAAAGTACTTATTCTATTTTTTTTGGAACAAAGTGTTCAATTGTAGAATCTCAAACAAAAACCAACCAAGTTGTTCAAATGTTTTGTAATCTTATTTGGCATTGCCTGAGGTTTCATAGGTTTTGCAAAATCCCAAGTGGGAACTGAAGTTCCCTGAAGCAGCCACACCTGTGGGGATGACTCTGCAGATGGAGTGATCAGAACTCTCATCTGTCAGAGTGCTGCAGATCAAGATCTAAAATTAACGTGAGCTATATTTTGTTCCCCTAATAGTTATTTATCCCTTGCCTCTGCCTCAGATCCTATATCATGTAAAACTACCATGTAAAAACCTTTGGATCATGTTAATTCACAGAGTTATTAGCAGATCATCTACCCAAAGCTGAAGATGTTATCAGATGGCACCTGAAATCTACAGTAGAGATTTCCCTGCTTTGTTGTAACCCCACTTACCTGATGTATCCCACTACATGGCTAGTAAATACATTGATATATGATTTCTTTTGTTTCATGACAATAAAAAATTCATGTAATGGTTTCTGTGATGAAACTTGTTTATACCCATAAATATAAGCAAGACATTGATATTAGATACAAACACCAAATGGATTTTACTTTGATAGGCTGCGCAAAGATTTAAGAAATATTAATCAACAGTTGATGGTATGTCTGGTTCTGATGGCACAGACTAGAAATTTCAGCTTCTTGGGAGACTGAGTCAGGCTTTGAAATTTCAAAGCCAATCTAGGTTACAGAAGAAGTACAAGGATAGACGGGGGAGGAGGGAGGAAAAGAAAAAATTAAAAAGTGGGATAGACATGGAGTTCCTTGCTAGAGCACTTGTATAGTATGATTACAATTTTGTCTTGAATCCTCAGTCACACACACACACACACACACACACACACACACACACACACACAGACACACACTATGAAGCCATAGACACTGCTCTAGGAAGAGAAAAGATGACATTTGTACTGTGGTTCCTGTTACCAGAAATGAGCCAGGTGCCATTCTTTTCTTACTTGGGAAATCTTTTGTTATGCTTAGCATTGTCTTCTAAAGGACCTTGTCATAGATATATATGCTGAAAGGCTTTATCAGTAATAGAGTCTCTTACTCTATCACTGTATTGTTCAAATTCCTGGAAACTGCAAACAATTTCAGAGATTACTTCCATAGAAATGTTGCTCAGAAAAAAAATTCACTAACCAAACAAGTGGAAAAACATGTCTAAAACTTTAGCCCAGGGGAAAACAACCTGTGCTGAATGATACTTGCATGAATTAATTAATTGTGCATCGAATTCTCAGTGTGACCCTTGTGCAAAGATCATGGATCTCTTTCCCCTGCTGTCCCGTGTGGCATCTTGTGACATAACCCAGGTCAGGCTGACCTGCCAAATCACTCGCATCGCTGAATACCAACCGGAAAGAGTAGCAGAGTTAAGCGATCCTGCTTCTCATGGCTAGAGCAGCGACCTCAGCATTTATTAACCCAAATGCAGTGCACACTTGATAATTAGCCCGGGAGCTACATCAAACATCTAATTGCATCCCTGACAGAAAGAGGATGCGTGTAGCCGAGCTTGAGCTTCTCTTGACATGTCTCTGGAAGGTACAGCTTTGCAGCCATCAGTTGGTGGCTATAGGATTGGAAAAGAGCAGTCATGGTGTTGCAACAGTGATTGCCACAGTCTCTTCTTTCAGTTAATGAAGTGTGGAAAGTTCAGGACCTTTGCTATTAGGTGGAACTAATGAGAACCAACAAGGGTGTTCACTGAAACAGCACTTTCAAAGATTTATAGCCTATCAACAGTTGTGTTTCCATATGACACTGTGTTTATGCATATTTACCATATGTTCATAACTTTTCTCTCTCTTTCTTTTTTTTCCCCCTAATCCCTCCCTCCCTCCCTCCCTCCCTCCTCCCTCTTGTCTCTTACATGATGAGTAAGATACTTTACAGTAAAGACGAACCACCTGTTTTTGATGCTGGGCCTGAATGCAGCTTTGTCCATCACAAATCCTTGGGATTGTTTGGTGAGTAAAATCCATAAGTCATCTTTATACTAATCTTTCTTTGGACCAAATTCTTCCTGCTCATTCCAAAGAGACCCTCTCTTTCCTTTGGCCCTCTCTTACCTTCCTGATCATAACCAGATTAGAAAATTAGACCTGCTCCTTTAAGAAATCCACAATAATATTCATATTCCCTCAGTCAATGGGCAGGAATTCATATTCCTGCAAAGACGTGTAGAGTACTTGAAAGGTCTGGAAGTGTCCTGGGTGGCCCCAACGTCAATATTAGGAATATGAGTAAGAAGAATTAAGAAAGTGATGTAATTTCAGTTATTTATTTATTTGTACAGGCACTTGAGTGTGTGTGCCTGTGGAGGACCACGGGTGACTCCAGGAAATCACCCTGGATTGCTCCTTACCGCTTTGCTCTGGTATTTCCCAGGCTCTGCTTTCCAGGACCAGATTTGTAGGCTATTGCCATATCCACTCAACATTTCTACATGGGCTCTAGCTATTCAAACTCAGGTTCTTTTACTTTGGAGACAAGCCATTTCCCCATCTCCCTTTCAGTTTTAGGAAACGCAGTGTTTAATCTTTAGCCTCCTTCTGTCCTCTTATTCTTTGGGACTCACAGAGTAGTATATCTGGTCACACATTTACATGGCTTTTCTGGAAATATTCTCACAATCCTATTATAAATTATTAATATTGTTAATAACAGTAACAGCCCTGTTAATGTTATTGAGCATAATATCTTATATGGCACTGAATGAGGGCATTGAAGGTATCTTCAAGAACTGTTTCCCTCTGAGTCTTCAGCTTATAATAGAAATAAGTCTGCAGCAGTTTCTCCTCTCTGTTGCTGTGAGATAATACTCAAAGTCAAGCAACTTAAGGAAGAAGACAGAGGGAAGATACAATCCATTGTGGCTGGCTGGCAGACACTGGAGTAGGCCCAGGTCATGTCCATCAAGGAGGTTGAGAACTGTAAAATTGACAACCGCAAGAGCAGACTCACTTCCCTGTGGATGGGTCTAAACACTCTTAATACTCGCCCTGTGACTGCCTTACTCTTTCTGAACAACTAAAGATTCCAATACTCAAGCCTTTGGGGGACAACTCACAGTTTAAACCATGACAAAGTCTGAATAGAAAACTGAGTCTTACAATAAAAAAGTGTGCCTCCATTTAATCATCCCCAAACTTAACTGCTTGTTATTGAAAAGTGGTAGGTTAAAGAGAACTGGGATATAGCTCAGTGGTAGAGTGCTTTCCCGGGACATGTAAGGCCCTGTGCTCCATCCCTAGAAAAAGAAAGTATAAAGACAAGCAGTAATAATAATGGGACTCTATATCAGACACTGTATTAAGAACTTTATAATCACTACCTTTAATCTTTACAGTGTCCTCCAAAGTGGGCATAATATTTGCATTCACATTGTGTCTGAAGAGACAGGGGGTGCAGAGAAATATTAAGAAAATTGTGAAAGGACACCTCCCCAATTAGAAGGCACAAAAGAGATACAGCCTCAAACTTACCTAATTCCAGAGGCCTTGCTCTATATACGTACTGTGTGATTGTGGCCCTTCTATGACCAAACTTCTTTCCAAGGCAGATAATAATTGAAATGTAGAGATACAGACCTAAAATAACTGCTCACAATGAATTGTCATAAACAGTTTTGTAATCTGGTAGCTATTATTGTCATGCTTTGAAAATATGTTTTTGTACCAGGTTTAATATAATTGATAGGCTTTGTGTACAAGAGAGGTGACGAGAGAATTCATATTTATCGACACTCCAAAATGTACGTTCAATTTAGTCAATTTTGCTGCATGCTGCCCTTTTCTCTTCAGAGAGCAATTAACTAAAATCCACGTGTCATGATGGCAAGGGCAGTCAAGAACCAACAGATCACCTTCTCCTGGTTTACACTGTCTGTTGTTAAATTACAGCATGGATGCAGTTTTTAATACTATGTGCTGCACATGGCATAACACTGTTAGCATCTTCCCTTCTGCCTGTGTCCTGATGAGGTTTCAGAAGCGTTGCCTATACCAGATACTGACTCACACTGCACAGAAATCGATTATTTCTATTTTTGTGTGTATAAGTGTGTGTGTGTTTGTGTGTGTACACATGTGTGTGTGTGGAAGTCCACATGTGACTTTGGGAAGCTTCCTGGATTGCTCTACCTCTTTATTTGCTTTGCTTTGGGGAGTCCCAGGCTTCACCTTCTAGGGCCAGAAGAGTAGGCCACCACCATTTCCTCCCAGCGTGGAGGGTGGCGTGTGTGGGATATGAACCCTGGTCCTTTTGCTTCTGAAGCCCTAGACATCTCTTATTTTTACTGAGTATTTTTTTGTCTCTCATTATGACCTTTGTTATTTTATTATTTATTTATTTATTTATTTTAGAAGAGGGGGGTGCACATGTGCCACAGTGCACAGGTGGACCTCAAGTAACAACTTTAAGAAGTCATTTCTCTCCTTCCGCCATGTGGTCTCTGGGGATTAAATTTAGTCTCTAGGTTGGGGCACAGGTTCCTTCAGCTGCCAAGCCATCTCAGTGGCCCTTCCTGCATTCCCTTTCTTTCCGCTGCTATAAATATACTGAAATGGCCATTTTATTCTATATAGCTTGTTTTTCCTCCCCCCTCCATCAGTTCCCTTATTCCTCTTTGTTTTTCTATTTTGTTTTACCTCACTCCTTAGAATAAATTATGAGAAGTGACCAGAGGATAAGCGTTCTTTCACAATTCCTGAAATCTCTTGCAAATTGTCTGCCCCAAGTACCATGGCAATCCCCACTGAAATTAGAAGTGGATGACTCTAGTGCCATGAGCTCTGTTTCATTTCTGCTTCTCTTGGAGGCATCCTAGCCCCTTGTGGCACTTCATGTCTGGAGTCTGTGTGAGAAGTGTTGATGTGCCAGTCATTATAATGACACATCAAGTAAATGTATGGTAAATGCTTTCTCATGAATGAAAGTTCTTTCCTTTTGAGATGAGATCATTTTTAAGATTTTTATCTTAATATATATATTTCACATGAAAGCAGAAGGGATACAATGTGGGAGGAGGAAGCTGTCTGAAAGGATGGGGAGGTGGGAACAGGAAGGCAGTGTGTGAAACAGAAGCACAGACATCATGGTTTCTTATATGCATACTCTAGACTTAGCAACACACATGCAAGCTTGCATGCATGCATGCATGCACATACACAGGTTGCATACACACACACACGCACACACACACACACACACACACACACACACACCTTCATGAAGACAGATGAAAGACTAAGGCTTCCTGGAAGGACAGTGTTATTGTGAGGAGGGAGGGAAGAAAGGAGAGTCAGGGGGTGAATTCCTTTTCCTTCCTCCTTCCCTCCCTTCATCTTTCCCTCCCTTTTCCTGCATCCCTTTCTTTCTCACTTTCTTTTCCTCCCTCCCTCCCTCCCTCTCTCCCTCCCTCCCTTGCTCCTTCCTTCCCTCCCTCCCTGCCTCTTTCCTTCCTTCATTCCTTCCTTCTTCCCTCCCTCCCTCCCTCCCTCCCTCCCTCCCTCCCTCTCTCTCTCCCTCCCTCCCTCTCTCCCTCCCTCCCTCCCTCCTTTCCTTCCTTCCTTCCTTCCTTCCTTCCTTCCTTCCTTCCTTCCTTCCTTCCTTCCTTCCTTCCTTCCTTCCTTCCTTCCTTCCTTCCTTCCTTCCTTTCTCTGTCTCTCTGCTCCTTCCTTCCTTCCTTTCCCTCCCTTCCTTCCCAAGATTAATTTGCATTTGGAGGTTCCCATTTTCTTCTCCTCAATGTTACCCAACAACTATCACAATGTAATCGCTTTCATTATGGACAGGAGATAATTTTTGTATTGTCATGGTTCTGATTTTTTAATACATTTTTTTATTATTATTACAGCTCATACAAACTTAATAGGTATACCAGTTCCCTCCCTCCCTCCCCCCCAACTTCCTGCTCCCCCTCCCTCACCCCTCCCTCCCCATCCCCCAGTGCCTCCCGCCCCAATTCCCAGAGAGTCCTTTCTTGTCATGGTTCTGATTTTAAGAATACTAACCTTTAGGCGATCTAGCCCCTCATGGCCCTTTAGTGCCATGAGTTCGTTTACAGCTGCTTACTTCTCTTGGAGGCTCCCTAGCCCCTCATGGCACTCCAGTGCCACGAGTCTGTTTCTTGTTCCTTGCTCGTCACGAATTCCATGCCTAGGCACCGTGAGTTCTCATGGGCTCCCTAGACCCTCATGGCACTAGTGCCATGAGCTCTGTTTCATTTCTGCTTCTCTTGGAGGCATCCTAGCCCCTTGTGGCACTTCATGTCTGGAGTCTGTGTGAGTTCCAACCTTTCTCTTCTCTAATAAACTCTATCTTAATTCTCAAAAAAAAAAAAAAATACTAACCTTTAAAGAACTTGAGTTATTTTTTTTTTTTAGTTTTCCCATGGCAGCACTGGGGATGAAACCTAGGGTCCCTGCATGCTAAGCAAGTACTCCACCCCTTGAGCCACACTGCCAGTCCTTCCATACTCTGACACCATTACTCTGTGCATGTCATTCAGCTATGCCTGTTTTTACTCTTCATCTCTGTCTTTTATGTCTCAAGAATGTCTCTTTATACCCACCCATTTTTTTTCTCAGATTTTGGAGCAATGTTTGTTTTATGGGTTTTCGTTCTTTTCCTTTCTATTCAATTTTCCCCTTCTCTGCAGGTGCTCTTTGGTTTTCTTGAGATAATACTATTTTTTTTTTTTTTTTCAAATTGCAAGCAGCCCAGCACTTTTGATCTGCCTTCTGGTTCTACTTTTTCACTTTATAAGTGAAATAGTAGACATGGTAGGTTCTCTGCAAACAACTCTGGTTTTGTGGATACTTTCCAGAATGAAAGGTAAAGTCTCCTTCCAGTGTGCTTTTGTTAAAAATATGTCCGTTAGATAAAGCCTTCTAAAAAAAAAAAAAACTTTATTTATCGTGTGCCTGTGTCAGAAGGTATCCGTGTGGAGGACAAAGGGTAACTTCCAGAATCATCCCGGATTTCGTCTATCTGCTTTGTGCTTCCTTCTGGGATTTCCCAGGCTCTGCCCACTTGTGTTGGAAGTGCGGGCCATTGCCATTTCCTCCTGGTGTTTTCCTGTGGGACCTGGGATCTGAACTCAAGGCTTTGTACTTGTGGAGCAGAGTCTTAACCCCTGAGCCATCTCTTCAGCCCAGGTGGAAAAGGCATTCTTGCAGTTACTTTTCTTCCTGCTGCTGTGAAACACAATGGGAGAAGGTCTCTCCAGACCTATAATAGCTATTTTCCAACCTATGCATTTTCCTTAAGCATGTTCGACCTTCTTCTTTTTTTTTTTTTTTTTTTTTTTTTTTTTAAATTTTTTTTTTTTTTATTTATTCAATTGTGCGTGTGTAAGTATGTATGTGTGCGCGCGCATGTATCTGTGTGTGTGTAGAACCACGGACGAATTCGTGAACCACCACGGACGCCTCCACTTCCTCCGCCCCGGGATTCACAGGCTCCGTCCTACCAGGACCAGAAACGCAGGCCGCCCCCGCTTCCGCCTGGCGTCTATACGTGGGATCTGGGATCCGAACTCAGGACCTTCTGCCTGCAAGGCAGAGGCTTAACCCCTGAGCCACCTCTCCAGCCCACGACCTTCTTCTTTTAAAGCTCAAACTCAAGGTTGGGGTCAACCAAGTTAATCAGAGTCCCATGACTATTGGAGCAAGAATATGATGAAATGCCTGTCGTGGTTTAAATGTGTGTTATCCTCCACAGGGTCATGTGCTTGCATCTTTAGTTGATGTTAATGTTTAGGAAGGTTGTGGCACTTTTAGGAGGTGGAATTTTAACTGGAAACATGCCACAGAGAATAGGACTTGAAGTTTAAAAGCCCTGCCTGCTTTGTTTAGAAGTTTGCCTTTTGCTTCTTCTGTTTTCATGTAAACTGCTGTGCCTGAGCCACCTACAGCTCCTGCTGCCTGCCATGATTTTTTTTCTCCATGATGGACTGTATCTCCCCTCTTGAACCATAAGCCAAAGAAATCTTCCTTTCTCCCATTGTGTTTCACAGCAGCAGGAAGAAAAGTAACTGCAAGAATGCCTTTTCCACCTGGGCTGAATAGATGGCTCAGGGGTTAAGACTATGTCTTCCAAGCAGAAGGTCCTGAGTTCAGATCCCAAGTCCCACATAAAAAATGCTAGGCAGAGATGGCAGTAGTCTGGTGGGCGGAACCTGGGAAATCTGAGAGTGCAGCAAAAAAAAGCAATCCAGGATAATTTCCAAAGTTACCCTTTGTCCTCTACAGGGACAGACCTTACAGATGATTCAATTACTCCTCTCAGTTGCAAATGAGAACCAGTTCCCTTAAAGTCACAGTCAGTTGGTGAGAGAAGTGTGAGGGACCCCAAATTGTGTTTTGTTTTCAGATCACATCAATTAAGTCTTTGGGAAGGTCTTACAAATGTAGGACAACCAAGAATCAAGAGAGCCTTTGCAAGCTTGTGAACAGTCGCCTCTAGTTGCTTCAAAATGACACTTAGAGATGGACGTGGTGGTGGATTCCTCTAATCCTAGCATTAGGGAGGCTGAGTCAGGAGGATCTTTTGTTTAACACCAAGGTCAGATTACATAGCAAGACACTGCATTATCACACTGACCCCCCCCCCTGAAAAAAACACCAATGGTTCTCCTTTGATGGACATTGCTACAAATGTATACATTAAATTAATGCTTTGTACCTGTCTAATTGATTTAAATCATTAAGGTGCCTAACATCATGAAATGTTGATAGATTATTACCATTCTTATTTTACAAATGAAA
The DNA here is from genome assembly GCA_023101885.1 of Typhlomys cinereus. Lineage (NCBI taxonomy): Eukaryota > Metazoa > Chordata > Mammalia > Rodentia > Platacanthomyidae > Typhlomys > Typhlomys cinereus. The sequence continues at coordinate 897,855 of JALPQD010000010.1, forward strand.
CAAAATGAAGCCCAAGGTTGAAACAATTTTTCTATGTTCGTGTGTTTATTTACTTATGTAACATTTTTTATGCTGCTGGGAATCAAACCCAAATCTTCACACTAGCCAGGCAAGCATTCTACGCTGAGCTATAACCTGGTCTCTAAGTGTATTTATTTTAAAAAAAATTCTATTCATTGAGTCACTGAGATAGCACAGTGGCTAAGGCATCTGCTCACAATCCTGCAGAGCTAAGTTCAATCCTTGGAAGCCCACAAACAAAAAGACCTCAGTTCAGATCCCAAGATCCCACTAAAAATGTCAGCCAGAAATGGTGACAGCCTGAAATTCTGAGCCTGGAAGGCAGAGTCTGGGAAACCCTAGAGCGAAGCAATTAGGAGACAGAACAATCCAGGATGATTCCCAGTGTCGCCCTTGAACCTTCACACATTTGAGTGTCTTATTGCATACATGTCTGTACATACATGTACACACACATGAGAGAGAGAGAGAGAGAGAGAGAGAGAGAGAGAGAAAACATACCATATACAAGGGTAAAAAGCATAAAACAACTTTTGTAAGCTCTCTCCTTCCACCATGTGGATTTTGAGGACTGAACTCTGGAACTCAGGTCACTAGGTTTGCAGACAGGCACTTTGCCCACTGAGCTCTATAGCTGTTTCTCTAGTAATACATATATATACATACCTCAGTTCAGTTTCAGGTGAACTGAAAACATACCAGGTGCTATGCTTGCAGACTTATGTGCCTGCCCACTATGATAGACTGCTTCTCTTGATTTTGAGAGTACCAAACAGAAATGCTAGAGTTTTTCTTTCAGAGAAATGGAAAATGAGACATAGCTAGTTTTCAGAGATTTCTTTCTTTTAGTTGGTATCCAATCAATAAAATGTAACTGGCTACTTAAATTTACTCTGTCTTCAAATTGGGAATTTCCCAATATCACACAAAAAGACTGTAGTTCCCACTCTAAGTGAATGGCAACTTTTGAATCTTGCTTCAGCCATTTTATTTACAGTATTATTGCTTGGATTGAGTCATATTTTTTTCTTATCATGTGAACTGGCAAGATGGTTTTCTATAACTTAGATTATCCATGATAATGGATTGTCATTCAGTGCAGAAAGAAAATGCCATATGCATCTGTTGGAGACCAGATATTTACAACTAATACTCTTTCCTTTAAAAATAGGAGACAACATTAGTGAAACTTCATTTATGATGGGCTTAGGCTGAGTTTTATCAGCTGTCTGCATGGTTATTACTATAATTTTCTTTTTTTAAACTTTACATTGCGTGCGCGTGCACATGCGCGTGTGTGTGTGTGTGTGTGTGTGTGTGTGTGTGTGTGTGTGTGTGTATGTATCAAGGGCACTGTATGTTCCTGTGGAGGACTAAGGATAACTTTTGGAATCATCCTGGATTGCTGCCATGTTTCTGCTTGGTGTTTTTATGTTGGACCTGGAATCCAAATTTAGGACCTTCTGCTTGGGAGGCAGAGTCTTAATTCCTGAGTCATCTCTCCAGCCCCCAGCTATAAAGTAATTTTTAAAAGACTATTATGACAGTGATAATTTAAATATAGTCTTTAACTAAGTGGATGAGAAAAAAATCGATAATTTTGGCTAAGAGTATGATACAAAAGCTAAATTGTTAATCAGTGTTGTTTCAGACACCTGTAGAGAGAATTGTAGTATAATGTGCTTGATGAATATTGTAGGACTCCATTGTGTCCCTTTATTAAATTAAGGCCAGTAGGACACAATTCTTAATAAGAGGACTGGGAATGTGGCTTGATATGCAAAGTCCTGGGTTTGATTTCAGAATTGTATAAAATGGGTTGATGGCAGACATGTCACACCAGACCTCAGGAGGTGGGGTTAGGAAGATTAGGTACTCAAAGCCCTACTCTGCTACCAGGGAGTTCTAGACCATCTTGAGATGCATGAGACCAGGACTGACAAAAACAAAAAACAAAAAACAACAAAGCTGGATGAATTAGACAGGCACAGTGGCACCCTCCTGAAAGTCTAGTTACTCAGGAGGCTGAGTAAGGAGAATTGTGATTTCATGCTCAGTTGGGATACACTCTCTAAAAAGATCCATCTCAAAAAGGAAAGAACCACTGGGCTGCAGTGCTTCTATTGCTAACATGCTCCTTGTACTATTTGCATATCAAATGAACTTCCTTTTTTTTCTTAAAAAAAGAGGATTTGGGCCAAATTTCTTTTTTATATATTATTTTATTAAAAGGGGAGGGGCTATAGCATGCATGAGTAGAAGTCAGAGGAAAAGTTAGTTCTCTCCTCCCACCATGTGGGCTTCTGAGGATTGAACTCAGCTTTAGGTCTGTGAGCAGGCACATGATCCACTGAGCAATCTCACTGTCCCAGGCTGAATTCTTTGAGATTGAGCTGGTTCCCCAGTTGAATATGAGAAACACAGGGCTCCTGGGACTAGCTTTTTGCTAGGGTCTTAAAGTCTTACTTTGAGCTGATTTTGACACCAACAGAACTTTTCCTGAGAAGCTAGATAAAAAGAGTATGCACTAACATTTTAGAATGGCTACCTACATAACAACCTTTGGTGTCTCTAACATAATCCCCTGTGTTACTTGGGAAGACAGCTTACCCAAACATCAGGTTGTTACAGTGACGTCATAATGTATTAGCTTAACCAATGCATAGGTGTTGCTTAAAAAAATAAAATTTTAGAGTCCAAATCAGGAAGCATATATGGCTAATCAAGTCTTGGACAGAGAAAAGAATGTAAGAAAGAAGAACCCCCTGACATAATTGTACCAGTTAGATATAGGTGTCAACATGATAATAGAGAATTGAACAATAAGGCACATCTATGAAGAATTAATTCTGAGTAAGACTGTAATACATTTTCTAACTGGTGGAGGAAACCTGCCCATAGTCAGTGGACCCATTCCCTAGGAGGGATAAGATGGAAAGTGAGTTGATTCAGTATTCTGACTGGCAAGCTAGAAAGTTTGTGCTTCTCTTAGTTCCTGTGGCTATGGGTTAGCCAGTTCCCTCAGTGCTTGATGCTAGTATGAATCTTCCTGACATCAAAATGAATGGTAACCCAGAGAATTATAAACTGGAAAATACTCTTTGCTCCCCTCAGCAGTTTGGTTGTGTGTTTATATCAGCAACAGAGACTAACTGGAACAATAACCTTCCCTTTTGGTTTTCTAGACATGGCACAAAATTCCAGATACCAGGGGTTTGAGCAGAAAATAGGCTTAGCACATAAAGGCTTTGCATGCAGTGTCTTGTACAGAGAAAAGAAATCTATAATCATATATCCCTATTTTTATAGAATTATGAGAGTGAGTCTAAATCTTCCAGGTAAGTCCCAGCATGACACGTGGAGAGGATTTCTGATGCAGAGTATCACAATGTGAGCTTGTTTTCTGTGGTGGAGCGCTCGGTTATTATTCCTCATCACAAGCACTGAGCTGCTCAATGATCTGAATGAAAGCTTTCAAGTCATCAGGAGTTGCTGATGGAACAGGCGGTAATGACCTTTGTGAGGAGAAGGTGTCCTGTGGCTGGACTGATGACTTCACAGGCTCTAATGGTGACATATGAGTTTATTTACTCATTTTTATCAGTGGGGCTTTTGGCTCTGGGGAAAATTATTGCTGGATTATTTTTGTCTTAGACAAAAATATTTTGTTGCTGACTAATACATAACCAAACAAATTAAGGGAACAAGGGGTTTAATTCTTGTTTATGATTCTGGTTTCAGTTCATAGTCCATGTTGGCAGGAGAGAGCTTATCAATACCAAGAGCTGAAGGAGCTGGCCGAACCATATCCACAGAAAGCTGAGGGACAGACATGCTTTCTCACCCGCCAGAATGTTTACCTGTCAATATGGCAAAGCGTTGAACCACTTCTTTCCATTTTATCCACCTCAGGGAATGGTTTCATCTACAATGGGCTGGGTCTGCCCATATCAATTAGATAATCTACATGCTTAGTTCTTCACAGATGTGCCCAAATTTCTGCCTTCAATTTGCAAGTTGAAACCTGTATCTAACTAAGGCAGGTTTAGAGAAGCCATAGTGGGAAAGTCTCTGAAGGTCTTTGAAGGTCATCCCCCACTGCTGAGTTATCCTGAAGGAACTGACTCAAATCCTCCACAGGAGATAAGGTGGTCAATTCTTTTGCTTATGAAAGGATTAGTTCTGCATGGTAGACAAAGCTCGACCTTGAGGCCAGGCACAAAATCAACTGGGTTGTGCCCCAAGGTAAATAGACCAATGAGATGTAGAGGATCAAAAGAGCTCCGTTCAAGTTTGCTAAAACTGGAGCTAACCAATGGGAAAAAGCATAACAAAAAGCATAAATATACCTGATTCTGCCAGGCATTAGAAGGCACCCTAGCCCCTCATGGTACTTTATGTCTGAAGTCCACGAGTTCCATGCTTTCCTCTAATAAGCTTTACCTTAATCCTCTACACATGTTCTGTTTTCAAGAACATAATTAGTACAGAAGAAAGATAAATATTGAGATTAAAAGGCAGGTCAGATGACTCACTGGGCAGAGATGATTATGCAAATTCAGTGACCTGAGTTTGATTCCTGGATCCCTCATGTTAGGAGAGAAATGATTTCTGAAACTTGTCTTGTAACCTCCACATGGCTCCATGGCATGCCTTTTCTTTGTCTTTTTTTCTCAAAAAAATTTTTTAAAGATTGCGACCATTTAGATTGAAAAGGAAACTGTAGCATCTTTACTTGAAATGGAATTAAATTTGTTTTTAAATCTGTAAATGAGATTGAAAAATATTACTTTCACTTATGTCAGATTTCGGTTCAGAAATTGTGTGCATTCCATTGCATATCTACCTGCCTATCTTATTTACCTAAAGTAGAGCAGCCTTGCTGTGACTGGTCTCTGAAGATCTTTGAAGGTCATCCCTACTGCTGGGATTACCCTGAAGGAACACACCCTTCACCAACTTCCCCCAACCCTATGCTTAATGAAAGAATATGGAGATTAGCTCTCCTTTATATGTAGTCCTCTCCTGGAGGTATGTAGCCCTCATGTGAACTAACCTGTGAGGAAAAGCCATTTTCCTTGGGTTTATCTAAAGGGATAAATAAACTTGACCTTGGCATCCATTTTTGGCACCTGCCCCTCACAGGACTCCACAGGTTGGGTCCAGACGTTGGGTCCAGACCATTCGTTTCTAGTTCCTTGCTCCTCATGGATTCCATGCCTGGAGTCCATGAGTTCTCCAGGACACCCTAGCCCCTCATGGTACTTACATCTGGAGTCTGTGAGTTCCGTTCTTTCTCTTCTCTAATAAACTATACCTTAATCCTCTATACCTGTTCTGGTTTCAATCTTGGACTCCAAACACAAGAACCCTGCAACAGTCATTCCTGCAACATACCTATTTACTCATCTATCTACCTACCTACCTACCTGTCTTTCTGCCTGCCTGTCTGTCTATTCATTCAACTACTCTTGTTTCTTGCTCCCAGACAAACACCATTCTTATACAATACAAGCTGTCCTTCCTCTGGTTCCTGCCTGCAGAAGCTATTATGACTAAAATCTTAAATTCTTTTTTACTTTTTGGTCATATGTATAAACTTTGTTTATTTTGCATGTACAAGCACTCTGTGTGTGTGTGTGTGTGTGTGTGTGTGTGTGTGTGTGTGTGTGTGTTAGAGGGCACTGTATGTTCCTGTGCAAGCCTAAAGGTAACTTTTGTAGTCATCCTGGATGTCAGTACTCATAGCTACAGCGAGTTCATAGATGTAACAGCTCTTTCATGATTCTGTGTGGAGGCACTCTTCAGGGTCTCATATTCTTGCCACTCTATTTTCTACAATGTTCTTTGAACTTTGGCATTGGTAGGGGGGTTTATTTAGGGACAAGCAGCCCACAGTCACTTAGTTTCTATATTTTGGTCACTTGTGCTTTATTTTTTTTTGGTAATAAAAACCTTCCATTTGAAAAGGAAGCTTCTAGGTTGAGTGGTGAGTGCTCCTCCAATTTACAGATATAATGATACATGTCTAAAAGGCAGTTTGATATTAAGTTTTTATTGCTAAACTTTAATAGTTTGTATTTCTTCCCCCCTCCCCCCTTGTAAGGTCTAAATCATCTCCTTTCATAGATTCTTGGCCTAGTACCAGTGCCAGGAATGTTATCCCTACTTAAAAGTGGGCCCTAAATCAAGTCATAAATGTGTTGGTTTCCCCTTGGCATTCATGCCACTACTGCATGGATGGTTGCCTCTTGGAGGGTGATTGTTACTGCAGCTTGCAGCTTTCACAGCCTGATACGACTGTTGATTGTTTTTCTCCCCCAGCAACTTGTATAATACTTCCTGGTATGATGAAAACTGACCAGCAAAGAGGAAGTCAAATCTTAAATTCTTTGAGACTGCAATTTTTTAATGTAAACTTTTTATTAAGAATTTTTCCACATACAAACATAATGTGTTTTTGTCCATGCTCCCTCCTTCTCCACTCCTATCACATCATCTCCTCTCCTCCTCTCTTTATCAATTCATGTCTCTCTGCAAGTGTGGCCCACTGGGCTCCTATCAGGGCACCTATACTGTAAGGGACCAGGCCTCTGTGGTAGCATAAGTGGATCTTCAGTGGGTAAACACACAGATGGGGAAGCTGCCCTTCTCTTGTTCAGGGATGATGCATACTTTTGAAAATTATGTTCTCAGTGGAATTTGTTGGATTCTTATAGCAATTTGAACTATAGATTTTGGGGGGGATGAATTCTAACTTCCATTAACTGATATTCACAGGTGTTTAGAACATTCTGTTTTTAATCTAGGTGCTTCTAAAATTCTTCCCTGGATGTTTATAAAAATCATGCAATATGTTTTTTTTAATCATATCTGCATGTTTTGGAGGATAGCAAGTACTGTGTATTCAGAGCCCTTAGAAGGTAGTTTATTAAGACAAAAATATTAACTAAAAAAAATTTTCTTTCATTTTTGATCTATCTATCTATCTATCTATCTATCTATCTATCTATCTATCTATCTATCTATCTATATATCTATCTAGAGTTTGTATGTGTGTGTGTGTGTTTATGTGTGTGTGTGTGTGTGTGTGAGAGAGAGAGAGAGAGAGAGAACACTGTGCCTCCCTTTGGAGGATCAAGGGTAATTTAGGGAATCATCCTGGAATGCCTTTGCTTGCTTCTGGGATTTCCCAGGCTCTATCTACTAGAACTGGAAGTTCAGGCTGCTACTGTTTCCTGTGGTGTTTTTAAGCAAGACCTGGGATCTGAACTCAGGATCTTCTGCTTGTGAGACAGTCTTAACCCCTCAGCCATCTCTCCAGCCCTTGCTGTCCTTTTTGAGTGACTTCTAAGAGGAATTATGTCTTTTTCTTGGCAATTATGTCTTTCTTTTTCTTTTGTTTTCTTTTCCAGGCAGAAGTTTACTGTTGCTCAACCAGGCTTCATGACATCCATTAACTGATATTCACAGGTGTTTAGAACATTCTGTTTTTAATCTAGATGCTTCTAGATTAAATTCTTCCTGGATGTTTATAAAAATCATGCAATATGTTTTTTAATCATATCTGCATGCACCTCTATCATCTGACATCTGGGATTATAGGCATGCACCACCAGGTCTAGTATGTAAAGCCTTCTTTAGAAACAATGAAATGATAATTATGAACTTGTTAGTTCATAAATATGTTAGAAACAATTGTTTTACAACCTATAGTTCATTATTTTGACTTCTTGTATTTATTTATTTTTTTAAAATTTTTTATTATTTATTATTTATTCAATTATGGGTATATGCGTGTGTGCGTGTGTATGTGTGTGTAGAACCACGGACGAATTCGGGAACCACCATGGACGCCTCCACCTCCTGGTTTACTCTGCCCAGGGATTCACAGGCTCCGCCCTACCAGGACCAGAAGCGCAGGCCGTCCCCGCCTCCGCCTGGCATCTATACGTGGGGTCTAGGATCCGAACTCAGGACCTTCTGCCTACAAGGCAGAGGCTTAACCCCTGAGCCACCTCTCCAGCCCCTCTTGTATTTATTTTTAAGAGAAAGAGAGAGAGAGAGAGAAAGAGAGAGAGAGAATGAATGTCCTTTCACAAGTTAATTCTCCAGGTGGAGAGATGGCTCAGGGGTTAAGATTCTGCCTTGCAAGAGAGGGGACCATGTTATAGCAGAGAAAATAGGCCTCCATTAAGGACTGCAAATGAGTAATGAGACATCTGGTTAAGTTCACAGACTTTCGTTCCTGATCATTTACAACTGATGGGGTATGATCTCACCAGAAGGGGAGGGCATATAGTCTGGCAGATAAAAAGTAACCATTTTGCAAATGGGTAATTGACCCCTCCCTCACTGTGGTTTCCTACTTTTATTACATCTCCTTTAAATATACTCTTATAACAAGACTCTAGTTTAATAGCTTTTTATCTCTGGCCAGGGGGTGACATCCAATACCCATCAGGATGGAGTGAAGGGCATTGTAGGAGCAGCAAAACTGAAAAAAAAAAATCAACAAACCATAATCCAGAACATCAGAGACTCTGTATCAACCACCTAGATCTAGGCCACCCTAATCTCTCCCCATCCAGAAGCTCAGGGAAATTTGCGGAAGAGGGGGCGGTAAGATTGTAAGAGCACAAGGATGGGAGGAGCAACGATACGCAAGATACTCCACACAAGTTAGGGCCAAAGCAATCATAATTGGACTTTGCATGCCCGGCGCAATGTCCAACACACTATTGACCCCTCAAATTCTAGCATTTGCTAAAGGCACTAGGATCCTTGGAGGCAAGGGATTGACAGCCATAGTAGTGTTCCTATGCTTAAAGGGAACACAGGAAAGGGTTCTGGGAAATGCCACTGGATCCTTGCAACCTCATCGGAGAGGAGGACCCAGAGAAGAGTCTGGCCTGCACATTAAAGGATGCTCGGGGAATGGGAGGGGGAAGCACTGGGGGATGGGAAGGGAGGGGAGGGTAGGGGGGCACAGGGTGGTGGGAGGTTGGAGGGAGGGAGGGGACCGGTGTATCTGTTAAAGTTGTATGAGTAGAAAAAAAAAAAAAAGATTCTGCCTTGCAAATAGAAGGTCCTGAGTTCGATCCCAGTTTCCATATAAAAAGGTCAGGCAGAAACTGTGGGGCCTGTACTTCAGGCCCTGGTGGGCAGAGCCTGAGAAATCCCAGAGTGAAGCAAAGAGGAGATAGAAGCAATCCACGATGATTCCCAAAATCACCCTTGGTCCTTCACAGGAATACACAGTGTTCTCTCTCTCTCTCTCTCTCTCTCACACACACACACACACACACACACATACACCCACCCACACCCACACACACATACATGCAAAAAAAAAAAATGAACTAAAAAAAGTTAGCTCTCTGTTTTTACCATACGGGATGGAACTCAGGTTTCCATTTTCTGGGTTTCTGTGTGCCTCCCCTACCACATCTTTTCAGCCTTTGTCCCTTCTTCTCTCTATCCATTAGCTGGATACTGCAGCCATTCTTCCAAGAGCAACAGATAAAGAGAAAAAGGTAGTCAGTTTGGGCTCAGGAAATGTCTCACACTTAGGGTCAGCCACTGTCACCTTGCTTGATGTAAAGTGGTAACGTAGAGATGACATCTGTACTCCTGTAGACCAGGGGTCTAAAAGAAAAGAAATCTTGTTACATATATTCTGTGAGAGGCTTCTGTGAAATTTCTGAAGTGAGAAAGTGGAACTGTTTCTTTAGTGATAAGCCTGCTCACCAGGGCAAACAATGGATAGATGTGCCATTTTGGGTATTCAGACAGGAAATGTATTTTCCAGACAGTTGCATATGACATACAGATGGCAGTTATCATAGACTGTATAGAAGCTCTTCTTCTTTCTTATCTTTAGTTCTTAGATAGAAGGGGTCAGCTACATCAGGAGTCATTAGAATTTCTGGGACTTACCAAACCTACCCCATAAATATTGTGAAGACATCCTCTCCAGGCGCCAAGAGCTGTATCCTTAGATATTTCCATAAAATGTGAACTGCATTGGTTGGTCTGGGTTAATAAATGGTTCACATAGCTGCTAATGCTTTTGAGTCAAGGATATCGAAAACAGAGAATTTCTCCTTGTGACTGGGACTTGCTCTTTAAGGCAGAACTAGAAGAAAGGATTGAAGCAGGAGGGGTAGTGAGAGAAGAATATGGCAAAGTCACAGCAGGCTATTAATGGAGATAGATGGCAAGCAGCATGGCATGAAGTCACCAAAATCTAACTTTAGAACATTTTCTTCACCCCAAAAGAAACCTGAAACCTATTGGCAGCCATTCTCTTTTCTTCACGTTTCTCTCAGTTGTTCGATTCTGAATTGCATCCCCAGAAATTGGCAAATATTGTTTGCAGGTTTTTGCATCAGTGAAGATCTTCCAGAGAACTGAGAACTAGATACAGTGTATCCGTGCACACATGCATGCGCACACACACATGCACTCGCACGCATGCCCCCCAAGCACATGCATACATACCATATTCACACACATATTCATGCACGAGTATACACATCATATTCACACACATATACAAACACAAATTCATCATATTCTGCACACAATACACTCACAGAGAAGGGATTAAAGAATTAAGAGAGAGAAAGAAACCACAAAAGAGAGAAAAGAGAGGAGAGAAAACAGATAGTAAGGAGTTAACTGCCGTGACTGTGGAGGTTGGCAAGTCAGAAATCTGTAGGACAGCCTAGTTGGTGAAAATTCTGTCAGTAATTGACATTTCTGTCTTTAGTAGGAAAGCAGTTGAGAAACATAATTCATTTTCTAGAAACCTGTAATTTTACCTAAGGCCTTTAACTGATTGGATAAAGTCCATCATGTGAGGAAGGATAAAAACTGCTTTATTGGAAGTTTGCCAGCTTTTTTTATTTTCGTTGTGATAAACAGGGGCTGAGGAGATGGTTCAGAGTCTAACCATGAACCTCTTTCTGGCCAGGAATTTACTATGTAGTCCAGGAAGGCCTCAGATTCACAGAGATCCACATGCTTCTGCTTCCTAAGTGCTGGGATTACTGTCAGATACCATCTCTGGCCTCGTTTGCTGGCTTAAATATCAAGGCAAAACAGCTATGGAGGCCAATATCTATAATCGTAGTATTCAGGAGACTGAGGCAGAAGGGTTGTCATGCGTTCAAGGATAGCCTGAGTTAACACAGAGAGTTCTAGGCAAGTCTGGACTGTAGAGTAAGATGCTGTATCAAAGGAAAAATGTAGAAACAAGCAAAAAAATACCAATCTAGGTTGATGTTTGACAGAACAATATAATACCATTGCATAGCAGGATGCCATGAAAATTAATCATCATAATGCCCTTCATTTTTATGAGAGTTTATTTGGAGGCCCTAGCAGGGGATCACAGCTACTCATGTACTTTTGATGAAAGGGTCCTCCTGTGTCCTGGAAGGCTATCCTTGTCATTCAAGTCTGAAGCTTCAGGACAGACACATATGGAGAAGTAAGGAAGGAAGGAAGGGAACACCTACCTGATCAGACAGATCAACCCTGATGATCCGTGGGAAGACGGATGGATGACTCAGCCAGATCATCCTCACATCCAGTTTTTATTTTCTCACTGGTAAGGTTTAGTAATATATTAAATATATTGTTTATATATTATAAGTTATATAATATATAAATATATAACACATAAATATAATATTAAATAAATATTATTAGTTATACAAAGCCAGATCTATGCTAATTTCTTTTTTTTTAATTTTTCTGTTCATACAAACGTAATAGGTACCCCTGTTCCCTCCATCCCTCTACTCCTCCCTGGACCTCCCTGTTCCCTCCCCACTTTGTCCCTTCCTTTCCCCCCTCCCTCCCTTTCTCCCAGTGCCCCCTCCCCATCTCTGAAGCATCCTTTAATGAGTATATCAAACTTTCCTCTGGGTCCTCCTCTCTGATGAGGTGTAAGGACTCAGTGGCAATTCCTAGAACTCTTTCTTGTGTTCCCCTTAAGTATAGGAACACTATTGTGACTGTTAATCCCTTGCTTCTAAGGATCCTAGTGCCTTTAGTCCATGCTAGAATTTGAAGGGTCAGTGATATGTTGGTCATTGCGCAGATCATGCAGTCCTGTTATAATTGCTTTGGCCCTAACTTGTGTGGAGTATCTTGCATATCATGACTCCTCCCATCCTTGTGCTCTTACAATCTTACTGCCCCCTCTTCCGCAAATTTCCCTGAGCTTCAGGATTGGGAGAGATTAGGCAGGCCTGATTCCAGATGGTTGATATAGAGTCTCTGATGTTCTGAATTATGGTTCGTTGATGATTTTTTTTTATTTCCACTCATACAAACTTAACAGGTACACCAGTCCCCTCCCTCCCTCCAACCTCCCACCGCCCTGTGCCCCCTCCCCTCCCCCTCCCTTCCCATCCCCCAGTGCCTCCCCCTCCCATCCCCGGAGCAGGCCAGACTCTCCTCTGGGTCCTCCTCTCCGATGAAGTGCAAGGACCCAGTGGCATTTCTCAGAACCCTTTCCTTTTTTCCCCTTAAGCATAGGAACACTACTGTGGCTGTCAATCCCTTGCCTCCCAGGATCTTAGTGCCTTTAGCAAATGCTAGACTTTGTGGGGTCAATAGTGTGCTGGACATTGCACAGGGCATGCAAAGTCCAATTATGATTGCTTTGGCCCTAACTTGTGTGGAGTATCTTGCATATCGTTGCTCCTCCCATCCTTGTGCTCTTACACTCTTACCGCCCCCTCTTCCGCAAATTTCCCTGAGCTTCTGGATGGGGAGAGATTAAGGTGGCCTAATTCTAGGTGGTTGATATAGAGTCTCTGAGGTTCTAGATTATGGTTTGTTGATTTTTTTTTTCAGTTTTGCTGCTCCTGCAATGCCCTTCACTCCATCCTGATGGGTATTGGATGTCACCCCCTGGCCAGATAAAAAGCTGTTAAACTAGAGTCTTGTTATAAGAGTATATTCAAAGGTAGATGTAATAAAAGTAGGAAACCACAGTGAGGGAGGGGTCAATCACCCACTTGCAAAATGGTTACTTTTCATCTGCCAGACTATATACCCTCCCCTTCTGGTGAGATCATATCCCATCAGTTGTAAATGATCAGGAACGAAAGTCTGTGAACTTAACCAGATGTCTCATTACTTACTTGCAGTCTCCCAGACCCAGAAAATTAAGCGCCATGTGTACTCCCTAATAGGTGGCTCCTAGTACCAAACCCACCTAGAGACACTGAAGGATAAATCTCTGTAATACCTACAGTAATTGCAAGGATTATGAACAGGAGGGATGGAGTAGGAGGGCCACACCAGAAACAAGGAGAGAGGGGACCATGTTACAGCAGATGACTTTTTTTTTCAGTTTTGCTGCTCCTGCAATGCCCTTGTTTCCATCCTGATGGGTATTAGATGTCACCCCCTGGCCAGAATAAAAACCTGTTAAATTAAAGTCTTGTTATAAGAGTATATTCAAAGGTAGATGGAATAGAAGTAGGAGACCACGGTGAGAGGGGGTCAATCACCCATTTGCAAAATGGTTACCTTCTATCAGGCAGCCTATATTCCCTCCCCTTCTAGTAAGATTGTACCCCATTAGTTGGAAATGATCAGGAAGGCAGGCTTGTGAACTTAATCAGATGTCTCATTACTTAGTTGCAGTCCTTGATGGTGGCCTATTTTCTTTGCTGTAACATGGTACCCTCTGTTTCTGGTGGGGCCCTCCTTCCCCATCCCTCCTGTTTATAATCTTTACAATTATTGTAGGTATTACAGAGATTTGTCTTTGAGTGTCTCTAAGTGGGTTTGGTACTAGGATCCACCTATTAGGGAGTACATACAGTGCTTAATTTTCCATATCTGGGATACTTCACTCAATATAATTGTTTCTAATTTTATCCATTTCCCGGAAAATTGCATTAATTCATCATTTTTGATAGCTGAGTAGTATTCCATTGTATAAATGTACCACATTTTCCTTATCCACTCATCAACTGTTGGACATTTGGGCTGATTCCATGACTTTGCTATTGTAAACAGTGCTGCTATGAACATGGCCGTGCTTGTGCTATCGAGGTGAATTTTTGCTGTATGGGGGGTTATTCCCAAAAGTGGTATAGCAGGGTCATATGGCATAAGGTCATATGGTCATAAGTTGGAAATTGAATGTTTTGATTTGAGATTTCAGCACTCACTCCTTTTGGAGCACAGATGTTTTCAGGTATATATTTCTCACAACTCTCTTAATTTTATCCCATAAAGGTAGAATTCCCAGCCAGATTATCAGAGAGGGCAACATAAGCACAATTTCACTGGACAGTTTTTGTAGATTTCATAAAATACAGCTGTAAGTATTAATTCTAGTATAAAAGAGATAGAGAAAAAAAGTATTTACCAATATTTTGTTTTGTATTTTATTTGTGCGTGCGTGTGTGTGTGTGTGTGTGTGTGTGTGTGTGTGTGTATCAGAGGGCATCGTATGTTCCTGTGGAGACCAAGGGTAACTTCGGGAATTATTCTGGATTGCTTCTCACCTCCTTCTTGCTTCACTCTGGGATTTCCCAGCTCTGCCCATGAGGGCAAGAAGTGCAGGCCACCACTTGGCATTTTTACATGGGACCTAGGATCTGAACTCAGGACCTTCTGCTTGTGAGACAGTCTTAACCCCTGAGCCATCTCTCCAGCCCACCAATAGATTTCAGATACTAGTTGAAGGTTAATCTTGGTAGACTTTTGAGGCTCCCTCCATAATCTGGGGGCCAGAGAGAGCATCCTGAAGAAAATCCTTCAGCGATGGCCATTGATAAGTATAGAAGGGGAACATGATTAAGGTACTTGATACTAGGATCTAAAGCATCTGTTGTGGCCACTTAATGCTACTTTGTCTTAGTAGCAAGGGTGCAAGATGCAGTGTTCCCCCTCCATTTGGTAGTGTATGAAGATGTGTCTCAAGCTAGGCCATTGCTTCCCAAAAAGCTTTAAAACAGGAGCTGGAGAGATGGCTTAGTGGGTAAAGGTCTTGCTACCTAAGCATGAGAAACTGAGTTTGGTTCCCCAGCATCCAACAGTACACATTGGGAACTCCAGCACCTGGGGTAAGAGCGAAGAAACAGGCAGTTATGGGAATTTTGCTTATGTAGCTAGCCTAGCTGAAATGACTAGTTTCAGGTTCAGTGAAGGGACCCTGTATAAAAAAAATAAAATAAGATGTATGAGTGAAGGAAGTACCTAAGGTTGACCTCTGATATCCACATAAACACTTCCAGACGAGTACGCCTATACACACATATGTGTATACCCCATAACACACACACAGACACACACACACACAAAGACATAGACACACACACCATACAATCATAGGTTTGCTTGTCCCACAAAGCCCTGGGTTCAACCACGAGCACTGTATAAACTAAGCCGACCAGAGGCTCACACAGTCATCCTTATGATGAATAGATGTGAAAGAATAAATACTTCTTTTTCAGAAAGAAGTGAGAGCATGTATACACAGAAATATGTCCACCAAAAGAACAATGTTCACCACATTAATAACAACGTGTTGCAGTGCCACTTGATCAAATGGTATTCATTGACTATTTATTTATTTATTTATTTTTGGGACAAGATCTCACATGTAACCCTGGCTGGAATTGATTATGTGGAGCTCACATAGAAGGCTGTCTGCCTATCTCGCAGGTGTTGAGAATATCATGCTGGCTTGATCTGTTCTTGTGAAGATACTATATCTGATGCAGTCATATGGTTTCCGCTCTCCTTTGGTGATTTCACAGTAACCAACCATCTTCTTATGTAATGATAACTAGACAGCTCTATGATAAAGATAACAATGCCTGTGTCTTTTCTATATTAATCATAACATTAAGTTTGCATTTTCATGTACTGTAATATTGCTTTGGATTTACTATCTTATTTTAAAAAAACTTATTTTTGGGAACATTTCCACCACAAATTGAAAGCATTTCCATTAAAATTGGGAATAAGACAAGATTGTCTCCATTTACTCAATATAGTGCTGCAAGTCTTAGGTAGACTTATAAGACAAGATAAGCAAATAAAAAATATATAATGAGGAAAGGAAATCAGCTCATCCCTTTGGCAGACAATACATATAAACACTTCCAGCAAAGTGACAGGATACAAAATTAAAACACAAAACTCAGTGCTTTCTATCTACCAGCAACAAACATAATGAGGAAAAAAATCAGAGAAATGATCCTATTTGAACATTCCACAAACAACAATAACAACAAAAACCTTGGGATTGATTTAATCAATAGAGTGAAAGACCTCTGCCAATGAAAACTTCAAAATATTCAAGGGAGAAATTGAAGAAGTCAGAAGATAGAATTTCCATGCTAACATATTTAAAGAACTGATATTGAGAAAATGACTGTTATACACACTGAATCACCAAATCAATGCTATCACCATCAAAGTTCCATTCTTCATGAAAGTAGAAAAAGTAATCTTAGAATTCATTTGGGAGCTAAAGCAATCCTCAGCAACAAAGACAATGTTAGAGCTATTACTACCTGATTTCAAAAACTGTACAGAGCCATAGTAATAAAAAACCACAGTACTAACACATAAAAGTATGTATAAATGGATGGAGCAAAGTAATTTTACATATAATAACACATGGTTACAGCCATATAAATTTTGGTAAAGATGCCAAAAAATGTTGACTGGGTAAAAGACAGCTTCTTTAAGAAATATTTCTGAGAAAATTGGATGTTCATATGTGGAAGAATACAATTAGACTCTTACTTTTACTCGGCACAAGATCAGCACCAAATGTATCAAAGACCTAAGTAAGATCTGAGAGCATGAAACTGTTAGAGAAAAAAAGAGGGAAAACCCTTCAAGACACAGGCATGTTGACAGGACTTTCTGAGTAGGACTCCAGTGGTTTGGGACGATCAGCAATCGACAAATAAAATCTCATGAAGTCAGGATGCTGCTGCTCAGCAAAGAAAACAGTGAATTGAGTGAAGGGACAGCCTATAGAATGTGAGAAAACCGTTGTTAGCTGTTTGTCTAATAGAGGATTGATATCCAGAATATACAAAGAACTCAAAAAGCTGATCAATAAGAAAATGAACAGTTCAATGGATAAATGTGCTAATGAAATGAATTCTGTAAAAGATGAAATACAAATGGCCAATAAACATATGAAAATTATCCAATCTCGCTAGCCATCAGAGAAATGAAAATAAAAAAATATATTGAGGTATCATCTCCTTCCAGACAGAAAGTCAGTCATTGAGAAAACCAATGAATGAATGCATAACATTGGACAAAAGGGAAACTGTGTATTCTGCTAATGGGAATATAAACTAATTCAGCTTCTCTGGAAGTCAGTATAGAGGTTCCTCAAACAAATGTAAGTAAGTCTACTATATGACCCAGCTATACCACTCCTGGGTGTTTACCCAAAGGACTCCAAGTCAACATATCATGGAGATATTTGAACATCGATGTTTGTTATAGCAACATTCACAACAGCTAAGTTATGGACACAACCTAGTTGTCTAACAGCAGAGGAATGAATAAGGAATATGTGGTCTCTATACACAATAGAATTTTTGTTGCTCATAAAGAAAAATGAAGGTATGTCATTTGTGGGAAAATGGATACAACTGGAAAAAATCATCATAAGTGAATTAAACCAGTCTCAGGAAAATAAAACATTCTATGTTTTCTTTCATTCATGGTTCTTAGCTTTCAAAGTCATCAGAAAACATGTGTGTGCATATTAAACGAAAGTAGACATCCAATTGTCTAGGAAAACAAGGGGGACAAATGGTAAAGGTAAAAAAGAAAGAATAGGGGAGAATCACATATGGGAAGAATATGCTCACTATATAGCATAATCTTGTATATATTTTTTAAAGAAATTACAGCAATTTGCTCACATATTGCCAATAAATTTATGATCAAACAAGGAACAAGGGGTTTTAGTTGGCTTACAATTGTTTCATTACAGTCTTAATCCAGTTTGGCAGGAGAGCTCATACCAACACAGGATCCAAGGGAACTGGTCATACCATATCCATATATCCATAGTACTTCTGAGAGGGGCAGTCCCTCATACAGACCAACATGTCTGGCCAAGTATGTTGAAGAATGACAACTTCCTTAACCAGTTTTTCCCATCTTATTCATTTGCCCAGGATTATTCCTGCCCACTATGGACTGGACCTTTCTCATCAATTAGACAATCTTCTTCAGGCTTGCTCAGAGCCTAACTCAATGACCAAGTTTTTACAACTGTGCCCAGAATTTGAAGCTTAAACTCTTAGGTTGATATCTATATCTAGCTATGACGTAAACCTTGTTTTTAAAATGATATACTTATTCATTGAGTTTCTGTAAAGGAAGGGGTTGCTTTGTAGTCCAGACTGAATTCACTATGCAGTTAATTTGACCTCCGGCTTATGATGGTTCTCTTGCCTCTGCCTCCTAAGTGCGTACATCATATCTGACATATTTTGGAGGTTTTAATTAATTAAAAAAATTTTGTGTCTGTGTCTGTGTGTCTGTGTATCAGAGGGCAATGTGTATGCCTGTGGAGATCCAAGGGTGACTTTGGGAATCACCCTGGATTATTTCTACCTCGTCTTTGTTTCTTCTGGAGTTTCCTAGGTTTTGCCTTCCAAGGTCAGAAATACAGGTTGCCGCCATTTCTGCCTGGCATTTTTGCATGGGATCTAGGATCCGAATAGGACCTTTTGCTCGTGAGGCAGAGGCTTAACCACTGAGTCATCTCTCCAGTTCATTTTGGGGGTTTGAGAGATGGTTTTTTTTGTGTAGCCCTGACTGGCCTTGTATTGGCAGAAATCCTCTTGCCCCAGCTGATAAATGCTGATCTTACAGGTGTGAGTGCTCACATCTGCCTTCAGTCTCACCTTTACCTTTCACATAGTAATGACTCCTCCTGTGAAACTTAAAGTCACTGAGTGAGTGTTTCCTGCAGGGTCTACCATCTCAATTATTCACTAGGGACAGGGGAAATGCCAGTTTTAGCCTATGGATTCTTTGTGAAACAGTCCTTGACCAGGATTTGTGTTACTTTTAAAAACCCCTCACTTCCACTTCAGAGGACATGTCTCTGGGGTTGGTCATGTCTCTTAGTATTTGTGCCAGATGAGCCATTGTATTTTGTAACAGTTCTGAAAATGTTAGGGTCCTTAAAACAACATGCTTTAAGTGGTCACATATCCTTATAATGATTTAGGGAGATCTTTTTATATTCATTGCAGCAGTTTGTACAATGTGCATTCTTCAAGGGGGTCCGTCTTCTCTTTAGTAACTGGCTCTAAGAAGTAGATCAGGTCTTAACAACTGATGGCACAATTGCAATTTTTATTGGTGGGAGCTGATGTCTGTCTTCTGCCATTGGCTTTTGTCTATGGTCAGTTTCCATCCCCCTTTCCCCCAGGAATTCCACACATAAGTAAATTGACTTGGTTGCCATTCTTGGTTTGAGGTCCCTACATTAATCAGTCCCATCTTGTTACTATTGATTATTACAATGTGACCACTAACTCTTCAGACTTTGACTATCACCATTTCAGGGAAGTATCAATTCTTTCTATATACTGGCCTGCAGAGAAGATCTACCAGTGATTTTTCTCAAAACAAAACAAAACAAAACAAAACAAAACAAAACAAAACAAAACAAAACAAAACAAAAAGGGCTGGAGAGATGGCTCAGAGGTTAAGGCCTAGGTTTTGATCCTAGGTCCAACACAGCAATCCAGCATTTCCACCCTCATTAGTCTGGACTGCAATCGTGACTAAGCTTCAACGAGGCATCCTGGATCTGCGTTATGTTGAGTTCAGGTGTTCTTGCCAGAAAATTAAGTCCTCAGTTATGGGAGAGAGCTCTGCCCTATTGGGTTGATAGTCTGCCTCCCATCTGAACTCTTAAATTCGACCCACACATTCTACCCATTCCTGCCAGAACCTAGAAACCAGTAGTACAGGTTCTTTGACAAGGGAATTTCCTTTAGGAGCAGAGATTGCATTTCTCCGCTTGGTGATGCTGAGTTATGATCTTAGTTATTAGCTTGGGTTCTGAGGAAGAAGTTTCGTTCTGCTAGGTGTCTGCCCCAGGGGAGTTCTTCACAAGCCTTTCAGCTAAGGGAAACTCCCCTAAACCAGAGGAGAGGCTACTAGGCTAGAAGGTGGAGGTTTAACCTAATTAAAGGAACTCGAATATGCCCATACCAGGTCCCAGGCCTATGCAATGGCCATGTCCTCAGCTTGGGAGCCCCTTGAGCCGCACAGTTAGTGTCTCCACAAGGTTTCACATCTGGCCTGGTCTTCGGCAAAGGCTACCTTCTTAACCTAGCCTGTCAGTCCTCTTTGAGACTGCTCCTGCAGGATTTTCTGAGCTCAATGGATAGCCAGTGAGATACTAGCATTTTATTTCTATTCTATACTTTGTTTTCCAAGACTTCAAAAGCACTTAACAAACACTATAAATCCCATAATTCCCATTGCCTGATATCAATCAGTGTTAATACTGTCTCCTCCCTTTGGTCTTCATCAATCCAATTATTTTAGACTCATAGCAATACCCCTCTCCTCTGGTACCAATCCCTGTTTAAGCTTCATAGCTCCTCAATATAATAAGTACCTGACTCGAATAACTTAGGGGAACAAGACAGGGTATTCGGTTCACAGCTCCAAGTTATAATCCATTATGGCAAGAGAAATCACATCAGCATCAGGAGCTGAGGGAACTGGTCACATCACATCCACAGCACAGGGCAAGGACCCATAGGGCATACTTGCTTTTCAGTGTGCAGCTCATTCTCTCCATCTCTATCCATCATTCAAGGAATGGTGGCGCCCACCATGGGCTGGGTCTTTGCATGTCAATTATGAAATCAAGAGAGTTTCCTATAGGCTTGTCTTAGGTCTGCCTTAGATAACTTACAGGTGTGCTTAGAGGTCAATCTCCCAAGTGCCAAGTTGACAGCAGGAATACCACTATTATTTTTTTATTAAACAATATTAAGAGACTATTAAGCATTGGATGGGACAGCATGATAGGTGTTAGCTCTATGTAATATCCTGGAAAAGTTAAAGCCATGAAGATAATACAATGGCCTTTCATTGCCAGAGATTATTAGAAGGAACAAAAGAATAAGTGGAGAAGCAAAGAGACAGTGAAGCTACTCTGCATGACACTGTAATGGCAGATACATGTCATTACACATCTGTCCATGTATATAGAATATGCAGTCCTAATATTGAATGCTAATGTATACTTTGGGCTTTGGGTAAAATGATGTGTGGATATTGACTCCTGATTTGTATCATGGTGGTAAAAAATATTGATAATGAAGGAGCTATGTATGAATAGGAAGAATAGTATGGGAATGTTCCATACCTTCTGCTCAGTGTTGCTGTGAACTAGAAACTGCTGTAAAAAATAAAAGTCCACTAAGAAAGAACTTGGGTATGGATGGTGTGTTTGGGAAATGTATGCACTCTCCATACACACATACATGGAAGATAAAAAAGATATATGAGACTGAATGAGACCATCATAAACTGGAGATCACATAAGAATATCAGGTTTTAGAGGACAGGAAAAGGGACTCAGGCAAGAAGGCCAAAGACTCCTCTTCTGAGATGTAGAAAGAAAATTGGAAGAGTTTGATGTTATGGAAAAAAAAGGGAAAATTCTCCAGTGAAAGTGATTCACATATTCTTTAAAAATTTATTTGTGTGTCTGTGTGTGTGTGTGTGTGTACTGTGTGTGCCTGTAGAGGCCCAAGCGTGGCATCAGGAGTCAGCATGGACTGCTCTACCTCCTTTTTGCTTTGTTCTGGGATTTCCCCCAGACTCTGCCTTCCAAGGCCATGGCCATTTCCCCCCAGCATTTTTTTACATGGGATCTGGGATCCAAACTCGGGTCCTTCTGATTGGGCTATCTCTCCAGCCCACATATTTTTTAAAAGCAGTTATATGAAAATTCATTTTTTTCACAATTGCATATATATTATACATATATGTTATGTAAATCCATATGTATCTACACATAATGCACCTTGATCATATTCTTCCCCCATTGTCCTCTTAAAATCCCCCCACTGAATCTTTTCAACAAGTCCCTTTCCTATCTTCATTTTTTCTTCTTCTTCCCCTCCCCCTTCTCCCCCTCCTCTTCCCTTCCCTTCCTGTCCCTCCTCCCCCTCCTCCCTCTCCTCCCCTTCTCCCCTCCTCCTCCTCTTCTTTCTCTTCCTCTTCTTCTTCCTCTTCTTCTTCTTCTTCTCTATACACACACACATACACACACACACACACACACACACACACACACACACATTATGTCTCAATGCATTTGTTTTAATGCTGCTTATATGACCACTGGTGGAGGGTTATTTATTTGTACAGGACAACTTACTAGTGACTAGTCACTGAGCAATGACTGTCTTCTAGCAACCATTACTTGCCTATAGGTCCTCAGGGAGGGATGGGACCTTACAAGTAATGCAGCTCCCATTCATATGGGATGTTGAGAGGCTCAGTGTTGTGCTGGTAATCACTACCGTGTTCGCAATTACAATGTTATAATACCATAGAAATTCCATATAAAATATCAAGAACTATATGCTGCAGATCAATGTTGACCTCCATATAAAGTTTAGTAGGGCAGTAAGAATAAAAGGCAGATTACAGTTTATTTTTAGCTTTGTTTATTTCTAAACAAGTTTTCTCAATGTATCCCAGACTGGCCTTGAACTACTGATCCTCTTGCTGTGACCTCTGTCGTGCTGGATTCTGGGCATGTGTCACTACACCAGGCATAGAGAATGCACAGAAATACCAAAGATGACTGGCTAGAAGCTATATCTATATAATTTGTATCTATATCTATATACTTATATCACCTATAGCAATATTGACCTATCTATCTATCTATCTATCTATCTATCTATCTATCTATCTATCTATGAATGAATGAGGCATAAAGGAGACCTTCTTTCTTGGGCGAGTATTCAGGTTCTATAACTCCAAATTAGTCACTTTTCCTTTTCCTTTCTCTCCACAGCTAGTTCAATTGAGCAATTCTTTCCTGGAGGAGTTAGTTCCTTTGCAGTTTAACAGGAGTTTCTGTTGGTTCAGAAATGCACGTCCCTTTATTTAACCCACCACTTCCGCTTACCCAAAGGGACTAAGTTACAATTTGGGTGCTTTCCTCCGAAGGCCTGAATGTGCACGAGGGCCGGGGGATGTCTAGAACCTGGAAACAGAAGGGAAAAGTGATTAAAATCCACACAAAGCTTGTTTACTCATTCACAGGAAACTTCCCACGCTGCACTAAAATGGAGACAAAGAGATCAAATTTAAGAAAGGGACTCAAATGCTGAATTTCTCTTAATTCCCAAAGGCCAGTTTTCTTTAGAGCAAAGAGCCGATTTTCCCTCTTCATTCCCGGCTGTCAGGACCTGCAGTTCTCCGCTCAACCCTGCCTATGCCTATCTCCCAGGCTACAATGTGACTCACAGCTGCAGCTGGGAATCTTGGGAGTTGAAGTGAGGACAAAGCGGGAGGGGTTTCCCTTCCGCGGGCTGGTTTTGGAGAGGTATTCTGAAGAGAGCTTCCTCCTTACACACCCGGCTCTTAATGAAAGCTTGCAGCTTAGGCAAGACTTCACGGAGCCCAGTGAGAGGTGGGGAGAAAGCAGGTGCCCGAAGTTTTTCTGTCTTCCCTTCTTCCCTTCCACTGACTGTTTTTCGGTGATTTTCTCTTCCTTCTTAATGTTACTGCTGGGGTAGCTTGCTTTTCTCACACGGCTAGTTATGAGATTTAACAACACACAGGAAAGTGTGTTAAATTTCATAAAGTTCTGCGGTATTTTTTGTGATTATAATGCTCTCTCTTGTAATAACTTGTGATGAATTATCAAGGATGCTGTTCTGAAAGGGAATACAGTAATGGCTTGCATATTTTTTTTGCAGCCTGTACTTGAAAGTAGAAATTGTGCACTTATGGTGCTGTTTTGAGTCATTAGCAGCAGCAATACTTTTGCTGCAGTTTCAGGGTTTCTCTCTTCGTGTGTACACACAACACACACACACACACACACACACACACACACACACACACACCAAGGTGGAAAGATCCCATATTTTTGGGTTATTCTAGAATTATTTATCATAAATTATATTGAGTCCCTCAAATTGGACAATTTGCTGATATGCATCCATTTGTATGTGTGTGGGGGGTCTGGCTTGGTCTCATTACCATGCTTATCAACCTTCAATATCCTGTTTCTGACAAGAGTGGGACGGTCTCCCTCCTGTAGCCAAGAACCTTACTCAGCCTTTGAGACTGTAGCAGCCAAAGAAAACAGAGACTAATATAGAGCTTCTCATGTTTCTGAAGTTCTCAGGAGCTACTTTTCATATGACATGTGTGCCGCATACTTGAATGAATGTACATGTGGAAGTCAAAGGGCATCTCAGCTGTCATTCCTTAGGTTTTATCTACGTTTTATCTATTTACTTTTATTTCTTTAGCGATTCCTACATGAATACAGTGAATTTAGGTCATTTTACCCATTATTACCCATCCTTCATCTTCTTCCCAAAGCAAACTTTTTTCTTTTTAACTAGTCCTCATCTTACTTTCACGTCCTTTTTACATGTATGGCCCAGAACTTCATGCTTGCACCACAAGTACTATACTGATTGAACCATTTCTCTACTACTTCATCTTCTTCACATGCTCCCAAATAGTCTTTAGTGTTGTTAATGTGTGTGTGTGTGTGTGTGTGTGCATATATTCCTGAACATTCTTTTTAATATTATTGTGTGTGTGTGTGAGAGAGAGAGAGAAAGTTGAGAGAGAGAAAGGGAGAGAAAGAGAGAGAGTGCTTATTCTATATGTGTAGAGATCACAGGACAACTTTGTGAAGTCAGTGCCCTCCATCTTTGTGTGGGATCTAGGGGTGGAATACGTCTTACCAGCCTGCTCTTGAACATTTTGTGTTGAATATTAGTTTGTCAATAATGGGATACAAAATCAAGCTAGTTCACACCCAGTTTGGTAGATGCAAAATTGCTGGACTGGCTATTGGAGTCATCTGTTAGACTTGCGTCTCAAGGATCACATGGAAGATTGGCACACGCTTGCCAGGTGAACTTGGTTTGCCCATTGTCCTCAGTATCAAGTCTCTTTGGAGCTGAGGTTCTTGTTTCTTGCTTCACAGTCATTACATGGGTACCAATAGGATTTGAGTTGCTCACATTAAAGAAAGAAAGAAAGAAAAAAACAGTAAACTTTATCTCTCTTGAACCTTTAGGATGACAGAATGGGTATTCCCCAGATTCTCTTCTTTCGTTCCCATTCTTTAAGAGCAGAACACGTCATATGTACCACATTCTAAGTGTTTGTCCTTTACTGGAATCAGTGAGATGCACAACCTTTGGGAACGAAGCACCCCAGGACCAGGCTTAATTCCCAAGAGGGCAGCTGAAACAAAGGAAATTCTACACCATCCCCATTGTAGGCTTGGTGTGTGTGTGTATGTGTGTGTGTGTGTGTGTGTGTGTGTGTGTGTGTGTGTGTGTGTAGATATGTGTAGGTATAAAAGAAGGCACTGCATGTGGAGTCTCAAGGGTGACGTTAGGGAATCACCCTGGATTACTACATTCTTAATGCTTCTCTGGAATTTTTTAGGCTCTGCTTTTCAGGCCAGAAGTACACGTTGCTGCCATTTCTGCTGGTGGTTTTTACATGGGATCAGGAATCTGGGCTCAGATCCTTTTGTTGGAGAGGCATAGTAACCCCTGAGCCCATCTCTCCAGCCTGCTTTGCTGTTTTTATGACAGTCAGTAACAAGCTTGTCCCCACATCTTTCCAACCACAAAGTTTCACTGCACAGCCAAATTACACTGAAGCATCGGCAATGTAGCTCTAGGGTAGAGTACTTACCTGCCTACTGTGCTTAAGACCCTGAGTTCAATTTCTAATGCTTCAAAAAACCTAAGGGAAAAAAAAAGATAGACAAGCAAACAATAGCAACAACAACAACAACAACAACAACAACAGCAACAACAACAAAGCAGTTGTCCCTGCCTGTAATCACATTGTTTTTTTTTTTTTTTTCTGAGCATGTGCTTCTGGTTCCAAGATCACACTGCGGTGAGATCAGTGTTACCTTCAGAAACCAGAAATGAAAAGAGAGCAGACTCTTCACTTCCCATAATTGGGACAGGCCATAGTGCTTATCATGAGATGCTCTTATTTCCATCTATCTACAAATTAGCTGGACTCGGTGTTGTTTAATCGCTTCATGCTCAATGGTGTATACAATAGCACATTGAAAAAAATGCCCAGAGGCATCCAAACTTCCAAATGCTACATAATTTTACTAAACTGGAAGCAAAGCGTGGCATTCTTGGTTATAAAGTAGAATTCTGTACAAGGGGTTTTAGTTTCATGGCTGAAGTGATGTTGCATGAAGATTACCAACCTTTAAATAATCCCCCATTCACGATAAAAATTTAGTTCAGGACCAGTGGATGTTCAAAATGAAGCAGAGAGCTGGTCTTTATTTGTAGGAGAGTGGCTGCAGATGCTAATTTAGATTTCCAGAGAAAGACTATGGTCCGTGGCCAACGCAACAGAGCAGCTGGGAGGCCATGGGGATTCTGGGAGGACACTTGCTAATGAAACTGTAGCCTCTCTCTTCAGGGCTCCTGATCCAGGCAATCCTTGTTCATAGTGAAAAAACATGCCACTCGGTATTGTCTCTGATTTCCTCCTTACTTTAAAAAATATTCATCAGCAAAGTTTGAAAAATATTTAGTTTAGTGGCAAGGACTTCCTCCAAAGGAAGCAAACACTTGGATTAAAAATTCAGCTCCTGCCTCTGAGCCTAGATGCATAAGAAGCTTAATCCTTTTCTGGGAATTTGACAGAACCCACTTGTTATTTTCCTTGCATGTTCTGGCCCAGATATCTTTCCGTGGATCCATTGTGACTTGTCAGGCAAGGGGAAGGTTGGCCAGTTCCCGGCGTTTGGTTTCTCCTCTCCCCTGTCCTTTTCCCACTTTCTTCCCTGCTTTATTAGCACTGACGTATTCCTTTGAAGTCTCTCAAGATCTGTTAGACTTTCATGAGCCAATACATTTCATTCATTATAAATTATCTAGTCTCAGGTATTTTTTTTAAATTTTCTTTTCTTTTACTATTACTATCATTATTTTATTATGTGTTCGCATGTGTGCATGTGTGCTCCACTGCATGTGTGTGTGTGTGAGTTTAGAGAACAACTTTGAGGGTTTTTTTTTTTCTTTCTACCTTTCCATGATTTCCAGGGGTTGAACTCAGATCATCAGACTTGTATGGCAAGACCCTTTGCCTCTGAGCTATTGTCATGATTTGAATGTGAACTGTTCCCCATAGGCTCATGTGTTTGCATACTTGGCCCCCGGCTAGTGGTGTTATAGTTGGGGAGGGTAAAGAAACTTTAGGGATAGAGACTTGCTGGAGGTACTATGTCATGGCAGTGGAGGTGGACCTCAAGGTTTGACAGCCTGGCCAAGTCTTTCTCTTGCTTTCTGTACTTTCTGATGGCTGCTGTAATGTGAGCCAGCTACCTGCTTTGGCTGTTATGCCTGCCACCATGCATTCCCTGCCATGTGGACTATATCTCCACTAGCACCTGTAAGCTAAACTTATGAATCTCTTCTCCCTTAAGTTACTTGTGTCAGAATATTTTGTCACTCACTGCAACAGAAGAATAGCTGGAACAGAATTTGGTACCTGGAATTTGGATGTTGTTGTGAGAGTAATAGAGCCATCCCCAGATCTCAGGTATTCTTTAGAGAAACCCCAAATGAACCACAGCAACCAATATGATGTAGCTAGTAGATAACATGGCAAGAGAATGCTATACTGCCAGCTTGCCCAGAAGCTCCAGAAGGCAAGAAATGCATTGTGTATTCTAGATTTAGATTATCAGACTAGTTACACTTCAGACAGATCTTCCTTTTTGTAACTTTGTGTTTTATACATAGCGTTCTTCTTCCTCTGTTCAAGTATAGGTTTCTTGTTGATCAAGCTGGAGAGACAAACATGTTAGAGAACCAACATTATGTGCATACTGCCTTGTAAAAGCTTGGCTGAAGACTAGTGGTGTTCTGATAAAGGCTTATCAACTTTCGAGTTTTATAATACACCCTGGTTCAGAAGACCTGCTGATTTCTGTGGTACAAATATACCCATTCTGGTTGATTCAAGCTACCAAAGTAAAGCCCACTGAGATTGGAGTTAGGGAGTAATATACACAGCTGGCTTTTGCAAGCTAGTATGAGCTTGTTCTAGCATATACTTAATGTGTGTTAAGCATCAGAGCATAGTGGGGAATATGTGGGAATTCTACATGTTAAGCATCAGAGCATAGTGGGGAATATTTGGGAATTCTACATGTGTGCTTCTATCCTTCATCATTGTGTTCACCATTGCACTTCTCTTCCTTTTCTCTTCTCGAATTTACATGTGCATGTAATTTGCTGAAGAAAAAAACCACCAAGAAGCCTTGATTTATATCTTTAGCCAAGTCATGAAAATATGTGTATACGGGATAATTCAAGCTATCAGTGATTCACCATTTGGTCTGTAAAATTTCTGAGTATGAAACAATATGGTCTTTTAAGCCAGTAGATTTCTCTAATGTAACTGTTGTGAGAATTGTCTTCAGGGGGTTACTGTATTTTCCACAGAATTTTGTTCACAAACATTGAAAGACATTGAAAACATCTTGCAATTTTGAGATTCTATAGAAGTGAACTATTTCCTCTTTGAGTGAATGTTTATCATCTTTCCCTCTCTCCTCTTGCTTCTTTTCCTGCTTAAATACTTTTATCTCTCAATTTGCAAAAATATCTTAGAATAAAAGTGTTACTACAACTCATCTGACTTTCTTTAGACGACATAGACTTAATCTTATTTTTAGAATTTATAAGTTTAGAATTTTGATTGTTATTCTGTCTCCTTTTTATGGGGACTGGAAATGGAACCCAGGGCCTTGTACCTGCTATAAGTGTACACTGCATTACTGAAAGTCTGTTAGTTTGACTCTTAGTAGTTAATCTATTTAGTAACTATGAACATATCCTCAAATCAATGAAGATAAGAAATACCATAAAAGAAAGCTGTGAGCTGTCAAAGGGAGCTACAAGCTGAATAATCAGAGACATGTTCATAAATCTAGAAGAGGAGTTAGAATGAATGCATGGATTTAAAGGACTTTGAAATCCATACCTTCCCCCCCTTTCTAAATGTCTTGAATTATGGAATTAACCTGACTTAAACCAGTTCTAGAGTGATTAAGCAGCACATGCAGCACCTAAAGTGTAGTTACTCAGCAGAAAGCCTTTGTTCTTTGTGGTCAAGGTTGAAAGGTTGGTGATGTTACAGATTGCCTGGCAGGCAAGCAGGTAGCAGTGAAGATCAGGATGAACAGGCCAAACTGGATCTTGCAGGTATCCTTACCTTCTACATCTATGATCTTTTCAACACATTTCAACGCCCCCTCCTACACCTCATGCAAACTTCTTTTGTGCCCAGTACCAATCAGGGCTAAACAAGGAAGCAGACATTTTCTTTCTTTTTTTTATGGGTGAAAATGTTCTCAAACTTTTATTAACCCCATTCCAATATGTAGGGTGTGTAGAGAAAAGCATTTTTATCAGCTAACTATATGAAAAGATAAACACTGCAATATGACCCAAAGTGGGCAAAGGCAAAAGACTAGCTTCCCCTCAAGAAGAAAAATTTCAGACCTATGGAAAGGACAGCAATACTAATAAAAAAGTTGTATTTACTTGAAGCATTCAGAATGTCAACAAAACAGCTACAATTTTTTTTTTTTTTTTGCAATTACAGAGTGATACTCAGTTAACAGAACAACAATTTTTTCGTATAAGCTGCATCAGTGACAACTGAAGATGAGAAAACTACAGGCCAAACTGGATCCTGCAGGTATCTCTGTTTCTCCTTACCTTCTACATCTATGATCTTTTCAACACATTTCAATGCCCCCTCCTATAGCTCATGCAAACTTCTTTTGTGCTTAGTACCAACCAGGGCTAAACAAGAAAGCAGACATTTTCTACAACCACCAAGGAAAAGGAAGATCAATAAACCACCCATTTTACATCTATCTACCAAGAAGAGCTCTCATATTTATGGGCCTTGTCCACTCACCACACTATTCAATTGTGGGAAGTTGTGCATGAACAACACCTAGTATTTTTTTTTATTTCCACTCATACAAACTTAACAGGTACACCAGTCCCCTCCCTCCCTCCAACCTCCCACCGCCTTGTGCCCCCCTCCCCTTTCCCCTCCCTCCCTTTAATGAACATCACCTAATGAGCATCCTTTAATGAACAATACCTAGTATTAAGAGTATTAATTTTTCTCCAGAATGTTGGTGTCAGAAGCAAAAATGTTTAATGACTTTCTAGCCATAATTCCTACTAAGATGTAAGTTATCCTGTTTAAAACATTTTAGTTTCTGGGCTGATGAGATAGTTTAGTTGATAAAAATACTTGCCATGTACGGAAGTGGGGGTGGCCTGCGCTTCTGGCCCTGGTAGGGCGGAGCCTGTGAATCCCGCGGCAGAAGGAGGTGGAGGCGTCCATGGTGGTTCGCGAATTCGTCCGTGGTTCTACACATACACAGACACACACACACACACACACACACACACACACACGCACGCACGCACATGCGCACAGTTGAATAAATAATAAAAAAAAATACTTGCCATGTAATGAGATGATCTGAGTTTGATTTCTGGGAACCACAAGGTACAAGGAGAGAACTGACTCTTGAAAGTCATCACCATCATCAACATATATACACACACACATTTACTTTTTGTAATGATAGAAAGATGTGTATCTTGGAGCAAAGATACTATTGAACACTAGCTATTGACAGTTGAAATCTTGTGCAACTACACAAATGGATGGATGACTGAGCTACCAACTAGCTCTTGGTGAGTCATTCTGACTGCCTTGTTCTGTGGGTAAAGGTCATTTGAAAGCCTGAAAGCTCTTTGAAGAGTGAGCTCTACCATCAGTCTACTTTTGGCCAGAGCCTTTGTGCCTCCATTTTTGTCCTCTAAACTGTAAGAAAACATCATCTATTTTGTACCACTTATTGTATTTCAGCACTTTTGGGCAAGAATCACTGTTTTTCAGTAATGGTAACAACACATATATTTAATATTATATTTTTAATGTTGTAGTTCCTATTACCATATCATCCTACATCTTTCACTTTTTCTTTTTTGTTTCCATATTTATTTATATTACTGTGTAGAAGAGGGCACTTAAGTGTGTGTGCAAATGGAGGTCTAAGGGTGACTTTGGGAATCATCCTGGATTGTGCTTCTTCCTTATTGCTTTGCTACGGGGTTTCACAAAGTCCTTCCACAGCCAGAAGTACAGGCCATTACCATTTCTACCCCAAATTTTTATGTGAAATCTGGGATCTGAACTCAGGTCTTTTGGTTTAGAAGGCAAAGGCTTTGACCAGTGAACCGCTTCTTTCTACACACCATATATATTAAAGACAGGGTCCAATGTTTAGTCTGGTGTTGCAGTTAATCTTTACTTTGCTGATAAATTCATAACAAAAGGACTTAAGGTGGGGGGCAATGGATTCTATTCTGGCTTAAGATTGTCTAGTTACAGTTCTTACTTCAGCTTGGCAGGAGAGTCCACACCAATACCAGAGTCCTAGGGACCTGGCCAAATCATATCCATAGAAGTGCTTGAGACAGGAACAAACTTCTCTTGCCAGACAGCATGTCTATTCAAGTATTCCAAAGAATGCTAACTTACTTAACCAGCTCCATCCATTTTATCTGTCTGCCCAAGGAGAGATCCCATTTACTATGGGCTGGATCTTCCCCACTTCCCTGACACCCATCAATTAAGCGATCTTCTGCAGGTCTATTTAGGCATTCACTACTAATTTTTTACAAATTTGCCTGGAGCTCCAGCCTTCAATTTTCAAGTTGACTCCAGTAGGTATGTGCCATACCCAGGCTAGACTCAAACTCATCTTGCAGCCACAGCTGGCTTGGACCTTGAGATTCTTCTGCCTTCTCCTCCCAAATGTTGTTTTTACAGGTGTGCACCACCACATCCAGCTTTTTTGTTTTCCTCCTGATGATGTTTTCCCTTTGCAAAGCACTTCATTAACACTTGTTTCCTGTTCACAACAGCCTTGGATGGGAAAGTTTTCCCCATTTTTCCTTCATAGAAGAAGTGGACATCTCCAGAAATTGGATCATCAGCCACAGCTCTTGCTCTCAGAGTTGGGCTCAGTTTGGGTACTGTTCTTTATAGTTTTAACATTCTTTTCTTTCAATGTCTGATTATTCCTATTTGTGATAACTGCCCATTTATGCAGCATGAACTTTTCTTTTTGCAATAGGAGTTACAGAAAAAATTAAATCAATTTACCTGCTTAAACAGCAAACATGTGATTCATGAATTTGTACTCTTTTTGCCATTCTTCCTTAAAAGTGATGTTTCAGGATCATTTTTTTCTGAGTAAATTGTATATACTCAGGAAACTAATGAAAGGGGAGCATTTTGACTTCTTAGGATAGTGGTTGCACAGTACTGGGTAGAGGCTATTTCCTTTGGGCCACACAAAGTAAAAAAAAAATGATTCGTCATGCACTGATAATTACAGCACAAAAGAAATGGGACTATTTTTAAAGCTCCATTTTTCTCTCAAGACCCAAAGCTTCCCGACCTCTTAGAAAAATCCATTCACCTGATATTAAAAGCTCCGTCCTCTGCAACAAGCCTCAATCTCTGACCTGAAACATAATGGTTAGTTCCCAGAAGATGATGCAGCCGCTGTCAGGTTGGAAGTCTTTGTTGTTTGCACTTATCCTCCCGCGCAGACATCTCTGAATAGAGAGAGGCAGGTTCTGTATGATTAAAAAAAATTGTCCCTACCATTGACATGAATGACAGTGGATGAACATTTACATGTGTATTTTTTTTTTTTATGTCGCAAAGGAAATGTTAAAGTTTGGAATCTCAGAATATCTTCCTGCGCTTCGTCAATCTATTCCCTTCTACATTAACCAACTTCCAGTATTTTTAAAGCCATGTGCAGTTATTAATTCACACAAATTGTTAAGATGCAGGCAACCCAGTGGCCACAAAGCAATGACAAAGAGAAAGATTGCTGTGGATTTCCAACCAGTGCTCTGGATTTAGAAGGAAAGGCTCTGATAGCACCGTTCCTTAGTATTTGGAAAGATTCTCTGGAGCCTTTCTTTGCAGACACAGCAAATTCATTGACAGGATTAAACAATTTGGAGCTGGATGGGAGATGAAAGTGTTGCCGTCTGCATATCAATGCCCGCTACAAATCAGCACAAACAATTGTTCCATCGTTAGCAAAGCCTGCCAGCAGGCATAGTCCTAATAGCAAGCCTTCTGCCACTCTGAGTTTGTTTGACTCGATTGCATGCAGTTACATTTACAATCTGTGCTGTGCGACCTGCACAGAGACTGGCAGAAGTACAAATTCGTATTTAGAAAATCTGAAATCAGGTTAAAAAAAAATCACTACCCATGAGAGTAATTTATCAGAAAAATTGATGCACACTGCCAATATATATAATATTTTGCCACTGGAAGCAGATTATATGATCTACTTCATTTTAGAACTTCTAGAAAATGAGACGTAGGTTCTGTTGAGGTCTTTTCTATGACTTTGTGCATGTGGAGTTGGCGCTGTACACTGCAGGTCTTTCAAATAGCTAGGTCATTATGTGTATCCACACCTATCTTCCGAGGAATGAAAAAGAAGAGTTGATGTTTCCCAGGGCTTTGGTCCTCTGAGATGAAGGTGCTGTGAGAATGCACAGGTCATTAAATTTTTGATGGGGAAATGTTGTTATCACTCAGCTCAGACACATAAAGCAGCTAGATGCATGCACCGTAAAAATAATAATAAGGAGGGCAAATTTCTACTTAATGAGAATGTATCATGTGCTGGCCATGTCTAACTGCTTTACATTCACTTTTGCTTTTTAATAGGAATGGCACTTTCATTATCTTCATTGTACACAAAGGGAAGTTGTGCTTAGAGCAGTGAGTTAACTTGTCTAAGGTCATACAGCTCAGTGTCACAGAGAGAATGCAAACTGATGCTAACTGGTGACTTTGGAGAAAGCTGGAACTCTTCAGCACAAAATAATTTGAAGGTTGATGTCAGGGTCACGTTTCCGCTCAAGGTGGGTTTCCTAGGTCATATGTTCCTTATCATTTATGCTTCTGATTGGTTATTTCTCTGCATGGTAGGAAAACCCTGAGGTGCGGATTCCCCATTGGGTTGATTTCCATAACTACATCTATATTTCAGCCAGAGAAAAATTAATGATTCTGAGTTATAAATGAATAGTATTTTTTTTTTTTTTGAGACAAGAGTTTACTATATATGCCTGACTCACCTGGAACTCATAGTACAGACTAGACTGATCTTGGCTATCCTCCTCCTTCACCTCCCAAATGCTGGGATTATAGGAATTCACCATGATGCCTGGCTAAAAATAGAGCTTTAAAGACTTTTGAGAGACTTTGCCACTATGATGTGGGTTCCAGGAAATAACAAAAAGAATATATTTTCCATTTCAGTGTTTTAATTTCTTCTATGACAAGAAGTAAAGAGTTAACAGAAAAATTACCCAAGCTATCTTTTTCATGTGGCACAACATACATAAAAGTATGTTCAGACTTTTTTTTTTCTAATTGGTGAGGAATGAGATACATTCCTCAGGCAGCTGTCCTCAAAGAGTGAGAAGAAATAAATCTCCATGCTAACAGTGTTTAAAACAAGACAATGTTAACTGGTAGGAACTGAATTCATTATAGATTTAAATTTTATTTTTATTTAGTGTGTGTGTGTGTGTGTGTGTGTGTGTGTGTGTCTGTGTGTGTCTGTGTGTGTATGTGTCCCTGTGGAGGGCCAAGGGTGACTTTGGGAATCATCCTGGATTGCTTCTATCTCCTTTTTGCTTTGATCTGGGAACTTCCAGACTCTTCCCACCAGGAGTGGATATTTAGGTGCTGCCATTTCTGCCTGGAGTTTTTTAATTTCTTATTTACTTATTTATTTATTTATATTAGATTTAAAATTTATAATTTGTTAGAAGTAAAATTATTTCAATTTATAATTTATAATTTATGTTAGAAGTAAAATTATTTCAGCTCAAAAATTTTCTTCTTTATACTTTGTGATAAAGTTCTTGATAATGTAATTTATAAGGTTCTGGCATCAGCAATTGTTCCTTTTTGATAATTAGTGATATTATCATGAACAAATGATCTTGCCTGTGTAAGCATCAGTTTTCTTGTATAGAACACGTGACAAGTTCCATCAAGTTGTGGGAATGAAGAAAGTGAATGACTATGAAATGCCTACAGTTGTACCTGGCACAGTTGCATGCATTGGCTTTGCCATACCTCCTATTGCAAGCCTTACTTTTCTTCTAAGGAGAGCTATATTTTATTTAGTAATAACAATTATAAAACAGAACTCATTGTGAGGCCATATCTACAGGAAATGCTATGCTTGGTGCTATATAAAATAGATAATGCTCAGCCTTGATTTCAATGAGAAATAGGGGTTGTAAATTTAGAGGGATTAGCCCATCTACTTAAGAAGAGGGACATACAGAAGACTCGATATTTTTCAGATTCTTTGCAATAAACACATAATTTTGTAGTTGCTAAGGACCTATTCTGCATAGAGCTTG
Organism: Typhlomys cinereus; assembly: GCA_023101885.1. Taxonomy (NCBI): domain Eukaryota; kingdom Metazoa; phylum Chordata; class Mammalia; order Rodentia; family Platacanthomyidae; genus Typhlomys; species Typhlomys cinereus. The sequence continues at coordinate 933,743 of JALPQD010000010.1, forward strand.
AGGCTAACCTTTCTGTGTTCATGAACTTGCAGCCCCCTAACAACTTATGAGCAAAACTGAAATGGGTGTATGTGCCAGGATCACAAACTTTATCTCCTTTTACATGTGCCAGATTTCATTGTGGTCAGAAGGCTCTTGTTCCAGTTACTCTTCAGTTGCCGTGATACAATATGAGATACAAGAAAGGGTTTATGTTTGACTTACGGTTCTAGAAGGAATATAATCCCTCTTGGTGGGGCACATATGGTGGAGGATGGAGAAGGCATGGTGATGGAAGCAGAAGGCCACCTGTTACCTTCAAGCCTTACTTAGGAATCAGGGAGAATGAGAGCAGGAAGTATGGTTGGCTTAATAACTTGCTTACATTGATATGCTTCTTCCAATAAGTCTGCATCGTCTAAAAGTCCCAGTGCCACCAACTGGAGACCAAGAGTTCAGGCACACGAGCTTGTGCAGAACATTTCACATTAAGCCATGACAGGTCTCTTTAGTTATGTTTTTTCCTTATACTTACACTTAATAAATATCTTACATACTTAGTCCTATCTGGTTCTGAGCAGAGTAGAATTGCTCTGATGAAGCAAGGTCTAAGAAGCTTGCTCATTCATTCCCTAATAGAGGCTAGATAATCTCTGAACCAAGGTGGCAGCTGTTTGCTGTACAACCTTGCAGAAGGGACATACAGAAGCACACCACTTGCAGGTGTGCTGTTTCTGGTATTAGAAAGATATTGGAGTAGGAACATAAGCACCAAGGAGTTGGCTGATTATTATCATTGTATTGATGTCCTGCCGAGGGATAATGAGAAACCGAGAGAGGATCATTAGCAAATTAGCTCTAAGCATGAGAGTAGTTTACCTCTTTGGTAGTTTATAAGAAGCTCTTATATCCTGAAGGGGAGTAGCAACCAAGGACTTGGTAAACTTGATCAACAAAGTTCCAGAAGCCCTAGAGACATTTAATTGTCTACCCAAACCAAGCATCTTCTGAGCCATTTCCAGGGGGAAGCAAGCTATTGAAACATGAGATGAAGGCATGTGGGTAGGTGTTCAAGGGGATTTCCACTACATAAGAAGATTCTTTCTTTCTTTCTTTCTTTCTTTCTTTCTTTCGTGATTCTTTATTTCGTTCTTATTCTTTCTTCTTCTCTTCCTTCCTTCCTTCCTCCTTCCTTCCTTCCTTCCTTACTTCCTTCTTCTCTTCTTCTTTCTTTCTTTCTTCTTCTTCTGCTAAATTGCCACTTTTCTTTCATCCCATTTACATTCCCTACAATTTGTTTTCCCATTTTTTTCATATGTATGTTAGTGTGTGGTGAGGGTGTATATATGCATGTTTGCTAATGTGTGAGTATATGTGTGTGCAGATGTTCATGCAAATGTGTATGTGTGGAGGCAATTGATATTAGAAAACTTCTTTGATCATTTTTTTTTGAGACATAGATGCTACTTAAATTCAGAGCTTTTTGATACTAGTTTGGCTAACCAGTTTGCTCTAGGGATTCCCAGTCTCTGCCTCATAAGGGCATCACACTCATTCAGGATTTTATATGGGATCTGGAAATCTTAACTCTGGTTCTGTTGGGAAAGCTTGCAGGTGTTGGCTGCAGTGATTAGACTTAGTTTATCAGGTGGCATCAAGCGCCTTTGGCTGTTTTAACTTCATAACTCGATGCAATAAATAGCTGCCTCAACAATTAGGGGACAAAGGGATTTAATCCTGCTTCTAATTCCAGGTTATAGTCCATTATGGTAGGAGTGTCATACTGACTGAGGGAACTGATCACACCACATCCAAAATCAAGAGCACAGGAAAAAAACAATAACAAAAACTCAACAGTGCATTCATCCAGATTGTCCAGGGCTCAGCTTGTTTCTTATATGGCACAGAGAATAGTGTTATCTGCAGTGGGCAGATCTTTCTATTTCATTTAAAGCAATCAAGACAATCTCCTGTAGGCCTGCTCCAAGGCCTGCCTTAATAGATAATTTTTTACAGGTGTGAATCTAGAGGACCACCACCCAGCTTTCAGTTGTCAGGTTGCTACTTGAGATTAAGCATCACACTGGCTTCCAGCAAGTTTTATTTTAAAAGCCCATGACAAATGGAGGTTTTCAGATAACAATGTTATCTCAAGAATTTCTTCAGATGTCTTCACATCCCTCTCTTAATTTTGGAGATTGTATGATATTATGTCTAGCAACAATATAATGGGTTAATGCCCCAAAACATTGTGTTGAGTGCAAGGCTGAAATGATCATAATTAGCACAATCTGGAAGCTCATTCTTTTTATGGAAATGATATTGGATTTTTCACTTTTCATTGTTTACTTATTTGTTTCTCCTAACAGCATTTCTGCCTTGGTACTTAAGCAGAAAGTTTCACTTTTTTTTTGTTTTGCTTTTTTCACAGTTGATTCCATCCTTTGACTTCCCGTTTTCACAATTTGCCAGCCCCTCAAATATATCTGTGGTTTTAAAGCATGTGTCAACGGAATACATATCAAGAATACAATGCACATATACATCCTCAAAATTCTTAGTTGAAATCAATGTGATTGCATAAGAACAAACCTCGGATAGTATTTTAACAGAAGAAAATTGTCAGAAATTAGCTCATTCTGGGTTATATCTAAGCTTTAATAAGCCATTTTTTATTTCTTTGGACCACTAGACAATTGCTAATTGGTAAAGGTCCAAGGCAGAGCAAACACATGCAGGGAATCCTATCTCCCTGGCCTTACACATCAGTGATAGCTCTATCATACATCAACGGACAGCCTTCAAGTTGACAACAGGAAAAACGTGACTTGGCTTATACAGAAGGGGAAGTACCAGTGTTGATCTCAAACAATGGGGCTGTCATTTTACTGCTTTGCTGGTCTGTATTTCTTCATGTTATATGTTCATTGTATTTTTACTTAAGGTATTGTATGACATTTTCTTTTTTTTTTTTTTTCAGCTGGAATCCTTTTAATATTTAAATACAAAAAGTGAGCACTGACTTTTTTACATATATGCAGGTCTCACACAGCCAGAACAGACAGAGGAACTGAGCTCCTGCTGTCCAGTCCTACCGTCCTGTTTGGCTGAAGCTACAGCGGGCTCGCTTCTTTGCTTTCCAGCACAGGGTCTCCTGGCATGTTTTCTGTGCTACAGCTCTAATACATTTTGTCAGTTTCAGATTGTTTGCATGTCTCCCTTATGTTCCATTCTTTAAAAAAAAATTGTTAATGGTCAGGGGTGCTAGCTTTCCACCCACTGGCATTAATGTTTTATTCCACAATGGGACAGTGAGGACTTCAAGTTAGGAGCAATTCACTCGCTACGCAGGCTAGGGCGGCCAGAGCCCGAATAACCGCACTCTGGTATGAGTGCGGACAGAAGAAAAAAGTAAGGATAGTATCAAGGGCACACTTGCAAATTGGGAATCTGCCCATAAGACAATAAGGGTAGAATGCTCCCCACACCAAGTTTAACTAGATCAATGTGCCAAAGTTAAAAAGAAAAAAAAATCCAGATAATCAGCAGTTTAAACACAACTGAATTTTCCAAAGTTCTTCTACCAAAACAGCTTAAAATATAGTGGAAACAATGTAGATCTTTCCAGGAAGTGAAGGCAGAGCTCCTGGCATTCCTCCTGATAGCCCTGTGTTAGGTCCTAAAAGTATCTGCCCCTGCTGCAGCTGCTGCTGCTGCTCCATCTGCAGCTTCTCGGTCTCCAAGACAACAGGAAGAAGCAGGATCATAAAGGACGTGGTCCTGATCCACAACGCTGCCCTGGAGAATCTGTACATTTTCTGGACCACAAAGAGGGAAATATCGAAGGTGGTTCCCGCCGCAGATCTGATCCTCTCGGGGAACATCTCCGTCAGCCCCCACAGCCTCTCCGACAGCGTCTCATCTAACTCGTCGTCATCGTCCTCTTCCAGTTCTTCCTCGGTCTTCTCTGCGTCGGACTTTCGGGAGCAACTCGTCGGGGGACAGAGGCTCCCCAGCGCCGGCAGCAGCGACGGCGGCGGCCATGGCTGTAGGGGACACCTCTATGACATTTTCTTATGAGTAAACAAGCTGCTATCTTTTTTGAGACCATCAAGATTATATCTGTTAATGTTTCCTTAGAGAAAAAGGAGGTATAGAGAGTCATTGGACCCTCATGGGCATTCTGGCCTACACTGGAGTACTCTTGCCGGTTAGCATGTGATTCTATCCTAGTTACAGGTTCTTTGTATGTGTCTTCTAGTCCTTGAGGTCTGAGAGGAACATTAGGATATATAAGCTGAGGAAGTAGGGATTCTATTTATGCAGTCTTGGGTAAACCATCTTTTCTGTTGCTGTGAGAGAACACCCAAAGTCAGGCAACTTAAGGGAGAAAGGGAGATTTATTCAGCTTATAGTTCCAGAGGGGTGATGCAGTCTTTCATGGTGGACGCTGCATGGCTGGCTGACAGAAGGTGGAGACAGGCTACATCATACCTGTCTGCAAGGCTGAGAGCTACAAGATGCCTTGCTGCAAAGGCAGACTTCTTCAGGAGCTAGGGACTAATCCACCTCAAGGCCCACTCCCTGTGACTGCTTTCCTCCAGCAAGGCTCCACCTCTCAAAGGTGCCCAAACACATGGGACTGTGGGGGGTATATTTCAAACTATGACACCATCATTCGTGTTTGAAATTTACCAGTGACTGCTTTGGGGCCATCTGGCTGCTGTAAGTAATCCTTACCTCTACTCCTATATATAATCTCATTGGCTCATCAAGTTGGGCCCAGGTGTAATTGTTATGTTGGTCTGTCATCAAATTCCTATCTGGGATAGTATGGTATCTCTTTAGGAAAAGTTTCACACAACACAGAAGCTTTCTTCAATGATATATTCACTGATGTATAATTTATGCTTTAGCAAGTACTCAGGCACTTGCTATCAAAGGCAACCCAGATGAAACTTGGTGGGCCATTCACAAGAAAAGACCTAACATAGTTGGGAAACTGGCATGGAAGAAGGGTGAATGGGAAAGGGAGGAAGGATGGGATTAGAGGTGTGTGAAAATATCATAGATTTACTATATCCATGTAAAATAATAAGAAAGAAAAAATTAATTTTTGACTGACTCTAGAGTACAACAAACCTGTTTTTTACTATTTCCTTGTAACTCGTGGTTCTTCTGCTCTGGGTTGTGGTATAATAATGCCTCACTAATTTATTAAGGGAGACATCTTATTCTGTTGCTGTGCCACAAAATCTAAGCTAATTCTCCTGTCTATGCCTCCCATTTTGTAGTAGAAATGTTGGGATTCTGGATGAGTGGCACACTGAATTTGTACATAGCTGAGAGCTACTTAAAGTTATCAACTTAAGTTATCAAAGTTTAGCTGCTGTGCCATCTTGCCAGTCCAATCTTACTCTCTTCATCTTTGGCACAAGTACCTGAAACGTATTAATTATTCATTAAACATTTTTTGTTTTTTTTTCTTTTAATTATTTTATTTTTCTAGTTTTACAAGCATATTGAGTAGTTATCCCTGCTTCCCTCCATCCCCCTCCCTCCCATGACCCTCTCTTCCCTTCATCAATCCATCCCACTTCCTCCCATCCTCCTGACTGTCCACTTCTATGGACCACAGAGTGGCCTCTGGCTTGTCTACTTTTGTTGGAGTTCAGGCCCTTGTGGTACAACAAGTTGCCTCTCTTCAGGCCACCCCACTGATAGGAGCATTTCCCTTCACTCATCCAGCTTCAATCCCCAAGGTTTCCATTGTATGTTCTTTTTTTTTTTTTTAAGAAATTTTTTTAAATTATTTATTCAATTGTGCGTGTGTGTGTACGTGCGTGCGCATGTGTGTATGTGTGTATGTGTAGAACCACGGATGAATCGGAAACCACCATGGACACCTCTACCTCCTTCTGCCCCGGGATTCACAGGCTCCGTCCTACCAGGACCAGAAACGCAGGCCGCCCGGGCTTCTGTCCAGCGTCTATATGTGGGATCTGGGATCCGAACTCAGGACCTTCTGCCTGCAAGGCAGAGGCTTAATCCCTGAGCCACCTCTCTAGCCCCCATTGTATGTTCTTATCTCTCTTGAGTTCCTCAATAGCCTTGGAGGCATGTTGGTATGTTAGTCATTATGCAGGTCTGGTATGGACAAGTCTCACTGCAGTGAGTTCCTGGATGAAGCAGTCTTGCCTTGTGTTTGTTTTGTTGATGCCAGCCTCAAACTCACCATGTAGCCATAGAGGAACTTGAACTCTTGACCTTTCAGCCTTTACCTTCCAAGTGCTAGAATTACAAGTGTGTACTGCCATTCCTAGATTCAATAAATATTTTTAATTGAAAAATAATCTAATTTTAGCTATGTTTTAGCTAGTTACTTTTGCTTGAGGAAGAGAAAAATATAGAAATAAAAAACTAGGATGGCAATGACACCAGAATTTTCTCCACTGGCTCAGAAATTAATAGTTTGGGCTGCTGTCCTGGGGTCCCCAGAGAAATGTTCAGTGAAGTAAAAGAGTCTCTGAAAAGAAGTCATTAGAGGCAACAGATACCCTATGCAGTTTTTGTCAGGCTTAGATAGTTTAAACCCATTGTAAAAAAAGAACATAGGACATAAGATGGATTTTTTTTTTTTTTTTTTTTTTTTTTTTTTTTTTTTAATTTTTTTATTATTTTATTAAATTTGTGCGTTGTTTGGATATTGTATGTGCGCGTGCATGTGTGTATGTGTGTGTGTAGAACCCATGACGAATCGGGAACCACCATGGAAGCCTCCATTGCCTTCTGCCCCGGGATTCACAGGCTCCGCCCTAACCAGGACCAGAAGCGCAGGCCGCCCCGCCTTCCCCCTTGGCGTCTATACGTGGGATTTCTGGGATCCGAACTCAGGAACTTCCGCCTGCAAGTCAGAGGCATAACCCCTGAGCCACCTCTCCAGCCCTAAGATGGATTTTGACCTGAGTCTACCCACAGGATTTCTAGAGCTTCCTGAATTTCAGATTGGAGGGCATCTCCTCTACACTCTCCAGTCTGCAATACTGTAATGTTTCTGATTTATTGGTTTCTCTCTCTCTCTCTGCACAATAACAAAATGTCTAAAGCCTTAATCACCGAAATTATTGTGTGAGTCAAAAGCAAGTGCTTTTGAAGCTTGGCAAATTTACCACATCATCTGAGTCCCAAGATAGGGAACAATGGTTGAAGTCTTCAAGGAAGCTAGGAGAAGAAAGTGTGATACATTTCTTCTTAAATATCTGTTCTCTTAGCCCCATCACTTCTTGTAAGCCTGGTCCTTCTCTATGAGAACTCCAGCTCCAGTGATTTCCTTTGTCTGCAGACTGGAACTCCTGATCTTTCTTGCTATACTTGCTCCTCCTTTTCTGTAGTATGTGTCTTCTTAACCCACTAGTTTATTTCCTTGTGTTTATTTTCTGTGCATGATTCCCACTTTAATGTAAGAAGAGGGATCTTTGTTTTAGTACCTAAGCACGAAGAATAGCATGTGACATGCAGCTAAGCTTTGAGTGGGGGCAACTAGAACCGAAATGGAGTTTCCTAGGGTTCTATAGAAGAATTATAACCAAAGTCCTACTTTAGACTCACATGGCATGGCATATCAAAAGTGTAATATCAGGACACAGTTCAATTAGATTCAACTCACTACAATGTTTAAAATACCTATTCAGATGCAGGAGCTATGGTGGGCTCTAGAGAGAGAGAGGGATGAATAGGCTATTATTTTTGCTCACTAAGAGTTTCCCATTGGTTAGAAATCTTTCCATAATCTGGTGTGATGGAAGCTGTACTAGCAATGTGGTGAGAAATTCAATCAACGTAGAACAATTGTCCATTCTAAGAAGGTAAGGGGAATAGATCATAAGAGAGTAATGGAGAAAATAGAGGCATCAAGAAGAAATTGTAAAGGCAAAGTTAGTTAGTTGGCTTTTTTCTTCCTTCATCAGGAGGGAGTTTTCTCTCTAAGACCTCCTGCCCCTGCTGGTCCAAGTTGAACTAGCAAGTGTAGTGGGAAGAGCAACTGGTACACCTGGGAGCTCACCTGCTGAGACTCGACTTTCAGTTCTCTGGTTGGCGGGAAAACTGACCTCCTTCCCTTTCCTGTATCAGTTCTTACAGCCTTGGCTTTCATGAACTTGTGTCTCTCCACTCAGTGAAATGTCTGAATCAATCTGGTCTCCTTATGATATCTTCTCTGCTTCATCTTTCATTCTATAACTGTCTATTTCATGGTTCCTAGTATTGCTTTGCTTTTGGCTTCCTGTACCTTGATTATCTTTTTGGATGAAAAACAGTTGGCAGATGACTCATCAGTACAATCATTACGACTTTTTGCAATTCTCATAATACTATTGGGTTCCTGGCCTAGATGTTTCATCCTGTGTCTGCCTTAGATGAGTCATGTTTGCAAGTGGTGGGTTAGAATCACTGCTTTCCTGCCTGAACTGGTTCTGAATGTTCTTAAGGTCTGAGGAATCTTTAAAAGTTGCTGCTAAAATAAAGAATGGACAGGATGTTGCAAGGCATAAATAAGGGAAAAAGTTCAAAGAAAAAAATAACATTACGTTACCAAGAAGTCTCTCCCAGGGAGAAGTTCTTTCTTTCATGGTTGGCAAAAGACTGTCATATTGATCCCCCTAAATATATTTTAAAGCCTCCAGTGGCTGAGTCAGTGAAGATTTTGAATATGTCTCAGACATCTATCCTACTGTATTCTCTGTGGCTTGAGAAATTCACGAACACAGGAGTTACAACTCTCTGTAAAACCATTAATGTTTTCTTAAGATAGAGAGGCTGAGAAACAGAAAGGGAATGCACCTCTTCTCTATAATGTGCTAGTAAGAACCATTGGGAAAAAAAAAAAAAAGAACCATTGGGCCACATTCCTCTTTCCTAACCTACTTCTGAACACAGAACTACATGCAAGCTATTTAGATGTATCAGTGGCTAATGCGTGGCTTGGAAGAACAGAATGGAGCTGGAAATCCATTCTCTAGGGTCTGCAGGGAGTAAACTTTGTGCTAGCTGACTCTTCACTGAAGAACTGAAGAGTAAATTCAGTAGATGAGATCTTTACACTCAAGAAAGTGTGTACATAATACATTTCTCCAATTTTACAAGCAGGGGAAATTCTCTTAAGAGTGAATGGAATAGGTTCCATCTACACAATGAAGTCTGATGGATTCTTTGTGTCTCTCATCTCCCATGCCACTGACCCTATTCCACCTATTGACTGCTTTGGTCTTGAAAGTCAAGAAAAAGGTCTTTATATAGGTATGCATTAAATGGGAGGAACAGAGTATGAGAAAGATTTTTCCCAAACTTGCTTCTTTTATGGGACTTTGTCACATTGGATAGCACACAGGTAGACTTTCTCAAATTCTAATCATTAGGGGCTTATCCTTTTTAAAATCTCCCACAGCTCAGCTGCCATTATTTATCTCTTCACTCTGCTTATGATGGTCTGAAATCTAAATGTTATATTAGTCATTACTATCTGCTTTTAACACCCAGAATGTAAACATCTGGAGCTCATGACTTTCTGTCAAACACAAAATATATGGCATCTACTGGTTGTTACACAGGTATCTAAATAAACAAGGGATTATCATGATGTGAAGAAAGACTTCTGTAAGCATATTCATTTTGAAAACACTGAATTAAGCAAATATCAATGGGTTTACTTGTTGCAGGATTTACTGGATATTTTAGCACAAGATCCATTGTGAATGTAGGGAGGAAGAGAACATATTTTGTGTTTCTCTAGCTTCTTTTAGTTTATAACTATTTTCTTGGCAGAATTTTCCTAATATAGTGTGATAAACACAGGTCAATGGAGAGGCAGGGACAAAGAGGGAGAGAGGTAGTGAAATTGAGCTCTGCAACAGTTAAAGTACACGGAAATGCTCTAGGAACCCTGCTGGAGTTCCTAGAAGATGGGATTGGAAGATCTGGCCTTGGTACACTGCCATGCACTAGACGAATACAATTTAGAGAACTCTAGATCACGTCAGTAAACTTGTAATCATACAGAGCGACATACAAACAAATGTGGAGCATGACGATTTTGCACCACGTACATATACATACACACAACCAGCAATCAAAACAGAGCAAAACAATGCAATACTTAACTCCCCATTGCCACAGTAAGCCAAAGCTCACTCGCCTGTGGCATTACTGCCAGTTTGTGTTTTATACTGATATTTTTATACTTTTGGAGATCAATGCATTCACTACTTCTCAGTTGTGCTTTTGCAGTGCAGTACTGAAGCCTGAACCTTTTAAAAGTAATCAATTTTCCTTTTTTCTGTAATTTTCACCATTTATTTTAATCTTATATCCATTTAAGACACCATGAGGTGTTATTATTAGCGTCCTGCATCAATATTAATTGACACCTATACTTTTACCTTTCTTTTTCCTTCCGATTTTTTTCCTGACTGAAAATTCTCAGTGTTCTTATTGAGTAGGTCCAAGGGTAGCAAATCCTCATTTTTCTTATTTATTTTATTGTTTTGCAATATATTCTCACTGCCTGCATCATTTTAGATTGGCAGACATTTTCCTTTCAATGCTTTGAAATCATCATTTCATTGTTTCCTTACTTCCATAGTTACCTCTGAGAATTTCACTATCATTCTTATGATTTCTTTTTTAAAGGAAAGATGCATGTCCTTCTCTCTGTGGTTTTTAATATTTCTTGTTTAGCATTTAGTACTTTTTAGATTTTCTCATATTTTCGCAGTGTTGGATGTCATACCTGGAACCTGTACCTTTTCCTGTTGAACTACAAAACCTGAAGTACTCAGGGATGATTTCATGATTACTAATCTTGCCTAATCAATATAATTTTTGAATCTGCATATCAAGGTCTTTCATTAGTTTTAGAAAAATCTACATTTCTCAGTTCTCTCTTTTTATTTTTAAAATTTTTTTATTATTATTATTTATTCAACTGTGCGCGTGTATGTGAGCACGCACGCGTGTGTGTGTGTGTGTGTGTGTGTGTGTGTGTGTAGAACCACGGACGAATTTGCGAACCACCATGGACGCCTCCACCTCCTTCTGCCCCAGGATTCACAGGCTCCGCCCTACCAGGACCGGAAACGCAGGCCGCCCCCGCTTCCGCCTGGCGTCTATACATGGGATCTGGGATCCGAACTCAGGACCTTCTGCCTGCAAGGCGGAGGCTTAACCCCTGAGCCACCTCTCCAGCCCCATTTTTAAAATGTTTTGAGAGAGAGAGGAGAGAGGAAAGTCAAAGGTGAAGAGTAGAGGAAAACTTTTGGAATCAGTTCTTTCCTTTCACCATGTAAACTCTGGGGATTGAGCTCATGTCTCCAAGTTTGGGTAAGGCACCTTACTCATTAAGCCATCTCATCAACCCTCCAATTCTCTCTTAAAATAGTGTTTCTACGACAATTCTTCTCTTCCTATGACTCTTCAATGATATATACCATTCAGAAATTTCAGTGTGTTTCACAGTGCTATACCTGTTTTGTTTAGAAAATTTGTGTGTCTTCCTCAATATTTTACATGGGTATTTTTTACACACCTAGCTTCAATTTTATTATCTACAATTAGATCTAACTTTTTGTTCAGTTTTCACTACTATCTACGGAGGCATTTAGACCTAGTACTTTCACTGATTATTTTTCTGGGTTTGATATCTTTGATGAAATTTTCTGTGCTTTATATACCAATCTCGATTATTTTTTTAAAATTTTTTTATTTATTCTTTTTTTGTGTGTGCACATATCATGCATGCGTGTGTGTGTGTGTGTGTGTGTGTGTGTGTGTGTGTGTGTGTGTGTATCAGAGGGCACTGTGTGTTCCTGTGGAGGACTAAGAGTGACTTTGGGAATCATCCTGGATTGCTTCTATCTCCTTCACTCTGGGATTTCTCAGGTTTTGCCCATCGGAGCCAGAAGTGCAGGCTGCTACCATTCCTGTCTGGCATTTTAACAAGGGACCTGGAATCTGAATTTAGGACCTTCTGCTTTTGAGGCAGAGTCTATTTGAGCCATCTCTTCATCCCCAATCTTGATTATCTTAAAGACCATGGCTTATGATTCCCATATTCCTACTTTCGTGTTTTGGTTCTATTATTTATTTATTTATTTATTTATTTATTTATTTATTTATTTATTTATTGCCTTTTCCTTTTGATGCTTGGAATGCCTAGAAAACTTTAAGTTGAATAACTGGCACTGTATATGAAGAATTGTAAATGTTTAGTTCATATCTTTATAAATGCATCATCTATATTCACCAGCAGTGAGTGTGAAGACCTTCCACTCAATTAAAACAGGATATAAACTGACATCAAGTAGATAGTGTTTGGGGTACGATTCTGTTTACCTTGGTTTGCTCTCACCACTAATGCCATATTCTTGTCGTGGATGTTAACTTAAAGCCTTCCTTCTGAGTTAGTTCTGAGCACCAATGGTTAACTCTTTCTCACAGTCTGCCAACATGCCCAATGTTTTCTTTCTCAGCGATTTTAACCCCTATGATTCTAATTAATCTAGATAATTTCGATATTTCAAAATTTAAATCTTTTTGAACGTTATGGATTTTTAAAAATTGTGATAGTTTTGTTGTCCTTAAGCAGGGGCTTTTTGCTATTTTCCCTTATTACTTACACTGGTCTAGGCTCTGACAGAATATAGGCATGTGAAGAATTGCTTCTCTGTAGCGCTTTTCTTAGTGCTTGCTGCCTAACACCTGACTGCTTTGGCAGCTATTAGTGCCAATGGATACTATCTGGTGTCCTTGTTTTCTTACAGTTGAAGGTCGAGTCTACTGTAGCTACTACATTACACTTATAAATAGAAGTTTTCCCATATTAAATTGAATTTGTCATTTTTCTTTCCTTCTTTTTCTCCTTATCTTCTCCTCTTCTTCCTCCTCCTTTCTTCTTTCTTCTTATTTTAGGGATTTATACATGAATACAGTAAATTTGTTTCATTTTCACCCTTTATTACCCAATTCCAGTCCCTTACATTTACTTACAATAAGCTTTCTTTTTGATTACCAGTTTCTGTCCTTGTCATAGTTAGGCACAGATGTTAACTTGACAGTTGAGGATTTGAGGTCTGGGCACATTTATAGAGAATAGTGTTTGGGTTAGGCCCAGAGAAAACCTGCAGGAGATAGTCTAGTTAATGGGGAAGGCCCAGCCTATGGTGGGTGGAACTGGGCCCTGGAATAAATCACAGAGAGCTGGTTGAGAGAGTTGGCATCCTTCAGTGTACTTGGCCAGACATGCTGGTCTGGCAAGTAAGGATTGTCCATCTCTCAGCCATTATGTGGTGATGGTGGCCAGGTCCCTCAGCCCTGGTGTTGGTGCATGCTCTCCCTTCAAGCTGGACTGAGAACTGTAACCCGTCTGTCATAAAGAAATAAACCCTTTGTTCCCTTAAGCTGTTTGATGGTCATTTGTCAGCAACCATGCAGGCCGACTGCAACAGTCCTGCTCTCATGTCCTTCCATGTGTGTGGCCCTCTAAATCCCATCAGGATTACTAATAATGGCCTGTGTCTTGGCATTTACTGGAGCAACAATGATATGCCATTGAACATACTTCTGGGGAAAGTAGGTTTCTACCCCTGACCCCCGCACAGCATTAACCCTCAGAAGGAAATATGGCGCCTCCTGAGATCTTTCCCCTTTTTATGAAATTGACCATTTATATTTGATATGTGAAGTATCCTTTAATACATCCACTCATTTATTAAAGAAATGTTTATTGATTACTGTACAGAGAAGTTATATTGCTACACAATACTCACATAACTGTTCTCTGAAAATTCATATCTGAACATTTTATTAAGATTAAAAATACATTGGAGTTGGAGAGATGACTCAGTGGAAAAGCACTTGCCATGAAAACATGAGGACCAGGGTTCAGATCTCCAAATCCCACATTAAACACACACATACAATGACATATGTGACTATAATCTCTGAATTCATATGGAAAATGGGAAGTGGATACAGGAGAATTAATCTCTGGAAGCTTATGGGTCAGCCAGCCTAGCTTACACAGTAGTGGTGAAGAGATCTCTTTTCAAACAAGGTGGAAAGATGAGGAAGACAACTGGAGGTGTCCTCTATTTCTGCACAACACACACACCCAGGTGCACGTACATGAGCACGTGTCCTGAATGCAGTAACTTGTGCCTGCAACACAATCCCAGCATTTCAGAGGTGGACATAGGAGGATCAAGACTTTCAAGGTTATTAGAGCTTACACAGAAAGCTTGGATAGCCCATGCTGCAACATATCTCCTACTCCGATTTCATTAATCTTTGTTTAAAGACGAAAGAAGTTAAGTCACAAAGATTTCTTACTTGCCTCTGGTGAAGCAGGTGTGAGCGATGTGGCCAGAGTTTGTATCTGCGCAGCTCTTTCTGGTGCCCTGCATCATGCTCTATGAAGAATATTTAAAATTATTTGAACTTTGCAAAAAAAAAAGGGACCTACCTATTTATACATTTTGAAAATATTGGTAGAATTGCCCACAGAGACACATGGTACTTTTCATGAAATCAAAATTCTATTTTATAAAGAATTTTGTAGACCATTGTCTGGTCTGTGATGGTTACTTTAACTATCATTAGAACCCCACTCCCCCTCAAAAAACAGATGAGATGAGGAAAAAACTACACCATGGATTCCAGTGATTACTGATAAAAAGTATGGATGTCTTGACCCCCTCCTAACATACCCCTCAGGACATGATTTCAGCTTTTGACTCTGAGCAGTCAAGAAGCTCTATTTTGCGTAATCTTCCACTGTTGTGATTGAATTGCATTAGTATTTTAGGTGCTCTCTCAGTCCATAAGTTAAAAAAAATATATATTTTTTTTTTGCAGTTGAGTTCCCTTCAATTCTCTAAACACACACAATAAATTGTTTTTTAATCTGACATTTATTTTCACTTGACTCATTTTTAAAATCTTCTTCATTCTTTCTTCTGTTCATTTATAACTCCATTAGCTTGGAGATACCATTCATTTTGTTAGCAGTGTTTTAAACACATTTCATCTATCAGGATTAATTTTGCTGAATGTACCACAAAATAAAATACATTAAAAACAATTGTAACACTTCATTAATCAAAATGTCAACTTCCACAGGAGTGAAATGCTCCCCACCTTAAAAATTTAGTTTCTTAGCTTGTGAATGCTTGTCTGTTTAACAGAAATGTAAGAATTGTTGTAAAACATTGTCGCTCCCTTAGAATATGTGCAGAATTTGAAGGTGCAATCCATTATAATTAAAGCTAATTAATTATTATGTGGTCAAATGAGCAACAAATGCACACACAAAATCTAAAAAGTCAATTATTTGAAAATTGGTTAATCAATTGTGCATTCAAATGCACATTCGTTTTAGTGTGCAGACACTTAGCACTTTTACAAGGGATTAGTCTAGATTAAAAAAAGCATTAAAGCAAAACATATTCAAAATATCTCTGCTCTATGGGGAAAGAAGATAAATTAAGATCAAATGAATTTGATTTTTAAGAATTAACCATGTATTTTTAATAAATAACCTTCAAAAGAGATAAAAATACTAATATGTGCACTCATTTAGAAGGATAAAAAGAAATCCAATCCAGACTACATTCTTTATGTGAAGTACCTAACTGAAACATAATTGAAAAAAAAAGAAGTCTCTCTTATTTAGTGGCATATATTGGCCAAGTACCTGTATAATTCCCTTTAAAGGCCAACATCCAGATCCCATGTAAAAATGCTGAGCACAAATGGCATAGCCTGCAATTCTAGACTTGAAGGCGGAGTCTGGGAAACCCTAGAGCAAAGCAATAAGGAGGCAGAGCAATCTGGGATGATTCTTGATGTCACCTTTGGACCGCCACAGGCGCACACACTAAAGCACTCTCTTGAACACACATACACAAGCATGCAAGAAATTAAAAAAAAAAACTAGAAGCATGTGAAGATGAACAATTCCCCAGCCAGCTAAATGGTTCTTTGCATCTTCTGATTTTCTAAATCAGAAAGAACAGAAGTTTGAAAAAAAAAGGGGCAGGTGCACATATCATTGAAAGTGTTAGTGTTAGCAACAACAATAACCCTAAAGAAGCAGCAGGTAGAAAGAACATATAAGTAAAGGTGCAGGAAGGGAATATCTGGAATTGCAAAGAATTAGAATAATTCAGAATCATATAAGCCAAAGGTAGAGATGTTAATCTGTAATGCATCATCATAGCAGAAAGGGATGATGAATAGTTTGTACATGTTATATGCAGGAGTAGTTAGAAAAGTCTAACATCGAACAGCTCAAAAAAAACCCTAACAGTGCCCTACATCAGTGATATCACACAGCTGAGAACCCTATGTTAGGCAAGGTGTGCCTACTTGCACACACTTGTAATAGTGGTACAATCTCTATGGGGCAGCTAACCACTCTGATTGGTTCTAAGTCCACAGCACAAGACAGAATTCATGCTTAGTATTGCAGCACAAGACAGAATTCATGCTTAGTATTGCAAACCACTTAAATGTCCACACCTGAGGAGGTGTTAGGCTCTAGGAGGGGATTTACTAGTGTTTTCCTAAATTGAAATAACGACAAACTGTCTTCTAAATATTTGTGTTTATGCACATAGACATATATCACTTTCTGTCTTTAGCAGAGAAGTTTCTCTTTGTAAATAGCAGTGAAAGCAGAGACAAATGACTCCTCAATGTTTTGAGAATAGATGGCAGTTGAGTGCTCAGCCTAAACAAATCATGCAAATCATCACTTCTGTGAGTCAGGGAATATTGCAGAAGAGGGGATGGAAGGACTGTAAGAGCTGGAAGAAGGAATGCTCTCTTCTGGGTAATACATAGCGTGTACACTCCTGACCTTGTGTGTGTGTATATGTGTGTGTGTGTGTGTGTGTGTGTGTACAGGAGGACACTTGAGTGTGTGTGCCTATGGACTCAAGGGTGACATCAGGAATCACCTTGAATTGTTCTACATCCTTTTTGTTTTGTCCTGGGTTTCCCAGGCTCTGCCATACAGGACTAGATTTATAGGCCTCTGTCATATTTGCCCAGCATTTTTACATTTTTATGGGGAATCTAGGGATCTGAACTCAGGTCTTTTTGCTTGTGAGGCAAAGGTTTTAAGCCCTGAGCCATCGCCCCAGCCTTGCACTCATGATCTTATTGCAGCTGCTGCTACCCACGACGGGCTTGTACAAAACTGGATCAGTCAACAGTTAATTACAGATTGGAAAGAGGCCAGAAAGGTCTGAACTTACATGCTGAACTTTTGGCTACTGATGGGTTCTGGGAGATGAACAGATATTCTCTCCAGGTTTGTATCTGCCAATGAACCCCACACTCCAGTGGTTAGTTTCACACTCATGGGCACACAGAGAGCCCTGGTCTTAACTCAGTGGATCGTAAAACGAAACAAAACAAAGCAAAAGACATAAATATGGGAAAGGAACCTGACTTGGGCAGGAGTGGGGGTACATAATATGAGTGAGACATGAGAGGGAGATAAGACCGAGTGGGAGATTACAACAATCAGAGTGCACTGTATGTAAGAATGGCTGCAAAAGAACAAATAGTAAAATATTTAAGAAATGAAGTGTCATGGAATTAGAGTTTAAGATAAATGTAATGTGAGGTCCTTAGGCAGAGAGAATTATGAAGAGTAAGGAGATATTCATATGTTAAGGCACTGAGCTATATGACATGAGTCATATTTCCTAGTCTTAATGAGTTTATACTCTGGATAGGAGGAATAATAAATGTAGCAGGTTACCATACTCAGAGGAAAGGTATGCTGAAAATGTTAGATATATATATCAGACGTGCTTTTGTGCCTACCCAGTTCTCCATCCCCCTGTTTTCTGCACACAAAGTTCACATTTATTCAGGTAGCAACAGAGGAGTCCTGATTTCAAATGGAGTAGTACAGTCTCCTAGCTCCAGGGGCTGAACTGTGATTGGTCTAAATCAGAAATAGTATTCTCTAGAATCGTTGCCATTGAGCACTTTAGGGTTGTCATGTAATTTAGCTCTATCAAGGAGAAATAAAAGTTTACTTCTTTTGTCGCTTTGGTGTTACTTGTAAAACACACTTATTTTTTGACTATAGCAAATGATTTATTCTTTTACTGTTGTTGTTCTTTGCAACCATGTAGTTCACTGCAACCATGTAGTTCAAAGCAGGCATTGATTTTTGAGCAGTTGTTACTATGAGACCCTGACAAAGTCAAATGGGAGAAAGTCAAAAGGAGTTTCTAAAACAAGGGAAGACTAGATAGATGTCTAGGCCAATTGTCTAGACCAGTTGTAGAAAAATATTCCTTAATTGCATTCATTATTTGCAAAGATGATGAAAGAAATATGCAGGCCAGGACGTGTGGCATTCAAGTAGCTGAAGAAGTTGGCAGAGAACACTCACAGTAGGTTTTATTCCTTAGGGGCATTAACCACACCATGGGAGAACATGAGCACTGTTTTTTTAAATATATATATATATATATTTATTTGTGTGTGTGTGAAGAGAGAGAGAGAGAGAGAGAGAGAGAGAGAGAGAGAGAGAGAATAAAATTATAAAATTCTAGGATGAGCACAAAACATCCTAGTAGTCACAAAAAATACAATGAGAAGCGCCTCCCATAAGTCTAGGTTCACAAGGACTGCTCCCTCGGTTCATGTAGTCACTGAAGTAAGTCTGTTTCCCCTATTTCTTGGAGAAAATACATGAAGAATGCTTTACTATTCAGTAAGAGAAAAATATGCATTTGATATTGAAACTGTAATTCAGTTTTGTGATGCAAATTCATGCCACCTGGATGACCAAAGTTGAACATGAGAATTCCATTTTAAATATTCTTAGATGCCTGGACAGAAAAAAATATGACTTCAAAGCAGGCATGAACATATTTTCTCAAAGTTTCAAGCTATAACCAAAAAACCCACTGAAATCACTCATGAAAGGGAACCAAACCATCTTTTGTGATCCTCAAACTTTACATCTTTAATTTTAGAACACAGAATACAAAAATATGATGATGTGTCCAAATAAATAAAACCTAGAAATTTATAAGAAACAAGCAAAAATGGGATTTGTGAGAATGAGAGCTATATTTATTAAAAATATGTTTTTCAAAAGAAGTACACTTCTGAGACTGATCTTCATGTTCTTTGGTCTTACTGTGATGTATTTGGATGAACTTTTTTCAATTTACTTTTAGGAACTTGTGTTTGTCATGTTCAGTTATTTCTGGAACATTCTCAACCATAATGTCTTAGCCACATTTCCTCTGCCTCATTAGTATACTGAAATTTTAAGTCAATATATTCATCAAAATACACATTTAGTCTTTCCTGTTTATCTCTCTGTACTTTACCTAGATTTGATATTTACCCATGCTCTGTGCCTCTTCTCTGGTTAATATCTTCATTTTTTCTGATTTATTGATCTTTTGGCTGATTAGTCAATGAGCCTAATATTTTAATAAATATAGCTGTCATTCTCACAAATCCCATTTTTGCTTGTGTTCAGTGAAAGTTACTTTAATTCAGCCTTTTCACTCCATGAAATAGTAAGGAGGAGGCAGAGAGGGAGAAACATGCAGAAGCAAGCTGCCCATTTGAGAGACATTTGCGTGTAGCTGTGTGGTGTCAGGGGTTCAGATCATGGAGCCTCTGCTCTAAGGAGTACGATGACAGCAACCAGTGCTAAGATCATGCACATCTTCACTAAGTACAGTTCTAAGTGCTTCACATCTAGTCCTCATGACTCAGTTGTTAATAATCACCATTTAACTGAGCAGAAGAAAGTTAAAGAACCCATCCCAGATAATACCCACCAGTATGGGCAAGGTCAGAATGGGCTCCCTCTGCTCTTTCCTCCTGCACTATAGAAGTGGCTGAAGGTTTACCTGCACAGAGCGAGATCCACCTGAAGGACAATTGTACTACTAGATCTCCCCCCCCCCCCGCCCTGTTCACCAAGGTGCTGGAAAGGTCAAATCCAGACCCAGGGGACTCTCACTATGGCCTGCCTTCTGCTCACTGCTCATTGAATATCAGAAAGCTCCAAGTTGCCTCTGACCTTAGAGGTCCTCAAAGCAATCATCCTAGAATCTTTCCCTCCAAATGAGCTTTTAACTTTGACAAATCTAGCTTCAAGTCTTAGCTTCATGAGTGACTTCATGGCTTAGCAACTTTACTTCCTTTAGTTTCTTCACCTATAAAGTGTAGATAATAGGAATTTTCTCAAACATTAGTAATATATTATAGAGCTCTCTTAAAGGAAAATAAAATCTCTGAATATATGATCATCGTTACACCTCAGTGTTTTTTCAGATTGGTATTCATCGTACTACTACTTGAATGCATTCAAATGTACAGCTCTGGCTGTAAAGTTCTTTAATGTCATAACTATAAATTTTGTGTTTTCATATAGCCTAAACAAAGTTACAGATTAAATATCAAAAACTGTGTCATTAATAAAATAAAAACTAATAACTTTGATATTGAGGTTTTGCTGTAAATGAGTTGGAGATGTTGGGTTTAGTGGGTGTTAAATGTTGGCCTGGTCAGCCAGAGTCTTGATTTTCATTTTCATGGAAATATGATTGTCATGTCATTTTCCTTTTAAACAATAAATAGTACTTTTAATTACAAAAAGAACAAAATCTATTGTTACTAGCAAATTTTGTCATCAGTTCCCACAGTGCCAGAGCAAAAGGCCCATGAGCAAAGTGGCAGTAGAGACAGGGACACAAGTCCTGTATAGGGCCTTCAGCAGGGGACTCCCACTAAGTAAAACTAATCTCATCACTATTGCCAACAATTTTCCTGTCTACCAACAATGATACCAATGGCAAACCTCTGTCTGATATGATACCATTTCTTCAGGCATCAGTTGGACAATGGTGGTTTACAAGGGACAGGGTTGCCCAGCAGTGCTCCAATTGCTAATGTGTTGTTACTGTTTGGCTGAATAAAAGGAAAAGACACAGAAGGAAAACCAGTGCCAACTGCTTTGCAGAAACAGTTGCCTTGGTAGACCGTGTGTGTAGATGGAACAGACATCTAACTCAACTATCCTGGAATATAGATCAAGGATAGCAAACTTTACATGTGAAATTAAGTCCAGGATCAGTGTCCTTTATTACATAGTTTTAATTTAATGAGCTGATTTAGTTAAGAGGTTCAAATGTTCTAGAAATCCCATAATTAAAAAAATAAGGTTCCTCAAAATTAAGATCAAACTAAAACAGTAATGCGTGGGGCTGGAGGTGGCTCAGGGGTTAAGCCTCTGCCTTGCAGGCGGAAGGTCCTGAGTTCGGATCCTAGACCCCACGCGTATAGATGCTGGGCGGAAGCGGGGGCGGCCTGCGTTTCTGGTCCTGGTAGGGGGGAGCCTGTGAATCCTAGGGCAGAAGGAGCTGGAGGCGTCCATGGTGGTTCGCGAATTCGTCCGTGGTTCTACACACACATACACACACACACACACACACACACACACACATGCGCGCGCACACATACACACACGCGCACACATGCACAATTGAATAAAAAAAATTAAAAAAAAACAGTAATGCACAAAGAGAAAATTAGATCTGAAAGCTGCTAGTCAAGGTTTTAAAAGATTAAAATTGTAAAACCTGAGGGGGAAAAATGTTTACTTAGTTCAATGTAATTATTCAAGGAAAGCTATGATAGTGCAATGTGGTCATAGTATTTAAGTTTTTTTGTGGCCCTGGATATCAAATTCAAAGTCTTGTGCATACTAGGCAAAGACTCTACCACAGAGCTTTTTTTAAGTGGTTGTTCAGGAAGTATTTGATTGGTGGTTTAGCATGTTGTTCATTGATGATATCCATGTAGATAAGTCAAAATTCCTGTTTTGTGTAGCTTACTCCAAAATAACATGAAGAGAATTATTATAACTGAATAAATAGCTGCTAAATAAGAAATTTATTGTATTCTAGTTTTATTAGTAAAATGACAATTGCCTAACTCAATGAATTTTCAAACACACACACACACACACACACACACATACACACAACAATGATAAAACTATCTAGACTTAACCAAACTTTACAATACTTTTCTTTCATGTTTTCCAGTGAATACTCATTACTCACTGCAGTGGTAATCATTATTCTCAGTTGTAAATTATTTTTGTTTGTTGCCATGCTCATGATAAATGAAACTAGACATTATACAATCTGCCGTGACTAGCTTCTTTTGTTAAACATAATAGCAATATGAACTGACTATGTCATTGTGTGGATTCTTTATTTGTGGTTCAGTAGTAGTTTTCCTATATCTTAGTTTAGTTTTCAAAATTTGTGTGTGTGTGTGTGTATAAGAGACAGTATATATATATATACACACATGTATATAAAGAGAGGAGAGAGAGAGAGCAGAGAGGGAGCAAAAGAATGTACATGCAGATGCTATAGTGCAATAGTGCATGTGTGGAAACCAGAGGATAACTTTATAGATTCAGTTTTCTTCTTCCACTTTTACATGGGTTCTAGAAATTGAACTTAGGTTATCAGAGTTGCACAGAGAACAACTTCACACTGCCGAGCCATCTTGCTGGCTCCATCTGATTTTATCCCAGCTGATTTATGGTCTCATGTTCATAGATGTTCAGGTTTCTTTTCCAGCGATTCTTGTTGAACCTAGGCCCTCATGCCTGCTAGACAAGCACTATGTCACTAAACGCACCTTAGGCAAGTACTATGTTATTAAATGCATCCTCGTTCTGTCTTGTGTTTGATTGGAAATTTAAAACCTGTAGGCTTTTGGGTTAGAAACATATTAGTATAGATTCTTTCAATGTGTGTCATTAATTCAGCAAATCAACTTTGAATTAATATCATGGCACCACTCAATACCACCATCCTACTATGCTCTGAGTCTTTTATCATGTTTATGTTATCATGTTTTAACTTTCTGTGTTTATTTTGAACAAGTCAAAGTACATGGTTTATTGATTTACTCATTAGGTTGCAATGGTAGGGCTGGCATCAGGGCCACATGTTAAGTAGGTGCTCTTCACTGTTACCTTTTGAGCTCCCCTTTCCTCCTTTCCAAAACTACAACAAATATTTTCACCCATATTTATTATTTTCTGTGCTTTCTGTACTGCTTCCTGGCTATCCAGTTTTTGATTCAGGATGATTTCCCACCAGTTTGTGCAATTTTCTTTTAGTGTGTGTATGTGTGTGTGCATGTATGTGTATATATGCATTTTTAAATTATTATTATTTCTGCTCATACAAACTTAACAGGTACACCGGTCCCCTCCCTCCCTCCACTTCCCCCCCTGCTCCCCCCCTTCCCTCTCCCCATCCTCCCCATCCCCCAGTGCCTCCCTCCCCAATCCCCGGAGCATCCTTTACTGTGCATGCCAAACTCTCCTCTGGGTCCTCTTCTCCAATGAGGTGCAAGGACCCAGGGGCATATCCTAGAACCCTTTCCTGTGTTCCCCTTAAGCTTAGGAATACTACTGTGACTGTCAGTCCCTAGCCTCTAAGGATCCTAGTGCCTTTAGCCCATGATAGACTTTATGGGGTCAATAACATGGTAACACATTTTTTTTTTTAAATTTACTTATTTATTTACTTTCTGTGTGTGTGTGTGTGTGTGTGTGTGTGTGTGTGTGTGTGTGTGTGTGTGTCAGAGGGCACTGAGTGTCCCTGTGGAGTACAAAGGGTCTTCAGGAATCATCCTGGATTGCTTTTAACTTCTTGCTTCCTGCTGGGATTTCCCAGGCTCCTCCCATCAGTGCTGGAAGTACGGGCCACCTTGTTTCCACCTGGCATTTTTACATGGGACCTGGGATCTGACTTAAGACCTTCTGCTTGAGAGGCAGTCTTAACCCTTGAGCTATCTCTCCAGTCCTGCATTTTATCGTCTTCAATCTGTCTGAAAACTATCTTTATTTTGTCTTAAATTTTAAATAAATGCTTAACTGTGCATATGATGGAAATTGCAAGTTATTAGTTTTAGATGGTGTTTACTTATTTGCTTGGCTATAGGTCACACTCATGCCTTGTTAAATATTTCATCTTTTTTAGGATGTCATTTTGTGTATAATTGTGCACATTGAATTAAACAATGTTTATTCTTATTAATGAAATAGACGTGGTCACTTCTGTCATAGGGACATTGATATAATCTGTCTTATCTAATTATAGTACTTTATTTGCATTAATTGTCTTTATTATATTAATCAAATTTACATATTATTTCTTGGTATTTTAGAAATCTCTTGATAGTCCAGATTACTTTACAAAGTTGTTCTCCCATGCCTCCCATGCCAAAATATTGAGAACTTATAAGCAATGTTTATTCCTTTCCCAGTCTTAGGTGCGTTTCCTTTGATATTTCCGTTTTTCCTTTCCCCTTCATTTGTTATTAAAGCAGGCAAAGAAGATTCATTCCTTTATTAAATTGGCACTCAGAGTTATTAAACATTCCTTCCTATAGTTTATGATCCTATTTTAGTAGTGTGTATGGACAATTTGTAGGTTTTTCAGCTGCTCAATGCATAATTTCCCTTCCTGTTAATGCAGATCAATCCACGGTACAGACCTGCAGACTGGGATGTCTGCTTCTCTGTATCTTTTCTGCCCGTTTGTTGTAACAGTGCAAAGTCCATTAACTAAGTTCAGCCACTTGAATGCTCCCCTTCCCAGAATTGTGAATTGAGGCAGTGAAACAAAGACTAGGAAATGATGAGGAGCAAGGGTGATGGCCTGTCCATAGGAATGGAGGTCCATGGAGTGGAGGGGACTGGACTGTTCAGGGGGTGATTTTTGTTGTGTTTGATTTCTACCACCCTCACTCATCAGTTTCTGCTTGTCTTCTGAGTTTCCTTCTCTGTGTGGCCTTTTTATATATAAGGTAATTGTTTACATGAATTTACTTCTCTTCTGATTAACCCAATGGCCTATGAGCAAGAGTTCTCCCTGACATTTTTGATCATAGAGATACCATCATAGAAATGAGCAGGTGAACTATACAGTGCAGAACTAGATAAATAAATCAGAACATTTACAATAGCATTTCTACATGAACCCTCACATGTGAGGAAGCCACAGTTGGCATTTGCTTACATCAAAGGGATTAAAGAAAGGAGTTCTTACTCATCTAGGGAGTGCTTTCCACAAGTGGCGACTCTGGCATTGAGAGGAGACAGGTAGAAGAACGAAGCCATACAGAGATATTGAAGGAGGGATCTGAGGCACAGGAGTTGTCTGAGCATAATCTCTTCTTAGAGATGGCTGAGAAGACACTAAACTACTGGACAGATACATGGAAATTGGCAGGAAAGGATGGACATGTGGTTGATGCCACACTAAGGGATTCACGATGAATTCAGGAGGAGCGAGGAGAATATAATTTGGGAGATGGTTTTGGAAAGGAGGGTAAGGAGGAAAATGTGTCATGAAGCAAAGAAAACCAGCTATGATTTGGGAGTCTCCCTAAGTAAATATTGTATTTTTCCAAATATTGAGACCTTAGAAACATGTTTATTTCTTTCACAATTTTAGGTGTATTTGCATTGATATTTTCCTTTTACCTTTCCTCTTCATTTGTTATTAATGGCAAAAAAAAGCAAAGGAAAACCTGAAAATAAAACAAACAATGCAATATCTTTACTTCAACAGCACAACAGGTTAATATAATAGCTTTGAAGTATCCATGAATGAACTGAAGAAATACACCTTTATTGTATGTATTGCTATTGCACTGCTAAAGGAATGGGTGGGAAAAAGAGGAAAGGGTTAGGAGACAGCTCATTGTTGCACTTGATATATAAGCAAAAGAACCAGATTTTGGCAATGTCAGGTGGGAATGGCAGCCTGTCTGTAATTCCAACATTGGACAACAGAGACTTGGAATCCACAGAGCAAGCTGGCTAGTCAGTGAGCTCTGGGATCGATTAGAAGCCTTACCTCAATAAGAACAAGGTGGAAGAGGATCAAGGATGATTTCCAATTTCAATATTAAGGATCCATATGTGGTTTCACACATGCATACTCACTAACACACATACGCTCATGAAAAAGGACAAAGGAAACAATAGAAAATTGTACGGGAAGGATAGGAGACATTGGCGGTAAGGAAGAGAAAGGAGAGGAAAGGACGGAGGAAGCAGGAACAAAGAGGAAGAGGAAGCAGGGAGGAAGGAAAGCCTCACAAACCAGTGAAATGGTTGAACCCCAAGGAAAGCAATAAGCTGAACTCCTTCCAGTTGCTGATTAGTTTCCTTGGGAGTTGCTGGTCAGTCAGCAGTGCAAACATTCTCTGTAACAATTGTTCCAATCCTTGCTTGTTGAGTTGAAACTGTTTCAATAAGTTTAGGGTTTTTGAAAAGGAAAGAGGAAGGGTGGACACCACTGTAAGAAGAGATGATGGAAATTATAAAGCACTATTAGCATGAAACCAGGAGTGTATTTTGAACAACAGCTGCAATTGATGATATGAACAGCCAGGAGTCTGGAAAGACTTATGTGAAAGCTCAGAAAAGTGTCTCTCTGTTTCCATGACAGGCCATGTACCACAAAGGGCAGGAATGTAGAAAGTGTATGGATATTCTATCTCTTATGCTTAGGCATTTTCAGAACGGGGCCATACTGGGAAGATCATTCCCCCCTGCTGGGATTATTCTGAAGGAACACATCTCACTAATTTCAAGGAACTTGTTCTAATCCTCCACAGAGATAAGACCATAAATTTCTCCCAACCTTCTGTTTATGCAAGAATATTGCAGATAAACTAAGTTCCTCAAAAGAAACACCTTGATCAGGAAGTCGGCATGTTGGGCCTGGATATGAACAAACCAATGAGAGGTAGGAGATTGAAAGCCCCAATCAGGTTTGAAGAAACTGGAGCTAACCAACAAAGAAAAGTCACTTTTCCCAGGCCTGTCTAACCCTATGAATACCCATGACCCTGCCAGCCATCTTTGGGTTCCTTGCCCTTCATGGGTCCTCTTGCCCCTCACAGATATCATGTCCTTGAATTCTGTTGCAGTTCACCTGCATGGTTGCTGATAAATCACCATCAAATGGCTTAAGGGAGTAAGGGATTTATTTTTCTCTTATGATTGCTGGTTACAATTCTTAGTCCACCTTGACAGAAGAGCATGCACCAACACCAAGTCCGAGTTGAACTGGCCATACCATCTCTACACAACAGCTGAGAGAGGGACGATCCTTACTTGCCAGGCCAGCATGTCTGGCCCAGTACACAGAAGGATCCCGCCTTCCTCAACCAGCTCTCAGTATTTTATTGACCTGTTCAGGGCCTAGTCCCACCTACCATAAGCTGGGCCTTCCCCATCAGGTAGACAATCTCCTACAGGTTTGCTCTGGGCTTAACCCAACCACTAATTCTCCATAAATGTGCCCAGAGCTCAAACTCTCAACCATCGAGTTGACACCTGTGCCTAACTATGACAAGTTCTATTCCTTCTCTTCATTAATAAAATCTGCCTTTATCCTCTATAAGTATTCTGGTCTTAATCTTAGACTCCTGAACACAAGCTCCTGGACAAATCCCCCCTGCCATGGTGTGACGTCAGTTCTTTGGGATGCTGCGTAATTTGAGGAGTGGCATTAGTGTTTATGTGATGTCAGATTTAAAACTGATGTTTTAAACTAAATGTTGGTTTTGTCAGGGCAAGGCTTTAACATTATACAGAGGGCTGGAGAGATGGCTCAGGGGTTAAGCCTTTGACTCCCAAACAGAAGGTCCTAAGTTTGGATCCAGAGCCTGTGTAAAAACACCAAGCGGAAATGATAGTGGTCTGCATTTCTGGCCTTGGCAGGCAGAGCCTGGAAAACTCCAGAACAAAGCAAAGACAAGGTAGCACAATCCAGGGTGATTCCCAAAACCATCATTAGGCCTCAGCAGGCACACACGGTGCCCTCTGATTCACAGAGACACATACCCAGAGATATAAGCACACAGAGACACAAACACAAAATTTTAAAAAATGAAAATAAACTAAAAAAAAAAAACTATATAGAGACACGTTTCACAGGAGAGTTCTCACATGTCAGCAGTGGCTGACAGGAGTGGCAGGGTAGGAACGGGAATGAGCCATGTTTTGACTTTTGCTTTCTAAATGTGGAAAAATCATTGTTAACTCTTAATTGTAACTTTATTTTGAGTTTTTTTCCCCCATACCCCAGGGCTGGGATTACCTTAAGAAATATACCCTGAAGTAACCAACTTCCCCCAACCTTCTGTCCATGAAAGGATGCGAAGATTAATTTTCCATTGTAGATAAACCCTACAACTTTCGAAGCCTTCTATCTTGATGTGGATTCTGGGAATCAAATTCGGGTTTTCGAGCTTACACACAAGCAGCTTTAACCACTCAGCATGCTGCCAGCCTTGGTTCTTACTACCCATCTCAAGTGGCCCTCCAGCCTCAGTCTGTGGGGAGCTGGGATTGCAGGTGCATGCTTGACTTACTTCTTACTGCATGAATATTGAAATAAATAATACCTCATGATATTTTAATTTACAATTCTTTGAAAAATTTTGATGTGGCGATTGAAAAACATTTAAAATGTCCCAAGTTGCAGGAGGTACATCTAAGTATAATTGAGGAAGAATAGAAAAATTAACATGACAAACAATAGACTTTATATTTGAAAATTCATGATTAGTTTTTCCATCTAATGATAATTGCTGTTCTTCACATTGGTGTGAATAAGGCAGCTCTTGGCTTTTTTACAAATGCAGCTAATCTCTACCAGTTTTCCTCATGCATTCATCTGGTCTAATATTGCAATTACAGAGCAAAAATCATGTTTTGCATTAAAGCAGAAATAAACCTTTTTGAGTTAGGGTGAAAAATATATTGTCATTGTACATGAACCTGAGTGACTGGCTTTAGGATTCTAGAAATCTGTAGTGGACTTTCTGGATTGCTTGTATAAGCATGACTGAATCAAAGCAATGTGATTTTCTTACATGGGAAAAATAGCTAATTAAGTTACTATCATTCCTCAGTCATCAACAGAGAATAGCCAATAATTGATTTGGGAAGGGAGGGGAGAGCCTTTCTTAAGCTGGAACAGATATTTTTTTAATTGGGTCTGCCTTCTGATGATTAACACAGAAATTCCTCTAGCAATTATAGACTCTCTTATAAATGGCTCTTGTAATTTATAGCTTGCCAGGAGCAGATTCAAAGTCAAACGTGTGTGTAATTCATTCTTCTGGCCCATTTCCATCATTTTTTCCCTCCCTGCCCTCAGTTCCAGGAGCATCTGTGCCACTCCATGCTGAGTGATAGTCCTCTGAGTCCCATAGACTGGCCCAGCCCACAGAGAATGCTATGGCTGGCTTCCATGCATCCATTTGAATGGAACGTAGGGGTATCCCTAACTGAAGCAATTCCGTTGTTGATCAGTTCTCCACTTCATTTATTACATAAGAATCAGTTACAGTGTACTATCATTCATACCAGTTTCTCTTTCCAGAATTAAGAGATACTTGGTTAATAACTTTGAAGTTTTCAAGGTGGCTGTAAAAGGCACCCATACTTAGCTCTTTTTGGCAAAGAAAAACTATGTAACAGGTTGTACAGTTTCATTTTGTGGTGAACGACTGTGTGTGAACAGAACTCAGCAAGGGAGAAATTGGTACCTTATAAAATCTAGAGACATGAGAAAATAGCATAGGAAGAAAACCAAAAATATTCTAGCCTCTGCACATTGGTTGCACATCAAGCTGACTACAAAGTAAAGTGAACTTTGTCGATGAGGATGCTAGTAATCCTAACATCAGGTAATTTCCATAATCCTTACAGAGTGGTCACCCTCTCTTAGATAAGTATCTTGAAGTCTGCACAGTGGCCTGGCATGGAGAAAGGATCGTGCATTCTTCCCAGTGGATACTGGGAAGGAGAGCCAGGAATCACTTCGAGAAGTGAGCTGTTGTCTGAGTTTGGGCTGTCCTCTGCAACAGAAAACCTCACACATTACTAAGTTTCAGACCTCACAGACATTCCATGGCACTGGACCAATTGGCAGCAGCTGTGTAAAGCCATCTTGGCCCACCAGGATGAATGTGACTGGAACTTGCTGGGTTTGTTGCACAGTTGGGGTGAGTGGGGTGACTTGGAAGAGAGCAGGAGCCCACCCTTGAAACCAAGGAGATGAGGTCAATGACTAGTAACCTGTGGATTCTTGTCAATGGCAGAACTTGACGCATACACCCATGTGGTTCCACTTCTTCCTCTCTGATATTCTCAGGTGCTGGTCATTGACAGGGTGGGGAAGGAGCACAAAGGTTTTGAAAGGAGGGGGAAACTAAGAAGTGCCGGGACTGTGGTGCAAACAGTCCAAGGAATCCCCACGAGGATTTGAATAAAGCTCCAGCCACATCCTCCTCTTGGATAGGGACTACAGATAAAGGAGAAAAGTCTGCAGGCCAGTAGCCCCAATTTCTGGGCAGGAATCTTTACAGTGCAGTTCCTGTGGTCATATAACCTATGTTGTGCCCATTACTTTGACACTTTGACCATGAGCTGCGTAAGGACTAGATGGAGTGCCACGAAGGACGCTCTGTGGTTCTTGCCATCTCTTCTCATGCTCTGACTGGATCTGTGCTGCTGTCTGGCAGGAAAACAAGAACTTCAGATTCTTATGATTGCTGGTGTTACAGGTGCCAGAATGACTTGTTAGTAACAGAGTTAGGAGACCTAGCCAGAGGATTTGAACCAGAGGACCCGTAGCATCCAAATAGGGGCTGCCGTCAGGAAGCTCAGTCAGAGGAAATCCAAATCTGAGGAAACACCTCTGCCCATGGTTCAATAGGAGCCACCACTCCCACTGTAGGAGTGGCCACATTGTCAGAACGCCACCCCCTGCTATTTATATCACATCTTTCTAACTACTAGAATTCTCCCAGTATTGCTTGGGTAATAAAGATTGTGGGTTGTGCAGTTCTGACACAATCTTTATTCAGGCAGCAATTGCAGATAAAGAAGGTGCTGGAGGGACTGCACTACAGTGCACAGCTAGAATCCACTGCACGACAAGCTGATACCGGAGACACAGCTTCAGAAGAAAACTGCACGTTAAGCATGCTACTTGATAAAAGTGGTGATATGTACTCCACAAGATACATAAATCTCAGTGGAGGAACACAAGAAACAGAAAAAAGAGAAAAAAACCACCCAAGGCAATATGATGACATCATGAAAAGAGCATAAATCTCCAGCAACATATTTCAAAGAGATTTAAATGCATGAGATACTTAATAAAGAATTAAAAAGAATAATTTCACAAAAAGGCTATTGAAATACAAGAGAATATGACAAGCAATTAGACAAAATCGGGAAGACAACACAGGGTAAGAATGAGAAATTCAGCAAAAAGAGATCTTTAAAAAAAGGCCTTGGAATGAAGGGCTGAGTAGGTTGAATAAATAATTCTATTGGAGGTTGGAAAGATAGTTTAGTGGGAAAGGTGCCTGCTCACAAGACTGGCAACCTGAATGTCAGCCCTGGAAGCCCATACAGTGGAGAGAACTGACTTCTGAAAGTTGTTCTCTGAACCACCCATGACTCATGCATATATAACAATCCCTCTCTCTCATTCTCTGTCTTACATAAAGAGCGCATACTAAAAAAGTCCTCTTGTTGAATGCCTCAGCAATAGATTAGGTCAAGTGGAAGAATATCTGAACTTGCATTTGAGCCTTTGGAAATGTCCCAGTCAGTCAGGAAAGACATGAATATCCATGTAAAGAAGATTGTATGATCAGCCAGGTCTACTGGTGTCCAATATGATCTTCCCCATGGAATATTATAGTCAGGTTATCAAAAGTATAAACAGTTTAAAACCTGCAAGAGGGCAGTTCCAAGTGACATTTAAGGATGTCCCAATTAGAGTAACAGCAGGTTTGTCAGCAAAAGTCCCTCAGGCCAGAATGGAATAGTTTTTATTGTGTAGACAGGTCTCAGCAACTTGCCCAGGCTAGTCTTGAGGTCCTGCACTTGAGAAGTTCTTAGGCCCAGTCTTTGATTATACAGCCAGAAAGGATTTGCTTTATATAATTAAAGAAGAAATGAAGGCTTTCCAAATTGAGCAAAAGTTGAAAGAAATCCCTGATCACTACATATGTTTATAAAGATCCTTAAAGGAGTCCTAGATCCAAAAGTAAAGAAAGAGATCATTATTGTCTTGAAGATATTTGGAAACATAAATCCTACAAAAGGTGATACACAGAATAAAAATAGAAAACAATCATACATTACCAATATACTACAGTATCAAATCACCAAGACAAATAACAAAAAAGGGAAGAACAAAAATTAAACGTCAGAGTTAGACTATTCTATAGATCAAATGGATCGAAGAGATATTATAGAATATATTCTATACAACAGTTTCAGAATACACATTTTCCCATAAACTCATAATACTTCCTCTAGCACAGATTATATATTACAGCATATGTATTTTGTTTTTGGTGTGTATGTGTGTGTGTACAAGAGGTCACTTAAATGTGTGTGCCTGTGGAGGCCCAAGGGTGACACTGGAAATCATTCTAGATTGAGCTGCCTCCTTACTGCTTTGCTCTGGGGTTTCCCAGGCTCTGGCTTCCAGGGCTGGAATTCCAAGCCACTTCCATTTTTGTCTTGAACTTTTACATGGGATCTGGGGATGTGAAATGAAATCATTTTGCTTGCAAGGCAAAGGCCTTAACCTCTGAGCCGTGTGGCTCAGTCCTGGAGTACAAATCTTTTTTTTTATACATTTTTTATTATTTCCGCTCATACAAACTTAATAGGTAGACCAGTTCCCTCCCTCCCTCCCTCCTCCTCCCCCTGAACTCCCTGCTCCCCCTCCCCTTCCTCCCCATCCCCCAGTGCCTCCCCCCCAATTCCCAGAGAATCCTTTATTGTGTATGCCTGACTCTCCTCTGCGTCCTCCTCTCTGATGACGTACAAGGACCCAGTGGCATTTCCCTGAACCCTTTCCCGTGTTCCCCTTAAGCATAGGAACACTACTGTGACTGTCAATCCCTTGCCTCCAAGGATCTTGGTGCCTTTAGCAGATGCTAGACTTTGTGAGGTCAATAGTGTGTTGGACATTGTGCAGGGCATGCAAAGTCCTATTATGATTGCTTCGGCCCTAACTAGTGTGGAGAATCTTGCAAATCATTGCTCCTCCCATCCTTTTGCTCTTACAATCTTACCGCCCCCTCTTCTGCAAATGTCTCTGAGCTCAGTCTGGCCTAGTTCTCTGTGGTTGATATAGAGTCTCTGAAGTTCTGGATTGTGGTTTGTTGATTTTCTTTTGCAGTTTTGCCTGGAGCACAAATCTTAACACATGAAAAACTTGAAATCATATCCTATATGTCTTTTTGATTTCAATGAAGTAAACTCAGATTAATGAAAATGGAAACACAGCATGACAAGCATGTGATATTTCAAGAATGAACTAATATGGAGTTAGGAAGTAACAATACTATGCCCGTTAGTACAGGTGTCAACTTGACAGTTGAGGACTGAGCCTAAAAAGAATGTCTATGAAGAAGTTACTAATTAAGTCAATCCATGAGCAAGTCTGTAGGGGATTAGCTAATTGATGCAGGAAGACTCAGTCTATAATATGTGGGACTAATCCCTGAGCATGTGGATAAGATGGAGAGAGCCGGTTTATTCATGTGGCATGCAGGCATCATGGCAAAGTATGTCCCTTTCTTAGCAATTCTGTGACTGTGGTATGGCCAGTTTCCTTGGCTCCTGTTGTTGGTATGACCTCTACTGCCATGCTAGTGAATTGTAACCAGGAGTGACAAGGAAGAATAAACCCCTCATATAAGCTGTTTGGGCTCTATATTTACATCAGCAACATGAAGAGTATCTATAATAAGTCCCTACCTAAAATAGAAATATTTCACATAAATGGTCTAATGATGCATATCAGGGACTTTGCAAAGCTAGAACAAACCAGACTCCAAATTAGTAGAGGAAATAATAACAAAGATCAAAAACAGAAGTAGATTAAATAAACTGTAAAAGGACAACAAAGATAGACAATACATAAAACTTTGAAAAAGATAAACAATACATAAAACTTTAGCTACAAAATGAGGAAAGAGTCAAATAAGTGAAATTAGATATGAAAAAGAGACATTACAGTGGATACCACAGAAATCCAAAGTATCATGAGAGATTATATTTGTTTTTAAATACTTATTTGAGAGAGAGAGAGAAAGAGAGAGAGAGAGTTGTTTTGTACAATTTTCAGAAATGAGTGCCCCTCTTCTACCATGTGGGCTTACAAGTATCAAACTTAGGTCACCAGGTTCGTGAGCAAGTGCCTTACCTGCTGAGCAGTCTCACTCACTCTAGAGGGGGAAATGTCTTAAAAAGCTATGTGTGTGCAAATTAGAAAATATAGAAAAAAATGGACAAGTTCTGCACATGTTTGATGGACCAAAATGGAGCCAGAGGATATAAAAACTCTGCAGAAGCCAAAGGTCTGAGTTTGGGTCACAGATCCCACATAATATGTCAGGTGGGCGTGGAAGCTCACCTGTAATTCCAACTTCAGAACCAGGAGACTGGGAATCCCCAGAGCAAGCTGATATAGATAAAGCATCTCTACTGGCAAGCTTGGCCTGGCATCTGAATTCCAGACTCCCAGAAGGAAAGCAGATGCAGAGGATAAACCACACTGTGCGCACAGTTCAGGCACAAGGAGACACATGTTGCTTCTGGGGATGGTAGGAACCTTCCAAGAAAGACATATAGGAGCCAGCCTTGGAAGCAGACCTTTCACAGACAGGGGTATGACACTCTGTCTAAACATACTTTTCTATGCAGGCCATTTTTATCACACATTACAGATAAATAATACCAACATGTGTTCACAATTCTTTGTCCCCTTGCCCAAGGGTCTCTTTTATCATATCTTAAAAAATATTCAGTCTAGGTCAACACAGTTTTCCATATCCCATTTCTTTATAAAGCAAGAAAGGGTCCACTTGATTGTTTTATGAAAAATGCTGTCAGTTATCCAAAAACTACCTCACTTCCTACTGCCAAGAAAAGCAAAGTATTCTTTGAATAGAACAAAAGAGGGGCTTTTGTTTGTATAATAGTCCAGACTGCACACCCTATTGCCATTGCTTCAACATAAGAACAAAATCAAGCACACTGAACATAGAGCAAACTGGTTTGACAAAGAGCTTTTTTGAAGTAAAGATTAACATTATTTGCTTGGTTTATTGACCAGATAAAAGTTGTATAGCGATTTGAACTAAACTACTGTCTTAAGACAGAGGTAGCTAATTTGATAATTTACACCCTCACAACTATGAAGACTTTCTTAGGAAAGACTTCTTACTGCCAGTCATTTCAGAGAACAGAGGGCTACAGGCATGAAACATTCTGAGATACTCCATGATGCCAGCCCTTGCTCCACTGAAATTCCCTCCTAAAGACACTTAAATGAAATAGAAAGGAGCATGCACATTTTAGGAATATTTTGGAATATACTCAAAGTTTTAAAAGGTAATTATTAAGTCCATGGTCACTAAGAATATGAAATCAGATACAATGGCTTGGTTAATGGTTCTTGGGAAAAACGTTGATTCATTTATCACACACAAACAAGAAGGTGAGAGTTCTTCGGAGCTTCTCATTAGAAATGGATGTAATGTCTGTAAGTGCATATGTGGCATTCCTGGCACTAGCTCACAAAGTAGTCTTAGTAACTTCAGCTCTTATTTTAGTAACTTTAGCTCTATTACTTCAATGGTATTGTAACCACCCATGCATTCATTTAGAATTTGCATATGCTCTGTGATAGCTCATTCTCATAATCTCAGCACTCAAACGGCAGGAGTCTTACTATCTTGGGCTGTATGGTAGGGCAGTTTCAAAAACAAAAAGAAAGAGAGAAAAAGAGGAAAGAGAGAGAGAATATTTTTGACAAGAAATGAGGTATGTTTGAATGCAGGTAAAGATAAAATCAAGTAAAAGGAGAAAGTCAAAGTAATTTTTTGAGTTTTGCTAGTGTTACGATACAGACAGTGAGAGAGTTGTTAAGGTCAACTCAGAGATTTGTGGTTGAGACAACTTTATCTAGTCAGACACCTTAAGAGAGGGAGGAGGTGCTGGAAACTGAGTGATTGGTGGCTTGGCCTTTGAACATGACAAGATTAGTCACCTGTAGGACCTGAGAGAAGACAAGTGTTTGACAAAGAGTCTAGAGATCAGGAGAGACATGAAGAGTATATTTCAATATGGACTAGGGAGTCAGTTTATCATTCATTTGTCCAGTGCTTACTCTTTGACTGGCTCTTGCTAGGGCCTCTTCAGACAGAGGTGACTCCCTGGCTGCTTCACATCTTTCCACTGATAACTCTCTTCAGTCCTCCATGAAACTGACTCGGAAGTTCTTAGGATTTTCATTACAAATATGTACAGACAAAACCAATCAATCCACTTCAGGCTTTCATTTTCCCTGACCATTGTAACCTCCTTCATCTCATAGATTGACTCTGGAAGCAGCCATCCATCACCTCTTACCGTCCCCAGTGCTCTGGTATCCTTTCTTTGTTTCTTTTATCTTAGATCACAACCCTCCTTCCCTTGGTGCCTCCACGACAGCTTTGTTTTCTGTCAACTCCCCTAGAGCTAGGGGTTTTCCTGTGACTCATTTCTGGACCATAATCTGTTAGCAGAAATCAGGTGGGCTTTGACTATGGGGTGTTTTTGAGAGAGCAATGGTGTGTCTTTTTCCTCCTAGTTTCACCCTACCTTGAACTGGATCATGGTGGCTACAGCCCTGGCATCTATGTGGCAACCATGAATAAAAAGCCATGGAAACTATAAAGATATATACTTTCCCCATGCAATTTAAGTCATGGGTCCAGAGAAAACCACTCAGTTATGCAAAAACAAAGCAAAGCAAAACAAAACAAAATGCTTTTACCCGAGATAGAAAGCATTTGTAAACAATGCATCTTCCAAAAGTGAAAGGTGTACAGAATTCTTTTCTTTTTTCTCCTCTTCTTTATTTGTATGTGTAGGGGTGTGTGTGTGTGTCTGTGTGTGTGTGTGTGTGAGAGAGAGAGAGAGAGAGAGAGAGAGGGAGAGAGAAACACTGTGTGTGCCTGTGGAGGCCCAAGAGTGACTTTGGGGATCATTCTGGATTGCTTAGGCTCCAGGGTGACTTTGGGAATTATCCTGGATTGCTCTACCACTTTATTGCTTTGCTCTGGGTTTTCCCAGACTCTGCCTTCCAGGGTTGGAAATGTACCTGCTGGCATTTCATGTCCAGCATTATTACATGGCATCTAAGATCTGAACTCAGGTCCTTCTGCTTTCAGGGCAGAGGCTTAACCCCTGAGTCATCCCTCTTGTGACCCTGAAATGTCAAACATAGTCTTGATTCCACTGTCCTAGTAACTGGCTGCTGGAATTCAGTGGGTACCAGCTAGGGACAATCAGATCCATTTTAGGCATGTTCTAATCAGAGCTGGAAGAGGAAGCTGACCTCCTGATTCTGAGATCAGAGATTATGGCTGCCATAAAGTTCCAGTTTCTCTGGCCATATCACACATACAGCACAATTGTGTTGCTCTGGGGTCTCTGGAGGTGTGCACTGTAATAAAGTTTGGGGTACAGGTGTTTATTCAGAATGTACCTCCCTAAAAGGAATGGAGAGGAAATGTGTTGTGTATGTCTGACTATCATTAGCCAAGTCTGCAGGAAGATTGGGAGTGAGAGGAGCTCATAAGTGCCCTACATGGGCCCAAGATCACTGTTGCATCTTCCCTGGTCACCTTATGCATGCCACGCTGGGACAGTGTGGTCTCCAGGGAGAAGAGGGGTGCATTCACCTAACATAGAATCCAAAGCAGCTCACAGGGGGAGGTTGTTGTCTGAATGGACCATTTGCCCTTTGGGCAAACAGGATGTGGCCAGTACATCTGGATGTGTACCACATTAACCAATTCCCTTCAACAATAGCCAAAACTCCGCATCATAACATATTGATAATTTAAAAAAGAGCATAAACAATCACAACATATTAAGTAATACATATTCAAACAACCTTTTTGTGGGTAGAGTGATTAGGGAAAAATGTCTTTTTTACAATTTATTTTTATTCTTTTATAATTTTACCCATGAATACAATGACTTTGTCATTTTCACCATACATTACCCAACACCATTCCCCCTCTTTTTCCCACTACAAACTTGCTTTTTCCCTATCAGTCTCCCTCATACATTCAAGACTTTCTGAGTGCGTGACCCACTGGAATTCACTGGGATTGCCTTTAGTGGCGGTGTACTTGCTGGAGAATGGGTGATCTAGGATATGCCATTGAGGAAAGCAACTCCTCTGTCCCTGAAGCCACAGCATTAACTCCTAATAGTTTCTCAGGGAGGTGTGCGACTTTCAATGGTTGGTTGACAAGTGGAACGAATGTGTGATGTCTGTCCTTCACCGAAGTTACTCAGGACAATTATTCACTTCCTTATTGAACTTTATGTTTGGCTTCTAACATGTGTATGTATAAAAACTTTTTAATTTTACAGATGACCCAAATTCTTGAACCACATGGAAAAGTATTTTGTTCTATTGCACATGGCACCACACTTACAGGGATATATAGCCATATTTCCAAGAATTCTGCCAAATTTCTTTGACCAGTAACACAGCATGAATTACTCTTGTGTGTCCGTTCTTTCTGATGTGACTCTGATAGGGAGATCTACCCATTCCCATTTTTATTTTACCCATTTGAAAAAAAAAAAAACTCTTATCACACTCACATCTTATAATTTAGCTTCAAAGCATGTGTTTACTGACTCCTTATATTTTAAGATCATGAGATGGCACGATGAAGGCAGTGTTTATTAACTTGCCACTGTATGTAGCTTAGGGTCTGGCATATATCAGACTTAGAATGTTTTGTTGAATTACTGGAAAAAACGTCCTGAGCATTGTTATCCTGGCACGTTCAGGTTTCGTCGGAAGCAGAAGTCTTTCTGGCATTTTTAATAGGAAGTCATTAGTTGCAAGTCAGCAGGTTTGAAAGAGCAGGATCGCGGGAGCGCCACTGTCAGTAACCCTGGTTGTGTGAGCACTGAGGGGGTGCTCTCCGGAGGACGGCTGGGGCCCTGGAAACTTTTGCTGATGATCTCAGCGCCTGCTAATAGCAGGCGATTCCTGGGAGATGCGTGGACAGCCAAGCAGCGCTGCCAACGATGATCTCATCTGTCTGCGCACAGCTGCTTTCTTCTTTCTCAAGTTTTAAGAAAATGACTCACGGGCGGAATCGTCCAAGAATGATGTTGAAAAGGGATTCTGGGAAATGTAGTTCTTCAGTGTCGATAAGGAGGCGTGTTAAGAAAGGTTGTTAAAAGGCTAATTAGCACCTGGCGCCATTAATGGGGAGTTTTTTATGGGAATAAGAATGACCTAGTCTGCAGCCTCCACAAAGGAAACAATTTTTTTTTCTATCTCGCCCTATTAAAAATGAGACCAAGTCTCATAGATCAGGCTTAAGTATTTTCTTTTTAAAAACTATGTCAAAGTATCAGTTTTTTCTTCACATATTCAGTCATTTATACCTTAGTTTCAAATTAATTTGTTGTGTACTCATTCATCCAATTCTACCCAGCATATCCATTAGAGAATCTCTTTTTTAAATTATTGGTTTTAAAACCAGAGATCATTTGGTTAACTTTGTTTCACAGACATAGGTGTTAAAAGTGATGCTGTAAGCCTTCTCATACTATGTCAATACTTAGCAGTACAAAAGGACTTTTCCAGCATAATTTTGTTTACAATGACTATAAGCTGTAAGTGAAAAAGCCATGAATACTATGTATGTCAAGCTTTCAAAAACAATGAACAGGGAATAAAAGTCGAATTTTCACTTTGGAACATAAACAAAATATGCTCTACTTTGCTGTTATGAATGTGGTTGCTGTCATTATTTCTCCTGTTACCATAGTTATTTCCTGAGTGCTCATTATTTACCATATTTGGCACTTTTATATAAAGAAACTAATCTCTAAAGTAACTGCTTGAGTTGGATATTGTTATTCGTATTTGGGATAAGAGAGATTAAAATCTCTTCCCATGGACGCAAAACTACTTACTGGCAGGAATCAGATTTGAATCTGATTTCAAGCTTTACCATCATGATGACTGTATGTAGGTTCTACCCACTTACTTATGCAGACATATCTGGCATGTAGTCCAGTTTACTTCACTGAGATCAAAGAGAAATGCTCAGCCACATATTGAAGGGATTCCAGTGTGACATGGTGGACTGTTAAATACATACAAGGTACACTCCTCCACGACCCTCTTGTCTACCTTGTTCTGTCGTCCAAATCCTGTTGCCTGGTTACAACCACGCTATACTGCTTTTGCACAGGCAGTACACTTTGCACAGGCAATACAAAATACGGACTATATCAGTGCTTATCTTATTGAGTCTACCCAGGTTACTTCCATGCAGGTGACTTCCTTAGGTGAGTCCCCATAGGAGGAAGTGTTGGTGAGGCAGTAGAAAGAACACATGGAGAAGGCAGCGGGCTTAGCAGGCAGAAGGTAGGAGGTAGCCAAGTTCATTTTCACCCTGGCAGTTACACTGAAGACTGCCAAGAAAAGGCATGATGTCATTACTGTTGGCATCAACAACAGCACTGATCCTGCCGGTATTGCTATTTAATCACTGTCATTTTATGGGAATGAAAAAGGAGGAAAACAGGGCTGGAAAGATGGCTAAGGGATTAATGTCTTTACCTTGAAAGCAAAAGGACCTGAGTTTGAGTCCTCAGATCCTACATAAAAGTACTGGGCGGGCTGGAGAGACGGTTGAGGGTTAAGCCTCTGCCCTGCAAGCAGAATCCTGAGTTTGGATCTCAAATCCTTCTTAAAAATGCCCAGTGGAAATAACGGCAGCCTGTGTTTCTGGAACTGGAAGGCAGAGCCTGGAAAACTCTAGAGCAAAGCAAACAGGTAGGGCAATCTGGATGAATCCCAAAGTCACCCTTGTGCCTCCACAAGGCACACACGAGTCCTTTGATACACACAAATACACATACACATATACAAATACACACGCGCACACACACACACATACACACACAAACAATAAAGCTAGGTGAACATGGTGGCAGCTTGCAATTCTGTCTCTGGAAGATGGAGTCTGGGAAATCCAAGAGCAAAGCAATAAGGAGGAAGAGCAATCCAGAATGATTCCCAGTGTCAACCTTGGATCACCACAGGCACACACCCTCTTGTATATATGCACACACACACACACACACAACAAACATACATAAAGAAAATAAGGTGATAGGGGAAAAAATTGATTGACTTCATAGACTATGAAGCTTGATTTAAAAATTAAATTTGAGATATTTAGTTTTATATTGGTTTTATTTATTTAATTGTGTGTGTGTGTATGTGTGTGTGTGTGTGTGTGTGTATGTGTGTGTGTGTGTGTGTATCAGAGGGACTACATGTACCTGCGGAGGACCAAGGGTAACTTCAGGGTTGCTTCTAGCTTCTTTTGTGCTTTCTTCAGGGTTTTCCTAGACTCCGCTTTGCAGAGCCAGAAATATAGGCCACCTGATGTTTTTTGCGTGGGATCTGGGATCCAAATTCAGGTCCTTCAGCTTTTGAGGCAGAGTCTTTTTCCTTTTAAACTTATTTATTTCCTGTGATATGTTTGTGTGTGTGTGTGTGTGTGTGTGTGTGTGTGTGTGTGTGTGTGTGTGCATGTGTATCAGAGGGCATTTGTGTGTCCCTATGGAGGATCAAAGGTGACTTTGGGAATCATTCTTGTCTACCTCCTTTTTGCTTCACTCTGAGATTTCCCAGGCTCTGTCCATCAAGGCCAGAAGTGCAGGCTGCTGCCCTTTCTGCCTGGTGCTTTTATATGGGATCTGGGATCTGAACTCAGGATCTTCTGCTTGTGGAGGTAGAATCTTAACCCTTGAGCCATCTCTCCAGCTCTAGTTAGTTTTTTTTTTGTTTGTTTTGTTTTGGTTTGTTTTGTTTGTAAATTAAAGTATGGCCTTATTCCCCATTTGGTGACTGCTTCAATGACAAAGAACTGCCCTCCGGAAACTTACGTCCCTGTCCCCAAGGGTCCATCTCAGCACCAATACTGAGGCACTAACACTCGGCTTGGTAGTAATTCCGTGCTTTGAAATCACATGGGAAGCACTGAGAATCCTGTTCTCTAGAGCTCCTGCTAAGAGATTTCATTGCTCTGGGCATGGGGGATTTTCAAGCTTCCCCAGCGCTTCTGAAGTGTAGTCAACCTTTGGTGAGCCATGAGCAGCTAGGTCAGTCCTGGAAGCCTACGCTTTCCCACCAGACCCTGACTTCATAAGGTGGAAGACCTGGCTGGCTGCTCTTACATTTCCTGTTACTCCCTCTCCGGTCCGTGCTGCTTTTCTTCTCTTCCACAGAGTCCATGGCTTTACAACAAAGCAAGTCAACCTTACAAAGAAGTCATTCTGAGAAAAAAGCATTTCTGAGACTGGTTAAATTAAGTAAGGCTTCATTCCCGGACTTGGATTATTGACTGTAAGCCACAGCTCCTGGACAGGCCATTTTTAATCTTCAGAGTTACAGTATTGGGTGGGAGAAGATGAAATATTTCAGAGATTCAAGATTACTAGGGTTTCCTTCAGATCACAGAGACCTGGGCTTCAGGTTCTGGAGTTCGATATTCTGGTGGGCTCTTGAAGTGGGTAATATTTCGTTCAACTGGTGGAGGATTAGCTGAAGTCACCTAGCATAATACACAGGGCTGCTTTTAAAAATGACATAGTTCTCCAACCCTCAATACTTCCTGATTCACTTGGTGCAAGGGGGCCACAGGGAGAAGGTACTGGCTTTGGAGAGCTGTATAAGACACCTCTTGTATATTTGCTTTGATAATTTCTCCACCGGTATTTCAAAGATAAGAGGGATGGAGATGGAAAGTGTTAGCTTTTACCTACTTATCTTTAACTATTAGGAAAGAGTTTCTTTAAATACTTTTGGCTCTCAATAAAGAGAATAACTCATTTAATGACATAATTAATGGGTATTAAAGGTTAAGTGTATTGGTTTTTCAAATGAAGATAAGTCAGAGAAGAAAATATGTTGGGAGTGGTGAGAATTGAAGTGAAGCATGAAGTCTTGTTGCCTTTAGAGACTAGGAAGGGCAAAGAAAGAAAAACATAATAAACAATTTACAATAAATATTTTTCAGACTCCATGACTCTCAGACTTCACTTCTCTGTCATTAAGTTGCTGACTTCTTATCTTCATAGAAGTCTAGAAGAAGGAACTGATATATCATGGTAGAAAGAGAGACCTTGTGAGAATGTGAAGGTGAGACTATAAGAAGGACTAGCAGATTCAGGAACACTAGCTTAGGAATTTTGAATGCTATATGTAATACTCACATTTGAAAATAGAAGTGGGAAGTTACAGTGGAGAATAAATATCAGAGTAGATTTCAACAGAGTGACCAAAGATAGTATGTCTCGTATGGTTCCTTTTAACCTTCTCATTTGATTCTGTCCAAAGAGCTGTCCTCTAGTCTTTCCATTGGCGAGATCTCTAACTGAAGCTGACGCCATCTTTCCCATTTGCATACCTTCCTCCTTCCCACTGCTCACTCAGGCCCTTTTTTTTCCATACATAGGTATTTTCCTTTTTATTGATCAATGAACTCTCCATGTGGGGGAGTTGTGTTTG
This sequence comes from Typhlomys cinereus, assembly GCA_023101885.1. Lineage (NCBI taxonomy): Eukaryota > Metazoa > Chordata > Mammalia > Rodentia > Platacanthomyidae > Typhlomys > Typhlomys cinereus. Next base: position 977,548 of record JALPQD010000010.1, read on the forward strand.
TTTGACTGATGGAGCTGAAGGATGTAAGTGCAAACCAATTTCCCTGACTTGCTTATAGTGTTTGTGAAAAATCCCACAGTGTTAGCTCAGTATCTGATTTGCTTAAAGAAGTGATAATTTAGTTTTCTTAAAGAAGGGGTGAGGATCAAGGGTGGGGAGTGACAGGATGACTCTTGGATATCATCTAAGTATTGTAACTTCATTTGTCTGCAAGATTAAAGATTCCATGTTTGACTGTATCTAGGTTTTCTTATTAGTAAAGGAAAGGGGGCGTTGGAGGAGGGACTTTTCTGTTCAAAATAGTTTTGGTAGTGCCCATGACTGCCATCCTCTCCTTCCACCATGCCAATTTCCTCCTTGATTTTTTGTAACTATATTTTGAATTTTGTTTAGAAATAATACACGTGTGTACATCCATGCACACATGGATATATGTATAAAGAAAGTATGTGTTTTGTACTTTAAAAATGAACACAAATGCCTTTTACTGCTGCTCCTGATGCAGCTTGTGTGCTCCTTCAGCGAGGACCTCATTCCTCTTTTATAGTATCTTATGGTTTTTTGGGGCGTGTTTATGTGAGTATGTACTGTAGAAGAGCACACTGTGTGCCTGTAGAGGCCCAAGAGTGACATCTGGAATCACCCTGCATTGCTCTACCTCTTTATTGACTTTTTCTGGGATTTCCCAGGCTCTGCCTTCCAGGATGTGAAGTACATGCTGATGCCATTTTTGCCTGGCATTTTTATGTGGGATTTGGGATAAGAACTTGGGTCCTTTGGCTTACAAAGCAAAGGCTTAACCCCTGAGCCATCTCTTCAGTCCCTGGTTCCTATTTTGTGAAGAGGCTGAAGAGAGTCCAGTTCTTAACATGGCTGATGAGAAATCGGAGGAAAAGAGTTGAGACTGAGATCAATGATCATAATAATTTGAAAGTGGCAGGGCAGGATGGTTCTGAGAGACGTTTAGGATTAAGAGGCATACACCACTTAGTAAACTAAGGAAAATTTAGGGCAACTGACAGGATTTGTCAAGTAGGCAATGAGAGTCATATTTGATGGGCAGCCAGCCAATCAATGAAACAGACATACCTGCAAATTGGAAATGGAGACTGAAGACCCAATTGTGTTCCAACAGCTGACAGGTGGTACCTATTACAAAGGGAACTTTCTACTTTATTCAAGAATTTTGTTATAAACCAAGAATATACTCTCATATACAAGCTGCAATTTAGTTCTACTACATCATGCTATTGTACAGTTTTCTCTATTCTTTCATTTTCCCTTTTCCCATTTCTTCATTTCGTATAAAGTTAAATAGTGTTTGTGTATGAGCATATTGTGCAATTCTTAAAAACTTAGTGACCAATGTTATGTTTTGACCGATATTAAATAGAGTTTGTATAGGGAAAGTAATGATTCTGTAAAAATGTCCCTCCAGCTCTTATCTTTATAGTCCACTGAATTATTTTGCTCTCCTTGTTTAAACAAACACCCCAAATATTCTAAAAGTTCTTCCATAACTTGCTCATTTGGAGAATTTTAATGTTTACATTTATCATTGTAAAACCAAGGGCAATTGTATACTTTTTCTGTATGTAGCTATTACATGTGGCAATCTGTCTTTAAGTAGGGGTAAATTACTCTTACAAGCATGAATCCTAGTTATGTTTAAATAAATTGCTTATTACAAAAAAAGAATCAGCATTAATGTTTCCTACAACTTCACAATGGTTTTATATAATTAAATTTATGTTACAGAATGGTGGACAAAATTTTCATCGTTGACTATTCAACAGTCATTCATTTCCTCCCCTTTCCTAATCTCAGAGATTAAAGGCCTTGAAAAGACAAATACTCCCTTCATCCCTTCCCTGAAGTTAGAATTGACTAGTTGAGTTTACAGCCACACTATCTTGAGGGAACCTGATTTTCTAAGAAGCTAAGCAGGGTTAAAAGAAATGACCATGTGGCATAGTTCTGGCCAATTACATACATCAGTGGATAAAAGACTTTGTCCTTTAAGGAAACCAATGCATTTGCCCACTGAACTAAATCAACTCTAGACTTGAACTTTCAAGTTACAAGAGCTCTCATTTTTCAGAGCTAACTTTGGAAAAATACTGTATTATATATCTTCTGACTTTTTAATCTCTTGTGCTCTAGATCACAGCTGACTTTCTTCTAAGCACCTCATTGCTGATCAGAGCACAACTGCTCTTGCTTCTGTTCCCCTCACAGACTGTGGACCTACATGATTTTTGCTTCAGTCTTCACTTTAGAACCCAAGATGAATTCAGGCAAATGTCCAGTCATTTAGCAGCCTCCGAAAGTATGGAGTAAACTAAATGCATCTATGAGAGAACTTGATCTCTTGGTTGTTTGAAATTCCCACTTTGAATTGCACTTTGCATGCCCTGTGCAATGTCCAACACACTATTGACCCCACAAAGTCTAGCATTTGCTAAAGGCACTAAGATCCTTGGAGGCAAGGGATTGACAGCCACAGTAGTGTTCCTATGCTGAAGGGGAACACAAGAAAGGATTCTGGAAAATGCCACTGGGTCCTTGCACCTCATCGGAGAGGAGGACCCAGGAAGAGTCTGGCATGCACATTAAAGGATGCTCCAGGGATGGGAGGGGGAGGCACTGGGGGATGGGGAGGAAGGGGGAGGAGAGGGGGGCACAGGGGGATAGGGGGTTGGAGAGAGGGGGGGATCGGTGTACCTGTTAAGTTTGTATGAGTGGAAATAAAAAAAAAAAGAAATTCCCACTTTGTAGGATCATTTTTTTTCTTTTTTACTCTGGGTATATGATGTCACTGAGGTCAGCCCTACCTTGTTAATGGAAATGTGAAATGATCCGATAATTTAGGAGAGGGTACTCTATGTCTGGATAAGTAGGCTCATCAAGTGAGAAGTCAAAGAAGAAAATAATCCATTCTTGCTATCCCCCATAGTCTAGGCAGGTCTTGAATTTGCAATTCTCCTGCTTCAGTTTCCTAAATACTTAGAATTCTAGGCCTGGGCTCCATTGCTGGCTTTCCATGGGGTGTGGCCAGGACTCTTCTCTTTGTGAAGTCAATGTTTTGTGATGGAACACCATAAGTGGTGCCAACCTCTCTTTAGAGTTTTTCCTCTCTAATTTAGAACTAGTTCTTTCAGTTTTTTTCTGTACTCTTTAATGCTGTTGGGGTAAAGGAGAGTCATGGATATGACCCCAATGAACTCTTCAAGCCCTTCTCTGACCCTGTGAGGCTTTATCATATGCTGTTAAGCTGCCCTCTGCATGCTGGTGGATGACCTGCATGACCAATGCTCACTACTGGTTTCTATTTACTCCTAGTGGTGTCTTTCACCGTGGTTGAGTAGGAGGACTGTACACTGGACGGAGTGTCTCTTCCAGTTTGGGTTCCAAGTGTATGTAGTTTTACCACTCAGATTTACTCTCGTGAGATCTGAAAGAAAGAAGCGAGGCCCACTCATGCTCCTGAGTCTTCTGCAAACATCAACCTGACTCACAGTCTTGTGGTGTCTTTCGTTGCATGGAGTGGTAGCTGCCCAACTTTTCAGGTAGATTCCTGTGTTTTTATTCATAGCTCACTTCTGTAGTGTGCTTCATAGTCATTTCTGAAAACTTAACTGGCAGCTTGTTTTTCCAGTTTTCTAATGACTATGAGAGGCATCTAATCATGTAAAAAATTCCTCTTGCGTCACCGGAGGAGGTTTATCATCCATGGCACTTTGACCTGTGTGGTTGCTAATATAGAAATCTTTGTGTGTGTGTATATGTGATGTGGCTCAGTTTCCAGGAAAGATTATGGAAGTGTGCTACTATTCTGTCATAATTTCTTGAAGTCTATTTGTAATCTATTTTTAGTAGTAAAATTACAGACAGTTGCAGTCAAAGCTCTCTTGTTTCTGGTCAATGCTACCTTTGGGCATTTGTGTAAGAAATTAGATCATAGATATTTTGACATCTCACGCATTCCTTATTGCCTTCAAAGCTGTGCTGATGAGTTAGAGCCCAGTCATTTCATTATAAAGCAGACAGTAGCTTTTCAGAGTCATTTTCTATTTATACAGTTTTGAAGAAATAATTTTATCTTCCTTTGGAAATTTTGGTGGTGGTAATGATGGTGGTAGTGGTGATGGTGGTGTGTGTATGCGTGCCTGTGCCTGTGTGTACGCATGTGTGTGTGTGTGTGCTTGTGCATGTGTTTATGTGCCTTTAGAGCTTTTTCTTCTAGCTTCATGTAGGAATTAATTTTATTTAGGCATGGTTCGTTTTATTGCTGTTCACCATCTTGTCCTCATGTGTTCAGTGTAATGAGGGAGAAGCTGAAGCACACAGCAGGCCCTCTTATTGAGTTCCCTGTATTTGAATCTATCCAGTCTTAACAAAATAGGCCTGTTAATGTAGAATTTTCTAAAGAGAGCAAGAAAGCCAGGAGGCATATGTACTTTCACAAATGTCATTTACATTTAGGAACTTGGACTTCTTTCTATAGCTGTTGACAGTCATGGAAGGGCTGTTAGTCAGGGAATGACACATTTACGTTTGTGTATTGCATGCTTACTCTTCAGAATTTACAGAGTAAACAAATAATTATAGAAATACAGAAATGGTTAGTATTTAATAATATATCCCATTATCCTGATATAGGTTAGCACATAACTTGTAATTATAGATACAAACAAGTTAGTTAGATATACAAAGAAAATTTGGGCCAAGAATATATGTTCTCCCCAAAAATAAATGCTGTGGCTTCTTTGATGCATTGTCAGATGTCTTGCAGGTTTCCTGTGGGACCCTTGGGTGGAATAGTGCCCAACCTCTGAACAATGCAGTGATAGTAGTGGGCAAGTCCAAAATGGTTTCTTATGACTGATTTTAAGAAGTTGAGAATTAGGTAATGAAATGTACATGTAATGTTGAAAACTCTAAAGGCTGAGTATGCTGCTTTCTAGAGTGAAGTACACATAGACATAGGTTAGATTTCTACAGTTGGAATTATTAGCATAGTATTCTATGTTACTTCTCTCTGATTTAATAGGTACACCATAGATGGGCTCCAAATGTTATTTGGGTCTGGAACAATATTAAAATGCTTGTGTTTTATTTATTCTTGATATAAACAAATCTTTATAGATAGTCTGATTGCAAGTATCATGTGGTCCTGACATATACCATATGCTTATACCACACTGTTATTGCATTTTTAGGCTATGTGATTTAATCTTTCATTGACTATGTCAATTGCCTTATCATCACTGCAATGAAATAGTGAGAGAAGTAACTTAATGAGGGAAGGGTGTCTTTTTGGCTTATAGTTCCAGGTACTGCATGACAGCAGGAAAGCCATCATAATGGAAGTTTAAAGCAGCTGGTCACAGTGTGTCCATAGTCAGGAAACAGAGTGATGAATGCTGGTGCTTAGTTTGTTTTCTCTTTTTCATTCCATCTAGGATTCTTAAAGGTATATCAGGGGTGTATTTACAGGATGATTCTAAATCTTATTAGGTTATCAATCAGGATTAACCATTATTATAGTGACCAACTTAATTTTAGGAATGTTTGTCACCAACTTTGCTTAGATTATTCTTACTTCTTTCTTGAAGAAAGAAGCATCTTAAGCCTTCATTTGGTTTGGTTCTTGGTATAGCACAGCATGAAATTATCTCAATGATGTCTCTAGTAGATTAACTAAGCTACTTTAGAAGTATCTGGACAAAGTCAACACACAATGTTAATTCTGTTTTCTTTTTTAACAAGAGACCAGCTAACAGACAGCAGGAAAGGGACAGGTAATGTTTGTGTTGTCATTATTCTGAGTGCTAGGGAGGGGAGGGGTAAGAATAAACAAAGAATATATCACTTACCCTGGGAGCCTCTTTCCTATATGCCTCTCTGATGGGCTGTGATTCACAGATCTTTTGTGATTCTGTGGCAATCACAAGGGAAGAAAAGAGAGATGGAAAGGCCTCATGAAAGATGGGATACTCAAAGGATAATTAGGCTTAGAGAAGAAAGGGAATAATCAGCTCAAGTAAGGAACTGTAGTAAATTGTAAACTATTGAGTTACTGCTGTGCATAAATTAGGATGAAAAATTACCCCATCCCCTGGCCTGCTCCTGTGCTGTGCTGCTGCTTTGGTGTTGGCCTCAACTTTTGACCTATAAGAGTCAAGGGCATGGGCCAGTCTGTGTTCCATCCACCCTGCTGATACTATTAACCATTGTGTTTGCTTTTGGAAAGTCCTGCTTCACTTGCTCCATCTCTGTCCTGCATTAGTATAAAATGAAAATACAAGTTGAACTCATGGCAGGAGTCCTTGGGGAATGATCTCTGCTCTAGACCGTTGGTGAATTAAACTCTTTTTTTTCCATCCTAGCTGGTGTCTAAGAAATTATTCCAGAGTAACTCCTGCAACGGAAGTATGAAGAAAAGTTAAGATATGTGCAGAGGGAACTTAGCTTTGGGTGGTAAAAACAATGCTTTACAATCATAATAGGACTTTGCATGACCTGTGCTATGTCCAACACATTATTGACCCCACAAAGTCCAGCATGGACTAAAGGCACTAGGATCCTTGGAAGCTGGGGACTGACAGTCACAGTAGTGTTCCTAGGCTTAAGGGGAACACAGGAAAGGGTTCTGGGAAATGCCCCTGGTTCCTTGCACCTCATCAGAGAGGAGGACCCAGAGGAGAGTTTGGTATGCACATTAAAGGATGCTCCGGGGATTGGGTGGGGGGTGGGGGGAGGCACTGGGGGATGGGAGAGGAGGGGCGAGCAGGAGGGTTGGTGGGAGGTGGAGAGAGGGAGGGGACTGGTGTACCTGTTAAGTTTGTATAAGCGGAAATAAATTTAAAAAAAAATTAAAAACAAAAAACAAACAAAAAAAAACCCCAATGATTTACTGAACTAAACTCAAACAGTTCTTTTTGTAAGTCATTGTGAACATGCAGTTAAAGTGAAGGAAGATTGCTCAGCCTGTGGATGATGAACCGCTAAGCATCATTCAGGAACTAGTGACCTATTTTGCATTCATTCATTAGGTGTAATTTTGGCTATTTTTATAATTCGATCATAGCTAATCTCATTTTTTGCTATAGCATATTATTGAAATGTATTTTTTTAATTTCTAGTTTAACACTGAATAGCAATGAATTAAGAATTTTTTTGGCTTTAAACAAGGAGGAAAGGTTTCACAAATATAAGGACAAGAAAGTAAAAATGATAGAAGAAAATAAACTCATTGATTTTGACTATTTTGATATAATAGAAATACTTTACCTAAGAAAGTAACCATTTTGGAAATGGGTGATTGACCCCTCTCTCACCGTGATCTCCTACTTTTATTCCATCTACCTTTGAATATACTCTTATAACAAGACTCTAATTTAACAGGGTTTTATCTCTGGCCAGAGGGTGACATCCAATACGCATCAGGATGGAGCCAAGGGCATTGCAGGAGCAGCAAAACCGAAAAAAAAATCAACAAACCATAATTCAGAACATCAGAGACTCTATATCAACCACCTGGAACTGGGCCAACCTAATCTCTCCCCATCCTGAAGCTCAGGGAAATTTGAGGAAGAGGGGGCGGTAAGATTGTAAGAGCACAAGGATGGGAGAAGTCATGCTATGCAAGATACTCCACACAAGTTAGGGCCTAAGCAATCATAATAGGACTTTGCATGACCTGTGCTATGTCCAACACATTATTGACCCCACAAAGTCCAGCATGGACTAAAGGCACTAGGATCCTTGGAAGCTGGGGACTGACAGTCACAGTAGTGTTCCTAGGCTTAAGGGGAACACAGGAAAGGGTTCTGGGAAATGCCCCTGGTTCCTTGCACCTCATCAGAGAGGAGGACCCAGAGGAGAGTTTGGCATGCACATTAAAGGATGCTCCAGGGATTGCGGGGGGGGAGGGGGGGAAGGGAGAGGCACTAGGGGATGGGGAAAAAGGGGGGAAGGGAGGGGTGAGCAGGGAGGTTGGTGGAAGGTAGAGGGAGAGAGGGGACCCGTGTATTAAGTTTGTATGAGTGGAAATAATAATAATAAAAAAAGTTAAAAAAAGAAATACTTTATCTTAGAATTGCAAATGGAAATCCTAATATATAAACTGAAGAAGTTTTATCAAAAAATCTTAATATGAATTCTGTATCATCAGATACAGTAGCAAAGGTATAATTTTCCTGAAAATTCTATTTCTAGCAGGAAAAACTTGCATGCAAATCATCTTGTTTTTCTTTGAATGTCATACTTTTCCCAGAAACCAGTGATTTCCTTTCAGTATATTTAATCAGTGTCTTTCTTTTCCTATAGACTGTTGATGGTAGAATATTTGAACTTCAGACTCTGTTTAGCCCCATAGATCGTGAGATGATTTTGTCTTTTTTGGTAGGGAAATGACTTGAATTGGGAATGAAGATGTTGATTCTCTGTCAAAATACCAAAGTGATATTTCATGATTCTGTGATAAAAATTCTGCTCCAAAATGAAAGTTATAATGTAGTTGTATGGCAAGAAAAATGGGCTTGATATTAAAATCCTCTAGAGTTATTCAATAAAATTAGAGATGATTTTACTCAGTGCAAGTAATAACTCTTCGAGTTAAGTTTTTTTAACTAATAGGAGGGCATAATCATTTCTTTCTAAATTTCACTGGCAAAGATAAAAGATATCAAAGAAACCAACTGGAAAACATGTAAACACTGTTTAAGTTTTTTAGGTGATTCTAACATCTGACATAATTGAGAAATCTGTTTTCTTCTAAAATATAACCATATGTCTTTTACCCTGAATTCCTGAAAGTAAGACCATTCTTTGTTTTAGTTAACTTTAAAGTATTTTTAAGATTCAATTTTGACTCTTTGGTGGAAAACATTAAAATTCTTCACATTAGTTGAGTAAAATGATATTTTAATATGTATATATGTTGTATAATGTTTAAGTCAAGTTAGATTTGTTTCTTTATCAATTCTACTGGAGAAAAAAATCTCAGAATCTATTTAATTTTTTGAAATATAAAGTACAATTTCATTTTCTAATCACCCCGATGCACAAAAGTACGCTAGAACTTCTTTACATTTCTAACATAATACATTTCTTAATTTTGCATTAAGCTAATACTAATATGGAAAAAAGACATTTGCACTAAAAAGTTCTAGGAACCAGGACATCTTAGCTCCCATCGTCTTGCCTGTTTTATATTGCTCTAGCAACATTCTGTAGCTTTTTCCCATACTTTTTGAAAAATTCCCTCTGTTATTTACATTCTTTTTTACTATTATTTACTATTACTTACCTTATTATTTTACTATTATTATTATTTACTATTGTTATTACTATAGTATAAATACATACTATTTACTATATTGTGTATGAAACTTTCATGCACAAATAAAATGAATTTATATGTTGTCATCCTCTGTTACTCCCCACCCCTTCCCACCCACCTCTGGCACCCACGTCCTCCTGCATGTATGATCCAGTCGGGTCAGTCCAGGACATGTGTATTGGCATGTGCCTGGGTACCACTGAGGCATGAACGGCCCACCAGTGGGCAAACCATCATGTAAAGAAGCTCCCAGTCTCATGCAGTCTCTCAGGGTGGCCCTGTATCTCTTAAGATCCTCCTTCTTCTGTTGTGAAATTTTGATAGGTCAGTTATTGTGGAGGTATGAACACCCACCATTGTACATTCTCATTCTCTCTCTCTCTCTCTCTCTCTCACCATGTGGCCCAGATTATCCTCAAGCTTGTCCTCAGCCCCTGGACTGCTGTGACTACACTAAGCTACTGTGTAAGTGTTCCACCACACCTAGCGCTTTTCCCACTCTTTTGATTTAGAAACTTTGTCATTTTGACAGCTATTATTTTTGTACATCCCATTGCTACTTTCTCTCTCTCTCTCTTTTTTTTTTCTTACTGTATCTTTACTTTTGGCTTCTGTTTCCACTTGGATCATCCTCATGCACTCCGTTAAGCAACCCCACTCCCTCACAGTTTCACAGTCTGGGTCTGCCCACTCATTCACAGTGTGAGCTGCTGTTTGAGATCTTGAAGGCTTGGCTCCTGTTTGGAGAGACTTCCATTCTTCCATGCATCCTGCCAAATCCCTGTCTGCATGTAAGATGCAGTGTGAATTTTGCCTCCTGATGAAATGTGGAAATGGCTCGGATGGACCTTGAATTCTTGGCATGACGAAGACACCAGTTACTCTGCCCAACCAAATGAAATCTAGCCTTTAAAATACTGGACACATTTCTGGAGAATATGGCTTCGTTTTGTAAAACTGGCAAGCCTACCCCATGATGACTTTAGAATCCTCTGTGAAGACAAAGGAATCATTAAAAAACCCTTTGATGTTTAATCATGTGAAGTTTCTAAAAGCTTCCCATAGAATCAACAGGAGGACTTAAATGTATAACAACTGTTTATTTCTTCTTTTGAAGTTTTAAAACTTCTATTAGTATATGCTAAGTATACATAATGGTTATTCTTATGACTTTTTAAAATATTTTATTTATTGAGAGCAAGAGAAAAAGAAAGAAAAGAGAAAGAAAAAGAAAACAAAAGAAAGAAAGGAAGGAAGAAAGAAAGAGAAAGAAAGAAGGAAAGAAGGAAAGAAGGAAAGAAAGAAAGAAAGAAAGAAAGAAAGAAAGAAAGAAAGAAAGAAAGAAAGAAAGAAAGAAAGAAGAAAGAAAGATCCCTTAGAGAACAACTGAATAGTTCTTGGAAGTCCATTCTATCTTTCCACGTAGACCTGCAGGTTGAACTAAGCTGTGACTGCTGAGCTTCCTCTCTGATACTCATCATGACATTTTGATTACATGTATAATATAGTTTGATTAAGTGCATTAGATCTCTTCAGTAAATTTTGTATAGAGTTTTTCCATGTCTAGGCTTTTTTTCATATCTAGGCTACTTGATTGAGCCAACAGATACCTTAAAGTTATATAACTGCCAGCAAAAGAAAATAATTATTTGTGGACTATTGGCTCAGCTATGGCAACTGTGGAGAAGTGTGAGATTATCAATAAGGAAAAGTCCACAACATACCCAGAATGGTCCTCAACTGTGAAACAACTTGGATATGAAAACAATGAAAATGCACTATGGAAAAAGACACAGTATCATAGCCGGCAATACTAATTTCCTTTTTAATTATGGTTGGACTGAGTTTGAAATGTCGCACTTCTATGGAGCATGGGTTCAGGAAAAACATGTAGACAGCTTCAGAGTTTGGGAGAGAATAACCTGCTAAGTTACTTTCGAAGGAAGTTTATAATCTGTGGCCACTTAATTTTTCTTGATCTCAGTTTCCTTTAATCTTTCCCATATATTTTGTACCTCTGTAAGGTAAGGCATTATTGTCATTGTAACCTAGCAAAAATTAGAAAAGTGTTTTAATATAATTTACTGAGCTAAAATGTTCTTGAATATCTGAGGTAGGTTGCTGTGACAAAGAAAGGCAGATAACCTGATTAATTTTATAATGGTCTTGTCTGTACATATGAGGACCTTAGTAAATTACCCCCTCTTATCCAGATTCCCATGAAGACTGTATTTCAGACAACATCATATATAGCCAGGACAGCTGAAGGAACAGAGGTGCTTAATTCCCTGAAGAGACAAATTGGTTGATTTCTTTTGTGTGGAATTTTAATTCTTTAATTATAATTTTTGTGTGTATGCATGTGACATCTGTGCAAAGGTGGATATCAAGTGCCTTCTTATATCATTTTCCACATTTTTTTTAATGACAGAGTGTTTTGCTGAATTTGGAGCTTGCCAATTGGCTAAACTGATCAGCCACCAAGCCTGGAGGGTTCTCCTGTGTCTCCTACCCAGCAATGGGTTACTCAACACCCAGCACCATATTATACTTTTGCATGCCTGCTGGGGATTAAAATTCAGTTCCTTATGCTTGGACCAGAAATATATTGTTCCGTGAGATATTTAACCTGATCTTTGAGGTGATTTTTAAAACCTGCTCAAATAATCAGTAACTTTATGATTAAACATGAATGCATTAGTTATAGACAACATCTATAACATCAGTATAAAGAAAATGTCTTTTTTTCTGGAAAATGCTCTTGCTAGTCTTGGAAGTTTAAAAATACTGGCAGCTGATTTAAATGTGGTAATATAGACATAGATAAAGATTTCATCTTATTAAAACGTACAGACCAGTACCCTGAATGACCTTTTCCTGAAACCCATGCAGGGTGCTCCATTTCCATTTCTAACTCCTTTTTTGTTGCAAATTGAATTTTTAATTAATTTAAAAATATGTGAATTTCCAGAAGGCTTCTCCATATAACCTTAATTTTGATTAACCCACCTAACTTCTCTTCTCTCCTATTCCTCCAACCCCTTGTCAGATTTAACCTTTAATCTCCAGTATCCCCTCTATTTGCATGTATTACCTTTCCTTTTCCTCTTCATATAAAAGATGTTCTAGAAGATTAGGTTGCTTTTTATTTGTCCTTTTCATTTGTCATTAAGATACTTGCTTTAAAGTTTGCCGTAAAGTCTGGAATCTTCTGAAATTTTCAGAATCATAATCTGATTTTAAAAATTACTCATGCTCTGATCCTAGGGATCTGCTTTTACACTTGATCTTAGCCAAAAGGCCGAGAAGCGATAGGGATCTGCTTTTAATCCACCTAGAAATTTCCAAAGCTCTCCAGTCTTTCCTGACAATGTTAAAGGTCTACACTCAAGTTGATTCTGAAACTCCTGTTCGAGGGATTCCTTCTCAGTTGGCCACCCCTCCCCCTTTGCCTTGCTCATATCTTTCTTCTGGAGATGTGCATCCACTCCATACATTTATCTGTCAAATCTCTGCTGATTATTCCCAGACCAATGAAGTCAGTTCTGTCCTCTCATAAAAACTCTTAAGTAGCATCCCTTAATGCTTACTGTGGTTTCCTTTGAATTTCTTATCTACAAATCCCAGTTGTCTTCCAGTATCACGAGAAGTCAAGATGCTTGCAAACCTGGAGTCATCACTGACACTGTCGCCTGAGCTTCCTCTTCCTCTGCTTTTCTTGCTTATCGCTTCTCTGACAGTAGCACTTTGTATCCTTCCCCTTGTTTCTGGATCTATCAGTGCTGGTCAGACTCTCGCTATCTGGCATAGCTTTTAAGTGGATGGATCTGGTCTTCTCAAATCTAGCCTTTTAATTGCTAATGTGTCTTATTTTTCCTGGCAAACTGATTTCTCATGTGGATTACTTTAATTTTCCCATTTTTCCTTACTTCTTATCCCTAAGGTTTACCTAGCTGGGCCCAACCAAACCTTTAACTTAATGCTGTTTTGCTTCTTTTTTTTTCAGACAAGTGTGCTAAGCTTAAAGTCCACAGCAGACTTTAACTTGATTAGTTTGGTGTTTCCTAAAATTGATATTTCCTAGTAATGACACTTGAGGGTCTATCCTTTTGGGGATATGTGAATAAGCTATAATAAGGTATATATGCAAGATAAAGGAGAAAATCATCATGTCTGTGATTCAATGGATTTTTTGTTACTTAAATTATATTTAAACATTAAACATTTTGTTTGTTTGTTAGTGTTGAGAGTATGTCTCACTGTGTGACACAGGCTGCAGCCTGGTATCCTCCTGCCTCAGCCTAAGTTCTAGAATTGTAGACATGAAACATAGTACCTGGCTTTTAAAGTTTGTTTTTAAGAAATATTAACTTAAGGGATGGAGATATGGCTCAGGAATTAAAGCCTTTGCTTTGCAAACAAAAAAGATCTGAGTTTGTATTCTAGATCCCAAGTAAAAATCTGGGTGGAAATGGTGGCTTGCACTTCTGACCCTGGAAAGTGGAGCCTGGGAAACCCCAGCAAAACAATAAGAAGGTGAGCAATCCACAATGATTCCTCATGTAATCCTTGGACCTCCACAGGCGCGCGCGTAAACACACACACACACACACACACACACACACACACACACACACACACACACCAATACCTACACATAAAAAGTGTTAATTTAAATAAAATCTTAAGCAATTTAGAAACACTAAGTGATACACAACTAACTGTCAGTTACAAGAGAGTTAAATGTGCCACCTCATTTTCCAGAATATTCAGACGTTTCCCTTCTAGATAGGCCTCATTTGATGTCATGATTCTCTATGAGTTATAATGCAGGCAGATCAGAACAAAGACCCTGGTTTTCACATGTGTGGACCCCATGTGAATGCAAGGTTTAGTTTGCTGAGTGGCAGGAGTGGGGATTGACATGGCAGCTGACAAAGGCCAGAATTAGTCCTAAATGGATGACCCTGATGAGCCCTCAGTTGCTCTCCAGTGAGATCCAGGCAAGGCATTCCTTCCTGAAATTCGGACAACAGAGAAACACCAGTGTGGCTGAGGAGCATCGGGGTTGTGGTCCTGCTATGTCTCTGGCCGTCATCCTCCTTTGACACCCTGTGTCTTTGAATGGAGTCTATTGAGCAGGGCATGAAGCACAGTGCAATACAGGAGACAAGAGTTAACATGCCAACCTGCCGTGGGCAACTGTAGCTTGTCTGCTGCCTTCTTCATACTTGGAAAAACCAGTTCTAGAGTATGTTTGAGGAAGAAGCTCAAGGTAGTAATTAATGTTATTTATCCTCCTCCTACTCTATAAGGGCAGCCGTTCCCATGGCTAAACAAAGAATGTTTGTTTTTTCCATCTGCACTTTCTCCTTCTGGATCTTGCACATCCCTGAGTTCCTTATGAATATGTCAGGATCTGAGATTTCACAGATCAAAGTGCCTTGGAAGTATTTTTTTCTCCTAGAATCAAATCAGTTGATTGTGAGACAAGTGTTTCACAATTTTCAGTGGTTTCTTATAAGATTAAGCTTGTTGTTTCATTGTTTGTGAAACAAGAGGAAATTTGAATGAAACTAAGGTGTGTGTGTGTGAAAACTGATCCTCGTAGTGTAGCTTCAAGCCTCCCTTGAACATGCTGGGTGGTGGTATGCAATACGATTGCGTCTTTAGTAACATGAAGACTTTCAGCTTGAACATGTCTAGTACATGAAGACTTTCAGCTTGAACTTGTCAACTCACTGAACATGAAGGATGCTTTTGTCCTAAGTTTTACTGGAATGTTTTTCCCTTTGAACTCCTGTAGATCCACTTCTGGATGGGTATCCATCTAGCAAATGCTTTAACTGGTTTAAAAGTTCCACTTAAGAGATTAGTAGTTAGGCTTAATTTAACTGCTTATAGTACTCTTGGCACTGAAAGAGAAATACAAGCAGTTTCATCATCTCCTGGACTGTTTAAAAAGTAGTCGTTGTTTTGGGGAGTTGGGGCCAGAAGCAAGTAGTAAATGAAGTAATCAGCTGCTCACTTACCAAGATAGGGACATCAGGCATTGGTGAGTGAATAATAATAATCCATAGACTGCTTTTGAGAAGATCAAAATCTGATGAGCTCTGGCAGTTTATTTTTCTGCCTCAGGAAAGTTCTAATGTGTTTGTGGTGCATCAAAAGGTCTGCTTCCTGCTGACCGCTTCTGGTGCAAGACATGCATAGTGCATAGTGTTAGTGTTGAGTTAGACAGTGCTGATGTTCCTTGCTAAGTGTATGGTGTTTCTCAGAGAATAGAAGGGCACTCTGGGTATATAATGTGTTCACATTTGTGTGATGGGAGAAGTTTAGCTAAAGGTGTTCTGGGTGGTCTTTCTGCTGGCGCCCCTGCATTTTGATCTGAATAGGAGATATTTTGAGATAATCTTTTTTTTCAGGAAAAAATATGCAGCATCATCATTCATAGTAGACCTTTTTACCATGATGCTCACTTCTGTTCTGATGTTCAGGTCTTGTAAGTTCATCCCAAGAATAAGCAAGTTGGTTCTATACCATTTCTTAGGCTGCATGCAAGAGGATGAGTATTTATTTCTTTTTGTAGTGTCTCTTATTTATTTATTGTTTAATTAATTAATTAATTTTCAAGCGTGCCACTGTGTGTGTGTGTGTGTGTTTGTCAGAGGGCACTGCGTGTCTCTGTGGAGAACCAAGGGTGACTTTGAGAATCATACTAGATTACTTCTACCTTCTTTTTGCTTTGCCTTAGTATTTCCCAGGCTCCATACACCAGGGCTAGAAGTGCAGACCACTGCCATTTCTGCCTGGCATTTTTGCATAGGCTCTGGGATCTGAAGTCAGGACCTACTTGATAGGCAGAGTCTTATCCTCTGAGCTATCTCTCTAGTCCAAGGGTGAATATTTCTAGTATTAGTGTTGTACTCTATGCATTAAATTTGTTTTGGTGAGAATACTGCTTTTATATTTGGCAGTAGTGTATGCTTACATTTTTCCCATATAGACTCCCTTTCTATATAATGAAGAGCTTTGTTGATGTAGTTTTGTATTTCCTTCCCTCAGTACCAACACACACACACACACACATGTGCGCATTCTATGGGAAAGAATATTTCTGAGTCACAGCAATAACTTGCCTTCTTCAAAGCATTGCATCTGTCTGTGAGTAGCGAGTCACAGAATAAATCCTTGAGAGATCAGAATTTTGCTTAAATTTTAGGGATTAAAATTTTGACTTTTGATTCACTTGCTAATGCCAGTAGGGGTGGCACACTAATTTTTTTATATTGCATATCCTCAAATGTGCTTTTTGTGCCCTTTAAAAATGCATCCTAAGTGAGCCAAGATGGCAGATTAGAAGCAAACAAAACTTGTCAGCTTCTCTGTGGCTCAGAACTGAAACATCCAGAATGTATTATAGCATATCAGTGTTTGGCTAAGAGAACACACTTAGAGAGGCTCAGAGACTCTACTTCTTGCAACAGAGGTTGAGGAAAAGTGCCTTCATCCCCAACACACAGCCATGTAGTGACTGCAGCAGACAGAAGAGTATAAGAAGGAGAAAGAAGGAGAGACACAGAGGACAGAGACAGATGGAGACTTGAAAGGCAAACTTAACTTCCTTGATCTGGTTGCTCTCTACTGCCTGGCATTGAGAGCATCTTACGTTTCTCTCTGTAGAGGCCAGGTGATGGAAGGAGAACCATCCTGAAAAAGTGATGCCCAGGCTTGTTGCTGTGAGAAATCTTCAGTCCTGTTTACAATGTCCTTTCCCTTACCCACTTTCCCTTCAGGTCTAGTGGCTTGGGGGGCCACCTGCAGAGTGGTGGCAGACTGAACAGCCACGTGTGGATGGTGCGGAGGTGTGAGGCCTAAGACACCATGGTCACAAATGGTGGAAAGCATGGAACCTAGGCTACCTTAACCCATTATGGTTTGTTTCCCTATTGCCTTTCACAGGACCATCTGAGGTCCAGATACATAGCAGAGCTTTTCCTTTGCCAGGCTGTCAGGGTACGTCAAGTTAATGTGTCTGTAGTAAACTGTATCTGAGGTTCCATACAAGTTTGTATTAGTTGTGAACAAGGTAATTGAAAGCTATTGTAGCCATCTCCAGATTCTAACTGCCTGACCACTGAGCCACACACATGAAGGATAGTGTGAGTGTTATAGTCCTTGCTCTCTGAGGGGACCATAGCTCAAGGAGACACAGAAAAGAAGTGCAGATTGCAGGAGGTAGTCAATACCCATGAGTATCAGCATAACCACTGAAACAGAATCAATAATTTTTTTCTCTTTCTTTTAGACATTCAAGACTTTATTGTTGTTTTGGAACCAGTTTTTTGTTGCATGTTTGTGTTTTGTCTTTCAGACTCTTGTTTTCTCCATCATACTTCCTTTCTCTCCCAATAATAGAATCTCCTCTCCATTACACCTTTCATTTTTCCTTCATGAGCCTTTTGTTTATTTTGTTCTCATTTCACTGAGTTTTCTAACTTTTCTTTTGGTTTCCATTTCTAATTTTCTTCTCTTCTGATCTTTTCCTTTTTCTCAAAGGATAGGGTAGATAAGATCCCCAAGCCAATGAATAGGACTCATATAGGCATAATTAGAGAAGTCCTTATAACTAGAGAAGAATGGGTGCAGAAGACATCCATACTCTCAGCAGTAGCAGAGAGAAATAATAAGATTTGACACCTCTGAGGGACCATAGGATGTCTTGCTTTTGCTCCCAAACCTTTTCATACTGCACACTACTAAAAAACTACATTCCACTGTTTATAACACATTGGCCTGAAATACAGGTTCCAAGAACAGTATGTATCTTGTCATAATACACCAATCCCCACTGTTCCAGTTATTTTGCTGCTGTGATAAAATACTCTGAACCAATAATCGAAGAGAGAAAATGTTTATTATTTTGGCTTAAGGTTCTAGGGAGGGTAGAGTCCTAGATTAAAAATAGTCATTATTGGGCTGGAGAGATGGCTCAGGGGTTAGGACTTTGCCTTGCAAGAATAAGGTCCTCACTTCGGATCCCAGATCCCGTATAAAAACACTAGGCAGAAATGGTATGTGTGTCAGAAGGCATTGTTTCTCTCTGTAGAGGACCAAAGGTGACTTCAGGAATCATCTTGGATTGCTTTTACCTCCTTTTTGCTTCACTCTGGGATTTCCCAAGCTCTACCCACCAGAGCTGGAAGTTTAGGCCTTTGCTATTATAGCCTGTTGTTTTTACATGGGACCTGGTATTTGAACTCAGGATCTTGTGAGGCAGAGTCCTAACCTCTGAGCCATCTCTCTAGCCCTTGAAGAGCATATTAAGAGATTATTTATTTTTTAATTGATACATACATAAAATTAGAGATTCACTCCAAGAGATGTACAGCATAGAAATAAAAGCAATTTTATATAAAAAATGAATGAGGCAACATTACTTGCTTTAAAAGTTTAAGCTGTTCTAGCATTGATTTCAAAGATATTGAGTGAATGAAATGTTATATAAAGAATTAAAGAAATGTTTTTTGAAAGGGGCAATGGACTCCAAGAAAAACAATTGAGCAAATCATATAAGGTATAATGAATTCAGCAGAGATAAGTTCAATAATCTTGATCAGTAGAAGAGAGAATTTCAGTGGTCGAAGATGAAATTGATGAATGAGGACATTCAGACACTTGTAAAGAAAAAAATGCAATATTCAAGATCCCTGAGACATGATTAAAAGACCAAGTGAACATGTTTTTGATGTATAAGAAGATACCAAGGTACAGATGGAAAACAGAAAATGCATTCAGTGAAATAATAATAGAAATCCCTCCAAATTATAAACAAAACATACAGGCATCACCCACCCTGAATCTCAAATAGACATAATTATGAAAGAGCTTTCACATGGTATTAACTTGAAGTGACAAAAGTAAAAAAAGAATAGTAAAGATTATATGAAAAAATATCATTTATAATGATAAGCCTACCAGAATGAAAACTGAATTCATAAGTTAAATTCTAAAGTCAGGAGATCTTGAAATGAAGTATTTCATATTCTAAAGGATAATAATTGCCAAACTAGATTACTCCATACAACAATATTATAATTCGTAATCAAAGGAAAAATATTTTTCAAGATCAGCATAAACTAAAGGAACACGTGACCACAAAGGCATCATTGCAAGGATACTTAAAGGAACCTTAGAAGAGGAAGGAGAAACATTGTAGAGCGCCACCTAGTGAAAAGTGGTGCTTAGGCACCATCTTGACAAAGTCATCATTGTCTGAGAATCTTTGTGTAATGACTGGGAACAATAAATTATAAATTCTCCATGGAAACAAAAGTACAAAACATTGGTTTAGCCTACTGATGCTTTTGGAGTCTCTTCTTGATCACCGGCAATTGCCCAAGGTCTAATGGATTTTTGTGGATATGAGAGACCCATACAGTGCTGTCTCTCAGGCCAGAAGTGCAAGCTTCAGAAATGCTGATTTCTCCTGACTTCATTGACTGGTTGTCTGTGCATGCATTGGAAGCTTGGAAAGCTCTCATTTCCTTATTTATCCTGCCACAGTCCTACACCTGAGTTTGCAACCTGATGCCCAGCTCACATTTAAAACGTTTTTGTATAAAATGAAGTTTTAGGAAGTAAGTGGTGGGAGACCTCTAACAGCAAAAACTGTAACTTTCTGTCATCTATGGCAGAGGGGAGATAGTCTTATCTATCTCATCTTTTGTGATTTATTTCTTTTTATCTCATGTGCATTTTCCTTCACCCTGAATCTGTGAGTATATTATGCATGACATGATTTTTATTGATATTAAATAAGAAAGAAAAGAATGAGCATTTTATAAACTTAGAAACATGACCACGAGGGAATAGGAAGAATAAATACCATTGGAAAAAGAGATGGAAAAATTAGAATTAGGAAAAAATAACATTAGAAAACAGCAAAATGATAGAAAATTGTGTAATACTTATCTTTCATAGCTCTGAATATGAATGATATTAATCTGCCAATTAAAAGATATGGATTGGTTGATTGGATTTTGAAAGACTATCCAATTGTTTTCTACCTTCAAGAAACACATATTATCATCAAAGACACATAATACACACACATAATACACACACACACACACACACACACACACACACACACACACAGACAGACTGAAAGGGAAAGTATGGAAAATGATGTTTTAAAAAATAGAACTGAAACTGTACAGTAGGAATAATGTGTCATGTCTGATAAAACTGAATTTGAGACAAAGATGTATTGGGAGACGGAACAACTCATTGTTGATACAGAATTGTAAATAAGAGTAAAGATATGGTACCTACTTATATGCCCTAGATTTTGATGCATCAGTTTCACAAAACAAAAATGAATGGACACTGTCATAGGTAGGCACAGGTGTCAACTTGACAGTTGAGGGTTTGAGCTCTGGGCACATTTGTGGAGAATTAGTGGTTGAGTTGAGCCCAGAGTGAACCTGAAGGACACCCCATCATGGGTGGGTGGGATTAGCCCTGGAATAAATCACAGAGAGCTGGTTGAGAGAGTTAGCATCCTTCTGGTCACTTGCCCAGACATGCTGGTCTGGCAAGTAAGGATTGTTCATCTCTCAGTTGTTATGTGGTGATGGTGTGGCCAGTTCCCTCGGCCCCGGTGTTGGTGTGTGCTCTCCCGTTAAGCTAGACTGAGAACTGTAACCAGAAATTGTAAGAGAGAATAAACCCCTTATTTCTTTAAGCCATTTGATGGTCATTTATCAGCAACCATGCAGGCGAACTGCAAAAGACATAAAGGGACAGATATATCACAATGTAGTAACACTGAGTGATTACTTTGTCTTACTCTCACAACAGGTAGGCCTTTCCTGACAAAACCAAGAACCAATAGAGAAACTGTAGGGTTAAACTCTAGTATAGGTCAAATGGACTAATTATATCTACACATTCTCTGTGTGTATGTACAAGAGGGCATTTGAGTGTGTGTTCCTATGGAAACCCAAAAGTGGTACCTGGAATCACCCAGTGAAACCTTTAAATTTTTTTTTATTTATTCAATTGTGTGTGTGTGTGTGTGTGTATGTGTGCATGCTCTTGTGTGTGCATGCACATGTGTATGTATGTGTGTGTGTGTACAACCACGGAGGAATTTGGAAACCACCATGGACCGCCTCCACCTCCTTCTTGTTTACTCTGCCCCGGGATTCACAGGCACCACCCTACCAGGACCAGAAATGCAGGTTGCCCCCACTTCTGCCCGGCATCTATACGTGGGGTCTAGGATCTGAACTCAGGACCTTCCACCTGCAAGGCAGAGGCTTAACCCCTGAGCCACCTCTCCAGCCTCCCCAGTGAAACCTTTTAAAGGGGAGATTTAGGATACCATGGCAAGTAGGGTAAGGGAGGGAATAATTGAGAAAAATACCTAGGGGGATATGAGGGGATAGGATATAGAAAGGACAAGAGGAACTTTTAGAAATATCCTAAGATTGTGGGAGGTAACACCATAGGAACCTCATATGTTACTAATATGTCAAAAATGTCTTTTAAAAAAGGGACAAGAATGGGAATATCTATGCAGAGGAGCACAGAGTGAGGAAAACAGGGCAAAGCAAAAAAAGCCCTAAGCTTAGTACTCAGTGATACACAAGAAGTAACTATACTATATCAAGAATGTGACAATTCCTAATAAATGTTGGTCAGAGATGTCTCAAAGGCCCCCCAAAATTGTAAGATTTTGCCATTACTCCTGGTTGCTCTCCAAAAAACTGTCAGTAAGACCCTGTTACTGAAGATGCAACACATATAGATCACAGAACATGGGCAAAATTCATCAAATGGAACTGATCTGAGAACTTTCTCCTGGCTGAATACCTTACACAGTACCAAGGAATACTGTAGAACTACTGAGGGAGAAAAACAAACACAGGCTTCATTGACCCATGAGATCTGCAAGTTGCAATGAAAATCACTATGGCAACAAGTGACCACCAGTGTAATAGTGGCATGAGTATCAAGGAGACAACCAACAGCTTTCCAATTGAATTCCAGATCCTCTTGTCAGAATGGAACAAATTCCTGTTACTGTTAAGTAGAACAGAACCTAAAAAGGAAAGAAAATAGATCAATAGTAGAAAACAGTAGGAAAACAGTGCTCTGTAAATAATTACCATTATACCCATAGATTTGGAGAGTACTTAGCACTCAGCTAGATGTCTTCTACAAAAGAGGTAGAAGAGTCAACACTCTGACAAGATGCAGCCTAAGTCAGTGGAAGAACAATGAAGTGAACAACAATGGCCAGCCATAATACAGGGTACATGTGATTTGGCAATGCTCATCCAGAATCAAAGGCCAATCTTATCTCTCTCCATCCTAAACCCTAGGGAATCTCACAGAAGAGGGGGTGGTGAGATTTTAAGAACCTAAAGATGGATTCAATAAAATTAATGAAATGCAAAAAAAGAACCTAAAGATGGGAAAGTTCACCATTGGACAAGACATTCCATTCAAGGCAGGACTGCTTGCATCCAGGAACTGATTACAGTGAGATCTGTCCTTCCCAGACCTGCATAATGACTGACATACCAACATGCTCCCAATATTACTGAGGATGTCAGTAAAGACAAGAACTTACAGTGGAAACTTTGAGAAATAGAGCTGGATGAGAGAAGAGAAAAGCCCGTATTAGTGGGATGGCTTGAGGAGGGGCAGCTTGGTATGCCACAGAGGCCTGAAACCCCCCAAGAATAGACAAATGAGAGGAAATCCTTGGGTCCACAGAAGCAGCCAGGTAGGAGAGTGGAAGTGGGATGGATTGATGAAGGAAAGGGAGAGGAATGGGAGGGAGGTGAGGATGAAGAGAAGCAGGGATAAGTACTCAATATGCTTTTAAAACTAGGAAAATAAAAAAAAGAATCACATTGGATTCCTCTACCTCCTTATTGCTTTGCTCTGGGATTGCCCAGACTCTGCCTTCCAGGGCTGGATTTACAGGTTGCTACATTTTTACCCCACATTTTTATGTGTGATCTGGGATCTAAACTCAGGTCCTTTTGCTTGTGAGGCAAAGGTTTTAACTCCTGAAACATCTCATTGCTCACCTACAGAAAAAAAATTTTTTGAGGATAAAGTGATTTTTATTATGTGGGTATAGGTAACACAGTCTATCAAGCTCTGGATGAATCTCTATGCTTTTACAATTCTAGGTGTGAGAACACACACCAATTTTTAAAGATTCTTAGTCCCTTGACATTCCTTTCCCATCCAGTGGCAAAATTAGAAAGTCAATAGAATGAAGTGAAATGGAAATATGAATTCCTGCGTCTATGGAATACAGCAAAGGCTTCCCTAAGACAGAAGAAGACTAATGATATTTATGTTTAAATGAAAAAAAAATACCATAGATCTCAAGTAAATAGCCTAATGATGCATTTCAAGGTCATAGAAAAACAAAATTAATCCAAACTTGAGGCTAGTGGAGGAAAAGTAATGTAGACTCATGACATGAGAAAGGGGATAAAAGGGTTTCAAGTAGGTTTAACAGAGGTCAATTTATCACTAGTTGTAGTTGCTGTGATTCAATACTTAGAAGACCTAAGGAATCCAACAAAAGACTTTCAGAACTGATAAACAATTTCATCAATATTAGGATGAAAAAAATTTAATGTATAAAAAATTAGTAGATTTTCTTTATAGCAAGAATGAACTTACTGAGAAAGAAATCAGGAATACAATTCCATTTACAATATCTACCAAAAAATAACCAACCAACAACAAAATCTTCTCAAACCAAGAAATAACCTATTAAGGAGGTAGAAGAGCCCTGCAATGAGAACTGAAAGATGCTTATGAAAGAAGTCGGTGAAGACTCTTGAAGACAAGAACAACTGTGCACGTGATTGCCGGGAAAAGAATTGTGAAGATACCCATATTACAAAAAGCAAGCTACTGATTCAAGACCTATTAAAATTCCAATGAAAATGTTCCTTAGCATTGGAACAAACAATCTTAAAATTCATATGAAGGCACGAGTGGTCCCGAACAGGAAAAACAATTCTGAGGAGGGAGACAATGCTGGAAGTATTACAAGAACTGATTTCAGGCTATACACTAGAGTCATGTATCTAAAAGAACATGATATTGGCTTAAAAATAGATAGGTTGAACTGTATAGAATAGAGATTCAAATTGACACAGCTATGACTGATTCTCAGCAAAGATAACCAAAGCCTATGCTGGAGAAAACAGGTCTCTTTAATAAGTGGATCTAGGAAAACTGATGTATATCCACAAGCACAACTTGGAAACTTTCTCACCCTGTACAAAAATCAGCGAAAAATGAATTGATAGACCTTAGCAAGGCATGAACCTTTGAAAGTACTATAGGCAATATAAGGGAGTTCTTTGAGATATATGTGTAGGTGATAACTTTTGGGGAAGAAATCCAATCATTTAGGGGAAAGTAGAAAGAATTCACAAGTGGAATTGCATGTAAAATTAAAAAGCCTCTGCACAGAAAGAATCAACAGAATGAAGAGACAATCCATAAGATGGAAGAAAATCTTTGTCAGAAAATCTTTATTCAGCAGATGATTAATATCCGGAAGAAATGAAAAAAGGAAACATCAAAGCTTCTGCCCCTCATGACACTCCACACCAGAGTCCATGAGTTCTTTTCTAGCTCCATGCCTCTCACAGACTCCATGCCTGGAGTTCATGAGTTCTGCAGGTGCTCTAGCCCCTCATGGTACTCCACGTCTGGAGCCCATACGTTCCGTTCTTTCTCTCCTTTAATAAACTCTATCTTAATCCAAAAAACAAACAAACAAAAAACAAAAACAAAAAATGAACACCAAAGAGACAAACAATTCAATCAATAAATGGGCAAATGAGTTGAATGAGTATTTTTCAAATGAAGAAATACAGTAAAGACTGGTGAGAATTTTGGAGAAAAGATGCCTGTGTAACTGCAGATGGAAATGTAAATTAGTGTAGCTACTTGAAAGTCTGTTTGATGATTTCTAAAACATTAAAAATAGAACTATTATCTGATTTAGATATTATTTCTGTGTATATATTGGCCAAGTAAAACGAATTGGCCTACTACAGACACAAATGCTCACTTATATTTATTACAAGGGAAGGGAACATGAAAATGAGGAGGGAGGATAGGAAAAGGTAATAGGAGTGAATATGACCAGAGGTATTTTATATATGCAAATGTTATCTTTAAGCTTGTGGATAATCTTACATAATGCAATTGACCCATCTCTAACTCCTGGAGTATTTGAATCTGTGGATCTTGATTTCATGTCCCTTAGTTAACAAAAACTCAGTCTTACTATGTTTGCAACTTTCCAATCAAGTTTAGGTATTCATAATTTGTTGTTTTAGAGTATGATTTTTTTTAAACTTTGGCTTTTGAGTTGGATTAAAGATGTGCCGCTACTAATTTTCCTTGATCTTTCACTTTGCCTGAGATTAGATGACATGAAAGAGCTTTTACAAATGTGATGCTGTTGTTACTGGATCCAAGTCCATGTGCTTTCCCATTGAGAGATGAAGACTTTTGGAAAGAAAAATCAGGTTTTCTCAAGGACTAGCACTTGGAAACCTGGGAAGCTATTGTCTTAGAGCCCTCTCTGAGGGAACTCAGGGATGTGAAATGGGTGGTAGGAAAGTGAAGGGGACAATGGAAAAGAAGTTTGAATGCTTAGCAAAGACTTCTGCATGTGAGCTCATGTCTTCCTTTTCCCTCCCTGGAACATCTCAAAGGATTTTGACCTCCTACAACTAGTTCCTCTCATTATTTAGACAAGCATATTACATTTTAGCAAGTTAAATATCACAGAAAATTACATGTTTTGTATTAGTTCATATGCAGGATTAAAGCACAAGAAGGAGAGGGTGTTGCTATATATCCTTATGTTATCTGAAGGCTACTATGTACTATGGATTCTGTGAGTCTAGAGACTCATTGACTGCATTTTTCAAAGATGTATGGATTAGTCCACATCAAACATATCACCCTTACTGGAGTCCAACTGTCAACAATGTAATAAAGAAGATTCACATTAGAGGGTTGGAAGAATAGAACTTAGATTCTATGAACATAAGCTATGGGTGGTGTTTCATGAGGAATGAAGACCAAGAAAGATGATTTCTGTATTTATGCCACATAAAATCTTACTATGCTATTACTTTATAAATAATATATATACATTTCTTTGATGTGTATTTAATCTTTGCAAAGCAGAAGGATGAGCAGCTATCCAGGCTGAGATAAGTAGTGGATGTTTATTGGGAGATGCAGTTAAATGGTAGTGCACAAAACCTGCAGTCAGTCAGAATAATTAAGCCTTTTTCTTATTCTCTGCTTCCTAAATTATCAGAGCATTCAGGCTACAGAAGTGTTGCAATCGTGCATTATTCACAAAACTGTATCTACCTAGACTACATTCAGTAAGACATTTGAAACAAAGAACAGACCTTATTTTATCCTGATATGGGCTTTTAGTGCATATTCATCATAGCATAATAGGAAATTTGAGGTTCTTTCAAATTTTTGATGTGGCAGGGCGTTTTGTGAGAATGAGCCTCTTTATGGTTTCTTTTTAAAGTTAGGGAAAGGCCAGTGAGGAGGTGCAAACAGACGGCTGTTTGTATTCTTTCTGTAAACTCACAAGACTTTATTTCACTGCTTCCTATAAAATGGCACCTGCCTTTTAGCACATTTGAGAGCAAAGAACGAGGTTGATCCCAAAGACACATGAGAACTTTTGACAAAGTAAGAGACAATGTAGATGAAGAGCAAAGAGCAAATTTCAGAAGAAAATAATTGTCCAAGCTGTATATATTTTTAGAATGCTAACCAAATATTTTCTTTGAAATTCTAAAGCATTTCCTTTGTTCACATTTTATATGTAAATTTTTAAACATTTTTATTATTATTTCTACTCATACAAACTTAATAGGTACACCACTTCCCTCCCTCCCTTCTCTTCCCCCCCCCCCGAACCTCCTGCTCCCCCTCCCCTCACCCCTCCCTCCCCATCCCCCAGTGCCCCCCCCCAATCCCTAGAGAGTCCTTTAATGGGCATGCCAGACTCTCCTCTGGGCCCTCCTCTCCGATGACGTACAAGGACCCAGTTCTATTTCCCTGAACCCTTTCCTGTGCTCCCCTTAAGCATAGGAACATTACTGTGGCTGTCAATCCCTTGTCTCCAAGGATCTTGGTGCCTTTAGCAGATGCCAGACTTTGTGAGGTCAATAGTGTGTTGGACATTGCTCAGGGCATGCAAAGTCCAATTATGATTGCTTCGGCCTAACTTGTGTGGAGTATCTTGCAAGTCATTGCTCCTCCCATCTTTTTGCTCTTACACTCTTACCGCCCCCTCTTCCGCAAATTTCCCTGAGTTTCAGGATAGGGAGAGATTAGTCTGGCCTAGTTCTAGGTGGTTGATATAGAGTCTCTGAAGTTCTGGATAGTGGTTTGTTGATTTTCTTTTGCAGTTTTGCTGCTCCTGCAATGCCCTTCACTCCATCCTGATGGGCATTGTATGTCACCCCCTGGCCAGAGACACCAGAAGGGGAGGGCATATAGTCTGGCAGATAAAAAGTAACCATTTTGCAAATGGGTGACTGACCCCTCCCTCACTGTGGTTTCCTACTTTTATTACATCTACCCTTGAATGTGCTCTTATAACAAGACTCCAGTTTAACATTTTATATGTAATTTAAGTTTGGAAGACCATATAGTGAGAAAGGCAATACCTTTTGGTTTGTTTGGTTATGCTGCTAACCGTAGCATACGAAAGTTACAGACTAACAAAAAGCACATGCATCCTCTAGTCTCTGCCTCATAAGAGCTGGAGTCACAGGTGTGGGTCACATGACCAGACTGAGCTAAGCAATTCCAAAGATGGTCAGAAACTATCTGGAGGGCATCTGAGGACAAGAAGCTTCCACATTTGACCTAAAGTCAAAACACAACTATTAAACTGCCTCCTCCTCCTCCTACTGTAGTGAAGGAAAGAATATGTAGGAAGCTACTGGTTGAGGAAAAGCAGAAAACAGACGGAATGACCATAGGATCTGCTATGTTTGATTGACAAGCTTCGGTCTTTTGGCTGAGGAATGTTGGAGAGGGGTGGATGAAATTAGGAAGGAATACTAATTTCACTATCAATTATCTTCTGTATACTCTCTTCACCTTTCTAAAACCCCAGTCTTTTGATTTTATAGTGGGTACCTGTGATTAAGAAGTAAGATGATACACAATGGGGCACAATGAATAAATATAGGTAGACATACACCCAATAAAGCATAGAGGTCTGTTTACTGTGAAGATGATACATTATAACAAATATGACAACAAATGAAATATATAAACACCAGAATTTCTTGTCCAAATCTAATATTTTTAACCTAAAGTTTATTATATTTAGACAGCAGGAACAGCAAAACTGAAAAAAAAAAAAAAACCATAATTCAGAACATCAGAGACCCTACATTAATCACCTGGAACCAGGCCAGCCTACCCCTCTCCATCCTAAAGCTTAAGGAAATTTGCAGAAGAAGGGGCAGTAAGATTGTAAGAGCCTAAAGATGGGGAGGAGCAACGATATGCCAGATACTCCAAACAAGTTAGCGCTGAAGTAATCGTAATAGGACTTTGCATGACCTGCACAATGACCGATCAAAGACTAGATCAAAGTCTAGTATGGATCACAAGAACTAGGATCCTTACAGGCAAGGGATTAATAGACACGATAGTATTCCTATACTAAAGGGGTGCACAAGAAAGAGCTCTAAGCAATGCTACTGAGTCCTTACACCTCATCAGAGAAGAGGATGTGCACACTAAAGGATGCTCTAGGGATGAGAGGGGGGCACTGGGAGAAAAGGAGGGGGGGAAAGGAAAGAAAAAAGGGGGGAGGGAGCAAGGGGATCCAGGGAAGGGTGAAGGGAGGGAGGGGACCGGGATACTTATTAAGTTTGATGAGTAGAAAAAAAAATTACAGAATTTTTAGAAAAAAATATAAATGCCTTCTTTTTCATCAAATACTACATTGCCATTTATTATATTTTCAAATTTAACTTTTGTGACAGTTTTTTGTTATAAAGTATTTGAAAGTCTTATCACACTAAGGGACTAAACATTTCAATTAAATATGCTCATGAGACCACAATCTCCAATTCTGGAGGAATTCATCCTTTTAGCAAAATCCTATGTGGAAATGGACTCTTTTTTTATTTATTTATTTATTTATTTTTTATTATTATTATTTATTCAACTGTGTGGATATGCGTGTGTATGTGCGCGCTTGTGTGTCTGTGTGTGTGTAGAACCACGGACGAATTCGTGAACCACCATGGACGTTTCCACCTCCTTCTGCCCCGGGGTTCACAGGCTCCGCCCTACCAGGACCAGAAGCGCAGGCCGCCCCCGCTTCCGCCTGGCGTCTATACGTGGGATCTGGGATCGAACTCAGGACCTTCCGCCTGCAAGGCGGAGGCTTAACCCCTGAGCCACCTCTCCAGCCCCGGAAATGGACTTTTGAATATTAATCTAAAAACTCAAGCTACGCTAAATATCATGTCCAATGCTTTTAGCATTACAAAAAATTTTCAGTGGGGATTTATAAATTTTATGGGTGGACATTCATGTTCATCTCTAGGCTTTGTCTTAATATTGTACATAAGAATTTTTATTGTGTTTATATTTTGTAGCCAAGGATAGGAAGAAAGGGTTGTGATCTGTGGAGACTGTCAATCTTTTATATTTCTTAAAGCCTGTAAGTAATACCCATCAGTCATTTTTGTGCTCCATTTTCATGTTTTAACCCCCAAAGATACCGCATAGTTCAAATGTGCTCTCATTGTTTTGGACTATCTAATTGTGTATGACGTGTGTGTGTGTGCATGTGTGTGTGCGTGTGTGCATGCATGTGTGTGTGTGTGTGTGCGTACATGTGTGCACGTGTGTGCATGTGTTTAGATATAAGGTCTTACTATGTAGCCCAGGCTGCCCTCAGATTCATTAGGTACGCCAGGCTGCCTCAAATGCACAATCCTCCAGGTGCTGGGATTACAGAATGTGCTATCCAGCCCATAGCACTGTGTTTCTCTAAGACATACCATTCATTTAAGCTTGGAACTTTCATCTGTTTTGAGTACTGAGAGACCAATAATCCTTATTACTCCCACTTCTCTTAAGTAAGTCTCTTGATTTGTCACTTATATAATAGAAATATTGGAGTTCTGATAAAATCTCAGAAAATATCTTATACAGTAGTCTTTGTAGAGAACATTTGACATGAAGTTCAGTATATTCATGTTCATATGAAAATACCATTCTGTGGATTTTGTTGAACATAATCTATGTACTGCACATACTCATACACATACACAAACACACACAAGCATGCATACACACAAAGATATTACAGACACATACAAAAACCTTGCACACATGGGGACGTATATGCACAGTATATACATGCAAAAATTCCAAAGAAAATCCTCATACCAACATTAGTAGGAAAGCTAAAACTAGAACTTTTTTTTATTATTCAGTAGGTTGTAAATCAAATAGGCAATCTTCTCCTTGTGGATTTTGGGCAGTAAAATAGAAATGATGGCTGGATTGTAGCACTTCCTTTTTTGATTTTCTTTTTTAATATTGCATACATGAATATAGTAAATTTATAATATTTTTACTCAATTTCCCCAATCCCAACCTCCTCCTTTTCCCTTATAAACTCTCATCTCCCTGCCAGAGTAGACTCACTCCTCTTTTCAAATCTGTTCACTTGTGTGGGCCGCTGTTTTTCATTTAGTCTGTCTCTGATGATGTATGCCTGGCATGATTCATGCTCCAGCAAGTATCATAAATCAGTGGGCATACCATTGAGGAACGCATCCTCCTTTTCTTCCCCACCAGCATTGGTCCTCATCTGTCTCTCAGAGAAGGTAAAACTTCTTGAGATCTTTCTGATTTCATGATGAGATGATGGTAAGACAGTTCCTATACAAGTCTTATGAAAGTATACATATCTGCCATGAAATCTTGTATATAATGACTATGTCATGTCTAGGAGATAATGTCTGGTCCACCGTTTCCCTACTTCAAGCTCTTACAATCTTGCCACTCAATCTTCTTCGATGTACCCTGGGGCAAGATGGTGAGGCTCATATGTACCATTTGGGGACAAGCAGTTTTGGCATTTTTTTTTTAATGTGGACATCATGCACTTTCATTGAACTGTACCTTATTTACTTCTCTTGTCACTCTTTCTCTCCTTCAGCTGGTGCGCTTGCTCTTCTGGTTAGGTAAGCAATTACTCTTCGATGAATGTATGGACAGTTTCTAAAAGGCTCCCATAAAATCAATAGAAATGCTTGATTCAGAAAAAAGTATTTTTCTAATTATTATTATTACTATTTTTAATTTGTGTTTATGTGTTTGTGTGTATCAGAGGGCAACT
Organism: Typhlomys cinereus; assembly: GCA_023101885.1. Classification (NCBI taxonomy): domain Eukaryota; kingdom Metazoa; phylum Chordata; class Mammalia; order Rodentia; family Platacanthomyidae; genus Typhlomys; species Typhlomys cinereus. The sequence goes on from JALPQD010000010.1 coordinate 1,009,395, forward strand.
AGATGTGCCTGTGGAGGCCCAAGTGTGACTCAGGAATCACCCTGGATTATACCACCTCCTCTTTATTCTGCTCTGGAGTTTCCCAGGTTCTGTTTTCTTGGACTGGACAAACAAGCTGCTGTTTTCCACCTGGCATTTTCACATGGGATTTGGAATATGAACTCTGGACATTCTGCTTATGAAGCAGAGGCTTAACAACTGTGCAATCTCTCCAAACTGCCAGGTAAAGTTATCTTAAGCTTATCTATATTCTTTTATAGGTTTGTACATGAATACATTTATGCTATTTTCACCCCTTATTATCAAATCCTATCCTACCTCCTTTTCCCACAGCAAACCTTCTTTCTAAACTGTCTTCCTCCTACTTCATGTCCTTTTATATGTGTGTGGTCCACTGAGAATTTCATTTAGTTGCCAATACTGGCATGAGCCCGAGTGCTTGCTGGAACATAGATGATTTATCAGTGTATATACCAGTGAGGAAAGTAACTTTTCTTCCCCATCTGGCCTTAACCTTCTATAGTCTTTTAGGGAGGTGTGGTTCCTCTTGAGATCTCTATTCCCTGGGAGAAAGGTTACTTTCTAAAGGGTTACCCCTTTAAAAGCTGTGTACCAGGCTATTACCAAATGATATAAATGAATGAACTCATTTCAGCTTTAGAACTTCGAAGAAGTAGTGGTAGCAGTTCCTTATAGATGATAAGAATGACCTTTGGAATGGACATAGTTTAGTTTGGACTAAAGAAAGAAAACTATGAAGTGATGCTGACTCATGGAGTCATTGTTGAGTTAGACCTTGATCAAGGGAGCTGGTCATGCAGCTCTAGGAAGGCTGCTTCTGCATCTAGGAAGTATCTGTCTTCAGAGGTGAGCATACAGGAAGGATGGGTATGAAGTATGGCTTAGCAAAGACAGATGTGGGCCCTTGAGGACATAGGAGAGGCCATAAACAAAAACTCATGTGTATGTCTTCCTCCAACTCAGTGATTAGGATATGTGGGGTGCCTCCGCTGCTAAGCTGCAGGAACAGCATGCCCCTCTCACCATGTAGGCAGAACTGCAGCTGGCTCAGATCTGAGGGGTTGTGATAGGCAAGAGCTTGATAATTTGGAGAAAGACGTGACTGTGGCCAGCACTGAGCCACCAGCCAGCAGGTCAATTGGAATGTGCATGGGATGAGCAGCAGCTGCCCATTTGTCATGGTTTGAAATTAAATTGTTTGAGAGGGTCATGGCATCTTTAAGAGATGGAACCTTGCTGGAGGAAGTCATGTCACAGGGGGTAGTTCTTGAGGTTTTTTTGATTAGAAGTCTGCTCTTGCAGTTACTACTTCCTCTCTCTCTCTCTCTCTCTCTGCCTCAGTGATGTTTGCAGTGACCTGAGCCACATTCAACTTTTACTACTTGCCTTTATGGATTACATCTCCCCTCTGGAACCATAAACCAAATAAATCTCCCCTTTCTCCCTTAAGTTGTGTCTGAGTGTTGTCTCATAGCAGCAGAGAAGAGTAACTGCAATACCATCTGAAGATTGAGACCATAAAAATGAATAGTGCTGTGATTCTATCTCTCAAATATTGAATAGATTTCTCTTTGACCAAACAACCCAATTTGGGGAGTTTGAATAGGAGACTGCTAGGATGCTAGGTTGACATGTTAACCACTGAGCTATGGCCCTAACACAAACCCAGTTTAAACAATATAAAATGTAGTGTCATGGAAATATATTTATAGCTTAGCTATGTTGACACACTACAAGTTTATTAAAAAAGTTAAGCAATGCATAGGGTCACAGATTTAATAAGTGATAAGGACAAGAGTAATACTGAGTTCTGTTTAATACTAGGCCTGGGATATAATTAACCACAGTCCAAAGAACCTTACTGATTTTTACTTTATAGGTCAAAAGAATATATTTAATAAGTGATTCATTCAGCAACTTTCAGAATATTCTAGTGTTGGATATTAAGACTAAAAGACCCTTAAAAGAAATCATAATTTGTAAGAGGATCCAAAAACTTCTAAAAAAGTAGGACAATCTCTCCCTTTCTAGGGTTTGGGTGGAGAGAAAAATTTGGAAAATAGAAATAGTAGAAAATGAGAACATCAGTAAAGAAGGTCCTTGGGAGAGGTGAACATGCGGTAAGGAGAGGCCACACAAGTAGGAAGGATCAGTTTCTTTAAAATTTATTTTATTAAGAATTTTTTTATGTACAAACAAAATGAATTTATGGCCATGCTGCCTCTCCCTTGTGTTCCCTTTCTTTTCTTGCTCTCCCCACCCTCATTCCAACCTCCCACCCTCATATCCCTTTGCATGTGTGGACCACTGACTCAGGGCCCCGTACCAGTAAGGGACCAGGCCTCCGTAATAGTTTATGTGGCTTTTCAGTGGGTGAACTCACAGATGGGGAATCTCGCCTTCTCTTGCCAGTCTCCTGAGATCCTCACTACTCTATAGGGAATGCTGATATGTCAGCCATTGCGTATTGGGTCGAAGCAGATCTCGTTGAAGTGAGCTCTTGGATACAGCAGACCTGTCCTGACTGGAGTGTGCTGGAGCAAGGGCCAGTTTCATGAAGGTCAGGGTGGGAGTATACAGTAGTAAACAGCATGCTATCCTGGCTCATCTTACGTCCACTCTAGATGGGTGATTCGCTTCAAAAGAGAAAAAGGCATGTTAGTGATTGGGTCAATTTTGGATTCATTTCTTGGCTATTGATCCGTGTTCCTCCACAGTGGTCTTCTTGCAAGTTGCGAGTTCCTTTATTCTTTATAAAGAGAGCCTGTCATAATCCACTTGGAGTGCTAGAGAAAAGTACTGCAAACTAGCTTTTGAACAACAGAACTTTATTTTTTACCGTTTTGGAGGGTATTAAAATAAAGATCAACATGCTGAGAGATTCAGTATCTGCTGAAAGTTCATTTCCAGATTCCACATGGGACCTGCTCATGGTATCGGCACATGGTACAAGGGGCCAGCTATCTCCCCTTAGTAAGGCCCTACTTACTCATTTATTTATTTTCTAATGTTTTCGTGTTGACTAATTCCAGAACCTGCACATAGTAGATTAGTGCTTTCCTATGAAGCTACATGGCCATCTTCTTAAGTCCCCTTCTGTAGAGGTGTTTGCTCCGTCCATGGAACATTGGCCATAAGTACTCAAGTACCTTTCAAAGGCCTCTCCTCCTCATGCCATATCTTTATAGCTTCAATCTTTGAACATGTGAGTGTTGAGAATACACATTCAAGTACACATAGAGCCTGTAAGCTTGGGCTGCACACACACTGTGGCAATTCCTAGGGAGGGCAACATTTCATCCGTCCTAGCGTTTTCTGTGAGAAATAATAAGCTGTGCTCTCCCAGTAAATTCTTCCTGAAGCCTTACAGCTGGATGGGAGCTTTAGCATCCACATTGTTATGCAGCAGAGACAACAGATGAATACATAATGAATGTGGTCTGCATTCACTTCACATATTTGCATTAGAAATGGAACTATTTTTAAAAATTATGACCAAAATATAGTTTGACCTTTTTTAACCTTTTCTACCTTTTTTAGTTATATGCCAGCAATTAAATACTTTGGATTTTAATTCCCAGTGTACTGAGCTATGTGAAGAATCTCTAATGTGGCAAAGAAGCAGAAAATTTCTATTATTGTTGTTATTTATTGTTGAGGCATGCTTCATTATCTAGCTCCGTCTCATTACTGAAACAACTTAATATGGTTTTGCACAACTAATGGTTTTCATCAGTATTCATCACATAATTGTTTTCTGCCTAAGACATGGGCTTGGTACTCTAAATGTTTTCTTTGCTAGAAAGGGAGATATTATTACCATAAAGATATACGCTAAGTTTAAGGAAGAAACTAATTTAAAACTATTATTAAAATCATTTCTATAGATAAAAGTTATGTGACAAATATAGCAATGTCTTTTAGGTTGTCCCTTTAAATAGTTACTATTTTCTTTGCCACTGCTGAGTCAGAAAAGAATGATACTTTAGTTTGGCTTGCTGTGATTACAATGAGCATTTTTTTTTTCATATTGTTGCACCAGGAGGAGCATGACCTAGTCAAGTTCTCTCATCTATGGCTCTGAGTCATCTCATCAGTTTAATGAAAGGATGGATGTTTTCTTTATATTCTGATATTTTCTAGTTCTCACTTATCTACTTCCATCACAATGCATGTTTTTCATGTAAAGAAGAGGAAGGAAGATATGCATCAGATTAGCTCACCAAAAAGTATTAGGAGGAAGACTAAAGGAAAGGTAGCCCAGATGAGTGTATATAGCTTCCTTTCCAAATGTAGCTCTGACTGCAACTTGTTTTGTCTCCTAGGCAAGATATTCTGTAGTCTACAAATGATTTTTAGTTCTAAGACTTTGTGGGTTTAGCCACAAAGTCACATTCAGCTAGGATGAACGTGTGTATAGCTCCATCTGACTGTGCCAGGAAATTTGTAAACCTAGACAGGTGTAGGGAAATTTGGGTGTGGGAAGTTTGGTGCTTTTCTTTGATATCATGAAGTAGGTGTTAAAAAAAAAAACAGTTTAGGGATCTCTGCATTATCTTTGAGATGACTTTATTACTTTTGAGTGGGTGGAGGATCATTGCTTGTAATGCCTTAAGTCTAGTTTGAAACTAGTTTGAAGAATGATCAGATATTTTGATATCAAATAAGCAGCTACTAAAGCTGGGTTTGAGTAGCTTAGACATTTCTAAGTGATCCCACTCCTCTCTGAGAAAGTGAAGGTCAACCTTGGTTGGTATGGGAGGGGAGGGAGGATGCTTTCCTCAAGTGGTACACCCACTGATACACGATTCCAGCAAGTGCTCAGGCACATGCCATCAAAGCAACCCAAATGAAACCTAGTGGGCTATTCCTGCAAAAACAAACAAACAAACAAACAAACTTACCAAGGTAATAGGAAGGGCACTGGTAGGATAAACGAAGGCCCTAGAGAGGAGGAGAGGAAAGATGGGGATAAATTCACTGTATTCATTCATGAAGTAATAAAAAAATAAAAATTATTTGTTTCTGACTGTTTTCCCTATAAGCATATGCTTTGAGATGATCTACCAATATAATATGAAGAAGCCAAACTTGCAATTGCTACCACAATACATCTGAGCCCGAGTGGCTGGGACAGAGGTAGAAGGTAGTATAAGAAGGACTCATGGGCTTTGACCAATGTGCCTACTACATGTGTTAAGGTCTGGAGGATAAAGAGGACGAACAGCCAGCAGGAATAACTGGGGCTGAAGGTCAGGAAGGATATGAATCCGGACACAAAGTCTTCTAATGAATTTTGTTAGTTTGCCCTTCCTCATAGCCCCCCCATAAATATTTTTTAATAGGGCTCAAACTGCTCTTTGTTGTCCTAATGACATTCATTCTTTGTTGATCTGAGACAGTGAGTACCAAGGGACGAGCGCAATTGTATAATTCATTTGCTTTACTTGCCCAATCATCTGTGGGCAACGTAGTACATACATGTGGAGACTGGGGAAATGCTCTCATGCAAGCTTTTTCCTGAGAAGATGGGTGTAGGATATTAGTCATCATAACAATTTTCTTATGTTTCTGCTTAGGATGGTAAGGACTGACAAGAAACAGGATTTTTCTTATTACATTAACACTGTGTGTATGCAAGAAGAAACTAGTGTCTACAAACAGGTGTACATTAATGAGTCAGAAATGTTTTTTCCAGTGTTCATTTTTATCTAGGGCAAACATCTGAGTTCTCATGTAAGAATTTCATGTAAGTATTCTGTTCTTCCAGCAGACCTGTGAGAGTGTGGATTGATGATAAATCTCCTCCTAGAGGTCAAATGGTGCCTTAGCGCCCTTGATACTACACTGAGATTTGTTTTTTTTCAATCTGCTATACCACCAATCACCCCCACCTTATTTTTTCCTTACCAAATATTGGAATTATACCATCTGGCTATGCTTTTCATCATATTAGAATAGCTTGCTGAAGTGTGATTAAAATCCTGGGAGCTATGGGTGGTGCTGGAAATAAATACTGGTGATTCAAAGTCTTGCTATCATGGCAAAACAGGAAAACAGCTCTCATCTTTTCAGATACCCCCTTTCTGCCTTGTGAATACACCTCATACATTGATCTCCCAGACTTCCTTTTCTTTTCCTGTATATATCAGGATTAATGAAACTAGGTTTGTGTCAAATCTGAGCAAGCATAGTTAGAGATGCCTGTGGAAAGAGGATAAGGAAGCCAATGTAACATAATGACACTCAGAAACCTAAGTATGAGGCTTGTGCACAACTAATAATGAAGCATGTGCGTTATAATAAAGCAGAGAAGATTGTTGACTCAAGTACAAAGTTTATGGCTATAGATTTTTTCCCCCATTTCCATGTGTGTTCGCATGTGTGTGGGCACACGTATGTCTGGGGTCTCATGTGGGGTCTAGATGTTGATGTTAGGACTCACCCTTGATCACTCTTCTATCTTATTCCTTGACAGAGTCTCCAAGTAAAACTTAGAGCTTATTGATAGAAGTATTCTCATTAGTCTGCTTGTTCAAGGGATGCCCAGTCTCTGCCTTCCAAGGCTGGAATTAAGGGCTGGATGGCAGTTTACCTGGCATTTATTTTGATTCTGGAAATTGATAGTCCAGTCCTTCTGCCAGCACTGTAGCTGCCAAACCATTTTCCTAGGCCGGCCATTGCTTTTTGAAGACATAGTAGCAATACACAAATGGCCTTCAGGACATGTATTACGGTTTGTTTGTATGGTCCTGAGATGTTCATGATCAAATAGCATAAGAAAACAAGGGGTTTTATTTTGGTTTCTGATTGACTGGTCACAGTTCTTAGTCCTTTTTAGCAGGAGAGTTTATACCAATACCAGGGACTAAGGGAACTGGCCACACCAAATCCACAGAACTGCTGAGAGAAGGGAAAACACCACTGACCAGATAGCATATCTGACCAAATATACCAAAAAATGTCAGTTTCTTTAGCCAGTTCCCTCCATTTTATCCATCTGCCAAAGAAATGGTCCCACATACCATGTTCAGGGTCTCTTCCCATCAATTAGACAATCTCCCACAGGTTTGCTCAAGGTTCAACTCAACTAGTAATTCTTTACAAATGCACCCTGAACTCAAGCCTTGATTAGTCAAGTTGACACCTATATCTAACCATCATATTCCATTCCTTGTCAGCTTGACATATCACTTTACTTTTAAACTGTAACTTTTGAATCCTTGTCCCCACAGATAATACATTGATCTTATAATATAAAATGCATTCAATTCATTTTGAAAGCTCTTGAAGTCCAATGTTAAAATGTTCAAATAGTTTAGTTTTAAAATGCTCATAGTCAATTCCAATATTTTAAAAGTTTGTGGTCTCAATTTTTAATATTTTATTGTGTGTGTGTGTGTGTATGTGTGTGTGTGTATCAGAGGGCACTGTGTGTCTCTGTGGAGGACCAAGGGTGACTTCAGGAATCATCCTAGATTGCTTCTACCTTCTTCTTGTTTTGCTTTGGAATTTCCCATGCTCTGTCCATGAAGGCCAGAAGTGCAGGCTGCCACCATTTCTGCCTGGTGTTTTTATATAGGACCTGGGATCCAAACTCAGGATCTTCTGTTTGTGAGACAGAGTCTTAACCCTTGAGCCATCTCTCCAACCTCAGTCTCTATTTCTAAAAAGTCTAAAATCTTTTAACTGTAAGATCTTGCCAATAAAGTTGAAATGACTTATATATCTATGTGATTTTCACTTAATTAACCTTACTAGTTGTCTTTATAAGTATTAGAATGCGAAGACTAAAAGTTATTTACAAGATTTTATATATTTTCATTCTTTTGGTTGGCATTTCTGTATATCCAGGAGGACAAACAAAACAAAATGAAATATACTAATAAAAGATATTTTATTTTACATAAAGGTAGAATCAACAGCTACTTTGGATGATGCATGATGGGCATAGCCACACTTTCTTTTTATTATTATTATTATTTATTCAACTGTGCGCATGTGCGTATGTATGTGCTCACTGCGCGTGTGTCTGTGTGCGTGTGTATGTATGTGTCTGTGTGTGTGTAGAACCACGGACGAATTCCGGAACCACCATGGACGTCTCCACCTCCTTCTGCCCCGGGATTCACAGGCTCTGCCCTACCAGGACCAGAAGCACAGGCCGCCCCCGCTTTTGCCTGGCGTCTATACGTGGGATCTGGGATCCGAACTCAGGACCTTCTGCCTGCAAGGCGGAGGCTTAACCCCTGAGCCACCTCTCTAGCCCCCATAGCCACGCTTTCTGCACCCAGGGTGATACTAGACTTTGGAAAGCCATGAGTGTGACTATGAGGAACAAAGTTTACAATCACAGCTGCCAGTGTTGCTGAGGAAAGACTGTGTCTGTGAATCCATTGTAAATGGGAATATTAGAAGTAGATCTGGAAGTTCTGGGTTTGAATTTGCTCTTTGATTCCCTAGCCTTGTGGTTTTGAGTCATTCCCATGTGTCAAAGAAAAACAATATGTTAAACTTGTTGTAGGCTTCTTGGTAAGGGAGTGTTTCTGAAAGAATTTCTAGGGTGCTCCCATTTTTGACGTCTTAAATTCTATTTTCAGTGTTAACTGCCCCACACAGAACCTTATATTTCTCATACATTTCAGTAGAAAGGTGGTTATTTTACTCCCGCCCCTGGTGGGGACTCAAAACTTTGCTGTTTGAATTATATCTGTAAGTGTAAAAGACTTCAGACTTTGCATTCTGTCTGGCTTACTCCTTTAAGTGTTAGTTTTCCTCATCATTTAAATAATAATTTCAACCTCTTGGTCTGTCATAATTAAATGAAGTTATGTAAATAGGAATATTAACATAATACCTGACGCATAATATTTACTCAATGATCACCTTCAGTAGCATCGTCACATGCACACAGAGACTTTTGAGCTGTGTATTTGTAATTCAGGTAGAATGAATCTATGCTTCCTTAGTAGGACCAGTGAGAAAAAGGGGAAGAGTGCCTGAGGTTATGTTATTACTGGTCAAGGGACCTGTAATCAAAGAACAAATAACTCTTCTCTGTTTTCAATAGAGTATTCTCCAACACCAATGTTACTCTGAAAAAATATACTACTAATGAAAACCCGTTGACTCTGTCATGCTCAGAAAAACCCCACCAGATTTCCTGAATTTCCTGATTAACAATAACTTTCATTGTTAAATTGGAAATTTAGGAATAATAAAACTATTGTTTTAGTAAGACAGGAGGTATTAAGAAAATACTTTGATTGCTATCAGTCAAATAAGTTACACACAATTTTTTTTCCTGGGTACTTACATAAGTATTGTAGGAGATACACTTGTCAGAAGCAATGAATATTTACCATGAGAAAATATATTCAAAACAATCAGACTAGCACAGAGTAAGAGCTCAAAAATATTAGTTTCTCCTTACAGCTTCCAAGAAGTTATGAGTGGTATTGGGGGAAATAAGGCATTTGGATAATGAAATTTAGAACAATGAAGGCTTTAAAAAAAAAAAACCCTATCATTTGATTTGTATCTCTTGTAGGAGATACTATAGAAATCTCACTGGTTCATCCTTAAGGGGCCCTTCAGGGGAAGGTACATTTTCATGTTTCTATATGCCACAGAAAGTTGTGAGATGATGCCTGGTAATTAGCATAAGCTTAAAGCCAAATAGCTGGAAAATCATGTTCCAGGACTTCCCAGATCAAATCATAATTCTATAAAAAGATTCTGCTAGATATTCAGCTGACAGAACATCAACCACAAAAGGACAGTTTAATGGATTGCAATCATTATCCAACACAGAATCACATAACCAACTTTATGTGCATTGCTAATCACAGCTGTGAACCAGGTGGGAGAGTACATAACTGAAGAGATGAGATGTCTTTCCTTTTCAGATTTTTAAACTTCAATGTAAGGAAGTTTGAGAATTAGGAAAAAGATGTGGTTGCTTAGAGGAACTTCTCTGAGGGAAGTGCACACTTTTATTGAGATAAAAATGGTGCTAGAGGGCTGAAGAGATGCCTCAGAGGTTAAGCCTCTGCCTCGCAAGCAGAAAGTCCTTAGTTCAGATCTCAGAACCCGTGTAAAAAGCACCAAATGGAAAAGGCAGCGGCCTGTACTTCCGGCCCTGGAAAGCAGAGACTGGGAAACTCCAAAGCAAAGCAAAGAGGAGGTAACACAATCCAGGGTGATCTTGAAGTTACCCTTGGGCCTCCACAGGCACACACAGTGCCCTCTAATTCATATAGCCACACATGCAAAAAAAAAAAAAAAATCTCTTCAAGGATAGACTACTCCAAGTTCCAGGCTAACCAAGCTACCTAGACAAGGCCTTTTCTAAAAAAAAAGGTGCTAGAGAAGAAAAGGTCTGACAACACTTTGTGTTTTATGAAGCCAACAAATTCCTCATATTTGCTAACACAATTTTTAGAAGAGAACATGGAAAAACCTGAGGATTCTTTACATACATTTGTGTTTGTGTATATTTTAAACTAGCAGTCATATCTTAAAATTTAAATTATGCTAATGATGTAATTGTTTCCTGTTTTCCTAAATTTAATCAATCTTTGAGAATATTGAAGAAGTGATGTTACTTAGACATGGAAATTTTAAGAAAATGAGGATATTCATTAAAGTAGATGATTACCAAGATGGTGGAAGGTTACAAAATAAATGATCAGTAGCATTCTGATACATCATGTTATCATACAGATAATATATGATGTGAAAATATTACATTTACAACAATAATCTAAGCATAGAACAGTCTTTGGAAATAGGAATTAGATAAGTAAAATTATAAAATTATACATGATCATATAATGAAAAGATCTGAAAACCATTACAAAGCATTGAGGAAATGGAGAGATGTATCTTTTTTTTTTAAATTTTTTTATTATTATTATTTATTCAACTATGCGTATGTGTGTGTGTGTGTGTGTGTGTGTGTGTCTGTGTGTGTCTGTGTCTGTGTATGTGTAGAACCACGGACGAATTCGTGAACCACCATGGACGCCTCCACCTCCTTCCGCCCCGGGATTCACAGGCTCTGCCCCACCAAGACCAGAAGCGCAGGCCGCCCCCGCTTCCGCCTGGTGTCTATACATGGGATCTGGGATCCGAACTCAGGACCTTCTGCCTGCAAGGCGGAGGCTTAACCCCTGAGCCACCTCTCCAGCCCCGAGAGATGTATCTTAACAATTTTAATTTTAATTTTTGAAAGAAGTTGGTTCTGCTTAAGTTTATTCTAGATACATTACAATATAAGTTTGAACATTTCCATGCCTTGTGGTAAATATTGTAACCATTGATGACCATTATGAATTTCACTGTAGAAGATTTCCACATGAAAGCAGCTGGAAGAATTTTGAAAAGCAAAAATATTAAGCAGGAGCAGTGCCATAGCAGATGTGAAACAGCACCATGAAACTAATGAAGTGCAAACAGTGTGAGATTAAGACAGAATCACTACCTCAAACCCAGCTGTGTCAGGGCTTCAGTTATGAGAAGTTAACATGGGGGGGGTCTTGATGCAGTAGGGTTGTGAAAAAGCATGTTTACCATGTACATAAAAATGTAAAATGTATAATAAATTGGGAGAATATATTCCTAGGACATTCTTTTAAATTTTTAATATTTGTTAAGAACTATAAATGGAAGAAGACTATGTAGGCAAAATATTAAGGTGGGACAGGCCTTCTAAGCACAACATGAAAAACTGAAACAATAAAAAAGAAGTTGAATAAATATAACTACAAGGAATTAACAAAACAGACATTCCACATGTGACTGAAATGCAAAATGATACTAAGAAAATATTTTTTATGAATGTGATATAGGTCTATTATTTTTAATATATATAAATCTCTTATGAATTAGGAAAATGACACACACCAAGAATAAAGTCATAAGAAAATAAAAATATTGCATGTGTTAGGAACATTTTGATTGTTCAAGAAAATTGGTTGTATTTTATGGTCAATAGAGCACTGACAAGACACATATGTGCAAAATGAATTATTTTACTTGGTTTGTTGTAAGAGAAGGATTCATGGAACCCAGGCTGGGTTCAAACTTGCTACAAGCTGGGACTGGCTTTGAACACCCGATTCTCTGTCACCATCCCCTAAATGCTGGGTTATATCAGTATGCAAAACTTTTACAAAATAAATTCTTCGTAATGAGATAGTGTATTTGTCACAGTGCAAAGGATTTCAAAATTGACTGTTGCTATTGGTAGATATACTTGTATCTCGTGCTGAATGTGTTATAATCTTTTCTAACGTGAAAGGTCCATGGTATCCACAAGCTTCAGACACCACTGAATTCAAGAGCATATGCTTTGTTGTGAAACTTGAGTCTGTCCACCTTCAGTTTCTTTTTCTCATGCACTGACTTCATTGGGCAATTGGCACACTGGCTGTGGCATCCCTGTCATTTGAAATTTTTGATGAATAGAAGTTAGTCACATCAATAAAGAGAGCTTTCCCTTCTCTTCCTGCTGTTTAGTTAAACCACTAGGGCTGAGTGTCATCACAATCTGAATCACATGACTCACTCTGAACCAATCATCTTGATCAAGGGGATGGACTATGCTCCCAGGTCATTTCTGAAATGCTTGTCTCTTCACAAGCCACAGTTTGTTTTGACTATCTGACTCACATCTGAATTATTATTTTTTTAATATTTTATTTATTTATTTAGTGTGTGTGTGTGTGTGTGTGAGAGAGAGAGAGAGAGACAGAACAGACAGACAGACAGACAGACAGAGGGCATTGTATGTCCATATGGAGGACCAAGGGTGACTTCGGGAATCATCCTGGATTGTTTCTACCTCTTCTTGCTTCGCTCTGGGATGTCCCAGACGTCATCCGCCAGGGTTGGAAGTGACATTTTTACATGGGACCTGGAATCCGAACTCAGGAACTTCTGCTTGCGATATAGAGTCTTAATCCCTGAGCCATCGCTCCAGCCCTCACATCTGAATTATTAAAATCTTTGCTAAAGACTTTTAATGGCATACTATATTGTGAAAATATACAAATACCTGAAAAATAAAAGCAAGCCTCATGTTAAGATTGAAAGAAAGGACACTGAGGGCTGGCTGTGTGTGGATTTTGGTAGCATGTGATTCATTTGATGCTTTCAGTAACCTGAAAAACCCATGAATTAGAGAAATTTTGGACTCTATGTTCTTATGATGGAGTTAGCTCAGATACCACTTGAAACATTACCTGAGGACTTTATTCTTGGAATAAAAGATACTTCATTCTAAATTCCAATGGACTTGAAATGTGAATAAAAATCAACGAACTGCACATGCAGTGTGTACGTGCGCGCACGCGTGTGTGTGTGTGTGTCTGTCTGTGTTTCTGTGTATGTGTAGAACCACGGACGAATTCGCGAACCACCATGGACGCCTCCACCTCCTTCTGCCCCGGGATTCACAGGCTCCGCCCTACCAGGACCAGAAGCGCAGGCCGCCCCCGCTTCCGCCTGGCGTCGTCTATACGTGGGGTCTGGGATCTGAATTCAGGACCTTCTGCCTGCAAGGCGGAGGCTTAACCCCTGAGTCACCTCTCCAGCCCCATCGCAGGACTTTTGAATGCATCCTTTAAAATAATAGGGACGTCAGAGATATGGTTCAGGGATTAGGGCTTTTGCCTTGAGAGCAGAAAGGCCTAAATTTGGATTTCCAGATCCCATATAAAAAATGCTGGGCAGAAATGGTGGTGGGCTGTGCTTTCTAATCGTGTAGAACAGAGCCTGGGAAACCCCAGAGCAAAGCAACAAGAAAGTAAGACTCTAAACTGGAGTGGGGTACACGAGGGCGGACCCCAGGTGCTGCTGCCTTTAGGAACAGACATGGCCCAGAACTTCAAGGACTTGGGACGCCTGCTGGTCGGGCCTCCAGGCATGCGTACCACGCTGAAGCTGCTCCTGGGTGCTGGGGCCGTGGCCTACGGCGTTCTCGAATCCTTGTTCACTGTGGAGGGAGGGTAGGCACGGAGCTATCTTCTTTAATCGGATCGATGGCATACAGCAAGACACAATCTTGGCAGAGGGCCTTCACTTCAAGAATTTGTAGTTCCAGTGTCCCATTATCTACATTTGAGCCAGACCCTGAAAAATGTCCTTTCCTACAGGTTTCAAAGATCTGCAGATGGTGAACATCGCCCTGTATGTGCTGTCTGCACCCAATGCCCAGGAGCTTGCCTTGACCGCAGTATCACGTGATGTTCCCTTTGTACCTGCTTTCTTGCATCAAGGAAGACTGAAGATCAAGTCTTGTGGAGGGAATAACTTTATTCCCTCTACCGGCCTGGGGGGCTGGGCAGCATGTGATTCCTACCATACTGCTCTCTCCCTAGGTGGGAGGAGACCACCATCCCAGGAATTCTCAATAAATTTTTATTACTTAAGCTGAAAAAAAAAAAAAAAAAAGAAGAAAGTAGGTCAATCCAGAATGGTTTCTGATATCACTGTTGAATTTCCACAGGAACACATAGTATCCTCTGATGATATGTGGGCGTGCGTACACACAGGCGCACGCACACACACACAATACACACAATGCACACTAAAAAATAATAGAACTTAAATATCCTTTTCCTTTATCATATGCTTACTATCTAAATTCAGTTGATTAAAAGATTACCAAAACAAAAATCTGTTTTCCTGGAATGTTTATTGGCGGAATTGTGATTCAATGTTAGTTTTTTATTTTGCAAGTATTTATGGCTGCCTTTGGATTTCCTATGGGAAAGATGGATTTCTTTTTGTTCTGGAATTAAAAATAGTTATAACCTGGTAAAGACGTCTGTGAGAAATAATTTAGTAGAGCAAAGTAGGAAACTCTCTTAGAGTGGAATCATACCAACATAGAATTTTAAAGCACATGGTTTTCAAGCAGATCATGTTAAAAATAAGACATGGTCTGCTGACTGACAACGTATGTAATATGTATGTAATACGTATCAACTTCCCTACAACAACATAGAATCATAGCATAGAATCATAGATCCTTCAAAAACAGTGCAAAAATTGTAAAGGTATCAACAAACTTAAATAATACCCTTTACCAGGATCATGTTTTAATATTTGCCTGTGGATGAGCTAAACTTTCTGCAGAACCCAGCAAGAGGGCTGGTTTCATATCCTTCATATCAAGCACTAGTACTAACTGAGGATTTTTGTTTCTGTATAAAAATAAATTGCAAGACATTGTCATTTGAAAAGGGATAGAATAAGTGGAACTCAACAAACACTTCATGTAAGCTTTCTAGTTTTTGTTAAACATTGCATACAAAGCAGGGTCCAGGAATAAAGAAACAGGAAAGTGTGTGGTGGTATTTGTGGTGTGATGATACTCAGTGGGGTTTTATGACATGCATGAAATAAAAGTTATCAGACAGGCTTCTTTGGCTTCAGGTCACAGAAGATTTGACCATCAGAAACTTCTACAAATTCATAGGATTCTTTTTTCTGCATGTAGCATTATGTTGGTATTACTTCTGTCTTACAGTGCTCAGCCTTCTTTTCATTCTATCTTAGCCTCATTTGCTGACTTTTTTCCCTCTTGTGCTGCTTTTAAAAATGACTACCACTAGACCAAGCACCTTACTGATACAAAAAGGTAGAGGGAAAAGAGGAATTCTGATATATTCCTTATATCAGGAAATATGAGACTCTCATTCCTGCTTGCAAGAAAGAGTGAAAAATGACTATTTGGTGAAGGGACAGAACATTGCAGTTACTGATTTAGAATGGCAATCCATTTCCTTCCAGAGAAGAACAAATTGTTATCCCTTCAGAAGCCACCTAGAGCAGAAACCATGCAAATTGATTGGGAAGTTTGTAGCCTTCCACAGAAGAAGAAAATGCAAATGGTAAAGTCTAGAGGAAACATTTGGTTGATGCAGGAGTTTGGGTTTTCTTGATAAATATGTGGTATTCACTTGAGTCACTGTTTAGTAGAATAAGTGCTTGTTTCATGGAATGCTTCTACAGTTTTAGATTGTTTCATGCTGATAATTTTTTTTTCATGGTATTTAGTTTTATACCCTAGAAGAAAAGACTTTCTAGTTTTTTTGGTCACTCATTTAGCAAAATAAGCAGAAATGTGATAGACCTTGTAACCAGCAGTTGTGACTTTGGGATTCCACCACTGAAAGGAAAGTGTCCCTCACTGCTATGCAGTGCTGAGTCTTTCATGTCGCTCACTGAGAGCTGCCTGTCACTGTCTCCCAAGTGCTAGGATGACAGGTATGTGCCACCATGCCTCAGGTGTGTGTGACAGGTGTGTGCCCCATCTTTGACCCATATGATAGGTACTAAGAAGTCTAAACTACAATGGTGTGATGACTTGAAATGATAGTTGTCCCCACAGGCTCATGTGCTTGAATCTCTAGTTGCTTGGGAAGGTCATGGCACATTTAAGAGGTGGGGTCTTGCTGGAGAAAGGCGGTCATAGGGGGTGAGCCTTGAGGTGAATTAGCTCTACCTTACAGTGGCAGTTTTGAAGCTCTCAGCCTCTTTGACGAATGAGACTTAGGTCTACTCCAGCTTCTACCAACCAGCCGTGCCTTTTCTACCATAAAGGACTGTTGCTTGAGTGGTGTCTCACAGCAACAGAGAAGAGTAACTGGTGCAAATGGTTTATAGGGCTGGAGAGATGGCTCAGTGTTTAAGACTCTACTTTTCAAGCAGAAGATCTTGAGTTCGGGTTCCAGGTACCTTGTAAAAATGCCAGGTGGAAATGGTGGAGGCTTGTACTTTCAGCCATGCTGGGCAGAGCCTGGGAAATCCCAGAGCAAAGCAAAAAGGAGGTAGAAGCAATCCAGGATGATCCTGAAGTCACCCATGGTCCTCCACAAGGACACACAGTGTTCTTTGACATACACACACACACACACACACACTAAATAAAGCTTAAAAGATAACAAAATTTTTAATAAAATTTTTATAAAATTTTGGAAAATAAAATACTTTTAATGAAAATGCAACAAGAAAAATCTCCATATTTATTCCTACTTAATAATATGTATGTGCATGGGAAATCACCACAGATTTGTGATAGAAAAGTATTTTTTTATGTATTAGTTGGAGTTTATTTATGTAGATAGGCTAACATCGTTCACTTTTTGAGGTCTGTTTTCATTCTTTTGAAGTCTCTCTCTGTGATAGTTCTGTGTCTTCATGTGAAATATGGCCACCATTGGAATCAGTGTATGAAAGTGGTAGCAATAGTGGTTACCATACTTATAAGAGAAAGAACATGTGGTATATCTAGAAAGACTTGGAGGCATGCTCAGTGAATAGGAAGACTATCATGCCAGAGTATCACTATCCTTTTTCCATGGAAAGGAAAAACAATGTTGTGTTTCATAAGACAGTTGTCCATGAGGCAGAGTCTCTGAAGCCCTTTCACATCAAGAGGCAAAATTGTGTAATTGTTGTCAGAACAGATTTAATTAACAGGAAAATGTGACTTAAATCACTGACAGGAAAAAAGTCCAGATGCTGACAAACACTGTAATTATAAACACCTGATGATAGTTAACTGAACTTACCCACCATCTAAAAGCAGTCCCCCACCCTAATGTTACCTGGCAGCTAGCGTGAGTTCCTAGTTACAAAGATTGACTGTGTGTGTGTTTGTGTGTGTGTGTGTGTGTGTGTGTGTGTATGTGTGTGTTTGTGTGTGTAGGGGCAGTTTTGTCTATCATGTGTGTTACTTGTTTTGTTGAGCTTCTTGAATTTTCTTGTAGAAAAACCCATGTCCTCCTTACTAAAACACTCTTTCTAAACATTCTAGCTGTGTGCATTAACATGCCTTTTCTCCTGAGCATGGCCAACAAGACAACCTTTTTTTGAATGCCTGAAGGAAAATGTACCACAGCAGGCATGTGCCCAAACATACACCACACACACACACACACACCTTGAAAATTAAAATAATAAAGAAAAACAAGGTGCAAAGAAAGACCTTGTTCTGCACTGTACTATGGCATACATGTGTCCACATTCACATGCACAGGTATACACGCATTGTGAGAGAATTGGTAGGTATGGATTATGGTAGTGTGCTTGTCTGCATGCCTTAAACCTTGAGTTCAATCCCTTCCAGTTTCTCCAAATGGGTTTGAGAATAAGGGTTCAGCTATTTTGAATTGTGCTGCAATAAACAGTGTGAAAATATCTCTGTGATGTGTTGATTAGAGACCTTAGATTTGTAAATGTACTGTACTGGGAATCTGTAGTGGCTCTCAAAGTAACTAAACCAATTTACATTCTCATTACATTGTGTGAAGATTTCCTTTCCCTTACATCTTCAATAGCATTTATTGTTAGTTGTTTTCTTATTTTACTTTATTTTAGAGAGAAAGAGAGAGATTGAGAGAGAATGTTCATGCACAGTATTACCGTATGCACGTGGAAGGAAGTCAGAGGACAACTTTAGAAGTCAATTATCTTCAGACATTGGACTCAGATCACCAAATCTGAAAACAGATGACTTCACAAACTGTCTTAATGATAGCCATTCTGACTGGAATCTCAATATTGTTTTCATTTATATCTTTTCATTTTTTCATATTTTATTGGCCCTTTGTGCTTCAACTTTTGAGGGCTGTTTGTTTCTTAGCCCTTTTTCTTACTGGATGCTTGACTTCTTGATATTATCTTTCTGCCAGATGCACACTTGACAAGGATGCTCTCCCATTCTCTTGGCTTATCCTGAGCTATGGAGTCTCTATTGGAAAGTCATTGCCTATTTATTTTGAAGTGTTTTTCTTTAGCAGCTGCTCATTAAATGGGGCTGGTACATTTTGAGATTTTTTTGTTGTTGTTGTTTAGGAAGAGATATAAGTTTGGTATCATACTTCTACATGTAGATATACATACATGATTATTTTTCTCTCATATATGTTTTTGACAACTTTGTAGGACTCTTTGTATTATTCTTTGAATTTATATTCTATTTGTTTTCTCCCTAATATTTATTATTTTTTCTATGTACTGATTTATGGTTGAATTGCTTATTTTTCTAGGAACTTGAGTTATTTCAAAGAACATTAAATTTTATCTGGAATCTCTCCTTCAATGTTGACATTTCTTTGTGTGGAATATTCCATAGCTGTCTGCTCAGTGCAATTGATAATACTGTCTAATGTCTCTTTGTTGATATTTTTGTATAGATCACTTGAATATTAGTGAGTGCAAAGTGAAATAACTTACAATACAGTGTTGAGTTCAATGTGTGCCTTTACATCCATTATTTTTTTCCTGTATTCCACACAGTGTATTAGATGCTTAGAATTGTTATGTAGTCTTGATGGATTGTTTCCTTAATATTAATTAATTTAATTAATATGTTTTCCTTCATATCTTCTGATTAATTTTCATGTGAAGACTTGCTAGATATTTTTTCTACTCCTGTTTGCTTGGAATGCAGTGCTCCATTCATTTACCTTGAGGTTGTCTTTGTCAGTGAACTGTGTTTCAGGGAGGCAACAAATAGATGGTCCTTGTAATATACTAGTTTGTGCCTTTTGTTTGGAGTCTTAGGACCATTAACAGAGTCATTACTTACTTGTAACTATTGATTCATTTCATATTGTTTTTTGTAATGTTTAGAGACTGTGCTAGTGCCATTTACTCTTTCCTATGATTTCACAGGTGTGCTTATTCACTTCTTAAATGACTAGGATTCTTCAAGTATCTGCTGTAGTTCTGGCTTAGTGGTCATGAATTTCTTCACTTTCTGTTTATAATGGAGAGTTTCATTTTCTAGTTGAAATAACTAATTTTGCTTCATATAGTAATCTGGGTCCACAGTAATTGTGTTTCAGAGCTTGTGATATGTCATTCCATGTTCTCTTGACACTTCTGCTGGAATTATGCTGATGTCAAGGCTGCACTGTAACTTTCAATATTCTTTCTTTGTTCTGTATATTTAGTGCTTTAAATATCATATGATATGAGTCCTCATTTGTTTTCTTATCTTACCTTTTTGACATTATAAATGCACGGCTCTATCTTTCTTTAGATTTTGGAGCACTTTGATCTATTTTATTAGATATGGTTTCTATACTCTTAACTTGTATCTTTTCTCCTATGCTTATGAACCATAAATTAGGTTTTACAATAGATCTTGCATGTTTTGTTCATACTTCCTTAATATCTTATCTTTATTGTCTGAAGGTTTTAAGGCATTTACCTTGTATTCAAACCCTGATATTACATAAAAGAGGCTAGACTAAATCATGTGATTGTATTAGGGAAGTTTTACTCTTTTTTTTAATTTTTTAACATTTTTTATTATTATTTCCGCTCATACAAACTTAATAGGTAGACCAGTTCCCTCCCCCCTCCTCCCCCTGAACCCCTGCTTCCCTTCCCTCCCTCCCCGTCTCCCAGTGCCTCCCCCCCCAATTCCCAGAGAGTCCTTTATTGTGTATGCCTAACTCTCCTCTTGGTTCTCTCTGATGACGTACAAGGACCCAGTGGCATTTCCCAGAACCCTTTCTCGTGTTCTCCTTAAGCATAGGAACACTACTGTAGCTGTCAATCCCTTGCCTCCAAGGATCTTGGTAAGTTTTACTCTTAAAACTGAAGATGTCATTTAAAACATGGTCCAAATGCAGACGCTGTGTGTATGCCTGTGTCTACATTTCCCATGTAAAACTACCTTTTTTTTAGTGGAATAAAATATAGCTCCAAATAGATAAAAAATAGAGAAATTTAAAAACCATGCAGGGAGCTTGAGAGGTGACTCAGAGGTTAAGACTCTGCCTTGCAAGCAGAAGGTCCTGAGTTTGAATCACAGGTCCCATGTTAAAAACTCCAGGGGAAAGGATAGCAGCCTACACTTCAGGCCCATGTGGGTAGAGCCTGGGAAATCCCAGAGTGACGCAAAAAGAAAACAGAAGTGACCCAGGATGACTCCTGAAGGCACCCTTAGTCCTCCACAGGGACACACAGTACCCTCTGACATTCTCTCTCTCTCTCTCTCTCTCTCTGTCTGTCTCTCTCTCTCAAAATAAATAAATACATAAATTTAAAAAAGAAAAAATACAGGATTTACCTGGATTCAGTTGTGAGCAATTTAGAGAAGATGCTAAAGAATATTGAAATCATTTACTTAATACTTAGGAAAAAAGGGAACTTTTCTTTAGTGAGATTTACCTCTAAATTAACTCAGAAAGAGTAGAAAAATGTTCATTGTTGTTAGCGTTGATAGTTTGGAAAAGAAGTTTTTAGAAATACTTCAAACATGGTTGATCATTTTATGAATAGAATGCCAAAGTTTGCTTTCTCCTTATCTAAATTTTTTCTGTAGAAGACAGGCAATATTAACATTTTAGGCCAATATATCATGAAGAAGTCTTGGTTTAGAAAATTCCTGCCCGATAAAAAGTAACCATTTTGCAAATGGATGACTGACCCCTCCCTCACTGTGGTTTCCTACTTTTATTCCATCTACCTTTGAATATACTCTTATAACAAGACTCTAGTTTAACAGCTTTTTAACAGGGGGCAACATCCAATACCCATCAGGATGGAGTGAAAGGCATTGCAGGAGCAGCAAAACCGCAAAAGAAAATCAACAAACTATAATCCAGAACTTCAGAAACTCTATATCAACCACCTAGAACTAGGCCAGCCTAATCTCTCCCCATCCTGAAGCTCAGAGAAATTTGCGGAAGAGAGGGCGGTAAGATTGTAAAAGCACAAGGATGGGAGGAGCAATGATATGCAAGATATTCCACACAAGTTAGGGCCAAAGCAATCATAATTGGACTTTGCATGCCCGGAGCAATGTCTGACACACTATTGACCCCACAAAGTCTAGCATTTGCTAAAGGCACTAGGATCCTTGGAGGCAAGGGATTGACAGCCACAGTAGTGTTCCTATGCTTAAAGGGAACATAGGAAAGGGTTCTGGGAAATGCCACTGGGTCCTTGCACCTCATCGGAGAGGAGGACCTAGAGGAGAGTTTGGCATGCACATTAAAGGATGCTCTGGGGATGGGAGGGGGAGACACTGAGGGACGGGGAGGGAGGGGAGGGAGAGGGGGGCCCAGGGTGGTGGGAGGTTGGAGGGAGGGAGGGGACTGGTATATCTGTTAAGTTTGTATGAGTGGAAATAAAAAAAAAAAGAAAATTCCTGCCCATCTCTTTCTTTATATCCACTTATAGCTTCTCATTTCTTCTATTTTCTTTTAGTCTATTTTTATTACATTTACAATTTACATATATATCCCAAACATACTGTGTGTGTGTAAAACTATACACTCAATTTCTCTATCCAAAATTGTGTATTGTATTTTTGCTCTTCAATGTGGTCATATTTGATGATAGAACCTTTGAAAAGTAATGAAAACTTTGAGAATAGAACATTCTGAATTGGGATCAAGGCTTTGTAAGGAGAGGCATGTTTCTGTCTCTGCTCCTCAGCATTTGGTGATATAATAAAGCTAGAAATTATGAAAAAACTCTTGCCAAAACCCAGCTAAATTGTCACTCTGATCTTGAACTTTCAGCTGTCAGAACTGGGAAGAATGTCCTGATCCTGAAGTTGCCTGATTTATGGCATTTGTTTTTTATTCATAGAAATCCAAACTAAATTTGCAGCTGTATGAAGAAATCAAGTGAGTCCACTGGTGAACTCAGCACGGGAAGTTAGAGGCAGGAGTGTCAGCACTTCCAAGCTAACCTTACCCACATCAAAGCTCCAGGTCAGATTTGGCTACACAGTGAATTCAATATGAGCATAGGTTACATGGGACCCTGTGACTATAGTCCCACCCCTTGCCAAACATACCCAAAAAAGATGTCTTCCTACTTAGTTCAATAATCATCGACACTTAAAGTATGAATGTGAGGGTAATATTAAACAAGTAAAAATATCAACAAAATGTTGATGCATGCTGAAGAATACTTGAAGATCTGCTTAAGCAGAACTTATGGATGGACAGGTGAATGTATCCAGGAAAAGTGGGTTCTGGTGCCACAAGGAACATTATTAAAATCTTTCTGAATCCTACCATTGTGATAAGCAGTCTGTCTAATAGAAGAGGCCATGTGAAGAAATTCAAAGAGCGAGGACACTAGAGACTGCAAAGCATGGGAAGCATTCAGGAGACCTCTGTAGGTCACTTCAGACCCACATGTCACTGACATTCATCACATCCC
The DNA here is from genome assembly GCA_023101885.1 of Typhlomys cinereus. Lineage (NCBI taxonomy): Eukaryota > Metazoa > Chordata > Mammalia > Rodentia > Platacanthomyidae > Typhlomys > Typhlomys cinereus. Next base: position 1,032,627 of record JALPQD010000010.1, read on the forward strand.
AGCAACACAGAGGCTCTGCGGCCACAGTGGTGGAGGGAGTTACTATGGATTACCTGCAGCCTAAGAGGAAATTAGTTTTAAATCTATCAACAAGATACCAGCAACTTTTATTGATCAGACTGAGCATTGTGGGAGTAGTCAGTTATACTGGTTGAAGAAGGCTGGTAGACAGAATAGTATTTTTAAGTTTTACTGGAGAGCAATATTGTTTGTAGCTCAAGCTAGAAAGAAAGAGGAAACTATTTCCATATTCATGGCCTTTGGCCATATGCAAAACTTTATGTTGTGGGTATTTTCCAAAATAATGAAAGTTTGTTTTTTCAAAATTGTGAATCTGAATAATTTCTGAATACTCCATCTTAAGGATATGAAGAGGTGTATTCCTAAGGTGCCCAGTAACTAGCCAGTGAGAGAAATGGCAAGTCATAGAATCTAGTTGCGAAGGAATGAGAGAGAAAGGCATGTTCATATTCTGATTTCCTCTTTCTGGAAATGTGTTTTTGTTCGTTAATAAAACTTTCCAGTTCTTCAAGTTATTTAAACTCTCAGAGCCTTGATTTCCTCATCTGTAAAGCAGTGCTAATCATATCTGTTTTGCTGGATGCATGTGAGGATTAGCTAAGATAATGAGCATTAAAGAATCAATATGGAGTCAATATTACAATCTGTGGCAGAAAATTAAATTTGCAAACTCTCATTTCAGCAGAGTTTAATATTACACTGGGTACAGGTGTTCTGATGAATTTTGAAAGTCCTCCTGGTTTTAGAATATCATCCTTCTTCCAGTGTCCTTTAACCACTAATTTTCTTTGAAAATTTGCCTGTATTACATATGTTTCATTTTATTTTAATACCAACCCAGAGATTCCCATGATATCAATCACAAATATTCAACCAATGTACTGTCACTGACCTTTTAGCTTTGTTTCAATTTCCACCTGTTTATTTATTTCACTGTGTGTGTGTGTGTGTGTGTGTGTGTGTGTGTGTGTGTGTGTGTATCAGAAGGCACTGTGTGTCCCTGTGGAGGACCATAGGTGACTTTGGGAATCAGCTTGGATTGTTTCTACCTCCTTTTATCATATCACCCTGGGATTTCCCAGGCTCTACAGGCCCCTGTTTCTTGCCTGGAGTTTTTATATGATCCAAATTCAGGTCCTTCTGCTTTCAAGGCAGAATCTTAATTCCTGAGCCATCTCTCTAGTACCTCATTTCCACCTACTTAAAAATAAATGTTTTTGTGTGTGTGACAGCACTCATCTTTGATTTTTGTTTCCAGTGAAATGTTGGATCAACTGTGATATCAAACTGTTTGGAAGCCCACTGTGGATTGCTTTTCAACAGTTACAAAATGGTATTTCTTCCTCTAGGGCTTCATTGCACATTATCCTCATTGCTGAGTTTATTAATCATATATTTATTTGTCCTTATTAGTTGTGTGATTGGCTGTGTTTTCTTATTGGTCTAATACCATTTGGCAAAGATATCCTATATGTCAGTGCAAATTTTCATGTTAAGATTTTTTTTATTTCCTCTCATACAAACTTAGGTACACCGGTCCCCTCCCTCCCTCCCTCTACCCCCAGACCTCCTGCTCTCCCCTTCCCTCCCCCCTCCCTCCCCATCCTGGAGTCCCTCCCCCTCCCATCCCCGGAGCATACTTTAATGTGCATGCCAAATTCTCCTCTGGGTCCTCCTCTCCAATGAGGTGCAAGGACCCAGTGGCATTTCCCAGAATCCTTTCCTGATGTTCCCTTTAAGCATAGGAACACTACTGTGGCTGTCAATCCCTTGCCTCCAAGGATCCTAGTGCCTTTAGCAAATGCTAGACTTTGTGAGGTCAATAGTGTGTCGGACATTGCGCCGGGCATGCAAAGTCCAATTATGATTGCTTCGGCCCTAACTTGTGTGGAGTATCTTGCATATCATTGCTCCTCCTATCCTTGTGCTTTTACAATCTTACCGCCCTCTCTTCCGCAAATTTCTCTGAGCTTCAGGATGGAGAGAGATTAGGCTGGCCTAGTTCTAGGTGGTTGATATAGAGTCTCTGAAGTTCTGGATTATAGTTTGTTGATTTTCTTTTGCGGTTTTGCTGCTCCTGCAATGCCTTTCACTCCATCCTGATAGGTATTGGATGTCGCCCCCCTGGCCAGAGATAAAAAGCTGTTAAACTAGAGTCTTGTTATAAGAGTATATTCAAAGGTAGATGGAATAAAAGTAGGAGACCGTGGTGAGGGAGGGGTCAGTCACCCATTTGCAAAATGGCTACTTTCTATCTGCCAGACTATATGCCCTCCCTTTCTGGTGAGATCATACCCCATCAGTTGCAAATGATCAGGAAGGAAAGTCTGTGAACATAACCAGATGTCTCATTACTTACTTACAGTCCTTGATGGTGGCGTATTTTCTTTGCTGTAACATGGTCCCCTCTCTCTTTGTTTCTGGTGAGGCTCTCCTTCCCCATCCCTCCTGTTTATAATATTTGCAATTACTATAGGTATTACAGAGATTTATCCTTGAGTTTCTCTAAGTGAGTTTGGTACTAGGATCCATCTATTAGAGAGTACATATGTCACTTAATTTTCTGTGTCTGGGATACTTCACTCAATATAATTGTTTCTAATTCCATCCATTTCCTGGCAAATTGCATTAATTCATCATTTTTGATGGCTGAGTAGTATTCCATTGTATAAATGTACCACATTTTCCTTATCTACTTGTCAACTATTGGACATTTGGATTGATTCCATGACTTTGCTATTGTAAACAGTGCTGCTATGAACATGGTCGTGCTAGTGTTATCGAGGTGAATTTTTGCTGTATGGAGCCAGACGGCTCACCAGAGTGGTTGTATGAGCCTGGATTCCCACCAGCAATGTAGGAGCATTCCCCTCTCTCCACATCCTCTCCAGCATCTGGTGTTGTTTGTATTGTGGATTTTTGCCATCCTGACTGGGATAAGAAAATATCTCCGGGAAGTTTTGATTTGCATTTCCCCTGATGGCTAAAGATGTGGAGCATTTTTTAAGATATTTGTTAGACATTTTAATTTTGTCCCTGGTAAAGTTTAAGTTCCAAGGCCCATTTTTTAATTGGGCCATTCATGTTAAGATTTTGTGAGATGAATACGCTATTTCCTTTCCTGTTTTGAACAACATAATACTTTGCTTTTCTTAGATTCTCTTTGAGCTGCAGCTCACATGATTCTATAAGTCAAATATTTATATTTTAAATTTCAATGGCCCGAACATTGATTTCACTTGGACATTCAAACAACACATCAAATCCATGATTTATGCTATTTAGAGAAAGGTTTGCTGAAATTCAGAATCTTATAAGCATACTTACCTCACATTTATTCTTATACCTTTCAGCAACGTATTATGTGAGACCAATAAAAAGAGATACAAGTATCTATCATTCAGAATTTTTGGGTGGTTGATGGATAGGGTCATGTTTGAGTTCAACAGCCATCAGTTCACAGAGAAGAAATTCAGACCTTATCAGGCAACTTGATGCTGTGGAAAGCCTTTAGGTTTGGGTGCCTGGGTTCAGAAACTGATTTTCCTCCTTACAAATAAAAGAAAATAAACTTAGTTATTGGGAGTGTTGATTTGCCCACTCTCTGAAATGCTCATGTCAGCTGTTCATTGAACAAGTTTCCTTCCTGTCCTTTACTAGCTTGCCCAGGGTCACTTGACTAGTTAACACCCCACCTAATCCATCAGATACTTTCTTCCTTAAACTGTAATCTCTTTTCTGGTTAAGGATTTTCAAGTATTGTGTATGAAAGAACCCAATTTTAATTAAAAAACAGAAGGGAATGAATCAAGGGTATGGAAGATGCTCATTTTTTTAAAGACCTGATAGATATCAATACTGTGCAACTAAATATCAGAAGGAGTTTAGCAGTAATTTAAAGAGCCAGTCTTATTACTAGATGTAATGAGCAAGGACACATAGTATTGAAAATCTAGGACAAAGTCTCAATAGATTAGTACAACATCTGGATTCAGGCAATTTTGAATAAGTGGCTTTTCTCCATATGGAATGCTTTCCAATATCTGAGATACCTGTGATTTTATAATTAAAACATTTATAAGGTAGAAAAACTAAAGTGAGGCTGGCGCTTATACTGAGAAAGATGCTATCAAGATTAGGCACAGGTATCAACTTTGACAGCTGAAAGTTTGAGCTCTGGGTACATTTGTAGAGAATTAGTGGTTGAGTTAAGCCCAGAGCAACCCTGCAGGAGATAGTCTAACTGCTGGGGAGAGCCCAGCCCAAGGTGGGTGGGTGGGACTAGGCCATGGAATAAAATACAGAGAGCTGGTTTAGAAAGTTGGCATCCTTGTGTACACTTGGCCAGACAAGCTTGTCTGGCAAGTAAGGATCATCCTTCTCTCAGCTGTTATGTAGAGATGGTGTGGCTAGTCCCTCGGCCCTGGTGCTGGTGTGAGCTCTTCTGCTAAGATGGACAAAATAACTGTAATCAGAAATCTTAAGGGAAAATAAACCCCTTATTCCCTTAAGCCGTTTGATGGTGATTTTGTCAGAACCATGCAAGTGAACTGCTACAGATGCATTGATTATTTACATCATGTGTCCTGTGGTTGCAAAAGTCAATGTCTTTGTGCTCAGAGAGTGCCAGGATGGTCTTACTGCTTTCTCATTTCTTCACGGTCACTGATTGGAGATTTGGAATGCTATTTATGTTCAATGGATGATCTCCACATTAAGGCCTACTCATTTGGCCCTTTGCTTTGATAAAACACAAAATATAATTATCCTCCTTTAAGCTGATTTAGTTAATTTTATCCAGACTCATGGTTCAGCCAGTCCATGGGTTCTTGATTCTGTTGCTTTGAGCCTCTAGAAGTACAGTACCTCATATAGTTCAGCCAGTCCATGGGTTTTCTGTTGCTTTGAGCCTCTAGAAGTACAGTACCTCATGATGGGGACATGTAGTGAAGAATCTACTTACTTTATGGTATGAGTGTGTGTTAGAGAGAGAGAGAGAGAGAGAGATCTTGGTTCCAAAAGTTAAAGCCACGCCCTGGTGACCTAACTTCTTTCCAGAACCTCCCAGCCTAAGTCTTTCCAGAACCTCCCAGCCGTACCACAACTTTTACACATGGTTGACATAGAAGATCTGAACTTCAAGCCCAGCTATGGGCATATCAAAATGTCTAGATGTCACAGCTGTCTTTTCTTTTTCTTTTTTTTTTTAAATCTCCTTTCTCGCAGGCTCTCTCTCAGTCATGAGCAACTCTGATAAAAATATTATGGCCCAAATAACATACAGAGGGGTATTCCAGGAATTTCTTGTTAAAAATTGTCCTTCCATATATTGGCATCTCCACTTTTGACTGCTGCAGCCTCTGTTTTCTTATTTGGTAAGGGGATTATTTCTAGAAGCTTGGAACAGCCATTTTGTCATTGTGAAGGTCAAGGAAATTTTAAACTCTGTGGCGTCACTAATTTATTGAACAAGTATGAGACCACTAACTCTGGATTTCTTATGATGGGAGAAAATATTCCCTAACTATTTTTAAGCCACTTTAGTTAGGACTTCCCTTTGTTACTCGTAGCTGAATGCATTCATGTTCATTATTTCACTTAACTGGGGGACAGTTTCAGCTACTAATTTTTTATGATGTCTCAGAGCATATTCTACTCAGAGATAGAGCTTTACATTTATCCTGTCCTCTTTTAAAAATAGACTTATGTAAGACAAATGAATTACTGTTCTTTATGCTTCATAAGTTTTTTTTTTCATTATTACTCTGTTCAGGTGCAATTGCATCTTTGTTTTCAGAAATCTGCATTAAAAGAAAGTTTTATAATCCTCCTAGACTAAGTTTCAACAGAAAGAAGTGTGGGCATTTTTGCAGACTTGATTATTGAAAGGTTGCCTACATTTACAAATATTGCTCGATAATTAACTTCACCATGGAAGTGGTCTCTATCTCTACTGTGATTCATTAAGTTTTAGAGTATATTAGTTGCTTTTCAGTGATTGTTGACTGAAAGGTGAAAAGAATGTCTATTTTCCTAATCAAGTGCTACTACAGTTATGAGTTAGACTCTATAGTGTGCAGTAACCACTAGGAACTGATTATATGTTGGGAGGTAAGGATGAGGAGAGTCTTTGATTATTAATATTTGGTTTGAATGAAAATGAAACTAACCAGACAGTAAAATAAAAGTAAGAAAATGACACTTGACCTTCCTCTACCTCACCAGCTCTCTGGGGGACTTTCAAACAATAAACTCTGAAATATGAAATGGCTCCCAAGAATCTTGCTGCTGGGAGCAAAACTGGAATTGGAAGAATTTGTCTCCTCAAAGAGACTCACACATCTCTGACAACTTAGCAGGACAGTGGACAGAACCACACCTGAAATAGAACTGCTCAGCTATCTGTTCAGATTTGGAAAAGGAAACAAGCAGATTAGGGTAGCATCTTCTCAATATGATGATATTAAATAAATTTCCTTTATGTGCGTTTGCCATCAATTTAAATTCTTAGTAATTTAATGAGGGCAAGAGCCCTCATTGTCTCTCATGGTCAAATAACAAAATTATAGGGAAGGAAAAAATCTAGTGCATGTTAGGTGCTAGCTAGACATCTAACTGTTTAGGAATAATTCATCTAATAAGAGATTTGTACATTAAAATGTTATGCATGTAGTCTGAGTGAATTTACTCTGTCAAGTGGCAATTTTCTACAAGTACTTTTTTTGCACCTTGTGTATATTAGATACAAAATTATTATAGTTAGAAATGTACTTGAAAGTGTATTAAAATTAGAGAATAGTTTAGCCTCTGTAATAGTTACTAATAATTTATCAAAATATTCCCTATAAGCAATAATGAATTATCAGATAACAATTAATATACAGCCTATATATTACTGGGTAAAATATATTCCCATTACTGTGGTTAATATAAAACATTCATATTCAGGGGTAATTTATTATTCATAGGAAAGATATTCATTTACTTAATTGATGTGAATCAATTCAGTTAATTGATGTGAGTCTTTCGTGAAGTCCCTGACTGAAGTTTGAGAACGTGCCATTGCAGAACCAGACAAGTGTCTCTCTTTCAAGAAAAACTTAACAGAAGATTACAAGGAAATAATTTTACTTGTATGTTTAAAGCCCTACACTTGAAATGTTTAGAGAAGGCTTGGGGGGGGATGAAAAGGATACTAAAAGAAGGACAGTAAAAGAACATTGGGGGTTAGAAAGTGAAAAGGGGAATAATGGGAGGAAAGTTTTAAGAAGGGAGAGAAACAAGGGGATGGGGGATGAAAGGGGTAGGAGAGTAAAATTAGCATGAATTTCATAAGATATAACCAAACAGGAACCTTCTACACACAAGAATGCATAAAACATTATTTTTTAAAAAAGTGTTAACCAATATACCATACATAGAGTAACACAGAAAGGAGAAGAAAAGGGAAAACAGGAATTACTTTGAGATTTTCTTACCAGAAGCCATGGACAGTTTAATAAATTTCCCAGTAGCTAATGTACAATTGATCAGAGAGATCTCAAAGAACCCTAAAATAATATAGATATTTGCCATTGCTCTTGGTTGCCCTCCAGAACTGGATTATTAAAATTCTATTTCTGAAAACATCACACACAAAGATCATAGGACATGTAAAAAATAAGCTGGAATGGACATGGAAGATTTTTTTCCTGGTTAGCCAGTCTTCATAGTGCCGGAAGGTATGATGTGGGTTGTCAAGAGAGAAAGCAATTAACAGCCTTACCCAGCTGTGGTTGCTAAATAAGAACTTCTCTGGCTGGAGGAGACTAATGGTACGATAGTGGCATATAAAATAAGAGGGTTACCAACTGCTTTCTGATTGGATTTAAGATTTGCTTGTCCACAGGGAACACATGCCTGTTACTATAAACTTAGCCAAATACCTGTTGAAGGGGCGACCATAAATCTTGCATGGGATCAATCTCCTTAGTGTTACCTGTTAGTACTTGAGAGTAAATGATCATCTAAATACTTATCATTATATCCATATATTAGAGAAGCTGTCAGCACTGTATCAAGAAGTATTCTTTTGCAATAGAAGATGTGTAATGCGGAGAACCACAACTGATCTAAGTGCAGAGATTAAGTGACTATGGAGTGCTCATCTCTAAACAGAACATCAAAATCATCCCCATCTCAAGGCTCAGGGATATTGTGAAAGAGGTGGTGGTAAGTAGGTAAGAGCCCACGGATGGGAAGTGGTACTGCTAAAGATACTTTCTGGTCATTGTAGGGATGTCATACCAAGAACTCATTTCAGCAATCTTCGCTTCCATTAGACCTGCACAGCAATTGGCCTATCAACATTTCACAGTGGATGGGAAGATCTCAGTAAATACTATGCCTCTCTGAGAGACTGTTTAAAGCTAATGCCAGACTGGAGAAGGGGTGCATCATTATGCCACATTTTATCCACTGAAAAGTCATCCATGTCCAGAAAGTACTCAGACACTTTCCAGTACATATATCTCAAAATAAGCCCAATGGTCAACACAGGCAAAAAGACGTGAAGTAGGAGGGAGTCTAGCTGGAAAAGAGAAAGTATGAAGTGGGACGGGAGGGAGCATGTAATTGGGTAGTAAGGAATGAAGACACATAAATTTATTATATTAATGTATGAAGGTTCCATAAAATAATAATAAAAGGCTCTTCCCTCAGTCCTGTAGGCAGATGACCACACCAAATGCAGTGACTCATAAAAACCAAACATACTCCTGGGTTACTAGTTACAGGTCTATGCCAAAGTTATGGGTACTATGTACTTTCACTGCTAAGTAAACTACAGAGATTCAGTTAATGGGGAACATTCAGTCTTTTAGTTTTGTGATCTTTTTTAGTGTAGTCAAATTGCCAACTTCTCAGAATTCCCCCTCCCCACACATCAATTGTGTGTTTCTTCAGGTAGTTGGCTTTGCAAAATAGACAGAAGATGGGGTTGAAAAAGAAATTGCAAATGAAGCCAGAAGTTGGTCCAGTGCTATTATTTTTAGAGAAATATTTAAATATTAAACATTATATGTTTGTAGTCAGAATTAATTTTGTTCCATCTACAATAGGTAATTATTATTTGGGTGTTTCTTATTTTATATCCTGCATCTCACATGTAATAAATGCAAAATAATTGTTTAAGAAATAATTGAAATGTATTCAAGTTGGGCACTGTAGAATTGCTATAGACTTAAGTATGTGTTCTGGTGGATTCTTTAGAGTGAATGCATGAAACATAATTCTAAATGCTTATTGGAAAGGAAGTTTGCTATATATATCTGACCCTGCTAAAATCCTAGTGAGGGCAGGGGAAAGAGCCAGTAAACAAATACTAAGTTGGAGATATTAAGCTTTTCTATGAGAAATGCAGAAAAGAAGGAGGAATTTCTCTGGGTTAACATTTGAGATATTTGTTAAGAGAGAAGTAGGAAGGGATAAGAAATAGAGAAGGCAGAATAAACATTTTCATGCTGTGGTCAGAGATGTTTCTAAAATGTTTTGTTATGGAATATTAGATTTGGTGAAATTTATTAAGCTCTTAAGAAGCCTGAGGTTATTTTCTTCTAACAACAACATGAAGAGATGATGACACATTGGTGTTTGGAGCTGGAATATGCAGGTGTTGTGTGTGAGGCCAAAGTTTTTAGACTGTGTCCTGTAGTCACTTCAGCAATGCAGGGACCATGTCTGCTTCATGTAATGTGGCAGTCTTGGTACCCAGGAGAAAAACTTAGCATATTATAGCTGTTTAATATATATTTGTGAAGTGGCCAAATGAGGAGTCACTGGATATTTATTTATTGAAAGATTGATTAAAATTTGAATGTGAGGAACAATACTGACAGCAGTACAAGCAAAGACAAGAAGGTGTAATAAGAGCTCTTGCTGCTGTGAGAAGTTACTACAAACACTGCCTTAAGATGGTGCAAACCTATTCTTTTATAGGCCATACAGGTCAATCATGCAATATTTAGGTTCCCCTGGACTATGGTCAAGGTGTTTCCAGGGTTGTGTTTGCTTCTAGATGATGTAATCACATCTTTCTGAGATTACTGTGACTTAACACCGTGATAGTCCCTTCAATTTTGTAGTATAAAATATACATACTCAAATATTCCATATTGGAGATCAGTTAATAATAGAAGTTGAGACAGGGATAAAGTTAGTATATTACATCAGTTACTTTTCTGGTAACCATGACCAAATATGTGACAAGAAGCAACTTAAGGGCAGAAGGGTTCATTCATTTTTACTCATGGTTTGAGGGTACATGTCGTCATGGTAGGGAAGATGGCAGCAGCAGTGGCTCTCAGCTATGGCTACAGATGCGTGATGCTGCTGGTCACATTGTGTGTGCAGGAAGCAGAGAGAGATGAAGGCTGGTGCACAGCAACTTTTCTTCTTTGCTCTTTTCTGATAAGTCCCAGATCCTTGCTCATAGATGGTGCTGTTCATATTGAGAGTAGATCTTGCTTCCTCAGTTGACCCTCTCTGGAAATATCCTCACAGACACACCAACAGGAGTGTTCCCTATGTGATTCTAAATCCAGTAAGGTTGACTGGAAGATTAATGACCACGTGTGCTAACGCATCTCGCTTTTTTTATGGCACAGAGGTGGACTACACCTTGTAGCTTCTCTGTGGCTAGTTGTGACCCAGTCAGATTCTTTACCAGTTTTGTCCATAGCACATCTTCCACACAGATCTCTGTGTTTTTTTTCTTTCTTTCCTACACTGGCTGGATGTGGTAGGATCTAACACAGGACATGGAGGGATGGCAGGGCTACTTGCTGCAAACACCTGGACCTCTTCCTATATGGAATAGAGATCTCCACCAAAGCACAGTGAACCATGAATTGTATAAACAATAAGTGTGTGTGTGTATGTGTGTGTGTATGTGTGTTCCAGTAGAGATCCTATACTGATAATGTAGAAATTTCTATCTTTAGTACATGGATAACATAAGAACATTGACAAACAAAACACATGGCATTAACTTAGCGTTTTTCTAATAACCACTAAGGACCATATATGAAAGGTGAGACTATAGTTTATCGTAACGGGAGAAACCTTTGGAAGGCTGTTATCTGGAATAACTTCAAACTCAATCTTTATTCCTAAAGAACTCACCATTTAGACATTTAAAAATAATAAATTTCATTCGTGTGTGTGTGTGTGTGTGTGTGTGTGTGTGTGTGTGTATAACTCCTTTGATGAGTTAGTTGTTTCTTTCCACTTTGTAGGGCCTGGGGATGTAAGTCATCCTGCTTGTTCAGTTGAGATATATTGCTAGTCCATGCTAGTGATTCTTTGCCTCCACTGCAGATTAAAATAGACTGTATAGTATCTAAAGGCTACTCAAACCCTCTTCTCAGAGATTCTGATTAACTTTATGTTGTACGATATATTCCTGCTAGCAAAACAACTGACCTCTTTGTTCGACCAGCTGTAACTGTTTGCAAGAGACCACTACGATTGGATCTATTGACTGTTGACATCTTCTGAGATACAGAGTAAATGGAGAGGCATTCTGGCTGCTTCCTGGAGCATCTTCTAGATAACTGTATGCAATTTTGCCCTAGGGTTTCAGGCTAGGGTTTCAGGTGGAGGAAGGTTAATTTACAAGACAGCCATCACTTATGCTTGGGATGACACCAGTGTAACTGCTTTGGGGTCACCCTTGCTCTTGTAAGCAAACTTTACCCACATTCCTGTAAGTAACTCCAATAGACTGCTAGTTTTACCATGTTGGACTGTGGCGATAATCTCTGCTCCGACTTTTTGTTAAAATCCTGTAGGGGGAGGGGAGTAGATGTTTGTGTGGCATCTCTCCAGGAAAAGTTTCACATTACATTTGCTCTCTGAGTGTGCTTTGTGGGAGCACAGCACAAGCAAGGTTGGTGGCATTTTAAATAGTTTTTCTGAGAATTTAGTGTTCGGCTAACATTGGAAACCAATGCTCCAAAGTGGGCAACAGCAGCTTTCTCTACAAAGGACCACAGTGAACATTTTAGATAGCTTTGGGAGTCTGATTGCCTCTTCTGCACATGCTTATCTCTGATGCCACATGACCATGGCCATGCTTGTGACTGGGTTCCCATGTGACTTTAAAAGAGGTGCAACAAATAGTTTGTGAACTCCATTACGCTTTGAAGAATTACAGAATACCACAAAACTCTTTGTTTAGGTTCATTTTTAGCAATAATGCCCATTTTAGCATTAGAAATGGCAAATGTAAAGATTAATGAATTGAAAAGCAATACATCAATCACACTAACATTAAAATATTTTTTAATTAAATTATGCTTGCAAAAAATTAGTAAAAATGCTTTTGTTTCTTCTTTTCAAGTGTATGTGGGGGGCTTGTGTCATAGTTAAGTGCAGGCATCAACTTGACTGTTGAGGGTTTGAGCTCTGGGCACAGTTGTAGAGAGTCGATGGTTGAGTTAAGCCCAGAGCAAACCTGAAGGAGATTGTCTAGCTGCTGGGAAAGACCCAGCCCATGGTGGGTGGGATTAGGCCCTGGATAAATCAGAGAGCTGGTTTGAGAGAGTTGGCATCCTTCTGTATATTTGGCCAGACATTCTGGTCTGGGAAGTAAAGATTGTCCATCTCTCAGCCATTATGCAGTGATGATGTGGCCAGTTCCCTTGGCGCTGGTGTTGGTGCATGGCTCTCCCGTCAAGCTGGACTAAGAACTGTAACCAGGAATCATAAGAGAATAAACTCTTTGTTCCCTTAAGCCGTTTGATGGTCATTTATCAGCAACCATGCAGGCGAACTGTAATAGCATGTATGTATTCACGTGTGTTTTTATTGTGTGTGTGTGTGTGTGTGTGTGTGTGTGTGTGAGAATGTGTATATATATGCATAGAGGCCTGATATTAATATTAGGAGTCATCCTTGATCACTTTCCACTTTATTTTTTGAGACAGAGGCTAGGCTTCTTAGCCAGCTTGCTCTTCTTTTGAGGCTCTGCACCTTCTAAGGCTGGACTTCAAGGCAAGTTACTATACTCACCCAGCATTTAGTGCAGGATCTAGGTTTTGAACTCTGGTCCTTTGATTTGTAGGGCAAGTGCTTTAACCACTGAACTGTCTTCCTAGTCTAAATGCACTATTCCGTATTACCAAAAAAACAAAACAAAAAAAAGCCCCTGTGTTGTCCATCTTAATTAAAGGTGTCCAGAATCACATTTGCTTCTCATTTACTGTGTTGTGATATGTTGCTTTTTAATGTATGGGAAGCAGCTCCAACCTCATATGTAGGCATTTCTGACTAGAAAACCAGTATTCCTTCTTTGGAAGGAACATTTGAATAATCTTTAGATAACTGTGAATATTATGATACTGAGTTACAACATAATTGTTTTTAGTGTAGGGACTAGGGCCTCACATATGTTACATGCATTCTCTTAGGCATTCTAAGTTCAAGTCATAATTTCTTAAAAGTTCATTGCAATGCGGAATTTGAAACTATGTCTATGAAGTTTTGGGTATTTATTTGTATTTTAAATGAATTATTTGCCTATGCTCGATTTTGTAATATCTTGTATTAGTCAGTTGGAAATAATTGTTTCATTGAATCATGCCATTACACATTCCATTAGATAACATTTAGAAAAATCCCATTTGTTACTATCATTTCAATGTTCCAAAATGTCCCGAAGTATTCAGATGCTGTCAAGCTTGTGGTGGAAATCAGTTTTCCAAAGTTTTAAATCTCACTTTAAAGCTCAAATTTTATCATTGGCAACAACTACCGTCAAGTTGTTTGCCTTCAAGTGACAGGCTCGCTTCATTTGTTTTCAAGAAAATGGCTGCCAAATCCCAGAGTCTGAATAGCCATATTTTGTTTATCACTTGTTCTTTCAAAGTAAAGTGGTGTTCTATGAAAAAGAGGAGTTCAGTTTCCAATGCAGACAATTGCTCACTGCTTTTCCTCACAACCACCATCAGACCTAAGTTCTATGTGTTATCTTTGCCTTTGGTCCCATGGAGTATTTAAACTACCCAAAGGGTGAAATTTCATATAATGACCACTTTTTAATGTTTCATCAGGACACTCAAAATGCATGTCAGTTTTTAAACTGTGAAAATATGGTGATGAACATGATCTGATGTACAATCACACAATGTAATGACACGACATGGTACAATGACAATTTAGTGATATCACCTTGATTTTTTTCCTAGGGTATCAGCAGTTTCACACCTCATTTGCACCATCAGGGCAAATATGAACACAGTAAAAACAAATCCAGGCCCCTCTTAATATCATTAGGAAAATAATGTTAACCTCATGAATCTACTAAATAGTCTATGAGATTCACAGGGCCTTGCAGAATACATTTCAAGAGCTGCTAGTTAGGGCATGGGTTTAAGAAGAGTGAGAGTGTTAGTGTGTGGCAGATATGGTTGACTCCTTTTGGGAGGGCATTTCAAGAAAGTGATGGACTCAAAAAGAATCAGTTTTCAAGGTAGACAGAAAACAACAGAAAGAAATATGGTAGAAAAATCCATGTTTCCAGATCCAAAGTGGAGTCACAATAACCCAGTAATATTTATTGCTTGAACAACATGTCTTGATTCTACGATGAAGTTCAGATTAAGGAGAGAAGAAACAAAGCAAGGCAGAAGAAGGAGAGAAAGTCCTGCAAATTATATACAGAAGCAAATACAATGGAGTCTACCAATTTTTAGAAGAACTTACATCATTAACAAGTTCAAAATGAATAGTGAATTAACTTCCAAAAGTATGTCCACCCATGTGCATGACATACATATTCTCTTTCTCTTATTTTTCTCCTTCTCTCTCATTCCTACCCTTTCTCTTTCTCTCTGAAACAAATAATAAACACATTTTTATAAAAAAATAAGTTTCAAATATCAGATTAGAACACCTTCATTGCAAGAGGTACAAAATGATGTCTTAGATTTCAATCTTGAGCAAAGTCTATAAATAGCATTATAAATAGCTCCTATAAGGAAGAACAGAGAAGTGAGAAAGGGAGAAAGGGATGAGTGCCAGAGTGGAGAGTTACAGTGTAAGCAACTTACTCTCTTGGGTAAAAGACTTCATAAACTTGGGAATTATATTGGGCTAGTGAACATTTGTTAGAAATGTTCTTTTTTATTTTTCATAGCTCACAGACTACTCTAGGTAATGCAGACACCATTGCATTGAGCCAGGCATGAGGACTTGGACTAAGACAGTGGGATGAAAAAGAGGGAACATGTTTAGAAGTAGGATAAGTAAGTTATATTAGACTGATGGCAAGTAAGATGGAAAGAGTGAGAAAGGAGAGACTGGGTTCTTGGGTTAAAGTGGAAGGAAGGCTTATGTATCAGTTAATCTTATCTGTTCCTGTGAGAGAATACCCAAAGTCAAGCAGTTTAAGGAAGAAAGATTTATTCACCTTGTGGTTCCACAGGGGAAACCATCCTTCATGACAGGAAAGCATGGCTGGCTGGCAGAAGCTGGAGACAGGCTAGGTTGCAGTCCATCAAGGAAGCTGAGAGCTGCAAAACAGCCACTACCAGAGCAGACCTTTCTTGGAAGCAGGATGGGACTAATCTACCTCAAGGCCCAACCCCTGTGACTGTCTTCCTCTAGCAAGGCTCCACCTCTCAAGGTGCCATGACCTTCCTGAACAACAAAGATTCAAGCACATGAGCCTGTCGGGGAAGACACATATTTCAAACCATGATAGCTTGACTGGCAGGACAGTGCAGTGAAGTTATCTGCCATGCAGAAGCTATATGCAGGCCAGGAGTTTGGGATAAAGGCCTGGAAAAGAGGCATGTGCATATAATCATTAATGTATAGGTGAAAAGGAAAGGAAGAGAGGTAGAGGAATTTTTGAAAAGACATTTTATAGGGAGAAAAGCACAAGATCCATTTAACTAACCAGAGAGAGAGAGAGAGAGAGAGAGAGAGAGAGACAGAGAGAGAGAGAGAGAGAGATCTGTAAGAACAGAGTGACAGTGAACACCCACAAAAAAGGAAAATGGCAGAAAGAACAGACCACACACAAAAAAAGCAGAAAACACTTCAAAAATTTATAAAATAGTAGTTAAGTGTTGCAAAGAGGTCAGAAAAGAATAAAATAGTTATTCGATTTTAGATTTCAGGGTATTTGCCATCATTAATAAAGATAATTTCCAAAAAATATAAAACTCAGATCATTTGTGATAAACGTCTTTCAATACTACAGTCAGGAAAACAGGCTATCAAGAACATGAAATCTTGATTAAGGATTGGAAGTTAGCTTTGACCCCTTGCTGCTCAATACCACAATTCAGTCCCCTCTGCTGCTTCAAATAAAATCTGATGGATTCAGAAAGAATTGGTCAGTTTTCAAGGTACTCTTAAGAGTGCCAACCTGGACCTTGGGGACTTTATGGTCCCAACTATTACATCTCCCCTCTTTTTTTATTCTCTTAGGCTGAGCACACTGATGATATCACCTGGTAGGGGTTAAATTTTATAATATGAATGAGTGCATCAGTGCCATATGAAGCAAGTTTATTTTATTTTTAGAACACAGGAGGTACCAATCTTCGAAAATAACATCTCCCTAAAATTACAATCTTTAGATTGACTAATAGAACTTTAGTTCTTTCTCTCTTATAAAATATAATTGGAAAGATCAAACACAACAAGTTTAATAGTCACCTTCACATTTGCCAGATGCCTTGTTAACAGTTCAAGATTCTAAGCATAATGCCAAGAAGCCCGGAGCACAGCCAAATGTTTTAAAGAGATTTCTCCTATGATTTTTTCCTTAATAAACATAGGGGTTTATGTTACCTAAATGCTGTCAGAGAGCAGTATTTCAAAATGAGCTCTTGGGCAAATTAAGTGAAAGACGTGCAGAAACCTGAAAAGCTATTTATTCCTGTGAGTCAAGATGTCTGCAAATCTTATGTAGGAAATTTAGCTGGGTTTCATTTTACACAACGAAGTTTTATTTTAGATAAAGGGAAGTAACTGGCATCATTTGAACCCATTATTAATTAATTTTTACCATGTCCATATGAAACTATATTCTTGGTATATACTAACTTTCTAACTGGAGTTCTTCTTAAGATATTTGCATTCAATTCATCTTTGTTATTTTAAGTAGTGAAAGATCTCCCAGTTTGGGACTGAGTGTTTTCATTCTCGAATACATACAATCAGTATTATTAAAACCTGGGTATTGTGCTGCTTTTGCCTGTGTTGCAGGCATGACTTGAGAAGTGACTTTATATAGGACTTTTTTTTTTTTTTTTGCATTTTTTTCAGACAGGGTCTCCTGTAACTTAGGTTAGCCTTTTACTTACTATATCACCAAGAATGGCCTTGAACTCATGATCCTCCTGATTCTGTCTTTTAAATGCTGAGTTATGGCCGTCAGCCACCATGCCCATTCTAGTTAGAATCTCTTAAAGTGCAAAATATATTTTCTAACCCTATCTCTTTTATTTATTATAATTGACAAAAAATAGCTATTTTTCTACTTATCTTCTATAGAAATCCATATATACGACTTAAAAATAGGATGGGTATTTCTAGATAATTTGAGATGTTTCTTCTTTGTCTCCTTTCAATTTTAAGACATTATGAACTGCTATCCTGTGATTTAGGTAAACAGATGGTGCTTAATGTCTGCACAGTTGAATATGCAAACCTGTGTGTACATATGTAGGTATGCCTTGGGTGGTAATTTTAGGTTATTTTACTTGGTTTGTTGTCATGGAGACGTAAACTAATTCGATTTTCATATTTCTTTATTTTTGCGTGTGTGCGCGTGTGTGTATCTGTCTGTCTGTCTGTGTTGCAGTTCACCTGCAAGGTTGCTGATAAATAAGCATCAAATGGCTTAAGGGAACAAGGGGTTTATTGTCTCTTAGGATTATCTGGTTACAGCTCTCAGCCCAGTGTGACAGGAGCACTCACTCCAACACCAAGGTGGAAGGAACTGGCCACACATTTCTACGCAATGGCTGAGAGAGGTGATCCTTACTTGTCAGACCAGCATGCCTAGCCAAGTGTACAAAACGATGCCAACTTCATCAACCAGCTCTCAGTTTTTATTTACCTCTCAGGGCCTAGTCCTACACATCATGTACTGGGCCTCCCCATCAGCTAGACAATCTCCTGAAGGTTTGCTCTGGGCTTAACCTAACCACTAATGTGCCCAGAACTCAAAACCCTCAATTGTCAAGTTGACACAATTTGATTGTAGCAGATGGTACTGTGTGTCCCTGTAAAGGACCAAGTGTCATTTCCAGAATTGTCCTTCATTGCTCTATGTTCTTTTGCTTTTCACTGGGATTTTCCAGGCTCTGTTTTCCAGAGCAAGAAATACAGGACATCACCATTTCTGCCTGGTGTTTTTATGTGGGATTTGGGATCTGAACTCAGTTCCTTCTGCTAGCAAGGCAGAAAGCCCTAATATTTATATTTCTTAAGGTACTTGGAGTTGAATCCAAGGCCTCCCATATTCAAAGACAATGTTGTGTCATTGAACTGTGTCTAGCTCTTAAATTGTTTTCCATTCTAATAATTATTAATCCAGAACATCCCAAACCTCCTTGCTTGAAAAATGAGTATCTGAAAAAGTTTGAATTTTTCTAATTTTCAGACTTTTGGATGCTAGGATGACAGTGTTATGACGTCTGAATCTTCTCTTAAATGTCTGGTGTTTTTAACGTGTTTGGAAATGGTAATGAAGATGGGAAGGCTTGCAAACTGATTTTGCTATTTGTTTCTGAATGTCTTAATACCCAACATTACTGACTGCATGTAAGATATATATTGCTTACACACAGGACTTTAAATTTGTTGTCTTTTATAACAATAAAATTAGTTGTACACACACACACACACACACACACACACACACACACACACTTCTGTATATTTAGTTTTGTCCCAACTGATCACTTAAAATATGCTAAAGCCATATAGAAGGTCTTAATCTGCCAAGTGAAACAAAATTGACTTTATTCATGCATTCATTGAACAATTAGGAACTGGTTACATTTTCTGTGCTGAGGTGGTTTTCTGTGTCCCCAGATACACAATAAAGCTGTTCAATTCTGTATATATCAAGACAAATTCTTAGCATGACCATGAAGGAAGACCATCTGGAGCATATGCAAGCCAGAGCAAAACTTCACATCAATCCATTTACAAAAGCCACTGCTTAACTGGGTCTAGGACCAAAGGTTGTTCTAGCCGTTGGCTACAACTCAATATTCAATTTGACCTCGGAGTGGTGACGGTTGACTACCAAGGTTCAGCGGTTTGTTCTTGATGTGCAATCAGACTTTTGGATCTCAGTATGTTATTTGTAGCCAGAGTCTCCTCATGTAGTTCTGAAAAGTATGAGGTGGAGTGTTATGGCTCTACTTTGATCATGCTTAATCAGAGAAGATAGATAGTTCATATCATGAATGTATTCCCTGAAGTCCATACAGGGTTAAAGTAGCATGATGCCTTTTATCTCTGCATAATTGTTAGGAAATCACAATGGCAGACACTGAAAATAAATGGAATCATTACAGGTCATGACATATTCATGCAAGGCAGAAATGGGTAGTGTTAGTAATTTGGGCTGGAGTTGTGGGGGAATAGGTCAGGCAGAATCCTTGGAGACAACACAGGACTGGATATCAGAAAGAGAAATAATGGCAAGAACCAGAGCACAATGCCTAAGTAAAGAGAACAGAGAATAAAGACATTGCAGATTAGAAAAAGGAAGGGTGCCACTTTGGCTCTCACAGAAAGGCTCTTTCTGATTTGAATTATTGCATATTTAACAAAGATAGGCAGGACCTCTAATAGAGTTGTCCTGTGATTCTACAATGAGGGACCCCCCCCAACCTTGTCTGCTAAACAACTGGGTTTGTCACGCACTTTTCACGTGTGCTGAAAGCTGCTCCCTGCTCTGCTGGATCCTCCTCACTGTAGTACCCAAGCTAGTGGAGCAGAAAGAGACAGCGAGGCAAATTCTGTCCAGGTTTTAAAGCTTTCCAAGCGTACCACGTCACTTCCACTCGCATTTCATTGGCCATAGCAGTGTGGCAGGAAGGACGTGTAATCTACCAGTGTGCCTGGAAGTGTGTAGAATGGGCTGTATCCACCAGCAGCATCGATATCCTTTTTAAATAATCATTGAGCAGCTGGGAATTAAATGGCCAAGTGTATGTGTGTGTGTGTGTGTGTGTGTGTGTGTGTGTGTGTGTGTGTGTAAGTACGTCTCCAGAGAGAAAGTCCATTATTTTAATCAGGTCCTCAAGAGATCTGTAATACAAGGACAATTAAAAACTGGTGGACCAGTGGAAAAGTGTCATGTAAACAGATAATTATTATACAAGGCAATTTGCAGCCCGAGTAAGAAGCTGACACACGATTCAACAAACTCCCTCTCTCTCTCTCTCTCTCTCTCTCTCTCTCTCTCTCTCTTTCTCTCTTTCTTGTCCTCTTTCCCTTGATAAGACAGAAGTTAAGAAAATTAATAGACCAAGTGGTCAGGTCAGAGTCAGATCGCAGAGGGATGGCTTAAAAACACTGAAGTGTGAGGAGAAATAGCTGATGTAATGAAGTCTCAGATGTCTGAGGTAATGGTACTAAGACTGCAGAAGTTTCTGGTTTTGCCACTGGAAGAAGTAACTCTTCACTGCCTTAGGAAAAAGGGTCAGTCCATGGAGGGAGGGTGTTTGAATGTCAGTTGTCCCCACAGGCTCATGTATTTGAATCCTCAGTTGATGTTTGGGAAAGTCATGGCAACTTTAGGAGGTGGAGCCTAAGGGAGGAAAGCACATCGCAGGTGGGGCTGGGTCTCAAGGTTTATTAGTCCCACCTTGCTTCTTGGAGAAGTTAGTTCTTCCAGTTTGCAGCTCTCAGTCTCCATGATGGATGTAACTTAAATCTTCAACTTCCACCAGCCAGCCATACCTCTTCTGCCATAATGGAACCATAAGCTGAATAAATCTCCACTTTTTCCCTTTAGGCTGCTTGACTTTGAGTGTTGTCTCACAGCAACAGAAACCAGTAACTGGTATAGCGGGGAAGGGAAGGAATTCTGTTTTGTCATCAATACATGTACAAGGTCACATTCTTAGGCTGAGGGGATTGTAGATCATGTCAATTGTTTTGAACAGCTTTAGGGGAAATCTGGAGTAGAGTTGACAGGGGATGAATGAAAGGACTCACGGTAGCACATGTAGCTCAGCAGCAATTGGAGAACAAAGATTTATCAGAATGCCAGTAAATGGTGCTATGTGATTTTCCTCAGAATCAGTTGTTTGGAAGCAGGAACTGAAAAGTTAGTGTTGGAACTTAATCAAGGTCAAGGATTAGCAGAGCAGATATAGTGACTTGTATGACTAATAATCTGAATTTTGAGAGTCTCTGAGTGGACAGAATAATTAACTTTACATTATATTAAAAAAAAGTTGTGTGGTGTGTGTGTGTGTGTGTGTGTGTGTGTGTGTGTGTGTGTATAGGCCCTAGGTATGATTCCTAGAATTGCAATAAATATAGAGTAGCAGGAAGTTGGAAAATAGTGGTAAGAAGAAGGTATACTTAGATATAACCTATAATTATTCTTTGTGAGTTGTAGTTTTTGCTGCTTGCATACCTTGTAGTTTTTCTTATGCATTTTTGTATATGTATGTATGTGTGTGTGTGCATGCATGTGTGTGTGTGCCTTTGTGTGTGTGCGCGCGCGTGTGTGTGTATGTCTGTCTGTGTGTGTATAAGTGGGTGGGGGAATGTATATAATAATGTACTTGAATATATGTGTCTATGGAGACCAAAGGATGACATCGAGAATTATCTTGGGCTGTTTTACCTTTACCTCCTTATTGCTTTGCTCTAGGGATTTTCAGGCTCTGTTTCCAGGGCCAGAATTATAGAACTCAACCATAACCTCCTGGTATATGTATGTATATGCATATGCCTATGTGTATGTATATATTTTTCCTACATGGAATTTGGAAATTTCACTTTTTTGCCAAGGGTCTGTTTGCTGTTTACCTGCTGTGGATGCCAGGCTATCTGGTCTGGGACTTCAAGGGATTCTTTCATCTCTGCTTCCCATATTGACATAGAAACATTAGAATTACAGATGTATGATATCATGCCTGGCTTGATGCAAGTTTTGGGGCTGTAAACTCAGGTCCTCATGCTTGTGCAGCCAGTGCAAGCCATCTCCCCAGCCTGACAACTTGTCTTTGTTTTAGACTACAAACTGATGTAACCACTTTAGCTACAGTTGAGAATGAGAAGTACAGCTGATTTCCTATTGCTTCTGTAAAATTATCCATTTCTTATCCACATGAGATTTTCTGTGTTATGAATTCTCTGCTTCACCAGTAAAACTGACAGAAGAAAGGTAAAAGAAAAAAAGTCTAAAAATATAATTATACACTCAGATATAGAATTGCTTAGCTAAGCATCTTACTATTAATTAGTATGTTGTAAATTTTGCTGCATTGGCTAATGCTAAGACATGGTATTTAAAGAACCCATTAAATGAAGACAAAAGAAAAACATCTGGAGTAGCTCAGCTCCACTGCAGACCTCAAGCTGAACAGCATTGTATTACATTTCTCTGTCCCTAATCACTTGCCAGATATCCAAATTCTCCCTCACCCCCACAATTTCGGTGAGATTGCATCACAAGCATTTGATAAAAAATGGCGTGACTCTTCCGAAAGGCTGCATATGCACACTGAAGCCAAATTCTACTCTGACAGTAATTCTGGTTCATCGAATATGTTCCTTGAAACCTGTCAATTTGTTTTCTATGTCTTTCCAGTGGAGATTCCACCTCTTTAGAACCTGCTATTGACTGAAAGGAGAGGAGGTCGAGCCATCGAGCCATACCTGATCACTCAGAATTACATTGGGAAGTGGAGTTAATGCGACTTCTTACATCCTTCCTCAACAGTCAGAACAGAGCAGGAGGCAAGCATGATCGAGTCCTGAAGGAAAACTGTCTCTGTAAGTGGCTTTTTCCTTAGAAGATCCCCCCCCCCGCACCAGAATTTCAGTTGTTGATAACTAGCAGGTTTTATCTCCAGGAACTAAGAAAATTTTTTCCTCGCTTCTGGCCTGCCAACTTGTAGACTGTCTTCGGCGGAGGCAGGGCTGCCAGATTGAATAACTGGAGAATCTACTCAACTCTATTTATTTTAGAGTATGATAATTTGAGGGAAAATTAAAATTGTCAGTTTTCCATTACACCCTCAAGCTCACAGGCCTGGTTATCTTATCAGACCCCAAAATATACTTCAGTAGAAAATTGCATAAACAGATGTGGAAGCCAAGTAGTGGTGATGGGGGTGGGGGTGGGGAGTGATGTCATGCCAGGGGCCAAACGGTGGGATCAGAGCAGGGCCTGGCATCCCAGTATCCTGCTCTACCACCTATCCTAGCCCCAGGACAAGGTAATGACAAGACCGTGAACACTGAGCAGAGGTTTGGAGACACAAGAGGCAACGGCAGTAAACCTGAAGAGATATCCATGTATTGATCTGCTTCAACTAGGTCCAGAGGCCCAAGGACTCTGAGCAGTCTGAAGGCAGGGATCCTCTTTGTTCAATTCATCTTTGCAAGTGGGGACATCATGCCCAGGGCCTGACATATATTAGAAACCCAACTCACGTTTAGTAATTGTGGAATAATAAATTCAGACCTTTTAAGAATGCAGCTG
Organism: Typhlomys cinereus; assembly: GCA_023101885.1. NCBI lineage: Eukaryota > Metazoa > Chordata > Mammalia > Rodentia > Platacanthomyidae > Typhlomys > Typhlomys cinereus. The sequence goes on from JALPQD010000010.1 coordinate 1,056,391, forward strand.
GATAATCTCATTTCTCTGTTCAGAACGCTGTACCACATGAGATCCCTACCAGATTGGTCTTTAATTCCTCTGTGGTGGCATTTTTTTGCTTCTCCAGTCTTCTACTAATAGCCATCCTTTGCCTCCTTTCTGATGCATGGAAAGAACCCTCTGCATCAGGATTATTCTTTATGCCTGAATCCTCATTCTATATACCTAAAAGGCCACTTCCCTCTTTGCCTTAAAAACCTTACCCAAATGTTGCTTCTCACAAGTCATATTACCATTTCTCTTTGAAATTATAGCCTTCGTTCTCTCTCTCCATTTCTCTTAGCCTGCTCCATTTTCTTCACAACATTTATGCTTTTCCAATTCTAACTCAACATTCAGTCATTTATTGCACTGATTCTGCATTTGCTGGAATATCAGACCAAGAGGGTGAGAATTCTTGTGACTTTTCTTTGTGATATGCCCAACCTTTCTCCTGGTGTCTGACACATTATTTTGTGAAGCTGGATTGGTGAAGCACATGAATGGATGAATCTGAGAACAATAAAGATAAACCTTTAAGGCTAGGTGCAAAGATGATTGGGCTGTTGTCAGTTATGGTAAATCCACAAGCGAACATTAATTTTCATATTCAGAAGAAAAATGATCTTGGTTAACTTCCAGACTATTAACTGTCAAGTATTTTTGGATAACAATGTATTGTTCAATATCTGGTGAATTCAGACAAGGCACTCATATGTGGATTGGTGTTTCTCCTAGTGGACTATGAGACCTCCCACTAGACATGTTTTTTTCTGAATGATTACCAAGGACTAGATCCCTACCTAGTTTCTGAATAATTACCAAGGACTAGATCCTCAGGTGACTTGAATGAATGCCAAAGGTAGGGTCATTAATATATACAAAGTCTCTAGAAGATGATGGAACTAGAGTAAAATGAGATTTCCTTCACTGTAATATATTTGCTTCATGAGAAGTTGGTAAGATTGCAGTTTAGGAAAGTGTGCTGTGAATTAATTACACTGAGCAAAACAGTATTTTTTTTGTAGCAGTAGTTTTCAGAACCTTTAAAAAATTGGCATCATTATGAATTCCTATGAGTAGAACATAGTTTTCAGCATTTCAGATTTCTTTCATCATGGACATCTTTTTTTCAGGTACCTCTTACTTTGGAGAAGTGGTTTTTTTTCAGAAAGAGAAAGCCCATAATAGTTAATTCTTATTTCAGCACTCTATAATTCCCCATAACTCCATTTTTTCTCTTATTAATTTCCTTTTAGATAATAGTATAAATGGAACTTTTCATACAACAGAGAAAAAAGTATGAAACAGTGCTGTTGTGTGTCATGGACTTATTGCAGATGAGGCTTTGTCTCTCGGTTTCTGTCTGTCTGTTTTCTCTCTCTCTCTTTCTCCTGACACACACACACACACACACACACACACACACACGCACACACACGCACACACACGCACACACACACAGAGGAATTCCAGCCCAGAATATCGCTCATATATAGTCTACCTGAATAAAGCTTCTTGCTAAAGCAAAGTTTGGTGTGCTTGTGAGAAATCTGCCCTCACTGTGGAGCTTTGTAGGTTACTCAGGTGCACAGATATAAATATCTCCCTGCCTCCCTGAGTATAGGCACACATGACACCTGGGTCTCTCAAAATGATTACCACTGATCTATTCTATTCCTTTTGTTCCTGTCCCTTCCCGTGGCATGGCCCCTGGAAATAAGATAGGTATGTGCCTGGAATAAACAGTCTTCTCCGGGGTTCAGAAACTGTGTGGGGTCTAGAGCACATCACATCTTTCCGTGTAATGGAAGTATCCACGGGCCAACAATTGCTGTCTGCGCATGTAATGAACCAAGTAAGAGGTAATGAGAAGCGACTGTCATGCCACCTCTGGGGCCCAGTTTCGCCCACCCTGCAATTACACTGTGACCCCAGAACAACGGAGAAGATCGGAGCAGTCTCTTTTCTAATGATCTTAAAATCAACCTTAAGCTTACTGAGTTGTGGGATCGGGGTGGGGTGCAAACTGCAGCATTTTTCATTGACCATTGGAGGAAATGTGTGCTGGAGTCCTGTAAGGTCACTCTCCACATAGTCCCGACCCCTTCCTCAGCACAAAGTTGACCCTTTGTTGCCTGCCAGCTAGACAGTCCTTTTCTGTGTCGTGTGTCGTGTGTCGTGTGTGTGTGTGTGTGTGGAGGGTAAGAACTGTTTGTGGAGGATGATGATGAATAGAGCCTCGTTGCTGCTACAAGGATATGTTCTGAAGCTTTAGAAGAAAAAAAAAGGCTTTAAAAATGACGATGATAAATGGGTGATAGCAGCTATTGAATGCTTTGCCTCAATCTCATCTCTGAGTTTTGTATCAGGGAAAAAAACTATGGACTGATTCTTGAGTGAGTAATATCAGGGTTTTGAGGGAGAGAGAGAGAGAGAGAGAGAAAGAGATTAAAAGGCTTTTAAAATTCCTTCCATTGTCTTCCTCTTGCTCTTAGGGCCCATGTCTGCCCCTGTTCTGTGGAAGTCAGCCAAGTGCTCTGTGAATGGTGAATGGGAACAAGCTGGGCTGCTTGTGTTGCTTGGCAAGGGGAACACAGCAACCCAGGCTGGCAGCTGGCGGCTGGCTGGACTACACCATTTTCCACTCCTCTGAGCCTAGGGCTGCAGGAAGCCCCCAGGTGGCATTAGGGAGAATTAGCGTACCAATTACAGGGCCTGCTAATTTCTTACCACTTCATTAGTTGACAGGTCAATGAAAAAGCTCTCTCCATTGGCCTCCTGTCTGAGGTACTGATGCAGCTCATGGCGGAGGCAGAGTTCAAGCGTTGTGTTGACAGGCTTGTGACTTTTTGGATCTTCCCCTCTCCCTTCAGTGTGTGCTAGTGTATTTTCTGACCCTGTTCCTAGCAGTTTCGTGGATATCTTAGCAACATCTGCCTCGAATCCTCACTTAGGTGCCAGGCTTGGTTTAGACTTACTGGGAGAAGGTAGAAACTGCTCCTTCTTACAGAGTGGGTCCAAAGATACATCACAAAGGCAGGAAAAAAGAAGGTAAAATATTTAAATATTTAAACGGAGGCTTATTACTTTCCTCATCATTAATGCTTTTTGAGGTCTATCTGTGGGTTCCCCTGTCTGCCTTCTGCACCTTTGCTTTATGCCAGAGACAACTAAGCACAGGGAGGTTAAGTTTATTGCCTACTGTATACAACATTTGAGTCCACACTCCAAGTATTAGGTCACTTTGTCTTTGTCAACCTCTTTGTTTATTCTTGGGTTAATTCAATAAGCACTTCTGAAACTTGCTTTTGGTCTTTCCAGATATGAGTTCTTGTGTATGCAAGGGAAAAGCAGGGCGGAGAACTATCATCAGGAAATTTCAATACATACAGGATGGGACTAGACAATGTTTTCTGTACAAAGGGTCAGATGGTAAGTATTTGGGGGCATTGGAGATTCTATGACATGTCTCAACAAGGCCAAAAGCAGACATAAATCAATGGGTGACAAGTTGCCATGTCTCTGTTCTAATAAAACTTTAACACTAGGCAGCACATTTTGTCTGGCCCATAGATGTCTTCTCTGGAGGACTGAAGAAGCACTGAGAAATATGCAAGACAGTGTAGCTAAAATTCAAACTATGTGGTACTGTTTGTCTCTATAAAGTGTGTTCATGAAATAGTGTTCCAGAGAGAGGCCTGTGTGCACTTAGGAATCAGAGAAAATGAGGTGTGAGTTTCCCGAAAGAATAGGACGTGGTACATACATACCTGTGAGGTTAGGCGGCCTTCAGCAAGTGATCCAAACTCTTCACACTGTATGTGGTAGACAAGTTAGTCACCTGGTATTCGTTTCTCCTTTCTTGTTAATACAACCCCAGTTTTGTTTGCAACAGCCCACACTCCATTCCAAACAAGAACTCATTGATTATAGCTAACCTGAGCACGGCATCCTTTCATTTCCCAACCTCTTTGGCAGTGACAGGGTATTCATGGAATTGAGGTTTTCAGCAGTAAACAGGAACACTACCTGGTGGAGTCTGGAGTACTTCTCAGGAAACCTTTTATTTTTTGATCGAAGGATGTGTCATACAGAACTCATGCTCCTGTCTAGCATAAACAGAAGGAAGAGGTGGGCAGCCTTGAAAGACCAAGGCCACCAGTTAGGATTAGAGCAGGACAGAGCACTCCCAGGGCTCCTGTAATACCCCTGAGCAGTCACTGGTCTGCCTGCCTTCTGTTAAAAGACTTGACTCGTGTGTTTATGCTTTACATAGCTGTCAGATGAACAAAATGTATTCCTCAAGTAACCAGACGTTATTTACTTCTAGAAGTTGCCTGTCTTCTTGATATTTCAGTAAACTGTGCTAGATCAAATGACAATAATTTTTAAATACTCTCACAGTCTTGTTAAGTTTTCTCCATAAGAAAGTGAGGAGGAGAAATAGAACACATTGCAGGTGAGTACTGGGCCATTTTTCTTAAGCATTAACTGGAAGGTCTTCAAGCAGGTACAGGAAGCTCTGACAGTGGTGTGCCAAGATACATGGTTCTGGACGTTAGAAATGAGAGTATAAATTTTACTTTACTTTTTTTTCTAACTTTGCCTAGGAAGGTAATTTAAAATGGCTGTGAGCAGTGCCACACAAATGCTGTCTTTGTTGCCACTTCTCTTTTTATATATATCTTATTTTATTATTTTTTTATTACATTTTTGGCCTGCTTATACAAACTTAATAGTTCTCCCTCCCCCCCTTCATCCCTTTTTCATCTTCCCTCCTCCTCTCTTGATAATTACTGTCTTTTCCCTCCTATCCTTCAGAACATCTGTTTATGTGGGCACTGAATTTCCCTCTGAGTCATCTACACTAGTGAGGGTTCAGGACTTAGTGGTATACTTTGGGGACCCTTCTTGGGTTGCACTCTAATATGGGCACTTTAGTATGTCTGTTTAATCCCTTGCCTTTAAGGATCCTACTTCCTAAAGCCTGTGATCTGTGCTAGACTTTGGGGGGGGGGTTGTTGACATGTCAGCCTTGCATAGGTCAGGCAAGGTCCAATCCTGGCTGCTGCAGCTCTAACTTGTATGGAGTATCTTGCATATGATGGTCCTCCCCATCTTTAGGCTTTTACAATTTTGCTGCCGCCTCTTCTGCAAGGTTCCCTGAGCTTTAGGAGAAATGTGGCATCCTTCCTTTTCCTCTCCTTTCCTGCTTGACTTCCCAGGCTTGCTTCTTAAAATGTAGTGTCATGTTACTGCCCAAATGTTTACTTCATTCACTTTTCACATCATTTCTTTATTTAATTGTTACAATTCCTTTTTTTTTAAACAATTTAGAGAGAAGGTCCACATATACATGTCAGAGCATGTGGATAGAGATTAGAGGACAACTTTCTTTCTGCCATGTGGGTTTCCCCGGGGTTCCTGCTCAGGATGCCAGGTTTGCCAGCATCACCTTACCCACTGAGTGGTCTCACCAGCCCCGTGTCCTCTCTTAGTAAATGCGGTTGACTGGCTGCCATGTGTCAACCACTCTTCTGTGTATTGTAGAATTGGGAGGAAGGAACGTTGGAGACTTGGTGCTGGTCACTTTTATCCCTCTTTTCCTTTGTGTGGCCACTTTTCTAAGCATTCTGTAAAGTGCAATGTGAATGTTATTTCCTCCAGCAGGATGAAGTCACACATTCATACCTTCAGCTACTTGATGGCATTTGTGGAACTGGGGGAAAATGCACAAATCTTTTTTTTAAATTTTTTTATTATTTATTCAATTGTGCATGTATGCGTGTGTGCACGTGTGTGTATATGTGTATGTGTGTGTGTAGAACCACGGACGAATTCGGGAACCACCATGGACGCCTCCACCTCTTCTTTGTTTACTCTGCCCGGGGATTTACAGGCTCCACCCTACGAGGACCAGAAACGCAGTCCGCCCCCGCTTCCGCCCAGCGTCTATACGTGGGGTCTAGGATCCGAATTCAGGATCTTCCGCCTGCAAGGCAGAGGCTTAACCCCTGAGCCACTTCTCCAGCCCCACAAACCAGAGTTTTGAAGGCACATGAGGTTATGTTATGCTTGGGTCCGGTGAGCACTGGGGCCTTCTTCCTCTCCATTCTTCTCGCTATAGTAGCCCTTTCAAAATCGGGAGAAAATAGGAAAAACACAACTCTGGAAACTGAAGTTAGATCAGGAAGTTGTGGCAATTTCTGGAATGTCAAGAATAAAAATAAGAAAGCAAGAATTAATCCTGCTAGCCCCAAATGGGAAGCTGTCACCATGAAAGCTGTAACTATCTAAATGAATATAACACCTCTGAAAACTCTCTCCAGCGTGCCAAGTATTTACATGTTCTCTCGGAACGTGGCATCTACAGCAAGTGGTTTTGGTCGTGAAGCACACCATCTGTGTGATTACCCAGCCCTTGCTAGAATACTCTGAACTCAGCAGTTGTACAACAGATGCATTTAAATATACAGTATTCCCACTCTCATAGTTCAGAATGGGTGTTAGAAACTGAGGGAAAACAACCAGCTTCCTTGAAAACTCAGACTGCCTCTGACATTCTTCCAGACACCTCGTGTAACCGTCCGACATGTAGCTGTGGAAGATAACGTTTCCATGATAGATTTCCAGAGAGTGGAAGAGGTCAGCCTGACCCCAACTATCAACAGCTACCTTCAATACCGTGGGTCAGTCAATCTGGAAGGGAAACCAAATCACTTTTTGGTTCGCCGTCAATTGGAGGTCTGAGTAATTTTGGTTAAAATAAGCCTGCAGAAGCCAGTAGATGAGCACCCTAGGAATAGGAATAAAAGCAGACTTGCTGCAAGGTAGTCTGATCCTATTAGTGGACATGGCTCTGTTGAAATAAAAAAATCTTAATCTCTAGTTTCTAAGGTAATGGGGCAATCAGAGCAGTGAATATAATTATTTATTCTTAAACTTTATTTACGTGTGTGTGTGCGTGTGTGTGGCAGAGAGGAAAGAGAGACGGAGAGAGAGAGAAGAGAGAGAGAGAGAGAGAGAGAGAGAGAGAGAGAGCACAAGAGAGCACTTTATATCTCTGTGGATGACCAAGGGTAACTTTGGGAATCACCCTGGATTGCTTTTATCTCCTTCTTACTTCACTCTGGGATATCCCAGGCTCTACCCACCAGGGCCAGAAGTGCAACCCACCACTCTTCTGTGAGACCTGGGATCCGTACCCAGGACCCTCTGCTTTTGAGGCAGAGTCTTAACTCCTGAGCATCTCTCCAGCTCAGTGATTAATTCTATCCCCATCCTTTGTGTTTTATTTAATATTCCACATGCATGTATCAAAGTTTTGGTTTAACGATCAGTCTACCCTGTTGCAGAAATAAGATATAAAGCTCCATTTATGAGAACATGCATATTAGTAAGGGCATCTAAGCATCTTTGGCTTCCCATTGCTGGGGTGATATACTCTTTTTGGCTGGCTAGAAGTCATGGTGGAGAAGGGACACATATTCCTTCTCTAAGCAAGACAATCCTTCCCATTGTGCCTACTGGCCCCTTTTCTGTCTGCCTAATCATAGCAATGCATGGGACATAAGAATGCCACCTTCTTTTAAAACGAACAGTCTAGAAAAGAATGCATCGTAATCTCAAGAACCTGAGAAAGGCATGCAAAAGATGTTCTCCTGGGACACTTACATAAGAAAATTCAGAAGAGTAAATTTAATATGACAGAATAAGAGTCGTCGTTAGCATTTTCCAGCAAAATCTGGGTGAGCCCTTCTGGGTGGCCAGCATCAGGAAGCACAGAAATAACCTGTGAGAATCACTGGAAACTGGGCAGCACCATGGCTGAGGAAGCATCTTAGGTGATGTAAACAGTATCATATAAATATTGTTATATGGTGTAGAGCGTGGGCTGCATCACACCAACACCAACAGACGCTGAGGAGTCTTGATGTTGTGGCTTGTAATGACATTGCTACATTTCTCTCCATCCTCAAGGGGAAAATTAAAACATTTTTTCTTAAACTCAGATTAGGTCAGGAGCTGGCAACCTGTTTTGTAATGTGAAGAACAAAAGTGTGAATTGGAGAACAAATCCGGTACAAAATCACAAGTGGCTATCAGAAAAAAAAAATCAAAACATGAAAAAGATGTTTTCTAAATCTGAATAGGGAAGGTTAGACTTTGACATCGCAAAGACTCCTCCAAGTAGGCAGTGACCAAATATGTGAGTCTTCATGAATAAATCATATGGGTTTATTGTTCTTAATACATTTTAAGTCAAACTGTGAATATAGACAGGGACTCTGCACAGGGGATGTGGCAGCACATACACATCCTGGAGGTGGCTCTTACCTGGAGAGGCAAATTAAGGACTTTGGACTGTTTTGTAGTCAGCAAGTAAACCTTAAAGAGATATTTTGCACAGTGTATTGCAATAACTTTTTATTTTAGAATTACAGTAAGCCAAGAAGCTGTAAGATGATCAGTGGATGAGACAGGAGTCATCCCAGGCCAGGCATGGTTGGGAGGTCGACACAGCTGTCCTAGTGCTGACTCACAGGACACAAGAGAATGAGAGCTGAGCCTGGAGGAAAACAAGAATGTCCCACAGCACTGGTGACATCTGAGAGAGAAAGAAGGGACAAAATTTGGGGGTTTATGCTTTGGAATTTGATTATTAGTTTCAATTTATTTATTTGTTTGTTTATTGTGTGTGTGTGTATGTGTGTGTGTGTGTGTCTGTGTGTGTGTGTGTGTGCGCGCGTCTGTCTGTGTGTCTGTCTGTCTGTTTGTCTCTGTCTGTCAGAGAACACTGTGTGTCCCTGTGGAGGACCAAGGGTGACTTCAAGAATCATCCTGGATTGCCTCTACCTTTCTGCCTTCTTGCTTTGCTCTGGGATTTTCCAGGCTCCATCCACCAGAGTCAGAAATGCAGGCTGCTGCTATTTCCACCTGGCATTTTTACGTGAGACCTGGGGCTCAAACTCAGGACCTTTTGCTTGTGAGGCAGAGTCTTGCCATCTCTCCTGAGCCATCTCTCCAGCCCAAATTTCAATTTTTGAAGAACACATTACAGGTGGAATATTTAACTGCATTCTGGTTGCACTGCAATCCAAAGGTCTTTTGGGTGCAATTTCTCAGAAACTTTGATCAAATCTTGGAATAATCTGAAAGTTTACTTAGAGATTCAGTGGAATATTTTCAACATTCAACATTTCCAAATCAGTTAAATCAATTTCCTAAAACAAAAAGGAACTACTCTCACTTTCATGCATACACTACATTGTTTGTGAGTTCACCAGACCAGTGGGCAAAGAATCCAAGGAGTGTTGATGTTTCACCAGGTGATTACTTGGAAATAACAAACCCTCCCTTGCAAGTTCCCATTGGGAAGAAAACAGGGTCAAATAATATTAAAAAGTGAGTAGAAGAATCCTCTTAGGGTGGAAGAAAGGTATCTGAGGTGTGTGCGCGTGTGTGCGCATGTGTGTGTGTGCGTGTGTGCATGTGTGCATGCATGTGTGTGTGTGCAAACACAACAACTTAGGCTTTGATCAAATGGAGCATGTTTGTGGTGCCAAGAACATGAAAAATAAACTTGTCAGTGTTTATGAAAATTTGCTGACTATTATGCTATTGTAAATAAAAGTCCCATTCAGGCTTACTGGGATTGAGAAGCGTTGTTTTCTTACCATGTTTTGATTGCCATTTGTGCTGACTGCTTTGTATACGTCCATTAAGTAGTGCCAGCTAATTAATGTGGCATGGAGGGAGATTGGTAAAGAAATTCTATCTGTAATGAAAGAATTGGGTGGATTCTGGATTATTTTGAACACCATTTTGAAAATTATATCCAGGAATGATTCCTTCAATGGAATTAAATGTGCAAATGTTATATTTAAAAAATTCTTCCTCATCATAAATTACTTGCTTGAAGTTTATTTATGAAACTTGTTTTTAGCCAACCTTGCCACATGATCATTGCTTAATGAAAATAATTTTTTGATGATGGGGAAATTGAAGCACAGAGGTTATGAAAGGTTAGTAAGTTCATTTAAGTCAAAGGCAGAAATGGAACGGGAACCTCTAGTTTGTTCTCCAGGTCACACATTTTCTCTGCTTTTTTTCTGTTCTCAATTCAACTTTAAAATTGTATATGTATAGATAATATGTAACAGACAAATATTAACATTGATTTGATCAAAATGATTCCATTATACCGTGGTGTAACTTCTGCAGTTTTTAGGAAAAGAATTCTTGCTTGTGTTCATCTTCATCGTTCCTTTTATCCACAAAAGAACAATCTTTGAGTAGGTTCATAACAAGAATAAATATTTAAAACTTAACTTTGTTATAGTAGTAACTGACAGCTAGCTATGTTGTGAAATGGCAAGTTGTGTTAACTAGATAGCAGAACTAATTCTTGGTCAATTGCCTTGTTATTTTGCTATTTCCTAAAGTGTTTGAGGTGTTAAGGGCTTTTTGTTAATCTTTCTCCTTCACTCTATCTTTCTCCTCTCCTCCTCCTCTTTCTCCTCCTCTTTTACCTCTTCCTCCTCTTTCACCTCCTCCTCCTTTTACTTCTTCAGAACTCCACTGTTCTCATCTGAGGGAGGCTGGCTCATAACTAAGTCTATCACATAGTTACTCTGTGGAGTGATTGGGGCAAAATAAATGAGTTGACTAAATAGTCTCCATTGCTTTCCTGTTTTAGTAAACACTATCGCATTTACCACCCAAGTCCTCAATAAAATCTCTGGAGTTATCCTGGTTCTTGTTCAAATCTAGAGTACCTCAGTTCCAATATACATGGATTTCACCTCAACTTGAAGTTTTTCCTCTTTCCCTGCTACCATCCCATCCAAGCAACTGTAATAGCTATGATTGTACACTCTGATTTTCCTCTTGTCATTCAAGAAAGAAAAATAAAATCACTCCATTGCCATATTTAAAATCACTTGGTGATTTCCCATACTGGTCACGATATGGGAGATGTTCTACAGAGAGAACCACAATGGCTACTGGCAGATGCTAGAGGGCCACAGATTCTTTGACTTTCTTACACTGAAGGGAGGTGTCAGTACTTCCTCATCTCTGTGAAGATCTGGCCTCAGTGCTTTGTTGCATTAACAAAATGTGGTTAAATGGGTAAAATGATAGCTCTGAGACCTCTGAGGAGAGGTCACAGAACACTTGGAACTTGGACTTGCTGTGGGGGAGGCCAAGCAATTCTGTCAACTTTGAAAAGAACAAGTCACCCTGAGAGGCCCTGGAGTGAGTCCAGGTTCAGCCTGAAGAACATCAGGTCTGCTAGGCAGAGTGTTTTGCATCTTCAATGGAGCAGAAGAAGCATTCCCAGCAGAGTTTCCTATATTCCCAAACCCAAATTGTGAACAACTTGCTTGTGATTAACAAAGCATGTGTATGTGTTAGTTTTATCATAGGAAATATCCCTGTGCTGTTCATGCCCTGAAAGTGTAGCCATGTCTCAGAGATGATCCCCTTCTGTTCTCCCTCTTGCACATTACTGTCCAGGCATTCTGCTTCTCCCAGCAGGCCCAGCTTCCTTCACATCCTGGACCTCAGGTGGGCCTTTCAGGGCACTCTTGCAGGGGGCTCACTCCAGTCGCATCATTCTAGTTAATGATCATATTTCTTGTGTGTGTGTGTGTGTGTGTGTGTGTTTGTGTATGCGTTTGTGTTTGTATGTAGGGAGGTATACCTGTGAAGGTCTAAGGGGCACATCAGGAACCATTCTGGATTGCTATACTCTAGGCTTTCCCAAGCTCTACCTTCCAGGACTGGAATTACAGACCAACATCTTATCTTCCTGGCATTTTTATGTGGAATCTGGGATCTAAACTCAGGTCCTTTTGTTTGGGGGCAAAAGTTTTAAGCCATCTCCCCATGCCCTATTTGCTTCTTTTTTTAAAAAATACTTATAGTCATTAGAAATCATGTAATTCAGGCTGGGCAAAGGCTCAGGTTTAAAATCCTTTGCTTTGAAAACAATGGAAGTAAGAGCATAAGGATGGGAGGAGCAACGATATGCGAGATACTCCACACAAGTTAGGGCTGAAGCAATCATAATTGGACTTGGCATGCCCTGCGCAATGTCCAACACACTATTGACCCCACAAAGTCTAGCATTTGCTAAAGGCACCAAGATCCTTGGAGGCAAGGAATTGACAGCCATAGTAGTGTTCCCATGCTTAAGGGGAACACAGGAAAGGGTTCAGGGAAAAGCCACTGGGTCCTTGTATGTCATCAGAGAGGAGGGCCCAGAGGAGAGTCTGGCATGCACATTAAAGGATTCTCCGGGGATGGGGGGAGGCACTGGGGGATGGGGAGGGAGGGGTGAGGGGAGGGGGAGCAGGGGGGTAGGGAGGAGGAAGAGGAAGGGAGGGAACCGGTGCACCTATTAAGTTTGTATGAGCAGAAATAATAATAAAAATATTTAAAAAAAAGAACGCAATGGAACGATCCCTGATGTCACCCTTGGACCTCCATAGGCACATACACGCAAGTGCCCTCTTGAATACATGCCTACCTGCATGTGTACACTTACCCACATGCAAAAACCACAAACACACACACACACACACACACACACACACACACACACGCATGTGAGCATGTGACTCTATTTAATCCAATTACTTATTTTTTGCCAACTAAAGCATAAACATTTTGAGATGGGGATCTCATCTTTGTTTTTCACAAAGCACCTTTTATATCTAATATAAAGGGTTTCAATATTATGCACTCCCCTACTACTTGAACACATACAGCTGACACTTGGAAAAAAACATCTAGTTCTGGAAGAATAAAGAAGAGGATGTCCTTGGAAATATACCAATAAGATAGACCACTAAAGCATAGAAAATTAGAAATATCCAACAGTATCAACCATTCTGTCCACTTGACTCATGCTAATATCTCCTTCAGAAAACTATGTATAATTGCAGTAATTTTCTATTTTGCCTTGGCCCACAGCTCAGAACAAATAGCTTCCCATCCAATTAATGTTGTTTGTGTTTTTACACCTATTGACCACTTAGGGAATATTAATAGCAGTTAGGTCACTGAAAGGGAGAGATAGTGCAAAAGTGCTTGACAAATCTGTAGAAAGGTTATCTCCATAGGGAACTTTAAAAGATAAGACATTTGACTTGATTTTTGACAAACTTCTTACTGTGATAAACTATGCAATTGTCAGTATATTGCAGGCAAACAAGTTGGATATTGCTGCTGTGCACATTTTCTTGAAGCGAGCTGGACAAACTCACTGACTGGCAAGCAATTGAAATGCTAAAATGGCAATCCAGGCGTTGAGATTCCTGGAATCTCTGAATCTGTCTTGCGTCTCCCCCCGACCCCCATCTGTCCATCAACATGACTTTCTAAAATAATTGATCTGGAAGGAATATTCTAGAAAAAAAATCATGTGGACTTGCCACCTCCTTCCAATAAATGTCAGTCTTAGGCAACATCTTTGTCAGGAGTCTCTGTTCCAGTTTTAAAAGCCAAGAGAAAAATGAAAGCGAATACATGAAAACGTCATTTAGAATGTAAATGTAAAGTCTTCAGAAAAGCAGCAAACTGAACTGTAGTTTTCCTTCATGACAGCTTGGTATGAAGGGTGCTGTGGGCACCATCCTCTTTCTTCCAGTGCCACAGCCACAGCATCCTCTGTGCTCTCCTGTGTGATATAACTTCTTATGATATTACTCAAGAATATTTTTATTTTTTTGTAACTATTCTTATATGGTTACTTTGTATTATTTTAAAAGCGATCAGTGGTTTCTTTATTTTTTTTTAACCAGGTGTAGGTGTATATGTTTGTATATGTGTGGCTTGTACGTATCAGAAGGCACTTGAGTGTGTGTGTTTATGGACGTCCAAAGGTGATTTTGGGAATCATCCTGGATTGCTGTACCTTCTTATTACTTTACTCTGGATTTCCCAGACTCTGCCTACCAGGGCCAGAAGTGAAGGCCCCTGCCATATAATTAACTCAGCATTTTTCCATGGCATCAGGGAATCTGAACTCAGGTCTTTTTTCACTGCAGATAAAGACTTTAATCCCTGTGTCATTGCTATAGCACTCTTTTACTGTTCTTCATGCAAAGGAAGAGAATAATTCTAAATCAGTATCTGTTGGTTTTTTGAGACAGGGTTTTCTATGCAGCTCAAACTGGCCCTAAATAGTGATCCTTTTTCTTGTATCTTAAACTAGTTTGCTTATAATTTTTCCAATTTTTTCATATTTTATTTATTTTTTCCAATTTTAGGCATATTGAGTAATTATCCCTGCCTCCCTCCTTCCCCTTTCCCTCCTTCTTCCCCTTCTCCCTCTCCTTCCCCTTCTTTTATCAAAACCATCCCACTCCCTCCCATTTTTCTGTCTGTCTATTTCTATGGATCCCTGGGTTCCCTCTGGATCATCTGATCTAGTGGGGTTTTAGGCCTCTGTGGCAGATTAAGTGACCCTTCCTTGGGCAGACCCACTAATAGGAACAATCCCTTTTATGGTCTAGCCCTAGTCCCTAGGATTCCAACTACATTTAATTATTTCTCCTGAAATCCTTACTAGTCTATGCGGGCATGTTGATATGTCAGTCACTGTGTAGGTCTGGTAAGGACAAGTCTCACTGCAGTGAGTTCCTGTATGCAACAGCCTTGCTTTGAGTGGAATGTCTTATCCAGTGGTGGATGGCTCTATCTTTAGGCTCTTACAATCTCACTGTCCCATCTTTCACAAGGTTCTGTTTGTAATATTTTGGAATATTATAAACATAATACATGAACTGTTAAGACAAAGGAAGATTGGAAGTGGTGAATTGCATTCTTTACTGGAAGCAGAAAGATGTTAAGGAAAATTCTGTTTAATAGTCCTATGTTCTGCATGGGCAGTTCCCAACTTTCTCAGAGGGACAAGCTTTCTTCTCCTTCCTATTGAAATGGAACTCTTATTCTCTTCTTCCCTCCTGCAGCCAGTTGTTTTCATTTCTAATATGAACCTGGCAGTCTCAGTGGAAAATGAAAAAAGAAGTTGATTGTTTTGTTAGAACCTGTAATAGCTGTACAATAAATAAACATTGTTGGGGAGATGGCCCAGAAGGTAAAGCTTTTGCCTCTGAAACAAATGCACCTGAATTCAGATTCTCAGTTCTCACACACAAAAAGCACACATACACATGCCAAAAAAAACTTACCTTAAATTACCATTTTTTTCCTTACTGCCAGCAGTCCTACCTTGCAAATATATTACTCCAGATCATCTCTCCAGGTGGTCTGACAGCCAATCTGCTAGCTAATCCTAGGTATAGTCAAATTGACAACCAAATTTAATTATCACACCATCCTTTTGAATGCAACTAAATGTAAACAGAGTTTAAAAGAACCCAGAAGAAGTTTTCACATTGTAAATAAATTTACCAAGACTCCCAGGGAAGGTGGCCAGCAAGCAGTTGCTTTGGGGAGAGTCAGTGAAGGAGAGATTTGGAATAAGGAAAAACAAACTTTAAACAGAGGAAAAACTTGAGAAATTCATGAAGAAGGTAAAGGAATACTGGAAAAGAGCAGAAACAAGTCTGGCCTCATTAGAGAAACCATCCAAACAGCCACGCATGGTACCATTCCCCCTGGAGATTATAAAGGTCACCTCCATAAGATATACAGCACCAGGCTCCAGCAAGAACACAGAACTCACAAGCTTCAAGTCACACAAAATAATTACCTACCAAGGGTTTCCTACCCAGAAAGACCAGCTATTCAAATTGGTGGACAAATAAAAACATTTAAGATAAACACAAACTAAGGCAGTTCAGGGCCACAAACCCAGCATAGCTAAAAGATGTATAAGGAATATTATACACAGAAGTGGAAGGAAGTCCAAATCACAAGATCATAGGCAGAAATGGTGGAATAAAGGATAGCTAAAAAAGGAATCCATCATGTTCAACACTGTAAACTTGCAATCCTGGATACCTACAAGAGAAAAAAAGTATGGGTCAGCCAGACAGCTTAGTGGTAAGGCACCTGCTCACAAACTAAGTGACTACCTGGTGGAAGAGAAACTGACTTCAGCAGTTGTCTCTAACCTTCACTCAACTGCCAAGATCGTTCTCTCTCTCTCTCTCTTTCTTTTTTTTTTACTCTCTCTCTGTTATATAGATAATAAATATTTTTAAAAAGAGAAAGTAAAGAACAAGCAAGAATTTAATCAAACAGTAAAACAAACAAAATTATAGGAGTTTATGAAAATCTGTCCATAATAACATTAAATATAAATGATCCCAAGTCACTAATAAAGAGATACAGACTAGTTACCTAGATTAAGAAACAAATCCAACTTTTTATTGTCTTTAATAAACATATATCACAGGCAAAGACATTCACAGGCTGAGAATCAAAACATAGAAAACAATCTGTCCAACCAACAGAAACTTAATAACAAGCTGTTTTGTTATTCTGATATCTGCTAAAGCAAACTTCAAACTCAAACATCAAAAGAGATGAAGAAGTTCACCACCTATTAATAGAGGGAGAAATCCACAAAGAAGATGTATAAATATACTTCCACTGTAGAACTGAGTTGTAGGTGCTGACTTGACAACTGAGAACTAAACCACCAGGCAACCTTATGAAGAAATTATCAAAGTAAGCCTCTGAGCAAGCCTGCAGGAGGTTGTCTAATTGTTCTAGGGAGACCTAGTCCATGGTGTTTGGGATCATTCATTGGACATATAGATAAGAAAGAGAAAGCGAGAACTAGTTGGCAATTTGCTAGACTTCAAAATAAAAAGCATGTTTTGGTCTTTACCCCTTTCTCAACTCTTTCTGTGTATCCTCAGTTCATTTGGCTCTTGATGCTAGGATAGCTAGAACTGTGAGCCATAATAAAAGTCCCTTTGCTCCACTAAACTGATTGGGTAAATTATTTGTTATGATAATGGGAACAAGCAATTAAGACAATTCACCAAACACTGGGACTCTAATTTCCTAAGCCAAACACTAATAGGTATTAAAGTTTTCTAATTCTAATACAACAATCATGGATAATTTTAATACCCCACTGTCATGTTAAGATAGGTCATCCAAACTGAAATTCAACAAAGAAACCCCAGTTAAATTACCATACATCAAATGAGCTTCATCAATACTATAGAATATTCCAGTCAATAGAAATAATACCATTGTTGTTAAAAGCCCATAGAACCTGTTCTTGAATAAACCATATTCTAGTCTGTGAGTTAAGTCTTATGGAACACAAAAGAATCAGAAGAACTTCTCATATCTTATCAGACCATAGGGGACTGAAAATAGAAATAAACAACAAGGAAAAACTACAGAAAGTGAACAAGTACATGGAGAAAGAATAATGCATTATCGAGTGGTTAGTGACCATTGAAAACATTAGGAGGGAAATATTAGATGTTTCCAGAATCAAATGAAAAGGAAACACAACCTACTAGAGCTTTTGAACACAGCTAGAGGTGTACTGAGATGAGCTTTTGAACACAGCTAAAGCTGTACTGAGATGATACATCATAGGTATCAGGAGTCGTATTAAAAGTAAGATCTCAAATAACAACCTAATGATGTGCCTCAAGGACCTAGAAAACAAAAACAACTCAGACACCAAAAGACATATGCTAAGAAATAATAAAGGTCAAGGCAGAGATCAATGAGATGGAGACCAAAAAAAAAAAAAAAAAAAAACTACTCATAGAACTGATCAAAAAAAGTTGGTTCTTAAAAAATTAAACAAGATTGACAAAACTCTCACACTCTAACTCAAAGAAATAAAGGAAATCCAAATGAATGCAATTACAGATGAAAGAGTGAAAAATACCACTGATAGGAGTGAAATACAGAGAGCCGTTAGGGAATACTTTGAAAACTTGTATTAAAAATAAAAATATCCAGGAATGGGGGGAGGGGGACACTGGGAGAAAGGAGGGAGGGGTTGGTTGTTTCATAAAACAGGAGGTGGCAGGAAACATGTGACTCTTGGGGAAGATTGATAGCTCTGATACTTTTCTGGAAGAAATAGCATGAAACATGAAATGAACATAGGATTTGGAGGCAGACTGTCCTGGGGGCTGAAGCTGTGCTCTGCCACCTTCAACAACATGTCCATTAATGATTTGCCCTCTCTGAATCTAATTCCCTGTGTGCGAAATGGGGAATCATCACAGGAGGGTAACACTGGGGATTTTGGGTTCCATGGACTTATGTCTAAAATACTGATGGGTTACACGGGACATGTTGAGTGCTTGGTTCTTAGTCACTGCTGTCATAACCAGCATATAATTCAACTTTGTAATCTTGGTGATGAGGACAGGCAGTGAGCATCTATCCGTAGGTCTCAAAAGGTGATTAAGAAAGAGAACATCTAGGCAATGCTACTGAGTCTTTACACCTTGTCAGAGAAGGAGGACCCAGAGGGAAGTTTGACATGAGCACTAAAGGATGCTCCAGGGCTGGGGGGGAGGAGGGGGCACTGGAAGAAAAGTAGGGAGGGGGGAAAGGAAAGGGAAAAGGGGGGAGGGAGCAAGGGGATCCAGGGAGGAGTGGAGGGAGGGAGGGGACTGGGGTACCTATTAAGTTTGTATGAGTGGAAAAAAAAAGAAATGTAACTTGTAAATGCTTCAACATACTTTCATTAACTTCAAATTTAAATAATGTTATACATATGTTTATTAAAAAAAGAAATAGAACACAAAGTAATAATGATTTATATTCCTTTTTCACAAGGAAGTATTTTACCTTTTCTTCCCCTTGGTCATCTAGCCCATAAACCAGCTGTTTGTAATACATGACACAATATCAGGTGTAAGAAACCCTGTACTTAATCCCAACATTTTTTACATCCTGGGGATGTGTGAAAAATATATGAGCCAAATGACAGAAATACCTATGTCTCATATTGTGACTCACGACTCAAAACACTACTCTTCAGCCTTCCATCACCATCCACAATGATTGCTACTGTGGACATTCTCACTGAAACACACACATGCACACATGCACACACACACACACACACACACACACACACACACACACACACACAGAGTCACAGTTTGTCTATATGTTGCCAATAAATTCATGAGTGAAGAGTCTAGGGAGTCAAGGGGTCTTCTTATTCTTTCTTATGGTTGCTGGTTAGAGTTTGGCAGGAGAATTCAAGAGCCAAGGGAACTGGTCACACCATATCCACTGGATTGCTGAGAGAGGAGAAAGCCTTACTTGTCAGACAATATGTCTGCTGAAGTATGTCAACCTACTGAATCAGCTACTCCCATCTTATCTACCTGCCTAGGGAATGGTCTCATCCACTATGGGTTGGCTCTTTCCATACAATAAAACAATCTCCTGCAGGCTTGATTAAGGCTTGTTTTACCTACCAATTCTTCAAAAATATGCCTAGAACTCAGTCTTCAATTGCCAAGTTCACACACACACACACACACACACACACACACACACACACACATTCATGCATCCTTCTAAATAAGAAAGGAAAGTAACTAACTCTATGACCTCATTACTTTCTGTGAGTGCTTTTTGGAGACATATACTCTGTGAAAAACATTCACTTTTGCCTGGATTGCACTTTCCCATATTGCTCTTCATTTCCTGTTCAACAGGAAATAGTTCCCAATTCTTTAATAAAAGCAATAAAAAGTGAGCTTTCAATCTCATTCCTCCAAGAGTAGTAGCATAGAAACCAGAACTTACTGAGTCTATGAATCAACTTAAAAAAAACCTGACAATTTTCATCTTCATAAATATTTAATTTCAGAAGTCCCAGCAAACAAATAGTAACAAAATATATAACATTTCAAGCCCAGCAACATGGCTTTGCAGGTAAAAGCATCTGCTGCTCAATCCTGACCACCAGACCCTTGTAAAGGTAGATGAAAAGAATGAATCCTCAGAGTTGCCCTCTGACCTCCACATGTATGCTATGGTATGTGCACACCAGCACTCGTGCATATATCATTAACATATGTACCACACACATAGATTATAAAATGAAATTAAAAACAAATACATACCATTTCAGTGTAGTCTGAACAAAATATGACCCAGGGGCTGGAGAGATGGCCAAGAGTGAAAACCTTTGCCTCACAAGCAAAAGGATCCGAGTTTGGATCCCCAGATCCCACATAAACATGCTAGGCAGATATGACAGCTGCCTGTAATTCAGGCCCTGGAAGGTGGAGATTGGGAAACTCCAGAGCAAAGCAGTAACAAGGTAGAGCAATACATAATGTTTTCCCATGTCATTCTTGGACTTCAAAGATACACATTCTGGTACACACACACACACACACACACACACACACACACACACACACACACACAAAGAATATGACCTGGGAATCTTCAAAAAGCATTAAGAGCTGTGGAGATGACTCAATGGGTATCACTTGCTATTCAGATAGGAAGACCTAATTTAGAATCCCCAGGACCCAAATAAAGCAGGGCATGTAGTATATGTCTGTAATCTCAGTGCTCTTGCAGTGAGATAGGAGGCAGGCACAGGAGAATCCCTGGAAGCTTGTGGGCAAGCAAGCCTGATACATGCGGCAGTGACCAACAAGACAGACACTGTCTTAAACAGAGTTGATGAACTGATACTTACACTGTGTGTGACATCCACATATTATGGCATCTACACATATAGATGAACATGCATGTACAAATAATATATGCATGAGCAAGCACAAAGAAAAAATTCAAATATGGAAGTGCATCTGAAACTTGAGTAGACACATGTTAAATGAGTTTAGGGAGTAGCTAAGAGTTCTTTAAAACCTTCAGACTGAAGAAATTTTTTTTCAAACTCAAAGTGTTAGCATTGGTAAGGAACACATGGGAA
Organism: Typhlomys cinereus; assembly: GCA_023101885.1. Taxonomy (NCBI): domain Eukaryota; kingdom Metazoa; phylum Chordata; class Mammalia; order Rodentia; family Platacanthomyidae; genus Typhlomys; species Typhlomys cinereus. Next base: position 1,077,287 of record JALPQD010000010.1, read on the forward strand.
GCTAGAGCCAGTTTACTGAGCAGCACTGTATTCAAAGTCTTTCTGAAGACTCTATCAAATCCCTTCGCTGATATGAAGCTGAATGAATCTGCCCTTTATTGATAACCCAGGCTCCTGAGAGTATATTTCTACATTCAAAATCCTGAAGACCTTGGAAGCATGGGTTGGTGATATATTCTGACCTGTAAGGGCCACAAAAGACCAAAATAAAACTCAGAAGCTGATGGTATTTCAGGAGAACAGGAGCTCCTCAGATGTTCATGGCCCATTTCCTATGCATTGGGACTGCCTGAAATGTATTCAGAATCAATGGATTCACTAGCTACTTGACAAGGGTGTGGTGGTACAGCTCCAGATAGGTTGATTCTCAGTCTGAAGGCAAGGGATCAGCCACATTCACAGCTGTCCACTCTGTAAGTGCTCTGAATTAATCACAGTATAACTGTCAGAATTTAGCTCTGGGTCAGCTGTCAGTGCAAACTCTACTACTGTGTCTATCAAGGTCATGGGGCCTGCCTCTCTGTATAAGTGGGAATGGTCTATATAAATAGCTCCAGATAGCATAAACTGTACTGTGCTGACACACAGAAAACATTTCAACACACTTGCAGACATCTTGACCTTTCTCTGCTGCATGTCAGGTGGACGAGTTCTGACAGCAGCCATTATTCCAGGTGGGAGCAGATATTTGGTCCATGTACTATGTTGAGTAGCTTCACAGGGCTCACTAAGAAGCCAATTGGCAAACAGGCCATTCCTTTTAATAAAAAAGCTATTATACTTTTGGTATGGGCAAATCAGAAATGGGGAAGAATTGGTCTTCACTGTGTGCTTATGATATGAAATCTGATATCTTAACAGAAAGAGCTTAAGCTGAATTTATCTAAGAGTACCTATAACTTCTTATAGCAGAATTTTCAAGTTTGGCCTTCACTGTCACTACCATCATCATCATCATCATCATCATCATCATCATCATCATGAAAGAGTGAGGAGGCAGAATTAACTGTACCCTGAAGACTCACAGACTCTTGTAGTGGAGCTATTATGGCTTGGCATTTAGCTGCTAGAACATCTTTTGAACAGGTTCATTGCCAAGGGAACACATGTGAACAGGAATAATCACCCAGAAAGAAATGTTTAGTTTGTCCATGACTATCTACCTAGAAATAGGAAAGAAGTGCTTCATCTGTTCTGTGGCAGGACCATCTAGGTCTTACAAGAACAGGTCACTATGGAGTTTTCCTGAAGCTGGTAAATGAATTCCCTTCAGCTTGAGAGCATGTTTTTACCAATTCACCCTCTGAGAGAGAGAGGAATAGGGTCTTCATACTCTGTCACTCATCAGACATTGATTATTATTCTCTTTAGCAAATAGAAAAAGCAGTTAACTGTCTATTATTTTCTATATGTTTATTATCCATGAATATACATAGCTCAATTGGTGATTCACAACTCTGCAGATAAAATCAAGGGGAAGTAGAAGTTCAGTATGTGCCAGGAAGAGACAAGTGGTTTATTTCCTTCAATATGGTATTTTAACAGTATGTCTGGAGAAGATTTTTCTTTATTTGTCTTTCTTTTAAAAGGAAATACTATTTTGGGGGGGTATATGAAGGATACATTAAACTGAACATATAAATTATACAATTGATATATTTGCATATCCATGAGATTATCCCTACAACCAAAGTATTAACATATGCATTTCATTCAAGGGATTTATTACTACTCTATAATTCTCCTCTCTTGCCCCACATCATACTCCCCACCCTTCTCCTTTCCTGAACACACTCTGACCTACTTTTTGTTGTTATATAGTACTTTACATTTTCTAGAACTTTTCATGAGGGAATCATATACATCATTTTGTGTAATTTCTTTCACTCAGAATTTTGGGGTTTATCCATACTATCATGTGCTAACCTTTCTTTTTGGAGGTTTGTATTCTATTATATGGATAAAGGGCCATTGGTTTGTCCATTCACATGTTGATGATATTTGGATTCTTTTGAATATCCATATGTGAGTCTGTGTGGACAGAGGTTTTAATTTCTCTTGAGTGAATGTGTAGGAATGGAATGAGCAAATCTAATCACCAGGTGCTTGCTTATTTAAGAAACTGTTTTTCCAAAATAGTTATATGATTTTGTATTTCTATCAGTAATGTACAATGCTTCCAACTTTTCCATATGCTAATGGACATTTAAGAATGTAAGTTTTAAAATTTTTCTCACCCTAAGGAAGGTGCCATAGTTTTCATTGTCATTTTAATTTTCATTTCCTTAATAATTAACTAATGAGCATTTTTTCAATTGTTTATTTGCACTCAGCATAACTTCTTTTTTTTCATTTTTTTGTGTCTGTGTAATATATACATTTGTGCATGCCTGAAAGAATATATATGTGAATGTGGATTTACGTGTAGGCCCAAGGTTGACATCTGTAATTGTCCTCAGTTATTTTTTCACTTTATTCTGTTAAAACAAAGTCTCCAGTCAAACCCAGAGCTCAACAATATGGCTAATCTGGTTTGGCCAGCTTGCTTTGGAGGATTCCCAGTCTCTGCCTTCCAAAGCTGTAATTATAGGTAGGCCTCTACCTCCTTCCCCATCCCCGAATTTTACATAGATTCTGGAGACCTAAACTCTGATCCTTTTGCTTGTTCAGCAAATGTTTTAGTCATTGAGCCTTCTTCCCAGCTCCTCAACATAGCTTCCTTAAACCTTTCTTCACAATGAATAGAGAGCTCTTTATTTATTCCTTAAGATCATCATTGCATAAATGTTTTGAATCTTTTTCCAAATTCATAGATTTTTACTCTCTCAACAGAATTTTTAAAAAATCAAAGTTTTGATTTTGATGTAATCCAATCCATTACTTTATTCTTTAATTTTTATTAGTGTGTGTGTGTGTGTGTGTGTGTGTGTGTGTGTGTGTGTGTGCATAGTGCATTGAATATGCTCATGGAGGCCCAAGGGTGACTTATTCTGGATTGCTTTACTTTCTATTTGCATTGCTCTAGGGTTCCCCAGGCTCTGCCTTCTACATTTGGAAATAGAAGTCACCACCATTTTCATCTGGTGTTTATAAGTGGGATCAATGATCCAAATTTAGGTCTTTCTGTTTTCAAGGCAGAGGCTTAACCCCTGAGCTGTCTCTTTGGCCCTGATTGTATTCTTTTCACAAGTCTTACCTTTGGTGTAGTGCTAGCCTAATCATAATCCTTGCTAACCTAATCATAATCTTTCTTGTCATTCTTTGGTGCCAAGAGCAGAAGTGTTAGAACTCCTATTAAGACAGGAAGAGGTTCTTGTTCTCTGCCTCCAGCATCTCTGTGTTCTCTGGCCATTTATATTGGAATTTGAAGCATTAGAAGAAAGGTAGGATAGAATAGGAAACTTGCTGTGAGGACTGGAGAGATGATTCCAAGATTAAAAGGACCTGAGTTTGGATCCCACGTAAAAACGTGAGGCAGATACCAGCAGCCTACAATCCTGGCCCTGGAAGGCAGACATTGGGAAACCCCAGAGCACAGTAATAAGAAAGTAGAGCAATCCATGATGATTTCCAATGTCACCCTTGGGCCTTCACAGGCACAAACACTCAAGTGCCCTTTTGTATGAATGCATGTGTACACACACACACACACACACACACACACACACACACACACTCACACACACTCACATGCACACGTGCGCAAAAAAATCAAGATAGAAAATTTGATATGAAAGATCACATTTACCAAAATGGGAAAACTGCTGATTGCTTTTAGAGAGCTGGCCAAGATTTCAGAATGGACTCACAGTCAGATTTTGCAAAAGTACCTTCACACAGTACTTTAAAATGTTAATCAGTAGCAACTGGTAGTTCACAAAATTGGGAAATGGAAAAACTTTCTTGGCATTTTAATCTTAAAGTATAACTGAAGCTGGCTCTTTCATTTTGTGTTGTACCCACTAAACTTACATGGAATATTCTTGGATGATAGTCTAGCTAATGACTCAACGTAAAAACAATAAAAAAAGCATTAAAAGAGAAGCTTTTCTTCATTTCAGTCTTCATCTTCACACAGGCGTCATTGTTACATTTGGGTACAACTTTAAAAGATATTTGTTGCGAATCACAATTTAGTCTTGAGCTTTGTTATTGAAATTGCTTAAATTAAACTAAAGAGAGTCTACATAATAGTGACCTAAACATTGACATTTTAAGTCACTAAATATAGTAATAAAACTTCTCCCTTAAACTATGAAATTGTAGCAAATTTCATTCTTATGAGAAATGAATAATTTGAAAGGTTTCACTTTGATTCAGGAACACTTTTATAGAGGTAACTTGAAAGCTGCTAAGTTGCTACTGATGATGCTTGTTAGTATGGAATTTTCTGGTTTGTATGTATACATGTGTGCATGTGTGCGTTTTTGTTGTGTAGGGTGATTATGTATGTGTGTATGGCATGTGTTGTGTGCATGTGTCTACAGGCCAGAGGTCAACTCTGGGTTTTGTTCATCAAGCACCTTCCATTTTGTTTCTTGGTAAGCATCTTCCATCCTTGAGTTCGAGCTCATGCTCTAGGCAAGTCTGGAAGACTAGTGAGCTCCAGGGTTCTTCCTATTTTCACCTACCCAGCACTAGGATTACAAATGTCAATTGTACTGCTTGATTTGGTACAAGGATGCTGGGGATTTGAACTCAGGTCCTTGTGCTTGTGTGGCAAGTATTTTCCCAGTTGTACTCTTCCCTGGTCCTTTTATGTTCTTTGACATAGTATGTTATTTGGTAGTCCAGATTGGCTTCATCTCGTGATTTTTCTGCCTCACTCTTTCAAGTTCTGGAACATTAGGCATGTGTCAGGCACTATGGGCCTTTCAAAGTTCTTTCTGAAGAAGACTTAGATTGTTCTGTTTATATTTATGCTTATATTTAAAACTGTAACAATGCATAGAAGAGAGTATCCATTGCTAATACAAGTTAGATTAGTTTAAAATACAGTCAGAAATAGTTTTCATGGACTGCAATAAAACTAACAGAAGGATTTGGAATAGCTCATCTTGGAGGCTAAGGAAGGAAAGTAAATTTGTTGCCATTGGCTACCACTGGAACAACTGTTAACGCTTTAAATAATGATTTTTTTAAAAGCTAAATATGGAAGTAGGATTTCTTCCTTGAGGCAGGCAAGGGACATGGCTGGTCTCATACATTTTTAGCAGCTGGCATGTTAATAAGGCCATTTCCATCAAAATGAGCTAAGTACTATTACCATTTTTGGACTTCCAACTGATTTCTGAAGCACTTATTGAACTTCAAAAAGAGGTTCCAGAATCAGTTAAAAATAAAATTTTAGATTCAACCTGATCCTTACATCCATAGAGAGGCAGCATTTATACTTGTTTGGGTTGACATATAATAATATTCAATTTTCTTTAAAATTTATGTTTATATGACTAAACATTATCTATCTACTTGTCATAGTTTGACACAGGTGTCAACTTGAGGGTTTGAACTCTGGGCATATTTGTGGAGAATTGGTGGTTGGGTTAATCCCAGAGCAAACCTTCAGAAGATTGACTGGCTGATGGGGAAGACCCAGGTGGATGGGATTAGGGCCAGGAATAAAATACAGAGAGCTGGTTGAGAGAGTCAGCGTCCTTGTGTGCCCTTGGCCAGACATGCTGGTCTGGAAAGTAAGGATTGTCCCTCTCTCAGCCATTATGTGGTGATGGTGTGGCCAGTTCCCTCGGCTCTGGTACTTGTGCGTGCTCTCCCGTCAAGATGGACTATGAACTGTAACTGGACTATCATAAGAAAATAAGCCCCTTGTTCCCTTAAACTATTTGATGGTCAACAATGCTGGCAAACTGCAACACTTCTCTCTCTCTCTCTCTCTTTCTCTTTCTCTCTCTCCCTGTCTATCTCTCTCTCTCATCTATCTATCTATCTATCTATCTATCTATCTATCTATCTATCTATCTATCTATCTATCATCTATCTGATAAAAGCCTTTAGTAAATTCAGTGACATTTTTTAAAATTACCTTTCATTTTAAAAAGCAAACTAATCAAGATATCCTCAGACCAAGAGGCTGGTCTTTAGCTATTAGTAGGGAATTTACAAGGTCAGTTTCTTGCTTGGCATAGCTGTGAAGAGGAAACCTTTGCAGGTTTCTGATTACATGGGATTGACTTTTTGCCATGTATATTATAGATGAATACAACATCCAGTCTGTAGCAGTAGACTTATGTGACTACCAACTGGAGATGTCTCATATACTGCTATAAGTGTGAAGTCTGAAATGAAACAGGAGGTCTGAGACAGTGAGTTGTGTCTAGATACACACACACACACACACACACACACACACACACACATAGTGAGAGAGGAGAGAGAGACAGAGAGAGAGAGAGAGAAAGAGAGAGAGAGAGAGAGGAGAAGCTCTGCTTGTCATCGTCATCATCCCAGCATCTCCTTAATGTGAATATTGGCAAGACCTCTGCACAGGAATTTCTGTCTTTTCATACTACTACAAATACTCCCTGGGGAATCTCATCTTTGCTTGTGGTTGCTACCACCACATACAGAGTGATAAATAGAAAGCCAAAGCTGCTAAATCTAGTCTCTTATTTACTTTCAGACTTTTTCTTTCCAACTATGTTTTAACCAGCTGTGTCCAACCTGCAGTCTGTGAACTTCCTGTATCCTAGGATAGCTATGCCTGTGGCCACAAGGTATCCCTGAGAAACAGTTGTATTTAGTGCTTCTTATTGATACTCCATACTTAAGAATTTTCAATAGTTGAAATGCCATATGACCCTGCTATTCCACTTTTTGGAATAACCCCCCATGCAGCAGAGGTTCGCCTCGATAGCACTAGCACGACTATGTTCATAGCAGCACTGTTTACAATAGCAAAGTCATGGAATCAACCCAAACGTCCAACAGTTGACGAGTGGATAAGGAAACTGTGGTACATCTATACAATGGAGTACTACTCAGCCATCAAAAATGATGAATTACTGGAATTTGCTGGGAAATGGATGTCATTAGAAACAATTATATTAGGTGAAGTATCCCAAACCCAGAAAGTTAAGCGCCGTATGTACTCCCTAATAGGTGGCTTCTATTACCAAACTCACCCAGCCCACATTGAGACACTCAAAGGTAAACCTATGTAATACAGTAATTGCAAGGATTGTGAACAGGAGGGATGAGGTTGGAGGGCCACACCAGACACAAGGAGAGAGGGGACCATGTTACAGCAGAGAAAATCAGCCTCCAAGGAATGCAAGTAAGTAATGTGACACCTGGTTAAGTTCACAGACGTTCGTTCCTGATCATGTACAAATGAGGGGATATGATCTCACCAGAAGGGGAGGGCACATAGTCTGGCAGATAAAAGGTGATCATTTTGCAAATGGGTGACTGACCCCTCCCTCACCGAGGTTTGCTACTTTTATGACATCTACCCTTGAATGTGCTATTATAACAAGACTCCAGTTTAACAGTTTTTTGTGTCTGACCAGGGGGTGACATACAGTGCCCATCACGATGGAGTGAAGGGCATTGCAGGAGCAGCAAAACTGTAAAAGAAAATCAACAAACCACAATCCAGAACTTCAGAGACTCTATATCAACCACATAGTACTAAGCCAGCCTAATCTCCTCCCATTGTGAAACTCAGGGACATTTGGGGAAGAGGGGACGGTAAGATTGTAAGAGCAAAAGGATGGGAGGAGCAATGATCTGAAGATTCTCTACACTACTTAGGGCTGAAGCAATCATAATAGGACTTTGCATGCCCTGCGCAATGTCCAACACACTATTGACCTCACAAAGTCTAGCATCAGCTAAAGGCACCAAGATCCTTGGAAGCAAGGGATTGACAGCCACAGTAGTGTTCCTATGCTTAAGGGGAACACGAGAAAGGGTTCAGGGAAATGTCACTGGGTCCTTGTATGTCATCGGAGAGGAGGACCAAGAGGAGAGTTAGGCATACACAATAAAGGACTCTCTGGGAATTAGGGGGGAGGCACTGGGAGAAGGGGAGGGAGGGAAGGGGAGCAGGGGGTTCAGGGGGAGGAGGAGGGGGGAGGGAACTGGTCTACCTATTAAGTTTGTATGAATGGAAATAATAATAAAAAATGTTAAAAAAAAGAAAATGTACTTTTAAAAAAAGTAACTTATTAACTTTAAAAAAAAAAGAATTTTCAATAGAATTTTTCCCCAATGTCCTCAGTGAATAACAAATGATAAGATCTCTTTTCTATTCTGCACCACTGCCTGACATTCCAGTGGTGATCTTGTGATGGGGTTTTACTCCCTGTAGTATATGTTGATGCTATAACACATGATCCAAAACTTAGCAGCCAAACTAATATACATTTATTATCTTAAAGAGTTTCAGAAGTCAGAAATCCAGCACCTATCTTAGTGGGTTAAATTCCTGTGTACCTTTATGAACTCTGTAGATTTTCTATTCCTTTGTAATCTAGAACTCCTAGAGATTGCCTTGGTTATTGACCTTTACCCTATCTTGACCTTTATTTTATATTCAAAGTCAATAATACCCAGTCAAGTACCTTTCTGACTGCCGCCTCTCCCTTTTTTCATTTGATTTTCTCTTTTGCTTTTCAGAATACTGATAACTACATTGCCTCTGTGCAGAAAACCCACACTAGCCTCCCTATTTGAAAGTTGACTGATCAGTTCCCTTTCTATCCACAATATCCATTCTCTCATGTTATATGACATTACATGTTCCCTGATTCTGGGGCTTAAGGCTTGAACTCCCATGAGAGATAATTTATACCTTATTTCCTCCTCTTACTGCTTCTATTATTTGTGTTACTTATTTTTTATTACTTAATGTATTGTGATGGTTGGTTTTGATTGTCAACTACTTTGCAGTATTTAGAATCACCTAGGAAACACACCTTTGGCCATATCTATCTATGAGGCTATTTCTGGAGAGATTAAGTGGCTGGATATGACCTACTCTCAAAGTGGGTTGCAATTCCCAAAGTGTGTACCACTTAATAAATTCATTGCTAGTAAACAAATGGACACAGGGACAATACTTAATGTCAGGTACCTGTGCCAGGAATACCTCCATAGTGAGTTTTCTGCAGGAAAGTACTATTTGTAGCTTTTCTCTATATCCTCATAACAGGTACAATTTTTTTTGTTTCTAAAATATTGTGTCTGATAGGGGGCTGTGTCACAGTGAGTTTGTGGAGGCCAGAGGCTGCGACCTTTGCAAGTTGGTTCTCTCCTTCAACCTTGTGGGCTCTGGAACTCAAAGCCAAGCTTTGAGTCTGTGTGTAGGCACCTTCACACTCTGAGCCACTTGCAGACCCATGAAGTACAATTCTGAAATGTAGCAATTTATAAATATTTGTTCAGCACTAAATATATATTAGTCTCAAAAGATTAAGACAAAGTTAACATATGGAACGCCCATGCAGAAAAATTAGAAAAAATACCTCATCATGAAAATATTTAGAAAAAAGCTTTAGTACGAAAATATTTTGAAAATCATGGTACTCGTATGTGTGTGTGTGTGTGTGTGTGTGTGTGTGTGTTGAAGTCTAAACCTAGAGTTTTGATCATTTTAGGTAAGAATTCTATAACTGAGTTACAGCTTACCCTTCCCTTAGTCTTGAATTAGAATTTTAACTTGTTGAATAGAATTCATCTGCATATAATTTGATATTGCTAATTAATTAGAAGTCAATAGATAAAACCGATCTTTTGAGAATTGATTGTTCAACGAAGAAAGTGCTTATGTAAGGGACACTGGAGGAACTGGGTCTGCCATGGGCTACTCCATCACCAGGACCCATATTCTTTTTTTATCTTTTTTTAATACATTTTTTATTATTATTTCTGCTCATACAAACTTAATAGGTAGACCAGTTCCCTCCCTCCCTCCTCCTCCCCCCGAACCCCCTGCTCCCCCTCCCCTCACCCCTACCTCCCCATCCCCCAGTGCCTCCCGCCTCCATTCCCCGAGAGTCCTTTATTGTGCATGCCTGACTCGTCCTCTTCGGTGACGTACAAGGACCCAGTTGCATTCCCTGAACGCTTTCCCGTGTTCCCCTTAAGCATAGGAACACTACTGTGGCTGTCAATCCCTTGCCTCCAAGGATTTTGATGCCTTTAGCAGATGCTAGACTTTGTGGGGTCAATAGTGTGTTGGACATTATGCAGGGCATGCAAAGTCCAATTATGATTGCTTCGGCCCTAACTTGTGTGGAGTATCTTGCAAATCATTGCTCCTCCCATCCTTTTGTTCTTACAATCTTACCGCCCCCTCTTCCGCAAACGTCCCTGAGTTTCAGGAGACCCATATTCTTTTTAGTGCATCCATAAGCAGTGTGAAGAGAGGAGGCTGGCGAAGTTCTAGTACCCACTTTCTTTCCTTTCCATGAAGCCTTCAGGACAAGCTTGCATGAGGGTCAATAAGGGAATTGTAAGTCACTCTTCCAGGTTAGGTCCTATGTAGTTCTCACTAAGTTAGCATCTGTGAGCACTAGCTGCGAATTGACAGCTCTCCTCTCCATTTCCTGTTTCTTCTGCTTCTTACTTCTCTCAGACTTACTGTAATTTCCCACAGAAAATCCTTTGAACAGACAATGCTTGAAGGTGACTCTCACCATTTTAATTTTGGGGGCTTTTGAATGAGATTTCAGAGAAATGTTGTTCTGAAATACTGCTCCAGAAATGAATGAAACTCTTGGCTGATTGGTTCTCTTGTTACAATCATTTTCATACAACTAGTATTCATAAGTGAAATCTTGCTGATATGAATACCTGTAAGCACTGGCTGTACCCATCCTAGCACTGAATATGTTCCTCTCTACCCATTCTATAATTGTATAAAAGTCTGTTGTCCAGTTGTTATCTATGCAAAGTTAAGGGTCGTAAATCTGATTATATTTTAGTTTCTGTCAGGAATAATTTGCCTTCTAATCATAACCTTGTTTGGAAAATAATCTCTGTGATATATGGGCATAGATGACTAGTTTGTGAAATGTCTTCCAGTGAAGCTTCCAGAATTTGAAGAACTGTTTTTCAAATTAGCAGTGTCAAGTGGTAGCTTAGACATATTTCTTTCTCAATTTCCTTGTCTGGAAAGGAAGGGGGCTGATGTGATGTGAGGAACTAGCTCACAGGCTAACTGCACATAAAATAAATTAATGACATATTTTGTTCTTATATGGTATAAGTGCTCAACGAGTTATGATTGTTCTTCTTAATATTATCAAATAGTCTTTAAGGGACAAAATTATTTAGTTGTAATATCAATATATCTCTGTACATAATTGGATTATTGTAGATTAACTTAAAAAGAATGTTTTTCTTCTTTTTGTGTTTTTATGTGTTTGTGGCGTATACATGCATGCATCCTTATGTGTATGTTTATGTAGACACATGTGTGTATGTTGCCCTGCATACACATGTATTTGTATGTACATTGAGACCAGAACTTGGTCTCAGGTGTCTTCCTTGATCCCTCTCTACCTTATATATTGAGACAAAGTCTCTCATTTGAAACCTGAGCTCACCAACTTGGCTTGTCTAGCTAACCAGCTCTCCTGAGTTTTTGTTGAAATTAATGTTGATCACCTGAATGAGGTAGTGCTTATGATGCTACTATGTGACCAAGTTACTTAAAAATAATCTTGTGCCATATGCCTTTAAAATTATGACAGATCAAGTCTAAAAATGCCAAAGGTTTGCTTTTGCAGAGACATGCATCCTCCATTTCCTTTACAAGCTATTCCATGAGCCATCTTTTTTTTTTTTATTTCCACTCATACAAACTTAACAGGTACACTGGTCTCCTCCCTCCCTCCAACCTTCCTCCGCCCTGTGCTCCCCCTCCCCCTTCTCTCTCCATCCCCCAGTGCCTCCTCCTCCCATTCCCGGAGCATCCTTTAATGTGCATGGCAAACTCTCCTCTGCGTCCTCCACTCCGATGAGGTGCAAGGACCCAGTGGCATTTCCCAGAACTCTTTCCTGTGTTCCCCTTAAGCATAGGAACATTACTGTGGCTGTCAATCCCTTGCCTCCAAAGATCCTAGTGCCTTTAGCAAATGCTAGACTTTGTGGGGTCAATAGTGTGTTGGACATTGCGTGGGACATGCAAAGTCCAATTATGATTGCTTCGGTCCTAACTTGTGTGGAGTATCTTGCATATCATTGCTCCTCCCATCCTTGTGCTCTTACAATCTTACTGCCCCCTCTTCCGCAAATGTCCCTGAGCTTCAGGATGGGGAGAGATTAGGCTGGCCTAGTTCCAGGGAGTTGATATAGAGTCCCATGAGCCATCTTTTATGATCAAAAGATAGCAAGATTGTACATCACCTCACAATTGCTTTCACCATGATTTCCACAGCTGACTGGATGATAGATATGCAGTTGGTGGTGGATGTTCAAGAGGATTTGGAAGATATGAATGTGCTCAGTGAATGGGATGAAAATTGTGTGATAAAGACACAGTGCATGAAGAAGGCATGGCCCAGAAATAGGCTTGTGATCAAGGTAATAAGGGACAATGAAATAGAATGCCTGAAAGATAGTGTGATGGCTCTTCTCAACGGCCAACTTGATGGGATCTGGAATCACCTAGGAGAAGATCCCCTGGGTATAAATGTAAGGATTTATCTAGACTATGTTTTCAGTTGAGGGAGGAAGACCCCCTTGCAGCTACTGTGAATAGCAGCATCCCATGCCCTGGGATCCTGAAGAAAATGATCAAAGTGACCTGAGCAGGAAGAGACATCACTCTCTGCTTCCCAAGGTAGATGCAGTGTGACCAGAGAGCTCAAGCGCCTGCCAGCATGACTTCACTACCATGATGGAGTGTGGAATTAGGAGCCAAAATGGGATCTGGAAAACCCTTTCTTCCTTAAGTTGCTTTTGTCAAGTCTTCCCTCCCAGGATTGTACAAAGTAATTAATATACATATAGTACTTTATGTTAAGGCAAAAGTAAAATGAGAGAAAAACATATTTATGAAACATATAAAGAACAATCTAGGTACAAAGAACAAAAAGTTTGAAGGCCTATAATGTTTGCTGCAATATTCCTAGAACTGCAAAAATAAATGTATAAATCCATTGTTTTGTAGGACTTGTTCTAGTTTTGGACACTTTGGGACATTTGGCCTGGTTTCTGAAGTCAGGAGTCACATATTTACATATTTTCTTAATTTTCAACAGATTAAATCCATTTTAATGAATTTTCTCTTTGCTAGATATAGATGTCAACTTGGCAGATGAAAATGGAAGTTTTCACACATGCGTGAAAAATTGATAGTTAATAAAAGCCCTAAGTGAGCCTGTGGGAGACTTTCTCAGTGATGAGGGAGGATCTAGTCTGTGACGGATGGGATCATTCCCTGGACGGGTAGATAAAACAGAGGCAGATGATTCAGTAGTGTTATGGTTGCATGTTGGTGTCAACTTGACAGTTGCAGACTGTTTGGGCCACAGCTGTGGAAGGTTAATGGTTGGAATGGCCCCTGAATAAGTCTGCAGGTACTTGATTGATTGCTGTGGAGAACCCAGCCCATAGTGGGTGGAATTTTCCAATGGCGGACCAGGTAATAGGAGGTGCAAGGAGGAGGGACTTGCTCTTCCCTTATCCGTTGTCGACTTGCTGTGCAGTCCACTGTGCGTGCATCCTTTGCTTTTAGAACATCGTGGCCTTCTTTGTTGCTGGTTCTGCTGCCTCCCTCCTTGGCTGACTTGGAGCTTCACATTTTCCATCTCGTTGTTGCTATTCCTGCTGCTTTTGGAGCCTGGTCTCTAGGCCTTGCTGCTGTTCGCTGTTCATTGCTGATGTCGGAACCCAGCGTCTTTGACCCTTCAGAGAAGTAAAGGCTTGAGACCTTCTTGGAATCTAGGGCTTTGAGGACCATTCTGGTCAAGAACAAGGCGACTGTGGGTGGCTACTTTGAAGGACAATATTTTTATTGTGAGTTATTTTAATAAACTTATTTGTATATATTACAGTCTATAGATTCTGTTTCTTTAGAGAACCCTAATACAGGCAGACTTTCAGACTGACAAGTGAGAAGGTTTGCCCCTCTCTCAGCAATTCCTATGGAAATGGTGTGGCCAGTTCCCTTGGTTCCTGATGTTGGTATGAACACTTCTGTCAAACTGGACTGTGAACAGTAACCCAGAATTGTAGGCAAGAAGAAAACCCCTTGTTCCTCTAGTTTGTGTGGTGTGTATTTATTAACAACATGAAGAGAAACTGCAGCATTCTTCTTTTTTGAACTTCTCAGATAAAAGTTTTTGAAAGTGCCAGGGAAAAAATATAGCATAATTTTGACTGTTTTCCTCTGCTGGAAGTTCTCCATCTACCCAAAGTATCTGGGAGTGGGGCAGGGGAGATTTTCTCTAAGTCATTTTGCTCTCCAAAATGTTTCATTAACTCTCAGCAGCAGCCTAAGTGTTAATACCAGCAGGTCCAGGGAAGCTTTTGTTAAGCTTGTTTATTTGTAACAGGTGTTAGAATTTGACATTTGATGTGACTTACCCATATTTTTGGAGCCTGCAAGTGAGGAAAGCATACGAAATATGTACAAAATGCTATGTTGAAGCAGGCATGCAGATAGATGGGTAGAGTGGCTTTTAAAAAGCTTTCAATAAAATTCTTCTTTTTACTTTAAAAGGCTTGGTGCTTTACTAATGGTTCATAGCCAGCTGATTTCAGTCCAGGTGGCTCAAAGTAATATAATAAGAAACCTGTTCTTTTTCACTTTTTGGTCTGTCTGAAGTAAGTCTCTGCAGGAAGCATGCTGTGGGAAGTCTGTTCTCAGATTCTCTCTCTTGGTTCTTCATTTCTAGGGGACTCTTGCACACCCAGATGAATATGTGAAATGTGTAATTTTCCTATTCAACACTAAGGATATTAATGGAAAGAGGAAAGTGGATTCAACATTTCAATTCAGCTGAGAGACATGGAACTTTTCAAGTGATCCTGATGGTATCAGGCTAGTTCAATTCAATACAACTTAACTATTTAAACTTTGGTGCTGTAACTCAGGGCTACCCTATGATTTCATTCCCCATCTCTGTACAGACCCATACATTAACATTTAACATTGAGGGCCAGAACCACATGGATCCACAGAGTCCAGAAAAATACCCACCAAATGAAATATATTCACTGAAAATTTATTATGTATATGAATGTCCAACACCTGACTACTGTCTGTGGCATCTCATTTTGAGAATACAAAACACACAGCAGGATCTAGGCACTCCTGGCAAAAAATTTCTTTTGTTGGCAAATATTCAAATGAGACTTCTTTCTGAGATGATATATTACAGATCTACAGATTGTGGAGTACTGGGCCCTAAAATGTACATCTAAGTCACCCCTCCTCCAAAGTTCAGGAAATATCATATAAAAGGGGGGTAGTAAGAATGGAAGAACCAGACAGTGAGGAAGGGTACCGCCAAGTAGTGTTCTCTGGGTTGGACAGAGCTGTTGCACCTCTGAACTAACTGCAGCTCAGTTTACTGTCCTGTACAAGATTTTGTCTGTCAACACTTCATCCTGAAAAGTAGAAGAACTTGGGAGGCACTAACCCTCCCTTAGGTACTATTGAAGGTTAATAATGGCAATGGAAAGCAAGTGTCATAGTTTGATATAGGTCCATTTGAAAGCTTAAAGGTTCCAAGCTCTGAGCACATTTGTTAAGAATTGGTAGTCCAGTTACTTTCCAGCAAGCCAGCAGGTGATTGACTGATAGGGAGGACCAATTTATGGTGGGTAGAGTTAATCCCTGGGCAGATAAATAAGATTAAGGGAACTGGTTAAGGAAGTTGGCATTCTTCATTATACTTGGCCAAAAATGCTGGTCTGGCAAGTAAGGATTGTCCCTATCAGCAGTCTTGTGAATTTGGAGTAGCCAGTTCCTTTGGCCTTTGGTGATGATATGGGTTCTCTTGCCAAGCTGGACAAAGAATTATAACCAGACAATTTTAAGTCAGAATAAAACACCATATTCTTTTTTTTTAACTTTATTTTATTTATTCATTCATTGTGGGGTGTGTGTGTATGTCAGAGGTACTATGTGTCCCTGTGGAGGCCCAAGGGTGACTTCAGCAATCACCCTGGATTGTTTCTACCTCCTTTTTGCTTCAATTATGGGATTTCCCAGGTTCTGCCCACCAGGACCAAAAGTGCAGGCTGCTGCTGTTTCTGCCTGGCATTTTGTACCTAGGACCTGGGATCCGAACTCAGTACCTTTTGCTTGTGAGGCAGAGTCTCAACTCCTCAGTCCACAAGGAAGGCAGTTGGTTTCTTAATCAACCCAGAGAGGCTGTTCTTTCCTTTGTACACCAATAGGAGGCAGCAGAGAGCAACAAATGTCTGTTCTTGATTCCCCACAAAAGCCCACTCTTCTTTTTTTTTTTAATTTCAGCTCATACAAACATATTAGGTACACCAGTTCCCTCCCTTCCTCCTCCTCCTCCCCCCAACCCCTGCTCCCCCTCCCCCCCTCTCCCTCCCCATCCCCCAGTGCCTCCTGCCCCAATTCCCAGAGAGTCCTTTCTTGTGCATGTCTGATTTTCCTCTGGGCCCTCCTCTCCGATGACATACAAGGACCCAGTGGCCTTTCCCTGAACGCTTTCCCGTGTTCCCCTTAGGTATAGGAACACTGCTGTGGCTGCCAATCCTTTACCTCCAAGGCTCTTGGTGCCTTTAGCAGATGCTAGACTTTGTGAGGTCAACAGTATGTTGGACAATGCGCAGGGCATGCAAAGTCCAATTATGATTGCTTCAGCCCTAACTAGTATAGAGTATCTTATATATCATTGCTCCTCCCATCCTTTTGCTCTTACACTCTTACCACCCCCTCTTCCGCAAATTTCCCTGAGCTTCAAGATGGGGAGAGATTAAGCTGGCCTAGTTCTAGGTGGTTGATATAGAGTCTCTGAAGTTCTGGATTGTGGTTTGTTGATTTTCTTTTGCAGTTTTGCTGCTCCTGCAATGCCCTTCACTCCATCCTGCTGGGCATTGTATATTACCCCCTCTTAGAACAGCTTTCATTGTGTCCCAGAGATTTTGGTAAGTTGTATTTTCGTTATCATTCACTTTCAGGAAATCTTGAATTTCCTTTTTAATTTCTTCCTGAATCCAGTTCTCATTCAGCATCATAGTGTTAAGTTTCCAGGAGTTAGTGTATTTTCTCTTGTTTGGTGTGTTGTGGATGTCCAGCTTTAGGCTGTGGTGGTCTGATAGGGCACAGGTTAGAATTTCAACTTTCTTGTATATGTGTAGATTCATTTTGTGGCCCAATATGTTATCTATTTTGGAGAAAGTTCCGTGTGCTGCTGAGAAAAATGTGTATTCTTTGGTGCGTGGGTGAAAAGTTCGATAGAGATCTGTAAGGTCCATTTCTTTCAGGGTTTGATTAAGTTCCAAAGTGTCTCTGTTAAGCTTTTGACCTGTTGATCTATCCCATGTTGAGAGGGCGGTGTTGAAGTCCCCAAGAATTATCGTTTGGGGGTTGATTTCTTGCTTTAGACGCTGTAGGGTTTTCTTAATGAATGTGGAGGAGCCCGTATTGGGTGCATATATGTTCAGTATTGTGAAGTCTTCCTGGTGAATTTTACCTGTGACTAAAATGTAGTACCCATCCGTGTCTCTTATAATTTTTTTTGGTTTGAAATCTACTTTGTCTGATAGCATAATGGCTACCCCTGCCTGTTTTCTGCTTCCATTTGCTTGTAGAATTGTTGACCAGCCTTTTATTTTTAGAGCGTGCCTATCTTTTGTGGTGAGATGGGTTTCCTGCAGGCAGCAGATTGATGGATTGTGATTTTTAATCCAAGTTTGTAATCTGTGTCTCTTGATCGGTGAATTAAGTCCATTAACATTTAGTGTTATAATGGAGAAACTATTAATTCCAGACATTTATTATGTTTAGTAGCTTTTATAAGTATATTGCTTCGCTTTTAATGGTGTTATACTTGCCTTCTGTTCTCCTGGATATGCCTGTTTTTTCTTCACGCTTGAGTATCATTTCTAGCATTTTTTGAAGGCCTGGTTTGGTGGACCTGTATCCCTTAAAGTTGTCTTTGTGCTGGAAAATTTTTCTTTCTCCCTCGATCATGACAGATAGTTTTGCAGGGTAAATCAGCCTGGGTTGACATTTTTGCTCACTCAATACTTGAAGTATGTCTCTCCAAGCTATTCTTGCTTTTACTGTTTCGACTGAGAAGTCATTTGTTATTTTAATAGGTTTACCTTTAAAAGTGACTTGTTTTTTCTCCCTTGAAGCTCTCAGCATCAGTTCTTTATCTTGAATGTGGAGTGTTTTAACTATTATTTGCCGCGGAGTGCTTCTATTTTGGTCGTATCTGTTTGGGGTGCGGAATGCCTCTTGTATATAGATGAGCCTCTCTTTTTTTAGATGAGGAAAGTTTTCCTTGATGATCGTTTGAAAAATTTCCTCAGGGGTGGTATTTTGAGATTCTTGCTCTGGTATTCCATGAATACGCATGTTAGGCTTCTTCAGGGTGTCCCATATCTCTTGGATATTTCTCTCAAGTATCTTTTTGGCTTTAACAACCTCTTCCATTGAGCTGGTTAGTACTCCCACTTTATCTTCAAGGTCTGAAATTCTGTTTTCTGCTTTCTTAGTTCTGTTGATAAGACTCTCTGTGGCGTTCTGGGTTGAAGATAACTTGTCTTTTAGCTCAGTGTTAAACTCTGCTTGAGTTTGTTTTAACTGCTCTATGCCACTTTTTGTTTCTTGCACTGTTTTTCTCAACTCCTCCAGATGTCTGTTGTGTTCCTCTTCAAAGTGATTGATTCAATTATGTAATTCCTCCCGGATTTCCTCTTTCATAGTATTGAACATGGTAATGATCATATTTTGAAAGACCTTATCCTGGGTGAGGCTTTCTTGGCCTTTTTCCGCGGGTTTGTTCTTGTTGGAGTCTAACATTATGGGATTAATTTCTTCAGTGGGAAATTTGTTTACTTGAGTGTTGCTTCTCATGGATTTGCACTTTGACTTTGGCATTGTCGTTTTAACTCTTAAGATCTCTCAATTTCACTAAACTGAATTATTTGGCCTGGGTTCCTGGTGGGCGGGGCCCGAACGGGGACTTACCTAGGGCGCGGGGTGAGGCCCGGCTGGATCTCGCTTACGCGTCCCGACCGGTGGAGCGGGGTGGGGTGAAAAGGGACGATGGGCGCGTCAGCGTGGAGCTATTTAACCCGAGGGCAGCTGGGGCGGGGCCCGCGCACAGGGGGAGGTCCTCCTCGTCCCTCGGCCCCCACGGGCGGCTCTGGCTGGATGGTGGGAGTCGGAGCCCGGTCTCTGTGGGCTGACCTGGGGTCCTGGTGGGCGGGGCCCGAACGGGGACTTACCTAGGGAGCGTGGTGAGGCCCCTAGACCACCCGCACGCGTCCCGACCGGCAGAGCGGGGTGGGGTGAAAAGGGAGGATGAAAAACACCATATTCTCTTAAGTTGTTTGGTTGTGAATTTATCAGCAGCATTCAGAATACTGTGACCACAAGCTAAAGCTATTTTCTTTAGTGATATTCTCACTGATATATCATCCATGTTCCAGGCTTATGCTAATGCAGGCAACTTTGATGAAATTTAGTAGGTCACATGTCCAAAAAGATATGAAAGCAGGAGGAATACTGGTTGGGAAGAGGAAGATTTTCAGTGAACAAAGGAAGCACGTGGGATCGCATAATATGTTATAAGCATGACTTAAATTCATTGTATTCATACATGAAACTATCAAAGAATAAGAGCAAATGAGTCAAGAAAATGCGATTCTGTTTCACATGTAAATTAATGGTCCTTGGTATGATAATTTCCACCTTAATATAAATAAGAAGGAACTAGAAGAACCTTCAAGGCAACACCTTAGAAAAACAGTTCAACAGATTCTGGGTCAAGGAATTCCTACCTACATAGTCTTGCCAAGAACACCTTTTAAATTTCTTTGGAACTATCAGTCAGTCCTCAAGCTAATTCCCTCCTATCATATTCCCCCACTGACCCAGGCAGGGCCGCTGTTTCTTTTTCTTTTCTTTTTTTTTTTTTTTGTGAAAAAAGAGGAAACCTCACATTTTTTTGAAAAATTTTTATTTATTCAATTGTGCATGTGTGTGTGTGTGTGTGTATGTAGGACCACGGGCGAATTCGGGAACCACCATGGACGCCTCCACCTCCTCCTTGTTTACTCCGATCGGGATTCACAGGCTCCGCCCTACCAGTACCAGAAACGTAGGCGGCCCCCGCTTCCGCCCGGCTTCTGTCTACACGTGGGGTCTAGGATCGGAATTCAGGACTTTCCACCTGCAAGGCAGAGGCTTAACCCCTGAGCCATCTTTCCAGCCCCGAGGAAGCCTCACATTATGGATGTGATTCATGATCACGGACAGGACCATTCACAATCTTCAGCTGTAGCCATTGCAGGTAGCATCTCATCTGGCTGCCCTCGAATTCCGTCTTTGCTCCTAGAGCAGCCTTGTGTTAAAATCACACTTACACAATTGTCAAAGATGACAGTTCCATTGTTACTGGAATAATATAAAAGACTGCAGACATCTTTTATATTTAGAAATTCAAATTTTACATTTGTGTAAGAGATGTGTTTTTGTATAAAAATTCCCAATTGTGATGCTTCCATTCCTTACCTTCTTCCAACCAAAACAAAGGTTGTTAATGTTATTTAATGCAAGAGAAAAATCAGGGAAAAAATTCATACTATTCTTAGTAAATAATAAAGCGAAACTTCTTAGACAAACATTTTAAAGAATGATGGTAGGAGGCACACAATAATATAGAAGGGGGAAGACGTGTATCTCCACAGTAATATACTAAGTTACCAAGTTTCTTTAGCAGTGTTGAAGGATTAGCAGATCTGATGACAGTCAAACATTCCACAGAAGTGATAGGAAAGAAAAGAGTGGCTCCAAGCTGGCAGAACAAAATCGTGTAAGAGAAGGTCTAGTGTAATTCACAAACAGACTGAATTTATGCTAAGGAGATTATATGTTTAAATGCCAAAATCCTATTTTTGAGTTAGTACCTTCTCTAACAATCTGGGTTAATTGAATACTCATTTGTAATGCATTTTAGTGTTCTTCATAAACCATACAAATCAAGTGCATATTCACATATTTGTGGTTTGTGGTTCTACATGTGAGTCCTTCTTAAGGATTCAAAGCACTTCTAATCCATGGGTTCCCCAATGACATTTCATTCTTGATCCTTCACATGAAATGACTGTGTGTGTGTGTGTGTGTGTGTGTGTGTGTGTGTGTGTGTGTATGTATTAGTCAGGATTCTCTGAAGAAACAATCTGTAGAATGTAGTATATATAAATAAGTTTATTAAAAATAACTCATAATAAAAATAGTGTCCTTCAAGGTAGCAGGCTACAGCAGCCTCTTTCCTGGCTGGAATGTTCCATAAAGCCAAAAGATCCTGAGAAGGTCTCAAGCCTTTGTTCCTCTGGAAGGTTGAAGACGCTGAGTTCTGTCGAAGGTGAAGAACAACTGGCCTCTGACCTCCTCGATGAAGAGGGAACAGCAACAAGGCCTAGAGATCAGGCTCCAAAGTCAGCAGAACAGCAACAACGTGGTGGAAAAGGTGAAGCTCCAAGTCAGCCAAGGACAGGGTCAGCAACAGCAGCAGCAACAAAGAAGGCCAGATGCAGAGTGGACTGCATAGCAAGTTGACACCGGATAAGGCAAGAATAAGTCTCTCCTCCTTGCACCTCCTACTATCTGGTCCACCACTGGAAAGTACCACCCACTATGACCTGGATTCTCCACAGTAATCAGTCAAGTACCTGCAGACTTGTTCAAGGGCCATTCCAACCATTAACCTTCCGCAGCTGGCCCAAACAGTCTGCAACTGTCAAGTTGACATCGAAATTCAACCATAGGAAATATTAAATATTTTTTCTTTTAATTATTTTATTTTTCTAGTTTTACAAGCATATCAAGTACTATCCTTGCTTTCTTCCATCCCTCCTATCCCTTCATCAATCCTCCCACTCCCCTGCCTTTTTGCTTTTATGAACCCCAGAGTTCCCTCTGGCTTGTCTACTCTTGTGGCATATCAAGTTGCCTCTCTTTAGGCCACTCCACTGATAAGGGCATTTCCTTTCAGTCACCTACTTTAATCCCCAAGGTTTCCACTGTGTGTTCTTATCTCTTTTGAGTTCCTGGATAGTCTATGTTGATACGTTAGTCATTCTACAGGTCTGCTAAGGACATGTCTCATTGTAGTGCGTTCCTAGATGCAGGCAGTCCTTTCTTGAGTGGAATGTCTTGTCCAATGGCAGACCTTCTCATCTTCAGGTTCTTATAATCTCATTGCCCCCTCTTCCTCAAGGTTGCCAACGCCTTAGGATGAGGAGAGATTAGGTTAGCTTGATTCTGGGTGAGCCTTGCTGAGTTACTGATACTCTGCATTATAGCTGTCCACTGCTGTCCACTTCACTGCTCTTCTACTGCCCTAGGCTGCACCTCTCAGGATGTTGAGATCCTCTACCTCTGTGTAGAAGATTTCTAGGCTGAGTATTAGAGTCCTTCCAACCTATGGCTATAATAATAGCTATTTATTGAGCAGTTTGGTGTACTATCTTCCTACCTAGAGGTTCATTGGCTGTTTTTCCCTATTGATCTATTTCTTTCCCCTTTTTAGGTTCTTGATCTAGTTAACAGTAATGGGAATGTGTTCTGTTCTGACAAGTGGGTCTTAGTTCAATCAGAAAGCTGTTGGTTGTCTCCTTGATAATCACACCACTATTACACTGGCAGTTACCTGTTGCCATGGTGATTTTTATTGCAACTTACCAATCTCATGTGTTGATGAGGCCTGTGATTATTTCTCTCCCCCAGTAGCTTTTATGGTAGTAAATACTTTTTCAATCTCAAATTAAATTAAATCAGTCACATTAAGTTTTGAGATGAAAAAATTTGCATTTCCCAAACAGAAAGCCAAAAAGTTTGCAAAAGCCTTTTAACCAAAACCTTACAATATTATCTTTATGTAGAAAACAAGAGCAATATTTCTGCATATATTATACTGAGGCCTAGTTAGTATTATTGACCAACAAAACAAAAGTCTCATTAAAGATTTGCTGAGGCTGGAATTATGGTTCTGTGGCTGACTGTCTGGTCTATATGAGGTCCAACAATGCCAAGAAAGGAAAAAAAATCACAAGTCCGTGTTTCAGACCTTTTCATCAAAATATGTGGATGAAATGGATAACAAAACCAAGCTCTGTAAGTGCCCCTTATAGTCCAGAAGAAAGATAGCAGGATTGAAGATGTAAATTCAGTGACAGAGCATGAGTTTAGATTGCACAAAGCACTCTATTTAAAAAATAGATACCAGGCTGAAGAGATGGCTCAGGGGTTAAGACTCTGCCTCACAAGCAGAAGGTACTGAGTTTGGATACCAGGTCTCACATAAAAACAGCCAGACAGAAATGGCAGAGTTTTGAACTTCCAACCCTGGTGAATAGAGCCTAGGAGATCCCAGAGCAAATCAAGAAGGAAGTAGAAGCCATTCAAGATGATCCCCAAAGTCACTCTACAGGGATACACAGTGCTCTCTGATAAACACACACACACACACACACACACACACACACACACACACACACGAGTAAATAAAATGAAATATAAAAAATAGCATTAATAAAAATTACAGAAGAAAGTGCTCTGTTGAGAAACAAAGGGTGGAGACTAAAGGAAAGGGTTTGAAATAACTGGGATGTCAGGAAGAATTTCCTTCAGGAGATGTCTAACAGGTCTGCAAGCAGACAAGGAGAGGCGTGTTTTCCCTTAGGGGAAGCAGTGGTGAGAATGCAGTGAGTTGGAGACAATGTAAGTGGGGGAAGATTAGGCAGCAGAAGCCAGGGAGATTGATAGAAATAAATCATATAATTCTTGCCTTAATCTTAGACAAGAGATTATTAGAAATTCTAGAAGAAAGAGTAGGGAATTCCCGCAAACTGATTGGCCTAGGTCAACATTTTCTGAACAGGACCCCAATTCCACAGGAAGTAGGGCCAAAACTCAACAAGTGGAATTTCATGAAATTAAAGTGGTTCTATTCAACAGAAGATATTAACCAAATAAAAAGACAACCCACAGAATAGGAAAAAGCCTTCACTTTTGTGGCTACATATCTGATAGAGGACTAATATCCAGAGTATACAAAGAACTCAAAAAATTAAACACCAAGCAGGTAAGTAACCCAATTAGAAAATGGGCCTTGGAACTTAATAAAAAAATTTTCCTAGGATGAAATTAAAATTCTTACAAATACCTTAAAATTTTTTTTCTATCTTCTTACTCATTAGGGTAATGTAAATCAAAATCACCCTGGGATATCATCTGACCTGAGTCAGAATGGCTAAAATCCTAAACTTATGCAACAAATGCTGGAGAGGATGTGGGGAGATGGGAATCCTCATACATTACTGGTTGGAACACAAACCTGTATAATCACTGTAGAGATCAGTATAGCAGTTACTAAAAATATTAAAAATTGAAATGCTGGTGAGTATCAAGAAGGCAACCAACAGCTTTCTGATTGAACTCAAGACCTGCTTGTTAGAATGGAACACATTACTGTTACTGTTAATTAGAGAAGAACCTATTTTTCCTATTAAATGTGACTTGCTTGTAGGCACTCTGAATGGAAATGGGAGGAGAATTTTTCTCTTCAATGGAATGACTCAGCCGCCAGCTTAGGATAATTGCATCCCACACATTATGCTTTTTTTCTTAAGTGGTGTGATTCCAAACTTCCACCAAACTACTGATGGAAGAAATCACTTAAACAATGCTATAAGTTATAATAAGTACCGTATTAAGGTGACAATAGAGGAGGTTTGAAAGTGAAGAATACTGATGCGTGATATCATCATCCAGGTGGAGCATGGGTAATTTACAGCCAGCCTGAAGAATAATAACATTGGAATTTGACAAGGTTTGGTCATCAAGTTACTTAAATTTTTTTACTTTATTGATTTTTTCAGTTATGATCTATTGTTTGTGATGCATTCTGAACCTTTTATGATTTGTTACAGTAAGTAAATGAAGCATGAATTGTAATTAAAATCTCTATGTATTTTTCATATCTTCCCATAAATTTAAAACTTTTTTCAGTGAGCACTTAGGTAATTACTTTGTAAATATCATAACTTTTTCCACCAGGTCACTTGTATGATGTTTGCCCATAAATGTTGCATCATAGAAGAATTTTCTTGGGGACTTACCTTTCTTTTAAACATTTATTTACATTATCTTATGCTTCACACATACATTTGTGTCATTTTCACCCCATTCCTGTTTTTTTTTTTTTTTTTTTCACTACAAACTTCTCTCCCTCCCTTCCCCTTCCACTCCCATGTCCTTCTTCACGTATATGATTTCCTAAGTCTTGGCTGGGTTTCTGTTAATGACATGTGTCTGGGCATTTGATGGAATGAAGACAATGTATCAGCGGCCATATATCTGAAGAGATCCTGCCATTAGTCTCTGAGGGAGGTGACCTTCTTGAGGTCTTTCCCCTTTCATGACATAAAGTAAATAGGCAAATCTAGTGATCTTGTGAAAGTATAGCCAACTGCAGTGAGCTCATAGCTGCAGAGCTCCAGACATGGACACTTACCAAATACAATAGTAAAATGCCTATTATTTATTAATGAATTTGAGTTAAGTTATAGCTGTAGAAGATAGCCAATGGTTATAGAACATGGATGTTTGGGTCTTTTGTATAACATACACACATAAATTAAAGTTCCTTTACAAAGCAGAGAACAATAGAAAATGGCATGTGTTTTAAGGAATGATCTAAGTTGTCATGAGCAATGTTAAAATTTTATGGAATGAACCATAAAGGTGAGTGGTCAGATCTTAGCAGTGTTCTTGCTAAATGTTCTGGACATTTTGCTGTGATATGGACTCTAAATTACATCCTTAGCTTTCCAAGAGTACTTTCCAAATAACTACACTGTGTGTTACTGTGATAACTTAATCTGCTCATAGCAGAAAGAACATTTAAAATTTTTTTGTTCCTTGATTTTTTTTTACAAAAACGCAATGAATTTGTTTTCACCCCTTATTACTGAATCCCACTAGTCCCATTTTCTCCTTTCACCTTTCCAGACAGTCTCTTGTCTATTTTCAGATCTTTTTTGAATAGGAAGAACATTTTAAAGCACATCATGAGAGCTTTTTCCATGATTCATCTTCTAAGTCATTTTTCTGTTCTTAATTATATGTTTGCTATTGAAAATGAACTGCAGGAAATTATAGAGCAATCTAGAGCTGCTCAGGAAAATGTTTATCTTTGACAAGCCACTATTCCTAATAATATTGTCATTTTTCAGTTGATGTTTTTTAATATCCAAGTGATTGATTTGGCTTGGAATATTCTCCATAGTGGAGTATTTCTTCACTCTAAGATATTTTTGACTCTAAGGTTTTCTTTCTGGAACAAACGTGAGCACATATGTAGTGGGCAAGGAATTCTAGGATAGTTGCCACTGTAACTCAGCTTTTTCATCTGCTTGCGTTTTCCACTTACCTTTCTAACACCACTATTTTTATTCTGTCCTTCTAGAAAATTATTTCTAAGAAATCAAGCTAATTTCCATTTTACTTTCTCTTTTGAAAGGATTATTCATATCTGTCACGGTTTAAAATGTGTCCTCCACAGTCTCATGTGTTTGGGTAGGTCATGGGACCTTGAGAAGTGGAGCCTCGCTGGAGAAAGGCAGTCAAAAGGGTGGGCCTTGAGGTGGATTAGTTCCACCCTACCTCCAGTAGAAGCAGTGTTGCAGCTCTCAGCCTCCAAGATGTCTGCAGTGAAGTAGCTTTCTCCAGCTTTGGCCTTCCAGTCATGCGGTCTCCACTATAAGAAACTGTATCTCCTCTCGAACCATAAGCTGAATAAATCTCCCTTCCTCCCTTAAGTTGTTTGACTTTGGGTGTTCTCTCACAGCAATAGCTAAGAGTAACCGTTACAATATCTTTCTTGCATTCCTAGTGTGCTCCTGTCTATATAATAATTAGTCCTGGGCTAATGGGCTAAAGGTGGCTCAGGGGTTAAGACTCTCCCTATCAAACAGAAGATTCTGATTTTGGAGCCCAGGTTCCACATAAAAATGCCAGTTAGAAATGGTAGCAGTCTGCACTTCCAGTCCTGGTGGTCAGAGCCTGGGAAATCTCAGAGCAAAGCAAAAAGGAGATAGAAGCAATCTAGGATGATTCCTGAAGCCACCCTTGGGACTCCTACATGGGCATACAGTAACCTCGGATACACACACATATACATACACTTGCAAAAAAAAAAGAAGCTCAAAAATACTCAAGATTATATGTATACAAGTTACAACTTTTAAGAAATTTTTATATAAATATTTTATTTTTTTAGTTTTGCATACATGAATATAGTGAAATTTTGATATTTTCACCCCTTAATACCAATCCAGTCCTCTCTTTCTCCCTTACAATCCTTCATCTCCTCTGGCATATTTACTATGTTAAAGTCTTTTTATAAAGTAATTATCAACTTAATCTCATTGAGAAAAATGTAATTTAAGGAGGTTAATTATGTAATTTGTTTGTGGTAATATTTTTGGAAAATGACAATGTCCAGACACAACCTAGGTGACATTATATTTTAAACACATAGGACATACGTTAATATATTGAATGAATTCCCGGTATGGCAAAGCATTCCTTTTGACAATGCCTTGGGGGGACAGAGTGGAGAATAAAGGGTGAAATTCCAGTTTCCCCAGAGTACGTGTTCCAGAGTTGAATATTTTGACACAAGTTTTTCAGCATAAATGCAAAACCAAGGCTACTTGCTTATCTCAAAACAATTTATTAGCCATTTAATTCACCATCTCTCTGCCCTACTTTTTGATAAAAAGAAGTGAAAAGGCTGTCATCTTAAAATAGCCAGCAAACTATTACAAATACTGTTTAGATGGGGTGAGAACAGAGCTTGACCCTTTTGCATTTGACCAATACCATGCATTTTCAGAGCAGCTGACAGCCTAGTGTGGGGCCAGGCTAAAGGATCTGTACACAACAGCGCCTGATCTTGACCAAGCACTGAACCTCACAAACAGACCAGCTTAAAGCACCCGAAGAGACCAGACCTGGAACTAGTGTGCTACTGTTGAGTGGATGCTGACTCCTAGCAACTGTTCTGTGAGTGGGTATCAAGAAATCCTCTTCCCACCACCACAGAGCAAGCCAGCATCCCAGCAATGCCTGTGTCATTGTACTACATTCCACAAAATAGGAAATCATATGTGCTGAGTTAACTTTTCATCTTTTTTGAAAATTAAATTTGTTCTCTGATAATTTTCATATGCAAATGGAATACATTTTAATTACTCTCATCTCACTTCATCACTCACTAATCAGGCCCCCTCTCTTCCCTAAGCTCTTTCCCACATTCATTTTTTTTTTTTTTTGGTCTTGCTTTATGACCTGCCTGAGTTTAGCTAAGGCCATCCACATAAGCATGGGTTTAGGATTGTCCAGTGGAACCTGGCAGACTCACCAGTGTTTCTTTAGACTCACAGCTGAAGAAAATAATTCCCCTTTCCTCAGCATCTATCAATAGCCAGTCAGTTTCAGGGAGGAGGAGGATCCCATGAGCCCCTCCCTATCCATTTTGATTGCTGTCAGGCTTAGTCTTATGTAGCCCCAGTGAAGGCAATCACAGTGAAGAGGTTGAGATTTCAATGGCCATGCCACACCCACAAGATAATATTTCACACTCCTTTTCTCTATCAACTGTTTTTTACATTCTTTCCATCCTTACTACTGTGATGTTCCCTGAACCTTTCAGGGGTGACACAGATGTCTTGTTTAGTATTGAGCATCCAGTAGCCATTTATTCTCAGCATCTTGAATTTCATGAGTCTCTGTATTTACCTCTGATTACTATGAAAAGAATCTTCTTGCTCAAGACTGATATCAGGGCTTATCTTGGATGTAAACATATATATATTTATAAGGCAGCCTGACACCATGTACATTTAGCAAAAAGAATAGTAATAAGCTCTATCTCAGGACCTGAGACTTTCTAGCCACAGGTTTTGTTCAGGTTTACAGTACCGGGCAAGAACCACTCAAATCTAATCAGAGAGCAATTGGTTATTCCCATAACAGTCAATTGGTATTGAACTAGTGAACGTATCTTGCCTGGCAAGTTTGTATTGTAACATGTGAAGTCCATACTTGGGTAAAACCATTGATAAGTTTTCCCTCCATAGACCTTCATAGCACCTTCTGGGGACTATGCATGCTAACCAGCAGGGAAGGAACTTTTACTTCTGTTTTAGTTTGATTTTTATATCATCTAATGAAGTACATGGTACTTCAGCAATAGGGTCTTATCTCCTTGTTTTGGTAGACAACCAAGAGCAATAGAAATCAACAGCCTTTTTTTTTTTTAATTGAGAGAAGGTCTTTAGGTCCTTTCTGACCTCACAGGGATGTATTCCACACCTAGCATTCAGATTTTGATTTAATTACACATGTGTAATACACATTTTTCACCCATGTAAAATACCTGTGCTTAAACTCTTTTATTTTAAAATGTATTTTAAGTAAACTTATAGAGTAGAGCAGGTTTTCATATGATTTCTTACACCTTTAATTTTACATCTTTACTTTTGGCTAAGCCAATTCCACCATATCCTTCTCTAACTTATACCTTCACATTTTAAATCTTATTTATTAACCCGATATCCCCACATCCAATTTCAATCAGCATGAAGACAGTAGAATATATTTCTCATCCTTCAATCACTTGGCTGGGAACTTGGTGACTTGGAATACACTGAAAAAGATCTTTTGCCTAAACTTTTCTTTAGGAATGCTTACTAGGAAAAGATTCTCAATAATATTCTAATACAGCAATTTCTGAAGGCCCTATTCATTTGGAAAGTAACTTAAAAAGAAATTGTCAGTAACATTCAAACTTGGGATGATATTCAGGGTGAAAATGAAATAATGACTTAAAGCTCTAGAGTCTTTCCAAGATTATGTTTATTTGAGAATAGACTATTTCAGAGCCAGTATCTGCAAATTCCATGAAATAAAGAGAAAAGTCTAAATTAATATTACAAAATTTAAATTTGATTATAGTTGGTTGTGGCTCTAAAAATCGAATCAAGTTAGTGATTGAAACTCCATTCAATAAAATATAGTTATGGCCTTGGCTTTAATTGTTTTGTACTCACGAACAATTTGAAGTACTTTTTGCAATTAAATTGTTTTGATATTGGCATTGTGACATATAGGCTTCTTTGAAGTATTTCAGCACAACTGCTTGGGAATGGCTTTATGGAAAGGAGAGTTGAGAGGTATTCCTTCCTCATACACAAGACTTAGCAAGATGTGAAGAGGCAGCAGTTCTACACATTTCCAGCAGGGGTCAATATGTTTTCATCATTCCATACTCAAGGCTCTCAGCTAGCTGCAGCAGTGTTGATCCTAATTGGAGCAGACACAAGGATCTTCTGTAATCCTCTGACATCCTTTTCAAATAATAATTCTTAGGTGGGTAGTGGGCTGGTGGCTACAACACCAGTGCAGGCTTCGCCACAATGAAGCCTAACCATTGTCAATTATTTTTGATGTATGCTAGCTTAACTTAAGTCTCCTGATTGGCGTTTCCAACCCACAAAAGGGTATCCCTCCTCCTAATTATTGAGATGCTGTACCCAGGATGGTCAGAACCAGTGTACTATTTTGGCTTAATATACTTTCCAAAATCAATTCTCGTCTATCCAACCCAGGTCCTCCTTTTCAGTCTCCCTGAGCTTCTTCCACTGAGCACAAAGAGAAGCATCTACTCTCAAGTATCTTAGGAGTAGTTTACTTACAACCTTAATAGTTGAGGCCATTTGACTTTAACTAATTAAATGCCAGTCCTTAGAAGCAACTAGAGATAACACATTATGACTATAGTCGTCTGTAGACACTGATAATCACAATTCCATCGTTCCTCATCCACCCATTTTCTAATCATTTGTTTAGGGGTTCTGCAAGCCATGATATTCAGGGAACAAATCCTCATCTTTCGTTTGTGTTTTAGAGGATGGTGGTTGCTGAGTTTCAAACTGTCAAGCAGAAGGAGCTCTGCCCCACATATGTACTCTCAATTTTTACTGTCTTTGACTCTGGCTACAGCCCTTTCTGCTATGCAGGGGAGCTTATGTCTCCATGTAGAGACATTTGCGGAAATCCGATTCTAGAGGACCAGGAGTATTGAGCACTAATATATCACCAGGATTCTGAAAAGGTGGTTAACTGCTTGTGTGCTGTTGCCTGCAGGGGCGAGAAGGGCAGAGTAGCTCACTGCCTAGAGCACAGGTCTCCCAGGCTTAGCACAAGCTGGGATTTCCAAGTGATGCCTTCACATCTCTCTCTCTAGGTGGAGGTGGGAAAACACTTGGAAGGTAAAACACACAGTGCAAGAGCAAACTTCAGGAAGTCCAGTCAAAGCAGTCATGTTTACATCCTGTGCTAAGTTTATAGGGAGTTGGGAAGTATTTCCATTTATATAGAGCTTGATTAGTTCTTAAAAGTATTTTATTAATATACCAAATCTCCACACAATTCTGATGCATGTAGGTACATTTCCCCTGTCCTCTCTCAAATTGTGATTTCTTTCTACTTTCAAGGATACTAGGATCCTTTAAACTTTGTGATGGCATATTTAAGCAATGCAGAAAAGAAAACTCTCTGATGAGATCAGTCTATGTCTTTTACTTTAATTACATATTTATATTAAAATATAGATATCCTTAAATTTAAGGTAAATTATGAGGCATAAAAGCTACATCTTTCTGAAGCAGACAGCAATGCAGTGTGGGTCTGATAGTCAGGTGATTGACTGGGTCTGAGGGTAGTCAGTCCCGAGGGGCTGGGAAGAATTTTGAACTCATCCTTGGCTATCGAGGCAGACAAATTTATTTTTTAAACACACTTCCTACAAAAAAATTGTTTACTGAATATTATAATGACAAGGACTAGCGTAGGCATTGGGACTCTACTGATAAATAAAGCAGACAGGGACTGGATTCTCATGAAGGTTAGATGCTGCTTGCTAAAATATACATGCAATGAAAGTATATATGTTCTTTAAAAAAGCCTCAGTGTATTTCTATTTCTTCACTTCACACATTTGCTTCTTCATATTTAAAATGTAGGCTGAAGTGCTCCTTGTATTCTTTGAAGGTGGAAAAATATGTAGCTGCAGAGTGAATTACAGAATTCCAGAGACCGTAGAATTCATTTAAAATCTAAATTGGGAGCACGGTGGATGTGAAATGGTTTACAAATAATTAGCAGATGAGGCTGCTTTTCAGAAAGTGCATTCATTCATAAAACGAAGCCAAATGCATCTGGAGCAGCTGACACCACAGTTCAAGGAGGCCCAGCCCTTCTGCAGGAGGCTGTGATAACTCAACATGACCATTTCTTGTTCTCCCAGCAAGGCTTCAGGGAAGCTAAATGGTCTACCCTCAGAGTCATGACTCCATGAATTCGGAGAATGAGAAGTGGGTTCCAAATTATATTGTAAGACCTTGTAGGGATTTTAATTCCACTTTTAAAATTTACTGTTAAACAAGCAGTCTTAAACAAAATAAATAAGTATTTGTTTCATTTCTTATTTGAATATGCCTCAATGTTCAAACCCCCTCTACATTTATTATTTTTAGAGCTTACTTGAAATCCACCACTTGAAATTGTACCAGGCTTTGTTTGCTATTAGGATGGTTCATTTTTCAAGATAGCTGGGAAGGAGGAGCAAACTGTCTATTGCATGTTTAGCTTTGAGCCTTTACTTTCCTTCGTCATGGAGAAGTAAAACTCCTGAATTACATGACAAGCCAAGTCTTTTCCCTTCCCTATTGATATATTTTACTTGCTAGAAAAATGTGATTCCAGTGTTTTCTTGTTTATATTTACTTTGAGTTAGTGAACTGCTACTAATAAAGCCAGTCTTCCAGGCTGGCTACCAAAAAACCCCTCTAAATTTCTAAAACTTTTTTTATGGTATCAGAAAGGTGCAGAGTCTCATTTATTTTTTGAGATTTGAACACTTTCATGAGATGAACCTACTGTTTTCCTAGAGCAGACCTGTTTCTAGACTTCTAACTCCTTGTTTGAATATATAGTCCTCACAATAAATAGGAAACACACTAGTAGGGCTACTTCCTTTGAGAGCTGGCAATGATTGATCACTAACAGCATCTCAGTGTTTGGATATTAATTACCTGTGTGTATTTTTTTACATAATTAATTTTCTTGGTTACTATGAGTCTGTGAGGGGATAACAGTTATAAATAAAATTTGAAATAAAAGTAGTTGGTTATGTTTGAGTTTTGTAGACACGGTCCAGATTGAACTTTCCTCCAGATAACAAGATGAATATTTAAGGAATAATTGTAGGAAGTCATTAGATTGTAGAGTACATGGTGTAAGTTTTTTTGTTTATTGTTCAGCTTAGAATATTAAACTTTTTAATGTAAAACACCTTGCTTTTATCTAAGTGAGTTCCTTCCTTTCTTATCAGATGTGAGACAAAGGTGTCATTTGAAATCTGGCACCCTATCTTAGCCTGCGTACACAAAATAGCAAGCAATATAACTCAGTGACTTAGATTGCATTTGGGAACACAGAATTTCCAAGTCATAATTCTCTTATATTGTTTTCACTTATTAAAAGACAATCACCATTTTTATTCTTATCTGATAGTTGACCTATTTTTTTCTTTTTTTGCTAGGATACTGAATTTGAACAACAATTTAAAATATAACAATTATATACATTTTAGAAATGTGTGTTTTTTAGCTTAGGATTAGTAAACTTGTACTAATTTTGTTGCATTATTGTGTGTGTGTGTGTGTGTGTGTGTGTGTGTGTGTGTGTGAAGACCATTCCATGCAATTCAGGATAGCTTCAAATTTACTGCTAAATCAGGCTGGCTTCAGAGTTCCCACACTGGTCTAAGCCATTCAAGTGTTGGAATTATAGGAATAGTCCTGCGTGTTTGACTTTTAACTTATCTTTAAAGACTTTAAAAAAACTATAAAGTCTTTTGTGTTGTATGTGTTCATATGAGCCTCAATTTTAGAAGGAAATTAGGCTGTTGATAAGTTAAAAATGCATCTCTTGTTTGCTTACACATGTTAGACTCTTAATAAACATCTAAATGTATAATACCACACGTAATATATGAAATAAACTCATGTATCAGGAATTCATTCAATCATAAGGAAATAAATATCTAATGAATAGCTGCAGTGTTTTGGAA
This sequence comes from Typhlomys cinereus, assembly GCA_023101885.1. NCBI lineage: Eukaryota > Metazoa > Chordata > Mammalia > Rodentia > Platacanthomyidae > Typhlomys > Typhlomys cinereus. The sequence continues at coordinate 1,111,681 of JALPQD010000010.1, forward strand.
GGTCAAAAGAATCACAAAATGGATATATAATACTTTTTCTCTTTTCCTCAGGAACTTGAAATAGCTGCAGCAATAGCTTAGAACATTAGACTTGTATTTGACAAAGTAAGAAGATGGATGAGTTACCAGTTATGTCTGTTGCTTTTATCAGGAAGCAAAATTTCTCCTGGAACCTCCAGCCAAGCTCTCCTTATGTCAGTTGGCCAGAACTGTGTCACATAACTTCTTCTAGATGGAAAAAACAGATGCTGGCAAAAGAGAAGTGGCTTGGCAGTAAATGTAAAAAACAGGGTAAATTTTAAAATGTTTAAAATATTTAACAAATGCTATTGCACAGACTTTGAAGATTTAAGATGGACACTGGGTATAAACATTTGGTAGACCCTTACCAGTAAGAATAATGAACTCTGAGCTTAGGATTAACCACCTCATGGATAGATAGCTTTTAATTATCATGTTATGAGTAAGGAAACCAAGATTTAATAGCCAAAGGTCACAAAGTAAGTTAATAGTAGTATTTGATCTTGATAGAAGGTGGTCATTTTGAATGGTTTTGTTTTGGAGATCTGTATTGTTGACTTACTTAGTTTCTGACTGGTGTCATGACTGAGAAGCAAGTTAATCATGAGATACTATTACATGTGAGTTTTCATGTTGAAAGTAGAAGAAAGACTCTTAGTCTGGGGATGGTACAAGGCATTTCTTTAAGACAGAAATATTTATTTTGGTTTTTGGTTTAGAACTTTTGATTCATGGTTACTTTGCACTATGGGTTTTGGCCTATTGTGTACAAAGCATTACAGAATGAGTGTGAGTCCTGTTCAGAAGGAAGTAAAGAGAGGAAGAGAAAAGGTGATAGGGTTACAGTATCCATTCCTGGATGATTTCCTCAGTGACCTGCCTTCCATTAGCTAAACACTGCTAAATATTCCACCATCTTAAAGTATAGAAAATATTGATTATCATAAGAGTTAAATGAAAACAGTTCAAATGTTATCTAGTTGTTTAAATGATGATGATAAGACCATGGGCTATCCACAAAGGTGGATAAATATTTTCTAAACATTTTTGCCAAAGTTCCTGTAGAAAAATAAATTTAAATGCAAATCACACAATGAAGGTATGGAGTTTGTTCAGGGGTCAAAGTCTTTGTCTCACAAGCAAAAAGAACTAAGTTTGGATTCCAAGATCCCATATGCCCTGGAAGACAGAGTCTGGTAATCCTCAGAGCAAAACAATAAAGAAGTAGAGCAATCTAGGATGATTCTTGATGTCACTCGGGATCTCCATAGGGACACACATTGAGGTTTGTACACACACATACACATACACACAGAGAGAAAAGAAATCAAAAGATGAAAAATCCAGTTTTAAAAATTGGTAAAATTTGAGGAAACACATATCCAGCAGACACATAGAAAATGCTGAGCATTGCTGCCACCAAGAAAGGAAAACTAAAGCCATGAGATATTAGTATTCACTCATATGGATGGCTAAATCAGACAGTACAAAAGACAGAACACTCATACATCGCTGGTTGAAATGAAAAAAAATATAAAATTTCTATCTGTATGAATAGAAATATTTCCATTTTTATAATATAGCAATGGTTATACATTTGTTTTATTATAGCAATCATGTTTAAAACCTAGATGAATATTATAGGTGTTATGTTGAATAAAAGAATCTAAGAACATTATATTTTATATGGTGCTGTTTATGTAAGTTTTAGAAGAGATAAAACTAATTAAACTTGTGAAAAAAAGCAGGTTGTGATTGATTGTGGGACAGATTGCAGAATGAATGGGAAAAGGGTCATGAGGGAATGTCTAGGAAGTAGGCACAAGAAGGTTTGGATTACTTTGCCAATGCTCATTAAATTGTATATTTAAGGTTTGTATGGCTTTATGTCCAGGAGAAAAGACTGCAATGAATATTTCCTGTTTATATTGATATGAAATTCAGAGATGAAGCTGATTTCTGTGTATTCCAAGTTTGAGCAAATTAATGCACAAAGATGAAAATTATAGGAATTAGCTTTATTACTACTAAATAGATAAAATATGCAAGGTGAGAAGATGACGAGATAGCTCAGTGGGATAAGATACTGCTTGCAAACTTGTGATCTGATAATAATTATAAAATATGGAAGAAGAAAAATCAAGAAGAAACCCTGCGTTGTTGAATTGCAATGTTACCAGTAGAAATGAAAGCAGATTTGGACATAGATACAAATATGTGTTTATCTGATATGCATGCTTTTGTTTCTTAGCTCTAAAGTCAGGAAATTTTAGGCAGAAAGATACAGTAGGAGAAATGGCCAGCACTCAAATCTCGATTTAATCATATTGCGTTCCATTGAATGGAATCATTGTTCCTTAATATAATGACTATGTCCACAATAGACTCAACGGAAGAACAAGATGAAAACTTGAAGTACACAAAATAAGGAAATGCTCAAAAAATGGTGAGGACCTATGGAGAAGACATGAGGTCACTGTTTTGATATGTTTTGGAGGCTATCACAATGTGCAGCAAAAAGTGAGCCATGTGAGAGATAGTGAGCTTTCTTGAGCATGTCAAATAATTGAGCACATAATAAAATAATTAGATTGAAAGATGGAAACATTCATATAATCAGAGAGATGCAGCAACTGAGATCTGTTTGCCCACACCAGAAGTCACTGAGGCCATAAATGTAATGGGGCACTGATAAAAGCAGTACTTAATGCATTAATGAGAGGTCAAAAAATGTCCAGGAATCACATCCTTGCCTGAGTTTCTTAGGAAATACTGTGTGAGCACATAAGAGAGATCTCATAGTTCTGGCAAGGATGAGGGAAGTCCAAACAATATGAAATCTTACATAGCTACATAAAAAATTGTGACTTGTACCAGTTTGTCTTCATGTTCCTAATAGATACACAAACAATTTAAGGGAGCAATCGGTTTTATTCTTACAATTCTGGTTACAGTTCCTAGTCCAACTTAGCAGGAGTGTTATTACCAACATCAGGAATCAAGCAAATCGGCTACACCATATCCATGGAAAGAGCTGATAGAAAGGGACACCATTTCTCTCTGAATGTCTGAATGTCAATAATAATAATAATAATAATAATAATAATAATAATAATAATGGTGCCTGGGCAATATCCTGCCATGGAATGGTCCCACCCATTATTAGCTGGACTCTCCCACATTTAGATAATCTTGCACAGGCTTGACTTAACTACTCATTCTTTACAGATGTGCTCAGACTGCAGGCCTAAATTGTCAATTAACACATATATCTACTAGTACAGGATAGAATTTTGCCAATATGAAAGTATGAAACTTTCCCCTACCTAGAACTTTTCCTTGTTTTCTTGCTCTCCAGACCTTTTCCTCATCAGTGAGAGAACATAGCTAAAGAGACTTTACAGGAATTGGACTGGTAATGCTGTTAGTCTAATAGAACAGAAAGTTATCTGTCCTGGAAGAGCCTGGGGAAGGTTGGAGCCTGAAGACACAGGTATATTAGAAGACTGAACCTTAATTAGGATATTTTAGAATGTGCTTCTTCATCTATTCCTTAACATGATTTCAAAATGACAGAGCACAACAGCTATAGATTATAGGTGGCAGAGTGGCAAGACAATCTTTCTCTGAGAAAGGGCATGCAAGGAAGTCCTGAAGTGATGAGGATGATGTAGAAGGAGTTTAGAAGTGTTCCTCCCTTTTCTATTTGTGGAATCATTTAAAGAGTATTGATGTTAATTGTTCTTTGAATATGTGGTAGAATTCTGTGCTGAATTATCTGGTCTTGGACTTTTTTTTGTAGGGAGATTCATAATTACTGCTTCAACTTCATCCCTTGCTATAGGACTATTTAAGTAATTCAGTTCTTCATGGTTTAAATTTGGTGTGTTGTGTGTGTTTAAAAATTTACCATTTCTTTGTGATTGTCATACTTGGAAGTATGTGAAATTTTAAAGTATGGCCTTATGATTTTTGGAGTTTCCTTGACATCTGTTGTGATATCTCCATTTTTATCTTTAATTTTATTAATTTATGATTTCTCTCTTTTGGTTTTGGCTAATTTGCCTAAGGTTTGTCAATCTTGTTAAGTTATTAAAATATACTATATATAATAAACTCTAAGGTAATCATTGTTTTTATTATATAATATTGACTACATCTGTGATTGATTTATAGATTAAGAGTCTAAATACATCAAATGCAAAATAGATTGTTTGAATAGAGTAAAACACATGAACCAACTTTCTTTTTTCTTGATAAATATGTATTTAAATATAAACAATCAACTCGGTAAAATGATTTCACCTGGCCAGCAAAGTTGTAATCTATAATAAGAACCATCCTGGCAAGAGATTTTCATTGGTACCATAATGGCATGAATGGCATGAGTGGGTGTTATCAACTGTTTTCTGATAGGATGTAAGACCTACTTTGTATCATGGAGCACATACCTGGTATTATAAATCAGGTTAAGAATCTGTGGAAGGGCAATAGTATTCCTTTTTTTTTTAATTAAAAATTTAATTATACATTTTAAAATTTTTTACCAGTTCCCTCCCTCCCCCCTCCTCCCCCTCCCCTTCCCCCAGTGCCTCCCCCCCAATTCCCAGAGAGTCCTTTATTGTATACGCCTAACTCTCCATTGGGTCCTCCTCTCCGATGACATATAAGGACCCAGTGGCATTTCCATAAGCCCTTTCTCTTGTTCCCCTTAAGCATAAGATCACTACTATGGCTGTCAATCCCTTGCCTCCAGGGGTCTCGGTGCCCTTAACAGATGCTAGACTTTATGAGGGCAACAGTGCGCTGGACATTGCGCAGGGCATGCAAAGTCCCATTACGATTGCTTTGGCCCCAACTATTGTTGAGAATCTTGCAAATCGTTGCTCCTCCCATCCTTTTGCTCTTACAATCTTACCGCCCCCTCTTCCGCAAATGTCCCTGAGCTCCAGGATGGGGAGAGATTAGGCTGTCCTAGTTCTATGTGATTGATATAGTCTCTTAAGTTCTGGATTGTGGTTTGTTGATTTTCTTTTGCAGTTTTGCTGCTCCTGCAATTCCCTTCACTCCATTCTGCTGGGCAATAGTATTCCTATACTAAAGGGGAACACAAAAAAAGAGCTCTAGGCAATGCTACTGAGTCCTTACACTTCATCAGAGAGGAGGACCCAGAGGGAAGTTTGACATGAACACAAAAGGATGCTCCAGGAATGGGGGTGGGGCACTGGGAGAAAGGGAGGGAAGGGGGTAAGGAAAGGGAAAAGGGGAGAAGGAGCAAGGAGATTCAGAGAGGGCTGGAGGGAGGGGAATGGGGTACCTATCAAGTTTGTATTAGTGGAAATAAATAAATAAATAAAAAAGAATCTGTGGAAGGGGAGGGCATTGAGCCTACCAGGGGAACCACTTACTAAGGTTTAACTATAAAGATGTGACACCAAACTGACCTCTAAACATTTATCAAGTAAAATAAATAAATGAGGCTTCCTCCTGATATGGAAGATATTTAATACAGAGAATCAAAACTGACTAAAGTATAGAGATTAAGTGACTGTGGACTTCTAAATTCTAAACAGGACATCTAAATTGTCCTTCTCCCATCCCATGACTCAGAGAGCATCTTAGAAGAGGTGATAGCAAGAATATAAAAGTCTGAATGTATGAGTTTCCCAGACAGTATCTTCTGGACATGACAGGGTTGCTGTACCAATGAACTCACTGTATCTGGATCTACTTCCTCAAAACCTAAATAAGATATGGCCATCAATAATTCACCATGGAAAAAACAAAAATCTTTTTTTTGGGTTTTTTTTAAAATATTTTTTTATTAAAAATGTAATTATACATTTTAAAATTTTTTTACCAGTTCCCTCCCTCCCCCCTCCTACCCCCGAACTTTCTCCTCCCCCTCCTCTCCCTCCCCATCCCCCAATGCCTCCCCCCCAATTCCAGAGAGTCCTTTATTGTGTACGCCTAACTCTCCACTGGGTCCTCCTCTCCGGTGACATATAAGGACCCAGTGGCATTTCCATAAGCCCTTTCTCTTGTTCCCTTTAAGCATAGGAGCACTACTATGGCTGTCAATCCCTTGCCTCTAGGGATCTCGGTGCCCTTAACAGATGCTAGACTTTATGAGGGCAACAGTGCGCTGGACATTGCGCAGGGCATGCAAAGTCCCATTATGGTTGCTTTGGCCCCAACTATTGTTGAGAATCTTGCAAATCGTTGATCCTCCCATCCTTTTGCTCTTACAATCTTACCGCCCCCTCTTCCGCAAATGTCCCTGAGCTCCAGGATGGGGAGATATTAGGCTGGCCTAGTTCTATGTGATTGATATAGCGTCTCTGAAGTTCTGGATTGTGGTTTGTTGATTTTCTTTTGCAGTTTAGGAAAAAACAAAAATCTTAAGAGATATCACCCCTCCCTGAGAGAATATGTGGGAGGGAGTCTCAGGGAATACTTTCCTTAATGGTATACTAACTGATGTATCTACCACACTCTAGAAGAAATCAAATACAGATTAAGATAGATGACCCAGGTGAACTTCAATGAGTATACATGCAAAAGGAAAGGAAAGTGGAAAAGAGACTGAACGAGAAAAAGAAAATTATCAGCAAGAAGTAGAAGGGAGATAGATTGCATAACAAAAGGTAAAAGTGGTACAGAGTCATTGTATTCCTGCATGAAAAGCAAAAAAAGAAAAAGTACATCAGTAGATAAAGACATGGCATGTGACATCAGCATTACTCAAAAGAAAGCCCAAGGAAAAGGAAAGCTGGAGTAGCTTTAGCTTCAACAGTTAAAGTCATATCAGGCTTTAGAATATGGAGGATTGCCAAGAATAAGGAAGGAAGAGTCCTCAACATGAAGAAGTCAGTTATCTAAGATGACAAGAGAATTCTAGATGTTAATGAGCTTAACAGAGTACAAAATATAGGTTGGGTAAAATCCACCATTATATTTGGGAAACTATCAGAATTCAGTTTGGTTACAAATTACATTAACAGTACCATCAGTCAGTCTGATCTATTTGAGATTTATGGAATAATCGACAGAATAAGAGGCCCAAGGGTGATTTTGGGACCCTTCCTGGATTGATCTATCTCTTTTTTGCCTCATTTTGGGATTTCCCAAACTCTGCCTGCCAGGGACATTCCATTTTGCATTTTTACCAGGAATCTGGGATTTAAACTTGGATTCTTTTGCTTGTAAGTCAATGTATTAACCCCTGAACCATCTCTCCTGCCCTCAGGATGCATATTTTAAGAATGGTAAAGAGTTTGTAGCAATGTGTGGACTTATATAGATCCTGTTCTAGAAAACATAGCTATTGATGGATTGATTAAAGGAAACTGGGGGATGGGAAAAGGGGATGGAGAGAAGTAGGGATAAGTACCAGTATGTTTGTAAAACTAGAAAAATAAAAAAAAATGTAATGGTTACTCTTTACTATTGCTGTGAGAGAACACCCAAAGTCAAACAATTATCTATGTATCCATCTATCTTGTATCATCAATATATCACTTTAATAACTAGCTATCATCTATCTTCATCATCATCTATCTCTATCAATAATCTATCTGTTATCATCTGCCTATCATCTGTCTGTCACCATTTATCACCATCTTTCATTTACTATCAGTTATAATCTATTCATCTATTATATAGTAATAGAATAATAAAAATGATTGATGATAAACTACTAGTTAATCTGAACAAATGACATGTCAGTTCTTTGTGATATTCTAATATTTTTGTAACTTGTAATTTTATAAGAATAGCAAATCACAAAATAATTTCCATGAGGGCTCACAGTTTTATGTACTCAAAACTTAGTTGAGTAACTGAGCATTTGGTTCAGTGGTAGACCTCTGGTTTAGCACGTGAGAAGCCATAAGTTTGATTCCCAGCACTAAAAAAAAATAAACAAAGAAAAACAAATCACGGTCTGCACATTAGTATTATGGCCACTGTGTTAGAAATGTAAATTTTTTTTTTTTACTTTGACATTCAAAAACACAGTTTTTGAAGTCAAACATGTCCCAACTTTTTTTTTTATTAAAAATTTAATTATACATTTTAAAATTTTTTACCAGTTCCCTCCCTCCCCCCTCCTCCCCCCGAACCCCCTCCTCCCCCTCCCCTTCCCCCAGTGCCTCCCCCCCAATTCCCAGAGAGTCCTTTATTGTGTACGCCTAACTCTCCACTGGGTCCTCCTCTCCGATGACATATAAGGACCCAGTGGCATTTCCATAAGCCCTTTCTCTTGTTCCCCTTAAGCATAAGATCACTACTATGGCTGTCAATCCCTTGCCTCCAGGGGTCTCGGTGCCCTTAACAGATGCTAGACTTTATGAGGGCAACAGTGCGCTGGACATTGCGCAGGGCATGCAAAGTCCCATTATGATTGCTTTGGCCCCAACTATTGTTGAGAATCTTGCAAATCGTTGCTCCTCCCATCCTTTTGCTCTTACAATCTTACCGCCCCCTCTTCCGCAAATGTCCCTGAGCTCCAGGATGGGAAATGTAAATTTTTATACCCTTCTTATCCCTTATACCCTTTTATACCCTTCTCAGAAACTGCAGCAAAATACTTCCAGGTGATTTTTTTTCCCCCAGATGATTTTGAGATACACTGAATTAAGTCAACAGCTTTTTAGAGCCTCATCCACATCTAAGGCCTTGGCATGCCTGCAGATGTATGGAACTTTCCATGCAGGCTCCATAGAGGGCTGTTGTCATTTCATTGTTCTCCTGAACCTCATGCTCCTTGCTGTTGTGTGTGGCACTGTGTATACATTAGAAACTTTGCATTCCATGGAATCTACTAACTGCGGCTCTTGTCTTTATTATCCATATCAACATGCAGGCTCATTTGGAACATTTTTCTAAGCTCCTTTAGCATCTTCACACTCCGTAGCCATTCTTAAGACACAAGTTGGTGGGAAAATTCGAGATTACTTCCTCAATTTCCTCATATGTTATAGGACTATTTAAATAATTCACAACTCCCTGATTCAATTTAGATAAGCACCATTTTGTACTCCCTAATAGGTGGCTCCTAGTACCAAACCAACTTAGAGATATTCAAGAATAAATCTCTGTAATACCTACAGTAATTGCAAAGATTATGAACAGGAGGGATGGGGAAGGAGGGCCGTACCAGAAACAAGGAGAGAGGGGACCATGTTACAGTAGAGAAAATAGGCCACCATCAAGGACTGCAAGTAAGTAATGAGACATCTGGTTAAGTTCACAGACTTTTGTTCCTGATCATTTACAACTGATGGGGTATGATCTCACCAGAAGGGGAGGGCATATAGTCTGGCAGATAAAAAGTAACCATTTTGCAAATGGGTGATTGACCCCTCCCTCACCACGGTTTCCTACTTTTATTACATCTACCTTTGAATATACTCTTAGAACAAGACTCTAATTTAACAGCTTTTTATCTCTGGCCAGGGGGTGATATACAGTGCCCATCGGGATGGAGCCAAGGGCATTGCAGGAGCAGCAAAACTGAAAAAAAAATCAACAAACCATAATCCAGAACAACAGAGACTCTATATCAACTACCTGGAACTAGGCAACCCTAATCTCTTCCCATCCTGATGCTCAGGGAAATTTGCAGAAGAGGAGGTGGTAAGATTGTAAGAGCACAAGGCTGGGAGGAGCAATGATATGCAAGATACTCCATACAAGTTAGGGCCGAAGCAATCATAATTGGACTTTGCATGCCCTGAGCAATGTCCAACACATTATTGACCCCACAAAGTCTAGCATGGGCTAAAGGCACTAGAGGCCTTGGAGGCAAGAAATTGATAGCCACAGTAGTGTTCCTATGCTTAAGGGGAACACAGGAAAGGGTTCTGGAAAATGCCACTGGGTCCTTGCACCTCATTGGAGAGGAAGACCCAGAGGAGAGTTTGGCATGCACATTAAAGGATGCTCCGGAGATTGGGGGGGAGGCACTGGGGAAGAGGGAGGGAGGGGACTAGTGTACCTGTTAAGTTTGTATGAGTGGAAATCAAAAAAAAAAAAAAAGACACAAGTTGGTCTACCTATTGGTATTCTTTCAGCAATTTCTCCAGGATTTCCAAATGGGATGTATGTTTCCTATGGCCGTGGATCAGATTTGGTGGACTAAAGCCAGTCCTTTGGGGCCTTTATTATTATCCCTTGCAAAGTATTATATTGAGTTGCTTGAGTATGTAGAAAATGATTTGTCAGGAATAAGAAAGCCAATTAGAACTTCTGGATAGTTATAAAATGAAGAAATAAATATATTTTTTAATATTTTACATGTATATTGATAGAAGAACAGGTATGATTTCATGAAGCATGTTGGTGATGCATGCTTAAAAATTAATGGTGATATCAGTATGCAATTTGAAAATTTGGGGAGATCATTGCTTTGGAGATATAGAGAAGATACTCAATACACACTTTTTATTTCTTTTAATAATAAAGGGCAATTCAAGGAAGCAATAATAGCAGTCACCATGGGGACTGTGGAGCACTGATAGTATTCTATCTGTAGGAATCCTCCTCTCCTTGCATATGTTGGCTTAGAAATAAACCTATTATTTATTATCAGAGATAGTTCTGGGGATATCATTTAGGTGACTCTGCTGGAGTATTATGACAAAGTAGGATTCAAATTATGATGCTTAGCAGCAGCTCTTCATTTAATTGATACACTGTGGCATCCCAGGACAACTTAAGACAGAATAAAATAATCCCAGGCATTTTCACAGTGTAGAAAATTCATAAAATCTATTTTCTGCAAATCTATATGTAGTTGTATATTCATTTTTTTTAAAAACCAAGTTGTTAAAATAGTATGCAGTATCTAAAATTTATGGAATCTTATTGGATAAAGTTCCAATCAATAGGGCTCTTTATTAATATACATAAAGCAAAACTTTCAAGTATCATTCCTAAAATCTAAAGAGTCCTTTGTTCGAAGAGATAGAAACATGATATGCATAATAATATTTTTGAAATACTTGATGTTTTATTTTTTCAAGGTACAAAACAATTTACACTAATTCCAATTTTGAGGTGGAAGCCTGTTTTGGGACATCAACAAATTGTGTTATTTGCACATGAATAGATGCTTTCAGAGTTTAAAAACTGCAGTTTTCTTTCTTTTAAGGAAACATTATAATTAAATAACCATTGCTTCAGGCTATTACCACATTTTTACCCCATCATTCCTTAGTGTACTACGCAAACATTAAGTTAGAATTAAATCCAAAACTGTAAGAATGATCTTGAAAGATTTCAGTATCTAAAATATCAACTGCCTCTCCAGCAGTAGCCCAAGCTGAAAGTTCTACTTGAGGTTTCCTTAGATCCCTGAGATAATATTTCTTTTCATTTTCTAGTCTCTTTAAACACCCTACCATTCTTAAAAACAGTGTAATGATCACATAGGTTCTGCTTTTTAAAACACATGTCAATGCTGTCTTCTGGAGGCTGACCCAACTAAGCTTAAAACATTTATTTACATGTTTGATTTAGCCAAGGAATTAAACTAGTTTTAAATGTAATATTAAAAACAGCCAGCTTTTATGGAATCTGCAAAATTTTACTCCAGTATATAAAGAAAAAGAAGATACAAAATCAAAAAGTATCATTAGCAGACTGGGTGGTGGCCCAGTGCTTAAATGGCTTGCAGCCTAAGCAAAAGAAGTCTAGATCCCAGTTAAAAATGTCTGCAGGAGCAGCAAAACTGCAAAAGAAAATCAACAAACCACAATCCAGAACTTCAGAGACTCTATATCAATCACATAGAACTAGGACAGCCTAATCTCTCCCCATCCTGGAGCTCAGGGACATTTGCGGAAGAGGGGGCGGTAAGATTGTAAGAGCAAAAGGATGGGAGGAGCAACGATTTGCAAGATTCTCAACAATAGTTGGGGCCAAAGCAATCATAATGGGACTTTGCATGCCCTGTGCAATGTCCAGCGCACTGTTGCCCTCATAAAGTCCAGCATCTGTTAAGGGCTCCGAGATCCCTGGAGGCAAGGGATTGACAGCCATAGTAGTGCTCCTATGCTTATGGGGAACAAGAGAAAGGGCTTATGGAAATGCCACTGGGTCCTTATATGTCATGGAGAGGAGGACCCAGTGGAGAGTTAGGCGTACACAATAAAGGACTCTCTGGGAATTGGGGGGGAGGCACTGGGGGAAGGGGAGGGGGAGGAGGGGGGAGGGAGGGAACTGGTAAAAAATTTTAAAATGTATAATTAAATTTTTAATAAAAAATGTCTGATGGATACAGCAGCCAACTTGTAATTTTAGTCTCAGAAGATGGAGATCAAGAACCCTCTGAGTAAGCTGGCTAGTCAGACTAGCCATATTAGTGAGATCTGGGACTGGTTAGAGACACTGACTCAATGGAATATGGTGGAAGAACAATTGGGGAGGATTCCTGATATCAACTTTGGTCTTCCATGTGGATACATACACATATGAACACTAAACATGTACATGTGCACCCACACACATACATACATTCAAGTACCCACATTTACAATGCAAGTGGAGAAAAAAAAACATGTATGTACTCCCATATACACAAGTAAATGAAAAAAGAATCAACATATCATTAACTTCCTTGCAGTGAATAATCTGAATATAATTGATAATTTTTCTCTTCATATGTATTTATTTTTTGACTCAGGACTGTTAATATTCCTTTATGTATACATGCAAATATATTTTTATAAGGACATGCATATACATATCATAAGGACATATGCACTATGTATTATATACTTTATATATGTACACATATACTATATACTATACTTTTTCTATATAGATTTTTCAATGGTAAACAAGTTTTATGTCCCTGAAATTTCATTAATTTATTGCATAGGTACCAAATTGAAATCTGTTTATATCATTGCAAGCTTTTTCAAATCACTAAACTTTGGAAACCTAAAACACAATTTTTTTCCTTTTTTTTTTCTTAAATGAAAACAACCTAGGGCACCTGGAATGTATCGATTTAAGGAATTACACCACAGGAAGTTTTGACAAATCTATGCAGCCAGGTAATAACTCACTTCTCTATCAAGATTTAGAATAGTTTCATCACTAAATAAATTACCCTCTCACTCTTGACATGGCTGATTGACACACACACACATATATGCATGCACACACACAGACGCTCAAACTTTTAGACTTGTTTACTCACCCAGCATAGGCGTAATGTTTTTAGGTTCATCTACATTGTATGTTTCATCAGTTTATTTTGAAAGCGTGAAGCTTAAAGCGTGTATTCATTAGGGGGAAAATCTCATTTTTTAGAAAACGATATTTTTTTCCCACATCTTTAGTTGTATCACAGACTGCATACATGCCATCGAATACAAAAACTTGTATGTACACAAGGATAGTAGATACAACTACATGATTTGAAAAAATAAGGTACTACATTATTCACCTAAAGGTCTTGTTTCAAAAATCCACATAATTGGGTTAGGAACTAAGTCAATTGTGATGCCTGAAATACAATTCCATTAGAAAACACATTGAAAAAGGTTAAAGGTTTTTATGTCTTAGCACAAAATTCACTTCCTTTACTATTGGTTACCTTAAAACTTAGTATTTCCTAATAATTATTTAGATGGAATTTTTTTAATTTTTTTATTTATTAAAAATGTAATTATACATTTAAAAATTTTTTACCAGTTCCCTCTCTCCCCCCTCCTCCCCCCAAACCCCCTCCTCCCCCTCCTCTCTCTCCCCATCCCCCAGTGCCTCCCCCCCAATTCCCAGAGAGTTCTTTATTGTGTACGCCTAACTCTCCACTGGGTCCTCCTCTCCGATGACATATAAGGACCCAGTGGCATTTCCATAAGCCCTTTCTCTTGTTCCCCATAAGCATAGGAGCACTACTATGGCTGTCAATCCCTTGCCTCCAGGGATCTCGGAGCCCTTAACAGATGCTGGACTTTATGAGGGCAACAGTGCGCTGGACATTGCACAGGGCATGCAAAGTCCCATTATGATTGCTTTGGCCCCAACTATTGTTGAGAATCTTGCAAATCGTTGCTCCTCCCATCCTTTTGCTCTTACAATCTTACCGCCCCCTCTTCCGCAAATGTCCCTGAGTTCCAGGATGGGGAGATATTAGGCTGGCCTAGTTCTATGTGATTGATATAGAGTCTCTGAAGTTCTGGATTGTGGTTTGTTGATTTTCTTTTGCAGTTTTGCTGCTCCTGCAATGCCCTTCACTCCATCCTGCTGGGCACTGTATGTCACCCCCTGGCCAGAGACAAAAAGCTGTTAAACTGGAGTCTTGTTATAATAGCACATTCAAGGGTAGATGTAATAAGAGTAGGAAACCTCAGTGAGGGAGGTGTCCATCACCCATTTGCTAAATGATTACTTTTTATCTGCTAGACTATATTCCCTCCCCTTCTGGTGGGATCAGGAAAGAACGTCTGTGAACTTAACCAGGTTTCTCATTACTTACTTGCAGACCTTGATGGAGGCCTATTTTCTCTGCTGTAACATGGTCCCCTCTCTCCTTGTTTCTGGTGTGGCCCTCCTACCCCATCTCTCTTGTTCATAATGCTTGCAATGACTGTGTTACATAGGTTTACTTTTGAGTGTGTCAATGTGGGCTGGGTGAGTTTGGTACTAGGAGCCACCTATTAGGGAGTACTTACGGCGCATAATTTTCTGGGTCTGGGATACTTCACTTAATATAATTGTTTCTAATGACATCATTTCCCAGCAAATTCCAGTAATTCATCATTTTTGATGGCTGAGTAGTACTCCATTGTATAGATGTACCACTATTTCCTTATCCACTCGTCAACTGTTGGACATTTAGGTTGATTCCATGACTTTGCTATTGTAAACAGTGCTGCTATGAACATGGTCGAGCTTGTGCTATGGAGGCGAACCTCTGCTGCATGGGGGTTATTCCCAAAAGTGGGATAGAAGGGTCATATGGCATTTCAATATTTAATTTCTTTAAGAATCTCCAGATGGCTTGCCAGAGTGGCTGTGTGAGCCTGCATTCCCACCAGCAAAGTCCCCTCTCTCCACATCCTCTCCAGCATTTGTGGTTGTTTGTATTGTGGATTTTTGCCATCCTGACCAGGGTGAGATGATATCTCAGAGAAGTTTTGATTTGCATTTCCCTGATGGCGAAGGAAGTGGAGCATCTTTTAAGATATTTGTTAGACATTTTAATTTCATCCCTGGTAAAGTTTCTTTTAAGTTCCAGGGCCCATTTTTTAATTGGGCCATTATTTTCCTTGGAGTTTAGTTTTTAAATTTCTTTGTGCACTCTGGACAGTAGAGCTCTGTCAGATATGTGGTTAGTGAAGATTTTCTCCCATTCTGTGGGTTGCCTTTGAGCTCGTGTTATAATCTCTTTATCTGAACAGAAGCTCTTTAATTTCACCAGATCCCAACTATTGAGAGTTGGTAGCAGTGACTGTGCCATTGGATGTCTGTTTAGGAAATGTTGGCCTAGCCCAATCAGCTCGAGGGAGTTCCCTATCCTTTCAACTATGGTTTTTATAGTCTCTGGCCTTAAATCAAGGTCCTTGATCCATTTGGAATTAAGTCTTGTACATGGTGACAAGTATGGGTCCAGCTTTAATCTTCTGCATGTGGAGATCCAGTTTTGCCACCACCACTTGTTGAAGATGCTTTTCTTTTTCCATTGGATTCTTTGGGCCCCTTTGTCAAAGACCAAATGGCTGTAAATTTGTGGGCTTATATCTGGGTCTTCAACCCTTATCCATTGATCTGTGTGTCTATTTTGGAGCCAATACCAGGCAGTTTTTATAACTATGGATTTGTAGTATAGACTAAGGTTTGGTATGGTAATACCTCCAGCAGTGTTTTTGTTACTCAGGATTGTCTTTGCTATCCTGGGTCTTTTGTGCCGCCATATGAATTTTGAGATTATTTGGTCAACTTCTTTAAAGAATTGCTTTGGGATTTTAATTGGTATTGCATTGAATTTGTATATTGCCTTTGGTAGGATGGTCATTTTTACGATGTTGATTCTACCAATCCAGGAACATGGGAGGTCTTTCCACCTTCTGGTGTCTTCTGCAATTTCTTTCTTTAGGGTTTTAACGTTTTCATTGTAAAGGTCTTTTACCTCCTTGGTTAGGTTTATACCAAGGTATTTCATTTTTTTAGGGGCTATAGTAAATGGGATTGTTTCTCTCAAGGCTTTTTCACTTCTTTCATTCTGGGCATATAGGAAGGCCTCTGATTTTTGCACATTTATTTTGTATCCTGCCACCCAGCTGAACTTCTCAATTAGTTCCAGGAGCTTCCTGATGGAGTTTTTGGGATTACTCAGGTATAAGATCATGTCATCTGCAAATAGGGATAGCTTGACTTCTTCCTTGCCAATTTGAATCCCTCTTATGTCCCTTTCTTGTCTTATGGCTTCAGCTAAGACTTCAAGTACAATATTGAATAGAAGTGGTGAGAGTAGACAGCCTTGTCTAGTTCCTGATCGAACTGGGAATGCTTCCAATTGTTCCCCATTGAGCATAATCCGTTGCTGTGGGCTTGTTGTAAACAGCTTTTATTATATTGATTAAGGTTCCTTTCATTCCTACAGTCTCTAGCGTTTTGATCATAAAAGGCTGTTGGATTTTTTTCAAAGACTTTTTCTGCATCTATCGAGAGTATCATGTGGTCTTGGACTTTGGACTGGTTTACATGATGAATTACATTTATTGATTTGCGTATGTTGAACCAACCTTGTGTGCCAGGGATGAAGCCTACTTGATCACCGTGAATGATCTTTTTGATATGTTTTTGAATCCGATTTGCTAAGACTTTGTTGAGAATCTTTGCATCTGTATTCATCAGAGAGATCGGCCTATAGTTTTCTTTTTTAAGTGAATCTTTATTAGGTTTTGGGATTAACATGATATTAGCTTCATAGAAGGAATTTGGTAGTGTTCCTTCCTTTGCTATTTGATGGAACAGTTTAAGGAGTATTGGTGTTATTAACTCCTTAAATGTCTGGTAGAATTCTGTGCTGAATCCATCTGTCCCAGGACATTTTTTGGTGGGAAGATTCGAGATCACTTCTTCAATTTCCTTGTATGTTATAGGACTATGTAAATAATTCACAACTTCTTGATTCAATTTAGGTAAGTTGTGTTTACTTAGAAATTCATCCATCCAGAGTACAAGTTTTTGAAATATGATGCTATAATTCTCTGGATTTCTTGGGTATCCGTAGTGATAACTCCATGTTCATTTCTAATTTTGTTAATTTGGGTTTTCTTTCTCTTGCTTTTGGTTAATTTAGCTAGGGGTGTATCAATCTTATTGATTTTTTCAAAGAACCAGCTTTTTGACTGGTTGATTTTTTCTATCGTTTTCTTAATCCTGATTTCCGATATTTCTCCCCTTATTTTGCTAATCTCCTCTCTTCTACTACTTTTGGGATCAGATTGCTCTAGTTTCTCTAAAGCTTTAAGCTGCATTGTTAAGTTGTTTATTTCTGATGTTTCCATTTTTTTGACGTAGGCATTAAGAGCTATGAACTTACCTCTTAGAACAGCTTTCATTGTGTCCCAGAGATTTTGGTAAGTTGTATTTTCATTATCATTCACTTTCAGGAAATCTTGAATTTCCTTTTTAATTTCTTCCTGAATCCAGTTCTATTCAGCATCATATTGTTAAGTTTCCAGGAGTTAGTATATTTTTTCTTGTTTGATGTGTTGTGGATGTCCAGCTTTTGGCCGTGGTGGTCTGATAGGGCACAGGTTAGAATTTCAACTTTCTTGTATATGTGTAGATTCATTTTGTGGCCCAATATGTGATCTATTTTGGATTAAGTTCTGTGTGCTGCTGAGAAAAATGTGTATTCTTTGGTACGTGGGTGAAAAGCTCGATAGAGATCTGTAAGGTCCATTTCTTTCAGGGTTTGATTAAGTTCCAAAGTGTTTCTGTTAAGCTTTTGACCTGTTGATCTATCCCATGTTGAGAGGGCAGTGTTGAAGTCCCCAAGAATCATCATTTGGGGGTTGATTTCTTGCTTTATATGCTGTAGGGTTTTCTTAATGAATGTGGAGGGGCCCGTATTGGGTGCATATATGTTCGGTATTGTGAAGTCTTCCTGGTGAATTGTACCTGTGACTAAAATGTAGTATCCATTCGTGTCTCTTATAATTTTCTTTGGTTTGAAGTACACTTTGTCTGATAGCTACCCCTGCCTGTTTTCTGCTTCCATTTGCTTGTAGAATGTTGACCAGCCTTTTATTTTTAGAGCGTGCCTATCTTTTGTGGTGAGATGGGTTTCCTGCAGGCAGCAGATTGATGGATTGTGATTTTTAATCCAAGTTTGTAATCTGTGTCTCTTGATCAGTGAATTAATTCCATTAACATTTAGTATTATAATGGAGAAACTATTTTTAATTCTAGACATTTATTATGTTTAGTAGTTTTTATAAGTATATTGCTTCGCTTTTAATGGTGTTATATTTGCCTTCTGTTCTCCTGGATATGCCTGTTTTTTTCTTCATGCTTGAGTATCATTTCTAGCATTTTTTGAAGGCCTGGTTTGGTGGACATGTATCCCTTCAAGTTGTCTTTGTGCTGGAAGATTTTTCTTTTTCCCTCGATCATGACGGATAGGGTAAATCAGCCTGGGTTGACATTTTTGCTCATTCAATACTTGAAGTATGTCTCGCCAAGCTCTTCTTGCTTTTACTGTTTCGACTGAGAAGTCATTTGTTATTTTAATAGGTTTACCTTTAAAAGTGACTTGTTTTTTCTCCCTTGAAGCTCTCAAGCACCAGTTCTTTATGTTGAATGTAGAGTGTTTTAACTATTATTTGCCGTGGCGTGCTTCTGTTTTGGTCATATCTGTTTGGTGTGTGGAATGCCTCTTGTATATGGATGGGCCTCTTTTTTTTTATATGAGGAAAGTTTTCCTTGATGACCGTTTGAAAAATTTCCTCAGGGGTGGTATTTTGAGATTCTTGCTCTGGTATTCCATGAATATGCATGTTAGGCTTCTTCAGGGTGTCCCATATCTCTTGGATATTTCTCTCAAGTATCTTTTTGGCTTTAACAACCTCTTTCATTGAGCTGGTTAGTACTCCCACTTTATCTTCAAGGTCTGAAATTCTGTTTTCTGCTTCATTAGTTCTGTTGATAAGACTCTCTGTAGAGTTCTGGGTTGAAGATAACTTGTCTTGTAGCTCAGTTTTAAACTCTGCTTGAGTCTGTTTGAACTGCTCTATGCCAGTTTTTGTTTCTTGCACTGTTTTTCTCAACTCCTCCAAATGTCTGTTGTGTTCCTCTTCAAAGTGATTGATTCGATTATGTAATTCCTCCCTGATTTCCTATTTCATAGTATTGAACATGGTAATGATCATATTTTGAAAGTTGTTATACTGGGTCAGGCTTTCTTGGCCTTTTTCCGCACGTTTGTTCTTGTTGGAGTCTAACATTATGGGATTAATTTCTTCAGTGGGAAATTTGTTTACTTGAGTGTTGCTTCTCATGGATTTGCACTTTGACTTTGGCATTGTCCTTTTAACTCTTAAGATCTTTCAATTTCACTAAACTGAATTATTTGGCCTGGGGTTCTGGGTGTGGGCAGGGACAGAGCTTACCTAGGTCACGGGTGAGGCCCGGCTGGACCGCGCGTGCGCGTCCCGACGGGCGGAGCGGGGTGTGTTGAAAGGGAGAATGGGGGTGTTGGCGTGGAGCAGCTGGAGCGGGGCCCAGGCGCAGGGGGAGGTCCTCCTCGTCCCTCGGCCCTGCGCACGCGGCTCTGGCTGGATGGTGGGAGTCGGAGCCGGGTCCCTTTGGGCTGATCTTGGGTTTTGGTGGGCGGGCGCGGCCGGGGCTTACCTAGAGTTGCAGGGTGAGGTCCGGCTGGACCGCGTGCGCGCGTCTCCACCGGCAGAGCGGGGTGGGGTGAAAGGGCTAGATGTTCACTTTTTTCAGATGGATTTGCTGATCCTTAAGTTCAAATTTGTGCTTGAATTCAATCCCATCAGCTCCTATTACACTGTGTGCTTATCTCTGTCATAACCTCTACTTTATTATATTTTTGTCTCTCAGAATATGTGAAATTTATTGGAATAAATTGGATCTTTTATCTTTGCATTGTTTCAGAGAATAAAAATTTTGTCTTGATATAATATATATATTCAAAAGATATATTTATACATAATACATATTATATACATAATATATTCAAAAGATAGAATTGAAATAAAACTAGAAGACAAGTATAGAAATGTTTTCTGGGACAAGGAGATCCATACAGGATTCAGTTATCTTAAGTGATGTATGAAAATGTGAAAAAATTACATGAAATTTAATGTTGATAATAGACAATGCCATCTGAAGAAATCTTACAGATGAAATGTCACAGCCTATTTTTTATGTATATAAGGTAAAAATCAACTAATTTCTGCTTACCTTGGGCTCTTTTGATTTCAGGAGACAGATTCTGTCTGCAAAGGGAGTTTTTAATGCTATTTAACTCTGAGGAATAAGAGAGGAGCCACAACTTGTAAATGAAGGCACTGTGTCAGATGCTGAATCTTACCAAAGGGTTATCTTTTCTAGGGCTTGTTAGTACCAAGGGGAAGCTGTATCACGACTCTCTTCCATCCTCATCTTGAAGCAGGAATGTAACTGTGGTACTTCACAGGAAAAATAAAACCATACAAATGAAACTTCAGTAGCATAATGAGGTTGATTCTGGACCTACTGAGGTGCTGGGAACCTAGTCATAGTAGTACCTGCATGTCTTCCTTAGGGCTGTGCTACTCACTTGACTTGCTAGTTATTCAAGGCCATCGTTTTTAGTGTCTGTTTGTTTCTCTGTGTACACTAAAAGC
This sequence comes from Typhlomys cinereus, assembly GCA_023101885.1. Lineage (NCBI taxonomy): Eukaryota > Metazoa > Chordata > Mammalia > Rodentia > Platacanthomyidae > Typhlomys > Typhlomys cinereus. The sequence goes on from JALPQD010000010.1 coordinate 1,132,584, forward strand.
AAAACCAAAATAACAAAAATCAAAGAAAATACTGTCTCACAATTTCTGAACGCACCACTTGCTTTATAATCACTTTGGATCTTGAAAAATCTTTATAGCCTCCAATCAAGGTTGATCCTTATACTTCTATTTCCCCCTATTTAGGTTTCAGTTTTTTTGCATGCATGTTTGTGTGTGTGTGCTTGTGTATATTTGAATGTGGGAGGGTGTACATGTGTATGCACCTATGTACAAGAATGTACTTGAATATGTGTGCCTATAGAGGTCCAAGTGTAACATATGAAATCATCCGGATTGCTCTACCCTTTCTTCCTTTGCTCTGGTGTTTCCCAGAATCCATCTTCCAGGATTGGAATTCCAGACTGCTGCCAAATCTGCCTGCAATTTTTACATGACCTCTGGGGATTTGAATTAGGTTCTTAAAGCAAAGGCTTTAACACTGAGCAATTTTTCTATAGTGATATTTTTTTCTATTTTTCCCTCTTGCTCTTCTTTCCCCACTCTGTATGTCTTACAGATTCCTACCTCTTAATATATATATATATATATATGCCAATATCCCACACTGATAATCTCTACAATAGGTTGTGGCTCCTTTTGTTTAATTAGCATGTCACATTTCTTTTTTTTTTTATTTCCACTCATACAAACTTAACAGCTACACCGGTACCACCCTCCCTTCACCCTATCTCCCTGTGCCCCCCTCCTCTTCCCCTTCCCTTCACATCCCCCAGTGCCTCCCCTTCCCATCCCCAGAGCATCCTTTAATGTGCATGCCAAACTCTCCTCTGGGTCCTCCTCTCCGATGAGGTGCAAGGGCCTAGTAGCATTTCCCAGAACCCTTTCCTGTATTCCCCTTCAGCATAGGAACACTACTGTGGCTGCCAATCCCTTGCCTCCCAGGATTCTAGTGCCTTTAGTAAATGCTAGACTTTGTGAGATCAATAGTGTGTTGGACATTGCACAGGGCATAGCATGTCACATTTCTTAATCACTATTCTGTAGAAAAGATTAGAATATACAATGGATTTGGCTTGTATGTCTTTAGAAATTATTGACCCACAAAACAAAATCAAGCTAGAATTTTAAAAACCAGTTTATATAGATGTTTCCCTTTTTGGTCACATACACATGGAAATGAAAATCCTGGGAATTGAGAACTGTTGTGTGGATGTGCTAAGTTTGACACCTTATATACACTATGGACATGCCATCAATGCTGAGCAAGTGTGATAACAGCTGGAGCTATTTCACAAGCTGCATTTTTTTTTTCCCTTGTTGGTGTTTTCAAGCTTTCTTCAGAAAGCTATTTGTATGAATATTTTATAGCAATTTCAAGAACTCTAAGTTATTTTCTGTAGGATCATCCTGATATTTAAATTTCAATTTCAATTAAATTGAAAATAGTCTTGGATTGGTATTTATGAAAATTTTTTTTTCTTGAAATTATTTTTTTCTTCCATATTTTAGTTTTCTGCTCTTTTTCCTAATCATTCAAGCTCAATAGGTAACACTTTCCTCTCCCTCCCCCCTTATACTCTCCCTTTCTCCCCTTCTTTACACCCCCCTCTACCCTTTCCCCTCTCCCACTGCCTCCTCCTTACTCCCTCCTATCCTCTAGAGCATACTTTTGTGTGAATGTCAAACTTCCCTCTGAGTCCTCTGCCCGAGTGAGGGTTCAGGACTCAGTGGCGTAGCCTGGAGCTCCCTCTTGGCTCCCTTTTAGTATGGGAACTCTATTATGACTATTTAATCTTTTGCCTCTAAGGATCCTACTGCCTGAAAACTTCTTCCCTGTGATCCATGCTATACTTTGGATGATCATTGACATGTCAGTCATTGTGCAGGTCAGGAGTATCATGCATATCATTGGTCCTGCTCATGTTTATGCTCTTATAATCTTGCTGCTGCCTCTTCCACAAGGATCCCTGAGCTTTAGGATGAGCTTGGCTGGTCTGGTTCCAGATGAATAATGCTTTTGGTGTTCTGAATTATGGCTTGTTGTTTTTAGTTGTGCTTTATCTGCATCACCCTTGGTTGCATCCTTATTGGTATCAAAGGTCAGGGAGCCACTCTGGTCTGGGTCCTAGGTCAGGGCAGAAAAAGAAAGTCATTTATTATTTTAAAAAAAGTATTATTTGCCCTTTTTGCCCCACCAGACCAGGGTGGACCACTTGCTCCTCATATAAGGCCCCTAGACCAGGCCCCAGGGCCCAGATAATCTGCTCCTTCCACCAGCCATCAGGAGCAACAGCCAGTTTGCTCTGGCACTGGGGAAGGCCCCTAGGCCATGCCCCAGGTCCCAGGTGATCTGGGAGACAACTAGACACAATGAACTTTTTGCCCCAGACCTGGACAGGGCGGACACCTTGCTCTTCAGAATTCAACGGAGTCCAAAGAAAACCCAAATAAAGCTCTAAGGGACAAAAGCCATATATCTGAAGTTCTCTAAAATCATCCCATCACATGGGAGAGATTCTGAACATCCAGCTCAAAGACAATTAAACCCTTTTTACCATCTTGTTCCTTTCAATTATTAGTCACTGTAGTTTAATTTTTCCATATAGCCACCCCAAAATGCACACAACTTCATAGACTATACCATTCACCCTCACATATCACCAAGGTACTAAATCATAAAAGTGCACTACCATACTAATCTTCACTTCCTGTCTACTAAACCTGACTTAAATGATGTACTAACAGTCCAATAGTCTCATCAAGGAAATAACATCAATAACAGACAAGCGTACCCAACTCCAAGGCAAACATTAGTAATAACTGCTCAAGAGTAGTAATACCATCTGATTCAGTTCAGTCAAAAACACACAGAAACTGAGAAGTTCTTAAGAGATAAAACAGCAATGCCCAGGTCAAAGCACAAATCCATGAGAAACAAAACCCAAGACAACAAATCTCTTACTGAAAGAATTAACCCTGTAGTGATAGATTCCAACAGGAACAAACTTACAGAAAATTGCCAAGAAAGTCATACCCAAGATAATGATTTTCAAAGCCAGATCTTTACCATGATCAATACTATGAAAGAAGAAATCTGGGAGGAGTTAAATAACCACATCAACCACTTTGAACAGGAACACAACAGACACTTTGAGGAGATAAGAAAAACAGTTCAAGAAACAAAAATAAGCATAGAACAATTCAAACAGTCTGGAGCAGAGTTTAAAATTGAAATAAAAGACAAGTTATCTTCAACCCAGTACTCAACAGAAAGTCTTATTGGCAGAACTAATGACACAGAAAATAAAATATCAGATCTTGAAGACAAAGTAGAAGTATTAGCCAGCTCAATAGAAGAGGCTGTTAACGCCAAAAAGATACTTGAGAAGAATATTCAAGAGTTATGGGATACCTTGAAGAAGCCTAACATGCACATTCAATGAATACCAGAACAAGAATCCCAAAATACCACACCTGAGGAAATTTTTCAAATTTATCATCAAGGAAAACTTTCCTCATCTAAAGAAAGAGAGGCCCATCAAAATACAAGAGGCATTCTGTACCCCAAACAGATATGACCAAAATAAAAACTTGCCATGGCTAATAATAGTTATAACACTGCACATAGAAGACAAAGAAAAGGTGCTGAGAGTTTCAAGGGAAAAAAATAAGTCAATTTTAAAGGTAAACCTATTAAAATAACAAATGATTTTTCAATGGGAACAATAAAAGCAAGAAGAGCTTGGAGAGACATACTTCAAGTATTGAATGAGCACAAATGTCAACCCAAATTGATATACCTGGCAAAACTATCTGTCATGCTTGAGGGGGAAAGAAAAATTTTTCACCACAAAGGCAACTTGAAGGCTTATATGTCTACCAAACCAGGCCTTCAAAAAATGCTAGAAAAGATACTCAGGCTTGAAGAAAAGAAAAAAACATATCCACGAGAACAGAAGGGAAGTATAATACCACTAAAAACTATAAGCCAAATAATACACTTATGAAAGCCACTAAAGACAAAAAGTGTCAGAAACTAAAAGTAATTTCTCTATTATAAAGAATGATAATGAAAATACAACATATCAAAATCTCTGAGACACAACTTAAGCCATAGTAAGAGGTAAGTTTATAGCCCTTAATGCCTACATAAAAAGAATAGAAACATCACAAATAATTTATCAATGCAGCATAAAGCTTTAGAGAAAAAAGAGCAATCCAATCCCAAAAGCAGTAGAAGAGAGGAGATTAACAAAATCAGGGGAGAAATATCCAAATTTGAGATAAGGAAAACAATGCAGAGAATCAACCAGTCAAAAAGCTGGTTCTTTGAAAAAATCAATGAGATTGATACATCTCTAGCTAAATTAGCCAAAAACAAGAGAGATAAAACCCAAATTAACAAAATTAGAAATGAAAATGGAGTTATCACTACTGATACTTCAGAAATTCAGAGAATTATAAAATTATACTTCAAAAACTTATACTCTGAAATTTGATAACACAAAAGAAATAGATGAATTCCTAAGTAAGCACAACTTACCTAAATTGAATCAAGAAGTTTTGAATTATTTAAATAGTCCTATAACATATGAGGAAATTGATCGAGGGAGAAAAAAAAGTTTTCCAGCACAAAGACAACTTGAAGAGATACATGTCTACCAAACCAGGCCTTCAAAAAATGCTAGAAATGATACTCAAACTTGAAGAAAAAACAAGCGTAATAATACCACCAAAACATAAATGTCAAGCAATATGCTTACAAAATCTACTAAACATAAAAATTATTCAGAATTAAAAATAATTTTTCCATTATAACATTAAATGTCAGTGGTGTTAACTCACTGATCAAGAGACACAGATTACAAGCTTGGATTAAAAACCACAACCCATCAATCTGCTGTCTTCAGGAAACTCATCTCACCACAAAAGATAGGCACATCCTGAAAATGAAAGGCTGGTCGAAAATTTTGCAAGCAAATGGAACCAGGAAACAGGCAGGGGTAGCCATTATGCTTTCGGACAAAGTGGACTTCAAACCAAAAAAAAATCATAAGGTACACATATGAGTACTACATTTTAGTCACAGGTACAATTCACCAGGAAGACTTCACAATACTGAACATATATGCACCCAATATGGGCCCCTCCACATTCATTAAGAAAACCCTACAGCGTCTAAAGCGAGAAGTCAATCTCCAAATGATAATTCTTGGGGATTTCAACACCGCCCTCTCAACATGGGATAGATCAACAGGTCAAAAGCTTAACAGAGACACTTTGGAACTTAATCAAACACTTACAGATATCTATCGAACTTTTCATCTATGCACCAAAGAATACACATTTTTCTCAGCAGCACACAGAACTTTCTCCAAAATAGATCACATATTGGGCCACAAAACGAATCTACACATATACAGGAAAGTTGAAATTCTAACCTGTGCCCTATCAGACCACCATGGCCTAAAGCTGGACATCCACAACACAACAAGCAACAGAAAATACACTAACTCCTGGAAACTTAACACTATGATGCTGAATGAGATCTGAATTCAGGAAGAAGTTGAAAAGGAAATTCAAGATTTCCTGAAAGTGAACAATAATGAAAATACAACTTACCAAAATCTCTGGGACACAATGAAAGCTGTCCTAAGAGATAAGTTCATAGCTCTTAATGCCTACATCAAAAAAATGGAAACATCAGAAACAAATAACAACAATGCAGCTTAAAGCTTTAGAGAAACTAGAGCAATCCAATCCCAAAAGCAGCAGAAGAGAGGAGATTAGCAAAATAAGGGGAGAAATATCTAACATCGAGATTAGGAAAACGATAAGAAAATCAACCAGTCAAAAAGGTGGTTCTTTGAAAAAAATCAATAAGATTGATACACCCTTAGCTAAGTTAACCACAAGTAAGAGAGAGAAAATCCAAATTAACAAAATTAGAAATGAAAATGGAGTTATCACTACTGATACCCAAGAAATCCAAAGAATTATAACAGCATATTTCAAAAACTTATACTCTGTGAAATTTGACAACACCAAAGAGATGGATGAATTCCTAAGTAAACACAACTTACTTAAATTGAATCAGGAAGTTGTGAATTATCTAAATAGTTCCATAACATATGAGGAAATTGATGAAGTAATCTTGAATCTTTCCACCAAGAAATGTCCTGGACCAGATGGATTCAGCACAGAGTTCTACCAGACATTAAGGAGCTAACAAAACCAATACTCCTTAAACTGTTCCATCAAGTAGAAAATGAAGGAACACTATCAAATTCCTTCTATGAAGCTAATATCGTCTTAATCCCAAAACCTAATAAAGATACACTTAAAAAAGAAAACTATAGGCCAATCTCTCTAATGAACACAGATGCAAAGATTCTCAACAAAGTCTTAGCAAATAGGATTCAAAAACATATCAAAAAGATCATTCACGGGGACCAAGTAGGCTTCATCCCCAGCACACAAGGTTGGTTCAACATACGCAAATCAATAAATGTAATTCATCATATAAACTAATCCAAAATCCAAGACCGCATGATACTCTTGATAAATGCATAAAAAGCCTTTGACAAAATCTAACAGCCTTTTATGATCAAAACCCTAGAGACGGTTGGAATGGAAGGAATCTTTACCAATATAATAAAAGCTGTATACAACAAGCCAACAGCAAGGATTATACTCAATGGGGAAAAACTTGAAGCATTCCTACTTCGATCAGGAACTACAAAAGGCTGTCCACTCTCACCACTTCTTTTCAATATTGTACTTGAAGTCTTAGCTGAAGCCATAAGACATGAAAGGAACATAAAAGGAATTCGAATTGGTAAGGAAGAAGTCAAGCATTCCCTATTTGCAGATGACATGATACTTATACCTGAGTGATCCCAAGAACTCCACCAGGAAGCTCCTTGGAACTAATACAGAGGTTTAGCAGGGTGGCAGGATACAAAATAAGTGTACAAAAATCAGTGGCCTTCTTATATGCCCACAATGAAAGAAGTGAAAAAGCCCTGAGAGAAACAATCCCATTTACTATAGACACGAAAAAAATGAAATATCTTCTTATAAACCTAACCAAGGAAGTAAAAGACCTTTACGACGAAAACTTTAAAATCCTAAAGAAAGAAATTGCAGAAGACACCGGAAGGTTGAAAGACCTCCCATGTTCCTGGATTGGCAAAATCAACATCGTAAAAATGACCATCCTACCAAAGGCAATATACAAATTCAATGCTATACCAATTAAAATATGAAAGCAATTCTTTAAAGAAGTTGACCAAACAATCTCAAAATTCATATGGAGGCACAAAAGACCCAGAATAGCAAAAACATTCCTGAGTAGCAAAAACACTGCTGGAGGTATCACCATACCAAACCTAAGTCTATACTACAAATCCATAGTTATAAAAACAGCCTGGTACTGCCTCCAAAATAGACACACAGATCAATGGATAAGGATTGAAGACCCAGATATAAGCCCACAAATTTACAGCCATTTGATCTTTGACAAAGGGGCCCAAAAATTCAATGGAAAAAGAACAGTATCTTCAACAAATGGTGCTGGCAAAACTGGATCTCCACATGCAGAAGATTAAAGCTGGACCCGTACTTGTCACCATGTACAAGAATTAATTACAAATGGATCAAGGACCTCAATATAAGGCCAGAGACTATAAAAACCATAGTTGAAAGTATAGGGAACTCCCTGGAGCTGATTGGGCTAGGTCAACAATTCCTAAACGAACATCCAATAGCACAGTCACTACAACCAACTCTCAACAGTTGGGATCTGGTGAAATTAAGGAGCTTCTGTTCAGATAAAGAGATTATAACAGGAATTCAAAGACAACCCACAGAATGGAAGAAAATCTTCAGTAACCACATATCTGGTGGAGCTCTATTATCCAGAGTGCATAAAGAACTTAGGAAACTAAAGACCAAGGAAACAAATGGCCCAATTAAAAAATGGGCCCTGGAACTTAAAAGTAACTTTACCAGGGATGAAATTAAAATGTCTAATAAATATATTTTTTAACATTTTTTATTATTATTTCTGCTCATACAAACTTAATAGGTACACCACTTCCCTCCCTCCCTTCTCCTCCCCCTGAATCCCCTGCTCCCCCTCCCCTCACCCCTCCCTTCCCATCTCCTAATGCCTCCCCCCCCCAATCCCCAGAGAGTCCTTTAATGTATATGCCTGACTCTCCTCTGGGCCCTCCTCTCCAATGACGTACAAGGACCCAGTTGTATTTACCTGAACCCTTTCCTGTGATCCCCTTAAGCATAGGAACACTACTGTGGCTGTCAATCCCTTGTCTCCAAGGATCTTGGTACCTTTAGCATATGCTAGACTTTGTGAGGTCAATAGAGTGTTGGACATTGTGCAGGGCATGCAAAGTACAATTATGATTGCTTCGGCCCTAACTTGTGTGGAGTATCTTGCAAATCTAAAATCTGAGATATATCTTAAAAAATGCTCCACATCCTTAGCCACCAGGGAAATGTAAATCAAAACTTCCCTGAGATATCATCTCACCCCGGTCAGGATGGCAAAAATCCATAATACAAACAACACCAAATGCTGGAGAGGATGTGGAGAGAGGGAAACTCTCCTACATTGCTGGTGGGAATTCAGTCTCATACAACCACTCTGGCGAGCCGTCTGGAGATTCTTAAAGAAATTAAAGATGAAATGCCATATGATCCTGCTATTCCATTTTGGGATAATCCCCCATACAGCAAAAATTCACCTTGACAGCACAAGCATGATCATGTTCATAGCAGCACTGTTTACAATAGCAAAGTCATGGAATCAGCCCAAATGTCCAACAGTTGACGAGTGGATAAGGAAACCGTGGTACATCTATACAATGGAATACTACTCAGCCATAAAAAATAATGAATTAATGAATTTGCCAGGAAATGGATGGGATTAGAAACAATTATATTGTGTGAAGTATCTCAGACACAGAAAATTAAGTGTCTTATGTACTCCCTGATAGGTGGCTTCTAGTACCAAACCCATTTAGAGACACTCAAAAATAAACCTCTGCAATACCTACAGTAATTGTAAATATTATAAACAGGAGGGATGGGGAAGGAGGGCTCACCAGAAATAAGGAGAGAGGGGACCATGTTACAGCAGAGAAAATAGACCACTATCAAGGACTGTAAGTAAGTAATGAGATATCTGGTTAAGTTCACAGACTTTCCTTCCTGATCATTTGCAACTGATGGGGTATGATCTCACCAGAAGGGCAGGGCATATAGGCTGCCTGACAGAAAGTAACCATTCTACAAATGGGTGATTGACCCCTCTGTCACTGCAGTCTCCTACTTCTATTCCATCTACCTTTGAATATACTCTTAGAACAAGACTCTAATTTAACAGGTTTTTATCTCTGGCCAGGGGGTGACATCTAATACCCATGAGGATGGAGCCAAGGGCATTGCAGCAGCTCAAAACCAAAAAATAAAAAATCAACAAACCATAATTCAGAACATCAGAGACTCTATATCAGCCACCTGGAACTAGGCCAGCCTAATCTCTCCCCATCCTGAAGCTCAAGGAAATTTGCAGAAGAGGGGGTGGTAAGATTGTAAGAGCACAAGGATTGGAAGAGTAATGATATGCAAGATACTCCACACAAGTTAGGGTCGAAGCAATCATAATAGGACTTTGCATGATCACACAATGACCAACACATTATTGACCCCACAAAGTCTAGCATGGACTAAAGGCACTAGGATCCTTGGAGGCTAGGGACTGACAGTCACAGTAGTGTTCCTAAGCTTAAGGAAAACATAGGAAAGGGTTTTGAGAAATACCCCTGGGTCCTTGCATCTTATCAGAGAGGAGGACCCAGAGGAGAGTTTGGTATGCACTTTAATGGAGGCTCCAGGTATTGGGGGGGGAAGGTTCTGAGGGATGGGGAGAGAGGGGAGAGGGGAGGGGGAGCAGGAGGCTTGGGGGGAGATGGAAGGAGGGAGGGGACCTGTGTACTTGTTATGTTTGTACGAGTGGTAATAATAATAAAATATTATTTATTGAACATATATTACAAAATTAATACACTAAAACCCAGTGATAGCTTCAAGTACTGCTTATATACCTGTCTTTATTTCTAGAACAACTTATTTTCCTAGACATAAGAACTATCTATATTTGACAATGTACAGAGAGCTACAGGAAAATTAGATCAATATTTATTTGTTATTTTCCCATCTCATTCCTAAACTGTCTTCATCTGAGCTGGCATTTTATTGAATAACACTGGAATACATTTAGTTTTTCAAAGCAGACCTGCATTTGTTTTAATTTTTCTCATCCTTATATTGGCTTTCTTATTATATTTTATTTTTCTGCTTTTACAAGGTTATTGAATAGTTATCCCTGCTTCCCTTCATCACTCCCTCCCTCCCAACCCTTCTTCAATCCCTCCTTCTCTCTCCCACCCTCCTGCCTGTATGCTTTATGGACCTCTTTCTTGTCTATTTTTGTGGGGGTTCAGGCCTCTGTGGCATACTAACCTGTCTCTCTTCTCCCTTCTCTCATCCACCTTTAGTCTCTAAGGTTTCCCTCAGTTCAGAAAGCTGTAGGTTGTCTCCTTGATACTCAAGCCACTATTACACTAATGGTCACCTGTTTTATTGGCTTTCTTCTTTTTTATTTATTTATTTTTTATTTTATTATTATTTTACTCAGTGTGTGTGTGTGTGTGTGTGTGTGTGTGTGTGTGTAGAACCACGGACGAATCGGGAACCACCATGGACCACCTCCACCTCCTTCTTGTTTATTCTGCTCTGGGATTCACAGGCTCTGCCCTACTAGGGCCGAAAATGCAGGCCGCAGCGCTTCGGCTCCGCGTCTATACGTGGGGTCTAGGATCCGAACTCAGGACCTTCTGCCTGTAAGGCATAGGCTTAACCCCTGAGCCACCTCTCCAGCCCCTATTGGCTTTCTTCTTAAGATCATTAAATCTTTATTTTTCTATCCGTAAAATATTTTTCAAGTATATTTTTAAAAATCTGTTTTCATACCAAGATAGCTCATCTAAGCGACCAATTTCTTTCATTTAAAATGCTGCTGTTTGGGACATTTGCGGAAGAGGGGGTGGTAAGATTGTAAGAGCAAAAGGATGGGAGGAGCAATGATTTGCAAGATTCTCCACACTAGTTAGGGCCGAAGCAATCATAATTGGACTTTGCATGCCCGGTGCAATGTCCACCACACTATTGACCTCACAAAGTCTAGCATCTGCTAAAGGCACCAAAATCCCTGGAGGCAAGGGATTGACAGCCACCGTAGTGTTCCTATGCTTAAGGGGAACACGGAAAGGGTTCAGGGAAATGCCACTGGGTCCTTGTACGTCATCAGAGAGGAGGACCCAGAGGAGAGTCAGGCATACATAATAAAGGACTCTCTGGGAATTGGGCGGGAGGCACTGGGGGATGGGAAGGGAGGGGTGAGGGGAGGGGGAACAGGAGCTTCGGGGGGAGGAGGAGGGAGGGAGGGAACTGGTCTACCTATTAAGTTTGTATGAGCGGAAATAATAAAAAATGTATAAAAAATAAAATAAAATGCTGCTGTTTGACCATGTTCATTGGAGCACTATTTACAATAGCAAAGTCATGGAATCAACCCACATGCCCAACAATAGACGAGTGGATAAGGAAAATGTGATACATTTATACAATGGAATAGTACTCAGACATCAAAAAAGATGAATTAATGTAATTTGCTGGTTAATGGATGGAATTAGAAAAAATTATATTGAGCGAAGTATGCCAGACATAGAAAGTTAGACACCATATGTATTCCCTAATAAGTGCTTCCTAGTTCCAAACCCACTTAATGACATATTCAAAGGTAAATCTTTGTAATACCTACTGACTGTAATTGCAAAGGATTATAAACAGGAGGGAAAGGGAAGAAGGGCCTCAAAAACAAAAAAGGAGATAGGGGATCATGCTTCAGTAGAGAAAATAGGTCACAGTCAAGTATTCCATGTAAGTAGTGAGACATCTGGCGAAGCTCACTCTCACTTTCTTCCTGCTTACTTAGGACTGAACAGGGCTGATCTCACCAATCAGGGAGGGTATAGGGAGTGGCAGATAGATGGTAACCATGTGGCAAATGGGACACTGATCCTCCCTCACTGCTGTGTCTTACTCCTATTCCATCTACCTTTGAGTCTCTTCTTATATCAAGATCTTCATTTAAAGGGTCTTTTATCTTTAGTTAGGAGATGACCTTCGTACTATCAGGATGCACCCAAGGGCAGTACAGGAATAGCAAAACTGAAAACAACAACAAACCATAATTCAGAACACCAAAAACCCTACGTTAATCACCTAGAACCAGACCAGCCAAATCTCTTCCCATCTTAAAGCTCAGGGAACCGTGCAGAAGAAGAGGCGGCAAGATTGTAAGAGCCTAAAGATGGGGAGGACCAAGGAGATGCAAGATACCCCACTCAAGTTAGGGCTGCAGCAAGATGGGATGGGATGGGATTTTGCCTGACCTGCACAATGACTGACATGTCAATGACCCCCAAAAGTCTAGGATGGATCACAGGGGAGAAGGCTCCAAGCAGTAGTATCCTTAGAGGCAAGGGATTAAACAGTCATAATAGAGTTCCCATAATAATGGGGAGCCCAAAAAGAGCTCTGGGCTATGTCACTGAATACTTAAATTTCACCAAAGTGGAGGGAGGTTTGGCACCACACAAAAGGATGCTCCAGGGAATGGGAGGGAGGAAGAGAGAGACACTGGGAGACAGAGAGGGAGAGGGTGAAAGGAAGAGGAGAAGGAGGTAGATTGCAAGGGGGGGATGACTGGGGAGGGGAGGAGAGAGGGAGATGATGGGGGAGAATAAAATATGGGAGAAAAAGATGCTGCTGTTTGGTTACATCTCAGCCCAGTTGCAATATGTCTAATATAATTTTGCAATTCTTTCTCCCTTTTGAAGCCAACATATTTTTTGCTGACTTTTAACCTGATCTCTTTATTTATTGTGGAGTTTATTTTGCAGGTACTTTATTGAGGACTATTGCTCCATGTTCATTAAGAAGGTGTTCTATAACTTTCTTTTATGGTATCTTCATCTGGTTTTAACATCAGAGAAATACAGGTTTTGTCAAGGAAATTTTTAAGTAATGCTTTCCTTTCTACCTTATGGAAGAGTTTCAGTAATGGGTATTAATGTTTATTTAATGGTCTGATAGAATTTAAAAGTGAATTCCTCTGGTCCTGAGGTGTTCTTTGTTAATATATTTAAGTTATTAAATATCCTGTTGATTCAATTTTGTTAGGTAATATGTGTCTAGAACTTCATGCAATTCTAGATTTTCCAATGTATGTTTACGAATGTATTTTTTGAAGATATTCTGAGTTTATTGATAGTTATTATAAATTTGTCAATTCTGTTTCTCTTTTGAAGAATCAGGTCTTTATGATCCTGTCTTGTTTACTTCTTTAATAGACTTTCTTTTCCCTTTCATCTTTACCTGGAATCACAACTTCTTAGACTGTGTGTCATACCCAGACTTGCTGCTGGTGTGAGAAACCCTTACTGTTGTTCAGATTGTCAGCCTTGACAATATTTACATTTCCTTCATTTTCTTTTTTTTTAATACATTTTTATTATTATTTCACCTCATACAAACTGAATAGGTACGCCAGTTCCCTCCCTCCCTCCTCTTCCCCCCCCCAATCCCCTACTCCCTCTCCCCTCACCCCTCCCGCCCCATCCCCCCGTGCCTCCTGCCCCGATTCCCAGAGTTCTTTCTTGTGCATGCCTGACTCCTCTGGGCCCTCCTCTCCGAAGATGTACAAGGACCCAGTGGCATTTCCCTGAACCCTTTCCCGTGTTCCCCTTAAGCATAGGAACACTACGGTGGCTGTCAATCCCTTGCCTCCAAGGATCTTGGTGCCTTTAGCAGATGCTAGACTTTGTGAGGTCAATAGTGTGTTGGACATTGCGCCGGGCATGCAATGTCCAATTATGATTGCTTTGGCCCTAACTTGTGTGGAGTATCTTGCAAATCATTGCTCCTCCCATCCTTTTGCTCTTACACTCTTACCGCCCCCTCTTCCGCAAATATCCCTGAGCTTCAGGATGGGGAGAGATTAGGCTGGCCTAGTTCTAAGTGGTTGATATAGAGTCTCTGAAGTTCTGGATAGTGGTTCGTTGATTTTCTTTTGCAGTTTTGTTGCTCTTGTAATGCCCTTCACTCCATCGTGATGGGCACTGTATGTCACCCCCTGGCCAAAGACAAAAAGCTGTTAAACTGGAGTCTTATTATAAGCGTACATTCAAGGGTAGATGTAATACTTATACCCAAAAGTGGAATCACAGGGTCATACGGCATTAGGCAATGGGAGGGGTCAATCACCCATTTGCAAAATGGTTACTTTTTAATCTGCCGGATTATGTGTTCTCCCCTTCTGGTGAGTTCATACCCCCTTAGTTGTAAATGATCAGGAATGAATTGCAAACTTAACTAGGTGTCACATTACTTTCTTGCAGTCCTTGATGGGGGCCTATTTTCTCTACTGTAACATGGTCACTTCTCTCATTGCGTCTGGTGTGGCCCTCCAACCCCATCCCTCCTGTTCATAATCCTTGCAATTACTGTAGGTAATACATAGATTTACCTATGAGTGTCTCAAAATGGGCTGGGCGGGTTTGGTATTAGGAGTCACCTATTAGGGAGTACATACGGCGCTTAATTTTCTGGGTCTGGGATACTTCACTTAATATAATTGTTTCTAATGACATCCATTTCCCGGCAAATTCCAGTAATTCATCATTTTTGATGGCTGAGTAGTACTCCATTGTATAGATGTACCACAGTTTCCTTATCCACTCATCAACTGTTGGACATTTGGGTTGATTCCATGACTTTGCTATTGTAAACAGTGCTGCTACAAACATGGTTATGCTTGTGCTATCGAGGTGAACCTCTGCTGTATGGGGGGTTATTCCCAAAAGTGGAATAGCAGGGTCATATGGCATTTCAATCTTTACTTTCTTTAAGAATCTCCAGACGGCTCACCAGAGTGGCTGAATGAGCCTGCATTCCCACCAGCAATGTAGGAGAGTTCCCCTCTCTCCACATCCTCTAAAGGATTTGTTGTTGTTTGTGTTGTGGATTTTTGCCATCCTGACTGGAGTGAGATGATATCTCAGGGAAGTTTTTTTTTTTTTTTTTTTTTTTTAAGAGTACAGTTAATCTTTATTCTTAAATTAAAGAGCTAAAGCCTCTAAAGGCATTTCCTCCCCATCCCAATTTATTAAAAAAAAAAACTGACATCTCTTCCCAATTTCCTAAAGGGCAACTTCGGGAACTATTTTTTTTTTTTTACTTCTTTTTTTTAATTAGAATTTAATTATACATTTTAAAATTTTTTTACCAGTTCCCTCCCTCCCCCCTCCTCCCCCCGAACTCCCTCCTCCCCCTCCCCATCTCCCAGTGCCTCCCCCCAATTCCCAGAGAGTCCTTTATTGTGTACGCCTAACTCTCCACTGGGTCCTCCTCTCCGATGACATATAAGGACCCAGTGGCATTTCCATAAGCCCTTTCTCTTGTTCCCCTTAAGCATAAGATCACTACTATGGCTGTCAATCCCTTGCCTCCAGGGGTCTCGGTGCCCTTAACAGATGCTAGACTTTATGAGGGCAACAGTGCGCTGGACATTGCGCAGGGCATGCAAAGTCCCATTATGATTGCTTTGGCCCCAACTATTGTTGAGAATCTTGCAAATCGTTGCTTCTCCCATCCTTTTGCTCTTACAATCTTACCGCCCCCTCTTCCGCAAATGTCCCTGAGCTCCAGGATGGGGAGATATTAGGCTGGCCTAGTTCTATGTGTTTGATATAGTCTCTGAAGTTCTGGATTGTGGTTTGTTGATTTTCTTTTGCAGTTTTGCTGCTCCTGCAATGCCCTTCACTCCATTCTGCTGGGTACTGTATGTCACCCCCTGGCCAGAGACAAAAAGCTGTTAAACTGGAGTCTTGTTATAATAGCACATTCAAGGGTAGATGTAATAAGAGTAGGAAACCTCAGTGAGGGAGGTGTCCATCACCCATTTGCAAAATGATTACTTTTTATCTGCTAGACTATATGCCCTCTCCTTCTGGTGAGATCAGGAAAGAACGTCTGTGAACTTATCCAGGTTTCTCATTACTTACTTGCAGACCTTGATGGAGGCCTATTTTCTCTGCTGTAACATGGTCCCCTCTCTCCTCGTTTCTGGTGTGGCCCTCCTATCCCATCTCTCTTGTTCATAATCCTTGCAATTACTGTATTACATAGATTTACTTTTGAGTGTGTCAATGTGGGCTGGGTGAGTTTGGTACTAGGAGCCACCTATTAGGGAGTACATACGACGCTTAATTTTCTGGGTCTGGGATACTTCACTTAATATAATTGTTTCTAATGACATCCATTTCCTGGCAAATTCCAGTAATTCATCATTTTTGATGGCTGAGTAGTACTCCATTGTATAGATGTACCACAGTTTCCTTATCCACTCATCAACTGTTGGACATTTGGGTTGATTCCATGACTTTGCTATTGTAAACAGTGCTGCTACAAACATGGTTATGCTTGTGCTATCGAGGTGAACCTCTGCCGTATGGGGGGTTATTCCTAAAAGTGGAATAGCAGGGTCATATGGCATTTCAATCTTTACTTTCTTTAAGAATCTCCAGACGGCTCACCAGAGTGGCTGAATGAGCCTGCATTCCCACCAGCAATGTAGGAGAGTTCCCCTCTCTCCACATCCTCTCCAGAATTTGTTGTTGTTTGTGTTGTGGATTTTTGCCATCCTGACTGGAGTGAGATGATATCTCAGGGAAGTTTTGATTTGCATTTCCCTGATGGCTAAAGAAGTGGAGCATTTTTTAAGATACTTGTTAGACATTTTAATTTCATCTCTGGTAAAATTTCTTTTAAGTTTCAGGGCCCATTTTTTTATTGGGCCATTGGTTTCCTTGATGTTTAGTTTTCTAAGTTCTTTGTGCACTCTGGACAGTAGAGCTCTATCAGATATGTGGTTAGTGAAGATTTTTCTCCCATTCTGTGGGTTGCCTTTGAGCTCATGTTACAACCTCTTTATCTGAGCAGAAGCTCTTTAATTTCACAAGATCCCAACTGTTGAGAGTTGGTAGCAGTGACTGGGCTATTGGATGTCTGTTTGGTAACTGTTGGCCTAGCCCAATCAGCTCGAGGGTGTTCCCTATCCTTTCACCTATGGTTTTTATAGTCTCTGGCCTGATATCAAGGTCCTTGATCCATTTGGAATTCAGTCTTGTACATGGTGACAAGTACGGGTCCAGCTTTAATCTTCTGCATGTGGAGATCCAGTTTTGCCAGCACCATTTGTTGAAGATGCTTTTCTTTTTCCATTGGATTCTTTGGGCCCCTTTGTCAAAGAAAAAATGGCTGTATTTTTGTGGGCTTATATCTGGGTCTTCAATCCTTATCCATTGATCTGAGTATCTATTTTGGAGTCAGTACTAGGCTGTTTTTATAACTATGAATTTGTAATATAGACTAAGGTTCGGTATGGTGATACCTCCAGCAGTGTTTTTGTTACTCAGGATTGTCTTTGCTATCCTGGGTCTTTTGTGCTTCCATATGAATTTTGAGATTGTTTGGTCAACTTCTTTGAAGAATTGCTTTGGGATTTTAATTGGTATAGCATTGAATTTGTATATTGCCTTTGGTAGGATGGTCATTTTTACGATGTTGATTCTGCCAATCCAGGAACATGGGAGGTCTTTCCACCTTCTGGTGTCTTCTGCAATTTCTTTCTTTAGGGTTTTAACGTTTTCATTGTAAAGATCTTTTACCTCCTTGGTTAGGTTTATACCAAGGTATTTCATTTTTTTAGTGGCTATAGTGAATGGGATGGTTTCTCTCAAGGCTATTTCACTTCTTTCATTCTGGACATATAAGAAGGCGTCTGATTTTTGCACATTTATTTTGTATCCTGCCACCCTGCTGATCTTCTCAATTAGTTCCAGGAGCTTCCTGGTGGAGTTTTTGGGATCATTCAGGTATAAGATCATGTCATCTGCAAGTAGGGAAAGCTTGACTTCTTCCTTGCCAATTTGAATCCCTCTTATGTCCCTTTCTTGTCTTATGGCTTCAGCTAAGACTTCAAGTACAATATTGAATAGAAGTGGTGAGAGTGGATAGCCTTGTCTAGTTCCTGATCGAAGTGGGAATGCTTCCAATTGTTCCCCATTGAGCATAATTCTTGCTGTGGGCTTGTTGTATACAGCTTTTATTATATTGATAAAGGTTCCTTCCATTCCTACTGTCTCTAGCGTTTTGATCATAAAAGGCTGTTGGATCTTGTCAAAAGCTATTTCTGCATCTATCGAGAGTATCATGTGGTCTTGGACTTTGGACTGGTTTACATGATGAATTACATTTATTGATTTGCGTATGTTGAACCAATGTTGTGTGCCGGGGATGAAGCCTACTTGGTCCCCAGTGAATAATCTTTTTAATATGTTTTTGAATCCGATTTGTGAAAACTTTGTTGAGAAACTTTGTGTCTATGTTCATCAGAGAGATCGGCCTATAGTTTTCTTTTTTAAGTGAATCTTTATTAGGTTTTGGGATTAAAACGATATTAGCTTCACAGAAGGAATTTGGTAGTGTTCCTTCCTTTTCTATTTGATGGAACAGTTTAAGGAGTATTGGTGTTATTAAGTCCTTAAATGTCTGGTAGAACTCTGTGTTGAATCCATCTGGTCCAGGACATTTTTTGGTGGGAAGATTCAAGATCACTTCCTCAATTTCCTTATATGTTATAGGACTATTGAAATAATTCACAACTTCCTGATTCAATTTAGGTAAGTTGTGTTTACTTAGAAATTCATCCATCTCTTTTGTGTTGTCAAACTTCACAGAGTATAAGTTTTTGAAATATGATGTTATAATTCTCTGGATTTCTTGGGTATCAATAGTGATAACTCCATGTTCATTTCTGATTTTGTTATTTGGGTTTTCTCTCTCCTGCTTTTGGTTAATTTAGCTACGGGTGTATCAATCTTATTGATTTTTTCAAAGAACCAGCTTTTTGACTGGTTGATTTTTTCTATTGTTTTCTTAGTCTCAATTTCAGATATTTTCCCCCTTATTTTGCTAATCTCCTCTCTTCTACTACTTTTGGGATCAGATTGCTCTAGTTTCTCTAAAGCTTTAAGCTGCATTGTTAAGTTGTTTATTTCTTATGTTTCCATTTTTTTTGATGTAGGCATTAAGAGCTATGAACTTACCTCTTAGAACAGCTTTCATTGTGTCCCAGAGATTTTGGTAAGTTGTATTTTCATTATCATTCACTTTCAGGAAATCTTGAATTTCCTTTTTAATTTCTTCCTGAATCCAGTTCTCATTCAGCATCATATTGTTAAGTTTCCAGGAATTAGAGTATTTTCTCTTGTTTGATGTGTTTTGGATGTCCAGCTTTAGGCCGTGGTGGTCTGATAGGGCACAGGTTAGAATTTCAACTTTCTTGTATATGTGTAGATTCGTTTTGTGGCCCAATATGTGATCTATTTTGGAGAAAGTTCCGTGTGCTGCTGAGAAAAAAGGTCGATAGAGATCTGTAAGGTCCATTTCTTTCAGGGTTTGATTAAGTTCCAAAGTGTTTCTGTTAAGCTTTTGACCTGTTGATCTATCCCATGTTGAGAGGGCGGTGTTGAAGTCCCCAAGAATTATCGTTTGGGGGTTGATTTCTTGCTTTAGATGCTGTAGGGTTTTCTTAATGAATATGGAGGGGCCCGTATTGGGTGCATATATGTTCAGTGTTGTGAAGTCTTCCTGGTGAATTGTACCTGTGACTAAAATGTAGTATCCATCCGTGTCTCTTATGATTTTCTTTGGTTTGAAATCCACTTTGTCTGATAGCATAATGGCTACCCCTGCCTATTTTCTGCTTCCATTAGCTTGTAGAATTGTTGACCAGCCTTTTATTTTTAGAGCGTGCCTATCTTTTGTGGTGAGATGGGTTTCCTGCAGGCAGCAGATTGATGGATTGTGATTTTTAATCCAAGTTTGTAATCTGTGTCTCTTGATCAGTGAATTAATTCCATTAACATTTAGTATTATAATGGAGAAACTATTTTTAATTCCAGACATTTATTATGTTTGGTAGTTTTTATAAGTATATTGCTTTGCTTTTAATGGTGTTATATTTGCCTTCTGTTCTCCTGGATATGCCTGTTTTTTTCTTCATGCTTGAGTATCATTTCTAGCATTTTTTGAAGGCCTGGTTTGGTGGCCATGTATCCCTTCAAGTTGTCTTTGTGCTGGAAAATTTTTCTTTCTCCCTCGATCATGACGGATAGTTTTGCAGGGTAAATCAGCCTGGGTTGACATTTTTGCTCATTCAATACTTGAAGTATGTCTCGCCAAGCTCTTCTTGCTTTTACTGTTTTGACTGAGAAGTCATTTGTTATTTTAATAGGTTTACCTTTAAAAGTGACTTGTTTTTTCTCCCTTGAAGCTCTCAGTACCAGTTCTTTATCTTGAATGTGGAGTGTTTTAACTATTATTTGCCGTGGCGTGCTTCTGTTTTGGTCGTATCTGTTTGGTGTGCGGAATGCCTCTTGTATATGGATGGGCCTCTCTTTTTTTATATGAGGAAAGTTTTCCTTGATGACCGTTTGAAAAATTTCCACAGGGGTGATATTTTGAGATTCTTGCTCTGGTATTCCATGGATATGCATGTTAGGCTTCTTCAGGGTGTCCCATATCTCTTGGATATTTCCCTCAATTATCTTTTTGGCTTTAACAACCTCTTCCATTGAGTTGATTAGTACTCCCACTTTATCTTCAAGGTCTGAAATTCTGGTTTCTGATTCATTATTTCTGTTGATAAGACTCTCTGTGGAGTTCTGGGTTGAAGATAACTTGTCTTGTAGCTCAGTTTTAAACTCTGCTTGAGTCTGTTATAACTCTTCTATGCCAGTTTTTGTTTCTTGGACTGTTTTTCTCAATTCCTCCATATGTCTGTTGTGTTCCTCTTCAAAGCGATTGATTCGATTATGTAATTCCTCCCTGATTTCCTCTTTCATAGCATTGAACATGGTAATGATCATATTTTGAAAGTCGTTATCCTGGGTCAGGCTTTCTTGGCCTTTTTCCTCACGTTTGTTCTTGTTGGAGTCTAACATTATGGGATTAATTTCTTCAGTGGGAAATTTGTTTACTTGAGTGTTGCTTCTCATGGATTTGCACTTTGACTTTGGCATTGTCGTTTTAACTCTTAAGATCTTTCAATTTCACTAAACTGAATTATTTGGCCTGGGGTTCTGGGTGTGGGCAGGGACAGAGCTTACTTAGGTCGCGGGTGAGGCCTGGCTGGACGCCCGCGTGTCCCGAGTGGCGGAGCGGAGTGGGGTAAAGGGAGGATAGGGGCGTTGGCGTGGAGCTATTTAACCCTAGGGCAGCTGGGGCGGGGCCCGGGCGCAGGGGGAAGTCCTCCTCGTCCCTCGGCCCTGTGCGTGGCTCTGGCTGGATGGTGGGAGTCGGAGCCGGGTCCCTTTGGGCTAACCTGGGGTCCCGGTGGGCAGGCGCGGGTGGAGCTTACTTAGGTCGCGGGGTGAGGCCTGGCTGGACCACGACCGCATCCCAAGCGGCGGAGCGGGGTGGGGTAAAGGGCTCCTTCATTTTCTTTTATCTCTTAATTTAAAACAGCTTTAAGACCCAAACAAGCAGAATATTATGTATTGGGCCTCACTGAATCTTGGCATTATCACTGTTGCAGTGTTGCATTCTACAAGACTGCCTCCATTCCCTTATTTACATAATAAATATTTTTTATAATACATTTTTTATTATTATTTCACCTCATATAAAATTAATAGGTACACCAGTTCCCTCCCTTCCTCCTCCTCCCCCCAAACCCTCTGCTCCCCCTCTCCTCACCCCTCCCTCCCCATTCCCCAGTGCCTCCTGCCCCAATTCCCAGAGTCCTTTCTTGTGCATGCCTGACTCTCCTCTGGGCCCTCCTCTCCGATGATGTACAAGGACCCAGTGGCATTTCCCTGAACCCTTTCCTGTTTTCCCCTTAAGCATAGGAACACTACTGTGGCTGTCAATCCCTTGCCTCCAAGGAACTTGGTACCTTTAGCAGATGCTAGACTTTGTGAGGTCAATAGTGTGTTGGACATTGCGCGGGGCATGCAATGTCCAATTATGATTGCTTTGGCCCTAACTTATGTGGAGTATCTTGCAAATCATTGCTCCTCCCATCCTTTTGCTCTTACACTGTTACTGCCCCCTCTTCCGCAAATGTCCCTGAGCTTCAGGATGGGGAGAGATTTGTCTGGCCTAGTTCTAGGTGGTTGATATAGAGTCTCTGAAGTTCCGGATAGTGGTTTGTTGATTTTCTTTTGCAGTTTTGTTGCTCCTGCAATGCCCTTCACTCCATCGTGATGGGCACTGTATGTCACCCCCTGGCCAGAGACAGAAAGCTGTTAAACTGGAGTCTTATTATAAGAGCACATACATAAATATTTATTAAATTGGGAAATGTCTAGCAAGACTAAATTTATCTGATACTTAAGAACTAAACACCAAATATTAGTGAATAGTTTTCTTCTAGTTGAATTTGGATTGGATAAATCAGAAATCATATGATTCCCAATGGATTTCAAAGAAATAAAATTCAGTCTGAGAATTTTTTTTCTTTTTTGCACTTTAAACACTTTCTCTGTATTTAACTTTTTTTAAATTTCCACTCATACAAACTTAACAGGTACACCGGTCCACCTCTCTCTGCAACCCCCTATCCCCCTCTGCCCCCTTCCCCTCTCCCTTCTCTCCCCATCCCCCAGTGTCTCCCCTTCCCATCCCTGGAGCATCCTTTAATGTGCATGCCAAACTCTCCTCTGGGGCCTCCTTTCCGATGAGGTGCAAGGGCCCAGTAGCATTTCCCAGAACCCTTTCCTGTGCTCCTGTTAATCATAGGAACACTACTGTGGCTGTCAATCCCTTGCCTCCCAGGATCCTAGTGCCTTTATCAAATGCTAGACTTTGTGAGGTCAATAGTGTGTTAGACATTGTGCAGGGCATGCAAAGTCTAATTATGATTGCTTCGGCCCTAACTTGTGTGGAGTATCTTGCCAATCATTGCTCCTCCCATCCTTGTGCTCTTACGATCTTACCACTCCCTCTTCTGCAAATTTCCCTGAGCTTCTGGATGGGGAGAAATTAGGCTGGCCTAGTTCCAGGTGGTTGATATAGAGTCTCTGAAGTTCTGGATCATGGTTTGTTGATTTTTTTTTTCAGTTTTGCAGCTCCTGCAATGCCCTTCACTCCACCCTGATGGGTATTGGATGTCACCCCCTGGCCATAGATAAAGACCTGTTAAGTTAGAGTATTGTTATAGGAGTATATTCAAAGGTAGATGGAATAAAAGTAGGAAACTGTGGTGAGAGAGGGGTCAATCACCCATCTGTGAAATGATTACTTTCTGTCTGCCAGACTATACACCCTCCCTTTCTGTAAGATCATACCCCATCAGGACAAATGATCAGGAAGTAAAGTCTGTGAACTTAACCAGATGTCTCATTACTTACTTGCAGTCCTTGGATGGTGGCCTATTTTCTCTGCTGTAACATAGTCCCCTCTCTCGTTACTGGTGTGGCCCTCCTTCCCCACCCCTCCTGTTCATAATCTTAGCAATTACTGTAGTTATTACAGAGATTTGTCTTTGAGTGTCTCTAAGTGGGTTTCGTACCAGGAGCCACCTATTAGGGAGTACATAAGACGCTTAATTTTCTGGGTCTGTGATACTTCACTCAATATAATTGTTTCTAATACCATCCATTTCCCGGCAAATTCCAGTAATTCATCATTTTTTATGGCTGAGTAGTACTCCATTGTACAGATGTACCACTGTTTCCTTATCCACTCGTCAACTGTTGGACATTTGGGTTGATTCCATGACTTTGCTATTGTAAACAGTGCTGCTATGAACATGGTCGTGCTTGTGCTATCGAGGTGAATTTTTGCTGTATGAGGGGTTATTCCCAAAAGTGGGATTGCAAGGTCATATGGCATTTCAATCTTTAATTTCTTTAAGAATCTCCAGATGTCTCGCCAGAGTGGCTGTATGAGCCTGCATTCCCACCAGCAATGTAGGGGAGTTCCCCTCTCTACACATCCTCTCCAACATTTGTTGTTGTTTGTATTGTGGATTTTTGCCATCCTAACCAGGATGAGATGATATCTCAGGGAAATTTTTATTTGCATTTCCCTGATAGCTAAGGATGTGGAGCATTTTAAAAAATATTTGTTAGATATTTTAATTTCATTCCTGGGATGTTTCTTTTTAAGTTCCAGGGGCCATTTTTTAATTGGGCCATTTGTTTTCTTAGTGTTTAGTTTTCTAAGTTCTTTGTGCACTCTGGATAATAAAGCTCTATCAGATATGTGGTTAGTGAAGATTTTTCTCCCATTCTGTGGGTTGCCTTTGAGCTCATGTTATAACCTCTTTATCTGAGCAGAAGCTCTTTAATTTCACCAGATCCCAACTGTTGAGAGTTGGTAGCAGTGACTGGGCTATTGGATGTCTGTTTGGTAACTGTTGGCCTAGCCCAATCAGCTCGAGGGTGTTCCCTATCCTTTCAACTATGGTTTTTATAGTCTCTGGCCTGATATCAAGGTCCTTGATCCATTTGGAATTAATTCTTGTACATGGTGACAAGTATGGGTCCAGTTTTAATCTTCTGCATGTGGAGATCCAGTTTTGCCACCACTATTTGTTGAAGATGCTGTTCTTTTTCCATTGGATTTTTTTGGCCCCTTTGTCAAATATCAAATGGCTGTAAATTTGTGGGCTTATATCTGGGTCTTCAACCCTTATCCATTGATCTGTGTGTCTATTTTGGAGGCAGTACCAGGCTGTTTTTATAACTATGGATTTGTAGTACAGACTAAGGTTTGGTATGGTGATACCTCCAGCAGTGTTTTTGTTACTCAGGATTGTCTTTGCTATCCTGGGTCTTTTGTGCCTCCATATGAATTTTGAGATTGTTTGGTCAACTTCTTTAAAGAATTGCTTTGGGATTTTAATTGGTATAGCATTGAATTTGTATATTGCCTTTGGTAGAATGGTCATTTTTACGATGTTGATTCTGCAATCCAGGAACAAGGGAGGTCTTTCCACCTTCTGGTGTCTTCTCCAATTTCTTTCTTTGGGGTTTTAAAGTTTTCATTGTAAAAGTCTTTTACCTCTTTGGTTAGGTTTATACCAAGGTATTTCATTTTTTTAGGGGAGGCTGAGGATATTCTATAAAGATTCCTCATCTTGTAATAGTTTATGTGTTTTTCCTTTGCTACCACTCTCTGTAAGTCTTCTAGGTGAATTGTTCTTTAAGCTTCTAAATGTTTCCAGCATTGTAGCTCTGTGTTTGATTAATGTAATTTGTACTTACAGGATATCCATAACTACATTTAAGCAAAAGCAGTTTCTATGGTAACATAACTTTCTAAATCCAGACTATGAAGTAATCAACCAGCATGACTATTGAACTCAAATTCTTGTTTGTTTCATCTGCAGAATTCCTTATTTAAGCCTATTGTCCTACACATAGATTTTTTTTCCACATCTGAATTTGTTTTGGATAAAGGAGGCATTTTCTCATTGTTTCTATTTTAGAAACTTGCATTGATTTCTATCACTATGGAGTTCACATTTTTGCTGAAGTTAAGATATCAACCAAATGGGTTGGAAGAAGTAGATGTATTTACAGGATGTTGACCTAGATTTAAAACTAGGGAACTTTTTACTTTGTTGATAGGATATAGAATATTACTAGTCAAAACATTTTGAATGAATCATGAATTAAGTTTTTACCTTTGACCTATTAATATCTTTGATTAGAGAATTGAGAGTCATATCCTGAATTTCCTAAAATAATCTATCAAGATAATTTTTGCATAAAAATAAAAATCTTGAATTAATTGTTTTTCTTTTAATTATTAGTGTAGTTATTTTACACACAGGGATACAATTGATGTTTTCTTTGTATGCAATGGTAAAAAAAATCTCAAGATCTGTTCAGTTTAGTTTATTTTTTAAAAATAAATCATTTTCATGCCCATAAACTCTCAGCAGTGTTTCATTAAGTGGCTTCCCATTTTTTATTTGTTTTTAACTTTAATGATTAATTTGTTTGTATGTAGGTGTGTGTGATGTGTGTATATGTGTGTGTATGAATTAATGTGTATGTGTGTGTGTGTGTATTCATGCCACATGTGCATTGAGAAGGCAATCTTCACTGTTGTTCCTTGCCTTTCTACCTTGTTTTTTAAATATTTTTTATTATTATTTCTGCTCATACAAACTTAATAGGTACACCACTTCCCTCCCTCCCTTCTCCTCCCCCTGAACCCCCTGCTCCCCCTCCCCTCACCCCTCCCTCCCCATCCCCCATGCTCCCCCAATCCCCAGAGAGTCCTTTAATGTGCATGCCAGACTCTCCTCTGGATCCTCCTCTCCGATGACGTACAAGGACCCAGTGGCATTTCCCTGAACCCTTTCCCGTGTTCCCCTTAAGCATAGGAACACTACTGTGGCTGTCAATCCCTTGCCTCCAAGGATCTTGTTGTCTTTAGCAGATGCTAGACTTTGTGAGGTCAGTAGTGTGTTGGACATGGCGCAGGGCATGCAAAGTCCAATTATGATTGCTTCGGCCCTAACTTGTGTGGAGTATCTTGCAAATCATAGCTCCTCCCATCCTTTTGCTCTTACAATCTTACCGCCCCCTCTTCCACAAATATCCCTGAGCTTCAGGATGGGGAGAGATTAGTCTGGCCTAGTTCTAAGTGGTTTATATAGAGTCTCTGAAGTTCTGCATTGTGGTTCGTTGATTTTCTTTTGCAGTTTTGCTGCTCCTGCAATGCCCTTCACTCCATCCTGATGGGCATTGTATGTCACCCCCTGGCCAGAGACAAAAAGCTGTTAAACTGGAGTCTTGTTATAAGAACACATTCAAGGATAGATGTAATAAAAGTAGGAAACCACAGTGAGGGAGGGGTATGAATTAATGTGTGTGTGTGTGTGTGTGTGTGTGTGTGTGTGTTCGTGCCACATGTGCACTGAGAAGGCAATCTTCACTGTTGTTCCTTGCATTTCTACCTTGTTTGAGACCAGGCCTTTTTTACCACTCCTGTGTAAGCCAAACTAGCAGGTCTATTAGCTTCTGGAGATTCTTGGGCTTCTACCTCCCATTTCTTGCAGGTGCACAAGTATTACAGATGCTTTCTCTGCTTCATCTGGCTTTTTAAACTCATCTTTCCTTCTGTTGCTTACTTATGGATTTAGTCAGAAGCATGGATGATAGTCAAAACACCTTTTTATATAAATCATTTCATTCAATCAAACTATCTATCTATCCATCTATCTACCTACCTACCTATCTATTTATATACCTATCTACATACCTGTCATATCTCTATCCTGTAATGATGCCTTGTAGTGATGAAGAATTTCCAGAAGAATAACAGATTCAGGAAAACAATTATCAGCATTGTCAACAGCGTAAAAAAATCTCAAGATCTGTTCAGTTTAGTTTACCTTTTAAAAATAAATCATTTTCATGCCTGTAAACTCTCAGCAGTGTTTCATTAAGTGGCTTCCCATTAAATATAGGCAGAAATATGCTAGTTTAAAGAATTTGGGAATTACAGTATTAGTGATATTTGTTGGAACAGATTATGATATGTATCCTGGTTGCTCAGGAAGAAGATACAATTCTGTGCCCACAGCATGAAAGGCTTAATTTACTATCGAAATAGACAGAACTTGTTGGGACATTGTAGGAGCAATGCTCAAAGCTGCCACTGACAATGGATGGGGGGAGCTATTGTGCATCAGTTAGAGAAAATGATGTGAGACTCTCAGTATAACACACGGAAACAACCACTTTTCCAAAACATTTGCCTGACTGGACACCATCTTGTGATGCTGTGACCTTCTAGAAGGCTCCAGCCACTGTCCCAGGCTGTTGGAGAGAGAAATAGGACAGTTTTAGGAGTTTGTTGAAAATCCATGGCAGCTATCACATCTCGGTGTCACTCTCCTATGCTTCTAGAAAAATGCCATTTCTCCTTCACTGTAGAAAAACTTTAACCCAGACCACATAGAGAAAGGGTCAGGGGAGTCAATTTCATTGGATGAGATGGGTGGTAGTGGTACCCTGCTTATGACACAAAGCCCATGATCAATGTGAGCAAAACTGAATACCAGAATAAAGAAAAGTAGGCTACAGAGTAGACATTTTATCTGTAAGCATTTTATCTGTATGTAGATAGGTATATAAATAGGTAAGTAGGTAGATAGATAGATGGATATTCCTAGTTTTACAAGCACATTGAGTAATTATCCTCCTCCTTCCCGTTCATCTTCCTTCCATCCCATCCTTTCATCACTCCATCCCACTCCTCCTACCCTCCTGTTTGTCTACTTTTATGGGTTTCAGGGTTATCTGAATTACCTCTGGATTATCTATTCTAGTGGAGTTTCAGGTTTCTATGGCACTCTGTACTTTCCTTGTGTAGATCCACTGATAGAGACATTGCCCTTCACCTGTCTAGCCCTAGCCCCTAAGGTTGCCATTGCATTTACTTATTTCTCCTCATTGGTCTATGAGGGGGTATGTTGGTTGGTATGTCAGTCATTGTGCAGGTCTGGTAAGGACAGGCCTCATTGCAGCGATGTAAACGTGAGATTTGAAAAGAAAGCTGAGAAGTTAGCTCAGTAGGTAGAGTGCTTACCCAGCACACATGAAGTTTTAGAATCAATCCTCAGCAACACACATACCTGTTGCTGTAACTCCCACTTGCAATCCTGGGATACATAGGTCTTGTCACAAAAGAACGAATGAATGAAAGAAAGAAAACTGTGAAAAGATGAAGAGTGAAGGAGTGATAGGGAATATTAGAATCAGAAAAAATACATTTTTATGTTTTATAAATGTGATATGCATATGTATATGTATTTGTATATGTGTGGATGCAATTGTATATGTGTACACATGGTATGAATGGCTGATTTTAATAGCAGATGTCTTTCTCAATTACTTGTCAATTTATTGCAGGGCCTCTCACTTGAATCTACAGCTGTCAGATCAGCTAGTCAAGGTAACAAGTTTTCCCCAAGCATCCCCTCTCTCTGCTTCCCAATGCTGGGATTATTGGCAACTGCCGCATATGCCCATGTTTCATGTGGGTGCTAGGGTTAGAATTCATGCTTGGCAACTTTTGCTCTATCCACTGGGCCATTTCTCCAGTCCTAGACTCCTTTTTATTGAAGAGTTGTATCAGTTGGCTAGCCTTTTATGTAGAAAGAAAAAACTAATAGATGTAGACAGATTGAAGCATACTAAAATGAGGTGGTGGCTAATGAATTGAGGTATTTCAAGGAAACAGGAGAGATTGAAAGCAAAGCAAAACTAGAGAGTTTAGTCTTGAACAAGGGAGAATACGACTATCTCTGAAACTGAAATCAACCTGCATGGTGCAAAAATAGATTGATTTAGAGTCTGGAGCAAGGAATTGAGGGAATGCATGGGTGATGACCTCAATTTTCTCTGTGAAGATGGAAGAAATGAGGCCTGCTGAGAGGGAAGTCTGTCAAAGGATAAGTTTGTGAATAGTAGATGGTTTTGGAGAAGTGTTGAAGGAATGGGGGCAAGTGTTGTCCATGACCAGGTGAATGATTGCTGAATTTACCAATAGCTCTGAGAAGGACAGTGTGCACACATCTACAATGCACCAAGCTTCTTGACTGTTGGATTTTTCTTGTCTGAAGTCACCATCTAAAATGAATTCATAGCTGACTGGAGTTCTTTGTTGTGGTATTAATGACACCCCTGTATTTATTTTCCTCATAGGTATTTACAAGGGCACAGGAAAAATCATTTGATCATGCCTGGATTTTGTTAAACATCCAGTAGGAATGGTATCAAAAGGAACTGAAGCAAATAGAAGAGAGTCCTATCTGGTTTCCTGGGTTGTGGATTCCCAGATATGAACATATAGAGGTCAGTGTAGTTGGTTGGGAAAATCAGTGGCAAAGGGATAGAACAAGGGATGCAATCCAACTAGAAAAGAAGTCGAGATCTGGAATGGAGATAACTGAAGGGTCGAAATGAAGGAAGATAAACAATAAGTGTCTTAAAAGATTTTAAAAATGTTCTTAAAAATGGGAAAACAGGAAAAAAATCCAATGACAGTCGAGCTTGTCAGTGAATAGATTAATGGAGAGATTTTGTGAAATACAATGCTTTTAGATGCCAGGAAAATGAACAGATTCCAACTTCATTCATGGAATGAGTGAGACCCAGAACATCAACGGATTAAAGACAATGGACCTGGACAGGAACACTAAATGGAACTGAACACTGTGCTCTGTGTGCATGTTGCCCCTATATGGTTGAGAAGCACAATCTGTGTGTCTGTGCACTGTGCTTTAGAATTGGGTTATGTGCATACTGACACTGAGGTTTTCACACAACACTTTAGAGGACAAAGAAATGAAATCTCAGGCGGGTTTTATAGAGCATAAAGGCAGAACCTTGGGATGTGAGGAAGTTTTGCTCCACAGTGAGGGATGGTTTTGCAAATGGAGAGACGAGCAGGAACAAAAGGCTAAAAGCAGAAAAGTGCTCCAGCTGTCTAAACAACACACTGGGCTTTTCAGAGCTATCCAGAAGACAGACTTTATTGGGACACATATTGTATAAAAGTCCATTTGCTCTTGGACAATATATTTCCTTAAAGGGAAATAATTTTTCATCTATAAGATGAGGTCAGAAGAGAAAATTATCTACTTTGAGTAAATGGGCAAAAAGGTTTAAATCAGGGTAGAAACTTTTCTGGTTTTCATTAGTGAAATTAGTTGAAATGGAAAAAAGACAAAGGGAGCAATGATTCATTTTCTCTGTTACTAGAGGTAACATAGCTAGTATTTTCTGAGCATGTTAGTTTTGCAACTTTGAAAATGAAGGAACAAAATAGATAGATTGTACCACGTGCCTTCCTCATTTGTTCCATGAAATTATTCTGATATATTCACAGTGTTTACTTCACAGAAACAATTCTCTTTGCAGATTGTTATGTTATATTTATATTATACATTATTAATCATTAAAATTATAGTATATAATAGAATTAGTATCATTATTTTGCTTTATGTGAATTCATTACCCCAAGGACCCTTGAAAGATTTATAAAAATATTACAGTAATCCCAATAACATCCTATGTAAGGGTAATTTTATTAAAATTCTGTTAGTAGTAACTCTCAGAAACCACAAACTATTACCTACATAACAACAATAGTAGAGAAAGAATAGCAGTTAGCAGAAATGGTTCTTTAGGTGTATGCCTTTGTATTAGCTATCACTTGCTACTATAATGAGAAAACCCTGATATCTCAGTGACTGAAAGGGACATGTATTTTAAATGTAGATTTTGATATATATTTATTTAACATATAAATGTGATTCATTATGACAGTTTCATATGTATTCATCCTCAAGCTTACTCATATTTGTCTGTCCACTACTTTACTTCATTTCCCTGCTTTGGTTTCTTTTCCTTTTGCTGCTATAAAATATCCTGGTAAAAGAAACTGAAAAGCAGAAAAGTTTAGAAAAGTTTCTTTAGGTTTGCTGTTCATGAGTCCAGTTCATTATAGAAAGTTAGATCAGCTGGAGTTGTGAAGCAGCTGGTCATACTGCACCCACAGTCAGAAAGCAGAGTACAATGAGTGCATCTGCTCAGCTTACTTTCTTCTTTTTGTGCAGCCAGGACTTGAGCACAAAAATTATGCTACCCACCTTTAGATTGGTTATCCTAATCTCTACCAACTTAACTAAAATAATCCCTCACAGTCATGGCAAGAGGACTGTCTTCCTTTTGATTCTGTTTTTCAAGTTGACAATTCCCACTAACTACCACACCTTTTATCATTTTCAATGTATGGTTCCAAGATTGTGCTAGACATTTTCATATAGACAACTGATGGTACAATTCAAAGACAAAGAACTATATAGAAGACGTTTTCAAAATGATCACCTTTCATCATTTTGCAAATGGGTGACTGACCTCTCCCTCACCAAGGTTTCCTGCTTTTATTACATCTACCCTTGAATGTGCTCTTATAACAAGACTCCAGTTTAACAGCTTTTTGTCTCTGGCCAGGGGGTGACATACAGTGCCCATCACGATGGAGTGAAGGGCATTGCAGGAGCAGCAAAACTGCAAAAGAAAATCAACAAACCACAATCCAGAACTTCAGAAACTCTATATCAACCACATAGAACTAAGCCAGCCTAATCTCCTCCCATCCTGAAGCTCAGGGACATTTGCGGAAGAGGGGGCGGTAAGATTCTAAGAGCAAAAGGATGGGAGGAGCAATGATCTGAAGATTCTCCACACTAGTTAGGGCCGAAGCAACCATAATTGGACTTTGCATGCCCTGCGCAATGTTCAACACACTATTGACCTCACAAAATCTAGCATCGGCTAAAGGCACCAAGATCCTTGGAGGCAAGGGATTGATGGCCACAGTAGTGTTCCTATGCTTAAGGGGAACACGGGAAAGGGTTCAGGGAAATGCCACTGGATCCTTGTACGTCATCGGAGAGGAGGACCCAGAGGAGAGTTAGGCATACACAATAAAGGACTCTCTGGGAATTGGGGGGGGGGAGGCACTGGGAGACGGGGAGGGAGGGAAGGGGAGCAGGGGGTTCAGGGGGAGGAGGAGGGGGGGAGGGAACCGGTCTACCTATTAACTTTGTATGAGCGGAAATAATAATAAAAAATGTTAAAAAATTAAAAAAAAGAAGACATTTTATTTACCATTCATTTTCCCTAACCAGAGCAGAATCACATGACTATGATTAATACCAAAGGAGACTGGGGATGTAGTTGGTTATCAGTTGAACAATATGGTAAGTCTTCTTTCTCTAGTCAACTCATAAAATGTATAAGATTACTAAATCTTGCTAAATGATTTACTAAATGATTTATTTTACCAATTTTTTGACATCATTACATAGGCTGCAAAACAGCAAAAACTTCAAGAAAATAGACTTTTACAATAGCATTTTTATATTGGTTCAAATGATTTAGCCTTATAGACTAATGTTACAACTTTTAATGAATCTGTAGTACTGAATAAAGAGGAAGAAACATCCCTGTTACCTAATTACATATATATGTATATATATGTGTGTGTGAGATATATATATCAGATGAATAAATAAATAAATAAATATCCAGAAAACAATAATAATACTGGTTCAGGGTTAGACAAAAAGTGCTTGCTGAGTAAGTAGCGAGACATAATTCAGAACATCAGAGACCTTACATTACCTATTAAGCTTGTATGATTGGGCAAAAAAAGAAAAAGGGGCTTGCTGGCCAATCATGAGGATACACTCACTTTCCTTCCTGGCCACTTGCGACTGAGGGAGTTTGATCTTACCAGTCAGGGAGGG
Organism: Typhlomys cinereus; assembly: GCA_023101885.1. Taxonomy (NCBI): domain Eukaryota; kingdom Metazoa; phylum Chordata; class Mammalia; order Rodentia; family Platacanthomyidae; genus Typhlomys; species Typhlomys cinereus. Next base: position 1,166,107 of record JALPQD010000010.1, read on the forward strand.
TGTAGAGTCTGGTGGAGAGAATGGTAACCATCCTGCAAATGGGAGAATGACTCCTACCACTCACTGTGGTCTTCTATTCCTATTCCATCTACCTTTGAGTCTTCTCTTATGGTAATATTCCATTTAAACAGCCTTTTATCTCGGGTTAGAAGGTAACCTCCAATACCAATCAGGATGGAGCCAAGGGCGGTGCAGGAATAGCAAAACTGAAAACAACAACAAACCATTAATTCAGAACATCAGAGACCTTACATTAATCACCTGGAACCAGACCAGCCAAATCTCTCCCCATCCTAAAGCTCAGGGAAACTTGTGGAAGAGGGGGCGGTAAGATTGTATACAGCCTAAAGATGGGGAGGAGCAACCATACACAAGAAACTCCACACAAGTCAGGGCCCCAGTAGCCATAATTGGACTTTGAATGACCTGTGCAATGACTGACATGTCAATGACCCCCAAAATCTAGCATGGATCACAGGCACTAGGATCCTTAGAGGCAAGGGATTAACAGTCATAATAGTGTTCCCATACTAAAGGGGAGCCCGAGAAAGGGCTCTGGGCAATGCCACTGAGTCCTTACACCTCATTAGAGTGGAGGACTCAGATGGAAGTTTGACATTCACACTAAAGTATGCTTCAGGGAATTCGATGGAGGAAGGGGGGAAGGGGGAAGGAAGGGGAAAAGGAGGGAGGGTGCAGGGGGTTCTGGGGAGGGGTGGAGGAGGGAGGGGACTGTGGTACCTATTAAGCTTTATGATTGGGCAAAAAAAGAAAAAGGGGCTTGCTGGCCAATCATGAGGATACAAATTTCTATTCCTATCACCAATGTCTTCTGCTTTCCTCCACACTACACATACAGGCATTTTTGGAACAAACTGAAAAAAATTGAAAATATTTATGCAATATTTATTATAGAATTAGTAAAAAGTAAAGGTAAAGGCTTGACAATATCAGGAAAGATCAGTATGCTGTAAAAAATGACCAAGTGATAGAAAAAAAATGACCTTCTAAGATATATATGCATTCCAACAGTTACCTAATCAATAATTATAGAACGTAAAATATGAAGTTAAAGCATTTTTTCCCCTAATAAGCATTCTGAAGGAGAGAGGCTAAAACAAAGAAGAAAAAAGTCAAGAGATAAAGGCTTTGGGCTAGAGTAGTGGCTCAGGAGTTAAAGACTTTGCCTGCCAAGAAAAAGTGCCCAGTCCAATCCCCAGATTCCACGTAAAAATGGTGAGAGAATATGCCCTGAACTTCCTGTCCTGGAAAGAAAAGCCTGAAAAACTCCAGAGTTAAACAATAAGAACATTGTGAATGAACCTGCTAGATTATGCAAAGAACTCTGAATGCTAATGTACTGAAGGCAGAGTGGGAAAGTAGTGCATCCCCCAAAGTTAGACCCACCACCTCAATGTGAAGGTAGATTACTTTCAAAACATGGCATTTTTGTTTGGAGAGGCATGATTTCTTTGAATATATGCTTGGCTTTGTTCTTTGAAAGACCGAGGAAAAGTTAACCCCAGAAATGTTCCATTTGGGTATTTTCTATTCTCACACATGTCTTATAAATTATATGCCACTTCTAAATGAATAGGGTAAACAATCCAGGGCAGATGTTTTGTTAAATTTGTGTGTTGGATAAAGTGCTGGATTTTTATCTTAGTCTCTAAATGGGCATGTATCAAGGAGTTATATTTTAAAATTAGGAACAAGTTGGGCCAGCAAGAGGGTCCCTGCTCACAAACCTAGCGACCTGAATTCAATAACTGGAAGCCCATGTATGTGGTGAAGGAAAGAACTGACTTCTGAAACTTGTCTTTTGGCATCCACCAAAGTGCCTTGGTATACATGTGCAGGACTTCTGTCTTGGCTCCTCATTCTCAAATAAATAAAATTCTTCATAAAAATGAGGAACATGCTAATTAAAATATTAAGCCATTGTGGATACACATGTATGTGCACATGTTTATGTGTTCATGTGTGTGTTTAAATATATCATCTTATTCCAATATAAACATCTGAGATATCATGGAGGAAAAACTAAACACAGAACAGCCAGTAACAAAACAAGTGCAGGTAAAACCACTATTGATGACGTTGAAGAAGAGGACCAGAACCAGAGATCTCCATTGTATTATCATTGAGAATGTTGATTCTACCATTCTTTTTATCTTGTGTCTGGAGGCATTCAGTTTCTTTATCTTTCATCCACATAGTTCATAAAACACTGTCCATAATTTCACTCACAGCATTTCATTTTAGATTAACAGATATTGTGATGTGCTAATTTTGCTTGGCAAAGATCTGTAATGAGCTTTAATTTTTTTTATAATCCTAACCATCTGTAACCTTCCTTAGATTTTCATTACCTTCTATGTATAGACTTTAAAATTCTATATTAATTGATCCTTCTTTGTGTTCTTTCTTATGATATAAATATGAAATGTTCCCCAAGACTCATGTATTTCGCCACTTGGTCCCAGGTGGTAGATTGTTTTGGGAGAAACTTTAGGATTTAGGGCCTGGCTGTCAGAGGTGAAACTTGGCGGGTGGAGGTGGGCTTTTGAGGTTTATAACCTGATGTATTTTTATTTGTTTTTTTTTGTCAATTTTCTACATTATATAATACATTTGAAACATGTTCACCCCCATTAACCTCTCGTCTTTCTCCCATTTCCTCTGAATCTTCTCAACATGCTTTCTTCCTATTTTTATGTGTTTTTTTTAATGATTCATTGAGTTAATTAGTGTTGCTTGTATGAGCACGGATGTGGGATTATTTACTGGAGCATGGGTCATTTACCAGTTGGATTGAAATTTATTGGGTATTACTAGTAAACAAAAATGGAAAACATATCTAGGAGGAAAATGATTCACTATGGACGAAGACAATAAAAATTACCACTGAAACTTCTTGCTTACTTTGACATTGTGGTCATAGTTTGCTTTTCTATAATTGTTAGTGATGTTAATGACATTTTTAGGCACTTATTAGCCATTTGGGTGTCATATTGGAGGAAATATCTAGTAATATCACACACTTAAAAATCAGATTGCTTATTTTTGTTATTGAATTGTTTGAATTGTTTCTAGAAATGAATCATTTGTCAAATGCATAATTTGTGAATATTTCCTACTTTTTTAGTTTTCTTCTTTTTTTATTTTCTGTATGATATATATATATATATTTAGCTTATTTTAATTTGTTTTTTTCTGGCAATTCTTTTGAAGTTTCATAGAAAAAAAATCCCTGTCCAGACCAATATCTTAGAGCATTTTCTTTTTTTTTTTTTTGTTACTCCAGCAGTTGTTGTTCTAATGCCTATGTAACTTGTGATCTTGTGTTTAAGTCTTTAAGCCATTTTGGATATACTTTTCTTTTCTAATGAGATGGGTATCTAATTTTTTTTTGGTATATGGGAGTGCAGTTTTGACATTTATTGAACAAACTGCTTATTTGTTCTTAACAGCTTTGTAAAAATCATCTAGATGAAAATGAGTCTTTTTTTTCTGTGTTCTGGGTTCCATTTCATTGACTTACTCTTTAGGTCAATAAAATGATGTTCTTGTCTATAGCTTTATAATATATTTAGAGATAGTGTGACACCTTCAATTTTTTTCCCTTTTGTTCATGATTATGTTGATTATTCAGAGACTGTTTTGTAATTCTGTGTGAACTTCAGGATATTTTTCTACTTCCATCAAGAGTATGATTAAGGATAGCATTGGGGCAGCAGGTCACTTTGGGTCGTTTTGTCACATTAACAATTCTTTTACTCCATGAGCATGATCATCAATTTCTTCTTTTTTTTTTCCTCTTTAATCTTATATTTTTCCTCTCCTATAGAGGGTTTCTTCCCCATAAAAACAATTTAACTCCCTGGGGAACTGCTTTTATCTCCTCATTTCTCTTCCTTGGTGTTAGGTTCTTGACCAAGAGGACTGTAATAAATGACTAGAAAAGGAATAGATAATTTTTATGAATACTTTTCCAGCATTTTCCACCCTGACAAAGTTCCCAGGGGAAGAGGCAAAGTCATTGTTAGTACAAGCAACAATGTTTTACCATAGAAGAAATGGAAGCATACTTAAAATCAATTAAAACTTGTAAAGCATATGACTGATGACCATGAAGCAGACTACAGCAAAACTAAGGTAGAAATTGCTACGTTGTTACTTCATTTGCCCAAGATTTGCAGGTTAAATGTAGATATACCAAATAAATGGGTTAAAGAAGAAGCAAAAATGAAAAATGAGTTTAACATAAAAGAAAGGAGAAGAAAGGTAAGAACAGAAGAAAGTTTCAGAATCAGAAGAGGAAAGCATAAGGCAATATAAAAAGTTTGACAAGTTAAAAAGTGTTTTCTTCTAATGAAAAGCAATTTGGATAAGTTCAAGAGGTAGAATAAAAACTACAAATATAACTTTAAAAAAGTGATAATATTACTAAAATTATAGTGGCAAAAATAAATAATGGAGAAATAAAAAGAAAATAGAAATTGCAATTGTGAAAAAGAAAGCACCTGTATAAGCAAAATTCTGTTAATTCAGGATCGAGGATACAAAATAAACTCATACTTTTTTGTTATGATAAGGCAAAAATAATCTACACAAAGTGTAGTTAAAAGAAAAAAGGAGGCCATACAAGCAGGAAAAAATAGAGATGAACTTTGGAGGAGCTTGAGTTTTTCAAAACTGGAGTCTGTCAATTCCAAGGATTTTGCAGGTGGTGAGCAAGGGCCCCTGACCTAATGGACTCTTCTTTCCTATGGTTTCCAGTGTCGTTCACAGTGGATGAAGTGTCTGATGTTGCTAGATTTGTTTCACCTTAGCAGCCTTGGATACAAAAGGCCTCTGCTGGCTGCTCTTCACAACCTACAGGCTAGACAGATCTTCCACCTTCCCAAGATTCCTTAGGTCAGAGCCCCTCGGGTGGTTCATGCTCTAGTTGGGGGCTGTCTCTCCAGAGTGCTAGGACTAAGGGAGCAAATGTAGCCTTCACACCTTTACTTTTACTTTCCAACCCCGGAAGAACTGATCACTCTGCCAGAGGGATTTAGTTATGCATTTCAAGTGTCCTGCTTTGGCTATAGAGTTCTTGGACTTTGCACATCAGTTGAACTGAAATCTGTGGAGGTGACTCCACTTGCTTAACTCTGTCTCAAAACTATCAATCTCCAGGGTGATTCTCAGTTGATAAGATCTGCTCCCAGCTACTGACAGCGGCTCTCCATTTCCCTGAACATTTCCTCGACTGAACTAAGCTCTAACCTCTTTCACTGTTCAGATGGTCAGGAGACTTTCGTTGCTCTCTGCAGCTGCTTCCAGATCTGTCTCTCACACCAGAACTGTGCAAATAAAATTCAAATTCTCTGACTTGTGATTGTTTCTTCTTCTCGGGCCTCCCAGGATTGCTCAGTTTTAAATAATAGTTTCTCCACACGTCAACAAACCACTGCTGAATCATACAGTGACAAAATGGGACTCCTTTCAATGGCTGGCCCATCTTCTGGAGTAGTCACTATTTCAACAAGCCCACAACTGGATGCAAGACTTATGACAGCTTTGGGCTTGTTTTTGGGGAAGAACTATCAATCATTTTTCCCCAATAACCAGAGACTATTAATTTGACTTCAGTATGAAGCTCCTGACTAACCTCTCTTTCTTGAGAGGCACAAGGAAGTGAACTAATTTGTCTTATTAAGAATTTTAAGCTTTTATTCTGCCTTTGGGTTAGAATACATATATATTTTATCCTGATTCCTTCTTACCAGGTCACATAGAATCAGTGACCTAGTCTGCCATCTTGTACAGAAGAATCTTACACAGGGAATTTTTTTTCTCTTTCTTTTGCTTTCCTTTTTCAAATGTTTCACCTCCCAACCAAGAGCCTTCTGTTCTTTTCATGTTCTAAAGTAGATCTCATCAATCTTCTTGATTCTTTAATACTCTTTTCCCTCAACTCACCTCACTGCTCTTGCAAATCTTCTGACTTCTGCCCTTGTAATCTGGTTTCCTGGGAAACAACCTTGCTTATGTCTTGAAAATTTCAGTTACTAATGTTTATATGGCCTACATTCTTCTCACAGACAGACTGCATGCATCTTTGCTCTAGATTAGCAAATAATTGATAAGTTTAAGTAATCCTTTCTTAGTATTCCAACCCACCAATATCTGATTCATGGCAGGTAAAGTCATCTATATTCTTGTATTAGCTTCTTTGCTCCTCCTATAAATCTTTTAAAAAGATTAGAAATATAGAGCTAGTCATCTTTTTTTTTTCCTTTGCAAAACTGTTGTTTCTTCTTTGTATAGTTGCTGTTTTAGGAAATTTGATTTTGCTTAAGTTTCTTATTGCCTTAGTCCATTCATGCTTTTAAATGAAAAACTTAACACTTGGTGATATTTAAAAATAAGAATTTATTTTTTATAGAGATAAAGGTTAGGAAGTCAAAGAGCAAGATGCTTGCATAGTAGATATTGCTCATGGCTGCTTTTTGTTTGAAGATGCCTCTTTGTTGCTGAGAGCTCACATAATGGATAGTGGGATGGAAAAAGAGGCTTTGTTGGATGAGACAATTTCTGATCTATCAGTCACCTTCAAGAGTAATAGCACCCATGCTCACTGACCTCCCAAAGATCCCACTTTCCAATGCCTTTACCATGGTAGTAAGTTTCGATATATGAATTTTGGAAGGGCACAAACAGAGCATAGTATCTGTTAAAATAGGAAATAATTTTATGGATTTATTTTCATTAGAATTTCTCCTTGTTTACATCAGTTCTAGTTTCTCTGACAGGAATATTAAAGACATTCCAAAGGAAATACCTCTTTAAAGAGATTATTGGGTTTCAGAGTTGACATCCAACTGCAATTTTTTTTCTTGGTTCCAATTATATTGTCATGGTTGGGCACAGGTGTCACTTGGCATTTGAGGTTTTGAGCTTTGGGCACATTTGTACAGAATTAATGGTTGGGTTAGGCCCTCAGCAGACCTGCAAGAGATTGTCTAGCTGATGGGGAAGGGCCAGCCCCTGGTGGGTGGGATCAGGCCCTGGAATAAAATACAGCTGGTTGACAGAGTTGACATCTTTGCATATACTTGCCAGACATACTGGTCTGGCAAATAAGGATCATCCCTCTTTCAGCCATTATGTAGAGATGGTGTGACCAGTTTCCTGGGTCTGATGCTGGTGCATGCTCTGTCGTCGAGCTGAACTATAGACTGTAACCAGACTATCAGTAAGAAAATAAACCCCTTGTTCCCTTAAGCTATTTGATGGCTACTTATCAGCAACCATGCAGGTGAACTGCAATATATATCATACTGGTAGATCTCATTCTATTTAGAAAGTTAATAGCATTAGAAGGGTGAAAAGAGTTTTAAGATCAATTAGCTGACAATTTTCTGTTATAACATACAAATAACTCCTTTAATTTGTAGAGAAATACTAGGTTAGAGGAGAGTGTTTGAGATATTTTCAAGCCCTGCAATACACATTAATTTTTCATTATATTTTGTTATATTAAAAATGTTGTCTTTACTAGTCAAGATAGAAAAAATCTGGTCTATAACTTCAAATATTTACTTCTAACAGATATTGTATAGTGAAAAAATCACAACAGATACTTGGGATTTTCTTTCGTGTACCTTTGGTCAAAAGAAGTAAGAAAATCTGTTAAACTATTTTGCTTTCCTGCCATTTATATGAAGGACAGTTTTAGAAAGGAATGAGAAACCAAAACTGAAGTTCAAAGGAGAACATGTCCAAATAGAACTATGGCATTGGGATATGTAGCATTGTGACCTTGGAAATACCCAAGCTATACCTCTGGACCATCCCAAGTGGGAGGGAGAGAAGAATAATGAAACAATTTATAAACTGACCCATTATTATTGTGGACCTCAATCAGTAAGCTCTCTTTCTCCAGGCTATGCATCTCAGGTCCAAGAACAGAACAGAATTTGTAGTATCATCCAGAGGAACCCTGCAGCACAAAGCCTGAGAAGCACTGAAGGGATAAAGATGAGGCATCATCTAATTACATCTGTGTTTACTTGGTCAGAACATGTGGAAAGCTAGCATGGGAAGATCAAAGAGGTCTGAAGAGAAGACTCATTGGTATTTACTATGACAGGTCTTCATTTCCTTCTGCAAACATGCATTACCTAAGCACCTGGCTTGTGTATCATTTGATTTTCCCGGCAGATACCTTTGTTCTTCCTGAAATTATTTCTCTATTGGATATTGCCACGCATGGAGCATGTTCTAGGATGGATGAAAAGTCTTGTGGTGTACACCTTTGGAATGAAGGATGTGCTAGCATGCTTTTAAGTACCAGTTCTTCTCTTTGGCTGCTTTCTTAGTCTTAGACATCACTGGAGAAATTCTGCATGCTACAAGTAGCCACACATATGAGAGCTGGGTACACTTGAGATAAGACCCTCTGTTGCTCTTATAATTGACAGAAAGAGAAACATATGAATCACCCCCCAATGAAGACATATGGGATATTCTGAGGGGCATAAACTTATATTGAAAAGAAGTAAATCCCTGTTCTCAGGTGAGTACAGATTTCAAATTTTCTTTTAAAATCCTCAAATTTCACTAGAAAATTTACTCTGCCTAAATTACATTGCCATGTGCATTATCTCATTTTCAAAATGGAAAATTGAGTAACTAAAACGGTAAACCGATCATGATAGCTTTGAACTACTTTAATTTTATTCCAGTACTAAAATCCTGTCTGCAGAGCTGTACCATGAAAGTGATGCTTTGTTTCAGGAAAATGCATGTTGCATGTGTAATGTGCACTCTTGTGCCTATAGATGCACATATACTAGTTTGTTTAAAATTTCTAAAGGTCAAGGAGCCCACAAGATGGCTGAGTGGGCTAAGATGACTTCAGGTAAATATGACAACTTTAGTTGACATGGTGAAAAGGGAGAACTGACTTTTGTAAGTTTTCTGGCTTCCACTTGCATGCTTGCTCATTTGGCCATGCTGCCTTTCAAACATAAATAAAATATTAAACTTCCAGATGGTTGACATCTCTTTCTTTAATAAATGTGAAAAAGCAATAATCACACATGGTATCTTATTAACTGAAAATGCAAGTTAATTTTAAATGCACACATTCTATTCCCCAAATAGAATTTCACTCTTCTGTCCTAACGAATTAGACAAATTACACATAGATCTGTTATTTCCTTCATTTTCAGGTTTTTATTAAATTTCCAAATGCCATTTTCTCTTTACAGACAAATTAAGGTAAATTCATAGGAAAACTATAGAATACTAGTAATTCAGGAAGGAAAGGATATGTAATAAAAGGTTAGTAGAACTAGACTCTGCAATATGAAGAAAGGAAGACTAAGAAGAGATGTGGTACTTGTGACAGCATGTTGAGGAATATTATCAGGAGGACAAGGAACAAGTCTCATTAGTTAATGAGAGCAGAACAGGAAGTAATGAGCTTAACTTGTAGCATGGAAATTTAAGGGAAATATAAAGAGGGAAGTCAGCCATAGAGACTATTAAACAAAAGTATTGATTTTGTCAATAGAATTAATAAATTTCATTTGCTATTCATATTCAAAGTAGCACATGATTTCCATACATCAGGGATAAGATATGAATAATAAAAATGTACTCTGTTAACATTTTGGAATGAAATTAAGTAATCCACAAGGGAATATTACTCAAAATTCTTATCCTGTACTAAAATATAGACTCAATCAAGAACAATAGCTTTCAAGACATGTAAAAGACACAAAATATTAATTCTAAAATTATTTATTAATTTTTGACTACATATAAAGCCCACAATTATCATCTATGGAAAAAATAAAGATAAATCTTAACTGAAAAAATGCTCAGGCTCCTTTTTTTCATCAAATTGGTACACTTCATATCTTAAAATTATATAGTCCTAATGAGAATGGAACTCTAGAAAAGTATGCTAATTTATTTAAAATTAATATTAATTACATTGATTATATAATTATATATAAAGTATATTAATTTAAAATATAAAATATTAGGTAAATTATATAAAATAGAAATACATCGTATAGATTAGCAAAGCTGACATAAGATGAGTAAGTCTTTTTTAAAAAATTATTTAAAAAATTTGTCTAGTTTTACAAGCATATTGAGTGTTACCGGTGCTTCCCTCCATCTCCCTCCCTCTTATCTCCTTCCTTTCCTTCGTCAATCCATTCCATTTCCTCCCATGAAGTAAATCTCGTTAAAAACATTTTGCTAATTTTGGTATCTCCATCTACAGTTGACAATATATAAAACCATGATAATCAATTATTTTAGACTACTTTTATATTGTTGCTCTTTTTCAAATAGGTATTCATAATTTTAAAGTTCTTGGCTAGCCAGGGTGGTGCAAGAACAGTAAGACTGAAAACAAGAACAAGCTATAATTCAGAACACCAAAGACCCTGCATTGATCATCTGGAACCAGACCAGCCAAATTTCTCCCCATCCTGAAGTTCAGGAAAACTCGCCTAGGAGGGGTTGGCAAGATTGCAAAAAGCCTAAAGATGAGGAGGACCAACGATATGCAAGATGCTCCACACAAGTTAGGACCGTAGTAGCCACAGTGTGACTTTGCATGACTTGCACAGTGACTGACATGTCGACGACTCCCCAGGGTCTAGCTTGGATCACAGGCAGTAGGATCCTTAAAGGCAAGGGATTAATAGTCGTCATAGTGTTCCCATACTAAGGGGGAACCCGGCGGGGGGGCGGGGGCTCTGGGCTATGCCACTGAGTCCTTAACACCTCACTGGAGTGGAGCTCTCAGAGGGAGCTTTGACATTCACACAGGGGGATGCTCCAGGGGATGGGAGGGGGAAAAGGGGAGGCACTGGGATAGGGGGAAGGAAGGGGGGGAACGAAGGGGAAGGGGGGAGAGTACAAGGAGGACTGAGGAGGGGTGGAGGGAAGGAGAGAACCGGGGTACCTATTGAGCTTGTATGATTGGGGAAAAAATGAATAAAAAACAATTAATTAAAATAAGTTCTTGACTATCTTCTTGTCAGATGTGGATAAACTGTAATTATTTTTATTTTGAACATTGGCCAATAAAGTCTTCATAGCAGGACAGAACTGCCTGCTTTACTTCTGTTGGTTGTGTTTTGCACTGGCCATATTGTGTTACTTTCAATCTATTATTTCCCTAAAGGATTATTTTTAAGTCTTTGGTCCCCTTTATGAAGTTTCTGACCTTGTTACAAAACCCTACTTAACGCATAAGCTACACAGCAAGTGAACACACATGCAGGCCTCCTTTACCTTCCAATACCTGAGTGGGGCAGATGTTACCCTTTCTTCATTGTCTCATGCTTCATAGACAATTTGTGAACTTGGAATACAAGCCAGGGGTCAGAGCTCAACTAGTTCATGCTTACATGGCAAGCACACCACTGTCTGAGTTCTCTCCCCCACCCATCTTAGACGTTTTTATGTAAGCAGATTTGTATTAAGTGTTTCACAGGGTTCACTAGATGCAATTATGCTTGAGAGTTAGATTTTTTAAAAATTTATTCTTTATTTCTCTTTTCCTTTTTTCTTCAGCTATCCTTCTTGTCTTCTTTTCATCACCAACCTCCATCATATATCATATATCAAAGCAAGACAACTAACTACTTAACACTAAATCTCAAGCTTAAGAAATAAGATTTAAGTGTCTTTAAAACAAAAATTTAGTTTTAAGGCATTTTTGTAAAAATATGACAAAATATACTGCAAATAAGGAAATATGCACTTGATAAATAATTTCTTCTTCAGGCTTTACTCCTTTAGGATCTGACTAGAATCTACTTTAATGAAGCAAAATCAAGATATGTTTGAGGAAATCCCCTTCAGTGATTTCCTCAGTTCAGAGTGGAAAAAAAGGCATCTAAATGTTTTTCTCTGTTTGCTGGGAGAAGACAGCTCAAAATTTATAGCAAATCCTACATGGATGGAATATTATCTTGTGCACGCAGGAATGAACTGCAAATGTTTAGCAGGAGTAGTCCCATAATAAAAGGCATTCTCAAAAGGCAGTGACCAAGTGAGAAATTATTAATGTTTTTGTTGTTACTCTCTTGCTGCTTCATGATTTCACTCCCTACTTGATTTTCAGTCTGCCTTCATGTTGACTTTACTATGAGGGAAACATATTATTCCTTTTGAGGAGTACAAGGAACACAGACTTACTCATGTTACAAGAATCTCAGAATCTATTAGAAGAGAATTCTTGTTCATTTATTCAGCAAATATTAATTGGGAATAGTAACATAAAAGACTAAATGGCATGTAAATATATCCTTTCAAGAAACAGTGTCTCACTACATAGATCAGGCTAGCCTCAAATTTGCAACCATCCTGCCTCAGATTCCTAAGGCCTGGGATTACCAGTGTACATCAAAATGCCTAGAAAAGTCATGAATAATTTTTATAGGAATGATGAGTATTCATGGTAAAGTTGAAATTAGAATCTGCCTTTGAAACAAGGGAACATTTTCAATCCATGGTTTGGGGACAGAGAAGAAGAAAAATAAGAGATTAAAGGAAGAGCAACTTTGGAAAAGTACATATGTGAAAACCATGTGGATTCTGGGTAATTTGAAAAGACAGAGTTTTAGGGGATTGACTGGAAGACGAGATAGAAAATTCCCCAGTCTTCCAACTCCCCTCTCTGACCTCCAGCAGAATCTCAACAGTATTTCTTGTCACAGTAAGAAGCACAATGAGACTGATTGGTCCTGTGAATTGAACAGCATTTAGCGAAGAATTTGCTCACCCTGTAATGGGGGTTGGTGCTTTTTTATGGAATAGAACTACATAAGGCTACATAAGGAAAATACCAATGAAATAAATAATATATATATATGTATATATGCTTTAGAGTACCCAAACTAGAGACAGAATAGTATAGAAAAATACAGATCTCTTTCATGAATATAGATATTAAAAACACCATAATTATCACATATCTGAATGTATGAATCTCATATGCAGGATCTAAGCAAAGACATAAACATGTCACTCTGAATTGGGAGGATTATTAAGAAATAAGGACAATGTGAATGATAATAGACTTGAGAACAGATAAAATGGATAAAATTACTAGAAAAATGTTCCAAAATGATGCAGGAAGAGCCCTAATGTGTGTAGAAATTAAATCACTATTTTAAAAGTCTTACCAAGAAAACACCAAGTATAAATGATTTTTACATGAGTTCTACCAAATGTTTAGGAGTATGACTATTCCGAACACATAAAATTTCTTTAAAAAGTAGAAAATGATAAGGCAGTCTATTGCATTTTAGGAGCACAAGCATATGAAATTATATGTTGCATCTTACAGGTGATATGTATTATATAATACCACTATTATTATACATATATATAATTATATGTATATATGCTCTAGAGTACCCAAACTGAGACAGAATAGTATAGAAAAATACAGATCTCTTTCATGAATATAGATATTAAAAACACCATAATTATCACACATCTGAATGTATGAATCTCATATGCATAACTAAAAAAAGTTCAGAAAATTTTTTTTTCCTCTTTCTCTTTCTTAATTTACCATGGTCTGAAACTTTTTGTAAACCAGATTGACTTCATACTCACAGAGATCCTCTGCACTCTGCCTCTTGAATGATAGGACTTCAGACATGACACACAAAATCCAGCTAGAATTCTGGCTCACTATACATGAAAGGTGATGATTCACAATCTCTGAGGGTACTTGGAAATATTCATTGTTCTTAGTAATGCCCTGTGTCTTAAGTTTGATGCTAACTATGTGAAATTACAATTGTACCATCAAATACATTTAGTGTTGCAAAGTACATTTGAAAGAGACAACCCTTGTTTTTCAGTTTACTCATAAATAAATCAGCCTGACAATCTTCAGTGCTTTACATGTAGGCAAACAAAATCACCCTAGTCTTCTTGATAGTGTCTCCATCACAGCCACTGTCAGAAACCGAGTATTCTGTTTGCATATAGGCTGTGATATGGCATGAAATTCGCACAAAAGATATTGAATGACAAAATAATTACTCAAATTCACACATTACTACTTGTTGGAATCATTCATTTTAAATATGTTATCAGAAATTATTTTCTTTATGTGTGTGTGTGTGTGTGTGTGTGTGTGTGTGTGTGTGTACACAAGAAGGCACTTGAGTATATGGACGTTCAAGGGTGACATCATGAATCATTCTGGATTGCTCTATCTTCTTATTCCTTAACTCTAGGATTTTCTAGACTCCACCTTCCAGGGCCAGAATTACAGTTCACCACCATTTCCACCGCATTTTTACATGGGATCTGGTATATGAAGTCAGGTCCTTTGGCTTGCAAGGCAAAGAAAGACTTTAACCCTTGAGCCATCTCTCCAGCTCCAGAAATTATTTTCTAGTAATGGAGTCTGAACTGTTGCTACTATATGATCCACATGTGTTTATAATTCCATATGCTATCAACTAAATAATATATAGATGTATTAAATTTATAGCCAAATTTTATTCCTGAGGAACATTTTTAATTGTGCTACGATCAGGTATAATATAGCAATATAATCATTTGAAACATAAGGGGTTCAGGAAAAGTTTTCAAGAAAATATGGATGGATACAGTTGAAAATGAAAGAGGAACAGGTGATCCAGATATACAGATTGGAGGAATGGAGGAAGGAAAGCAGGGGAGAGAGAGAGAGAGAGAGAGAGAGAGAGAGAGAATAGTATAGGGAAAATTTTTCTCTAGCAGAAGAAACACAAAGTATTTGTTTTTTAATTTTAATGCATTTATTTGTAAAAATATTAAAATTGCACCTTTTAAATACATAAGAAAAATATTTTTTATCATGAAATAAACAACTCTTTGGTACAGAAATCACACCATATATGTGATCTTTAGTTTAATTTTTCTTTTTTTTTTAAAGGACTTATGGCCTAATCTGTGAAATAAAACAAATGTTTGCCCATCCATCGTCCCCTATCATAGTTCCACTGAGGGGCTTTAGAATATAATCCTGTGTACATCAACATATCCACAAAGACATCATACCAGGCGTGTAACTGTAAGTATCGAAGCATCCGAGGGCTTGATGACAGAAGCCACCAAAAGAGCAGCAGAAGACCCAGCAAGGAGAAAGGGAACATCAACATTAAAGTCAAATGCTATGCAAACGATTACAGCATTTCAAGTTGATACACTGAAAACAAAGCAACTTTAGCATTATTGTGTAAGTAACTTGCAAAGCCCCAGAATAATGTACATAGCCACAAGTTGAGAAGCATTTCAAAGATCTCAATGGAACATGGAAAATACCAACTACAATTTTAACTGGAAAAGTGATTAATTGTAAAAAAATAAATAGGGCCCTTTCCCACTCCGGGACACGCAGCACCTAGGTAAGCTCCACCCCCGCCCACCCCCAGAATCCCAGGCCAAATAATTCAGTTCAGTGAAAAACGCACAGAAATTGAAAGAAGATCTTAAGACTTAAAACGACAATGCCCAAGTCAAAGTGCAAATCCATGAGAAACAACACTCAAGTAAACAAATCTCCCACTGAAGGAATTAACCCCATAATGTTAGACTCCAACCAGAACAAACCACAGAAAATGGCCAAGAAAGCCTGACCCAGGATAATGACTTTCAAAATATGATCATTACCATGTTCAATACTAAGAAAGAGGAAATCCGAGAGGTATTAAATAACTGAATCAATCACTTTGAAGAGGAACACAACAGACACTTGGAGGAGATGAGAAAAACAGTGCAAGAAACAAAAACAGGCATAGGGCAGTTAAAACAGACTCAAGCAGAGTTTAAAACTGAGCTAAAAGACAAGTTATCTTCAACCCAGAACGCCACAGAGAGTCATATCAACAGAAATAATGAAGCAGAAAACAGAATTTCAGACCTTGAAGATAAAGTGGGAGTGTTAACCAGCTCAATGGAGGAGGTTGTTAAAGCCAAAAAGATACTTGAGAGAAATATTCAAGAGATATGGGACACCCTGAAGAAGCCCAACATGCGTATTCATGGAATACCAGAGCAAGAATCTCAAAATACCACCCCTGAGGAAATTTTTCAAATGATCATCAAGGAAAACTTTCCTAATCTAAAAAAAGAGAGGCCCATCCATATACAAGAGGCATTCCGCACCCCAAACAGATATGACCAAAACAGAAGTTCGCCATGGCAAATAATTATTAAAACACTCCACATTCAAGATGAAGAACTGGTGCTGAGAGCTTCGAGGGAGAAAAAACAAGTAACTTTTAAAGTTAAACATATTAAAATAACAAATGACTTCTCAGTCAAAACAGTAAAAGCAAGAAGAGCTTGGAGAGACATACTTCAAGTATTGAATGAGCAAAAATGTCAACCCAGGCTGATTTACCCTGCAAAACTATCTGTCATGATCGAGGGAGAAAGAAAAATCTTCCAGCACAAAGACAACTTGAAGGGATACATGTCCACCAAACCAGGCCTTCAAAAAATGCTAGAAATGATACTCAAGCTTGAAGAAAAAAAACAGGCATATCCAGGAGAACAGAAAGCAAGTATAACACCATTAAAAGCAAAGCAATATACTTATAAAAACTACCAAACATAATAAATGTCTGGAATTAAAAATAGTTTCTCCATTATAACACTAAATGTTAATGGAATTAACTCACCGATCAAGAGACACAGATTACAAACTTGGATTAAAAATCACAATCCATCAATCTGCTGCCTGCAGGAAACCCATCTCACCACAAAAGATAAGCACACCCTAAAAATAAAAGGCGGGTCAACAATTCTACAAGCTAATGGAAGCAGAAAACAGGCAGGGGTAGCCATTATGCTATCGGGCAAAGTGGACGTCAAACCAAAGAAAATAATAAGAAACATGAATGGATACTACATTTTAGTCACAGGTACAATTCACCAGGAAGACTTCACAATACTGAACATATATGCACCCAACACGGCCCCTCCCACATTCATTAAGCAAACCCTACTACGTCTAAAGTGAGAAATCAATCCCAAAACGATAATTCTTGGGGATTTCAATACCGCCTTCTCAACATGGGATAGATCTATAGGTAAAAACTTAACAGAGACACTTTGGAGCTTAACCAAACCCTTACTAAAATGGACCATACAGATCTCTATCATACTTTTCATCCACACACCAAAGAATACACATTTTTTTCAGCAGCACACAGAACTTTCTCCAAAATAGATCACATATTGGGCCACAAAATGAATCTCCACATATACAGGAATGTTGAAATTCTAGCCTGCACCTTATCAGACCACCACGGCTTAAAGCTTGACATCCACAACACAACAAGCAACAGAAAATACACGGACTCCTGGAAACTTAACAATATGATGCTGAATGAGAATTGGATTCAGGAAGAAATTAAAAAGGAAATTCAAGATTTCCTGAAAGTGAACGATAATGAAAATACAACTTACCAAAATCTCTGGGACGCAATGAAGGCTGTGCTAAGAGGTAAGTTCATAGCTCTTAATGTATACATCAAAAAATGGAAACATCAGAAATAAACAACTTAACAATGCAGCTTAAAGCTTTAGAAACACTAGAGCAATCTGATCCCAAAAGCAGTAGAAGGGATGAGATTAGCAAAATAAGGGGAGAAATATCTGAAATCAAGATTAGGAAAACAATAGAGAAAACCAACCAGTCAAAAAGCTGGTTTTTTGAAAAAATCAATAAGATTGATACACCCTTAGCTAAATTAATTAAAAGCAAGAGAGAGAAAACCCAAATTAACAAAATCAGAAATGAACATGGAGTTATCACTACTGACACCCAAGAAATCCAGAGAATTATAACATCATATTTCAAAAACTTATAGTCTGTGAACTTTGACAACACCAAAGAGATGGATGAATTCCTAAGTAAACACAACTTACCTAATTGGAATCAGGAAGTTGTGAATTATTTAAATAGTCCTATAACATATGAGGAAATTGAGAAAGTAATCTCAAATCTTCCCACCAAAAATGTCCTGGACCAGACGGATTCAGCACAGAGTTCTACCATACATTTAAGGAGTTAATAACACCAATACTCCTTAAACTGTTCCACCAAATAGCAAAGGAAGGAAAGCTACAAAATTCCTTCTATGAAGCTAATAGTCTTAATCCCAAAACCTAATAAAGATACACTTAAAAAAGAAAACTATAGGCCAATCTGTCTGGTGAACACAGATGCAAAGATTCTCAATAAAGTCTTAGCAAATTGGATTCAAAAATATATCAAAAAGATCATTCACGGAGATCAAGTAGGCTTTATCCCAGACACACAAGGTTGGTTCAACATATGCAAATCAATGAATGTAATTCACCATATAAACCATTCCAACGTTCAAGACCACATGATATTCTCGATAGATGCAGAAAAAGCTTTTGACAAGATCCAACAGCCCTTTATGATCAAAACCCTAGAGAAGGTTGGAATGGAAGGAACCTTTATCAATATAATAAAAGCTGTATACAACAAGCCCTCAGCAAGGATTATACTCAATGGGGAAAAACTTGAAGCATTCCCACTTCGATCAGGAACTAGACAAGGCTGTCCACTGTCACCACTTCTTTTCAATATTGTACTTGAAGTCATAGCTGAAGCCATAAGACAAGAAAGGGACATAAGAGGGATTCAAATCAGCAAGGAAGAAGTCAAGCTATCCCTACTTGCAGATGACATGATCTTATACCTGAGTGATCCCAAAAACTCCACCAGGAAGCTCCTGGAACTAATTGAGAAGTTCAGCAGGGTGGCAGGACACAAAATAAATGTACAAAAATCAGTGGCCTTCCTATATACCCAGAATGAAAGAAGTGAAAAAGCCCTGAGAGACTCAATCCCATTTACAATAGCCCCTAAAAAAATGAAATACCTTGGTATAAACCTAACCAGAGAGGTAAAAGACCTTTAAAATGAAAACTTTAAAACTCTAAAGAAAAAAATTGCAGAAGACACCAGAAGGTGGAAAGACCTCCCATGTTCCTGGATTGGCAGAATCAACATCGTAAAAATGACCATCTTATGAAAGGCAATATACAAATTGAACGCTATACCAATTAAAATCCCAAAGCAATTCTTCAAAGAAGTTGGCCAAACAATCACAAAGTTCATATGGAGCACAAAAGACTCAGGATAGCAAAGACATTCCTGAGTAACAAAAACACTGCTGGAGGTATCACCATACCAAACCTAAGTCTATACTACAAATCCATAGTTATAAAAATAGCCTGATACTGGCTCCAAAATAGACACACAGATCAATGGATAAGGGTTGAAGACCCAGATATAAGCCCACAAAATTACAGCCATTTGATCTTTGACAAAGGGGCCAAAAAAATCCAATGGAAAAAGAACAGCATCTTCAACAAATGTTGGTGGCAAAACTGGATCTCCACATGCAGAAGATTAAAGCTGAACCCATACTTGTCACCATGTACAAGACTGAATTCCAAATGGATCAAGGACCTTGATATGAGGCCTGAGACTATAAAAACCATAGTTGAAAGGATAGGGAACTCCCTCGAGCTGATTGGGCTATGCCAACACTTCCTAAACAGACATCCAATGGCACAGTCACTGCTACCAACTCTCAACAGTTGGGATCTTGTGAAATTAAAGAACTTCTATTCAGATAAAGAGATTGTAACATGAACTCAAAGGCAACCCACAGAATGAGAGAAAATCTTCACAAACCACATATCTGATAGAGCTCTACTATCCAAAGTGCACAAAGAACTTAGAAAACTAAACACCAAGGAAATTAATGGCCCAATTAAAAAAAATGGGCCCTGGAACTTAAAAGAAACTTTACCAGGGATGAAATTAAAATGTCTAACAAATATCTTAAAAAATGCTCCACTTCTTTAGCCATCAGGGAAATGCAAATCAAAACTTCCCTGAGATATCATCTTACCCCGGTCAGGATGGCAAAAATCCACAATACAAACAACACCAAATGTTGGAGAGGATGTGGAGAGAGGGGAACTCTGCTACATTGCTGGTGGGAATGCAGGCTCATACAGCCACTTTGGCGAGCCGTCTGGAGATTCTTAGAGAAACTAAAGATTGAAATGCCATATGACCCTGCTATTCCACTTTTGGGAATAACCCCCCATACAGCAGAGGTTCACCTCGATAGCACAAGCATGACCATGTTCATAGCAGCACTGTTTACAATAACAAAGTCATGGAATCAACCCAAATGTCCAACAGTTGATGAGTGGATAAGGAAACGGTGGTACATGTATACAATGGAGTACTACTCAGCCATCAAAAATGATGAATTACTGGAATTTGCCGGGAAATGGATGTTATTAGAAACAATTATATTAAGTGAAGTATCCCAGAAAATTAAGCGCCATATGTACCCCCTAATAGGTGGCTTCTAGTACCAAACCCACCCAGCCCACCTTGAGACACTCAAAGATAAATCTATGTAATACCTACAGTAATTGCAAGAATTATGAACAGGAGGGATGGGTTGGAGGGCCACACCAGACACAAGGAGAGAGAGGACCATGTTACAGCAGAAAAAATAGGCCTCCATCAAGGACTGCAAGTAAGTAATGAGACACCTGGTTAAGTTCAGAGACTTTTGTTCCTGATCATTTACAACTGAGGGGGTGTGATCTCACCAGAAGGGGAGGGCAGATAGTCTGGCAGATAAAAAGTAACCATTTTGCAAATGGGTGATAGACCCCTCCCTCACTTTGGTTTCCTACTTTTATTACATCTATCTTTGAATGTGTTCTTATAACAAGACTCCAGTTTAACAGCTTTTTGTCTCTGACCAGGGGGTGACATACAATGCCCATGAGGAGGGAGTGAAGGGCATTGCAGGAGCAGCAAAACTGCAAAAGAAAATCAACAAACCACAATCCAGAACTTCAGAGACTCTATATCAACCACCTAGAACTAGGCCGGACTAATCTCTCCCCATCCTGAAGCTCAGGGAAATTTGTGGAAGAGGGGGCGGTAAGAGTGTAAGAGCAAAAGGATGGGAGGAGCTATGATTTGCAAGATACTCCACACAAGTTAGGGCCGAAGCAACCATAAGTGGACTTTGCTTGCCCTGCGCAATGTCCAACACACTATTGACCTCACAAAGTCTAGCATCTGCTAAAGGCACCAAGATCCTTGGAGGCAAGGGATTGACAGCCACAGTAGTGTTCCTATGCTTAAGGGGAGCACAGGAAAGGGTTCAGGGAAATACAACTGGGTCCTTGTATGTCATCGGAGAGGAGGGCCCAGAGAAGAGTCTGGCATGCACATTAAAGGACTCTCTGGAGATTAGGGGGATGGCACTGGGAGATGGGGAGGGAGGGGTGAGGGTAGGGGGAGTAGGGGGGTCAGGGGAAGGAGAAGGGAGGGAGGGAAGTGGTGTACCTATTAAGTTTGTATGAGCAGAAATAATTATAAAAATGTTTAAAAAAATAAATAGGGACGTATTTTCTGGACAAGTTTTCATTTTCTGCAGTAAAAGTTTTTTTTTAATATCATAGAATTGAAAAAATATTTACCTTATTTTTTTTAAATGAGCATCAAAATTCAGGTCTCCATGCTAGATACGGTGGGTAAGCCAGTAATCCCAGCTCTTGAAGGCTGAGGGAAAGGATCTCAAGTCCAAGGACAGCATGGGCTACACAGGGAGACACTGTCTCAAAATAAGGAAAAAAATGATACCCCCTAAAAAAAGTACATTTTCCTTCAAGTCAATGAAATTTAGGTTCATCAAGTTGTCAGAGAAACAACTGGTCTTTGTTATTAAAAACTGTGTCTTTTAATCATATTAGGTTTTTTCAAAAATTTTTGCGAGAGACGTGGGAGGCTCCACATGTATGGGACAGAGGAAACCTGTCAGAAGTCAGTTCTCTTTTCTGCCATGTGTACTCCGGGATCATTGGCAGGTTTTCGTGGGGCTTCCTGTACCTGCGGAGACATCTTGCCGAGCCATATCAAATCTTATTCTACAGAAGCCTGTATTGTGTGACACTGCTTCAGGAACAGGGGGTGTAGACACAAATAAAACCCAGCCACTGACTTCAGAGAACACAGCCTATGGAATGAGATCCACCACTTGCAGCCTTATCACTTCCCTGGGGGCCAACTCCAAACCCTTCTTAGTGTGATCTTTCAAAACAAATAATGACCTGGTGGCACTGTGGTACTGTGGAAACCAATTATCTACTGGTGGAATTAACTTCCATAAAGGATTCTACAAAAGTTTAGAGGGCAGAAAAGTATTTAAAGATAAATGCTGGTCCACGGCCACAACAATAACAAAGCAGTGTTCTCTTTTTGCAGAAGTCAAGAACATTAAAAAAAATTGCACTTGGAGAGTATGGAACTTCTGGAAAGAGATCATCCATACACAGGGTGAGTGTGCAAACATTATATGTGCATCATTCTGTAGACAGCTAAGCATGCTCCTTAGTTGTCAGGTCTCAGAGTCATAGCCTTCTTTTAAGAGGTCCCGCCAGGTCTTGAGAAACCATGCATTTTCTGTACTTGAGGGCAAGCGCTTCCACTTCAGCTGATACTGCAGATGTAGCTTCCAAGAAGTTTAGTTAATGAAAAGCCACGTCTCCGATCTGCAGTTTCACCGTCTCCAGCGGGTCCACAGTCACGCCGCCATCCTGGCTCGGAACCTGCTGGTCCAAACTTGCCCAGACGTTGTGGGCGGGAACAGAAGTCTCCAAACCCGGAGAAGACAGAGGCGGCGGCGACGGCAGCGAGGAAACTTGAGTCAGCCATCGGGAAGAGCCAGATCGACCTCCGGGACCTCAGCCACAATAAAGTATTTGTACCCTAAGTCTAATACTGTAGTACCATGAGACCTTCAGTTAAGGCATTGGGTCAGGAGCATCTCATGTATAGGAAGATCTTTTGAGAAATACTTGAGATTTATAGCTAGATGCTGCTATCAGCTTGCCAACTGAAGGCTCTGAATTCTGGCACAGTTGTGAGAAATTAGAGGTTCAGTTAAGTCCTGAGCAATCCTGCAGAAGATGGGGAAGACTCAGCCCATAGCGAGGAGTACTAATGCATGGGCATGTGAATAAGATGGAGGAAACTGGCTGAGGAATTTGGCATTGTTTGCTATATTTGGCCAGGTGTGTTGGTCTGGCAATTAAAGATTATCCCTCTTTTGGCAGTTCTATGGACATAGTGTGGCCAGTTCCCTCAACTCCTGGTGTTTGTGTGTGTTCTCCTGCCAAACTGGACAAGGAACTGAAATCAGACTATTGTGAGCCAGCATATAACCCCTTGTTACCTTAAACCATTTGGTTGTGAATTTACTGACAGCATGCAAGCAAACAAGGTCCTCATCAGGAGATATGCTATCCAGTTCTCTAGCTTAGCTTCAATACACAGAATTGCTTAGCAATATCTTTAAAGAACTGTTTTTTTCTTTTTTTTAAAAATTTTGTTTACTTAAGCATGGCTTCACTCTATAGCACTGATTGGCCAGAAATGATGGTGACTATCACAGTTTAAAATGTGTTTTCCACAGACTCATATATTTGGGAAGGTCATGCATCTTTAGGGGATGGAACCTTGAAGTAGGAAGGTAGTAACAGTGGGTAGGTTTTGAGGTAGACTAGGTCCACCCTTCTTTTGGATGGATTCAGCTCTTGCAGTTGGCAGTCTAGCAATTCTGTTTCCTGGATGAATATGACTAGGTCCCCTCTAGCTTCTGCCACCAGCCATTACTTTTTCTCCATAAGAACTATATCTCCTCTTTGGAACAGTAAGATGAATAAATCTCCCCTTCCTTAAGTTACTTGGCTTTGGGTGTTCTCTCACAGCAACAGAAAAGAACAACCAATACAGTGACCTTTTTGGAACTTCAGACATGAAGAGCAATGCCCCACTAGGACTATTTTCTTATATCAGCAAGCAGAATAGCATCTCTTATGCAAAAATATGTGACAGCCCTTGCTATTTATATGTGTGAAAAAGAAGTGGTTGGAACATGTAACCTGAGACATACGAGTTTGCAATGATAGAATCAAGACACCAGTCAGTATCCTGAACAGAGGAATCAGAAATTACCACAGAAGCTGGAAGAGAAGCCAGACTGCTAAGGGGCAATCTTGAAGATTATGGCGTTATAAGCACAAAGAAGGATGGGGGAATTCATGCCAACAGGGTTAAATATTGTAAAGAATTTGATGAATGTAGGGGTGAATTCTAGACTTTCCAACCATGAGGCCACTGGTTTCCTTTGAGTCATTGGGGGCTTTTGGTGACATATGTAGAAGGATAGCAAGTGAGGAAGGAAAAATAGTCTTGTACAAGGTAGGATCAGGATGTTTGGTTCTGAATAGAAAAAGGATGAGAAGTGGAAGCAGATGTGAGAAGAAGAGGCTTCCTTTAGAATGTTTGAGGAAAAAAATGCTCACAAACAAGAAACGAAGAAAGGAAAGGATGGGGAGATATAATAATGTGAAGGCACAGAGAAATCAGAACAGCCAGAACCAGGAAAGCAGAAGAGATCAATGATAAGGCTCTCTGTAGCTTTAGTGGCATAGAATGTTCCTTTCTAATAGATTTCATTCCTCCGTGAAAAAACATTACCAATGTACTTTAAGGAAGAGTAGGGAAGGTCAGAGGCCCCAAGGACAAAGGATGTAGCCAGCCCCTCTTCTATCTTGAGTGCACATTGGAGTCACTTGGAGAGCTGTCAGCAGCAATCTCCAACTACACCTCAGACAAAATTATTACTCTCTGAGAGTGAGAACCATTCACAAGTACTTTAAAACACTCTCACCCCTATGTGTTAATAGGGGGTCTTGCTCTAAAACCTAGTTTACTCCCTAAAATCATCTGGGAGAGTATTCAAAGTTACTGATACATGGGTCTCACCAGGAAAGGGCTTGATGGTATTGGTTTGGAAAAGAAAAATAGGCATCACAACTTTTGAGAAGTCCTCAGGATTGCAAAGGACAGATGACACTGAAAATCTGTGAATTAGAGAGACATACAGGAAAGGGTCAGTGACAAGATATGGCCATCAAATGTATACTTCCCACGCCAGTAACATAACTTCTTCAACCCATTCTACCAAAAAGCAATTCAGTTTGAACCTAGGATTAATCTGCTGATGAAGCTAAATGCTTTTAAGACATAGTCATGCTTATGGGAAGCACAGGGGTGAACTGACAGCAAGTCACAAAAACGTACCAACAGAGCTGGTACCATAGGCTTAGAAAAGACAGACGCTTGGAATCTCTTGAGAGAATGAAGGAAGAGCTTTCAGGTATTGGAAATTGAATGAAAGGATGGGTTAGTAAGTTTAGTTGAACAAGAACAAGATAAAGAGATGAGAGGTTCAATAAGGAAGCAAAGTACTGCAGGAAGAAGCCGATGATAATTGTTGAGAATAATCTAGGATTGATTCATTTGAAATGCTTCCTTTGATTTTTATTGACATCAACACAGTTAATATTAATATAAATAGTCAAATGACAATGAATTGATATCAGAGATGATATTTATTCAAGTTACTGCTGTGCTTAGGGTAAAATAGATCAAACATCTTATATTTCTGAATATTATTAGAAATATGGACTCATATGTACTCTTAAGGTTAAGACAGATACTTGATTCTGATACTGTTTCAAGGCAATGGTTTCCTTTCAAAGTGTAAACTCACAGAAATCTCCAAAGCTGTAGGTATCTCTGGAGAGGTTTCCATGTGACTCCACCCAAAATATTTATCTGGACCAAACATTCTCAAGTTGTCCCATGACATTGTATTTGGACTCCAGCACCTTGATGAGTTCTTGAATCTGTTGTTGTCCTGTTTATACTTCCACTCTTAAAATGACACTACTCTTTTCAAAGTTTAGCAAAGCAGTCAAAACTTTTAAATGACAAAGGACAAGAGAACTGTACAAAGGGAAAATCAAGAATATAGAATAAGACCAAATTTCTGGTTCTGTAACAACTTTATTTGAAAACCAGGAGAGAATACATTGTACTTGATTCTCTCCCTGCTCTTTCCAGAACTTACACGGTGCATTTAACTTTGTTTCCTGCCATATGGAGAACTTTTTAAGGAATGTTAACTCTATTAAGCAAATGTAAAAGTTGAATGCACCCTCATTCTGGTTGAGTTTTCATCTTTCATATAGTCAAATTGGAGCCAGTAAGAGGACTCAGGTTGAAGGTAATTATGTCGCACAGGTACTACTAGATGACCTTATCCTTTGCATATATAACAGATATATTAATTTATAATATATATAATAAATAGCAATAGCCATACTTTTTTGCTATGAAAAATACATACATAAATACCTTTAAAAAAGATTTATTTTAACTTATAGTTTCCCATGTTTCAGTCCAGTCTCTTGTCTCTGTTGATTATGGGCTTGTGTCTAGTAAGGGAGGAACACCACACTGGAAAGGGGCAGTGAAGAGAAGCTTTTCTCCTCATGGGGTCAGTGAATCAGAGAGACATATAGGAAGGGGTCAGTAACAAGACATGTCCTTCAAATGTATACTTGCCCCCTCAGTGACATAACTTCTTCAACTAGGTTCATTCTACCAAAAGGTAATTAAGTATGAACCTAGTATTAATTCACTGATAAAGCTAAATACTTTTTTAAAAACATTTTTTATTATTATTTCCGCTCATACAAACGAAGCTAAATACTTTTAAGACACATGTTTCAATAGGGTACCATCTGGAATCCAGGTCTCTAGCACATGTTCAAACCATAACATTTGACCTCTGGCCTCCAAAATTGCCATGTCCATCTCAAAATGTGAAATGCATGCAGTTGATCTTCAAGAGTCTCTATTTTCTCCAAAATTCTAACATTCATCAAAGTCCAAGTTCGGGATCTTCTCTTAGATCTTAGTTGTGAGCTTGACAACCCCTCAAAATCTAGCACCAGAGGAGAAGGCTTCAGGCAGTAGGATCCTTAGAAGAAATGAGTTAAACAGTCATAATAGAGTGCCCATCCTAGTGGGCAGCTCAAGAAGTGGCCCCAAGCTCTGCTACTGAGTCCTGAACCCTCACTAGTATAGACGACTCAGGGAAATTCAGTGTCCACATACATGTTTTGGTGTGGAACAGATTTGAAAATATATTACTTGGCTAAATTTCATACACCATGAAGAACTGAGTCCCCACAGGAGTAGACAAGCCAGAGTGAACCTGGAGTCCATAGAAACATACAGGTGGTAGGACTGGAGAAAGTGAGAGGGAATGGTGAAGGAAATGGGAAGGAGGGGGAGGGAGGGAAGCAGGGATGAGTACTCAATATGCTTGTAAAAGTAGAAAAATAAAAAAAATTCCATCATGTTAAAGTTCATTATCTTTAGATTCAGCTGCAAGCCAAAGTTTCAAGCCACATCCAAGATGCAGACAAATTCTTTGCCAGATGTAATCTGGATGATTTATTACTTTTTTCATTTATTATTACTATTATTATTTCTGCTCATACAAACTTAACAGGTACACCAGTCCCCTCCCTCCCTCTACCTCCCCGACACCCCTACTTCCCCCTCCCCTCCCCCTCCCTCCGTATCCCCCAGTGTCTCCCCCCCTAATCCCAGGAGCATCTTTTAATGTGCATGCCAAACTCTCCTCTGGGTCACTGTGACTGTCAGTCCCTAGACTCCAAGGATCCTAGTACCTTTAGTCCATGCTAGACTTTGTGGGGTCAATAATGTGTTGGACATAGTGCAGGTTATGCAAAGACCTATTATGATTGATTCGGCCCTAACTTATGTGGAGTATCTTGCATATCATTACTCCTTCCATCCTTGTGCTCTTACAATCTTACCGCCCCCTCTTCTGCAAATTTCCCTGAGCTTCAGGATGGGGAGAGATTGGGCTGGCCCAGTTGCCAGATGTAATCTGGATGATTTATAATGCAATCCCTAATAAAGCTTTAAATTTTACCTGAAACCTCATGAGCACAGTCATTACTGTCTTGAAGACCCAAGGGATGTCAACAGGAACAAGAGAGAAAGACTGAGAGAAGAGTGAACAATTCCTAGGGCTATTTTAGATGGATTAAAAAATAAGACAGGCTGTCACAAAAGTGCCTTAGTGAGGAATTAAGCTCAGCTTTTTTATATGAGATTCCCTCCCTCCCCACAAGATACAAAGTACTATTGACAATGAAATATTTGTGCAAAAATACAGAAGAATACAACAGAGTGCTAAACCTTTGCATGGAAGTACACCTGCTCTAGACAGATTGACCTTTTCAGGAAATGTGCATTTAGCATCTACTGAAGACCTAGAGAACTCTGGGTGGAATGCTGATGTTTTAGTAAGAAAGAATCCAGACCTTATGATTCTGTTCTAACCTATCACTTTATCTCTAACACCTAGAACATATCTTTGCACAGTTAAGCATGAAATAAACAGCTTCGGTTGAGAGAATGTGATTAATGACACCTTGGTCTCCTTACTAGAAAGCAATTGAGCTCAGTTGAGGTAAGTCATTCCATGCAAGCCTGAGCAGGTGAAGACTGTTTCCTTTTCTCACAACTGTGCTTTCTTCACATCTCTGCAACTTGTTGGTGCAGTGACTTAGCTTCAATACCTCCTGCTGCCACCGTTTGTGCTTTGTCAATTCAAATATAAGGATTTTCCTTGCTTATAAAAGAATGATAACACTTGCCCTGGATAGCTATGAAGTTCACAAATGATTAAACACACACACACACACACACACACACACACACACACACACACACACTCCCACACACACAGAGGTATACACGCATGCACCCAGACATGTACACATCCATATGCATGCATACACATGTTCACCCCTCTGCTTGCATGATTCCTGGTATGCAAATGGCACTTTAGAAATCATAACTATTACCATACATTACTATGACATTAATAGTGATTGCATTGCAATATAGAAAAACACAAAAGTAGAGATCTACATTTGAATGTTTTTTATCTAAGCTCAGTCTGCTCATCAAATTTGTAGACATATTTCTTTGCAAAATCTCTTGGGTACAGTGCAAAAGATCAGCCAGAGATAATGACCTTATGGGATTAAGACCACTTCTTGAACTTAAACATTCATGAATGATTAAATAAACAGCTAGACATATTGCTATGGAAATAAAAGTTCTTCCTATATTTTCCCCTTTTTTATGTACTTAGATAAATTCCTTTCTGTTTTATCATTTTGGAATACCTTGTGGAAATTTTTTAATTTTTAAGCTTTATTATTTCAAAAGATTTAAAATGGGAGAACACTTTACCAAAAGTTGCATAGGAAATAAAATTCCTAAAGTATTTTTATAAATAGAAGTGTAACATTACATAGTGTCTTATAAAATACAAAGACAGAAATAAATTTTATGCATTTTTGGTTTATTTTTTATTTTTTGACCCTACTACATCCAAAATCCCAATGAAATACACAATTCCCAACTGTGGATATCACACTACCACACAAATCCTCCCACAGAGTAAAGAGAACTCATCACCCAACTAGGTGCAGTAATTTTGCTTTTCCATAAGCAGAAGAGATTGTCTTCAGGCAGCTTGTTTGGGGGAACTATTTCACAGGAATAAGGATACCTTTTTTGTACTTTCTAGCTGTGCTTGAATACATATTTAGTGGGTATCTTTAAGTAGTACCCTGGATGCTTTCTGACATGCACAGCATGCTTCTTTAATTGTTAATCTAGGGTTGCCTTTTCCTTTAAAAAGTTCTTAAGAGGTTAACCACAGGGTTGCTAATAGCATTACCTCTTCTTCCCCTCTACCTTATTCTTATGTGAGTGCTGGTGCTTCCTCAAAACATCCCAGACTTTGGGGAAAAGTCTCAAAATATAATGCGATTAATATTTGAAATAGCTAAGACAGGGAAGTACTTGTCTGACTTGAGGAACAATTAGAACAAATGATAGGCCAAGGGAGGGCTCCAGAAGAAGTCAAAACCTTTTCCTTGCTAGTAATTCATAAACAGACATTCCATTGCAGATGCTACTACCAGTGCTCCAAAACACCTGTTCCATTATGGAACCACAGTGCGCCAGGAAAGATGTCCAGAGGATTTCTCTTCACTATTCTCTCAGTGATCCATGCGATTAGTACCAACATTTAAGATGATTCACTGCTCAATCAGGTGGATCTAATTTTTCTTCTGCCATTTGGGTTAGGCAGCATCTAATGTGGCCTTATACTTGGCAGAGGAGAGGTCTTGATGCAAAAGAGGCAGAAGAAATGGTATTCTGGTTGTATGTTCATGGGATTTCGTGTAGCTTCTGGACCTGCTTGTATCAGTGATTTTTATCTAAACATCCTTCACCCAAATTTATGACTTAGTCATTGGAATAATTCAGAATGGGTCAGCCAGTTATGGTGTCATTTTTCAACTACTGATAAGTAGGATATAGTGGTGTAAATAGTTGTCTGGGTCATGACTCTCCTATTGGAATTTGTCAGTCACATTTGGAATCAGAACCTACCACAGAGACTTCGACAACCATGAAATGCTGTGGCCTATGGACTAAGTGTGCTGAAGTTAGAAACTATTGCAATGCCTTCTTTTCTCTGAGATCTATTTAACTCTGGTGATCAATGTTTCAATGGATAAATTCCGGGTACTTGCAGGTTGAGATCTAAACAGGATCCTTCATGCTGTGCTTCTGTTACAATTGTAAGGACATCAGGCACTACTTTTCTTTTATCTCAGTGGGTAAGTTCAGGGTATAAGAGTGTATTGGTTTACTCCAGACATTTGACCTCCAGATTTGACAAAGGTGAAAAGGCTCATTGGTGACATATTATTTGATTTCAAATACCAAAAAAATCCTTATTTCATTTCTCCTAGAACTTTTTCTTTCTGACACTCTGCCTCCTTCAATCCTTTGCATATTTTCTTCTGATTCCTCTGTGCATTGTTTTGTAGATTAAGCTTCATAGCACCATTCTGGAGCCATATTAACATTAGTTTGAGATTTCTTTTCTAAATATTAAATCTTGAAAGGTGAAGCTTTCATGTTGATAGGTTTTCCTTGATGCAGCCCAACAGTTTAAAATTGTGGTATAATAAATATCTCCCTCTCAGTTCCTGTAGTGACATTGATTTTTCTATCAGGTCTTTGACACTAGCATATAAAAGTTATTTAATGCATACACTATAGCTCACACAAGTTCACTCTTTCAGTTAAACCCAGGATCTAATGTTTAGCATGGTCAACATTGCAGATTCAAGAAAAAGGCCTCTGTAAATGTTTCCCTGAGAGCTTTTTGACTCTCATCACAAATCCCTGATTATAATCTCAATTATTGTGATGGTAGAATTGTTATTTCTGCACATTTGGTGAAATATCATATTGATGACCTGTTTTCATGATCAAACAACAAAATACAGCAAACATTGGGTTTAGATAAGTGGTTTTTTTTTTTTTTTTTTTTTTTGGTGGGGTTACTGATCCAAAAAAGACAGAGAGGTAGACAAGAAAGCTAAAATAAGAAAGAAAAATCAGTAGGAAATGAATCAAGGAGTTGGTTAGTACTGTGTCTGACTGGGCTGGATCTCACCAGACCCTTCTAAGAAATCCTGCAGGGTGAATTCCTGTCTTTGCAGCTGAAAAATAAGAGGAGAGGTGTGGCCACTTGATTTTGGTCTTCTTCCACTGATGAAAGTTTTGCTCTTGGGCTTTAACTGCTGTGTACTTACAGGCTGGGCTCCTTGAGGAGTCCACATTGTGGAAGGAAATTGCAGCGGGTAGAAACTGATTGCTATGGAATTGACAGTAGTGAAGGTTGATCAAAAGGCATGTGTTGTGCACGAGAAATGCACTCTCTGCTTTTGCCTGTGGAATTTTCCCCAAACTTGATTCATATGCTTATATTCACTCTAGGTGTCTTGTTCATCCTTTTTTTTTCTGTCCCAGAAAACCATAAAAGATCAGAGCACAAAGTTACTCTAGAGGGTTTAGGAGGACCCCATTATGGAGATGATGCTATTGAGACATGAAACAGCTCATGAATTTTGGGAAATTCTTACAATAAATCAGTGCCAATGTTAGACATGGAATGTGGAGACCTCAATTTACCTGTATTTGAGGTTTGGAAAGTTCCATCCTCTTGGAGTCCAGAAGGTAATATAGGTACTAATGTTTGAGTCATTTGTACATTAATCTGTGGTCTTTGTTCTCCAAGAATAACTTTGCTTATCATTGTAAAGCTTCTCTGGTATTTCACATTCTGTCAAATAATTTTGTTCATATAGGTTCATTTTCTCATCCTAGGAATGTGTGAGGCCTATGGTTTTTATTATTTCCTATCTTAAAGTAGTTTAGAGATTCAATGGATTGCCCATTCATGGTCTTCCAAGTTAAAGCACAGAATTCTATCTATTTTTGGATGTAGTTGGAATTCTGTCTCCAGAATTTAATTTATTGTAGGTCGTGGAAAGATTCTTGAGAAATTCTAAAGGAGCACAAACCAATGAAATTTTGTTAATACTGAGAAATCTTCAACTTCATAGAAATATATAGTGCACAAATAAAATCATGTACATACATACCTACATACACACACACAAAGAAGGATAGAGAGAGAATCATTTATTTAAAATACTGTGATAGTTAATCCTAGGTGTCAACTTGACCACACCTGGCATTAACTAAGATCAACTGTCAAACCACCTGAAGAGATTGTCCAGATCAATACATTTACAATAAAAAGACCAACTCTAGATCTTATTGGAATCTCCTAGTAGTGGACCAGATAAAAGAACCATAGAACAGAAGATTTTGAAGTGAGACTCTCTGCTTCTTAGACTCTCCAAGATGTTTGCAGTGACTTTGCCTGCCTCCAGCTTCAGCCACCACGTTGCCTCCACCATGAAAGACTGTTTCTCCCCTTTGGAACCATAAGCTGAGTAAATATCCCTTTCTCCCTTAAGTTGCTTGACTTCGAATACTTTCTCACAGCAACAGTTAAGAGTAACTATTACAAATACATAAAGCTACCACTAGTATTTTACATTTCAATTATTATTTATCACGTATCTAGTCACTTAACAATTACTGTGAACTTAGTGATTGGCTATTCTAACATTGCACGTTATTGTCAGAACATATGATACCTTGCTTTTAAGCACTTTATTATTTATATTAAAATTTATGTTATTCATTATTTTTATTGTGGCTAGAACTCAAAGTTGACTCCTTATGCACTGTGGTATTTGAATAAAAACAGGCTATGAAGAAGTGATTTTCACTCATTTCTACTAAGGACAAGGAAGTGAACTTAGGTATGTGCCTTCACTACATAGGTTATGTTCCATGACGGAAGAAGACCAACAGGAAGAAAGAAGGTGAAGCAAAGAATTTCTGCTTCAGGCAGTCTCCTGACTTGCTAATACCATTTCCACGTAAGTAAATTTATCCCACCCTCATCTCCATTCCTCTTATACCACATTTCCACTCTGTTCAGGCACCAATAAAAGCATCGTCCTCATTTCTAACTTTCAGCACTTGCCTACTATTTTTGCCAGCTTGTAGTTACCTATGGAAGACATTTCATGGCCTGAAAATGCCTGGCTTAAGAAGCTTCCCCCTCCCCAAATATGCAGAGCAAAACTGATGGTAACATATGGCCCTATATTTTTTCCCTTCTTGCCAGTTCACTAAAATAAATTTACTTTCAATTTACATATTCTTGTCTACATTTCAAAGATTTAAATATATTTGTAAGGTCTGTCCTGTCTATCTTTTTCTAAGATTATGCAACAGCTTTGCATGCTGTTTAGGAAATAACAGGAACTTTTACAATTTTCAAAATCTTTCATTTCCTAAAAAATTCAGAGAAGCTTATGAGATCAGAAAGAGAAAGGCCAGGATGTCCTAAGAAATGTGAAATGATGTAAAAATGTATTTTTTTCTATAGGTTAAATGCTATACCTTTCAAATGTGAATGTAAATCTATAATCTATAAAACTTGCAATAGAAATTTTATCAGATATTTACATGCTATACTCACACAATATACTCTTTGGATTCTTTTAACAAAGAGCCACTTTCAAGAATTGCAGCAATGTGAAAGGATTTATGGTAAGGGGTTTCCTTTATTTCTTATGAAGGAAAACCTCATGTAGATCATTGGTTTTGTTGCAATAGAAATAATATCTTTGTCAAGAGTCAAGACTACTCCATTGTTCTTCAAGGGAAACTGAAGGGCTATAGGAAAATTTCTCAAAAGACAAGTATACTTTAATCCAAAATCTAGCATCAACTGTCATTCAGACTTCTGCTAACTGAATTTTGAATAGAGAAAAGAATGCTTCTGTACCTAAACAGCATCATGTACCCATGAGAAATCATTGCAAACCTATGCGGAAAGGATGATAGGCTTGTGTCATTTGCTTACTTTTTTGATCCTGCTGTGGAGAATACTGTCGTGGCTGAGTCTTTACAGACCTGGTATAATTAGATCATCAGCTTCCTTATTTATCAAATGACTATTCCTAATGGGTCATGTACATGGCATGTTTAAAATTTAGGGACCATTTCTTTGCCTTAGAAATCATGTAGCAGGTAGTAATAGAATATTTATGAGTGCAGAAGTGCAATGAGATATATTAAACAGATTTTAGGAATAGCATTCTATTTAAAATAATTTTACCATCCACTAATCATCTGACATTGTTTGAAGAAACGTTTTCATTGTAACAAGTGAATTAAGGACCACTGGCATCTGATGGGTAGAGACACTGGTTATTTAAACATACTACAACGTACAGGGAAAACCTTCACATGAAAGAAACCTTAGCCTAACCAGAGATATTTTTGTTTTGGTTTTGGCACTATTTTTATATTGCAAACTCCATGTCAGAATAAACAGCCCATAGTTACCATCAACTGTATGCAGAGACCCCTCTTACTTTGTTTTGTTCTGGAGTCTGCTCTATTTATCCCTTTCTTACTGAACCCCACTTCAGTATCCATGTCTGCCTTCACTTCTCATCTATCTCTGAATATTAGGTCATATATGAGCTTCATCTGAGAGAATGATTTTTAATAGATTGCAGTAAACAGAAATGTTGAAATTCAAGTAGCTTAGTTCCATAGGTTATAAAATGCTATCTGAGATGCCAAGTGGTCAAGCTAAAATGTATCAAGTAAGAGGATTTCTTAATGATTTTTTTCTTGTAGAATCAGAGTGATGCCTGACCACTTTTGACATGATGATTCACATTGCAGTGCAGCCAACATCTGACCCAGGATGTGCATATTAGTGCTTTTGAATTTGCTGCAAACACTTACATCAATGGAGTCCATTAAAAGGAGGCACTGAAGAAATTCACATGAAAATACTGATAATTTAGAAGGCAGAAGAGTATGAGGAATCATCAATTAACTTCATATTTTTTGCTTAATGGAGTAAATAATGTATATTCATCAAAGAAGAGATGTAGAAAGAAATCTATAAATTTTTAGAAAAAGACATATTTCTTTAAGTATATTTTATTTATTTATTTATTCATTTGTGTGTATGAGAGAGAGAGAGAGAGAGAGAGAGAGAGAGAGAGAGAGAGAGAGAGAGAGAGAAAGAGAAGAAACAGGAGAACACATGCTGTGGATTTGTGTGTATAGTCAGAGGGCAACTTTCAAGAGCAGCTTCTCTCCTTCCACCATGTGGGCTCCTGGGGATTGAACTTACACTGCTAACTTTGCTCACAAGCACATTTACCATCTCAATGACCCTAGGTATCTGTTTGATGAGTAAGGGCTACTAAATCATCATAGCGCAAAAAGATAGAATTAATACACAGTAGAAGAATTATGAGGCTGCATGGTGATCTGAAATTGTAAAAAGTTTTACATTTAAATTTTATTCAGAGATATGGAAAGACAAGATTAAAGCCAAAGTGAGGAAATGATATTTGTGCATGTGTGTTCAATCACTAAGACTTAAAAACAGTATAATTAAGCTTGGAGCTCAAAGACAGCAGTGTCTGATTGTCGGGAAGATCTTATTGTGAAAGATAGAGCAGATGTTCATGCTCGTGAGACATGGCGACAGTGAAGTCTGATTCTGAGAGATCAATATTCTGTGACTATGGAGTTTGACATTCTTAATCAGATAAGGAAAAATCATTCACATGCTGTGGTGTTCTCAGCTTCTCTTGGAAAACAAACTGAAC
Organism: Typhlomys cinereus; assembly: GCA_023101885.1. Classification (NCBI taxonomy): domain Eukaryota; kingdom Metazoa; phylum Chordata; class Mammalia; order Rodentia; family Platacanthomyidae; genus Typhlomys; species Typhlomys cinereus. The sequence continues at coordinate 1,202,356 of JALPQD010000010.1, forward strand.
TTAGAATATTATTTCTTTTTCAGATAGGGAGACATTAAAGGACTATCATATCGTAAAACTTTCTAGGCATTTTCTCTAGAATGCATCATAAAAAGTCAGAGAGAAAGAAAGAAAATGATGAAAGATAAAGTCTGATTTTACTCAGAAGATTCTTTTAGAAAAATGATCTCTTTTTTTTGTGGAAAAAATCATACATTTCCCCCCAATTCCAAATTAGCTTGCATCACCTTTGTTAACCCCTTTTGAGGGCCTTCCATCTCCATCCCAAATACATTCCCTCATAAAGGAATGGCAAAGCCTGCATGGTAACCAATGGAATATTTTTGCTTTTAATTTTACTTTAAAATTTCCGTAAGCTGCTTTTTGTAATTGCTTACTTAAAACAAACGAGCCCAGCCAATTTGCCAGAGGAGACAAGAAATGCTTCATGTCCTGAGGACTTTCTGTCTTCCACAGTGAGTTGAAATTTGGCATCACACAGCCCTGTCATAGCCAAGAAATTAAAGGATTTTCTATTTGAATAGCTAGCTGTATTCAGAGATGTTAGGCTAATAGGAATGTGTATACAGTCAATATTACCTAGGACTGAGAACAAATCAGTGCCAGAGATGTCGCTCAGAAGTTGCTGCAGCTGCTGTGTTTCTGCTAGAAAATAAATAGCAAATATATTGACATGTCTTTCTCTGGAAAATCAGCTGTGCTGATCAATGCTGTTCATAGAGCTGCCTGGCCAAGCCAGAAGTTAAATGTGACAGTCTGCATTGATGCCACATGCATTGACATCCCTGTTAGTCTAATTTGTGGTAGGAGAAGTCAATTCTCCCAAGATGAATTGTCTAGATATTCTTAATCTGACTCTAAAATTATACAAGTGATAGCATGCATCTTTTATGTATTTTGGGGGAGTGGGGAGTGATAGTGTATCTTTTATGTATTTTTCATCATTGGCATTTCCTAACTTGAACTACAAGACAGTTTGCTGATGGAAGACACACGACTCTCTGGCTCTTCCTCCCCCCAAAAAAACCTGGCAATGAAAACATTTTGCATAAACAAATTCCCAATCATAGCTAATCATATGAAAGCTGACAAAAGTGCGTTATCCTGCTCTCTGAAAATACTAATCAAAACGGCTTGTCAATTGTTAAAGTTAATGATTTAGATACGCAACACTCTGACTAAATTTTAGTGGGTAATTACATAATTATGTACAGGTTAACACAATCAAAAATAGCAGTTGCCTCCTTAGTCTTTACGCTCTGTCAGGGTACTGCAGTTTCATTCAGGAAATGACTGCATATCTCACAAGATTTGGGATGCAGGCATGGCTCAACTCTTTTCTTTCAAAAGCAATTTCCACGCATCTGGACCCTATTTCCCAGAATTCAACTGAAGGAGGGTGTTTGTCTGCTAGGATTCAACTACATTAGCTGTCCCAATCTGTATTTACAAGTTTCCATCCATGTTTTTAAGGACTGGCATGTTTATTATTACTTGCACAACAATTCATTCTAATTTATGATACCAATTTTCTCAATCTCAAACTTCAGTAAATGCAATATCTGACATAAATTTAAAATATTTCAGGGACTATTTCCACCAAAACAAATTTGTGGGAAGCCAATTCTTCTTTATTTATTTCTATCATTCACTGAAACCATGTTTCAATTAAAAAAAATTCTCCAGAGGAATAATTCAAAGTATTATAGAGTGTGGTGTATTGAGATACTAGGATGTTTTCTAGGGCCTTTAGAATATGTACCAAGATTTAAAATTTAAAATCTTTGTTTCATATGAAAAATACAGAGATATTTCTAATCTCTTTCCGTCTCTTATTCTTTGGTTCCTAGTTCACTTTTTAAAATTTTATTTGCATGTTTCTCTCTCTGTCTCTGTCTCTCTCTCTGTGTGTGTAGAAGAGGGCTCTTGAAACTAAAGGGCGACGTTGTAATCATCCAGGATTGCTCTACCTCCTTATTGCTTTGCTCTGGGGTTTCCCAGGCTCCTCCTTCCAGAATCAGAAATGCAGGCCACTGCAATTTCCATCTAGGCATTATTCACATCTGAGATCTGAAATCATGTCCTTTTGCTTGCAAGGCAAAGATTTTAACCTCTGATCTATCTCCCCAACCCCAGCTTCATGTCTTTTCCTGAAATTTCTGTTTGCTATGTCCTTATTATGTCTCAGGATATAAGAGATATGCTGTGGGTACACAATAAAAGGACCAAGATCTGTCAGGACAGTTCAGAGCAGGACTACAAATGACAATCAACAATGAAGAGAGAAGTACTGAATGAGAGAAATAAAAAGGAAATTATTAATGTGGAGGTGAGAACTCTTAATTTTGCAACAAGGAACTGAGAAATTGGGGAAGTTCTCCAAAAAGAAAATTTTGTGTTTGAATCTAGGTATTCAGGTAGAAAGTCTTCTTCATTTACTGGAGGGAAGGAGAATGTTCAAGTGGAGGTAGGAGCCTGTGTAAAGATAAAAGTCTGAAAGTCTTCTTCTGGTGTGTTTCCAGAGGTTTGGTATGTACAGAATTTTTGTGTGGGTGTACAATGGAGACCTGTGGGAAAACATATTATGGGGCCTTATACTTCTGGGACTTCAGTGTAATGTTTTTTTTTCTTCATTGCACATGAACATATGGAATTAATAAGCAATGACTATTTTTATAAATCAAGATGTGTCAAAATCTTCTTGTTCCTTCCAAAAGATAAAGCTAGAGAACATCTGTTACATCTGTAAATTTCCCCACTTAAACCTTTTTGTTCCTGCTCCAGTTTCTTTTTATTTCTATAAAAGAATAAAGATAAAATATGGCCCATAATGATTTAAAAGGCACAAAAGTTCTGATTGGGTATTTTCTTGGGACATTCTATCAAAACAATAGAACTTAGCAGAAAGGCTCTCTTAACTTTGGAAAAGACCTAGAACAAAATTTACATGCTGCTTTTTTATAGAGGGAAATCAACAATTGCAAGAGTGGGGTTATCACAACTGGATATTTTTGTCTCCCCACCAAATCAGTTAAACCTAGCTGTCACACAAGAAAATCAAAGGACATGAGTATGGGAAGAAGACTTGTAGAGAAAGGGAGTTGGCAGGCTGAGGGAGAGACACAAGGAAAGGGAGAAGCTAAAACAATCAGAATGTGTTATACACATGCATGAAATTGTCAAATGATAAAAATTCAACAATAAAGAAAAGTGGGAAAAGTAAACAAGCCAGAGGGAACCTGATGTCCATAGAAGTAGCCAGGCAGGAGAGTGGACAGGATTGATGAAGGGAAGGGAGGAGGATGGGAGGGAAGCAGGGATAAGTATATTTTCAATATACTTGTAAAACAAACAAACAAACAAAAACAAACAAACAGAAAAGTGGGACAATAAGAGTAGAAGGAAAGGAGAAATGAGGAAAGAATGTAGTTTGATGTTATTGAAGTGATTCCAACTTCAAGATCAAACAATAGTTGTATGTTGAATCTCTGGAGATATCTCTGAATCATATGGAGCCATATCTGCCTATGAGGAAGAGGAAATTAGCTCCAGGATCCTCTGTTTGCTATCCAAAGTGTTTCCTGTGGATCATTAATTCCACCCTTCTTTGGACTTGTGCTAGTAGCACATACATTGCAATGTGTAGCCAAGTCACAGACTATGGTTCCACCAAAGGAATATCATAGCTGTCATAGACACAGGAAAGATAGCTCTGAAAGGTAAGGAGTAATGTGTAGAATTTAAGAGTTTCTCTTTTATCCAAAAGCATATTCTGCTGACAGTTTTGGCTGATGGAAGAACTATTTACCACTAATGGCATATTAGTTCATTAACTATATGTATTCCAGAATTTCTACTTCATATTTAGTTTCCACCGTGCATTTGAAGTTTAGAAGAGGCTTAACGAGGGAAAGCAAGCTCTTTGAGCACACTAGTGACCATTGGGAATGTCTGAAGGATGGTGCTCTTGTATATTGTATGGCTAAGGACACTTCCAGTGCTATCATTAGGAATGTGTACCAGAAAGTAAACTCTCTTGGATCAGTGACTCTCTTTAGCACACCATCATGATCAGGCCTCTCTTTCTGAATGCTTATATATAAAAACAAAAATGTGAAAAGTAAGTTATGGGGACCGGCGAGATAGCTCAGCTGATAAAGTGCCTGCTTGCAAACCTAGCAATCTATGTTCAATCCCCAGAAGCCCACATGGTAGAAGGAAAGTTGCTTTCTGACCTCCACCTGGGCAACATGGCATGTCCTCCGTGTCTCAATCTCTGTCTCTGTCTAGCTTCTCTGTCTTTTTCAAGTAAATATATATGGTAAGTGATAATAATTTCTAAATATTAAAAATATAGAGTAGATAGGGTTATCAGTTTTATGTAGGCACAAGTCCTATGATATAGACAGTCAATCCCAAGTAGACAAGATTGGTGACAGATCATCTAAACTGAATTTGAGATTATGGAACAAAACATTATACTTTCTCACTGTAGCATGACTTATTTAGAATGAATGCACATGTGATGTGTGTATTTGGATGTCACATCTCACTAATGTTTGCAGTGCAGAAACATAATTTCTGCTTTGAAAATTATATACATAGATTTTATTTCTTAGATTCAGAAGGTAAGATTGAAAGAAACACCAGTACTTGTGCACGCTTGTGTTTTTAATCTATTTTTAATTTCTGCTTCAGTCAAACCTGAAATGTTGATCTATTGTCCTTCTTTGCATTGCACGGAACCTATTTGCTGCTCTGCTCATAAATGCTAATATTTCCATGACACACAGAGCCCAGCTCCTGCAGCTTTTGCTTCAGGCACCACCTCGTTATTCTTTTCAGCTCCTTATTAGAGAAAAGACACTGACCTCTTACGTGGGTCTCCTATCCATTTAGAACCTGTGAAAGGGCAGCTTGTCTCAAGGCTTCAGAGTGCCTGCTGTGTTTCAAAATCATCTTATATTCTTACCTTTCCAATTTCCATCTCAGAATAGAGATGCATAGACAAAGAACCTTCTCTCAGCTCCTGTTCTGTAGTTATCTGAGCCATGGTCACTTCATTCCATTGAAAAACATGACCACCTCACAGTGGTACTGCTAATGAAGAGAAATTTTCCTAGCATGATGTCTTCCTTTTTTCTACCACTTCTCTCTCATCCTTTTCCCTCTCATTAATAGCTATTAGCATTTTGCAGAAATCACAATTCTAATATTATATTTAGTGTGTACTTTCACGACCTGCTTTGATTCATACCACTCACAATTATAAATCTTAGTTCTTCAGAAGATAGAACTTTTCCTTTTTGTATTTGTACATATTTTAAACATGGCACGTCAGAATTGGTTACAAGGATAGATTTGGTGACAATGATAGATTCTGAAGGTTTTTTTTTTTTTATTAATGGAAATGTTTCTCAGAGTCAGCACCTTCAGAAGCTTTAAGTAACATTCCAGAACCTGAATTTAACACATTTCCATACAAATTCAAACCAAACAGACTATTTTCAAGATAACACCAAATTTCTCAGTCTATCTTTTTCTTTCTTCTTTCTTTTCTTTTCCTTTTTTTCCTTTTTTTCTGTTTGTTCTTGTGTGAGATTGGTTTGTACAAAAATTATACTTTGATGAATGACCCTGAACAAGAATCCTTCTACCACTCAACATCTTCGCTTCGGACCAGGTTTGAAGCCAGGGTCAAAGGGTTGCACACCATGTGAAATGAAAACATCGGGAGAGTTTTACAATGTGTGTGCTCTATTCAGAGACAAACTGCATACTACAAAGGAATAAGTCTAAGAAAAGAGACCGAAGCAGTTTCCAGAGAAAGTCTTTGAACAACAAAAAGGTGAAAGGTTTATTACAAAGGACGGTGAAAGAATTCTTTGGGATCCTGTACTATTTCTGAAATAAACATAATCTCCAGTTTTACAGTGGACCTCATATTTGCATGCACGTAGGTATCCTATACTCTCTTGGCTGCCAATTGTTTTGGATTACACATTCATTTGTCTACAGATTTCATCCTCTTTCTTCAGAAGCGTGGATTGATGGATGGAAAGCAGAGTCTCTTCATAAGTAAATGTAAAAGATTTATTTTCAATTTTACAAAATGCTTTAAAAACCAAAATTTTGAAATTTTAGTAATATTTACTTTTATATGATAAAGGTCCAGAGTATTGAGAATTCATCAAATACTGAAAAACAAACAATGATTTCCACCACTGTCACTTACATGATCCTTGTTTGTACTTATGGCACGTTCTACCATTTGGGCACAAACTATATTCAACAAATATAATCAAAGCAGAGACTGATACCTCTTTTTTGGCATACGTGAAATAAAAGATGTAAAACAAAAATAAGAACTGAAAAACGAACTCAAGTTACAAATTTAGACTCTGAAAACCAGCACACCAATCTTTTATTAGAGGTTTCACAGCATTATCTAATATAAATCTGTGTGATTTTTTTTCCAAGGGTAAGAAGTATCTGGATGACTTCTTGCTGATTGTATCATGGTCAGTTCTAGAAAAGATAGAACTCTACAAGTGGAGCTATAATTACAATTCCCTCCATCTTTCAAAATCTCAAAGTAAAATTCAACTAGTCATCATTAGTCCCTTACATTGGCATGGACCCAATCTTTTTAATGATACTTATTTAATTAAAATTCATCACCTAATGAACTTTACCTATAATATGAAGTGTAATTTCCTGTTTAGTCTGTAATCCTTTCATTACTCAACTCTTGAAGAGTTTTCTCCAGCTACCTTTCTGGTAGCACCATGTTACAATCACTTTTTCACAAATTGTTTCCTCACCTTAGGAGATGAAACACTGTTGCCCTCAGTTACAGATGCCATCTTGACAATTAAGAACTAAGTCTTTCGGCACACTTATGTAGAAGCATTTAATCAAGATACACCTTTGAACAAGCCTGTAGAAGATTATCTACATAAGTAGGAAGATTCACTCTGGGCAGGTGGATAAGATGGAAAGAGAACGTTTGGCTTTGACCTACTTACAGGTTAAAAAGTATGTACCTCTCTCAGCTAATGTGGACATGGGGTGTGGGCAAGGTGTGGATAGTTCTTTAGTTCCTGATTTTGACACAACTCTCCTGCCATGATAGTGAATTATAGCCCAGAACTATGAGCATGAATAAACCTGCCTAGTTCCCCTAAATTGGTTGGGTCATGAAGCTGAAGAGTAATTAAGGTATACACTTATCATATCTTTAGCATAATTTTTGAAAATTAGCTCAGAACCATGAATATACCTTCAAGCCCATATGCATAATAGCATGCATCTGACACCTATTGTCTTTTATGTTTTTGTGGTTTTTCTTTTGTCCATATCATCATTTTTCTCTTTTTCTTTCTTTTTTTAATTTTTCTACATTTATTTATTTATTTATTTATTTAACATTTTTTATTATTATTTCCGCTCATACAAATTAATAGGTAGACTAGTTCCCTCCCCCCCTCCCCCCGAACCCCCTGCTCCCCCTCCCACCCTCCCTGTCTCCCAGTGCCTCCCCTCGCCAATTCCCAGAGAGTCCTTTATTGTGTATGCCTAACTCTCTTCTTGGTCCTCCTTTCCGATGACGTACAAGGACTCAGTGGCATTTCCCTGAACCCTTTCTCGTGTTCCCCTTAAGCACAGGAACACTACTGTGGCCATCAATCCCTTGCCTCCAAGGATCTTGGTGCCTTTAGCCGATGTTAGACTTTGTGGGGTCAATAGTGTGATGGACATGGCGCAGGGCATGCAAAGTCCTATTATGATTGCTTCAGCCCTAACTAGTGTGGAGACTCTTCAAATCATTGCTCCCCCCATCCTTTTGCTCTTACAATCTTACCGCCTCCTCTTCCGCAAATATCCCTGAGCTTCAGGATGGGGGGAGATTAGGCTGGCTTAGTTCTATGTGGATGATATAGAGTCTCTGAAGTTCTGGGTTGTGGTTTGTTGATTTTCTTTTGCAGTTTTGCTGCTCCTGCAATGCCCTTCACTCCATCCTGATGGGCACTGTATGTCACCCCCTGGTCAGAGACAAAAAACTGTTAAACTGGAGTCTTGTTATAATAGCACATTCAAGGGTAGATGTAATAAAAGCAAGAAACCTCGGTGAGGGAGGGATCAGTCACCTATTTGCAAAATGATCACTTTTCATCTGCCAGTCCTTTTCTTTCTTACTATAAGTTCTTTGAGGACAACTTTTTGGCCTTTTTTTTTTTTTAAATCTTGTATACTAGTGTTTATCCTGATAACTGTGTACAAGAGTAAACTGTAGGAAGAGTGAATGTGCAGACTTGGAAAATGAAATTGTCACAGTTTCTGAAAACTCCAAAATCCACCACACACAGATAAACTGATGCCATTGACATAAGGATCCTCACTTAAAAAAATAGGTCCCCGTTCCAAAAGGAAACCTTTGAATTGTGACCTATTTCCAAACTTGAACATCCTTCCTGAAGAGGGAGAATCATTTTTCCAATTAAAAGCTATTTTGCTTATCAGTGGTGGGGACATTGAGCTGCATTGCTGAGAGGAGTAATGGTCATTTACTTCTAATCATTGATGTTATCTAGTGTTTTTAAATTAATGAGCCAGTAAATATATTTAAGTTGATTGTTCAATTTTGATTTGGTTAAGTATTTCAAAGATATGGTTGCTGGCCTATAAAAGATTGATAATTCAAGGTAGTATTGGCAAGACATCAAACCAATGTGCTCAATTGCTGTCCTAATTCAGGTCATTAGAAGCAGAGGATGAGGACACCTGTATGAGAAAGCAGAGTTCACAGTGAGAAGAGGAGCATTTACAGATGACATATTCATCTTACATTTTAAGCACCTAGCACAGGATTTGATACTTGGTAGTTGCTTGATATAGTTTTGTTGAATAATTGAATGGCTGAGTGAATGAACAAGCCAGGCAGACAGAAGGAGGGAGACATAAAGGGAAGCTATATTTGGGTAAGTTTCAGCAGGAGACGATCACAGAATGAAAGATGTTCTAGTCTGATCATGAATAAAAAGCAGAGAAATATATCAAGTATTATCAGAAGGCGAGCAGAACAAGCCTAGATTTTAAAAAAAGCTTTTGTGCATGTGAGATGCCCTAAAATCACCAATTTTAAGTGTGCATTTTGATGGGGTTTCATTAAATTTAGAGTTGTTCAATCAAAAACACAATCTAGTGTTAGAACATTTTTTTCACTTCCACAGATTCCCTCCTACCCATTTCTGCCATCACCAGCTCCAGCAAACATGTATCTGTTCTCTGTCACTATAGGTTTGCCTTTTCCAGAAAGTCACACAGATCTATCTCTGTGCAGTCTTTTGTGTTTACTTTCTTTGAGTAGAATGTTTCTAAAATTTTGTACTTCACATACCAGTGAGTCATTTCACTTCTATTGTTTAGTTGCATTTAAATAATATATTACATTTAAATAATTTTATCACATAGTGTGATGGTTTAAAAGTGAAATGTCCTCCATAGGCCATAGGGTTGGATCACTTAGTTCTCAGCTGGTGACATTTGTTGGGAGATTATCGAACCTTTTGGACATGAAGTGTGGATGGGGAATTTTGAAGTTGATATCTACTCTGTGGGTTTTCTATGTGCCAAGATGTACAAGCAAGACCCTACCTCCTGGGACATCTTGCAAATCCTTTTTATGAGATGTGACTAAATCATGCTTTAAGTTCCTGACAACCATGGTAGAATAGCTGCATCTGCCCTGCCTGTCCTGCCATGATGGACAGATACTGTGAGCTAAAATGAATTTCTTCATTAATTTGTATCTATCATTTATTTGGTGCCAGCAACAAAAAATTTAATACACATGATGAGATAAATTATATTAAATTTTAATTATTTTTAAGATAAAAAATCATGACTACTCTTCCATATAACCAAAATTTTTTTTGGAGGAGTGATTTTTTTTTGTATTTTTCTTTCTTTTTTTTTTTATTTCCACTCATACAAACTTAACAGGTATACCGGTCCCCCCTTCCCTCCAACCCCCTATCCCTCTGTGCCTCCCTCCTCTCCCCCTCCTCTCCCCCTCCCTCTCCATCCCCCAAGGCCTCCCTCTCCCATCCCCGGAGCATCCTTTAATGTGCATGCCAAACGCTCCTCTGGGTCCTCTTCTCCGATGAGGTGCAAGGACCCAGTGGCATTTCCCAGAACCCTTTCCTGTGTTCCTGTTAAGCATAGGAATGCTACTGAGGCTGTCAATCCCTTGCCTCCAAGGATCCTAATGCCTTTAGCAATGCTAGACTTTATGGGGTCAATAGCGTGTTGGACATTACGCAGGGCATGTAAAGTCCAAATATGATTGCTTCGGCCCGAACTTGTGTGGAGTATCTTGCATATCATTGCTCCTCCCATCCTTGTGCTCTTATAATCTTACCGCCCCTTCTTCCGCAAATTTCCCTGAGCTTCAGGATGGGAGTGATTAGGCTGGCCTAGTTCCAGGTGGTTGATATAGAGTCTCTGATGTTCTGGATTATGGTTTGTTGATTTTTTTTTTCAGTGCAAAAAAAAAAAACATGTTAAAATAGGACACAAACAGGATGTTGTTAAATTAGTTCCTTGATAAGAAACTTAGAACACCAATTTACAAGGATGGACTCCATTTTTCAGAGCAAAGACAGGTAGCTCTGGAGCTGAAGAACATCTTTGATCTTTGGCAGAATCTGTGAGTCCACAGCTTCTGATCAACGTTGCTCTGCGATCTCCTATTTCTCCTTCTCTATGTCAGAGATCTCGCCCTCTTGGTGTCTGTAGCTTCTTCTTGAAGTAAGCATCAATGAGGTGCTGGGAATTTTTACACCGCTGATAATGAAGTCTTTGTGAAGGTGGCATTTCTGGTGTGTTCTGCACAGAGACACCATATTGAGAGTTCCACTTGCAACTAGTAAACTGCTGCTCAGCTGCTTCAAGAAAACCACTCTCTTGCCTCAGTGGCATCCAGTGAGCTCAATCAGGATGGTCTCCTGGAGTGATGCTGGTGGGCTCAACGGCTTCTGAGGCACATCTTCTGGAGAATAATACCTAGGCATCTTGTGAAGCTTGACCACATGGATCCCACCATTCTTGTCCTGACCACCCAGTTTTGTGACAGTGGCAAGAATGTGGATTGGATTTGGCTACTGTGTACTTCCTGTTGTACAAAGCCTTTCTGGAATACATGGCAGACCTGGAGTACCCGCCAATCTCTCAAACCAGACAGGTTTCCCCTTCTTTGGCTTTGTAACCTTCTTGGCAGGAGGTGTGTTACCTATGTCTGGCTTCTGAGTCTTTTTACCCACCATCCAAGCTTCTTCCACAAGACTGAAGTTTACTGGGAAAGTCCTTCCAAAACTGTAATGAGGAAGCAGTGATTTCTCCTCCAGATGGAAACTGCTGCTTGCAGGCCTTAAATCTGATCAGAAAGCTATTGGTTGTCTCCTTGATGTTCATGCCATTATTACACTGATGGTCATCTGTTGCCATGATGATTATGATTGCAACTTGCTGACTTCACTTTCTGGTGGGATCTTTGATTGCTTTTCTCCCTCAGTGGTTTCCTCTGGTACTGTACAAGCTATTCAGAAATGAGGGTGCTTCATTTTGAGGTCTGGCAGACCACAGCCTCTGTAAACTCAGCTACAGCTGAGACCACAAAGGCACTGATGTTTGTTAAACCCGTCCTGAGGCAATTGTTATAGCACCATATTCTAACTACATATCTTATTCCGATTGCCCTTTGACTGTCTTCCATTTCACTAGCCTGAAAGGACCTTGTCCTGAAGGGAAAGGAAGTCCTGCTCTTATCTGAAAGTTTAGAACTTAAATGAGTACTTGGTACAGAGTTGGGGCTTATTAAGTACCTGACAATTTAGTAGGCTATAAAACCAATCAGTTCATTTTTACAATGAAGAAAATCTAGGCTGAGGTTGTAGTTTTAGTAATAGAGAACTATTCTCTTTTATATGAATTCCTGGGTTCAGTTCCCAGCATCACAAAATAACTACATCATAAGGTGAATTCTGAAAAGTTGTCAGAAAAGGGATGATCACCCAATTTTACAGATAAGGAAAATGAACCTTGAAAAGGTTAAGTGAAGTGCAGAAGGGTACTTGTTATTTAACACATATGTGGGGATTAGAACCCTGTACTATGGTTTTCAACCCCAGGTTCTATCTGCTAAGCATTCTTGGAGAGCCTCAAAGGTTATCACAACAGAAAGCAAGTTAATTCAGTTGCAGATTGATTAACCTAAAGGGGGAATCCAATCAATTCTGGTGGAAAGTCAAGAGAAGCACTTTTCTTCCATCTGATGTTTTCACCAGGACAGCAAATATCTCCCATCTGGATCAGCATCAGAATTCCAAATACCAGAATGAACTAAATTACTCTTTCCTTCCACACTGCATCTATCTTTTGGGGGTGGTTATATACATTGCTAAAATTTTAAGCTGGAAGCCTGAAGTAAATCTCTTTATTGTCCTGCTCTGTGGCCAGGCCCAGTACCTTCCTGACCTTATGATTGTGGATGATGCACCTCATAAAAGAATAAATATTCACGGGAGTTAGAACGAAAGTGCTAAGGCAAATGCAAAAGCAGCTTAGAATTTCTGCAGGCCAATTACCATTCAGGAGGGCACCTCTGCCACAAAACTTCCTCTTTTGAGTGGAACGCTGGCTCACATTCAGGAAATGGCATTTTAAGTGTGTGGCCTTGCTGACTGGAAATAGAGAGCTCGGTTTCTTAATACCCAGGGAATCATGATAGGTGAAACTAGGAAGATGAGATTTTTGTGATTACAATGGTATATGAATTATGTGTACTCCTTTCATCTTCATAATGAATACTCATAACTTAAAGCTGTCAAAAAATGACAGTTTCTGTTGTGTTTTTCCATGAGACTCTTTGTGATTGTTTGTCTTCATATTTGATTTTTCTTTTTAAAGACAAGAGGTTATTAATTTTCTGTTAATTGAGTCAGACACAATGCATTTATTAGGGATATGTATTTTTTCATTTATTAGAACAATTGGTTTTTCTTAATAAATCTGACAATGGCACTCCACACTCTTCTGTATTTTGAAAAAAGTTATGATGCAGATATTTGTGGTCTCATTTGATTTTTACTACACCTTCTGAGGTAGAACCTACTAGGTAGCATTTTCCATTGTGAACCCATGTAGGAGAATGTGGCTTTTTGCTCTGAGAGAATTTTTTTGGTTTATGACATAGTTTGCAAGTGCAAAAATAACTCATATAGTCTTTTCTTCCTAATTTGGATGACTTTCCATAACTTTTATCAAAATTTAGATAAATTATGAGTTTTTAAAAAGGGTAGTTATAATTTCATCCAGGAGAAAATTGAGAAAACTTCATATATTTTGAAACAAATTCTGTGGATGATTGCCCATTTTTCTTTCTAATTTTCAGGTTCCTTTGAAAAACAGAGTCAAGTTTATTTTATTTAGAAGTTTTCTATTGGATAAGTGCTGTCTTAGTGGTGTTAGTAGTTTTAGGTAAATATTATCACAATGAAATAACTCTACAATCTAACCTGTCTCTTTAAGATGTGCAGCAAGGTTGAGGAGCAAAGAATCTGCAATATTCTTTATAATTTCATGGGGTCTTCTGAGGAAATGTGCCAATTTTATGGGGAGTCGTAGGGAAGAATTTTGATTTCATGTGGATTCGAGTGAAAAGGTAAATTTCATGGGATTTCTAAAAATGGCTGGATTTCTCAGAACCCATGAAATCTATGACAGCCATGGAGAAAATGGACCACTCTTGTCATGGAGTAAATTTCAGTGCAGTTTGGCAAAAAGTTTATTTCTGAGATACCTGCTCTGATGTACATTGCAACTTTGAGTCATTCTTTTTGACCATTTCCTCTCCTTCGATGTCTGCAAACACCATAGGTGATACTTTTTGGACATAACAACAAATAGGAAAATGTGGGGATCTGTTCACATATTGGGCCACAAAATGAATCTACACATATACAAGAAAGTTGAAATTCTAACCTGTGCCCTATCAGACCACCACGGCCTAAAGCTGGACATCCACAACACATCAAACAAGAGAAAATGCACTAACTCCTGGAAACTTAACACTATGATGCTGAATGAGAACTGGATTCAGGAAGAAATTAAAAAGGAAATTCAAGATTTCCTGAAAGTGAATGATAACGAAAATACAACTTACCAAAATCTCTGGGACACAATGAAAGCTGTTCTAAGAGGTAAGTTCATAGCTCTTAATGCCCACGTCAAAAAAATGGAAACATCAGAAATAAACAACTTAACAATGCAGCTTAAAGCTTTAGAGAAACTAGAGCAATCTGATCCTAAAAGCAGTAGAAGAGAAGAGATTAGCAAAATAAGGGGAGAAATATCTGAAATCGAGACTAAGAAAACGATAGAAAAAATCAACCAATCAAAAAGCTGGTTCTTTGAAAAAATCAACAAGATTGATACACCCCTAGCTAAACTAACCAAAAGCAAGAGAGAGAAAACCCAAATTAACAAAATTAGAAATGAACATGGAGTTATCACTACGGATACCCAAGAAATCCAGAGAATTATAACATCATATTTCAAAAACTTATACTCTGTGAAGTTTGACAACACAAAAGAGATGGATGAATTTCTAAGTAAACACAACTTACCTAAATTGAATCAGGAAGTTGTGAATTATTTAAATAGTCCTATAACATATAAGGAAATTGAGGAAGTAATCTCGAATCTTCCCACCAAAAAATGTCCTGGACCAGATGGATTCAGCACAGAGTTCTACAAGACATTTAAGGAGTTAATAACACCAATACTCCTTAAACTGTTCCATCAAATAGCAAAGGAAGGAACACTACCAAATTCCTTCTATGAAGCTAATATCGTTTTAATCCCAAAACCTAATAAAGATTCACTTAAAAAAGAAAACTATAGGCTGATCTCCCTGATGAACACAGACGCAAAGATTCTCAACAAAGTCTTAGCAAATCGGATTCAAAAACATATTAAAAAGATCATTCATGGGGACCAAGTAGGCTTCATCCCCGGCACACAAGGTTGGTTCAACATACGCAAATCAATAAATGTAATTCATCATGTAAACCAGTCCAAAGTCCAAGACCACATGATACTCTCGATAGATGCAGAAAAAGCTTTTGACAAGATCCAACAGCCTTTTATGATCAAAACGCTAGAGACAGTAGGAATGGAAGGAACCTTTATCAATATAATAAAAGCTGTATACAACAAGCCCACAGCAAGGATTATGCTCAATGGGGAACAATTGGAAGCATTCCCACTTCGATCAGGAACAAGACAAGGCTGTCCACTCTCACCACTTCTATTCAATATTGTACTTGAAGTCTTAGCCGAAGCCATAAGAGGGATTCAAATTGGCAAGGAAGAAGTCAAGCTATCTCTATTTGCAGATGACATGATCTTATACCTGAGTGATCCCAAAAACTCCACCAGGAAGCTCCTGGAACTAATTGAGAAGTTCAGCAGGGTGGCGGGTTACAAAATAAATGTGCAAAAATCAGAGGCCTTCCTATATGCCCAGAATGAAAGAAGTGAAAAAGCCTTGAGAGAAACCATGCCATTTACTATAACCCCTAAAAAAATGAAATACCTTGGTATAAACCTAACTAAGGAGGTAAAAGACCTTTACAATGAAAACTTTAAAACCCTAAAGAAAGAAATTGCAGAAGACACCAGAAGGTGGAAAGACCTCCCTTGTTCCTGGATTGGCAGAATCAACATTGTAAAAATGACCATCCTACCAAAGGCAATATACAGATTCAATGCTATACCAATCAAAATCCCAAAGCAATTCTTCAAAGAAGTTGACCAAACAATCTCAAAGTTCATTTGGAGGCACAAAAGACCCAGGATAGCAAAAACAATCCTGAGTAACAAAAACACAGCTGGAGGTATTACCATACCAAACCTAAGTCTATACTACAAATCCATAGTTATAAAGACAGCCTGGTACTGGCTCCAAAATAGACGCACAGATCAATGGATAAGGATTGAAGACCCAGATATAAGCCCACAAAGTTACAGCCATTTGGTCTTTGACAAAGGGGCCCAAAGAATCCAATGGAAAAAGAACAGCATCTTCAACAAATGGTGCTGGCAAAACTGGATCTCCACATGCAGAAGATTAAAGCTGGACCCGTACTTGTCACCATGTACAAGACTTAATTCCAAATGGATCAAGGACCTTGATATCAGGCCAGAGACTTTAAAAACCATAGTTGAAAGGATAGGGAACTCCCTTGAGCTGGTTGGGCTAGGCCAACAGTTCCTAAACAGACATCCAATGGCACAGTCACTGCTACCAACTCTCAACAGTTGGGATCTTGTGAAATTAAAGAGCTTCTGTTCAGATAAAGAGATTGTAACACGAGCTCAAAGGCAACCCACAGAATGGGAGAAAATCTTCACTAACCACATATCTGACAGAGCTCTACTGTCCAGAGTGCACAAAGAACTTAGAAAATTAAACTCCAAGGAAAACACTGGCCCAATTAAAAAATGGGCCCTGGAACTTCAAAGAAACTTTACCAGGGATGAAATTAAAATGTCTAACAATTATCTTAAAAAATGCTCCACTTCCTTCGCCATCAGGGAAATGCAAATCAAAACTTCCCTGAGATATCATCTCACCCCGGTCAGGATGGCAAAAATCCACAATACAAACAACGACAAATGCTGGAGAGGATGTGGAGAGAGGGGAACTCTCCTACATTGTTGGTGGGAATGCAGGCTCATACAGCCACTCTAGCGAGCCGTCTGGAGATTCTTAAAGAAATTAAAGATTGAAATGCCATATGACCCTGCTATCCCACTTTTGGGAATAACCCCCCAAGCAGCAAAGGTTCGCCTCGATAGCACAAGCTCGACCATGTTCATAGCAGCACTGTTTACAATAGCAAAGTCATGGAATCAACCTAAATGTCCAACAGTTGACGAGTGGATAAGGAAACTGTGGTACATCTATACAATGGAGTACTACTCAGCCATCAAAAATGATGAATTACTGGAATTTGCTGGGAAATGGATGTCATTAGAAAGAATTATATTAAGTGAAGTATCCCAAACCCAGAAAATTAAGCGCCGTATGTACTCCCTAATAGGTGGCTCCTAGTACCAAACTCACCCAGCCCACATTGGGACACTCAAAAGTAAACCTATGTAACACAGTAATTGCAAGGATTATGAACAAGAGAGATGGGTTAGGAGGGCCACACCAGAAACAAGGAGAGAGGAGACCATGTTACAGCAGAGAAAATAGGCCTCCATGAAGGTCTGCAAGTAAGTAATGAGAAACCTGGTTAAGTTCACAGACGTTCTTTCCTGATCTCACCAGAAGGGGAGGGCATATAGTCTAGCAGATAAAAAGTAATCATTTTGCAAATGGGTGATGGACCCCTCTCTCAGTGAGGTTTCCTACTCTTATTACATCTACCCTTGAATGTGCTATTACAACAAGACTCCAGTTTAACAGCTTTTTGTCTCTGGCCAGGGGGTGACATACAGTGCCCAGCAGAATGGAGTGAAGGGAATTGCAGGAGCAGCAAAACTGCAAAAGAAAATCAACAAACCACAATCCAGAACTTCAGAGACTCTATATCAATCACATAGAACTAGGACAGCCTAATCTCTCCCCATCCTGGAGCTCAGGGACATTTGCGGAAGAGGGGGTGGTAAGATTGTAAGAGCAAAAGGATGGGAGGACCAACGATTTGCAAGATTCTCAACAATAGTTGGGGCCAAAGCAATCATAATGGAACTTTGCATGCCCTGCGCAATGTCCAGCGCACTGTTGCCCTCATAAAGTCTAGCATCTGATAAGGGCACCGAGACCCCTGGAGGCAAGGGATTGACAGCCATAGTAGTGATCTTATGCTTAAGGGGAACAAGAGAAAGGGCTTATGGAAATGCCACTGGGTCCTTATATGTCATCGGAGAGGAGGACACAGTGGAGAGTTAGGCACACACAATAAAGGACTCTCTGGGAATTGGGGGGGAGGCACTGGGGGAAGGGGAGGGGGAAGAGGGGGGAGGGAGGGAACTGGTAAAAAATTTTTAAAATGTATAATTAAATTTTTAATAAAAAAAAAAAAAAGCTAGATGGGAGAAAAAAAGACCCAATTATTTCGAGCCTTTGTATAACATGATACAGAGCTGAGAGAGATTTTAAAAAGTCAGAGGCATGCCCCCTCACTAGGTGAAACTCTAGCTTTAGACAGACAGCTAAGGAGCTGAAAGGCACCCATTTTCTTGATCATACCCACCTAGATTAGAGTTTCTTGAGCAGAGTTTAGAGAGAATAAGGTCATAGTTAAAAATGCCACCGGTTCCTGAGATCTAGATTTTCCTAAATTAAATATTTCTGTACTTGTTGTATGCCTCTAGAACAATTTCCAGGAATTCTGAATTTTCTAAATTACTTCTCAAGTCAAATTTGTGGGTGAAAGTCAACTGTTCTCATTCTCCATTCCAGAGTTTGCTCTCTGTTTATTGATATCATATTTTAATGTAATGCTGATTCTTGCATCATTTTTACTCATTTGAAAAGCTGTTTTCTATTTTTATCTATTGTTTTTAAAAATATTCCTTTATACATGTAAGACTTGTTTTTCCTCATCTTACTATCACAGTGTAACCGGGATTGTTAGGTATCCTTTTAAAATATGAACTGATTACCTTTTGACATGGTCTATTAAAATCTAAAAAATAAATATATCCATTAAATTTAAAAAAAAAAAAAAAAAAAAAGGAAAATGTGGGGATCTGTGAGAGCAAACGGTGTAATCGTGATCACTCTCAAGTGGTGACTCATCTGGGTGTTTATCATAGAGTCAAGGTCAGTGAAGTGGTACCCATGGTTGCAGTGGTGATGATCAAGGACAAAAAGACTTTGTAGTATAGGAGGTTGGTAGATTTTGAGATGACTTTCAACACACTTGTGACTTAACCATCTACCATTAAGTGAGTCCTTAGGAGTAGCTGTTAAAAGTTTCAGCTCCTCGAGAGGAGACCATGTTATAGCAGAGAAAATAGGCCTCCATCAAGGACTGCAAGTAAGTAATGAGACATCTGGTTAAGTTCACAGACTTTCCTTCCTGATCATTTACAACTAAGGGGGTATGATCTCACCAGAAGGGGAGGGCATATAGTCTGGCAGATAAAAAGTAACCATTTTGGAAATGGGTGATTGACCCCTCCCTCACTGTGGCTTCCTACTTATATTACATCTACCTTTGAATGGGCTCTTATAACAAGACTCTAGTTTAATAGCTTTTTGTCTCTGGCCAGGGGGTGACATACAATGTCCATCAGGATGGAGTGAAGGGCATTGCAGGAGCAGCAAAACTGCAAAAGAATATCAACAAACCATTATCCAGAACTTCAGAGACTCTATATCAACCACCTAGAACTAGGCCAGCTTAATCTCTCCCCATCCTGAAGCTCCGGGAAATTCGCGGAAGAGGGGGAAGTAAGATTGTAAGAGCACAAGGATGGAAGGAGCAATGATATGCAAGATACTCCACATAAGTTAGGGCCTAAGCAATCATAATTGGACTTTGCATGCCCTGCACAATGTCCAACACACTATTGACCCCACAAAGTCTAGCATTTGCTAAAGGCACCAAGATCCTTGGAGGCAAGGGATTGACAGCCACAGTAGTGTTCCTATACCTAAGGGGAACACGGGAAAGGGTTCAGGGAAATGCCACTGGATCCTTGTACGTCATCGGAGAGGAGGACCCAGAGGAGAGTCTGGCATGCGCATTAAAGGATTCTCCGGGGATTGGGGGGGAGGCATTGGGGGATGAGTAGGAAGGGGTGAGGGGAGGGGGAGCAGGGGGGTCGGGTGGAGGAGGAGGGAGGGAGGGAACTGGTGTACTTATTAAGTTTGTATGAGTGGAAATAATAATAAAAAAATGTTAAAAAATTTCAGCTCCTCTACCTCGCCTATGACTGGCCAGGTTCTTAGAGTGTACAATTTGAGAATCTACCTTTGTAAGTCAAATCCTGAGCAGTTCTAAGAGATGAAGTACTCCAGCATGAGACACACTATATTCAAATCTGCTTTTTCCAATTGAAGTTATCTACAGCATTGTCTCTGTATCTTCTGAAGTTTCCACACTTAAGACCCCTCTTGATGAAAGGTAAATTTCTGTTAGTTGGCCTCGTGGTTATAACTGGGCCTGTGATACAAGAAGACTGGAAGAAAAACTACTTAAGGCAAGTGTGGAAGTCTGTGCCTATGAATTTAACAGCTACATTAATGAATACAGATGTGCTATTGGTGACACGCTATGATTTTTTTTTTCAGTATCACACTTCAGAGAGTGAATGTACTGGTTACTCTTCTCTGTTGCTGTGAGACACCATCCCAAACCAAGCAACTTAAAAGTAGAAGAAGAGATTAATTCAGCTTACAGTTCCAGAGGGGAGATATAGTCCTTCATGGTGGAAAAGGCATGGTTGGCTGGCAGAAGCTGGTAGAAGCCTAAGTCACACAGACATCTTGGAGCCTGAGAGCTGCTACTGCAAGCTCAAGAGCAAACTCACTCAAGCAGGGTGGAACTAACTAATCTCAAGATCCATCTTCTGAGACTGCCTTTTTCCAGAAGGCTCCATTTCCGAAAGGTGCCATGACCTTCCCAAGTTCTGGTAGCAACTAAAGATTTAAATACATGAGCCTGTAGGGACAATTCACATTTCAAACCATTATGGTGAACAACTACTTCTTGTTAAAGATCCAAATAAATCAATGTAAGTTTACTTCAGTTTAAATGATGTATACATATACATATCAGTGCATATTAAAAATGAAGTCTTAATATGCAAATCAATAGCAGGTTTTAATGCATATGTATTTTCTCACATACCTGGATGTCGAATGTATATTAGAAGTAGTATAGCTATAATAGCGATCTTCCTTATTCTGGCACCACAGGTATTGCAAGATTTTCAGTATCCCTAAACACCCACTTACTACATGCTCATAATGCTTCCTCATCATTGTATTGACAAAAACTTTGTAAAATTTTCAGAATATCTTCTGTGGTGGAACTTACTGATCCTTTGATAACCGATTTCATTGGTTTGCTGAACCACATAATAATATACAATATTCCCCAAGTGGAAATCACACAATGTTAAGTCCCCAAGTGGAAATCTGCACAGGTGATAATACACTTCCATATTTCACCATTCCTTCCAGAGTAAAATGCAGTTGTTTACATTAGCATGGAGGGTCTGCAGTATCTGGGCACTATGGCTTCTTTTGTTTTGTGAGAACTATGGCTTCTCTAGTTTTATGACCAACAGTTTTAGACATATTGATCTGTTTAAGTGTTGGGCTACTTTAGGCAGCCCTCTTTTCAGAGGTGCATTTTATTTTTTCTTAGAATATGACTTCACTTCACTCATCCCACATTTAAGAATCACGTTTTTGGCACAGGCTCTGTTCAGCTTAATCATGGTGCCAGTCCTCCATGTTCTCATAGTGATAATCTTAAGTATGTACAACAGTGGAATTATTGATGTCTATTTAATCTATGAAAGAACTTAATGTTCTTCTAAAATGTTTCTGTTCCTCATGGTCTACAAAATCTTCAATTTATACTTCTATATATCTTTCTAGCTCTATGGTTAATGATCTTCCAGAGGCACACAGTATTTTAGCCATGTCCTAATATTTGCCTTCCAGTTCCTAGAAATCCCTGTATCTATCAGTGTCTATGGCTGGAAACACCCCCCAAAATATTGCCTGATCTCACTCCTCCCCCCAAATATTCCTCACATCACTCCTAATCACTCTGTAGGAAATCAGCTCTGTTTTAAACACCATTGAGAATTAAGGATCAGTAGAGTGCTAAATACTGAGGTTGGAAAAATGATGGAAACATGGTATTTGTTTATGTGGAGCTAGTAAGCTAGTTATAAATCTTTACTGTCCCCTGAGGTGGGATTAAGGTGCCTTCTTCTGCCAAGTCTTTATTATAGCACTTACCTCACACTATTGTATTATTGGCTATAAGCTCCTCAAAGAAAGACAATGAGCTGTATCCATGTGTGTGGTCAGGAGCTAACAGAGTGTTGACCCACAATATGCTCTTAATTTGAAAGTACAAACTGGGAGGTGGGGGTTACCAACTATCAAGACAGATAATTTAATATCAATTAGAAAGATATTGAATGTAAGTCTTCAGGATACTTCCTCTACACTTTGAGTCTTGCTGACTATAATGTACAGAATTGTGAAATAGGTTCTCATGCATTGTCTCACTACTTCCCTGTTTCTCATAGAATGTTCCTTTTGAGATCAATACCAAATCTCTGACTTGTTTTTTTTGCAACTTTATCCCTTGGAGAAGAACATGCTGATATCTATAAAATCACCTTATGTGGACCTTGGATGCATGTCAGCTAAAGGAACCCTTGAAACCCTAGACATTAAACAACAGAAAGGAAATATCATGTCTTCAAATTTCCAATTGATCAGTTAATTAAAAGTTAAAAGGAAAAAAGGATGGCAGCCTGGACCTGCAGACTATGCATTTTCTATATCCTTCATGGAGCATTGAGTGTCCAGGTAGACAACTTACTTTGTTTGTACATAAGTAGACTTTTGATACATACATACATTTATAAACCTCAAAAACATTATCTTCAGGAACATAATTGGGATTTTGAAAGCACTAAAATACTTTTATAAGTAGTTGTTTCTTCCCCAAATGAGAAAAGATGACAATGGAATTCCTTGTATTCTTATGCTTATTTGGAATGAAATGAGAGAAATCAGTGTTATTTATGGCATAATATGTAGCAGTGAGAAATTATATACGTTTCTATATAGACACATACACATACATATACACATATGCACACATTCTGAACAATTTTTAAAAATAGAAGCTTACCACCTTTTGCGCAGAAGTTAACCAAACATATATTTTAAAATATTACCCAAAATTGTCATTATTTACAACATAAAAACATGACAAAATTAAAAACAAATTGCAAGCCAGAGAATGTTAGCCAGATGATTGCAAATGATCATATTGAATTCCAATAAATGATTTTACTTTTTTATTATTAATACATTTTTATTATTATTTCAGCTCATACAAACTTATTAGGTACACCAGTTCCCTCCCTCCCTCCCCCCCCCGTGCCCCCACCCCCCCTCCCTCCCCATCCCCCAGTGCCTCCCGCCCCAATTCCCAGAGAGTCCTTTCTTGTGCATGTCTGATTTTCCTCTGGGCCCTCCTCTCCGATGACGTACAAGGACCCAGTGGCCTTTCCCTGAACCCTTTCCCGTGTTCCCCTTAGGTATAGGAACACTTCTGTGGCTGCCAATCCTTTGCCTCCAAGGATCTTGGTGCCTTTAGCAGATGCTAGACTTTGTGAGGTCAACAGTGTGTTGGACAATGCTCAGGGCATGCAAAGTCCAATTATGATTGCTTCAGCCCTAACTAGTATGTAGTATCTTACATATCATTGCTCCTCCCATCCTTTTGCTCTTACACTCTTACCGCCCCCTCTTCTGCAAATTTCCCTGAGCTTCAAGATGGGGAGAGATTAAGCTGGCCTAGTTCTAGGTGGTTGATATAGAGTCTCTGAAGTTCTGGATTGTGGTTTGATGATTTTCTTTTGCAGTTTTGCTGCTCCTGCAATGCCCTTCACTCCATCCTGGTGGGCATTGTATGTTACCCCCTGTCCAGAGACAAAAAGCTGTTAAACTAGAGTCTTGTGATAAAAGCACATTCAAAGGTAGATATAATAAAAGTGGGAAACCACAGTGAGGGAGGGGTCTATCACCCATTTGCAAAATGGTTACTTTTTATCTGCCAGACTATATGCCCTCCTCTTCTGGTGAGATCACACCCCCTCAGTAGTAAATGATCAGGAACAAAAGTCTGTGAACTTAATCAAATGTCTCATTACTTATTTGGGTCCTTGATGGAGGCCTATTTTCCCTGCTGTAACATAGTCCCTTCTCTCCTTGTTTCTGGTGTGGCCCTCCTACCCCATCCCTCCTGTTCATAATCCTTGGAATTACTGTCTCTAGGTGGGCTGGGTGGGTGTGGTACTAGGAGCCACCTATTAGGGAGTACATACGGTGCTTAATTTTCTGGGTCTGGGATACTTCACTTAATATAATTGTTTCTGACATCCATTTCCCGGCAAGATTTCACTTTTGTAAATGTGAGAAGCATACTGTTTTTTTATTGTATTTATTTTTTCCCAATTAGGCAAGGTTCCTTCCACCTCTCCCCAGTCCCCCTTCCCCCTCCCCCCTTCCTGTTTCTTTCACCCCCTCCCTCCCTTTATCCCAGTGCCCCCCCACCAATCCCTGGAGCATCCTTTAGTGTGCATGTCAAACTTCCCTCTGTGTCCTCTACTCTAGTGAGGTGTAAGGACTCAGTGGCATTGACCAGAGCCCTTTCTTGGGCTCCTCTTTAGTATGGGAACACTATTATGACTATTAGTCCTTTGCCTTTAAGGATTCTAGTGCCTGTGATCCATGCTAGACTTTGGGGGTCTTTGACATATCAGTCATTGCGCAGGTCATACAAAGTCCGATTATGGCTACTGTGACCCTAACTTGTGTAGAGGATCTTGCATATCATTGGTCCTCCCCATCTTTAGGCTCTTACAATATTTCTGCTCCTTCCACAAATTTTCCTGAGTTTTAGGATGGGGAGAGATTTGGCTGGTCTGGTTCCAGGTGATTAATGTAGGGTCTCCTATGTTCTGATTTATGGTTTGTTGTTGTTTTCAGTTTTGCTGTTCCTGCACTGCCCTTGGCTTCATCTTTATTGGTATTGGAGGTCACCTCCTACCCAGAGATAAAAGGCCGATTAAATGGAATCTTACTATAACAGTAGATTCAAAGGTTGATGGAATAGGAGTAAGAAAACAGCAGTGAAGAGGGGTCAGTCTCCCATTTTCAGGATGGTTACTATCTATCCGCCTGACTCTATACTATCCCTGACTGATGAGATCAAACTCCCCTCAGTTGCAAGTGACCAGGAAAGAAAGCAAGTGAGCTTAACCACCAGATGTTTCCTTACTTGCAATACTTGATGGTGACCGATTTTCTCTACTGTAGCATGATCCCCTATCTCCTTACTTCTGGGGGGGCCCTGCTTCCTCTTTCTTCTTGTTTATAATCTTTGCAATTACTGTAAGTATTACAGAGATTTATCTTTGAATATGTCACTAAGTGGGTTTGGTACTAGGATCCACCTATTAGGGAGTACATACAGTGCTTAATTTTCTGTGTCTGGGATACTTCACTCAATATAATTTTTTCTAATTCCATCCATTTCCTGACAAATATCATTAACTCATCTTTTTTAATGGCTGAGTAGTATTCCATTGTATAAATGTACCACATTTTCCTTATCCACTCATCAACAGTTGGGAATTTGGGTTGATTCCATGACTTTGCTATTGTAAATAGTCCTGCTATGAATATGGTTGTGCTTGTGTTATTGAGGTGAATTTTTGCTTTATGGGGGGTTATTCCCAGAAGTGGAATAGAAGGGTCATAGGGATTTCAATTTTTAACTTTTTAAAAAATAGCCAGACTGATCTCCTGAGTGGTTGTATAAGCCTGCATTCCCACCAGCAATGTAGGAGAGTTCCCTTCTCTCCACAACCTCTCCAGAATTTGGTGTTGTTTGTATTGTGGATTTTTACCATCCTGATGGGGTGAGATGATATCTCAGGGAAGTTTTGATTTGCATTTCCCTGATGGCTAAGGAAGAAGCATACTACTTTTACAGTATATAGTGACAAAGAAAAAAAAAGATGAGAAATTCAGTAGTCTAGGGCACAGATAGATTAAAAATAAAATTATAGTTTAGTTTACATGCACTGCCCTTTGGCATGGACCACAGCTAACTCAGAGACAGAGCCACTGTCTCTATTATGCTATGAGTTGTGTAGAGAACACAGTTTGGATCGTGACATATCTAATGCAGTATCAGAATCAAGCCAGTCCCCAGATTATCATGAATCTTGCATGAAGGTTAAGTGTGTGTGACCAGGGTACAGTGAGATACCTTAGCTGGTAAAGGTACCTACTCACAAATCCGGAAGCCTGAGTTCAGTCCTTGGAAGCCCACGTGGCGGGAGAGAACTGACTTCTGAAAGTTGTCTTCTGACTCCTACTCCATGCTTTTGTGCACATGTTTTTTTTTTCTCTCTCTTTCACATATATAAGTAAAAACACTTTTAAAAAAGAAAAAAAAATTGTGTGTGAAAAATGATTCTATGAGTTGGATGATTCTATATAGCAGTAAATATCATGGTTATTTATTTCTCATTCAATTTCCATGCAATTGCTAATTATACCTTTGTCCATTATAAAGACAGAATTCAAACAGCAGTCATGGTCCATAGAATACCTCTAATCATCTGAGAAGCCTTACAGGATGCATTCGTATTCATCCTGCTGGGTTCATTCTCAGCACACTCCTTCATGTCATTTAGCCTTCGGGTATTTGTACAGTAAACAATTGTTTACAAACAAACAATTTTAATGTTTTACATAAATCCAGTTCTTACATTTCAAGAGGTCAGAAATGTGGAAAAAATTAATATATGAAATTTTGAATAAAAAATCTTAAAAATTAGTGGTTCAAGTCATACTGATGTCTTTAGACATTTCAGAGAGATGTGTATGCATGCCAAAGTAGACATGCCATACCGAGGGTGTGGAGGTCAGAGGGCAACTTTAGAATCTTGATTTTCTGCTATTAAGGCAGCATCTCTTGCTGTTTCTGTCCCTATGCATTGTGCTCCATGCTCACTGGCCTCCAAAACCTTCCAGCTGATTCTCCAGATCTCACCTCCCATCTTGCTGTAGGAGTGCTAGTGTTACAGACGTGTGTTGTGAGCCTTGCTTTTTATGTGGGTTTGGGGGACTGCTCTCAGGTCATCAGACTTGCACAGGAATGGCTTTTCCAGTTGAGTCACCTCCCTGGTTAACCTTTACATTCATTTTAGATGAACTAAACATAAAAAGCTGCAGTATGTGAATAGAACTTAGCTCTATTTCCCCTCCAAAGAGGCTCTGAATTGACTATAAGGAATTATTTACTTCACACAGCTTCAAGTTTATTGTCATTATTGTTTTTCTTCCTTGTATAATTGCATCCTTTTTTTTTCCTCTTAGGACTGTGGTTTCTATTTCTTACTATTTCTTTGAGTCAGGAATATCAAGCTAAGCAATCAAAACAGCACATCTAATGATTTCCTGCCCCTTTGAGGCATGTGCAGGACAGAGGGCTAAATTTGAGGTTCCAATTCCTGCCCCTCAGATTGGTGGCAGGCTGAAACCACACTTAACCTTCATGCAAGATTCATGATAATCCGGGGACTGGCTTGGCTCTGACACAGTATTAGATATGTGAAGATCCAAGCTGCTCTCTACACAACTCAGGGCAGAATAGAGATTGCTTTGTAGGCATCCTGGCTGTTTTAAAGTTTTCTTTTAACCCAGCGACTTTGAAATTTCTCAGTATATTTTTGTGTGTGTGTGTGCGAGAAAAAAGAGTCAGACAGAGGAGAGCTAGTGTTCCCGAGGGGCAAATCCTGTTTTCTGCTCCCCTTTATACCAAAGTTTTTCCTGCATTTTATCTTATATCTCCTCCTACAAGCTAAAGATTTGAGCATTTCTTTTCTTATCAAATTTAAGTGATGGAAACTGTGAGAACATGCACTGTTCACACTCAATCTTCAAAGCCTTTTCAACATATAGATGCTAAATTCAGTTTTCTTTAACCACTTATGTTATTGTGTGACATGTTGGTCTTTTCATTAGAGTCCCCAAATTCAGTTCTCTGGATATTTGTGGAAAAACATTTGAAAAGCAAAGATAAAATGACGTTTCTTACAATTGTAATTTTTACTGTTCTTTTCTATTAGTGTAAAAAACTGTGATCAAGAAGAAAACAGACTTTCTATCCCAACATTGTTTGAATATATTTTCTGTTTGCATTCTTGCAGAATTCCTGAGGACTAGGTCTTTCTGGTGAAATTAAAGATGAACACGACTGTGCTCAGGGAGGCTAAGTAAGATATCAAAAAGTCCAAAATTTAAAATAACTTTGTCTTATTTCAAATTCAAAAGTTTTACACTGGCTCTAATGAAAGGGAAAGGGAAGAAAAGAAAAAAGAAAGGAAGGAAGGAAGGAAGGAAGGAAGGAAACAAGAAGAAAGGAAAGAAGGAAGGAAGCAAGAAATGAAGGAAGAAAGAATGAAGTATCTGATTTAGATAGGTAACATTCAAGATTTGGGCTTTAGTTCCCTGGTTTCTGAGTAATTCTTCCATGAAAGGGTGATAGCACCACCATAGTTCATGTCAGAACTGTCAAATATACCAGAGAATGGTAAGTCTTCAAGTATGACAGTATGAAACTCAGAATCTCTACCTTTTACCTACTGACAGCCTTCTGAAACACCACAGGCACTCTTCATGAGATTTCCTTTGTAATTTGCTTTAAGTTGCTGTTTCGTCACTGGGACACCTGCTTCTCCACCTCATTTGCGAGACTAAGCATTGAAATGGAGACAGAGAAAACTGTTTTCAGAGAAAAAGAAAAGAAATCATGACAAATCAGTTAGGTCCTCCCTGGTGAATGAGGCAGTTTGGTGATATTATTGCATCATAACACATAATTAAACAAAAATTACCCATGGAATATATCAGAAATAAGACCATTATGTTACACCCATGCCTCAACCTTAGTTCTTGGTTCATCCCTTAGTTTGAATCATGTGCATTTTAATCCTTTATTTATCACTGACAGCAAAGTCAGCTACCACCTGGTTGGAAGTAAACTTAGTTACCTTTGTGGATGAAAATTACAATTATATATTGATGTATTGATTCAATCATAGTTGCTCCATTGCTTTAGTTTTAATTAGCTCACAAAATAATGAGCTTCACTATGGCAGTGTCATTGATCTTTTTGGTTGATCCTCTTCCAAGATTCACTTCTCTATCTCACCTATTCCTCTTGCTTCCTTTCACCCTCAATTTCCTTTCTACTTTTGTGTCTTGTATTTTCTATGACTCTCCCACCCTTTTCCTTAAAGAATCTTTCCCCTTCTCTTGTCTACTTTCTAGTTTTATAAGCTATCCCTACACTCACATTCACATATACATGCATACAGACATACCTTGATAGATAAGCAAGGTGTCAACTTGACAATTGCAGGATGAGTTATGTGTACACCTATGAAGAATTGATAGTTAAGGCAGGTTCTTGAGCAAAACTGCAGGAGACTGTCTAATTGTGTAAAACCCAGCCCAAAGTAAATGGTATCTTTCAGAAGCAGACCAGATTAAAGAAAATGCAAGAAAAGAAAGTTTGACTCTCTCTCCTCTCTTTTCTTCTCTCTCTATCTCACTCCCTGTGCTAGCAAGCTTATTTTCACTATTCTTGCTGTTCTTCACTGACATCAGTCTTATTCTTTGACACTATGGTGTGACTGAGATTCAAGGACTCTCTGGAAATCTTCTCAGCCTTCAGCAGTAGATTGGAACTACCAAGGTGTTCAGTTCCTGAAATGAGCTGGTAAGGCCAGTGAATTCCTTGAGCAAGAACCAATCTCTGTCGTCCTTTACTGATTCAGGAAGTTGGCATTCTTTGGTATACTCGAATGGGCATGGTGTCTGACAAGTGAGATTTGCCCCTCTTGCAGTAACTGCGTGAATATGGTGTGGCCAATTCTGTCAGCTCTTGATGTTTGTTTGAGCATTCCTATAAAGCTAAATAATCACAAGTCAGAGTAAAATCACTTGTTCCCTTAAGTGTTTGATCATGCCTTGGCAACATAGAGAGTAACTGTTACACATACATAAGTACACGCATTCAGACAAGTATTAAAAGCCAGACTCAGCTT
The DNA here is from genome assembly GCA_023101885.1 of Typhlomys cinereus. Taxonomy (NCBI): domain Eukaryota; kingdom Metazoa; phylum Chordata; class Mammalia; order Rodentia; family Platacanthomyidae; genus Typhlomys; species Typhlomys cinereus. Next base: position 1,232,332 of record JALPQD010000010.1, read on the forward strand.
ATGAGGAGAAGGAAGCCATATTTGACTACCTGAGTCTGGGATATCTCAATAACATAATTTCTAAAGCTAAAAAATTTTCTGCAACTTTCCTAATTTTATATTTCTTCAAGGCTGAATGAAATCCCATTGTGCTTATGCATACCATTTTTATTATGGATTCATTTGTTGAACATCTATGCTAGCTTTATTTCAACAGTAAACATCTTCATGCAAGTATTTCTATGGAAGGATACAAAGATTTTTGGGTATATTCCCATGAGTGGCATCAATGGGTTCAGTGAAATTCCACTGGTGCATATGTGTAAATATGTGTGTGTGTGTGTGTGTGTGTGTGTGTGTGTGTGTGTGTGCATATCTGCATGTGGAGGCCAGAGGACAGCATTGGGTGTTGTTCCTTAGGAACTGTCATCCTTCATTCTTGCTTGTTAGTTTTTAAGACAGGGTCTCTCGCTGGCCTAGAATTCACCAGATAGGTAGGTCTGCCTGAACAGGGAAACCCAGGAGTAAATCTGTTTTTGTTTCTTCAGTACCGAAATTATAGACAAGTGCCACCAATCTTTGTATTTTTTTTCTTTTTTTGTGGATTTTAAAGTTTATTAAAATAAAGTATTAGCAAATATTTTTTCTTTTTAAAATATAGGCTCTGGTGACCAAACTCAGGTCTTAAGAGCCTGCAAGGCAAGAATTTTACTTTATCAAAATTATCTGCATTGGCATGTGCCTGCCACTTGCTGGAGCATGGATGGGAAGGGGAGCTAGTTTTAGGGTTTTTTTTTGTTTTTTTTTTTTAAACATCTTTAAAAATTTTTATTATTTATTCAATCATGCGTGTATGTGTGTGTATGTGTGTTGTGTGGAGAACCACGGACGAATTCGGGAACCACCATGACGCCTCCACCTCCTCCTTGTTTACTCTGCCCCGGGATTCACAGGCTCCGCCCTACCAGGACCAGAAACGCAGGCCACCCCCGCTTCCGCCCGGCGTCTATACGTGGGGTCTAGGATCCGAACTAAGGACCTTCTGCCTGCAAGGCAGAGGCGTAACTCCTAAACCCCTAGTTATAGTTTTTTGAGCAACTTTAACACTGATTTTCAAAGAGGCTGCTCCAGTTTACACTCTCACTAGCAGTGCATAAGGATTTCCCATTCCCCGCATTGTTGCTACCATTTGTTGATGTCACATTATTTTCTAATTGTGAATTATATTTAAGAATTCAGAAAAGTTCCCAAGAAATGGAGTCATAAACATCTACCCTAAGATTTTTCACCATCAGATGTTTATAATGAATTTTTAATTGTCTTCCTTTCCTTCTTACATGTTCTAAGATCTGCAAGGACATAGAACAATTTGTTCATAGGACTTGCCAGTTTTCATGCCTTTGCTTCATGTTAGGAACTGTTTTAGATATTGGGGTAAGACAGCAATAAATACAAAGAATTTAGCTTAAGCAGCTAGAATTTTAGTGCATGTGTACATATGTGTGTGGTAAGAAACTGTTTATGCACGTGTGGTAGGAGAAAAAGATAATAAACATATAAAATATATTCAGTGCAATAAATAAGTGACATTAATGAGTCTAAAAAGATGACAGTGGTTTCTATTTTACATTGAATGGTGAAAGAAGGAACCTTTGATAGATTATTCTTTGAGCAGTGACATGAATTCTTAGAAGGAATGAGTTCTGTGATCATCTGAGTAGAGGGAGCAGTATGGATAGAGGTTCTGAAGTAAGTGCATGTCTGGCACTTCAGAAACACTAAGAAGGTCAGAGTGCTTGAAAGAAGAGAAAGAGGTAACAGGTAGAGAAAGCAACAAGGGATTCAATTGTGTAGGTTGTTTGTTATGGTTTGGATTTTAAATATTTTACATAGACACAGTGATGTCTTGTCATAAGCCTATGTAATTAGTGGAGCTTAATGAAAAGAAGTTCAGTCACTGGGACATGACCTGAAGTGGTATTAGGACCCTGACTCTTCCTCTTTCTTTCTCTCTGGTTCTTGGCTTCTCCTCAGTTTACACTCTTGCCATGGTCTTCTGCCTTTCCAAGGTTCTAAAACCTGGAGCCAGGTAAGAATGGAGTGAAGTTTTGTAACCATGAGCCAAAGTAAACATTTTCTTATTGGCTCAGGTATTTTTTTTTTTTTTACCACAATGAAAAGCTAACATAGCCTTCTTGGATATGACCAAGATTTTGTACTTCATTTGAATAAAATGTGAAGCCTTAGAGAATTTTGAGAAAAGAGGGCTGTCTCCAGCTGCTGTGTTCAGATGGAGCAGAGGAAGGAATAAGCATACGCTAGTTATTCTTATCAACTGCCTAGGGTAAACATCGACAGCTTCCCATGGTACTTGGTGCAATTGTTTGTGTAAAGAGTTATTCTAGTGGCTACTTTTGTGTAGCTGTCATCAGCATATGCGAGAGAGCAACTGAAGGAGGAAAGAATTATTTTGGGTCACAGCTACATGGATCCATGAAGTTGAAGGGAGCACCTCGTGGCAGACGGGAGGCAGATTAGTTTCTCTGATTAGTTTCCACCCCCTAAAATATGAAGAACTTCTCCCACTAGCTAGGCATCAAGCATTTAGCACAGGATCATATGAGGAGAACAATTCATATTCAAATCATATCATATAATTTAATCAATGCATCTTAAGATCCTAGATGTGAAGATCCTCAGCATGCTAGAGTGGGTGTCAGTATTAGCAGGTGGTTTAGAGTTGGGCTTGGGCATTGTACTTTCAAGGTTCTATTCTAACTCTATTTCTCACTTGTGTGTTTGGGAAAAATCATTTTTCATGGTTTAGTGTCCGCATGATAAAATCATCATGAAGATTTAAATGAGGTTATGTAAAAACCTTAGAAACCACCTTCTGTACATTGGACACTCCATGTAAGAATTTCCAATATCACTATATGATGTGCATGCTTTAAAAAGTGGTTTCATGTGGTTTCTTTCACAAAAGCCTTATGAAGTGACTGTGTATTATTATTTCCATTTGTGCAAACTATGAGAAATGAAGTCAGTTGTTCAAGGTCATGTAACAGTAAACAGCAGGTTGGTATTGATCATCCACCTTCACCTACTCTTTCCATTATGATCTGCAACAACTACAATATGATGTTTACATATGTCAAAGAAAGGATCATGATCAGGCTTCCTAACTCTTGTTATTCTTTCTATTTTATCAAAGACATTCACAAAAAATAATCTTTGTAATCCAATTAACACACATATTACTAAATGCAAGAAATAAAGTTAGAAAGGAGAACCCTTTCAAAAGTAGAAAAATTTAGGTTGTTAGAACATAAAGCATGGATTTAGGAGACTGGATACCAATCAGTTGTTGACACATTGTATAATTTTGAGAAAATTGCCTAACATCTTGAATCTTTGGTTTCTTCATCTGCTAAATGAAATCTCAGTATATTCTCATATCTGCTGGCTAGATTTTTAAAACTATATGCCAAGATAAAGATGGAAACACTTAGAAAAAAAGCTACATATACCACATGTGTTGCTACTATTAAAGTTCTCTAAGAAAATTCAGATCTAGACACCTCTAAAATACCTTCTGGGGTTGGTTAGTAAGCATTTGCTTAAAAAACTTGAATTCCTTTCACTTTTCACTTTTTTGGGGCGGGGAAAGCATGGATTCAAACTTTTTTTCCTACTGGTTTAGATTGATGGAAATTGTCTTGAATCATTTAGAAAATGTCATCCAGTCCTCTTTGACTTGACTTTTCAGAGTAGAAGAAATAACTTTATTAATAAAGTCTATTCCAGTTGCTATATCAAAATAGAAAAGACTAAGTAATTCATATACAACCACAACATATTTCTCACAGTCAAAGACCCTGAGAAATCGAAGATCAACATGCCACAGATTCAATGTCCTGTGAGAGATCTCTTCCTGTTCACAGACAGCTTCTCCTTGCTATCTCCTTGTGCAGTACAAGAAGCAAAGACTCTTTGAAGTCTCTTAATGAGAGCACTAATCCCATTCATGAGAGTTCTTCTCTCATAACCAAATAAGGACTAGGCTTCAAGTTAGGAATACAACGAGGATATAAAAATTATGACATTAACTCTTTGCTTTCTCTAATACTTGTAGTCATTGATAAGGTTAATAATTTTTTAAAAAGTTGCTATTGGCTGCTAGCTCTCTCAGTCTCCATTATGGATGTAACCTAAGCCATCTTAACTTTTGACAGTTAACCATGCATTTTTCATCATAATGGACTATATCCCTCTTCTGTAATATTAAACCAAATAATTCTCCTTCCTCCCCCTCAAACTGGTGGTATAAGTGCTGTCTTACAACAGCAGAAAGAGTAACTAAGAGAGAAATTGATACTGAATAGTGAGGTTTTGCTGTATAATTAAGAGGATCTGGTACCAGAAAGTAAAATATAGTTATGAAGCTGAGAGAATTTGGTACCAAGAAGTATGGTTATTATTTTGATTGGGCTAGTGTGCCTTTAGAACTATTTGCTGGGAAAAGCATGGAGAATTTGGAAGTTTGGCTTAGGAAAACCTTTGCATCATGGAGAGAAGGCCAAAGAGGTCATTTTAGTGAGAGCTTAGAAGAGAGTGATGTTGTGAAAGATACAAGTAGTGGAAGCTGAGCTTATAATGGTCCATAGGGGAACAGAGTCTGTATTAGGAACTGTAGTAGGAACAAATGAAATGATGCCTTGCCTGAAAGTTTGGACAAGTTTTACCCACATCCTGAAAGCCTTCCTGAAGTGAAATTAAATGTTTAGTGGAGTATAGGAATTAACCTGCATGGTTGCTGGTAAAATTCCCATTAAATGGCATAAGGGAACAAGGGGTTTATTTTCTAAAGATAGTCCACTTATAGTTCATAGTCCAGCTTGACAGGGGAGCATGCACCAACAAGGGAACTGGTCATACCATCTCTACATAATGGCTGAGAGAGGGATGATCCTTACTTGCCAGACCAGTACATCTGGCCAAGTGTATACAAGGATGCCAAGTTTTTCAACAAGCTCTCCGTATTTTATTCTAGGGCTTAGTCCCATCCACCATGGGTTGGGTACGCCCCATCAGCTAGACAATCTCCTGCAGGTTTGCTCTGGGCTCAACTCAACAACTAATCCTCTACAAATCTGTCCAGAACTCAAATCCTCAACTGTCAAGTTGACACCGGTGTCTAACTATGACATGGAAAATGTTTCAAGGCAATGTAGTTTGGGCAGTGTGGCATGGCTGCTTCTTAGTGCTTTGTTCAGATTTATGATAAAAAGAACGAAGAATCAGGTGAGGTTTGATGAGGAAAAATATGATAGTGAATTTAAAGAGCTGTATTGTTAAAGAGATTAGCACCATAAGTGAACCAAAGTCTGCTCTTCATTGGGATAATAGAAGAGGCCACCCCCTGAGAGCAAAATCCTCAGACTCCTGGGAGGCTGGGAGAAGACTCCTGTCCATAAAAATGAAAATTCTTTTGCAAGGGAAGAACTGAAGGGCTGAGCTCCAAAGGATTAGTCTGTTCCTCTAAAACAAAGGCTTAGGAAAGATTCTTCCCAACTTCAGCACAAAGAAGCTCAACTAACTGTGATCCAAGGGAACAATCTCTACCTAGAGGCTATAACAGAAGCTAGAACAGATATGGCAATATCATTTACAAGGCCCTCGTTTTAGAGGCATTGAAGATGCAAGAATGAAGAGGAAGATTTGGATTTCTCTTCCAAGGTTCCAGAGAAAGAAGCAGAAGCCAGGTAGTGTGTGGCAGGATTCAAAAACCTATTAAGAGACCCAAGAGGGTCATTTGTGCTGTGTTGTTAAAGTCTGGTTTGATATTAAAAATAATATCTTAGAGATACTAGAGTCTATGTAGGACATTTGCCAAGGAAAGCCATCCATCATGGTAGAAGTCAGCCATAGAGAGTGGCTGGGAGAATCCACTTCAAGAGAGTAATGTGTTCTATGGAAAGTTACAGTAGAGGGGTGAAACCATAGCTCTTTGGAACTGAGATTATTTCAACTGAGTTAGACTTGGAGCTGCAGATTTTAGAGTTTATTCTGTTGCTTTTCAGTCTTGTCAAGAACTGATCTGTCCTGGATATGCCCCTTTTCCTCCCTTTTGGAATGGGAAGGTTTACTCTGTACCATTGTATATTTAAAGCATATAACTTGCCTTTTGATTTTACAATAGGCTTTGGACTTTGCACTTTTTAAATGTGTTGGGACTAACATAGTCTATGGGACTTTCAACGTTGGACTAAATGCAGTTTCCATCACATGATGTCCATGAGTCTATACTGGCTGGGGGTGAAATGTCATGGTTTTAATGTGATTTGTCCTCCATAGGCTCATTTGTCTGAATCCTTAGTTGATGATTGGGTAGTTGTGGCAACATTAAGAGGTGAAACCTTGCTGGAAGAAAGCATATCACAGGGAATGAGACTTGAGGTTGTTTAGTCTCGCTCAACTTCTGCTGATTAATCTTGTCTTGCAATCTATTCTAGTAGTTTGCAGCTAGCTCTTTCAGCTTCCAAGATGGACATGACTTAAGCCTTCAGCTTCTGCCATCTAGCTATGCCTCTGACCTTAGTGAATAAATCTCCCTTCTTGGAACTGTAAGCCAAATATACCTCCCTTACCTTTCTCAAAAAAAAAACAACTCCTGCTTTCTCCAATAACAATTTATTGAATATCTATTAATATTAATCTTTCATTTAGGGATGACAAATATATGTGTATATATATATATATATATATATATATATATATATATATATATACTGACATCAGGAAACTAGAGGAAGACAGTCTTGAAAATTATACTAAGAACACACATCATATAAGCTACAATAAGGGCTTAACAAATTACTTTGGTAGTGTTATTCAAAATATGTCTGGTTCATACTGGTACTGCATAGAAAGAATTGGTTCAAAGGAATACAATGCAAAAAATGTTTAAATTGATCTGTGAAGCTTAGGGAAAAGTTGTCCATTAAGATAACTGGGACAGGTGGAAGAATATTCTAACAGAGGATGACTTTCTAGTGTAATTAATTATTGACCTCAAGGTTCTATCAAGCCTGTAAGATTATGTTGTGGTAATGAAATCAAATATGAAAACAGAGTTTAGAGAACTTGGTGGTGGTTAATACAGTAATTAGTCTAGTTTAACCAAGGCAGTATGTGATTTTATGTGATTTATACAAACCTTTGTTAATAGGTAATGTCTCGGTTTCTTTTTCTATTCTTGTGATAAAATACCTCAGGAAAGAAACTTAAAGGAGAAGGGGTTTATTCCACCTCACAGTTTAAAGGTATAGTTAATCATGATAAAGAAGTCAAGGTGGCAGGAGCTTGAAGTAGCTGGTCATGTTGTATCCTTAGAACCAAAGCACAGAGGGATAAAAAAGCTGTTCCTTTCTTCAGGATTTTAGCCAGGGAATGTTTTCATTGAGCAGACTCATGTTCTCATCTTAATTAACCTGACCAAGATAATGCTCTACAGATATGTCCAGAGGTTAGTCACCCAGGTGGTTTTAGATTCTGCCAAACTGAAAATTAACACTAACCATCATAAGTGGAATTATTTCAATAGGGCCAGTGAAACATGGTTGAGGTGGAAGTTAACGTTGTGAAATGGAGATATGTGGACAATTAAGGAAAAATGAAGCAGAATGTATAAGAGCTATTGATCAATTAGACGTGAATTTTGAAGAATAAAAAATCTAATACTATCTCTGTATATATTATTTACTTACATAATTCAACATTAAGAGGGAATTGGAAGATTTGCCCTCTGATGGGTCATCTATGTCCCAAGTCAAATATTCAAACACTTGCCTTAAAGACATATGAAAAGCACCCTAATGCGCCACACCTGCAAAAAGATATGAAAGCAGGAGGAGACTGATTGGAAAGGAGAATGCATACAGTAAGAAAAGAAGGCAGGGATCTAGTAGTAAGGGATGAAAAATGACATAAATTCATTTTATTCAGATATGAAAATATTAAAGAATAAAAATAAATTATATTAATTTAAAAAAGTAGAAACAAGTTATAATTGAGGTTGGGACTTTTGGGAGTTGTCAACATTAGTCATAACCATTAGGGTAGAGCCCCTGAGACTCAAACCTAGTGGCAGTATAATAAAGACATAGGTAGATAGACAACACATGTATGACATGAGTATTCCCTCACTCCTGTCATATGAAATCTTGTACCAATTCAAAATTGCCAACCAGAAAACCCTCACCTCAAGCTACTCGTCATCCTTGGACCTCCAGAACCTTGAACATATATAAATCTCTTTAATATGCTTTTCTTCAGGAAAAAGAGGGCATTGAAAGTGGGCAAAAAGATTGAAAGTCATTGTGTAGCAGTCAGGAAACCCAAATCAATTAGAAGAGCACTCAGCACTCAGCCTAGAAGCTTTGCAATGTAAGGTGTTTATAACAGAAAATCACAAGTGGCCAAAGTACAGAAGATAAGTGACCATGGCTGTTCAGCCCAAACAGGATGTTGAAACTATAGCACCATAAGACACAGGGATTATTTAAAAAAGTGGGGATAAGGATGAAAAGTTCCTGAAGACAGTGAAAGACACAGCCAGATGTTATCCCAGCCCATGTCCAGGCCTTTGCAACCATGAACTCACTGAACATGGGTATACACAAGATCTATTGTATCTACTTTACATCATGAAAAGAAAAATATCTCAAGAGGTATCACATTTTTCTCAAAGATGAAAGATGGGAGAGAAGGGGAATGACTCTCCTCATGGATATGCCCACAGGTACATTTCTCTTTCTTTATAGAATGCTCAGACACATGTTATCAACAGGAACCCACATGGGACTAAGTGAACCTTAAAACAGAAAGACATGAGAATGGAAGGAAGATATGTGGGGGAGGAGAAGGCTTGAAATGGTGGAAAAGGAGGAATATGTAATAATATGAATACATCTGTAAAATCCAAAAAGTATCAATAAATTTAGATAAAAAGAAAAGAGGACACTGGCAGTGGGCAAAAAAGATTGGAAGTCAATATGCTATTGTTATGGGTATAGTATGTTTAGGGAATAAGAAGAATAGTAAGTAACAGCAGATTAAGTTGAGATTTTAAAGCAAGGTTTGTAATGGAGATAGAGTTTTTGTAGGTTTAAAATAAGCTGATAAATGATATTTGGAGAGTAGACAAGGAAGCTAAGGAGAAATGGTAGTGTGAAAGAAACAGAGCAGTGAGATAGTCTTAGGAAAATCAAGTTAAATGACTAACGGAGCAACAACAAAAAATCCATGGGAATGTAGACGGGACAAGAAGGAACAGAGAATGGAACAGGAGGAGGAAATGGAGTTTTGGAGCAAAAGAAAGCAAGAGTTTGAGGAGAGTGACACAGGAGCATTTTTCATTGTAAATACCCATGAGTCAGTGTGGTGGGTCACTGTGGTTCTTCTCCAAGCAGTTTTAATGAAATGATGATGTCAAAAGTCATATTGCTGGGACGGAAGAATTATTGTGCACAGTCTGTGGGATTTGAATCTTTTCTATTTTCCTAGGGAGAATTTTATAAAATATAATGGAATAGGATAGAGTAGTAGACTGCAGTAGGGAAATATTGTTGGAAGGGGATGTTTGAATATTTTTATGAGTTTAACAAAATGGAGGGAGACATATTGAAGAAGAGATAGCTAATGGAACATCATGTTGGTTGCAGAAGTTTTTTAGTAGACAAATAGTTGACTTTCCCATAAGGACTGACATTCCTCAGGAGGATGGAGATGGCCTATGCACATATGTGGTACATTAGTTATTTTCGTGTGACTGTGACAAGATTCCTGAAGGGAACAATTGAAGGAAGGATTTTTCTGGTTTTCTCATGACCACAGCAGGTTTCCGTCTGTGGTGGTGGGGAAGGGATAACAAGTCAGCCATGAACATGGTCATGAAAGTGTGTGATGTAGCTGCTCATATCACGCAGACCAGGAGTGAGTAGAGTAAGTAGCAGAGTGAGTAGCAGTAACTAGGAGTCAGGCATCTCCTTTAAAGGCCTACCTCTAGGCAAGCATTTTCATCAAATAGATCTTACCTCATAAATTTTCCACAGCCTCCCAACAACACTACCATAATAGAGGAACAAGTGTTATAAATATGAGTGTGTGAGGGTAGTTCCAATTCAAATCACTGTGTGTGATATGACTGTGCTGTGGATTATTTCATCCTTCTTGACTAGCAGTGGTATAACTCAAGGGCATGTACCTCACACCAAAATCAAGCAAACGAACAAGCAAACAAAAATGTTGGTTATTCCCCAAACTATGAAACATTTGAGGGTCAAAACTTTTTATAACAGTAATAGTCCTAATTATGGCAAAGATGTGATCTGTGCGACTTGCTTTTTGGATTTTTACCCTCTTTTCAGAGAATAAGACTTGGTCAGGTGGCTGGAGTAAGATCACACTTTGTAGGACTGATCAAGTTAGATAAGCCGTGGTCTGATATTTATCAAGACCAAACTGGAACTCCAAACCTGGAATTGTGCCCAACTGCATATCCTATCTGGCTTATTCTTGTTCCAACAGGGAAGTAAGGATCAGATGGGTGGCAGATACCCGGCCATATGCATATTTATAATATTGCAAGCTTGCCATCAAGCTGACTAAGCCAATTCAAGCATGTAAGAACTGAAAAGTTTAGATAGAAGCTGATGTTTTCAGGATTCCAGGATGTGGCTCTGCCAGCTCCGCGTGTTAACTTAATGAGAGAGCAGTTCGTGTTTCAGGAAGGAAAACAGCCGTTGTCCTGATGCCTACATGGATTCCTCCATGCCAGGTCTGTGCTCTACAAAGTGCCTCTTCCGCCATTCCCCACCACACATACACACAAAAAAAACCTTCTACTCATCTGACTCATTGTAAAAACACCCCGGGGCTTGGATATTGTCCATCTGATATCAGTAGGCTTTTCTCAAGCCACAGTAATTGATGTCTGCAAATGTATTGGCTACTGAATTCCCTTCAAGGCGCTCCTTTGTTCCCTTCTGCTCATGTACTCTTTGGCTTTTGAGTCCATTTCCGTGTCTCCTTTCCCAGACTCATCAGAGTTTCAGACACCTCAATAATTATCTCTTCTAACATGTCCCTTTGTAATGAACAAAAATCTAATTTTTGTACCTGCTCTTCACAGTTACAAGCATCCATGCCATTTATCATTTTGTAGCCATTTCTGCACCTTGCCGTCTTTGATATTTTCTCTGTAATAAGATGCTCTAAACTTTGCACAGTATTTCAACAGGGTTATTGGTTTGAATTCATGTTCTTCACTAATTTTTCTCAGATTTCTAGTTCAGTACAACTTTTTGTTTTGAACCTTGTAGATGACATGGAAATAATGGTTTCAAATTTCTGCTTGCTTTTGCCTTTCAATATCTCTCTTGCTCCATATAGTCCAAACAGCTTGTGAATACTATTGAGTTTAACTTTTACAGTATTGTATATGTTTATTTTTCTAGCTGTATGGATGTGTTCTCATGGTTGATTTATATCTAACATATTGAATAGTCTCATTTTTAGAATGCTCAGTCCATCAGTTGTGCCATAAAGCTATAGCTTGGTACACCCTGTCTTCTCCCCTGCAAAGTCTATATGTTAAATGTTTGGTCTTCATCTTGGTGCTAATGAGAGCTGATAGAAGCCTTTAAGGATGTACGATCTAGAGGAGAGTTTTAGGTCATGTGGGGAATGGCCTTAGGTGAGGATGGGAGGTGTTGGTCTCTTTCTTGTGGTCATGATGGAGAAACCTGTTCCACCACCATGTTTGCTAGCATGATATTCAGTTCCTTGCCACATTCATCCCAAAATTGAGTCCTACCAAACATGGGCTTAACTCTCCAAAATAATTCAAAATAATGCTTACTTCTTTTTAAGTAGGTTGTCTCAGGTATCTGTGTTGTTACAATGATACAAAACTGACATACACATACATAGTCAAAAGCCTACACTATATGTATTCCATTTGCTTCTTTCTTAAATAACCATGTCTTTACCTTAGGCCCCAGCCTGAAAACAAAAGAAAATCACTTAACAATATCTAAAGAGAAGGGAAAAATATTAGAGCTTTTTTGAGAAGAATTGTTTGTCGGAGTTCATTTTTCAAGGTTTTCCATAGTAAAATGTTTGTCCATTTTAATTTGATCCCCTTTACCCACTGAATTTAAGACTCCTGACTAACCTTATTCCCTCTGCCCTTAATTTACTATCGTTAAAGTCAATACCCTACCCGCAAATTTGCATATGTAGGGATCTCTGATTTCTACCCCAGAGTTGCTTCGAGATTATCATATAATGGGACATTTAGACTTGCTCGACAATGAAATGCTTCAGTTTTTTTTTCTGCTGTTAATAACATAATATCACTGTCTGGTAAGTTATAAAGAAGATAGGTTTAATTGTGTCATGATGCTGGTCAAGAGTTAAGTGACCAGAATATCTGACATTTGGCCATCATCTTCTCAATGGCAGAATTCTGAGGTGGTACAGGATAACATGTGGCAAGAGAAAAGGAGCAGAATGATTAGCCTTATATAGCACCTACTTTGGAGATGAGATTACATCTGGTCACATCTCTTACACTTTATAATAGGGACTGCATATCAACATATGAGACAACAAGCCATATACAAACTACAGGAATTTCTCTGCCCTCTTTCAGAACTTTCACATTTTTATTGCCCAGATACTATAATTAATCCCTAAACATACTTAGAATCAGCATATATTATCCTCCTCTTTCTGTCTGAGGAAGAAAGATTTATGTGAGTCTTCCTTCTTGCATGTTTGGAAAAACCAAGCTTCCTAAAAGACAGTAGCATTTTGCCTTTGTCTCATTTGAATGAGACAGACAAGGAAAGAGGTCCAACAAAGGAATATTCTGGGAAAGAAGTCTATTCCCTAATAGTTCCAGTTTATATATAGAATCCCAGGAACCTCATGAATTTTAAACAGGGTTTAATTTGGAAGTACATACATATTTTATCTTCCATAGATATAGTGGTGCCGTTATGCAAAACCCAAATAAAAGGATACTTTTAGGGCAGTAGCTGTAACTTATGCTGAAATGGTAGCCTTGGACCTGCAGATCAAACCTTTGTAGCAGAATGGTCAATTACCTGAAAGACCTTGGCAACAGTAGCAATCTGCTTATCTGGACTGGGGTCACTGAAGGGCAGGTAGTATTAAGTTACAAAATAGAAAAAGATTACGTGATTGAGGGAATTATGGGAAGTTGTAGGAAAAGAGGAGCAGTTTTATTTTAAGTTTGCGTGTGTGTGTGTGTGTGTGTGTGTGTGTGTGTGTGTGTGTGTGTGTATCAGATGGTTCTGTGTATTCCTGTGGAGGCCCAAGAGTGATTTTAGGAATCATCCTGGTTTGCTATACCCCTTTTTGCTTTCCTCTGGTGTTTCCCAATTCCACTTTCCAGAGTCGAAAATATGGACTACCTCCATTTCCACCTTACAGTTTTACATGGTATCCAGGATCTGAACTTGGGTCATTCCACTTGTGAGGAAGAGACTTAACACTTGAGACATCTCTCCAGCTCTTTATGCAGTATTCTGAATATTTTGCTGATGTGAGGAAATGGTTATTTTCATGAGGTGATGTGTAAGTCCTCTCATCAAAGATCCCTTGACTCATTAAAATTCGAAGTTTATACAGATTGATGGTGGTAACCTGTTACTATTTCCTGTCCAAAGATAACAGATGGTGGTTGTATGCAACAGGATATTTTTAACATGATCAGGCACTTACAGAAGCTTGACATTACAGGGCATGCTAATAAAGTCTGTAGGTTTCTGAGCTCGCAATCTCTTTGAAGTTATCTAACTCCATGTCACTGTAGGAATAAGAGTGATGTGTCAGGTTGTTTGACATAAATTTTTAAGGGGTTTCAAAGGACTTGTTTGTATCCAGGAAATATCGAAGTTCAAAGGTGTAAAGGCAAAACCATTTGGCATACAGAAACATGACCACATGCATGGCTTGTGATAGAAACTGATAGAAATAAAGAAGACATAACCAAAGTGAAAATCTTGCTTCAAATTATGCAGTAATGTTTGTGATTCTTTGAAACACTTTTCCTTGAGTCTTTCACAATGGGGTCCTTTTTGATATCTTCTTTTCCACAGAGAGAATGGAACAGACCCAAGGGCATAGAACTTTATGCATTGCAGCCAAGGTTGGAACTCAGGTATTTCTGGCTTCTAATCCTCTGCTGAGCTTATTAGACTATGCCTCTTTTTAGTTCTATTATTTGATTTTCTGCTCTCTGTGTGTTTACATACTCTGAGTGATAAAATACATTTTTTGTTCTTATGTTACTAATGTAGTAGAGGTGTTTTTCAGTTTTCCAACCTACAACACTTTAAACATGGCAAATAACTGCTTTCAACAAAATGTTTTTCAAGGCATGCCTTCAAATGGGAGTTAAAAATAGGAATGCAAATGCTAATAACAGTATTGATAAAAGAAACCCAAGCTTCAAAAATGAGAAATTCAATTATAAAAAATGGTGAAAGTATTTGAGGAAAATGCTCTGCAGTGTATGAGAGTACTAATGGAACATTTAGTTCTGTGATATTATTATAAATCAAATATAGTATTTCTCAACATAGTTACCTATAGGTTAGCTGCAACAATAGGGTGATGGTTCTAAATCTGCTTAGTTTGATTTTCAAGAGCTCAGAAGGAAACATATGATGCTTAGATTCCTTTGATATTTGAAAACAATGAAAAACAGGGTTACAAAGTCAAGAAATTGTACATTGGACTCAGCTCAGTAACTTTTTGAGGATTAAGACAGTTTTATTAGAGTTGATAAAGAACAGAACTGGATATGAATCCTGTGAGGGGAAAAAGGACAGGAACTTTATGGACTCCAGACACAGAGTCCCATGAGGGAAAAGTAAGCTGGAAAAAACCTCATGAAATCCAGACATGGACTCCCATGAAGGGCAGGTAGACCAAAGATGGTTGTCGGGGTCAAGGTTATTTACAGGGTTAGGCAGGCCCTGGAAAAGCGGCTTTTCCTCATCAGGTTAGCTCCAGTTTCTGCAAACCTGATTGGAGCTTTTGGTCCACTATATCTCATTAGTCTTTTCATAATGAGTCCCAACCTAATTGATGACCTCATAGTAGACCTTATCTGCAATGGAGAACTAATTTCCATATCTTTTCATAAACAGAAGATTAGGGGAAGTTGGTGACCTTATTTCTGTGGAGGATTAAAATCAGTTCTTCCAGATTAGTGGGGTATGTTCCTTCAGGGTAATCCCAGCAATGAGGGATGACCTTCAGAGACTGTCCTAGCATGGCTGCTCTAACACTGCCTAATATCTCCCTTTAACTTATGAGGATCTTGATTGCTCATGGGATGAGGGGCAACGACCACTCTGGCTACTTCCTGCTGAGTTGGGACAAATGAAAAGAGAGCAGTCAATTACCCCCATCTATGATTTCCTGGGATGGTCCAGGAAGTGTTATGTATATTAATCTAGAAGAGACAAAACAGGTAAGTTAACCTACAAGTTCCAGACATGAGGATTAAACCATTGTAACTGGGAAGGCATACGGGATAAGGAAAAGGTACAGGCATATGAGATAAGGAAAAGGTACAGGCAAGAACTAGTAAGGAAACCTGTTACCTTGCCTGGAATAGTCAGTGTATTTGTCTTTCATTGGAGTAAAAGGCAACAGGTCATCTACTTTCTGGGGGTGACCTGTCTCTTCTGGAAGTTGCAAATCTGTAAGGCTACATTCTAAAGCCTGTCCAAAAATATGTGTACTGTCTCTGAATCCTTGGGGCAAAACAATCCAAATTAGCTGCCCTTTCCTTTTTGGGTTCTCAAAAACAAAAAGATATTGAGTTTCTGGGACCAAAGTAATAAAAACCAATGCATCTTTTAAATCTCAGCATATTGAGAATCTGAGTAAAGGCCATATCATTAAGTATACAAGGAATCTCAGTACTTCCTTTGTGAGTGACTGGTACACCTGCTATTCCCTGTATCCTAGCAGTTTCAATTAAATGGGAGGTTGACATGGCCCAGGGAAGGAAGTAGAACACAGAAAATTGCATTCCCCTTGTCTATTAAAAGAGGAACGAATTGGTTTCTCACTTGCATGCTAAACAGAGGTTGTCAAGATACTATATCGATCTTACATTTGGACTTTCCTTCACTGGGTATCAGTAGCAAACTCCTTTTCCCATTGGAGGGAACCTAAGAGCCTTGGGATTCCTCATTGGTCCCCAGTGGAGGGGCTCTGGGGTTAGGGAGTAATCCTTCCTCCAATAGAAGTTTCCACAGATGGGACAGGTGTAGACTTTTTGCACTTTGGATATGTTTTTTTTTTTTTTTTGAAAGGTACCTAGCCTAGCTGCATTTAGAGCACCTTTTGTTTTTCTCTTTCCGTCAGAAGGGATTTTGGGTTGCTTGCTTGGGTGTGCCTTGCTATCATTATGCCATTCCCTTAGGGCCAATATAAAACTTCAATTTTTTTTTTCTTTCCTGGCTCTTTCTCTTTCCTCCCTTTCAATTTAAAAGCTCCCTAAGTCTTTTCTACTTTGGACCAGGTCTTGAAAGGAAAAGGAAACATGTACCTGTCATTTCTTGTAGAGGGCAGACTAATGTTCAAGTGAAGAGGGCTTGACTGAAGTGGAAGGTCCTGGATAGGAGGATGAAATTCATGTTCTGTCTTAGTTTTGAGGACATCTTTACTGGGAGACAAAGTTTTCTCTGGGACGTCTAGTTGGTATTTTTGGCAGAGATTTCTATGGTCTCATATCAAAAAAAATTTGAATGTAGGGATCTTCCTGCCATTTGCCTATCCTTTAATAGAAAAGATCTAGTTGGAGGATGACATGCTAGTTAAAGATTCTCCCAGGGCCATCTCTCCCCGTCATCTAAGATGTACTGAGTCCATATCTGAGAACAAAGTATCATAAGTTGGTTCTTTTCCCAGTTAGTAGGATTAAGCATTCTCCAGTTCTCAAGCACTGAGACATTGCAGGTCTTCTGCCTTAAATTACCACTCACTCACACATTCACATAGAGTTTAAAAGATTCCATCCCCTATGGCAAAAGTACCCTTCTCCTCCCTCTCTCCTGAGAAACCTGCTCAGAGAGATGAGCCGAGATTGACCCCAGAGTTTCTTCTACCTTAGCTGGTGGAAGCTACTGCGCACCTCCTAGATGACTGTGCAGAAATGACACAGAGTTTTAATCTCCTCGATCTCCTGGCTGTGCTCTTCAAAATGTTGCAGGAGAGGTTTTTTTTATATCCCAGAGCTTGAAGCAGAACATGCATAGAAAATTAAGGGAGAATTTATTAGAGGAGGGAAGGAACAGAACTCACAGACATAAATCCATGAGGGGCAAGAAAGCTGGAACTCATGGACTCCAGACATGGAGTTCCTTGAGGGGTAAGAGAGTCCTCAATAACTTCTTAATGTTCAAATACTCATGAAAATTGTAAACTTTATCTGTCTATGTGTCAAAGAGGCTAATTTTTCAATGACTGTGTCTTCTAAGAACTAACATGTAAGTGTTTATGTACTTAGACAAAGGCAAAATTATGGGAAAGTGCTTGTTTATGCATTCTTACCCAAAAGAGCATAAACACTTATCAGCCTACTTGCCATTATTTTTCATAAGATCATTCTTTTTATTACTACATCAACATTTTTAGTTAATTTTCCTTTAAGAAGCTTTATAAAATTGAGAATGCTTTTATATCTACCCACAGGATGTTTGTACCCTAATAAGAATGCCAGGTAAGGTCAACTTTGTGAATGTCAAAACCATGTGCAGCAACTAATAGGCAAATTCCACTTAAAGCCAAAGATTCTATCATTAGGGATGGAGAATATGAAATGAGGAAGAAGAAAGCATCATTCCATCATTCTTTGCTTGACTGATCAAATATGGTTTTGTAATGACAGTTAAGTAGTATACACTCTTATTTGTCCATCTTTAGACTCTAATGTATTAATAGATCTTATAGCTTCTACTATAGTTCCATAGTATCTTCCATAATCATAGTTGCTTAAAATTGAAAAGGTATCTTCCATCTGTATCAGTTTTTATCACATTTCTCACCTCTCTGTCCAGGGCCATCTATCCAATTATATGGCTGAGACAGGAATATAGTTACCAATTTACACAACTTACATCTAAATTCATGAAACAGCAGACTACTAAATCGACCACATCATCTTCCACTGCTAAATATGCCTTTTTGTAACCAGTGAGGACATATTCAAGTTTATGATCCTTGTAAAAGATAGAATTTTAAAAGTGGACCCTGTTGTGGGATAATTTTTGTTGCAGTATTATCTCCATTGTGCCTCAAAATATGGTTTATTTATTTACAGTGTTCTAGTCATATTTCTTTTAGCATAATAAAATAACAAGTCAATGTATAAAGAACACAGATCTATTTTTGACTCATAACTTTGGAGGTTTCAGTCCATGATCACTAGGTCCCACTGCTTTGAACCTATTGGAAAGGCAGTACAGCAAATTATTATAAGAGCATGTGGCAAAGCAAGACCACTGACCCCATGAATCAAGTATCAAAGAGTGAGAAAGAGTCAAGGTTCTACTTGTCTTTAAGTGAGACACATCCAATGACCTGAAATGTCTTTGTAGGCCCCATCTCTTAAAGATTCTATTACTGCCTAACAGAACCACAACTGGTATCAAGTCTTTAATACTTTAGCAGAACTTCAAAATCTAATGGTGTCACTGATATGAGCCTTAATCTATTATCCTTTTATCCTTATATACATTTTTTAAAAATTTGAATCCAAATACAATAGTAAAACAACATGAAGTCTCAGAGAGAAGATAGATTTCTATAAGCCAGAGAGAGAGAGACAGAGAGAGAGAGAGAGGAATCTAAATAAATCAACATTGCTGACATCTTGACCATGGACCTCTAGCATACAGAATTTAAGAAAGTAAACATTTGCTGTTTAAATTACCCAGTGTATTAGTATTTAGTTATGGCATCCTGACAAAATAATAATGCCTTCCCTAAACTCAAGTACATGCAAATATGGCAATTTTTGCTCATTAAGATATGCTGTATGGCACAATCAATCTTAAAATTTGGGAAATTTTTGTGTATTTCCATAGCAGACCTGGAATAATCACAGGAGGATCCTTGAACTATTGCTGGCTTCAAGAGAAAAGACCATGTAGGGAAGAAGTTAGACTGTCTTAAAGACGTATGGCAAGGTATATGGATGAAAGTCAAAAGGGCCTTTAGCCTCATCACTATGGTAAGCTGAATTCTGGCATCCACCTGAGTGAGCTTAGAAGTAGAATGTACTCGGATTCTCCATAAGAACTTAGTTTAGACAACATCATGGCTTTGGCTTTGTGAGACTCTGATCCAAGAACCCATTTAAATGCTTTTTGACTACTGACCAAGAGAACTGCAAGACAGTGATAGATGCATGTTGCTGTAAGCTGCTGAAATTGTGGCTGTTTATTACACTGAAGTAGAGGCTACAACAATATGCTTGGAGTTTCTGTTCAGGAGATGATTGTCATGGATTCTATTGAATGGGTCAAATGATTGGCTTGGAATAGTTAGTGATTTCATAACTTCAAAATCCACCAGAGATTTTACAGAAAAATATGTCAAGAAAAATGTCAAGAAAAATATTTTTTTCTTTCAAATCAGAGGTATATTAAGTACAGGTGGAATTTCTGCTCTTTGTAATAAGTCAAGAATAAGTTGGATGGGAAGAGTAACAGATTTAATGGAGCATTTCCAAATGGGGATAGATTAAAATAACCATAATACAAGGTGAGGAAGAATCAGATGTGGATAATAATGGTACTGGATTATAAAATTGCCAGTAAAAACATTTTATAATACTGTTGAAATTGCAATTGCAATAGTGAATCTAACTAAAATATTTTGTATTCATTAGATTATATGAAACAAGGAACATGAAAAGACTAATAGATACCAGCAAATGCTTTGTCATAACTGGTATTGAAAAGACAAGTGAAAGGGTAAGAAGAGCTATTTCAGAGAGCAGAGTACAAAGGGATAAGAAAGAAACCTTGGAAGAGTATAACAGATCAGGGAAGAATAAATAAAGAAAATCCAAAGACAAAACAAACAGAAAAGGCTCTAGAAAGAGGTTTCTTAGAAGGACTCTACTGAACAGAACTGAATAAAGGGAAGAATGGAGCTCCAAGTAGTGAAGAATGGAGCTCCAAGTAGTGGCTTCTTTCCTTCTGTGATCTGCTAGATTGCATTTCTTGCAAAAGAAGGGTTAACTTTAGACTAACTTTAGACTTCTCTCTGATGACCTTGTTTTGAATTTCTGTGTATTTGACCTTACTCCCATTTGCTGACTTTGTTCCTTACAGGCAGAGTTCACATTGTTTCTGATTTTTCTTTACCTTCAGTCCTGGTCTTTTATGGTTGATTGAACTGGAAAGTTTGGGACTTCTATTGGCCATGTTGAGTGGTCCTCAAGATGAAATGTGAGCAGCCAAGAGAATGATTAATAGGAAAAAGACCTATAGATTAGGCAATTGTCATTGTTTTGAAGAAAATGTCTCTTACCATGTCTCTTACCACAAAATTAAAAGAATGTCCATCAGTGAGTTAATCTAATCTGGGGTTGGGAATTTAGCTCAATGGTAGAGCGCTTGCCTAGCAAGCGCGAGGCCCTGGGTTTGGTCCCCAGCACCGAAAAAAAAAAAAAAAGATAAAATTACAAAAAGGACAAAAAAAAAAAAAAAAACCAAGGGAACAAGAATCTAATTTGAGTCTAATACTCTTGTGTTACAAATTTAGTAAAAAATTTGTAGAATGTCTAATGTGAAACTTTATGTGTACACATTATTTGGAAAAGGTGGAGTCAGAGTTCAGGGAGTTGTGTCATTGTGTTTCTTATTTACATCTGCTCTGAATATCAGAAATTATTCCAATGCCAATCATCTGACAGAGTAGTAAAGGAGAACACCATAAGAAAGCTTGCTTGAAGATGCTTTGTGAATTATGAGCATCCTTGTAACCAGGGTATCAAGCACATGCAATGACAGTGATGTGGTCTACACATATTTGCTGACTTTTTACTCTGTGCCAACTTTTGAGTGGTGACAGGAATCCCTCCTTTAAAAAGTTTATAATTTAAGGATCAGGTCAATAAAATTAAATATAAAAGCAAAATGCTTCCCAGTATAGAAATAATCTACACTATCATTTTTGATAATATATGTCTTCCAAATTTAGCCAAGTAATATATTTTCAAATATGTTCCACATCAAAACTTTTCCATGAATTTTGAATCTTAGCTTATAGATGCATCTTTGTTAGATGATGTGATAGTTAATCTTGATTGTCAGTTTAACTAGACCTAGGATTAACTAAAGTATCAACTGTGAAATCACTGGAAGAGATTATCTGGATTAAGCTATTTTGAATACAATGAGCAATCCTAAATTCAAGTGGTACCCTCTAGTAGCAGATCAGATAAAAAGAAATACAAGAATGAACAGCTATATTCTCTCTCTCTCTCCATCTCTCTCTGTCTCTCTCTCTCTCTCTCTTTCTCTCTCTCTCTCCTCCTCTCTTTCTTGTGCATGCCCCTTCTTCTGATTTATCTTTCCTGCAGTCACCATTCTTTTCTGACATCAGAACTCAAATTATCTGAAACCTCGAACATATCTGAAACCCAAAGATACTCCAGGAATTCTTCAGCCTTCAACACCAAAGTGAGACTGCTGATATACTCAGCTCTTGAACTAACCAGCTACAGACAGCCATTTTAGCACTACCTAGAATTTATTTTGTAATTCAATCCAATAAATTCCACATATTTATATTCTCCTAGTTCAGTTCCTTTAGAACACCCTAATACAAAATTATTTGCTTATTTGTAACTAAGTAGTCTATCTCTATGTATTTCATTTAGGCATTAACTAAGAGATCTGTGAATTAGTCTACTAACATAGTCATACTTTTTTTTTGATCTCTGACTCTTGGTTTTAATGACACACTTCAATTTATACTTTGCTTAGAGTTAGTTTAAAGGACAATATACCCTGATTTGTATTTTTCAAAGGCTTCTTTCAACCAATATTTGTTTCCATGTAATGGCTTCCAAGTTCTTTATGACCAAGTCTGTTCAATTCATTGGCTCAACCTCACTATTTTCCTTCTACCTATTCTGCCCCAGATGTACTGGAACAACTAAAGGTTTAGGCAGAGCATACAACTTTTGGGATCCTTTAGAACTGGTTTCAAGCCAGATGCTGACATGTCTTAATAGGTTACTTCATAGTAACTTCATAGGCTGCTCAGACCTTGACTTGGCTTCATTTGGTCTTATCTAAGATAAACACAGCATTACACTTTTTCTTTGACTTTTGTGATGATCAAATAAGATATGTTAACATCAAATATGTTAACTCAGTAGACCGTTTGATATGATCTTGTATATTAACTTCTAATACTTAGAAAGTGATCTGAAAGATAGCTATTTTATAATTATCCATAATCTGACTAGAATCTTCTATCTATAATATTTATGTAGGTATTTATAAAAACAGGATTTAATCCTTTCCTCAGCATTCAACAGATATAGCAATCTCTGATTTGTCTGACTACTGCATTTAGGTACTCAGTATTGGGTCCTTCCTAAGCCTGCATGATAACTGACATACCAACATTTCCCTACAGACTGCCTAGGAACCCAAGAAAGATAAGAACATACAATGGCCCTTCCCCCACTCCGCTGCCCTGGACGTGCATATGGTCCAGCCTGGCCTCACTGTGACCTAGGTAAGCTCCATCCCTGCCCACCCCCAGAACCCTAGGCCAAATAATTCAGTTTAGTGAAAAACGCACAGAAATTAAAAGAAGATCTTAAAAGTTAAAACGACAATGCCAAAGTCAAAGTGCAAATACATGAGAAACAATGCTCAAGGAAACAAATCTCCCACTGAAGGAATTAATCCCATAATGTTAGACTCAACAAGAACAAACCCACAGAAAATGGCCATGAACGCCTGACCCAGGATAATGACTCTCAAAATATGATCATTACCATGTTCAATACTATGAAAGAGAAATTCTGGGAGGAATTTCGCTTTGAAGAGGAACACAACAGACACTTGGAGGAGTTGAGAAAAACAGTGCAAGAAACAAAAACTGGCATAGAGCAGTTAAAACAGACTCAAGCAGAGTTTAAAACTGAGCTACAAGACAAGTTATCTTCAACCCAGAACTCCACAGAGAGTCTTATCAGCAGAACTAACGAAGCAGAAAACAGAATTTCAGACCTTGAAGATAAAGTGGGAGTATTAACTAGCTCAATGGAAGAGGTTGTTAAAGTCAAAAAGATACTTGAGAGAAATATCCAGGAGATATGGGACACCATGAAGAAGCCTAACATGCGTATTCATGAAATACCAGAGCAAGAATCTCAAAATACCACCCCTGAGGAAATTTTTCAAACGATCATCAAGGAAAACTTTCCTCATCTAAAAAAAGACAGGCCCATCCATATACAAGAGGCATTCTGCACCCCAAACAGATATGACCAAAACAGAAGCTCTCCACGGCAAATAATAGTTAAAACACTCCACATTCAAGATAAAGAACTGGTGCTGAGAGCTTCAAGGGAGAAAAAACAAGTCACTTTTAAAGGTAAACCTATTAAAATAACAAATGACTTCTCAGTGGAAACAGTAAAAGCAAGAAGAGCTTGGAGAGACATACTTCAAGTATTGAATGAGCAAAAATGTCAACCCAGGCTGATTTACCCTGCAAAACTATCCGTCATGATCGAGGGAGAAAGAAAAATCTTGCAGCACAAAGACAACTTGAAGGGATACATGTCTA
Organism: Typhlomys cinereus; assembly: GCA_023101885.1. Classification (NCBI taxonomy): domain Eukaryota; kingdom Metazoa; phylum Chordata; class Mammalia; order Rodentia; family Platacanthomyidae; genus Typhlomys; species Typhlomys cinereus. The sequence continues at coordinate 1,256,251 of JALPQD010000010.1, forward strand.
CCAAACCAGGCCTTCAAAAAATGCTAGAAATGATACTCAAGCTTGAAGAAAAAAACAAGCGTATCCAGGAGAACAGAAGGCAAATATAACACCATTAAAAGTGAAGCAATATACTTATAAAAACTACCAAACATAATAAATGTCTGGAATTAAAAATAGTTTCTCCATTATAACACTAAATGTTAATGGAATTAACTCACCGATCAAGAGACACAGATTACAACTTGGATTAAAAATCACAATCCATCAATCTGCTGACTGCAGGAAACCCATCTCACCACAAAAGATAGGCATGCCCTAAAAATAAAAGGCGGGTCAACAATTCTACAAGCTAATGGAAGCAGAAAACAGGCAGGGGTAGCCATTATGATATCGGACAAAGTGGACTTCAACCCAAAGAAAATTATAAGAGACACGGATGGATACTACATTTTAGTCACAGGTACAATTCACCAGGAAGACTTCACAATACTGAACATATATGCACCTAATATAGGCCCTTCCACATTTATTAAGAAAACCCTATGGCATCTAAAGCAAGAAATCAACCCCCAAACGATAATTCTTGGGGACTTCAACACCGCCTTCTCAACATGGGATAGATCAACAGGTCAAAAGCTTAACAGAGACACTTTGGAACTTAATCAAACCCTTAAAGAAATGGACCTTACAGATCTCTATCGAACTTTTCACCCATGCACCAAAGAATACACATTTTTCTCAGCAGCACTCGGAACTTTCTCCAAAATAGATCACATATTGGGCCACAAAATGAATCTACACATATACAAAAAAGTTCAAATTCTAACCTGTGCCCTATCAGACCACCACGGCCTAAAGCTGGACATCCAAAACACACCAAACAAGAAAAAATACACTAACTCCTGGAAACTTAACAATATGATGCTGAAAGAGAACTGGATTCAGGAAGAAATTAAAAAGGAAATTCAAGATTTCCTGAAAGCAAATGACAATGAAACTACAACTTACCAAAATCTCTGGGACACAATGAAAGCTGTTTTAAGAGGTAAGTTCATAGCTCATAATGCCTACATCAAAAAAATGGAAACATCAGAAATAAACAACTTAACAATGCAGCTTAAAACTTTAGAGAAACTAGAGCAATCTGATCCCAAAAGTAGTAGAAGAGAGGAGATTAGCAAAATAAGGGGAGAAATATCTGAAATCGAGATTAAGAAAACGATAGAAAAAATCAACCAGTCTAAAAGCTGGTTCTTTGAAAAAATCAATAAGATTGATACACGCCTAGCTAAATTAACCAAAAGCAAGAGAGAGAAAACACAAATTAACAAAATTAGAAATGAACATGGAGTTATCACTACGGATACCCAAGAAATCCAGAGAATTATAACATCATATTTCAAAAACTTGTTCTCTGTGAAGTTTGACAACACAAAAGAGATGGATGAATTTCTAAGTAAATACAACTTACCTAAATTGAATCAGGAAGTTGTGAATTATTTAGAGTCCTATAACATATAAGGAAATTGAGGAAGTAATCTCGAATCTTCCCACCAAAAAATGTCCTGGACCACATGGATTCAGTACAGAGTTCTACCAGATATTTAAGGAGTTAATAACACTAATACTCCTTAAACTGTTCCATCAAATAGCAAAGGAAGAAACACTACCAAATTCCTTCTATGAAGCTAATATCGTTTTAATCCCAAAACCTAATAAAGATTCACTTAAAAAAGAAAACTATAGGCTGATCTCTCTGATGAACACAGATGCAAAGATTCTCAATAAAGTCCTAGCAAATCGGATTCAAAAAAATATTAAAAAGATCATTAACGGGGACCAAGTAGGGTTCATCCCTAGCACACAAGGTTGGTTCAACATGTGCAAATCAATAAATGTAATTCATCATGTAAACCAGTCCAAAGTCCAAAATCACATGATACTCTCGATACATGCAGAAAAAGCTTTTGACAAGATCCAACAGCCTTTTATGATCAAAACACTAGAGACAGTAGGAAAGGAAGGAACCTTTATCAATATAATAAAAGCTGTATACAACAAGCCCACAGCAAGGATTATGCTCAATGGGGAACAATTGGAAGCATTCCCACTTTGATCAGGAACTAGACAAGGCTGTCCAGTCTCACCACTTCTATTCAATATTGTACTTGAAGTCTTAGCCGAAGCCATAAGACAAGAAAGGGACTTAAGAGGAATTCAAATCGGCAAGGAGGAAGTCAAGCTACCCCTATTTGCAGATGACATGATCTTATACCTGAGTGATCCCATAAACTCCACCAGGAAGCTCCTGGAACTAATTGAGAAGTTCAGCAGGGTGGCAGGATACAAAATAAATGTGCAAAAATCAGAGGCCTTCCTATATGCCCAGAATGAAAGAAGTGAAATAGCCTTGAGAGAAACAATCCCATTTACTATAGCCCCTAAAAAAATGAAATACCTTGGTATAAACCTAACCAAGGAGGTAAAAGACCTTTACAATGAAAACTTTAAAACCCTAAAGAAAGAAATTGCAGAAGACACCAGATGGTGGAAAGACCTCCCTTGTTCCTGGATTGGCAGAATCAACATCATAAAAATGACCATCCTACCAAAGGCAATATACAAATTGAACGATATACCAATTAAAATCCCAAAGCAATTCTTCAAAGAAGTTGACCAAAGAATCTCAAAATTCATATGGAGGCACAAAAGACCCAGGATAGCAAAGACAATCCTGAGTAACAAAAACACTGCTGGAGGTATTACCATACCAAACCTAAGTCTATACTACAAATCCATAGTTATAAAGACAGCCTGGTACTGGCTCCAAAATAGACGCACAGATCAATGGATAAGGACTGAAGACCCAGATATAAGCCCACAAAATTACAGCCATTTGGTCTTTGACAAAGGGGCCCAAAGAATCCAATGGAAAAAGAACAGCATTTTCAACAAATGGTGGTGGCAAAACTGGATCTCCACATACGGAAGATTAAAGCTGGACCCATACTTGTCACCACGTACAAGACTTAATTCCAAATGGATCAAGAACCTTGATATAAGGCCAGAGACTACAAAAACCATAGTTGAAAGGATAGGGAACTCCCTCGAGCTGATTGGGCTAGGCCAACAGTTCCTAAACAGACATCCAATGGCACAGCCACTGCTACCATCTCTCAACGTTTGGGATCTTGTGAAATTAAAGACTTCTGTTTAGATAAAGAGATTGTTACACGAGCTCAAAGGCAACCCACAGAATGGGAGAAAATCTTCACTAACCATATATCTGATAGAGCTCTACTGTCCAGAGTGCACAAAGAACTTAGAAAACTAAACACCAAGGAAACCAATGGCCCAATTAAAAAATGGGCCCTGGAACTTAAAAGAAATTTTACCCGGGATGAAATTAAAATGTCTAACAAATATCTTCAAAAATGCTCCACTTCTTTAGCCATCAGGGAAATGCAAATCAAAACTTCCCTGAGATATCATCTCATCCAGGTCAGGATGGCAAAAATCCACAATACAAACAACAACAAATGTTGGAGAGGATGTGGAGAGAGGGGAACTCTCCTACATTGCTGGTGGGATTGCAGGCTCATACAGCCACTCTGGCAAGCCGTCTGGAGATTCTTTAAGAAATTAAAGGTTGAAATGCCATATGACCCTGCTTTTCCACTTTTGGGAATACCGCCTCATACGGCAGAGGTTTACCTCGATAGCACAAGCACGACCATGTTCATAGCAGCACTATTTACAATAGCAAAGTCATGGAATCAACCCAAATGTCCAACAGTTGACGAGTGGATAAGGAAAAGGTGGTAAATCTATACAACGGAGTACTACTCAGCCATCAAAAATGATGAATTACTGGAATTTGCCGGGAAATGGATGTTATTAGAAACAATTATATTAAGTGAATTATCCCCAACCCAGAAAATTAAGTGTCATATGTACTCCCTAATAGGTGGCTAATAGTACCAAACCCACCCAGCCCACCTTGAGACACTCATAGGTAAATTTATGTATTACCTACAGTAATTGCAAGGATTATGAATAGGAGGGATGGGGTTGGAGGGCCCCACCAGAAACAAGGAGAGAAGTGACCATGTTACAGTAAATAAAATAGGCCTCCATCAAGGACTGCAAGTAAGTAATGTGACTCCTGGATAAGTTCACAGACGTTCATTCTTGATCATTTACAACTAAGGGGGTATGATCTCACCAGAAGGGGAGTCTGGCAGATAAAAAGTAACCATTTTGCAAATGGGCGATTAACCCCTCCCTCACTGAGGTTTCCAACTGTTATTACATTTACCCTTGAATGTGCTCTTATAATAAGATTCCAATTTAATAGCTTTTTGTCTCTGCCCAGGGGGTGACATACAGTGCCCAGCAAGATAGAGTGAAGGGCATTGCAGGAGCAGCAAAACTGCAAAAGTAAATCAACAAACCATAATCCAGAACTTCAGACTCTATATCAACCACCTAGAACTAGGCCAGACTAATCTCTCCCCATCCTGAAGCTCAGGGAAATTTGCGGAACAGGGGGCGGTAAGAGTGTGTAAGAGCAAAAAGATGGGAGGAGCAATGATTTGCAAGATACTCCACACAAGTTAGGGCCGAAGCAATCATAATTGGACATTGCATGCCCTGCACAATGTCCAACACACTATTGACCTCACAAAGTCTAGCATCTGCTAAAGGCACCAAGATCCTTGGAGGCAAGGGATTGGCAGCCACAGTAGTGTTCCTGTGCTTATGGGGAACACGGGAAAAGGTTCAGAGAAATGCCACTGGGTCCTTGTACATCATCGGAGAGGAGGGCTCAGAGGAGAGTCAGGCATGCACAAGAAAGGATTCTCTGGGAATTGGGGCGGGAGCCACTGGGGGATGGGGAGCAGGGGTTTCGGGGGAGGAAGAGGAGGGAGGGAGGGAACTGGTGTACCTATTAAGTTTGTATGAGCGGAAATAACAATAAAAATGTTAAAAAAACATACAATGGAAACCTTTGAGTTTAAAGCTGGATGAGTGAAGGCAAATGCCCATATCCGTGGAGTGGCTTGAAGAGAAATAATTCGATATACCACAGAGACCTGAACCCTCACAAGAGTAGACAAGCCAGAGGTAGAAGAGTGGGAGGTGGGAGGGACTGATGAAAGGAATGGAGGAAATGGGAGGGAGGGGGGATGGAGGGAAATAGGGATGAATACTCAATATATTTGTAAAAGCGGAAAATAAAATTAAGGCAGTGTAAAAAAATAATGTCCGAGTTTATTACAATGGAGTCTTCACTATAGTCTACTTATGTAACTGTTGGCACATCTACAAGTAACATTGTCTTAGATTCTCAGTTCTGCTTTATCAAAGGTAAAAGCATATATCTTGTGAGTTTTCATATCAGCATATTTTTGCATGTGTATGAATGTGGGGTATGCATGAATATATGCATTCACACATGTGGTCAAGTACACACACATGTTGCAAGCATGCATATGTAGGCCAGAGGTTGATGCTGGATGTCTTCCTTGATCACTCTGTATTTACTGAGGGAGCAACTTTCACTAACCCAGAGCTCACTGATCAAGTCAGTGTAACTAGCCAGCATGTTCCTGGAACCCTCTGTTTCTACTTCAAGCACTAGGATTATAGGCTAGCTTTCATGCTTGCACAATGTGCATGGAGAGCTGGGATTCAAACTCCACCCTCCTCAAGTGCTGTGCAAACACTTTGTCCTCTGAGCTGACTTCCAGATCCTCAACTTACATTAAGGGACGATAAATACCCTTTTCTCTCCTAGTACAAAAAAGTGCTCTCTTTTCCACATATGCTCTCCACTCTTATGTTGTTTTTGTGCTTCAGTATTAATAGAGGGTCACAGTATTATTCTGTTTCCAATTATGATGACAAAGTGAGTGAGGCAGGCTAACTTCATTAAGCTCACAATTTTAGAGGCTGAACATCAACACATCATAATGTAGGCCTTTTGAGAGGTCCTGTGCTGGCTGTATGACCTGATGTTGCAGAAAATGAGATCACATGAGAGAGGGCAATATTTTAGTTGTATCACCAAACAAGAAATAGAAGAAAACCTTGGATCTTATGCTACCTTCCAAGGACACAAGGCCAACAGATCTAAGGACCAAGAACTAGACTCCATCTCTTAAACGTCTAGCACTTCCCAACATCGTCTCATTGAAGACTTTATTCCCACTTCAGGATCCTTGCTGGAAGAAGAATTCACATTCAAATCACAGCAGGCACTGCTGGTCTTTCCTTTTCAAAATATGGTTTATTATTGCCTCCATTAAGCCTTTCTGGGATGTTCCTAGCATCAGTGTGAATCATTTAATTATTCCCTTCTATTTAGAAGCAGGAAGTCCTTTGTCTGTATGTGTGACAGAATCTAAGTATGCAGCATTTTTTGTTTTTATTTATCAAATATGAACAAAAGGTGATACATAAAATCTTTACCACTAGTGTCCACCTCCTGTGAACATATCTGCACACAGCAGACAGAATCAATTAATGTAGGTGGTCTGAAATGCATTGGAATATACAAGTCACATTTACAGCAAGAAATGCATCTTATTTCTCTCAAAAAAAAAGAGATTAGTGTGGTGAGAGAGTCTCTTTTAAGGACAAATGTCCAGTGCTACTAATGAGCTGATGAAATTTGAAACAGATACCTTGAAACCATTGCATGTTTGCTTCTATAAACACGAACAGGCATACATTAAGAATTATCTTTTAAATAATAAGTGATACAATGGACTAATAAAGAATTGCTCTCCTGCAGTGCTTAATCATTATATTTTTGTTTCTGTCATTGCCTCTCCTTCAAACTGCAAATGCATTTCTTTGTAAAATTATCCTGAGGAAGTTCCAAGTCTCTGGATAGCACTATTATTTGAATAATACTATTTGGGTGAGTCCATCAGAAGATGAAAAGAATTGATATTAGTGTCTCAGTAGACTTTTAATAGTGAGAAGAGTACTTATATAGTCTGTCTCAGGCATTTCTAATAACTTAACAATTGGTCACTAAATCAAATCTATAGAAGGCAACCAGAAATCTTATTTCCATCTAGCTTTCTCTGTCTAAACATAGTTGCTGTTGATAAGCTCTTGTTCTGTGGGGTTTCAAAATTGTGTAGCAGTGTTTCCTTTGTTGGTACAATATGAGATATTGCAGGTTGAGCTCCAGAGATTGAAGTGTGTCCTCAATAACCTTGAAATTTCATAGGTGTTATCCTCATCCTATTTGATCAAAGTTGCTTTTTAATCTGTTTTAGCTTTCCCTCAGAATCTTTGCAGACCATTTGAACCATGCGGAATGATTTCTTGAATGAGTTGACTCATCTTTTCCTGTTTCACACACACACTTTTGAAAGAGATGAATCATCAAGAATGATGAGCCATGAGCCCAGACTGAGGCTCAGCCAAAGTAAATGCCACAGTAAAGAAAATCCTTCAGCTGGGTTGCTTGTTGGCTAACTGAGGATGGGTTGTAGTATGTGTAGAATAGAAGGGAGAAGCTCCAGGGGTAGGGAGATCTTGACAGCCAATCAAATCATTCTGAATTGGAAAAGCTCAGAGAAGCCAGGAGAAAGAAAATGCCATAAAAATGCATCAAGTTAATTTCACGGTTTTCCACCTTCAACTTTTGCACAAATTAAATTTAATGCTCTTCAGCCTGAGTGGTCTGCATGCAAAATGGTATCACATGGTTGGGGCTGATGGAGATAAAAGAGGGCTCCATATTATTTTCAAAATTGTAAGAAAATATTTGTTCTGTGATTATGAGTCATTTTATAGTAATTAAATGCCCCCCTTCTCTCCTTAAGCATACTAAAAGTCTTACAGCTCATATATTAAAACTAAACCTATTTGATTTTCCTTGATATTAAATATCAAGCTAAGGCAATGATGTAATTCAGGCTTTCTTTGTTTCCATAATCTCTGTGTATGTGTGTGCATATGCATGTACGTGTATGTGTTTATATGTGTTCTTATGTGTATACACATGTATGTTTGCAGGTGCACATGCACATGTGTGCATGTGTATGTAGGTTCATGTAGGAGGTCAGAAGTTGATATCAGACATTGTCTTTGATCGCAATTTTATATATATTGCAAGGTCTCTCACAGGACTTAGAGTTCTCTGTTTCAGCTGAGCTGGCTTGCAAGGTTGTTCCAATGATTCTCTGTCTTGACTCTGACTGTGATGTGATTAACGTACCTGGATTTAAATGGATGATGGCAATCCAAACTCTAGTCCTTATTTTGCTTTACAGTTGAGCCATTTCCCTAGCTCCTTGGTTTCAAGTCCTATGTAGAAATTAGTGATTTAGTTTATTATACAATGTTTAGAATGCATCATTTTGCAATGGCAGGCTTTTAATTCAGAAAATCACATCTGCCCATAGTGAAGAGAATAAGTGACTGTTGACTGCTTATCTTTAATCAATCATCTAAATCACTCCAGCCCAAGGTTCAAGGAATCTTGCCAAAGAGAAGGTGGTAAGAATGTCAGAATCTGAGGGTATGGAGGGGAACTTCCAGACAGTATCTCTAGTCATGATAGGACTATTGTGCCCAAAGAATCACTGCAGCAATGACTGACTATGTTTTTAATCTGTACAATATTTGGCCTATCAATATTTCGCCATGGAAGAAGAAAGATCTCAAAAAGCACTACATCTCCTTGAGAGACTATTGAAGGTTAATACTGACAGGAGAAGATACTTTCCATACAGATTTATCCACTGCTAAGTCATACATGCCCAGCAAGTATTCACCCAAGTACAGACATTCCAGATGAAACTCAGTGGGCCACACATACATACACAAAGATGTGAAAGAAGGAGGGAGAGTGGCAGAAATGAGAAAGTGTTAAGTGGGACAGGAAGAGGGATTCGATGGGAGTAGTAAGGAGCGACAACATACAAATTTATTTCATTCATGCATGAAATAAAAAAAAAGAATTCAAATAAAGCTTTCTTTGGTGACTTAATATACATGTTATAATAAAACTGACACAGGACAGGGCATGGTATGATCATAGTCTATATAATATCTCTAGAGTAAAACTTACCCTGATATTCAGGAGTAATAGTGAAACCAGTTTTCTAACCAAGATGCAACAAAACAAATTAACTCTATCAATATAAAGCAGCCTTAAGCAGTAGTGAAGAATTTGGTTGATCTGGAGTTATTTGTGAGAATATCATACACAAACTCATCTTGCTTTCCTCTGAAATACAGCATTAACTCACCAGGGAGTCTTGAAGGAAGTTCTGCTCTTTGGGCAGCCATCTCTGGCACCTGCACCTCACAGAACTCCACTCGTGGAGTCCATGAATTCATTTCTAATTCCCTGTTCCTCAGGATTTCCATGCCTGGAGTGCATGAGTTCTTGGGGCACTCCATGTCTAGAGTCTGGGAGTTCCATTCTTTCTCTCCTCTGATAAACTCTATTAATCCTCAAAAAAAAGTTCTGCTCTTTCAGGAATGAAGAGATTAAACAAACCCACAGGATTTGAAGGTTAATATTGGGGAAGGTGTTTAGGGAGTAAATGTTCTGCCATCTTTCTGATCATAATATTCCTAGAATTTTGACTTCTATTTTATTCTATGTTATGGTTATATTACTTGGAGTACGGAAGCTCTTGTCCAATAACTCCATGTAGAAGTCCTCTTTCTGGACACTCTTGTGAAACCCATGGGTCTGGTAATGGTAAGGGAAGTTGATACCAAAAGAGAGGAGGCTACACTTTCTCTCCCTCTCTTTTTTTTCTGGCTGCTCTCATCGGATTGGACTTCGCAGGTCGCAATGTCTCTTTCTGATGAAGCAAAGAAGATGGTGAAAACGTTCGTGTTGCTGCTGTTTTTCTAGTGATGGAAGGAAGACAAAGGCATTGGAGATTTTGGTGGAGATGTTGTAGGGTCACAATCATCATCATCTTTCCCTGTCTCCTAAATGACACTTGTGTAAGAGGTAGAACACAATGAAAACCACTTACAGCCTCACAAGAAGGTGGGAAGAGTGTGTCTGACTCCAGCTAAGCTGAATCTAATTCCCTGGACGATGTCTGAGGATGCTTTGCTCATTTTTGTTCACCACAGCACTCCTGTAAGCATGACGTGAGTCTCAAAGATTCCCCTCTTCAGTAGGAATTAGAGCGAACATATATATTTTGCCTCTGGATATCTAGGTACCTGAAGAATTTTTCTCTTTTTTCTAGCAAAATATCTTTAAGAAATAGTATTTTATCTTTCCCTGAATATCATTAATTTTTTTTCTTTTTCATCTAAACCTTCCTTTAAGACCCTGCTATGAGGCTGTTGACTATACTTTCCTGGAATTCATCAACACTCTACCCACCCCTTCAGTATCCAGGAATGCTCTCTCTCTCTGTCTCTCTTTCTCTCTCCCTCTCTCTCTCTAACTTGTATATCTACCTCATGGACTGGTGACCCATTTTAGCCTATTTTTATAAGTTGCTTGGATACTTCTGTGAAACCTTTTTTGTCTTTTCTAAAAGGGTTTGTTGCTCCCTAAAGTACCACTGAAACCTTCTGTAAGCACTTACCTAATTGCTTGCACAGTGATTATCAGTTCACGTTTGCTTTTCTCCTTGGACTGTGATGTCCTTAAGGGCACAACTGTGTCTCTGTCAACTTTGTGTCTCTGGTGTGCAACCTAATACATAGATACTCAGTAAATATTTGATAAGTGAATGAATCCAGAGCAAGATGAAAGAGGGGGGAGTGGAGTAGAGCATGAAAGAGTTGGAGCGAACATAGCAGGAGTACAAAAGGCCACCAGCTGTCCTGCTGGCCCTAGCCACGCTCCTGAGGGAGGCGGCAGCGGCATCCACCTGGACAACAGGAGGAAACTTTGAAGCAAAACTGTAACTGGTCAACAGGATGCACTACAGTAGAAACATTGATCTGGCAGACTCTTGCTAGGTCACAGCAGCTTTCATGCACTTGTGGGATAAAAAGTGATTTCAAAAGCCTTTAGGTATGCTTGTGACATAACCACCTGTGGGAAATCATTATGATCATCACAAGTAACAGTGTACAATGACCTATCCATTATGTCAGATGTCACCTGTGTTAGCAGGTTGTCTACTGTACTGTCAATCATCTTGAAAATGCTGAATCATTTCCCTAATATTAAATATGAGGTGGGAGTGCCGGAGGAAAAACTGAACATTTAAACACCTCAAGACAGGCCACATAGTCATGAAGCTATATAGTCACGAAGCTCTAAAACAATACAAACTAGCTACAGTAGTTGGATTCAATGGATTTCCTCTGCTGTGTGACCAAAGAAGACCTGGACTGACTCTCTGTCACTGGAGTTCTGCCTGTGATTTCTTGTATGTTGCCAGAAGGACTTTAGAGACATCCTCAATCATTTTCTAATGTCATTTTGGGACTTTGCAAAAGCTACATTTCACCAGAATCAATGCACTTAACAGTATTTCAGGGGCTTTGGCTTGTAGAAGTGTTGTGATACTTATTCTCCCCCCCAGAGCCTAGTTCAGGACATGAGGGATATAAATCCATGTGCCTCACTTTCTTTATCCTTGCCAAAGTCCATATGGAATTTTCAGATGCTTGTTCCTCTCCTTTATGTTCATTTTGACACTGTCCTCCGGCTTCTTCCAAACTCATTTCCCATTTCTTCAGTCCCAGAAATTTCCCTTCCCTGGAGATCTCTGTTTATGGTGTATACAGTTCCCCGCACCCTCATCTTTTCTCAGAGAGCTCTTTTACCTTCTTATTTATCAAAGCCTGGGACTCCCCTAAGGATGTGAATCTTTTCCCTGAACCTGCCCATGGTAGTTTTGATTCTTTGCTCAGTCCTAAAGAGCCAAAGTAGGGCAACCATAGCTCATTTCTCCTTTCCATAAATCCTAGCCATGATTCCTCAGCTCGTGCCTGCAAATCTCTGATGCTGCTTGCTAGTCTTTCTTTTTTCACTGTGATTTGCATCATCTTTGGAAGATGGGATAAACTATTACATTTTTTAAAAATTTGGCACAGATGTGGCTCAGGGGTTAAGACTCAGCCTTACAAGCAAAAGGTCCTAAGTTCCGATCCCAGGTCCTAGGTAAAAAAAAAAAAAAAAAACATGGAGAAAAGGGCAGCGCCTGTACTTCTGGCACTAGTGGGTTGAGCCAAGGAAATCCTAGAGTGAAGCTAACGAGATAGAAGCAATGCAGGGTGATTTCCAAAGTCACACTTGGGCTCCACTAGGACACACAGTGCCCTCATACACACACACACACACACACACACACACACACACACACACAAATGAGTAAAATAAAGTTTCAAATCATTAAAAAATAAAAAAGTTATTAATTTGAGAGAGAATGGGAACAAAATAGCATGCATAGCATATTTATGAAGTTCAGAGGACCACTTTCAGAATTTGCTTTTCTGAAAGTTTGACGTACACATGAAAGGATGCTCCAGGGATGGGGAGGAGGAGGCACTGGGAGATAGGGAGGGGGGACAGGAAAGAGAAAAGGGGAGGGAGCAAGGGGGTCCAGGAAGGGGTGGAGGGAGGGAAGGAACTGGGGTACCTATTAAGTTTGTAGGAGCGGAAATAAATAGATAGATAGATAGATAGATAGATAGATAGATAGATAGATAGATAGATAGATAGATAAAAAGAAGTTGCTTTTCTCCTTCCACCATCTCTGTGATAATGGACATACGTTTGCACACAGTTACCTTCATCCACTGAGTTATTGCAAGGACTCAGGATTTTTTTAACTCCTCCTTGGTAACTGGAAATTCAATAACTAAAAATAGAAATAGTTAAATCCTTAAATTCAATATTTAACATAACTAAAAATAGAAATAATAGTTAAATCCTTTGTTTGCTTTAGTTTGTGAGACAGGGTATCAGTTTCTTATCTAGACTGTCCTGGAACTCACTGTGAAGCCAAGATTTGTCTCAAGCTTGGACAATCCTCTTGCTTCAGCCTCTAAATTCTGGGATTACAGACATTCCTTCTTTTCTGAGACTCCCTTTATTTCCCAGCACGTGTGTCTTCTCATTACTGATCTGTATCTAATCTGCTACTTATACTGACTTTATCTCTATTAATTTTGTCATTCATTTCCATTTTCATGCATCTAGAATGTGTAAAACAAAAATTACTTAAAAGATCTACTTCTCTGTCTCAAAAGACTCAAAAAGAACTTTCATTATTGTCCAGATCAAAATTATTATTTCAGTTATGTTTTATTCCTTATAATTAATTGTCAGAAAAGACTCAAATGTATTATTTAAAAGTACCCCCAATCATGAGACTTCCTCTTCATTGGCTTCTAAGCTTTTGTGCAGAATCCTTCAGTTTGTGTTCTAGATGTTAATCCATAATTTAGTTCAAGTTATATATTAGGAGAAAGCATGCCCCAAGTAGGATGTACTCTTCTCCTTCATCAAGTGACATTATACTCATACTTGTGTTGCTAAGTTTGGTCACTTGATTATAGCATTGCAGATTTTTTTCTTACGCTAAGAGCAAACTATTTCCCCTTGCAATTAATAATTACTGGGAGAAAGAGACTCTGTAAGGATCATTTGTGAATAATCTGCATCTGTTTAAATTTCCCCACCAGAGGTAACCTCACCCAACTGCATTTCAATAAAATTAATGAAATGCAAAAAAACAATTCCCCACCTAACTTTGGCGCATGGGTGGACCTATCCCTACCATGCCATTTTGATGTTGATTTTCTATTTGATCATTCCTCTTCACTTAACAGTGGTAAAACTACCATGAGAAAGTACTATCTCCTCTTACGTATTTGTTTATTCATTTATTATGTATATCAGCTGGGACTTCTGACTATCCTGATGCAAAGCCATTGTCATTTATTTTGTTGCTCAAACCTTCAGATATTAAGGAAAAGCAACTTGTGATTCACTTTTGTAGGGGTGGAGGACATATTTCTCTATGCCCTAGCACTACAACTTGCTTCAGGTTCGTATTGCTTATTTCCAGTCTGGGAATCAATTGCTTTTTCAAAGATCTCTAACATCATTTTTTGGGAGTGTTACATTTAGAAACAAGAGACATGAACATTAGCTGTACTTAATTATCATGAGACTATCACTGCTCCAAATTCCTTTCTGTAGACAAACCTAGGAAATATGTGTAGATATTTTAATCCAGTCATATACATATATATATGCATTGCTATTATGCTCTTTCTTCTTTCTCTCTCTCATTTATCTATCATCTAGTATCATTTAGTATCTGTCATCTAATATGTATCTAATATTAGCATCTATATTAGCATTTAATACTAGTATCTATAATATCAGTATCTAATCTAAAATATTAGTATCTAATATAATCTAATATCATTTATCAATTTTTCATCTGTAGCTATCATTCTATCGTGTATCTATCATCTGTTTTCATCATCATCATCTCTTATCAACTTTCCATCCATCCATCTACCAATCTGTCATTTGTCATACCATTGAGGAGTTCACATTGAGTTCTGTGACTGTATAACAACCAGTGTACATGTTAGCTTCCCTTTCTTGTAACTTCTTTAGCATTCATTTGCACTAATAATTTGGCTTTCCTTGTTTACATACATTTTCTTATTTGATTGAGCTATATATATATAAAAGTTCCCAAAGTACAAAAATCATATAAATGTGAGAGATATATTTGTTCACTACAGTTCCATTATTTTAATGTTTTTTTCTTCAGATTTATTATAGTATTAGTAAAAATATGTTTGTCCAAAGTTCTGTAGGTTTACTGCCCTCTTTCTGAATTCTTTCAGTCTGTCATGTCACATGTACTCTTATGTTTACTGTAGCCTTATTCATTCTTACAACTGTGTTCTTTCTTGGCTTTCTTCAATATCTTAATTGATTTTTTAAATTTAAGTTTAGTAAATCTCACTCCTTGTGGTGTGCATTTCTTACACAAACGTTAACTCTCCATTGCTCATTTTCTTACAGTAGTGTTGAGTCACTGTACTTTTTAGAGAATTAGTTTTGTAATACAAATTCTGGTTTGCAAATATTTACTTCTAAATTCTGGTTCTTCTTTTCCTCTTTATTATCTTTTATTATTTATTATTTATTTTTTTTATTTTTTTTATTATTTATTCAACTGTGCGCATGTGCATATGTATGTGCAGCGCGCGCGCGCGCGTGTGTGTGTGTGTGTGTGTGTGTGTAGAACCACGGACGAATTCACGAACCACCATGGACACCTCCACCTCTTTCTGCCCCGGGATTCACAGGCTCCGCCCTACCAGGACCAGAAGTGCAGGCCGCCCCCGCTTCTGCCTGGCGTCTATACGTGGGGTCTAGGATCCGAACTCAGGACCTTCCACCTGCAAGGCGGAGGCTTAACCCCTGAGCCACCTCTCCAGCCCTATTATTTATTATTTTTATTTTTAATTATTTTATTTTTCTAGTTTTACAAGCATACTGAGTACTCATTCCTGCTTCCTTCCATCTCCCTCTTTTCCCTTTCCCCCTTCCCTTCATCATTCCATCTCACTCTTTCCCACCCTCCTGTCTGCTTTTATGGACCCCAGGGTTCCTTCTGGCTTGTCTATTCTTGTGGGGGTTCAAGCCTCTTGTGACATATAAAGTTGCCTCTCTTTGGGCAACCCCACTAATAGGAGCATTACTCTTCACTCATCTAACTTTAGTCCCCAATATTTCCACTATATGTTCTTGTCTCTCCTGAGTTCCTCTATAGTCTATGGGAGCATGTGGATATGTCAGTCATTATGCAGGTCTGGGAAGGACAAGTCTCACTGCAGTGAGTTCCTAGATGCAGCAGTCCTGCCTTTGAATGAAGTGTCTTGTCCAATGGTGTACCTCCCCATCTTTAGGTTTTAACAATCTCACAGCCTCCTCTTCTGCAAGGTTCCCAAAGCACTAGGATGGGGGTCTTTCCCTCTTTTTTTTTTTAACTAGTTGAATTCAGTCTTTACTTAGTTGAGAAAAACATTTTAGTTTTGATAGAATTTGTTAATATTCTATTTAGCATTTCTTTTTATGGGTCATATTTTTAATAGCATAAAAATCTTAAAATCTCATCAGAGATCATATAGAGTTTTTCCTCTAGAAATTTCATACTTTTGATATCAATGAGCTTTTTGCTTTTGTTTATAGAGAATCATGCAGCAGCCTGACCCAAAAGGTCTATTACTCACCATGTATCTAAAGATGGTATTTAATGACTGACATTCCTGCTGTAGCTTAGAGGTGCAGTCCAACCACATTCAGCTGAGTGGTTTGCTTTGTTTTATTTTCTTTTGTTTTGTTTTTTTTTAGAAGGTGTAAGGTAGAACTTGCTTATATATCTGACTGTCTTTACATGATCCTATAAATCAACTGACTATATCAATGAAGGATCCTATCTCTTCTTCACTGATACATATGTATATATAATCAATTGTTGCTTATGTATTATATAATCAAATATTATAATTCTAAAGCTTTTGGTTATTTTTTAGAATATTTTGGGAATTTTAGTTTCTTTTTTTTTTGAACTTTATTTTTTTCTGTTTTTTTATTAAAAACTTAATTATACATTTAAAAATTTTTTTACCAGTTCCCTCCTTCCCCCCTCCTCTCCCCGAAACCCCTCCTCCCCCTCCTCTCCCATTCCCCAGTGCCTCTCCCCCAATTCCCAGAGAGTCCTTTATTGTGTACGCCTAACTCTCCACTGGGTCCTTCTCTCCAATGACATATAAGGACCCAGTGGCATTTCCATAAGCCCTTTCTCTTGTTCCCCTTAAGCATAGGATCACTACTATGGCTGTCAATCCCTTGCCTCCAGGGGTCTCGGTGCCCTTAACAGATGCTAGACTTTATGAGGGCAACAGTGCACTGGACATTGCGCAGGGCATGCAAAGTTCCATTATGATTGCTTTGGCCCCAACTATTGTTGAGAATCTTGCAAATCATTGCTCCTCCCATCCTTTTGCTCTCACAATCTTACCGCCCCCTCTTCCGCAAATGTCCCTGAGCTCCAGGATGGGGAGAGATTAGGCTGGCCTAGTTCTATGTGATTGATATAGAGTCTCTGAAGTTCTGGATTGTGGTTTGTTGATTTTCTTTTGCAGTTTTGCTGCTCCTGCAATGCCCTTCACTCTATCCTGCTGGGCACTGTATGTCACCCCCCTGGCCAGAGACAAAAAGCTGTTAAACTGGAGTCTTGTTATAACAGCACATTCAAGGGTAGATGGAATAAGAGGAGGAAACCTCAGTGAGGGAGGGGTCCATCACCCATTTGCAAAATGATTACTTTTTATCTGCTAGACTATATGCCCTCCCCTTCTGGTGAGATCAGGAAAGAACGTCTGTGAACTTAACCAGGTTTCTCATTACTTACTTGCAGACCTTCATGGAGGCCTATTTTCTCTGCTGTAACATGGTCCCCTCTCTCCTTGTTTCTGGTGTGGCCCTCCTACCCCATCTCTCTTGTTCATAATCCTTGCAATTACTGTGTTACATGGGTTTACTTTTGAGTGTCTCAATGTGGGCTGGGTGAGTTTGGTACTAGGAGCCACCTATTAGGGAGTACATACGGTGCTTAATTTTCTGGGTTTGGGATATTTCACTTAATATAATTGTTTCTAATGACATCCATTTCCCAGCAAATTCCAGTAATTCATCATTTTTGATGGCTGAGTAGTACTCCATTGTATAGATGTACCACAGTTTCCTTATCCACTCGTCAACTGTTGGACATTTAGGTTGATTCCATGACTTTGCTATTGTATAGGAATTTTAGTTTCTTAAGAGTAAATATGGTATCAAGAAAATGCCTGCTGGACTTTACATTTGTAGTGTGCTGACTTGCTTAAATTTGAATGGAGGGGGTGAGCACATCAGTTTTCAGTTTTCTGACAATGATCAGAGGATTCTTTTCCCCATGTATTTTTGTCTTTTACTTCTTCTATGAATCCTTTACAATTTTAACATATACATCTTAAATTAAGGCTTTTAGTTGGCTTTCTAATTTTTTTGATGATTTTATTAATGATATTTCAAAATGTTCAAATTTATTGTGAGCATTTACAAATACATAGTGTGTATGAGATAAATGACATTTTAGTTATGCATATGTGACAGACTATTTTTGTTTTTGTGGTTCCACAGGATTATAATGGAGCTAAGAAGTTTCTGTTGCTTAGTCATGTTGTGGTCCTCATTAAGATGACTGTATTACTCATGTGTGGGTGGTTATGTTGGCATGAATAAACTTACTGTGTTGTCAACCATATAAAGGGATATCTATGTAATTATGTATGGTAAATATGTTTTATGATCATAATAAAACCACCACCTTATATTTATTTATATACTTTAATTGTTATACTTCAGTATGCACCTTATGTTTACTTGGAATGCTTATTATAAAACAGCAGGTCATACCTTATGCACTGTACTGGTTGTTCTTCTCTGTTGCTGTGAGACACTACTCAAACTTAAACAACTTAAGAGAGAGAGGGAGATTTATTCTGTTATGGTTTCAGAGGGGAGATACTAATCATTACGACAGAAAAGTCATGGCTGGATGACAGAAGCTAGAGGTAGTCTAAGTTACATGCTTCATGGAGGCTGAGAGCTGCAAAAACTGCCAACTGAAAGAACATACTTCTCCAAGAAGTAGGATAAAGCTTCTCCACTTCAATACTCACTGTAATAGTTACTCTTAACTGCTGCTGTGAGAGAGCATTCAAAGTCAAACAAATTAAGGAAGAAAGGGAGATTTATTTAGTTTAAGGTTCCACAGGGGAGAAGCAGTCTTGTTTTCATGGCAGAGGCAACATGGCTGGTGGCTGAAGCTGGAGGCAGGCTGTCACTGCAAACATCCTGGAGAGTCTAAGAAGCAGGGAGTTTCTCTTTAAAATATTCTGTTCTATGGTTCCTTTTATCTAGTCTACTATTTGGAGGTTTTAATCAGATCTAGTGCTTTTTTTATTGTAAATATATTGATCTGGAGAATCTCTTCAGGTAGTCTCACAGCTGACTTTAGTAGGTTCAAGTTGACACCCAGGATTAACTATCACACCTTCCTGCAGCAAGAGTCTATCTCTTAAAGGTGTCATGACATTTCCAAACAACTAAAGATTCAAACACACGCCTCTGAGGGACAACACACATTGCAAGCTCTTACACTCCACCCCTAACCCCCCACATGTTCATTTCCATCTCATTATGTAAACTATACTCTATCCAACTTTAAAAGTCCCATAGACTACATCAGTAGTCCCAACACATTTCAGAAGTTCAAACAACAAAGCCTCCTATAAAATCAAAAGACAAGTTGCATACTTCCACCATATGATGGAATAGAATAAACATTTCCACCAAAAAAGGAGGAATGGAGGCATATCCAGGAAAGATTGATCCATAAGAAGACCAAAAACCAGCAAAGCAAGCACCAAATCCTATAAGTCCAAGTCTAGCACCTTTTATTAAAGGGCTTCAGTTTCTGCCATTTCAGCACAGATGTCCAAAGAACTTATCACTCTCTTAGGCTGGCTCATTCCAGTGTATACAATTCTCTTTGGTAGATGTTCCATGTTAGCCCTGGCATCTCCAACATCTTCACTTTTCAATGGCAAACCAGGATTTAATTCCATAGCATAAAATGCCCTTCTTGAGCCTCTATGTGGGCTTCCTACCACACACTGCTTGGCTTCTGTTGTTCTCTGAAACTTTGGAGGAGGAATTCATGCCTCCCACCTCTTGCATCTTTGATGCCTCTAAAACCAAGACCACGTGGATGATATTGTGAGGTTCCGCTATAGCCTCATGAATCACAGCTGATCCAGCTTCTCACTGCTGACTCTCATAATCTCTCTTGGGCACTTGCTTTAGTTGACAAGCAGCAGAAAATTCCTTTGGAGCTTTAACCTTTAGTTCTGTCCTTCCAAAATAAGATGCATTTTTATTGTTGGGAGCCTTCTCTGAGGATCTTGCCCTCAGCATGCAGCCTCTCCTATTATCCAAATGAATAGCAGGCTTGGGTTCACTAATTGAGTTAATCTTTTTAACAAGAGCTGCCATTTTGCTGTCTGCATTCTCTGTAGACTTATCATATTTTTCTTCAAGCTTTACAATTTTTAATTCTTTTTTCATGGTTTCTTAATTCTTTTTCCCTGATTTCTTACTCTTTTTTGTCATAACTCCGAACAATAGTGCTAAAAAGCAGCCATGCCACACTGTCAAGACTACATTGCCTTGCAACTTCTTCTGCCAAACATGGGGATTTAACTTTAGGCAAGTTTACAGGATGAGGGCAAAGCTTTACCAACTTTCTGCCAATTGATCCCTCCATTTGCCCTTTGTCAAATTTCAAACACCATCTCTATTCCTTTCTGGACAAGCTAGGCTTCCACTGTATGCATCTAACAGCTTCAGTTTCTTTTAAGCTCTCACTAGAATGTCCTCTTCAGCCTTGTCTCTAAGATGCAAGGGCTTTCCCAGTGCAAAGTCCCACAGTTCTCCATATTTCTCCCAATCAACAGTTCCAAAGGCACAATAGCCATGTCTCAGAAATGACCACACTCAGCTTCACAAAAACAACTTTACTTCCTAGCATTAGATCCTCTTAGTCTTACAAGCAACACTCCACTTCTCTGGTAACAATTTCTCTACAGTCACTCTTTTCTGTTTTTGTTGTGAGATACCTCTGAGGCCTAAATAACCTAAAGAGAGAAAGGAAGATTTATTTAGCTTACAGTTCCAGAGGGGAAATACAGTCAGTTATGACAGTAAGAAATGATTGGCTGGTATAAGCTGGAAGTGGTCTAAGTCATGTCCTTCATGGAAACTGAGAACTGCAAGATCACCAACTACAAGAGCAAACTTTCTGAGAACTAGGGTGGAGTTAATCCACTTCAAGACTCACCCATTGTGACTGCCTTCCTCCAGCAAGGATCTACCTCTTAAAGGTGCTACGTTGTTTCCAAACAACTAAAGATTCAAATACATGAGTCTATGGAGAAAAACTCACATTTCAAACTATTAAATACATCTTACAATTGCCACATCTCTGGACTGCATCAAGCGGCCACACTGAATGGGATACAGGTCCATGCAGTTGAGTGTGTGTCATTTTCACAATGACAAATGGTAATGGTACATCTCTAAGAAAGTACCTGTTGTTAACTGATGCAAAACCTGGCTGCGACTTGTATTTTCACCACATGTTCAAGAACTGCATTAACCCCACTCACTGGATACTGTGTAGAATCATGATGAAGAAGTTATTTGTAGAGTAAGATGATTTGGTTTTGTATTTTCTAAGCTATTTGTTTTCACTTTGATGTTTTATTGTCCTAATTTATACTTGCAATGGGATTTCGATAGGAGCAATGTCAAAGAATATTCTTGCCTTCTTCCAGATCATAAAACAATTTCATTAAGGTTTTCGCCATTTCTTAATTTATTTGACAGTTTCATATATGAATATCATAAATTTATGTAATTTCATTCCTAGCTACCAAATCACTTTCCTTCTCCTTTTCCTATTGTAAACCTACTTCATCCCAACAAATTTCTCTCATACTTTTATGCCTGCATTTGACTCACTGAATTTCATCGAGGGAGCCTGTATTTGCATGTGCTTGAGCTGGAGTGTACCACAGAGGATGACAACTCCCTTCTTCCATGTAGCATTAACCTTCAGTAGCCTTTCATTAACATGTTTCATTTTCTTTGTTGAGATCTTTTCATTTAGGTTAAGGAATTTCCCTCTGTACCTACATCGCTAAAGATTTTGCTTAAAAAAAAGCTTTACTTTTTTTAAAAATGCAAATTTATTCAATTTTCCCTACATTAGGTGTTTTGCATCTCTGTGCATGTGTGTGCACGTGCACATGCACGTGTGCACGCTTCACTTCTCATACTTCAGGAATCATTCTGAGATGTTTCTACCTCCTTTCAGTCCTTGCTCTGATATTTCCCAGGCTCTGCTTTCCAGAGCTGGAAGTACAACATGCCAACTTTCTACCTGGCATTTTTTACATGGGGTCCAACCTCCAAACTCAGGTCCTTCTGCTTTCAAGGCAGAGTCTTAACCCCTGAGCCATCTCTCCAGTATTTCTTACATTAGCTGTTAATACAGTTTTTAAAATTCTGTTTTGTATGTGATAAATGAGATTTTTTGACTTTCAAATATTGAACTAGATTTTCATTCTTAGAGTGGGTCTTA
Source organism: Typhlomys cinereus (assembly GCA_023101885.1). NCBI lineage: Eukaryota > Metazoa > Chordata > Mammalia > Rodentia > Platacanthomyidae > Typhlomys > Typhlomys cinereus. The sequence continues at coordinate 1,278,486 of JALPQD010000010.1, forward strand.
ATGATTATGATATAACCATTTTTATCTGTTGATTTGTTTAATTTTCTATTCTATTGATTTTAAATTTAATGTTCAAAGTAATATTTGTCTATAAATTTCTTTTCCTGTAATCTCTGTCTTGAAATTTTAAAATGTGGTAATAATTAATTAGGAGAACTCAGAAGGTATTCTATGGAGATATATGCTTCCTTGCTTTAAATGTCTATTAAAATTTAATAACAAAACAATCTGAGTATTTATTATCTTTAATTTTCTTTTACTACAAACTCAATTTAAAGGGTGTAGATTGCATATACTTCTTGAGTAAGTTTAGATATAAGTATCAGTTTTTTTGTCATTGTGACAAAGACCATGTCAGAAGATCAGCTTGCTGAAACAAAATTTATTTAGGTTTAGGAATTCAATGCTTCAGTCCATGGTTAATTGGCTCCATTTCTTGAGGTTCTGCGATCAGAAAGAACTTTATAGTTGGTACTGCTCACTACTACTCATAGTGGATGGGAAGCAAAGAGAAAGAAATGAAGTGGTGGAGATACAGCATCTTTTTCCAAGAGTTGTTCTAGTGTTTTAACTTGCTTCTACCAGACCTGCCTCTTTAGAATTTCACCAGCTCACAATACCATAGGACACCACCCATGACTTTAGCACAGGGGGTTTGGGAGATAGTCCAGATCTAGTCAACCAAAGTTGTTCTTAAACATTTTAATGATGCCAATGATATTTATATATATATATATATGATAATATATAAATATAATATATAATATATTTAATATAATATATAATATATAACATAATATATATATTAGTTTCTGTTTTCCACTCATACAAAGTTGATAAGTACCCCATTCCCTTCCCTCCCTCCTTCCACCCCTCACTGAACCCTCTTATTTCCTTCCCCTTTTCAGTTTCCTTTCCCCCCTCCCTCCCTTTTTCCCAGTGTTTCCCCCCCCCCATTCTGGAGCATCCTTCACTGTGTATGTCAAACTTCCCTCTGGGTCCTCCTCTCTGATGAGGTGTAAGGACTCAGTGGCATTGCCTATAGCTCTTTTTTGTGTTTCCCTTAAGTATAGGAACACTATTGTGGCTGTTAATCCCTTGCCTATAAGGATCCTAGTACCTGTGATCCATGCTAGACTTTGGGGGTTCAATGATATGTTGGTCATTGCACAGGAAATGCAAAGTCCTATTATGATTACTTTGGCCCAAACTTTTATGGCATATCTTGGATATCATTGCTCCTCCCCATCCTTGTGCTCTTACAATCTTACTGCCCCCTCTTCCACAAATTTCCCTGAGCTTTAGGATGGAGAGAGATTAGGATGGCCTGGTTCCAGGTGGTTAATGTAGAGTCTCTGATTTTCTGAATTATGGTTTGTTGACTTTATTTTTTTTTTAATTTTGCTGCTCCTGCACTGCCCTTGGCTCCATCCTAATAGGTATTGGATGTCACTCCCTGGCCAGAGATAAAAGGCTAGTTAAAATAGAGTCAATATAAGAGTATATTTAAAGGTACATGGAATAAGAGGAGGAGACTGCTGAGTGTGTGTGTGGAGTCAGTCTCCTGTTTGCAGGATGGTTACCTTCTATCTGCCAGACTCTATGCCCTCCCTTTCTGGTGAGATCATACCCCATCAGATGCAAGTGACCAGTAAGGAAAGTCTGCAAGCCCAACCAGATATCTCATTACTTACTTGCAGCCCTTGATGGTAGGCTATTTTCTCTGTTGTGGCATGATCCCCTCTCTACTTGTTTCTGCCAGGGGCCTCCTTCCCCTTCCATCTTTGCTTATAATCTTTGCAATTACTATAGATATTACAGAGATTTATCTTTGAGTGTATCACTAAGTGGGTTTGGTACTAGCATCCACCTATTAGGGAGTACATAAGGTGCTTAATTTTTTGTGTCTGTAATACTTCACTCAATATGTTTTTTCTAATTCCACCCATTTCCCAGAAAATTTCATTAATTCATCATTTTTGAAGGCTGAGTAGTATTCCAATGTATAAATGTACCACATTTTCCTTATCCACTCATCAACTGTTTGGCATTTGGGTTGATCCCATGACTTTGCTATTGTAAACAGTGCTGCTATGAACATGGTCATGCTTGTGCTATCAAGGTGAATTTTCGCTGTATGGGGGGTTATTCCCAAAAGTGGAATAGCAGGGTCATACGGCATTTCAATCTTTAACTTTTTTAAGGATTGCCAGACAGCTCTCCAGAGTGGTTGTATAACCCTACATTCCCACCAGCAATGTAGGAGAGTTCCCTTCTCTCCACATCCTCTCCAGCATTTACTGTTGTTTGTATTGTGGATTTTTGCCATCCTGACTGGGGTGAGATGATATCTTAGGGAGGTTTTGATTTGCATTTCCCTGATGGCTAAGGATGCAGAGCATTTCTTAAGATATTTGTTAGACCTTTCAATTTCTTCCTGGATAAAGTTTCTTTTAAGTTCCAAGGCCTTTTTTTAATTGGGACATTTGTTTCCTTGGTGTTTAGTTTTCTAAGTTCTTTGTAGACTCTGGATAATAGAGTTCTATCAGATATGTGGTTACTGAAGCTTTTCTCCCGTTCTGTCAGTTGCCTTTGTGCTCGAGTTACAATCTCTTTATCTGAACAGAAGCTCTTTAATTTCATAAGATCCCCTCTGTTGAGTGTTAGTTGTATTGACTGTGCTATTGGATTTATGATTAGGAACTGTTGGCTTAGTCCAATCAGCTAGTTCCCTACCCATTCAATGAAGATTTTTATAGTCTTATATCGAGGTCCTTGATCCATTTGGAATTAAGTCTTGTACATGGTGACAAGTACAGGTCCAGTTTTAATCTTCTGCATGTGGACATCCAGTTTTGCCAGCACCATTTGTTGAAGATGCTGTTCTTTTTCCATTGGATTTTTTTGGGCCCTTTTGTCAAAGATCAAATGGCTGTAGTTGTGTGGGCTTATATCTGGGTCTTCAACCCTTATCCATTGATCTGTGTGTCTATTTTGGAGCCAGTACCAGGCTGTTTTTATAACTATGGATTTGTAGTATAGACTAAGGTTTGGTTTGGTGATACCTCCAGCTGTGTTTTTGTTACTTAGGATTACTTTTGCGATCCTGGGTCTTTTGTACCTCCATAAAATTTTGAGATTGTTTGATCAACTTCTTTAAAGAATTGCTTGGGATTTTGATTTATAGGATTGAATCTGTATATTGCCTTTGGTAGGATGGTCATTTTTATGATATTGACTCTGACAATCCAGAAACATGGTATGTTTTTCTACCTTCTGGTGCCTTCTGCAATTTCTTTCTTCAGGGTTTTATAGTTTTCATTGTATAGGTCTCTTACTTCCTTGGTTAGGTTTATACCAAAGTATTTTTTTTTTAGGGGCTATAGGAAATGGGATTGTTTCTCTCAGGGCTTTTTCGCCTCTTTCTTTCTGGGCATATAGAAAGGCCACTGATTTTTGTATGTTTATTTTGTATCCTGCCACCCTGCTGTACTCTGTTCCAGGAGTATAGTATTAGTTCCAGGAACTTCCTGGTGCAGTTTTTGGGATTACTCAGGTATATGATCATGTCATCTGCAAATAGAGAAAACTTGACTGCTTCCTTGTCGATTTGAATTTGTTTTATGTTCCTTTCTTGTCTTATGGCTTCAGCTAAGACTTCAAGTACAACATTGAATAGAAGTGGTGAGAGTGGACAGTCTTGTCTAGTTCCTGATCAAAGAGGGAATGCTTCAACTTTTTCCCCATTGAGTAAAATACTTGCTGTTGGCTTGTTTATACAGCTTTTATTATATTGATAAAGGTTCCTTCCATTCCAACTGTCTCTAGGGTTTTCATCAAAAAGGGTTGTTGGATATTGTCAAAAGCTTTTTCTGCACCTATTGAGAGTATCATGTGGTCTTGGACTTTGGACTGGTTTACATGATGAATTACATTTATTGATTTGCATAAGTCTAACCAACCTTGTGTGCCTGGGACAAAGCCTACTTGATCCCCATGGATAATCTTTTTGATATGTTTTTGAATCCCATTTGCTAAGCTTTGTTGAGGATCTTTGCATCTATGTTTATCAAGGAGATTGTGCTACAGTTTTCTTTTTTAAATGAATCTTTATTAGGTTTTGGGATTAAGACGATATTGGCTTCATAGAAAGAAGTTGGTAGTGTTCCTTCCTTTGCTGTATGATGGAACAGTTTGAGGAATATTGGTGTTATTAGCTCCTTAAATGTCTGGAAGAACTCTGTGCTGAATCTATCTGGTCCAGGACATTTCTTGGTGGGAAGATTCGAGATTACTTCATTGATTTCCTCATATGTTGTAGGACTATTTAAATAATTCACAATTTCCTGATTCAATTTCGGTAAGTTGTGCTTACTTAGGAATTCACCCATTTCTTTTGTGTTGTCAAATTTCACAGAGTATAAGTTTTTGAAATATGATGTTATAATTATCTGAATTTCTTGGGTATCAGTAGTGACAACTCCATTTTTATTTCTAATTTTGTTAATTTGTGTTTTCTCTCTCTTGCTTTTGGTTAATTTAGCTTGCTTTTGGTTAATCTTATTGATTTTTTCAAAGAACCAGCTTTTTGACTGGTTGATTCTCTGTATCGTTTTCTTTATCTCAATTTTGTATATTTCTCTCCTTATTTTGCTAATCTCACTGTTTTGGGGATTGGATTGCTCTAGTGTCTCTAATGCTTTCAGCTGCATTGTTAAGTTATTTATTTCTGATATTTCCATTTTTTTGATGTGGGGATTAAGAGCTAAGAACTTTCCTCTCAGGACAGCTTTCATTGTGTCCCAAAGATTTTGATAAGTTGTATTTTCATTATCATTCGCTTCTAGGAAATCTTGAATTTCCTTTTTAATTTCTTCCTTAATCTAATTCTCATTCAACATCATAGTGTTAAGTTTCCAGGAGTTAGTGTATTTTCTGTTGTTTGTTGTGTTGTGGATGTCAACCTTTAGATCACGATGGTCTGATAGGGTACAGGCTAGAATTTCACCTTTCCTGTATATGTGGAGATTCATTATGTGATGTGTTTTGGAGAAAGTTCCATGTGCTGCTGAGAAAAATGTGTATTCTTTGTTGCATGGATGAAAAGTTCGATTGAGATCTGTAAGGTCCATTTCAGTAAGTTTTTGATTAAGTTCCAAAATGTCTCTGTTAAGCTTTTGACCTGTTGATCTGTCCCATGTTGAGAGGCAGTGTTGAAATCCCCAAGAATTATCCTTTGGGGGTTGATTTCTTGCTTTAGATGCTATAGGTTTGCTTAATGAATGTGGAGGGGCCCGTATTAGTTCCATATATGTTTAATATTGTAAAGTCTTCCTGGTGAATTGTACCTGTGACTAAAATGTATCTGTGTCTCTTATGATTTTTTTTTTGGTTTGAAGTCCACTTTGTCTGATAGCATAATGGCTACTCCTGCTTGTTTCCTGGTTCCATTAGCTTGCAGAATTTTGGACCAGCTTTTTATTTTTTGGATGTGCCTATCTTTTGTGGTGAGATGAGTTTCCTGTCAGCAGCAGATTGATGGGTTGTAATTTTTAATCCTAGTTTGTAATCTGTGTCTTTTTTCGGTGAGTTAATTCCATTAACATTTAATGTTATAATGGAGAAATTATTTTTAATTCCAGACATTTTTTATGTTTAGTAGCTTTTGTAAGTATATTGTTTCATTTTTAGATTTTGGTGGCATTATACTTCCCCTCTGTCCCCCTGGATATGCTTGTTTTTTCCTTCAAGCTTGAGTATCATTTCTAGCATTTTTTGAAGGCCTGGTTTGGTAGACATGTAAGCCTTCATCTTGTTTTTGTGCTGGAAAATTTTTCTTTTTCCCTCAATCATGATAAATAGTTTTGTTGGGTGTATCAGCCTGGGTTGACATTTTTGCTCATTCATTACTTGAAGTATGTCTCTCCAAGCTCTTCTTGCTTTTACTGTTTCCATTGAGAAGTTATGTGTTATTTTAATAGATTTACCTTTAAAAGCAAGTTTTTTTTCCCTTAAAGCTCTCAGGAACATTTCTTTGTTTTGAATGTGGAGTGTTTTAACTATTATTTGCCGTGGCCAATTTCTATTTTGGTCATATCTGTTTGGGGTGTGGAATGACTCTTGTATATGGATGGGCCTCTCTTTTTTTAGATAAGGAAAGTTTTCCTTGATGATAGTTTGAAAAATTTCCTCAGGCGTAGTATTTTGGGTTTCTTGCTCTGGTATTCCATGAATACCCATGTTAGGCTTCTTCAGGGTGTCCCATAACTCTTGAATATTTCTCTCAAGTAACTTTTTGGCTTTAACAGCCTCTTTCAGTGAGCTGGTTAATATTCCAGTTCCAGTGTCTTCAAGGTCTAAAATTCCATTTTCTGCTTTGTTTGTTCTGCTGATAAGACTGTCTGTTGAGTTCTGGGTTGACGATAACTTGTGTTTTAGTTCAGTTTTAAACTCTGCTTGAGTCTGTTTTAACTGTTCTATGCCTATTTTTGTTTATTGAACTGTTTTTCTCAACTCCTCCAGGTGTCTGTTGTGTTCCTGTTCAAAGTGGTTGATGCAGTTATTTAACTCCTCCCAGATTTCCTCTTTCATAGTATTGATCATGGTAATGAACATGTTTTGAAAGTCATTATATTGGATCTGTGTATTTGTTCTGGTTGGAGTCAGTCATTATGGGCTTAGTTCTTTCAGTGGGAGATTTGTTTTCTTGAGTTTTGTTTATCATGGATTAAACTTTGACTTGGACATTGTTGTTTTATCTCTTAAGACCGTCTTTCAATTTCTGCATGTTTTTGACTGAACTGAATTAGTTGGTATGACACTATTCTCAGGCAGTTATTACTAGTGTTTGCCTTGGTGTTGGTTATGCTTCTTGTTATTGTTATTTCCTAGATGAGGCTATTGGACACAGTACAGGAGTTGGAAAGGGGGTGAATATTAGTATGGTACTGTGTTGGGAACGCCCAGGATTTGCCCCAGGACATGGCTGAGCACATGGGAATAAAGATGGCGCTTTGAGGTAGTGTCTTGGGCGTTACCCTGATCACATTACAGGGACCCCTAATTGGCTTTCAGGTATTGACCTGCCCTCTGTGCCGAGTGGCATTGAACTTGGCCACTAGCACCTAAAGGATGTGTTGATCTTTGACACAATTGGATGCCCATTTGGCGCCTTGTGGTTTTTTGTCTATATAAGCTCTGTTTCTCCCCCCTAATAAACTTGAGTTCTGCCCTGACAGACTTCCTGTCCCGTGCAGAGTCTCTGGGGAATGGAGGCAGAGGTGGGGATGGCTGGACTTCACCTTTTTCATCCTTGCAGCCAGCAGGCTGCGCAATCATGTAAATGAGTGTGTGAGTGGGCTGAAACACGCTATGCTATGGGTGAGTGGACACCGCAGTACTTCACTTTTATGATTTAGTACTTTGGTGATATATGCGAGTGAGTGGTATAGTCCCTGAAGTTGCATATGTTTTGGGGGTGGCTACATGGAAAAGTTACTCTACAGTAGCTAATATTTGTAAGGAAGGATGGTAAAAAGGGGGGTTTACTTATCTTTGGGTTGGAAGTGCAGAATCTCTCCAATGTGATAGGATGAATTTCGTGGATTTCAGAAGTGTGGCCTTGATCCCCTAGAGCTTTGCTTGGGTGTTCTTTTGACTGTGTTGAATTCTGATGAGCAGTGTGTCCTCCCTGGACTGGGGCACAGTGTGTCCTTGCTGGACTGCATATGCAACCCAGGCGGGCGGAGAAAGGGTACAGATGCTGGCAGTTGGCGCAAATAAGCTGGGGACGTGGGGTGTAGCCCAGGGGTCCTCCCCAGCCTGGAGCAGCGCCTGCTTGGACTGGCTGGTGGAAGGAGCTGGGACAGGTGGGTTACCAGGGACTTGGGGGGTGAGCAGGTGTGATTACCCGGGGCGCAGTGTGTCCTTGTTGGACTGCGCGTGCAACCTGGGTGGGTGGGGAAAGGGACTGTTTGCTTTTTTTCTATGCTACACTAGTTTTCCATGTATCAACTGTACTGTACAATATTACACTGGGACTAGGAAACAATTTTATGGATGCAATATCTATTGCAGTTTGCAATAGTATGTAATGATTAATTAGTAGGAGGGAACTCATAAAATATTTTATGAAGAAATGTTTCCTTACTGTCATAGTTAGGCACAGGTGTCAACTTGACAGTTGAGGGTTTGAGCTCTGGGCACATTTGTGGAGAATTAGTAGTTGAGTTAAGCCCAGAGCAAACCTGCAAGAGATTGTCTAGCTACTGAGGAAGGCTCAGCCCATGGTGGGTGGGACTAGGCCCTGGAATAGATCACAGAGAGCTGGCTGAGAAAGTTGGCATCCTTCTGTTAACTTGGCCAGACATGCTGGTCTGGCAAGTAAGGATTGTCCATCTCTCAGCGGTTATGCAGTGATGACCAGTTCCCTCGGCCCTGGTGTTGGTGCGTGTTCTCCTGTCAAGCTGGACTGAGAACTGTAACTGGACTGTCGTAAGGAAATAAATCCCTTGTTTGCTAAAGCTGTTCTATGGTCATTTATCAGCAACCATGCAGTTGAACTGCAACACTTACTTTAACACCTATTAAAATTCAATTGCAAAACAATCTGGGTATTTTCAATTTTTTAATACAAATTCAATTTAAAAGGTTTAGATTACATATACATTTCTCCTTAAGTAAGTGCTTAGTGATTTAAATGAGACCAAGCTTTCTGTACTTTGTTAAAAATTGCAGTTTTTGTCCAGGTGTCTATTTTGGTGAGAATCTAAAAATTTGTGATGTATTACTGTTGATATGCTTTAAGTGGGACTTGGAATCTGAACTCAGGTCCTTCTGACCTCAGGTAGAAATGGGGAATGGCAGTGGCCTGAACTTTCAACAGCTGGGCAGAGCCTGGGAAACCTCAGAGCAAAGCAAAAAGAAGTAGAAACTGGCCATTCTTCTCAGCCATTCTCTTTCAGTCTGGGTCTCTCAGTGGATATAGGCCTCAATGATTCTCAATGGTTGGTCAACAAACTTTAGCAGTCATCCTATTCCTGCCTCTTCAATAAGATTTCAGGTGAATATCTGCCACACCTAGCTTTTTATGTGGGTGATGGGATCTGAATTCAGATCCTCATGATCAATAAGCAGTACTCTGATTAATCCACCTTCTCACACTTGCAACTATCTCTTGAATTTATGGATACAGCTATGTTTCTCATATTTTCTTACATTTTAAAATCTGCAGTTTGTGGTGATCTATCTCCTTTAATTCCTGATATGTATAATTTATATTCTCTCATTCTCTTTCTTTTTATTTGTCATTATGGTTAGGGATTTATAAATATTACTTTCTACATTATTTATTTCTTAGGATTAATGCATACTTGCCATCCATTACCTTTTCTAGTTCTTTATCTGGAAACTTAGATCATTGATTTGGGACTTTTGTACATTTATGATGGACTATTCAGGACTACATATTTCAGTGTTACATTACTTTAGTTGAATCTTGGGAGTTTTCCATGTTTTTTGCTCATTTCACTCAATTAAAAATATTTTCTTATTTCCCTAGAAACATGTTATTTATCCTTGGGTTGAATACCTGTAGTGTATTGCTTAAGTTCAGAATACCTGAGAATTATTTAAATATATATATAGTTTTATAGTTATATACATATACATGTAATTGATAAATACATTGTGATCCAAGAACCTAGTTTCTATGAATGTCCAATCAGGAATGTACATATGTACATCGATATATGTAGCTGTAAAATGGTGGTGTTGGGAGTGTCAGTGACCTTCAAGCTTCAGTTACTAGATAATTTAATCTCGTTCTTATTCAAACTTCTGTTTTAAAAGATACGTTTTTATAACACTGAGGTTTGTTTTTATGCCCATGCCTTTTTTTCTTCTTTTACAAGGATATTGAGAATTCATTACAGCTTCCCTTCCTCCCCCTTCTCTCCCATCCCTTCCCTTCCCTTCAACGTTCCATCCCACTTCCACTCACCCTTCTATCTGTAGGCTTCTATGGACCTCCGACTTCACTCTATCTTGTCTACTCTTATGGGGGCTTAGGCCTCCATGATATATCAAGTTACCACTCTTCAGGCCACCCCGATGATATGTGCATTTCCCTTCATTCATCCAGCATTAGACCCAAAGATTTCCACTGTGAGTTTCCATTCTACGGGTAAAATAACAACTATCTATTGAAAAGTTTGCTGTACTATCTTCCTATTTATGTTTATTGGCTGTCTTCCCTATTGATCTATTTCCTTTCCTTTTTTAGGTTATTGTTCTAGTTTACAATAAAGGGATGGGTACATTCTGACAAGCAGGTCTTGAATCCAATCAGAAAGCTGTTGGATTTTTTCTTTGGTACTCATGCTACCGTTACACTGGTGGTCATCTGTTGTCATGGTGATTTATATTGCAATTTACAGATCTCATGCTGTTGATGGGGCTTGTGATTATTTTTCTCCCCTGAGCAACTTCTTCATTATTCCTTGTGTAACAGTTACTCTTAACTATTGCTATGAGAGAGCACCCAAAGTCAATCAACTTAAGGGAGAAAGGGAGGTTTATTCAGCTTATGGTTCCAGAGAGAAAGTACAGTCTCTCAAAGCAGAGGTGGCATGGCTGGCTGGCCAAAGCTGGAGGAGGCTAAGTCACCGCAGACATCTTGGAAGCTGAGAGCTGTAGACTGCTTGCAGCAAAGGTTGACTTCTCCTGGAGGTAGGGTGGGACTAATCCACCTCAAGGCCCACCCCTTGTGACTGCCTTCCTCCAGCAATCCTCCACCTCTCTAGGGGCCATGACCTTGCCAAACACGAAAGACTGTGAGGGACACATTTCAAACCATGACACTTTGGTACTGTGTAAGCTATCCAGCAAGGAGAAAGTCCACAGACCAGTTCCAGTTAATACATTTTGCCCATGTTCTGTGGTCCATTTTTATTGCATCTTCAATAATAGGTCCTACTGACAGTTTTTAGAGAGCAACCAAGAGCAATGGCAAAATCCTATTCATTTGGGAGCCTTTAAGACCTCTCTGAACAATATTTTATCAGGAAGAGTCACATTTCTATTACTTCTATTATAATTTTATACCTGGGTTCTAAGTGCTTCTAAACTCAAGGCTTTTTTTCCTCTTTCCCTCACTCTATGTTCTTTTGCATAAGGGCTGCCCATTCTTGTTCCTTTCTTTAAAAGACATCTTTTTGACATATTACTAGCATAGGAAGTTCCTTTGGGGTTATGTCCCAGAATCTTAAGATATTGCTATAAGTCCCTCTGTTCCTCTTATCTCCCATTTGCTTCTATCTCTTATCCCCTCATTCTCTGCTATATATTTTTCCCAATTATTCCCTCCCTCACCATTGTCCTAGGATCCTAAATCTCCCCTTTAAAAGGTTTCACCTTAATCATCCCTTCTTCCTTCCCACTCATAGGTCTTTTTTGAATTTTCTGACTGTTACAATAATGCTAAACCAAAAACATTGACAAAGATATCAGTTCAATCTTCTGCATATGTGAGATCATGTGGTGTTTAACTTTCTATCTGAGATAACTCATTCAATATTAAAGTTTCCATCTATTTACCAGAAATTCCATAATCTTATTCTTTCTGAGTGCTGAGTAATATTCCATTATGTATATGTACCACATTTTCATTATCTATTCTTCTGTTGTTGGACATGTTGGCTGATGCCATTTTTTTTGCTATTGTGAATAGGGCTGTAGTGAACGTGGATGAACAAATGTCTTTGTAAAAAGATGTAGTCTTTGGGTTATACTCCAAGGAGTAGTATAATTGGGTCATATGACAGTTCTATTTTAGGCTTTCTGAGGAACCTGCACACTGATCTCCACAGAGGCTATATCATTTTACACTTCCACCACCAGTGTTTCCTTTTCTCTACAGCCTCACCAGCAATCTCTGTTGTTGTGTTCTTGATCTTAGCCATTCTGCCTGGGGTAAGATGGTATCATAAAGTTGTTTTGATTTGTATTTCTCTGATAATCAGGGAAGTTGAGCATCTTTTAATGTATTTGTTTGACATTTCAATTTCTTTTGGAGTGAAATCTCTGTTTAGTTCCAGGGCCCATTTTTACTTGAAGTGTTTGTTGTCTTGGTGTTTAATTTTCTGAGCTTTTATATACTCTGGAGATTAATCCTTTGTCAGATTCATAGCTGGCAAAAATTTTTCTCCCATTCTGTGGGTTGTATTTTTGCACAATTAACAAGTTATTTTGCAGAACAGAAGCTTTTTAATTTCATGAAGTCCTATTTGTCCCCATTATTGATACTTGTTCCTGGGCATATCTTTACCTAGGCCTATCAATTCAAGTGTATTTCCTACTCTTTCTTCTAATAATTTTAGTGTTTCAAATCTTTGATCCATTCGGCATTGCTCTTTCTGTAAGGAGCGGAGGCAACAGTCAATTTTTATTCTTCTACATATAGATTTCCAGTTTTCCCAAAACCACTTGTTGAAGATGCTATATTTTCCCCAGCATGCACATTTGACACCTTTGACAAAAATTAACTTGCTGTATGTGTGGGAGTTTATATCTGGGTTCTCTGTTCTGATCTATTGGTCAATGTATTTGTTTTTGTGCCAGTACCAAGCTGTTTTTATTACTAGAGCTCTGTAACATAATTTGGTATGTGATACTTCCAGTAGTCTTCTTATTGCCCAAAATTGTTTTGGCTAATCATGTTTTTTTGTTACAATATGAATTTTGAGATTTTTTTCCAGTTCTATGAAGAATTGCATTGGGATTTCAATTGGAATTGCATTATACCTGTATATTACTTTGGGGAGTATGGTCATTGTCACAATGTTGATCCAATCAATCCTTGAGCAAGGAAGGTCTTTACGTTCTTCTTTATTTTCTTTCAGCAGCATTTTGTAGTTTCCATTATACAGGTCTTTTATTTTCTTGGTTAAAGTATTTCAAGGTATTTTATTTTCTTTGTAGCTATGGTGAATGGAATTGATTCTTTCATTTATTTCTCTGTTTGTCTCTGGTATATAGGAAGGCTACTGGTTTTTTGTGTTGATTTTGCAGCCTGCCACTTTACTGAAATTGTTTATTAATTTGAGTAGTTTTTTGGAGTTCTGTGGCTCTCTGAAGTATAGAATAATATCACCTGCAAATAGGGATACTTTGAATTCTTCCTTCCTTATGTTGAGCCTTTTTATGGTGTTCCATAGTTCCTGTATATTTCATTCAAGTGAGTTTTTCAGCTTATCAGTTTCTCTCATTGACTTATGAACCTTATCTTATCTTCCAGTTCTGAGTCTCTGTCTTCTACAGGATCAGTTCTATTTTTGAGACTCTCCATTGAATTTTTTATTACACTGTTTAAATATTTTTGTTCCAGTGTTGTTTTGGTCTGGGGTTTTTTCAGTGTTTCTGTATTTGTAGATCACTTTGGTTTTTTTTTTTTTTTTTTTAGTGTTTCTAGATCTGTTTGCTGGCTCTCTATTTTCATTGTTTGTGTCTTATTCATTTGTGCATTCTTGTAATTCTTTCCTGAGTTTGTTGTATTCTTGAAATGTGTTTAGACATTTATCTGTCTTCTCAGAGCTGTTTGAATATATTTATAATTGATCTTTGAATTTATTGTCTTGGTTATTGTTCTCTTAGATATCTTCAATGGGCTATTCTCTGTGGGATCTGACAGCTTGGATTTGGTGATCTTGAGGGGAGAAATATTTTCTTGGATTCTTATGTTCCTACTGCTTTTCCTGTGAGATGTTGGCATTTTTAGGATGAGTAGCTGTTGATTGTAGTTTTGTTTTGTGGAGGTCTTTTCTTTCTTTATTCCCTGAAGTTTGGTGATGTATGAAATTTTCCATTTGAACATTTTTCCTGTATGTGTGTGATTGGTGGGTATGGGGGATGTCCCAGCACATGGACAATCCCTAGGGCTCAGCTTCCAGACCAGAAGCCTTCAGGCCTGGCAACACCATCAGCTCAGGGACCAACTCACCCAGGTCACAGGGATGACCACTGAGAACCAAGGGCTCAAGTTCCAAGGTAGAAGCTTCCAGGCCTGGACACACACCAGCGGCTTAGGGATTAACTTACCCAGGTTGCAGGGGCAGCACACAGAAAACCAGGTGCTTAGCTTCCCTAGCCCCAGGCTTTTGTAGCATCGAAAATAATACTGCACATTTTCTCTTGGATATTATACATACTCCTCAAAATTAATACCAGTGGCGAGCACAAATCTGCTTTTCTGACTTAGCACCTTCTCAAAATCTATCCAGTTTCATAGTCCAGAAATTTCAAATTCATCATTGACTTCCTTTTTATTAATTTCCCAATTTTAATACATTATCAAGTCCCACTTATTTTTTCTTCATCTTCCTTAAATGACTGTTATTCTTATTCAAATTTTCCGTAACAGTCCCTTTATTTTATTCTTTCTTTAAACTTGAATGTCAATTTAGTCTTAATGTATTAAAGTGATCTTTTGAAATATAAGTTTATTAATTGCTACTTATCCTTTTCCCATTAAATTTTGCTCTCTTAAGAACATACAAGTAAATAAACAAGCTCATAATGCATAATAGGAAGCTATTTATAGCCTAGCTATCATAGTTTAATTCCCATTTTTCTATCCTTCTCAAACCTTACACTTTTGATACACTTGATTACTTGCAAAACATCTTTAACCCTCATCAGAAATATTTTTGTTAGCTATGAATTGCTTTTTCCTCTATGAACGTATGCCTAATGACTTAATATGTCATATTGTGATTGTTTTCTGTTTTATCTCCCTTACTACAGTGTGTGAGCTCTTTCAGAATAGAGAACGTAGTTTCTTAATCTACCCATATCTTTCTGCAACCAGGCAAATATCTGCTTCATGATAAATGCTTAATAATTCTTTCTTTAAATGAATGATTTATTGAGTGAACAAATGAGCACTTGAATTAGGTATAGAAATCATATATTCTACTTCCAAGTAATTTACTCTTTCTATTCTTAATAGAATATTAGTTAGTTATTGCCTCTGTGCCATTTCAGTAAAGGGCAGTCTTACTTCATAAATGGCTAATGTTTGTTCTTTGATTTTACTTTACTAACCTTTATGGATATAGAAGCAATTGTTCCAATGTTTTGAATGAATATTCCATGAAGATCCTTAGGACTAACTAGCTCTTTCCAGGAGACATCTGATAGCTCAATGAGCTGATGTGTACTTTAGCCTCAGAAACACAGCTCTGATTTTTGTGCCATCTCATTGCTTCACATTATCTTCTTACAACACATCCTCGTGGACTTGGGGTTCTAGAAAATTGCAATGTAAACTGTAATTTATGGACAACCTTGTCCATTTATGCAAAAGTTAAATAAAAATTGCCTCTAGTTTAAGAAACAGCAGTTTTTGAACATAAACTAATTCCTGACCTTCGTTTTTGTGAATCTGACCTGCGAAGCAATGGCCTTAAAGTTTTGCAGCACTGCAAATACTTAACTAACTTGAATTCAGTATTTCTTCTTTGAATAAGCACTTATTTTCCCTTTAAATAATTTTAACTAATTAAACATCACTGAAATGCATTCAACATTGAGCTTAAATAATGTAATTGAGTGGTAGAAATTAGCACCCAGATGTCATAGGTAATTAAGGAAGTGTAACAATGTGAATTACATGGGTATTCCTAGAGAATTTAGAAGGTGATTTTGTGATGTAAACTTTTTGGAATACTGTCTATTTAAGTATTTTGTCAAGTATGGATTGTGTGGCCTATAAATTTATCAAGATACTCCTCTAAGCTTGAGGGTTATCTCATTGCTGCCTTTCAACAGCTGTTATCCATTCCATGCTATGTTTTCCAGAAAGTTATTAGAATGAATGTACTGGTTTCCATAATATTGTTGATAATGCTATTAAAATATTGTAATTTTGTCTTAGTGTATATTAATTGTATAAAGCAGTAAGTTTCATCATGACGATAGTATTTTAATGATGTTGACCTACCGTAGCATCCACACTTACCCCATTTCCCCTCCCTAATTGGTCCATTTCCTTTTCCCTGAAAGTCCTTTTTTTCCTTTATTTCCTATTTTTGTTTAGATCACCCTGTGAGAAATTATGTGATCCATGCTTTTCTGAGTTGGACTCATTTCATTTAACACGATGTTTTCTTCATTTTTCTTAAAAGTAAATGATTTGCTCCTTATAGTCTAATGATACATAATTCATATATATGATGGGCATCTAAATTGATTCCTTGACTTGAAAATTATGAGTAATGCCACAATAAACATAAGTATGAATCTATTTCTACTATACTATACTTGATATTTTTGGTAATATGTTCAGGTATAGTATAGACAGATCATACAGAAATTCTGTTTTTAGCATTGAGGAAACTATACATTCCTACTGTGGCAGTTATTTACAGATGCCAACTTAACAATTGAAGGCCAAGATTTTGGCACATCTGTGAAGAATTTGTTTAAAAAAATCCTAGATAATCCTGTGGGAGATTATCTAATTGAGGTGGTAAAAGCTAGGACATAGAGGAATGGACTATTCCCCAGACAAGTCAATAAGCTGTAGAGAGCTGGTTCAGTATTTTGGCAAGTTGGCAAGTATGAAAGTATGCCTTCTTTCAGCTCTTCTCATGAATATGGCATACCAGTTCCCTTGGTTTCTGGAGTTGGGATGAATTCTCTGCCATGCTAAAGTATAACTCAGAACTATAAGTTGGAACCAATCTTGTTCCCATAAATTATTGCCATAAATTTATTCCACCAAAAAATAGTGACAGGTTTACCACCAAGAGTATACAATTTTTGTTGACATCTGCATCAATATTTTCATATTTTAATTTCTTCATGATAGTCATTCTGATTGGGGTGAGAAGGAATGTCAGTGTACTTTGTTTTACATTTTTCTGGTGGCTAAAAGTGCTTTTGATTCATATTAATGGTTCATTGATTTTGGCTCTTAAATTGCATTCTAGCTTCTAAATTGTGAATATTTATTTTGTTCCCAAAATACTTTTTTTGGCAGTTTTGTTTTGTCAGTTTGTGTTTAATTAAACATTTATTGGCACTGATTAAAATAAATGTGAAAGTTTACTGTTGAATATTACAATGTTTTTCTTTCTCTTTCCTGTCACTAGGGATATAACTGTACATGATTCTTCTTTTTTTGAATGAAGAGAATAAATGGAATGATATGTTTTCATTCACTGAATGTGACATATTTCCTCATAAGGATTAAGTTAATTTCCTCTACAAAATATTCCCCTTAACCATCTCATGGTTTTCCCCTAATTTCAAAATCTCATTCATGGAATAAGGCAATATTCTGCATGGAGTAATGAAAATGAATATAATGAAGATGGAAAATCAGATCTGGCATTTAGGAGGCCGTTTTGATATGCAACAAATTCTCACATCCTCAGGCTGCCACAGAGTTAATAGACTTATTGTGTGTCCTATGAAACTGTGGAACAGAAATAACTGATAAGGAAACAAATTAGCTAAAACCAGAGTTAAGACATCTCCTTTGTAGCAGTTGATTAAAATTTGGTCAATGGAATATATTTTGTGACTGAGGCAAAACAAGGAGCCCAGTCAATTAAGGTATTTAAAGAGAACAGATAGTTTTTGCTCCAAAAATCATGTTGACTGTTTTTTTTCTGAAATAGTTGTTTTCTGTTCACTTGAGTTTTCAAAATCACTCACCCCATTGCTTGAGCAGAATGCTTCCAGGAAACCTTTCTCATTTTTAACCTATGTTCTTTACCCGCTGCTTTCCTTGCCTCAACTCTAGCCCCAACTGATATTCATTTAGCATCAGCTTTATCTAATTATAAATTTAGTAGCCTATTTTGAGATGATCATCTGTGGAGAGAACTATGGGTCTCCTCAGCTCTGCTTACACAAAGAAAACATTTCCACAGAAAGTCTGCAACAATAGTCAGGTGTCAGTCTTGGTCCTGATGGTTCACACTGTGTCTTCCCACTTCATTTCTTCACTTAGCATGCTGCTCATATGCATTATGTTGCATAAAAGAAATGTAGAGAGCTTTCTGCCCTGGACCTAGACCATGGCGGATTCCCTGCTCCTCAGGAGGTGACCTTCGATATCAGGATGCAGCCAAGGGCAGTTCAGGATAAGCAAAACTGAAAACAACAACAAACCATAATTCAGAACACCAAAGTCCCTACATTAATCACTGGAACCAGACCAGCCAAATCTCTCCCCATCCTAAAGCTTGTGAAAGAGGAGGCAGCAAGATTGTAAGAGTCTAAAGATGAGGAGGACCAACGGTAGGCAAGATACTCCATACCAGTTAAGGCTGCAGCAGCCAGCAGCCAGAATTGAACTTTGCCTGACCTACACAATGGCTAACCCATCAACAACCCCCCAAAATTTAGAATGGATCATAGGGGTGAAGGCTTCAGGCAGTAGGATCCTTAGAGACAAGAGATTAAACAGTCAAAATAGAGTTCCCATACTAATGGGGAGCCCAAGAAGGAGCTCCAGGCTGTGCCACCGAGTTCTGAACCCTCACTAGGGTGAAGGACTTAGAGAGAGATTTGACATTTACACAAAAGGATTCCTTCCAGGTAATGGGAGGGAGGAAGGGGGAGGCACTGGGAGAAGGGAGGGAGGGAGGAGGGTAAAAGGGAGAAGGGGGAGAATGCAAGGGGGGATGATAGGGGAGGGCAGGAGGGAGGGAGAGGACAGGGGTACCTATTGAGCTTGTATGTTTAGGAAAAAAATAAATGTGGGAGAAAAAAAAAAGAAATGTAGAGAAAAAACAATTCCCTGGTAGAAAAGAGCGAATATTTAAAATACTTCATTCAGTTCTCGTTACCATTTTTTAATGCAATATTGCCCAAAAATGGCAAGATAGCTAGAATATCCAGAAATGTTAGAAAACTTTAGACAATAATCAGAAAGTTACATGTGTGAGTTTTTAGTATCTGAATGGAGATAGATCAGTTTTTCAATATCTTGAGAACCAGACAGATCAGAGGGTGAAGAGTTTGTGACGAAGGCATGTGAGTATAATGAGTCAAATTTCTTCAACTCTGCCGCTACATCATATTCTGGTTTTCACTTGAATCACATAATCTCTATATTCAAATGGTTTCACTTCTTATGACAATGGCTGTGTTTACTGTCCATCCTGATCTCTTGTCCTCTTTTCTTTTTTCTCTAAAGGTCAGTCAGCATAATATTTTTCAAGCCTTCAACAGATTGTGCAATCTGTGCATAAACCCATCCTAGCATTGTCTTATATGCTATAAAAACATCAAATCCAAATTCCTTTATTTTTGCCTACTAGACTCTGAATAACCCACTTTGCCCACTGAATTTCTATTTCCATATGTCCCAGTCTCATAGACATTTTCCTTCTCCAAAGCCAATCTAAATGCTGTTTGGGTTTAACTAGTTCTAACTGCCCACTTCCTGATAGCACAAAATTTCAGGCTCATAGGCAGGGTTCCCACCTCTTTTGTAACATGATGTACCTGGAGGTGGAGACATGGTAAAAAGAGTGAGGAGCCTTCCTTGCCTTCTTAAAAGCCATTGCACTAAATTTTCTTTCCCACTTTCTTTCAAATTAGGTCATGTCATTGGGAGGCAGCTCCTGTGAAACTTCCAAATATGGTTTTTCAAAGCCGCATGCTCTTTGAGATTTCATTCTTGTCTAAATATCTAAAAGTTAAACATGTTCTCCCTAATGCTGGGGGAGGGTACTTTGTGTTGTTCCTCTGAGGATTCCAACTTCTTACTTCCTCATGCAGTCACCTTGCTCACCTATGGCAGCAATTTGGTTTACCAAAATCTCTAGTCCATTTGTTTTCTGTTTTAAATAGGTAAATCTATGTATTACCTACAGTAATTGCAAGGATTATGAACAGGAGGGATGGGGTTGGAGGGCCACACTAGAAACAAGAAAGAAGTGATCATGTTACAGTAGAGAAAGTAAGCCTCTATCAAGGACTGCAAGTAAGTAATGTGACACCTGGTTAAGTTCACATTCTTTAGTTCCTGATCATTTACAACTAAGGGGATATGATCTCACCAGAAGGGGAGGGCATATAGTCTGGCAGATAGAAAGTAATCATTTTGGAAATGGGTGATTGACCCCTCCCTCACTGAGGTTTCCTACTTTTATTACATCTACCCTTGAAAGTGCTCTTATAATAAGACTCCAGTTTAACAGCTTTTTGTTTCTGGCCAGGGGGTGACATACAGTGCCCAGCAGGATGGAGTGAAGGGCATTGCAGGAGCAGCAAAACTGCAAAAGAAAATCAACAAACCACAATCCAGAACGTCAGAGACTCTATATCAACCACCTAGAACTAGGCTAGACTAATCTCTCCCCATCCTGAAGCTCAGGGAAATTTGCGGAAGAGGGGGCGGTAAGAGTGTAAGAGCAAAAGGATGGGAGGAGCAATGATTTGCAAGATATTCCACACAAGTTAGGGCCGAAGCAATCATAATTGGACTTTGCATGCCCTGCGCAATGTCCAACACACTATTGACCTCACAAAGTCTAGCATCTGCTAAAGGCACCAAGATCCTTGGAGGCAAGGGATTGACAGCCACAGTAGTGTTTCTATGCTTAAGGGGAACACGGTAAAGGATTCAGGGAAATGCCACTGGGTCCTTGTACATCATCAGAGAGGAGGGCCCAGAGGAGAGTCAGGCATGCACAAGAAAGGACTCTCTGGGAATTGGGACAGGAGGCACTGGGGGACGGGGAGGGAGGGGTGAGGGAAGGGGGAGCAGGGGGTTGGTGGGGAGGAGGAGGGAGGGAGGGAACTGGTGTACCTATTAAGTTTGTATGAGCTGAAATAATAATAAAAAAGGTATAAAAAAACAAACAATAAAACAAATTCAACGATTTTCCAATCTAATAATTCTTTTAAAATATTTTATTTATTTATGAGAGACAGAGAGAAAGAGGGAGAGAGAGAGAGAACAAATGCATGAATAATACCATGGTATATTGATGGAGGTTAGAGAACAACTTTCTGAAGTCAGTTCTTTCCTTTCACTGAATGGAGTTTTAAAAAATGTAACTCAGGTCACCAGATTTGCATACCCACTGAGATACTTCACCCGACTCCTCCCATCTAATAATTCTTTATTTCTCAGAGCTGCAATTTTAGAATTGTGAGTACTTTTCTTTGTGTTAATAATTTTTATATCTGTTATACCCAGGACGATGTTTGGATAAGAGTAGAAGACAGGGAGGATTTTCTAGATGGATTAGACTCTTGTTGTATGTCCTCCTATCAAAATATGTCAGGTATCTTTGTATGATCAACTGTAACAACTTACATGAGTGTTAAAGATTCCTCAGAGACAGAGAGAGAGAGGGATGGGGAAGGTCATTGATCTCTCACCTGAATTTCTGGCTACTCCCTGAAGCACCTTCCAATCCTTAATATGCAATTTTGTCCTAATTGCACATGCTCTCTTGGCCTTGAGGTCTCTGGAGGGGTTAGAGTACATAGGCTGGGGAAGGTTAATTTGGTATTGGGAAAAAAATGAACAAGCAGACGCTGAAAGATACAAAATAGCAAGGTTTGCTTCATATCAATACTTCATCCAGGGAAAAAATACCTTTTTTCCAAAGAATAGGCACTGTTCTTTGTTTTTCTTTTTTTTTTTAATGCAGTATAACTTTTCTGACCTAGAGAATTCTTACCCAAACAGCTCTAGTCCCTCACTCTTCACAAGTGGCCCAGGTTTCCTATTGCTGCAGCTGCAAAGGCTAGATTATAGAAACAGAAAACAGAATAAAGTAAACATTTTATATGAAAGTTACTAGTTCAAATTGAAGGTGCACCTCAATTTATGTGCTTAGTCATAGGAGAGCGATCATCTGTGTAGAGGATGAAACTTTCCCCAGCATTTTTCTTTTGGTGTCACCCAGGCTTCTGTAGATAAAACTTTTCCATGCTTCTGTTTTTAAAATATTTATATTTAAGTGTTGCATACACGAAGTGAATTTATGATATCTCCAGACCCCAGTCCCCCTCCTTTTCCCCTTACAATCCTATATCTCCCCTGTCAGATACCATTCTATTGTCAAGTCTTTTTACTTGTGTGGTCCATAGTGCTTGATCTAGTTTGCCTTTGATGACATATACCTGACATGATTCATTCTTCAGCAAGTATTACAGATCGGTATTGCTCATGTTTCTGTTAGTAATCCCAATAAATTTACAGTTTCACCAAGTAAGACATTGATCTCAATAATTACTTAATAATCACTGTTGGTTTGTGTTGAGAAGATGGTTGTGTGGTGTCTTTCCAGGAAAAATTTCACACAATACCTCAATATTCTGTTATTTACTGTTTCTGTGACTTCGAGATATCACCATATCCAAAAACAAGTACGAAGTAGCTTTATTCTTAAGTGAATGCTTATTTAAAGAATATGTCCACATTGTATTAATTAATTAATTATTATATTTAATTATTTCCCCAGTCATAAAAGCTTAATAAGTACCCCGTCCCTTCCCTCCCTCCTACCCCTCCCCAGTTCCCCTTGCACCCTCCTCCCCCTTTACCTTTTCCTTTCGTCCCCTCCCCTTCTCCCAGTGTTCCCCCTTCCCCCTTCCAATTCCCTGGAGCATCCTTTTGTGTGAATGCCAAACTTCCCTCTGCATCCTCCACTCTAGTGAGGTGTAAAGACTCAGTGGCATTGCCCAGAGCCCTTTCTTGGGCTCCCCTTTAATATAGGAACACTATTGTTACTGTTAATCCCTTGCCTCTAAGGATCCTAGTGCCTATGGTCCATGTTAGACTTTAGGGGGTCATTGATATGTCAGTCATTGCTCAGGTCATGCAAAGTCTGATTATGGCTATGGTGGCCCTAACTTGTGTGGAATTTCTTGCATATCATTGCTCCTTCCCATCTTTAGGGTCTTACAATCTTACTGCCCCTTCTGCAAATTTACCTGAACATTAGGATGGGGAGAGATTTGGCTGGTTTCAGGTGATTAATGTAGGGTCTCTGATGTTCTGGATCATGGTTTGTTGTTGTTTTCAGTTTTGCTGTTCCTGCACTGCCCTTGGCTTCATCCTGATTGATATTGGAGGTCACCTCCTAACCAGAGATAAAAGGCTGTTAAAATAGAGTCTTACTATAAGAGCAGATTCAAAGGTAGATGGAATAAGAGTAGGAGACCACAGTGAGGGGTGGGTCAGTCTCCCATTTGCAGGATGGTTACCATCTGACTGCCAGCCACTATACCCTCCCTGATTGGTGAGGTCAAACCCCTTCAATTGCAAGTAATCAGGAAAGAAAGTGAGTGAGCTTAACCAGATGTCTCACTACTTACTTGCAATACTTGATGGTGACCTATTTTCTCTACTGAAGCATGATCCCCTCTCTTCTTATTTCTGGAGGGACACTCCTTTCCCTTCCCACTTGTTTATAATCTTTGTGATTACCTTAAGTATTACAGAAATTTATCTTTGAATATGTCACTAAGTGGGTTTGGTACTAGGATCCATGTATTAGGGAGCACATATGGAGTTTAAATTTCTGTGTCTGGAATACTTCACTCAATATAATTTTTTCTAATTCCATCCATTCCAGAAAATTCCATCAATTCATCTTTTTTGATGGCTAAGTAGTATTCCATTGTATAAATGTACCATATTTTCCTTATACACTCATTAACTGTTGGGCATTTGAGTTGATTCTGTGACTTTGCTATTGTAAATAGTGCTGCTATGAACATGGTTGTGCTTGTGTCATTGTAGTGAATTTTTGCTTTATGGGAGTTTATTCCCAGAAGTGGAATAGCAGGGTCATATGGCATCTCAATCTTTAACTTTTAAAAAAATCATCATCTGATCACCAGAGTGGTTGTATAAGCCTGCATTCCCACCAGTAATGCATGAGAGTTCCTTTTTCTCCACATCCTCTCCAGCATTTGGTGTTGTTTGCATTGTGAATTTTTGCCATCATTACCAGGGTGAGATGATATCTCAGGGAAGTTTTGATTTGCACTTTCCTGATGTCTAAGGATGAGGAGCATTTTTTAAGATATTTGTTAGACATTTCAATTTCCTACCTGGAAAAGTTTCTTTTGAATATCCAGGCCCATTTTTTTTAATTGGGCCATTTATCTCATTGGTGTTTAGTTTTCTAAGTTTTTTGTGCACTCTGGATAATAGAGCTCTAGCAGATATGTGGTTAGTGAAGATTTTCTCCCATTATATGGGTTGTCTTTTTTTTTTTTTTTTTTTTGCAAAGCATTTTCTTTAATATTCAAGTTAAGACCATGGCATAGACTTTGGTCATACTGCCAATTCTTTTTTTTTTTTTTACTTCTTTTTTTTTTTATTAAAAATTTAATTATACATTTTAAAATTTTTTTACCAGTTCCCTCCCTCCCCCCATATGGGTTGTCTTTTTGCTTAGTTTACAATCTCTTTATCTGAACAGAAGCTCTTTAATTTCATAAGATCCCATTCATTGAGTGTTGGTTCTAGTGACTGTGCTATTGGATTTCTGTTCAGGAAGAGTTGGCCTAGTCCAATTAGCTCATGGAAGTTCCTTACCCTTTCAACTACGGTTTTTATAGTTTCTATCCTTGATCCATTTGTAATTAATTTTTGTGCTTGGTGACAAGTGTGGGTCCAGTTTTAATCTTTTGCAAGTGGACAACCATTTGTTGAAGATGCTGTTCTTTTTTCATTGGATTTTTTGGGCCCCTTTGTCAAAGATCAAATGGCTGTAGTTGTGTGGGCTTATATCTGGATGTTCAGTCCTTATCCATTGATCTACATGTCTATTTTGGAGCCAGTACCAGGCTGTTTTTATTACTATGGATTTGTAGTATAGATTAAGGTTTGGTATGGTGATACCTCCAGCAGTGGTTTTGTTACTCAGAATTGTTTTTGCTATCCTTGGCCTTTTGTACTTCCTTATGAATTTTGAGATTGTTTGGTCAATTTCTTTAAAGAATTGCTTGGGGATTTTGATTGGTATAGGACTGAATCTGTATAATGCTTTTGGTAGGATGGTCATTTTTATGATGTTAATTCTGCTGATCCAGGAGCATGGGAGGTATTTATGCCTTCTGATACCTTCTGTAATTTCTTTCTTGAGGGTTTTAAAGTTGCATTGTAAAGGTCTCTCACTTCCTTGGTTAGGTTATACCAAGGTATTTCATTTTTTAGGAGGTATAGTAAATGGGATTGTTTCTCTCAGGGCTTTTTCACTTCTTTCATTCTGGGCATATAGGAAGGCCACTGATTTTTGCACATTTATTTTGTATCCTGCCACCCTGCTGAACTTCTCAATTAGTTCCAGGAGCTTCCTGGTGGAGTTTTTGGGATCACTCAGGTATAAGATCATGTCATCTGCAAATAGAGATAACTTGACTTCTTCCTTGCCAATTTGAATCCTTTTATCTCCCTTTCTTGTCTTACGGCTTCAGCTAAGACTTCAAGTACAATATTGAATGGAAGTGGTGAGAGTGGACAGCCTTGTCTAGTCTAGTTCCAGATCGAAGCGGGAATGCTGCAAGTTTTTCCCTATTGAGTATAATCCTTGCAGTTGGTTTGTTGTATACAGCTTTTATTATGTCGATAAAAGTTCCTTCCATTCCAACTGTCTCTAGGATTTTGATCATAAAAGGCTGTTGGATCTTGTCAAAAGCTTTTTCTGTGTCTATTGAGAGTATGATGTGGTCTTGGACTTTGGACTGGTTTATATGGTGAATTACATTTATTGATTTGCCTATGTTGAACCAACCTTGTGTGCCAGGGATGAAGCCTACTTGGTTCCCTGTTAATGATCTTTTTGATATGTTTTTGAATCCTATTTGCTAAGACTTTGTTGATAATCTTTGCATCTGTGTTCATCAAAGAGATTGGCCTAGAGTTTTCTTTTTTAAGTGTATCTTTATTAGGTATTGGGATTAGTATGTTATTAGCTTCATAGAAGGAATTTGGTAGTGTTCCTTCCTTTGCTATTTGATGGAGCAATTTAAGGAGTATTGGTGTTATTAGCTCCTTAAATGCCTGGAAAATCTCTGTGCTAAATCCACCTTGTCCAGGACATTTTTTAGTGGGGAGATTTGAGATTATTTCATCGATTTCCTCAAATGTTATAGGACTATTTAAATAATTCAAAAATTTCTGATCCAGTTTAGGTATGTTGTGCTTACTTAGGAATTCATCAATTTCTTTTGTGTTATCAAATTTCATGGAGTATAAGTTTTTGAAATATGACCTTATAATTCTCTGAATTTCTTGGATATCAGTTGTGATAACTCCATTTTCATTTTTAATTTTGTTAATTTGGGTTTTCTCTCTCTTGAACTTGGTTAATGTACCTAGAGGTGTATCAATTTTCTTGATTTTTTCCACCTGTTGATTCTTTGTATCATTTTCCTTTTTTGAATTTAGGATATTTTCCCCCTGATTTTGCTAATCTCCTCTTTTCTACTGCTTTTGGGATCGGATTGCTCTTGTGTCTCTAAAGCTTTAAGCTGCATTGTGAAGTTATTTATTTGTGATGTTTCTATTTTTTTAGCAAAGGCATTAAGAGCTATGAACTTACCTCTTAGGACAGCTTTCATTATGTACCAGAGATTTTGATATGTTGTATTTTCACTGTGGTTCACTTCTAGGAAATCTTGAATTTCCTTTATGATTTCTTCCTGAATCCAATTTTCATTCAAGATCATAGTGTTAAGTTTCCAGGAGTTAGTGTATTTTCTGCTGTTTGTTGTTTTGCAGATGTCAAGCTTTAGACCATGGTGGTCTGATAGGTACAGGCTAGAATTTCAACTTTCCTGTATATGTGTAGATTCGTTTTGTGGCCAAATATGTGGTCTATTTTGGAGAAAGTTTTGTGGGCTGCTGAGAAAAAAAGTGTATTCTTTGGTGCATGGATGAAAAGTTCGATAGAGATCTGTAAGGTCCATTTCAGTAAGGGTTTCATTAAGTTCCAATGCATCTCTGCTAAGCTTTTGACCTGTTGATCTATTCTACATTGAGAAAGCAGTATTGAAATCCCCAATATTTATCATTTGGAGTTGATTTTTTCCTTTAGATGCTATAGCATTTGCTTAATGAATGTGGAGAAGCCCATATTAGGTATGTATATGTTTGGTATTGTGAAGTCTTCCTGGTGAATTGTACCTGTTACTAAAATGTAGTATTCTTTTGTGTCTCTTATGTCCACTTTGTCCGATAGCATAATAGCTACCCCTCCCTGTTTCCTTGTTTCATTAGCTTGCAGAATTTTTGACCAGCCTTTTACCTTTAAAATATGCCTATCTTTTGTGATGAGATGTATTTCCTGAAGGCAGCAGATGGATGGGTTGTGATTTCTAATCCAAGTTTGTAATCTGTGTCTTTTGATTGGTGAGTTAATTCCATTGACATTTAGTGTTATAATGGAGAAATTACTTTTAATTCCTGATACTTTTTGTGTTTAGTGGTTTTCATAAATGTATTATTTGGCTTGTAGGTTTTGGTGGTATTCTTCTCTTCTGTCCCCCTGGATACACTTGTTCTTTTCTTCAAGCTTGAATAACTTTTCTAGCATTTTTTGAAGGCTTGGTTTGGTAGACATGTAAGCCTTCAAGTTGTCTTTGTGCTGGACAATTTTTCTTTCACCCTCATTCATAACTGATAGTTTTGTCAGATATATCAGCCTGACTTGACATTTTTGTTCATTCAATACTTGAAGTATATCTCTCCAAGCTCTTCTTGCTTTTACTGTTTCCATTGAAAAATAATTTATTTTACTAGGTTTACCTTTAAAAGTGACTTTTTTTCCCTTGAAACTTTTCTTTGTATTGTATGTGGAGTGTTTTGACTATTATTTGCCATGGCAAGTTTCTATTTTGCTCACATCTCTTTGGGGTGCAGAATGCCTCTTGTATTTGGATGGACCTTTCTTTCTTTAAATGAGGAAAGTTTTCCTTTATCATAATTTTTGAAAATTATCCTCAGATGTGGTATTTTGGGATTCTTGTTCTGCTGTTCCATGAATTCCCATGTTAGGCTTCTTCAAGATATCCCATAACTCTTGAATATTCTTCTCAAGTATATTTTTGGCTTTTTTTTCTTTTTGGCTTTAACAATTCCTTCCATTGAATTGGTTAGTTCTTGCACTCTGTCTTCAAGATCTGATATTCTATCTTCTGCTTTATTTGTCCTGTTGATAAGACTCTCTGTTGAGTTCTGGGTTGAAGATAAGTTGTCTTTTAATTCAATTTTAAACTCTGCTTGAGATTGTTTTAACTATTGTATACCTATTTTTGTTTCTTCAACTATTTTTCTCATCTCCAAGTGCCTGTTGTGTTTCTGTTCAAAGTGGTTGCTACGGTTATTTAACTCCTCCTGAATTTCCCCTTTCATAGTTTTTTTTATTATTATTTATTCAATTGTGTGCGTGTATGTGTGTGTGTGTGCATGTGTGTGTGTATGTGTGTGTAGAACCATGGATGAATTCGGGAACCACCATGGACCGCCTCCTCCTTGTTTAATCTGCCCCGGGATTCACAGGCTCCATCCTACCAGGACCAGAAACGCAGGCCACCCCCACTTCCGCCTGGCATCTATACGTGGGATCTGGGATCTGAACTCAGGACCTTCTGCCTGCAAGGCAGAGGCTTAACCCCTGAGCCACCTCTCCAGCCCCTCTTTCATAGTTTTGATCAGAGTAAAGATCAGGCTTTTAAAATCATTACCTTGAGTATGGCTTTCTTGGCTATTTTCTGTGAATTTTTTCTGTTTGGAATCTATCATTATGGGGTTAATTCTTTTGATAGAAGATTGGTTGTCTTGGTTTTTATTTCTCATGGTTTTTTGCTATGACCTGGGCATTGTTGTTTTATCTCTTAAGAACTTCTTTTAGTTTCTGTGTGTTTTTGACAAAACTGAATTAGATGGTATTACTACTTTTGAACAATTATTACTAGTGTTTGCCTTGGAGTTGGGTATGCTTGTCTGGTATTGGTGTTATTTCCTAGATGAGGTTATTAGAATATTAGTACATCAATTAAGTCAGGTTTAGTAGACAGGGAGTGAAGATTAGTATGGTAGTGCACTTTTTCAGTTTACTTCCTTAGTGATATGTGAGGGGGAATGGTATAGTTCCTGAATTTGTATATGTTTTGGCATGGCTATATGGAAAAGTTAAATTACAGTGACTAATGATTGAGAGGAACAAGATGGTAAAAAGGGTTTACATGTCTTTCAGCTGGATGTGAAGATTCTCTCCCCTGTGATGGGATGATTTTTAGAGGACTTCAGATTACGATGTTTGTCCCCTAGAGCTTTGCTTGGGTTTTCCTTGGACTCTGTTAAATTCTGAGGAGCAGGGAGTCTGCCCTGTTCTGGGTCTCGGTCAGAAGGGCAGAGTGTCTAGTATGTCTCGCAGATCACCTGGGACCTGGAGCGTGGCCTGGGGGACTTCCCTAGCACCAGAGCAGACTGGCTGCTGTTCAGGCTGCTAATTCCCACCAGCAGCAGATTTCCTGGGTCTGGGGCGTGGTCCTGGCACCTTACCTGAGGAGCAGGGAGTCTGCCCTGGTCCAGGTCTAGGTCAGAAGGGCCCACAGTATATTTATTAACACATGATATCACCATGATTAAAAGGATGCTGCTGGAATCCCCAAGTGGCATGAATGTCTAAGCACATTTTATTTAATAATACACTAGTTGTTATAAATTGTGTCTTATAGTGGTGCCCATTCTTTGTTTTGAAACAACTGGGATATGTACAGTGCTGAACACAGTGCCTTCCATAGGTAGCTACTGGTAAATAGCAGCAGAATTTATTGTTTTCATACAATTGTGCAACTCTTAAACTCTTCATTTCATATCAGAAGAAGGCAATGTCAAGACAAATTACATAATGCTGGAATTTTAAGCATGTCTGCAAAGCATGGAAAAAATCCATTTTCAATGCTATCTTCTAATTTTATATTTATTCCACCTAGTGAAAAGCTTTCTGGATATTTCAAGGAAAAAGAGGGGAAAACAAAGGATTAGATAAAAGAATATTTTCATCTTTGAACTCAAGTAATTTTGGAAATTTTTATTCTATCAACTCAGACACCCAAAAATTAAATTAATAGTGGTTCTAAGAAACCATACTTGTATGTGAGTATATATGTATATGTGTATGAAAAGTATATTGATATTTAACATCAAACTGAGATTATATTGAAAACTTACTAGCAATAACATAACCAACATTTTATGAAAAGCAACACTTGACTTGCTCTTATTTGCATTCATAAGGGAATTAAGTTAATACAATACTCATAATTATGCATATCTGCTGAACATTAATATTCATCTTAAGTATTAATTCCCCATTCATATGAATAATTAAAACTGACTGTTCTTAAGTTTTAAAAAGTATTTTTGAGAACTAGTCCATTTAAGGACTAAATACCCTTGATATATGCTTTTCATATTGATGCATGATACTCTATTTTGTTATATAGCATATAATATAAAATATTTGTAGTTTATATTTTATGATTAGCCCTAATTCTTATTGAAGAAGAGCAGTATTTGTGTTCTGTCAAAGCATATCAATAACTGTGAGGATCTTTAGATAATAATAAATATTTTGTTTGAAAATTCATTGGCTTGATTCCTGTTTAGAAAACATCCCTTCTATTAGATTAGATGTTGCTCAAAATGTCTATCCTATATGATATATTTTTTAAGTATGGTTAACTGACTTTCTTAGCTGGGTAAATTTCTTTTGCTAGTGAGAAAAGCAATAGCAAAAAAATTAATGAAATTTACATGAATAAACAGGAACTCTAAGAAATTTGAATAAATGTACTGTTAGTCTTGTACAAATGGTTGTCTTGCTCTTAGTTGATTATTGAGCAATCTATAAATGTATCTACCCACTTTCTCATGGATATATAAAGTAGCTATTGCACAGAAATTAGGTATTTCATCCAAAATACTGTTAGCACCAAATAAATACAGTGTTACTGTTTTGCTCATTGACTATTCAACACTTAATGCCTAAGAATATATTTTCCAAATTTTTACATTATCACCAACAATATCAAGACATCAACTATCTACTAATTGGCTTTCTAGAGCTGTTTTTCTTGACTAGTTTGCTTGCATCCCTGTGATACCACCACAAACTTGTAAGACCATGAGCACAGATCAGTCAATAGGCAATACCTATTTGGATATAATGTAATACAAATACATTAATATCATAAATACATTATATTACCAGAACTCAAACAATGAGAAATAACTCTCATGCTTTGAGAATTAATAAAAACTACCCAAGAAACATTACAAGGATGTGGGGGTAATTAAATTTCATTACTGTTTATGATAGAATGCAACTTAATTGTGCACAAATATTCCACATTTTATTTATCTAGCTATTCATATGTCAATGAGCATTTATGATATTTCCATATCTTGCACGGTGAATTATGCATCAATAAACACAAATGAGAGTACAGTGCTCACTAGAAAAGATCCCCAAATAAAACCAGAAAGACTTTTGAAACAAGCATATACATTACTTAGCACACAGAAGCACTTTAAAAAGCCAGGTGTGGGGCTGGAGAGGTGGCTCAGGGGTTAAGCCTCTGCCTTGCAGGTAGAAGGTCCTGAGTTTGGATCCTAGACCCTACATATAGATGCCGGGCAGAAGTGGGGGCAGCTTGCGTTTCTGGTCCTGGTAGGGCGGAGCCTGTGAATCCGGGGGCAGAGTAAACAAGGAGGAGGTGGAGGCAGTCCATGGTTGTTCCAGAATTTTTCCGTGGTTCTACATACACACACACACACACACACACACATACACACCACACACACACACACACACACACACACACATACACACATACACACACACACACACACAATTGAATAAATAAGAAAAAAAAGCCAGGTGTAATGACTCCTCCAAAAGACCATAATTCCTCAGTTGCTAAATGCAAAGTTAATGAAATGGATAAACCATCAAATTAATAATTCAAAAGTTTGCTAATAAAGCATGATCAAGTACTTCAAAGATGATACAAAAGGTTAGAAATGAGTAATAATGAAATAGTAAATACAGTGAATAATAAATTAATAAAATAATATAGGTCTTGGAGAAGAAAGCAGCATGGTTGCAAGAAAATTCCAGATTTTGAAAAAAATTGAGATTAAAAAGTAGAAAAGTTTGACTGGAAGTGAACTGGAGGAAATGTTTCAGGGATACAAGCTTCTGAGGGCAAAATGCAATCAATAGTTTTGCTCAGTTGGGAAAGCTTTGATCTACAGTACTACAACTATACTGGGAAGAGGTGACCATCACTACAGTAATGGCATGAATGTTATAAGGGTAACCAACCAATGGTTTTCTTAGATTTAAGAACTGCTTCTTCAGAGAACACATGATGCCTACCATCATCAGTCAGGAACTTCTGGAAAGGTAAGAGATTGTCCCAAAGAGTAGGGGAAACACACTACTAAGGTTTCTCTGTGAAGACATTCATTTAAACTTTCATCTAAATATTTATTTATACACCCATTAATTAGAGTAACTTTTTGCTCTTTACCTATAAGCTTCATTTTTTCAGTGAAAAGTGTTTAATATACAGAATCACAATTGGCCAAAATGTAGAGGAAAAATTACTGTGGACTACTCAACTCCAAATAAGTCATCTAAGTCATCCCCATCACAAGACTCAGGGAGCATTGGGGAAGGAGGCTGATAAGAATATAGGAATCTTGGTGAGGGGGGAAAGGTGCTGAAATATTATCTCACTCCAATCAGAATGTCTAAAATCCAAAACACAAACAACAACAAATGCTGGCGAAGATGTGGAGAAAAGAGATCCCTCATACATTGCTGGTGGGAATGCAAACTAGTACAATCCCTTTAGAAATCACTATGGAGGTTACTAAAAAAATCAGAAACTGAAATATCTGATGACTCAGCTATGCCATTCCTGGGAATATTAACATTGAACACTGTACCTTACTACAAAGGCACACGTACATCCATACTCAATGCAGTTTTGTTAACAATGGCAAGGAAATGGAATCAGCCTAGATGTCCAAACAGTAGATGAATGGATAATGAAAATGTGGTATACATATATTGCAGAATATTTTTCAGTCATCAAAAAATAAATTAATGAAATTGCCTATTAAATGGATGGGATTGGAAAAAATTATGCTGAGCAAAGTATTCCAGATTCAGAAGGACAGTGCTCTTTTATAAGTGGATCTTAACATTAAACCTTCTCAGTGATATAATTAAATGGACACTCCCATAACAACCACAAACTACAGAGGAACATACGTCAGGGGACTAGAGGAAGATCCCAAAAGAGTGGAAACATATAAACACAGGTAAGAAAATCTCTCAGCACTCAACCAAGATGCAATGGAATATTAATGAGGCAAAAACCACAACTGGAGAGAGTTCAAGGTACTGACCTCCTTAATGTGCTCAACTCTAATCAGGTCTCCATCCTAATCTCTCCCCATCCAAAGGTCAGGGAACCTTGCGCAGCATGGGATGAAAACTTTGTAAGAGCTTAATGGTGGGGAGATGTACTGCCAGCCAGGATGTTCTAGCCAGAACAGTACTGGTACACTTAGGCACTCACTGCACTTAGATCTACTTCCACCAGATCTACACAATGACATCCAAGGACATCCATGAACCAGTGAGGTCCTCAGGAAAACAACTACACTCAGAGAGAATAGATTCTGGACAAAAGAGGAGCTTCCCTACCTGTGTGTATAACCACTGGAGGACCACTTAAACTAACACAGAGACTTGGTCTCTTATTGGCACAAGTGGCCTGAAGAGAGCCTGGTGGACTACACATGCAGAGGAGCATGGTGGGACTAGGGAAAGGGAGAGGGGAGAGGAGAAAGGTGAGGGGGAAATGCCAACTCTTGTAAATGGAGCCTGGGAAATCCCAGAGTGAAGCAAAAAGGAGGTAGAAACAATCCAGGATGATTCTTGAAGTCACCATTGTTCCTCCACAGGAATCACAATATCCTCTGGTACACACACACACACACACACACACACACACACACACTAACTAATTAACTAAATAAATAAATAAAATAAAATAACATTTAAAATATATACTTAAATGTGGTTAAAAAGAAGTAGAAATAAGGAAATTATATTATTATATTATATTATCTCACTAAATAGAAAGCTATTTCAACCTGTTAATTTTTGTCTTTTGTTCTTTTAATTTTTAAAATTTTTCCTCCCACATTTTATTTTTTCCTAATCATACAAACTTAATAGGTACCTCTGTCCTCTCCCTTCCTCTTCCCCATCATCCCCTGTTGAACTTTTCTCCCTTCCCCTGTCCTTTCACCTCTCTTACTCCCTCCCCCTTCCCCATGCTCCCCCTTAGTTCATGGGTTCAGCTCCCATCCCCTGGAGCTAAACCTTCCTCTGAGTCCTCTACCCTAATGAAGGTTCAGGCATAGCCTCTGAACCCCTCTTGGACTCCCCATTTACATGGGAACTCTATTATGACTGTTAATCCCTTGCCTCTAAGGATCCTACTGCCTGAAGCCTTCTCCCCTGAGATCCATGCTAACTTTGGCGGGTAGGTTGTTGACATGTCAGCCACTGTGTAGGTCAGGTGAAATCCAATCATTGCTGGTGCAGTCCTAACTTGTGTGGAGTATTTTGCATATCATTGGTCCTCTCCATCTTTAGGCTTTTAAAATCTTGCCTCTCCTTCGGCAAGGTTCCCTGAGCTTTAGGATGGGGAGAGATTTGGCTGGTCTGGTTCTAGGTGAATAATGTAGGGTCTTTGGTGTTCTGAATTATGTCAACTTGTTAATCTTAACATAACTTACACAGTTGCTCAAAATTATAACATAGCTATAACAATATACATCAAAGTTTATAATTCAGTATTCATAGAATAATATAACTCCAAAAATACTGTTAAGTTAAATAATAGACTTACCACTTCTTTATAGGTGGTTAAAATGAAATTCAATTATGTATTCAAATTAGAATAGAAATAATTGAAATAGTATAAAAGTTTTGAAATGTTGACATAAAGATGAAAATCTTTCAGCTCTTCAATGTAATTTGACCATTAGATATAGATTTTAGTAAACTGGAACAATATAGAGTACTAAAAGTTTTCTTCATATCTGTATGTATATTTGCATATTTTAGTATTCTATAAAGTCTATCATGTAAGGCATATCTATAAAGCCATACTGCACTATATAGAATGCTGTATATTAATAGTCACTATTATTCACTTTAAAGAGTTCCTTACACCACTGAAAGATTCACAAGAAACAATTTAATTGTAACAGTTTATATCCAACTATTTTGAACTATAATTAAACTGTTTTTCAGATATTTTATAATTCCTTATTATTTTGAATTTTACTGTGATAAATGCCTTCTTTACTTTGTTCTTGCATTTGTTAAACAAAATTTTATCAAGAGCATTTTATATGTGAGGATTCTAGGTCAAGTACTTTGCTGAGCATTGAAGTTAACAAACTAGTAAATATTAATACTAGAATAGAAAAATAGAATAGAATAGAAAAAAATCAATAATTTCAATGAAGAATAAAGATATAAATATAAGCCTATGCTTATAATTTTATTCATTAAGTTATTTATAGAGAAAGGATTCTTGGCCAGTGCAAGAAAGCATTCTGATGCCTATGGATATTATTGTCTAGCTGCCTAAAGTCTAGAATTTGCAAACACATTGGCAATGTGATAATATTAAATTTCTCACTAAAGTATCAGCATATTATTAATACTACAAATATTTGCTCATATACATAAAATCTATATCTCATAATTCATTTCTCATTTCCTTGATTATTAATGAAGTTGAATGTTTTTGTATGCTAATCAGCTTTTCCTATTTCTCTCGCAATCTCAATCCATTTTCTTTGCATACTCTCCTATTGAAGGATTGGTGCTGTTCTTACGAATATGCATTTTTCTCTTTAGACAGTAAGGATATTTAGCTTTTTGTGATATATAACTTAGCAAATATTCACTTTCAATTTGTATGTCCTTCAATTTTGATATATTAATATTTTGATATCCTTTATAAATTTTTAATAATTCTTTTAATATTTAATTTTGTGATATATTTTCACATTGAATTTTATATCATTTTTATCATTAGGATGAAGAATCTATTTAAATAGTTACCTTTCATATATACTTTTTGTTATATATATGTTGCTAAGGCTTTACGAGATGAGGGGAGCTTGTCTGTATGTTAGTGAGTTCGAGGATTTATAGATGGACTTATTTCTGAAATGGTTTGAAGTAGTTGTTAGGAGGACATCAAATATGTAAAACAGAGAGTTCTTGGTTGATTGAATGTAGTTGTTAATTACATATGGTCAACAACCAATTTATAACTTAGTCATTTCTTTCAAATTCAATGTTAAAACTTGTAGAATCCAAAAGAGAACAATCAATGCAAAATGCTCCTTGAATTAATAAACCTGACACTTAAATAAAATGTCAGTAGTGTCAAGGAAAAATAAACTGTAAGGACTAATCTTTTTGGGGTTAATTAATACTAACTCCCAGATAAACACTCTGTTGGGCCCACCAAGGATTTGTCCCAGGGCATGGCCGAGCACATGGGACTAAAGATGGCGCTGAGAGCTGGTGTCCTGGGTATAACCCTAATCACATTACAGAGAGCCCTAATTGGCTTTCAGGTATTGACCTGCTTTCTGTGCTGAGTTACATTGGACATGACCTTCTAGAACCTGAAGGATGTGCTGATCTTTGACACAATTGGCTTCCCGGTTCCTGTAGTGTGGTCCTTTTCTATATAAGCTGTTTTGTTACCCCCAATAAACTGAGATTTTGCTCTGACAAACTCCCCATCTATGGCTGAGTCTCTGGAGGGTTGAGGTAGAGGTGTGGGTGGCTGGGCTTACCTTTCTTCATCATCACAGCCTGGAGCTGTATAATCGTGTGACTGAGTATGTGAGTGGGTGGAGACATGCCACGTTGTGGGTGTTGGAGCAAACTGGTGCCCCGTGTGAGGAAATTCCTAGATCGAATGAAACAAATTGGGAGTCTTGAGGTAAGTTTCGACTCTTAGTATGGGCTAAGAGGTAACAAGGTGGACCCAGTGCCATCAACACTAAACTCTGTATTAAGAAGCTGTGGTTTTGAAATCCCAGATCCAGGCATTGCCAAGGTGTGGGAATCAGCTCTTATTTTTAAAATTTTTTTATTATTTATTCAATTATGTGTGTGTGCGTGTATGTGTGTGTGTAGTTTGTGTGTAAGTATGTGTGTGTAGAACCATGGATGAATTTGGGAACCATCATGGACCGCCTCCACCTCCTCCTTGTTTACTCTGCCCCAGGATTCACAGGCTCCACCCTACCAGGACCAGAAACACAGGCTGCCTCCGCTTCTGCCTGGCGTCTATACATGGGGTCTTAGGATCCGAACTCAGGACCTTCCACCTGCAAGGCAGAGGCTTAATCCCTGACCCATCTCTCCAGCCCCGGGAATCAGCTCTTGAGTTAGCTCCATGGGCCCAAATGTCCAACATATATTCATGGGACATGTGGAATAAGAGAATCTAGCCAGAGAATGAGAAAAAAAAATCTTAAGCTATTGCCTCCCTTGGAATTTTATCCCACGATTTCCATGCTTAAGATAATGTTCCTTCCTGATACGATCCAGCGCCCTCTAGAGGTGAAGGTGTAGGCGGAGCAGGCAGAGGGGAAGGAGGAGGGGAACAAGGAGCTGGGGATTCTGCCCAGGAGCCATGGTGGTGGGGTGGGGATTCCCCCGAAGACCTGGTGGTGATGGGGTGGGGATTCCACTGGGCCATGGCAGGGTGCAGGAAGCCATGGGGATGGTGGACATGCTTGCCATTTAGAGAACTCCACATTGGATGGTACCCCATCACAGTACGCGTGCTAGGAATGTTACACAGAGTTGTGGGCTCCAGGTGTGGTGGAGCCAAATAATGCTTACAAATGGTGCGGAGAGGAGGTTGTGCCTGGCGGTGAGGCTGTGAGTGTCAGGGAGGAGCTTCGTGCAAACATGGCAGCACGCAGGGAGGCCATATGTGAGGCAAAATGCTTGGGGGCAGTGCATAGAGTTGTCAATCCTGCTGAGGGGGCGGAGCTTCCTGCTTGCGAGCTGCCCGCCCTAGGCGAGGAAGTGAGGCGCCCACTCCGAGAGCCCAAAAATGATGTGGGAAAGTGGCTGCCATGCAAAAGAGTGCCCTGCTCCCTTTATCAAGGGGAAGAGGCTATGTGCGCTCCGAGAACAAGGAGTGGTTCCCTGTATCCAGATTTAACTCTGCTCAGGAGAGAAAGGGGTGGGGATGATTTAGAGAAAGACCCCCCATGCGCCTTAACAAAAACCCATCCTTTGTCCATGTGTGGGCACACTGGCCCCCACCAGGCTAGAGCAAGTAACCCAGAGTTGGAGCCCATGTATGCTGAGGCATATCAAGTACAAGCCTATCCTGTTAATTTAAATCCAGGAGGCAATAGCCGCGCAGTATGGTATCCCTGGGAAGCGAAGGATTTAAAAGAGTTAAAAAGAGCAGTTCTAGAGGATGACCCAGATTCTCCTTGGGTCGAGGCCCTCCTTCAAGATCTAACTCACCAACCCTGCACTACTAAGGACTGGATGGATA
This sequence comes from Typhlomys cinereus, assembly GCA_023101885.1. NCBI lineage: Eukaryota > Metazoa > Chordata > Mammalia > Rodentia > Platacanthomyidae > Typhlomys > Typhlomys cinereus. Next base: position 1,317,192 of record JALPQD010000010.1, read on the forward strand.
TGGCCATAGCGGTGCTCCCCAGCCCCACATTCATTACGTGGGAGCACTATTTAAAGAAGAATGCCGGGTCCAAGCTGAGTGCAATCAAAATGCTCAGCCCCTAGTCCCAATCAGTTTTGGAATGTTGTCCAGAAAAGCAGATCAATTTTCTACTGGGATCCATCAGGCTGCCATAGGGGTGCCATACCAGGATCAGGTCTGTTTGATAGGGTTAGCAGCATGGAAAAAGCTAGATGAAGCACCTCTAGCAGGCATTGTACAAAAACCAGGTGAGACCCTCCCCGAGTTCATTGACTGAGTGAAGAAAGTCTCTGTCATAAACTTCCCCCAGGCCTCCTAAGGGAACAATTTACTAAATTGCTGGTATGGGAAGGATGAATGGGGACCACAAAATAGCATGTGCAGGTCTTAAGGAAAGATCCATGGGCACCTGGATTATTGCTTCACAGGATGTGGGGACTCAAAAACACCAGAGTCAGGCACTCGCGGTGGCCCTACAGATACAGACAAAGACACTGGCTGACACTATGACTCAGGCATTAGCCTTAAGGCCGGCACCCAGCCTATAGGGCCAAGAGGGGAGGAGAATCAATGGAGTTTGTCTTCATTGTGGTCAGATGGGGATTTCAGGAGGCAGTGTCCCCAGGTCGAGGAAAGGAAACCGAGGGAGGTAGGAGGGGCTAAGCCCTCTACAACTCCATGCCCTAGGTGCCGCAAAGGGCTTCACTGGAGAAAAGACTGTAGATCGAGATTTGATCTGGAGGGCAAGCCTTTAAACTAGCTCCTGGGCAGCCTCCAGCCTCATTAACCAAAGGAGAGCATGGGGGCCCTTACAAAGGGAGACCCCTGAGGATCTTAAATTAGACTGGTCTAGAAAGGAAAGTCCTCAAGCTCATTAGACTGTTCCCCTGGTAGAAGGTCTCCATCTTAAAATGAACATCTTTATTAATGGCAAGCATTTCCACAGCCTTATAGACACTGGGGCAGATAGAACAATCCTAAGGAAAGAAGAAATTCCCCCTTCATGGGACTTAATGACTGGTCCAAAAGTTCTGGGAGTCCGAGGGAACATAAAGTCGGAACAAACAGCCTCCTGGGTAGTGTGGCAGGACGCTGACAGTTCCAAAAGAGAAGTGTGACCCCTTGTGGTTGCAGGGCTCACAGCCAATTTACTAGGGCAGGACATCCTGGGGCAGATCCAGGCTGTTTTGACTACTGATAATAGAGCCTTCTGTGAAGACCTATTAGATCATGAGGAGGCCTCTAGGTTTCCTGAGCCAATAGAAACAGTGCCTGAAAACAAGTTTTCTAACTTTCATAATTATTGGGAGGAGACCCCAAAAGTTCCTTGGGTTCACCTCCAATTCTAAGGGCCACTGCCCCTTGTAGCCCCAAGATCTAATGGGAAACGGGCAAACAGGTCTGGGTAGAGCAGTGGCCCCTACCCCAAGAGAAACTAAAGGCCCTAGGAGAAATAGTAGATCAACAGCTAAAACAAGGCCACATCCGCCAGTCTATGAGTGTGTGGAATATACCAGTGTTTGTTATTAAAAAGTCCTCTGGGAAATGGCGTATGTTACAAGATTTAAGGCTGATCAACAAACAGATGAAGCTAGTGGGCACCCCTCTTAGAGGGATGCCCTGGGTAACAGCCATCCCCTCAGACTATACCCTTCTGGTCATTGATCTTAAAGATTTTTTTTTTTTTTCTTATTCCACTAAACCCTGCGGACTGCGAAAAGTTTGCCTTTTCTGTTCCGTCTATGAACTTTTCAGGCCCCGACCAAAGATATGAATGGCAACTTAGAGTATATTAAAAATAATGTTTTTAGTAGTATTAATTAGATGACTTGTATATATTCATTAAATTCACTGGATACACTAGTTATTTCTGAAAACATCCAGTTATGCCAAGCTATGTTATATTAACAAAGGAAATAAAAAATTTTTTTGAAATTCTACTATTTAGAACTGTTTTGATTTTTGGAGGTGATTTGTTTTATGAATTATATTTGAATTATTTGTTTTATTAGAATCAGTTATATGAATCCTGAAGGCAGCATTCTTTTTCTTTCAAAGTCCTTTTTTTCAACTGAATTGCATAAAAGAGTATCCTGCATCTTTTTTTCCATTTTGCATAAAAATGCCACTGTGTCAGAAAATAGCATATAAAATTGATTTTCCATCAACTTATAAATATATATGTCAATAGTATTCCTTAAGTTACCATTATTTTGCCATAATTAAACAGTCAACAAGTCCAAAGAATTTTGCAATTAAGACATATTTAGAGAACCAGGGTTATCAAGCAAACCTTTTGGAATGTTGCATTTCTGTAAGATTATATAAAATATATTTACCAGTTCTTGACCCAATTAAGACTCTATTAGAGGAAAATATATTGTAATTTTTTAAATATAAGATGAAGAATTCTGGATAGTATCATCTGATATAGCATTTCCCCCACTTCCTAAAAATATAATTTCCAGTTGAAATTTTGCTTAATGAAAAATGTTGATATAAAAATTTAAAAAGTTTTGTGATACTAATCAACAAATTGTTAGTTTTTAGCCTCTTATTTATTGAGACAATTAGCGTATTCATTTTTACAATTGTCCTACAGTATTTGTATACCTACTAAGTGCAAAACATTGTTTAACTTCCTATAAGAATATTAGTAAAAATATACATTTGCCTATTCTATTTATACAATGTGTATAAACAATTAAAGGAAGTCATTTGATGGAGTTATAATTAACCATTAAATGATTTTGCACACTGGTACTTGCTAATGTGGGAAATATACACCATATGTTTTAATGAAAACCAGCTAGACTCAGATTAATGTGTAAAAATGTAATTTCTGTGAAAGCATGATCCAAAATAAATTGGAAGTATATACATTAAATGTTTATAATAATTACCTCTGGGTGAGGATATTATAGGCAATTACTTTTTGTGGTTTTTTATATTATTGTAATTTTTGTTTTAAGAATGTAACAAGTTTGTAAATGAGAGAAAATGGTAAGTAGACTTAGAAGATACCCAAAAAGCTGACATGGACATGAATTAGTATATATAAAAAGCTACAGAGTTGCTTTTTCATTTAGTTAGCTATTTATTAAATATTTTGTGTTTTAGATTTTACAAAATGTTTTATTTTGTGTGTGTGTGTGTGTGCATGTGTATTGGAGGACCAAGAGTGACTTCAAGAATCATCCTGGATTGCTTCTACCTCCTTCTTGCTTCGCTCTGGAATTTCCCAGGGTCCACTCACTAGGTCTGGAAATGCAAGCTGCCTCAGTTTCCGTCTAAAGTTTTTTTTTTTTAATTGTCGTCTATGGCTTTATTTTTTTTTAAATTTTTATTATTATTTCCGCTCATACAAACCTAACAGGTACACCGGTTCCTTTCCTCCCTCCTCTTCCCCCAGAACCCTCTGCTCCCCCTCCCCACTCCCTGGCCAGAGACAAAAAGCTGTTAAACTAGAGTCTTGTTATAAGAGTATATTCAAAGGTAGACTAATCTCTCCCCATCCTGAAGCTCAGGGACATTTGCGTAAGAGTGTAAGAGCTCCAGGATGGGGAGAGATTAAGCTGGCCTAGTTCCAAGTGGTTGATATAGAGTCTCTGAAGTTCTGGATTGTGGTTTGTTGATTTTCTTTTGCAGTTTTGCTGCTTCTGCAATGCCCTTCACTCCATCCTGATGGGCATTGTATGTCACCCCCTGGCCAGAGACAAAAAGCTGTTAAACTAGAGTCTTGTTATAAGAGTATATTCAAAGGTAGATGTAATAAAAGTAGGAAACCACAGTGAGGGAGGGGTCAATCACCCATTTGTAAAATGGTTACTTTTTATCTGCCAGACTATATGCCCTCCCCTTCTGGTGAGATCATACCCCCTCAGTTGTAAATGATCAGGAACGAAAGTCTGTGAACTTAACCAGATGTCTCATTATTTACTTGCAGTCCTTGATGGAGGTCTATTTTCTCTGCTGTAACATGGTCTCCTCTCTCCTTGTTTCTAGTGTGGCCCTCCTACCCCATCCCTCCTATTCATAATCCTTGCAATTACTGTGTATATTACAGAGATTTATCTTTGAGTGTCTCTAGGTGGGCTGGGTGGGTTTGGTACTAGGAGTCACCTATTAGGGAGTATATATGGCACTTAATTTTCTGGGTCTGGGATACTTTTCCTGGGTCCCGCCTTCTGAAGTTTTTACATGGGACCTAGGATCCGAACTCAAGACTTACTGTTTGTGAGACATAGTCTTAACCCCTGAGCCATCTCTCCAGCTCATGTTTCAGAGTTTTGGGATGTTCTGGAGATGCAGTCCAAGCTTACATGAAGGCTTTTAGTTTTATCCAAAATCATTGGGAAATTCCAAACTACCAAGTATCTTGTTCCAAGTTCTTGTACAACCAGAAAACTTGAGAGTCACACTTCTAATGAAAGGCCTCATGTTCTTTTAAATGTCATAAAAAATTTAAATGTGTTGGCAGTAGGGTAAAAACTCAATTTTATAATTTGAAAAATATTCTAGTGGAAAATTCCTTTTATGCTATCATTGAAAGAACATTTGAAGTGAAAAAAAAAGGCTTGGAAATGTCACTATCTCAAGTATTTGTTGTTAATAATGGAAAGGAATTGTTTATAACCATTGACTTTCTACTGTCCTTTATCTTCTTGGATATAAACAATCATAGAACATTTCTACATTCTTCCAATTTCATTAGAAGCTAAGAGGACCGTTTGTGTTCTGAAACAGTGTCAGGTTGAGTAGTACTGAGGCCAAAGCACTGTTAGCTGCCATTGACCCTCTTTGTGCTAAAGTGAACCTTCAGAACATTTATTCTTCAGTGGCTACTGCCAAGCTGGCATTGAGAATGAAGGGCTGTCAGTTGTGCTCATTTGTTGGGGAATACTAGCTTGAAATAATTAAGCCTTAACAAAGGAAAGGCAATTTTCAGGGAAGAATAATGGCAGTATGATACCAAGTAAGTTTAGGATAATCTATGGAATATATAGAATGGAGTGGCTAAGAAATCACTTAATAAATTTTCTTGTTGTTAAAGTGTGCCAAACTCTGCACAAGACCTTTAAAACTCAGAATTAGAGATTAGAAAATAGCAAATAGCAATGGCAGGGTAAAGAAAAAGATAAGAGACACTTGATCTGACTATTAATAAGCATGAAGAATTACTTGGCTGGAAAAAATTTATGTCAAAATATATTATTTCTTTACTTCTAATCAAAATATTAAATAAAATGCAATGTAGCTTTTATATAATAAGATACCTAGCATATTAATTGGAAAATGTGAAAGGACAATAAATGTACAGAAAGTATAAATAAGAATATGTAAATATGAAGAGATAGTAACAATTTAAATAAATACAAATGTGTTAAACATGCCACTTATAACCGTAGACCTTCATAATATATTCCAAGAAGCATAATCCAGCAAAGTATAAAGTACAAAAGCAACACTGTACATAAAAGATCATAAAAAGAGAAAATAAAGATTTGACTTCCAACACATATGATATTAGATTAAATAACTAGAGTCAATCTTCTCACAGAAGCTGAGGAAAACACATCAAATATTTATGTTACTTTTATACAAATAGGAATAATGACAGGATTGGGCAAATTAGAAGGGGAATGAAAAATAAATGTGCTCCAGGGATTGGGGGGGAGAAGAGGAGGGCACTGGGAGAAAGGGAGAGAGGGGGTTGAAAGGAAGGGAAAAGGGGGAGAGGGAGCAAGGGGAACCAGGGAGGGGTGGAGGGAGGGAGGGGACCTATTAAGTTTGTATGATTGGGAAAATAAATAAATAAACTAATTAACTAATTAATTAATTAATACAGATGCTGGGTTGAGGGAATAGTTAAGCATGGAAAAGAATGCTATATATATAATGCTATATATAATCCAAGTTCAATTTCTGGAATAATCTACATGGAGGCAGAAAGAGAAAACTCATTCCACAAAGTCGTTCTCTGCTCTTCACATATACATGAAGGGCACATATGTGGCACATACATACATAAATATACATACACAATTTAAAGATTTTAAAAGCTACAAAAGCAATTTTGACTCAAATGTGGTGACATTATACTATCTTTTTCCTTTAGGGATTGAAATTTTTCTGTAGAGGTCTTTTGTCCAAGTATGCAGAAGTCTAGACACTCTTGGGAATTTACTTCCTCTTTGTAAAGAGCCTAACCATTGGTTGATATAAGACTGTGAAAGTTTAGTTTCCTTGCCTGATAAAACTATAAAATGTTGACATATTCCAAAGTTTCCCTGTAGGATCAGGTGATGATTTCATTCTACAAGGCTTTGCCTCATTTATCTTTCTTTGCTTCCCTGTCTACTCTCCTCCAATGCATCATTGGTTTTACATAGCATGTTGACTAACTAACTAACTAACTAAATTACATGTTCAAGATCCTTACCTCAGACTTCCTTCTTGAAATTCTAAACTATGATACCATCTCTGAAACTGTCCATTCTTCAAAACATCTGTCGGTATGTGTGTATGTTGAATGTATGTTGAAAATTTCTTGTTTTTTTTTAATCTGTGTGTGTGTGTGTGTGTGTGTGTGTGTGTGTGTGTGCATCAGATAGCAGTGTGTGTCTCTGTGGACAACCAAGGGTGACTGGGAATCATCCTGGATTTTTTCTACCTTCTTTTTACTTGAATTTCCCAGCCTCACCTTCCAGAGACAAGTGCAAGCTGCTGCCATTTTTTTCTGTCATTTTCACATGGGATTTGGGATCAGATTTTTTTGCTTGGGAGGCAGAATCTTAATTCCTGAGTAATCTCTCCAGCCTGAAAATTTAATTTTTTTTATGTATGTGTTTCAACATTATATCTAGATTCTCAATCTCTTATGTTTTCAAGTTATTTTACAGACAATTTATTTAGCTCCATAACCCAGTTATGAGATTTAACACGGACTCTGTCTAATTTGCTATTTTTCTGTCCATTGAGTTTTCATTCTATTTTTGTCTGATTTCCAGAAGTTCTATTTGGTTCTTTTGGCATCTAGTTTTCTTTTACCTATTTTTGCTATCTTTTCATTTTTAATTCTCTTTTACTTATCTAGACATATTACTCTAACAGTTTCATATTCTGCAGATTAAGTTTGCTGTCAATTTGATTCAATCTAGCAAGTTTCAAGGGGTGTTTAATAAGCTTTTATGGTGAATTAATGTTTCTTGAATACTTACTCCTAGAAGTATCCATCATTTATAATTAATTAATTTGTGAAGGAGTTTTAGACAGTGTCTTATGTAATTCATCTGACTTTTAACTTCCTATATAACTGAGGATGACCCTGAACTCCTGATTCTTTTGCTTTCTCTTCTCAAGAGCTTACAGGTGTTCACAGGTGTTCAACATCATGCCCAGCTAGAATATTCTGAGTCTTGATGGAAGGTGTGTTACTTCAGATAGAATTTACCTATGCTCATCTCAAAATCTTGGGAGTACCACTAATGGAGGGACTTTGGAAGTGGATTGTTAGATTTAGGTCAATGAACTTACAAAGAGGATGTTATTTTGCTACAAACACTACATTGAAACATTTTTCTGAACATAATATAGAAATGCCAACACAATGCCTTACCATCTTGTATTATGGGAATTTATTTTTGGTGTATGCTATAATGCATGGTGTGACTTTTAAGCAACCAACCCAATTCAGGAGTGTTCTGTTATATTTACCACCATTGAAGACTCCTGGTCTTTCTTTTGTAATTTCTGTCCTGCAATTTAGAAAAAAAAAGATTGAATAATATTAAGCATAGATACCAAGACAAAATGGTCTCAGTGCTTTTTTTGACTCTCTAGATTACAATTTTAATTTAGTTTTTTACATTGAAAGGTTCTTTTTGTCTTAAAAGGAGAATATAGTTATAAAAATTTTAAATTTATTTTTATTTGTCTTGCATGACACTTTTCTCGTGGAGACACTACACAAGCATCTATTCACCTGAAACAGGTATCAATATCAGGCTGAAGTAATGATTATCCCCAAGTCTAATTTGGTGAGCAAATGAGCTTTTTGGGGTTACTTACAGGAGTATTAGTGATGGTCACTTATGGGAACCAGCTCAAAGCAGCTACATCACCAAACCCCACCATGCATGAAAGCTCATTAAAGCTGCAAGCTCAGAGCTCTATGAACAACTTTTAGATAGGTTTGCTCGCTACAGTCTCTCCTCCCACCAGTTGTTTGCTGCTTTTCTTACCTTGGGGAAAGTGTGCTCATGAATCCTGTTAATTTCAAGAAGCTTTTGAGGCATAATGAGCCTCCCTCCGAGACAAAATGTTTCATGTTAGAACCTGGAGAACCTTAATGAGTTTCTCTCCGATGAAATGTTTCCAATTGCTAAAACAGAGACAGAATCCAACTTCCCCTTAGACTAGGGGCAAAGACCACAAGGGCATCACGCTGGCTCTAGAGGAAAAAGACAGACACAAATAGTTGCTTTTTTATTTTTCAATAATTTTAAGCTAGCATTTTTCCAGAAATCTAAGTCAATTCCTTTGGTATTTTTTGTCATTGTTAAAATGTTAGTGGATGTGTGTTTTTACCAATGTCCATCAAAGATCAACGTTAGTTAACATTTTTTTATTTACTAATTTATTTGAGAGGTTATAAAGTTTGTCTTATGCATAATTAACATGCCTCTACTAGTTTAATTAGTTATAACACAGTATAATTCAGTCTAATTCTTTTAAATTCTATAGAAGTTATATCAATTAATAATGTATTGATCATGAACATCAATGCATAGCTGTTTCAAGAGATTGGATAGAAATATCAGCTAATATTCTCACTTTGTGGACTAATGGCTGTAGAATTTACCAAATGCCATTCATGAATTTTCAGAGAATGCTGGTGAGCAACAGAATTGGAATTTATTGTCTACTCAAGTATAAGAAAAATGAAAGAGAGAGCACAGCTACTCTGGTATCATAAGTTGGAAGAGAGAGCACTTTCATAAATAAATTTTAAAAATTATAAACTGTTTTTATTATTCCTTTGCATAAAAACAGTGCTGATAACTTTTCCTATGTAAAAGTAATTTTTTTTCACCTGTGGTCAGATTCTTTTGTTTTGCAGGGAAGAAATGTACTTTAACCTTGAAGTCATGGATGGTCTACTGAGAAAAATAGTTTCTTTAAATGAAGTAAAAAATTAAATTTATCTGGAAATAAGCAGGAACAGGAGGGGGGTGTGGAGGGAGGGAGGGGACCAGTGTATCTGTTAAGTTTGTATGAGCAGGGAAAAAAAATATTTAGAGAAAGAAATTGATAGGATTTTATATCTAACCAAAATGTTATATGAATTTAAAATTGTTAACAGTAATCCCTTTCCTTTTGGCGACAAAATGGCGGTGCAGATTTCCAAGAAGAGGAAGTTTGTTGCTGATGGCATCTTCAAAACTGAACTGGATGGGTTTCTCACCGGGGAGCTGGCTAAAGATGGATACTCTCGAGTGGAGGTCCTAGTTACACCCACCAGGACAGAAATAATTATCTTAGCCATCAGGACACAGACTGTCCTTGGTGAGAAGGGGCATCGGATCCAAGAATTGACTGCGTAGTTCAGAAGAGGTTTGGCTTCCCTGAGGGCAGCTTGGAGCTTTATGCTGAAAAGGTGGCCACAAGGGGTCTGTGTGCCATCGCCCAGGCGGAGTCTCTGTGTTACAACCTTCTAGGAAGACTTGCTGTGGGAAGAGCCTGCTATGGTATGCTGCGGTTCATCATGGAGAGTGGAGCTAAGGGCTGTGAAGTGATTGTGTCTGGGAAACCTCGAGGACAGAGGACTAAATCCATGAAGTTTGTGGATGGCCTGATGATCCACAGTTGAGACCCTGATAACTACTATGTTGACCCTGCTGTGTGCTGTGTGCTGCTCAGACAAGGTGTGTTGGGCGTCAAGGTGAAGATCATATGGCCTTGGGACACGAGTGGTAAGCTTAGCCCTAAGAAGCCCCTGCCTGACCACGTGAACATCGTGGAACCCAAAGATGAGATCCTGCGGACCATCCCCATCTCAGAACAGAAGGTGGGAAACCAGAGCCACCTGCCATGCCCCAGCCAGTTCCTACAGCATAACAGGGTATCCTTGGAAGCTGGATGTTCTTAAAGATGTTTAATAAAATCTCGCGCAAAGAAAAAAATAAACAAACAAAAATATTCTTAACTAATAAAGATAGATTCATTTCAGGACTATTTTTCCAATGAGCAGTTCATAGGATTGATATACTAAAAGTTTATGCAGTTAGAATTGCTGGAGGAGCATAATAGACTATATATATGTACACATGTTTATATAATATATGGTATTTATATAATATATATAGTATATACCATATATATACTATATAATATAGTATATATAGTATTTTATGTAGGTACAACAAAACTGTCATTCTATGAGGAGAAAAATGTAAAAAATTGAAAATGTAAACAGGGAGGTGTTACATGCAGATTTGTACTTGGATCAGTGTATATATATACAGTAAATTAATATACCCAAAAAAAGCAGGAACCCAATATACCATTGAGAAAAGGGTGTTACTTCTGGTAAATAAAAATATTTTTTGTTAAATAAAAAGATAAATAAAAGGATGTTTATTGTTAGACATTAATGATACATTAAAATAATTAAATCCAATAAAAACTTTGTAAATGACAATAGTGGGGAAATTTACCTTTTTGTTTTATTTCTTTAAGACCATCTCACAAGGTATCCCATGTTCACCTAGAATTTACTGTTCAGCCTGGCTGAACTCAAACTTGCCATCTTTCTGCTTCAGGCTTCCAACTGTCATGATTACAGGTTTGCACTGTAACATGTGAGTTGAGGGTCTCATTTTTTTCCTTAAAAATTTTCATTTAAATCTCTTAGATATTCAAGTGACTTGCTCTAGATTTTACAGATAATTCATGGTTGTCTTAGTACTTTGAAGGAGGATCCCAATTCCAAACAAATAACATAACAAATATTATATTATACAAAAATATATCATAATTTATTACAAATATGAATAATTGCCCTTTGTTCCTCCTGGCCACCTGCCTGCCGGACCAAGACGGGACTTCCTCTCTGTCCAGCATCCCAGCTCCTCCCACCAGCCAGGCCCGGCAACACCCAGGCTGCCTCCAGTTTGGTTTGCCTGGCCCACACCCGGAGTCCCAGGCCTTTTGTCCTGCCCGCCCACCTGCCCACCTGCCCGCCTGACCTAGACTGGACTCGCTCACAGTTCTCCATCCCAGATGAGTTATCCAGCCCCCAGGTCTCCCCTTGTCCCAGCTCCTCCCACCAGCCAGCCAGGGCAACACCCAGGCTGCCTCCGGTTTGCCTGGCCCACGCCTGGCGCCCCAGCCCCTTTGTTCTTCCCGCCTGCCTGCCCTCCCGATCTGGACAGGACTTGCTCATGGTCCTCCATCCCTAGAGCCTGGGTGGGCCACTAAGCCAAGTTCCAGGTCCCAGGTGAAGAGTTCTGTCATCACCCTCAGCCCCTCTGCTGCTCGGACCTTCTGGAGACTCTCGCTCGGGGACCCTCGCTCGTGGTTCATGCAGGACACACTGCTACTCAGAATTCAACAGAATCCAAAGAAAGCCCAAGCAAAGCTCTAAGGGACAAAGACCATACATCTGAAGTCCTCTAAAATCATCCTATCACATGGGAGAGATTCTTCACATCCAACCCAAAGATAAGGAAACCTTTCTTTCTTTTTTTTTTTTTTTACCATATTGCTCCTTTTTAGTATTAATCACTGTAGATTAACTTTTCCATACAGCCACCCCAAAAATATATACAACTCCAGGGATTATACCACTCACCCTCACATATCTCCAAGATACTAAATTGTAAAGGTGTACTACCATACTAATATTCACTGCCTGTCTACTTAACCTGACTTAACTGATATACTAACAGCCTAATAGACTCATCTAGGAAATAATACTAACAACAGACAAATGTACCCAACTACAAGGCAAGCGCTAGCAATAACTGCCAGAGAATAATAATACCAACTAAATCAGTTCAGTCAAAAACATACAGAAACTGAAAGGTCTTAAGAGACAAAACAACAATGCCAAAGTCAAAGTGCAGATCCATGAGAAACAAAACCCAGGAAGACAAATCTCCCACCGAAAGAATTAACCCCATAATGATGGATTCCAACCAGAACAAATTCACAGATAATAATCAAGAAAGCCAGACCCAAGATAAGAACTTTCAAAGTATGATCATTACCATGATTAATACAATGAAAGAGGAAATCCGGGAGGAGTTAAAAAACCGCATCAACCACTTTGAACAGGAACACGACAGACACTTGGAGGAGTTGAAAAAAACAGTTCAAGAAACAAAAATAAACATAGAGCAGTTAAAACAGTCTCAGGCAGAGTTTACTTTTTTTTTTATTTATTCAATTGTGTGTGTGTGTGTGTGTGTGTGTTTAGAACCACCAACAAATTCAGGAACCACCACAGACTGCCTCCACCTCCTCCTTGTTTACTCTGCCCAGGGATTCACAGGCTCCACCCTACCAGTACCAGAAACAGAGGCCGCCCCCACTTCTGCCTGGTATCTATAGGTGGGGTCTAGGATCCTAACTCAGGACCTTCTGCTTGCAAGGCAGAGGCTTAACCCCTGAGCCACCTCTCAGGCAGAGTTTAAAATCAAACTAAAAGACAAGTTATCTTCAACCCAAAACTCAACAGAGAGTCTTATCAGCAGAACTAAGGAAGCAGAAAATAGAATTTCAGATCTTGAAGACAAAATGGGAGAATTAACCAACTCAATGGAAGAGGTTGTTAAAGCCAAAAAGATACTTGAGAGAAATATTCAAGAGATATGGGACACCCTGAAGAAACCTAACATGCACATTGCCTAACATGCACATTCATGGAATACCAGAGTAAGAATCCCAAAATACCACACCTGAGGAAATTTTTCAAATTATCAGAAATGGAAACTTCCCTCAACTAAAGAATGAGATGCCTATCCTAATACAAGAGACATTCTGCATCCCAAACAAATATGACCAAAATAAAAAATCACCACGGCAAATAATAGTCAAAACACTTCACATTCAAGACAAAGAAAAGGTGTTGAGAGCTTCAAGGAAAAAAAAAGTCACTTTTAAAGGTAATCCTATTAAAATAACAAATCAGTTCTCAATGGAAATAGTAAAAACAAGAAGAGCTTGGAGAGACATACTTCAATTATTAAATGAGCAAAAATGTCAAGCCAGACTGACATACCCAGCAAAACTATCCATCATGATTGAGGAAGAAAGAAAAGTTTTTCAGCACAAAGACAACTTGAAGGCATACATGTCTATCAAACCAAGCCTTCAAAAAATGCTAGAAATGATACTCAAGCTTGAAGAAAAAAACAGGCATAACCAGGAGGACAAAAGGGAAGTATAATACCACCAAAACCTAAATGTCAAACAATACACTTATAAAAGCCACTAAACATAAAAAATGTCCAGAATTAAAAATAATTTCTCCATTATAACATTAAATGCCAATGGTATAACTGACCGATCAGGAGACACAGATTACAAACTTGGATTAAAAACCACAAACCATCAATCTGCTGCCTGCAGGAAACTCATCTCACCACAAAACATAGGCAAATCCTAAAAATGAAAGGCTGGTTCAAAATTCTGCAAGCTAATGGAACCAGGAAACAGGCAGAGGTAGCCAATATGCTTTTGAACAAAGTGGACTTCAAACCAAAAAAAAAAATCATAAGAGACACAGATGGGTACTATACTTTAGTCACAGGTACAATTCACCAGAAAGACTTCACAATACTGAACATATATGCACCCAATATGGGCCCCTCCACATTCATTAAGCAAACCCTATAGCATCTAAAGTGAGTAATCAACCCCCAAACAATAATTCTTGGTGATTTCAACACTGCCTTCTCAACATGGAATAGAACAACAGGAGAAAAGCTTAATAGAGACACTTTGGAACTCAACCAAACCCTTAAAGAAATGGACCTTACAGATCTCTATCGAACTTTTCACCCACGCACCAAAGAATACACATTTTTCTCAGCAGCACACGGAACTTTCTCCAAAACATATCACATATTGGGCCTCAAAACAAATCTCCACATATATAGGAAAGTTGAAATTCTAGCCTGTACCCTATCGGACTACCATGGTCTAAAGTTTGACATCCACAACACAATAAACAACAGAAAATACACTAACTCCTGGAAACTTAATCTCTGATGCTGAACGAGAATTGGATTGAGGAAGAAATTGAAAAGAAAATTCAAGATTTGCTGAAAGTGAACAATAATGAAAATAAAACTTATCAAAATCTTTGGGACACAATGAAAGCTGTCCTAAGAGGTGAGTTCATACCTCTTAATGCCTTTACCAAAAAAATAGAAACATCACAAATAAATAACTTACAATGCAGCTTAAGGCTTTAGAGACACTAGAGCAATCTGATCCCAAAAGCAGTAAGAGAGAGGATATTAGCAAAATAAGGGGAGAAATATCCAAAATTGAGATTAAGAAAATGATACACAGAATCAACCAGGCAGGAAGCTGGTTATTTGAAAAAAAATCAATAAGGTTGACACACCCCTAGCTAAATTAACCAAAAGCAAGAGAGAAAAAACCCAAATTAACAAAATTAGAAATGAAAATGGAGATATCACTACGGATACCCAAGAACTTCAGAGTATTATGTCATATTTCAAAAACTTACACTCTGTGAAATTTGACAACACAAAAGAAATGGATGAATTCCTAAGTAAGCACAACTTACCGAAATTGAATCAGGAAATTGTGAATTATTTAAATAGTCCTATAACATATGAGGAAATTGAGGAAGTAATCTCGAATCTTCCCACCAAGAAATGTCCTGGACCAGGTGGATTCGGAACAGAGTTCTACCAGACATTTAAGGAGCTGTTAAATACTCCTTAAATTGTTCCATCAAATAGCAAAGGAACACTACCAGATTCTTTCTACGAAGCTAATATCATCTTAATCCCAAAACCTAATAAAGATATACTTAAAAAAGAAAACTATAGGTCAATCAGTTTGATGAACACAGATGCAAAGATTCTCAACAAAGTCTTAGCAAATCAGGATTCAAAAACATATCAAAAGATCATTCACGGGGATCAAGTAGGCTTTTTCCAGGCACACAAGATTGGTTCAATATATGCAAATAAATAAATGTAATTCATCATATAAACCAGTCCTGAAATCCTAGACCACATGATACTCTCGATAGATGCAGAAAAAGCTTTTGACAAGATCCAATAGCCTTTTATAATCAAAACCTTAGAGACAGTTGGAATGGAAGGAACCTTTATCGATATAATAAAAGCTGTCTACAAGTCCACAGCAAGGATTATACTGAATGGGGAAAAACTCGAATCATTCCTGTTTCGATCAGGAACTAGACAAAGCTGTCCACTTTCACCACTTCTCTTCAATATTGTACTTGAAGTCTTGGCTGAAGCCATAAGACAAGAAAGGGAGATAAAAGAGATTCAAATCGGCAAGGAAGAAGTCAAGCTATCTCTATTTGCTGATGACGTGATTTTATACCTGAGTGATCCAAAAAACACCACCAAGAAACTCCTGGAACTAATACAGAGGTTCAGTAGGGTAGCAGGATAGAAAATAAATATACAAAAATCAGTAGCCTTACTATATGCACAGAATGAAAGAAGTGAAAAAGCCCTGAGAGAAACAATCCCATTTACTATAGCTCCTAAAAAAATGAAATACCTTGCTATAAACCTAACCAAAGAAGCAAGTGACCTTTACAATGAAAACTTTAAAACCCTAAAGAAAGAAATTACAGAAGACACCAGAAGGTGGAAAGACCTACCATGTTCCTGGATTGGCAGAATCAACATTGTAAAAATGACCATCCTACCAAAGGCAATATACAGATTCAATGCTATATCAATTAAAATCCCAAAGCAATTCTTTAAAGAAGTTGGCCAAAAAATCTCAACGTTCATATGGAGGCACAAAAGACCCAGGATAGCAAAAACAATCCTGAGGAACAAAAACAGGGCTGGAGGTATCACCATACCAAACTTTAGTGAAATCCTTACTACAAATCCATAGTAATAAAAACAGCCTGGTACTGGCTGCAAAATAGACACACAAATCAATGGATAAAGGTTGAAGACCCAGATATAAGCTGACACAACTACAGCCATTTGATCTTTGACAAAGCGCCCCAAAGAATCCAATGGAAGAAGAACAGTATCTTCAACAAATGGTGCTGGCAAAATTGGATCTCCACATGCAGAAGATTAAAGCTGAACCCATACTTGTCACCATGTAAAAGACATAATTTCAAATGGATCAAGGACCTTGATTTAAGGCCAGAGACTTTAAAAACCATAGTTGAAAGGATAGGGAACTCCCTCGAGCTGATTGGGCTAGGCCAACACTTCCTAAATAGACATCCAATGGCACAGTCACTGCTACCAACTCTCAACAGTTGGGATCTTGTGAAATTAAAGAGCTTCTGTTCAGATAAAGAGATTGTAACATGAGCTCAAAGGCAACCTACAGAATGGGAGAAAATCTTCACTAACCACATATCTGACAGAGCTCTACTGTCCAGAGTGCACAAAGAACTTAGAAAACTAAACTCCAAGTAAAACACTGGCCCAATTAAAAAATGGGCCCTGGAACTTCAAAGAAACTTTACCAGGGATGAAATTAAAATGTCTAACAAATATCTTAAAAAATGCTCCACTTCCTTCGCCATCAGGGAAATGCAAATCAAAACTTCCCTGAGATATCATCCTACCCCGGTTAGGATGGCAAAAATCCACAATACAAAAACAACAAATGCTGGAGAGGATGTGGAGAGACGGGAACTCTCCTACATTGCTGGTGGGAATGCAGGCTCATACAGCCACTCTGGCGAGCCGTCTGGAGATTCTTAAAGAAATTAAAGATTGAAATGCCATATGACCCTGCTATCGCACTTTTGGGAATAACCCCCATGCAGCAGAGGTTCACCTCGATAGTACAAACATGACCATGTTCATAGCAGCACTGTTTACAATAGCAAAGTCATGGAATCAACTCAAATGTCCAAGAGTTGACGAGTGGATAAGGAAAAGGTGGTACATCTATACAATGGAGTACTACTCAGCATCAAAAATGATGAATTACTGGAATTTGCTGGGAAATGGATGTCATTAGAAAATAATTTTATTAAGCAAAGTGTCCCAGACCCAGAAAATTAAGCACTGTATGTACTCTCTAATAGGTGGCTCTTAGTACCAAACCCACCCAGCCCACCTAGAGACACTCAAAGATAAATCTGTAATACCTACGATAATTGCAAGGATTATGAACAGGAGGGATGGGTTAGGAGGGCCACACCAGAAACAAGGAGAGAGGGGACCATGTTACAGCAGAGAAAATAGGCCTCCATCAAGGAATCAAATAAGTAATGAGACATCTGATTAAGTTCACAGACTTTCGTTCTGATCATTTACTACTGAGGGGGTATGATCTCACCTGAAGAGGAGGGCATATAGTCTGGCAGATAAAAAGTAACCATTTTGCAAATGGGTGATAGACCCTTCCCTCACTGTGGTTTCCCACTTTTATTACATCTACCTTTGAATGTGCTCTTATAACAAGACTCTAGTTTAGTAGCTTTTTGTCTCTGGCCAGGGGGTGACATACATTGCCCATCAGGATAGAGTGAAGGGCATTGCAGGAACAGCAAAACTGCAAAAGAAAATCAAGAAACCACAATCCAGAACTTCAGAGACTCTATATCAACCACCTAGAACTAGGCCAGACTAATCTCTCCCCATCCTGAAGCTCAGGGACATTTGCAGAAGAGGGGGCGGTAAGAGTGTAAGAGCAAAAGGATGGGAGGAGCAATGATATGTAAGATACTCCATACAAGTTAGGGCTGAAGCAATCATAATTGGAGTTTACATGCCCTTTGCAATGTCCAACACACTATTGACCTCACAAAGTCTAGCATCCGCTTAAGGCACCAAAATCCTTGGAGGCAAGAGATTGGCAGCCACAGTAGTGTTCCTATACTTAAGGGGAACATGGGAAAGGGTTCAGGGAAAGGCCACTGGGTCCTTGTATGTCATCGGAGAGGAGGGCCCAGAGGAGAGTCAGGAATGCACAAGAAAGGACTCTCTGGGACTTGGGGCAGGGGGCACTGGGGGATGGGGAGGGAGGAGGAAAGGGAGAGGGAGTAGGGGGTTCGGGGGGAGGAGGAGGGTGGGAGGGAACTGGTGTACCTATTAAGTTTGTATGAGCTGAAATAATAAATAAAAAAAAAGAAACCAAAATATGAAAAAAATAAATAAAAAGAAATGTCTAACAAATATCTTTAAAAATGTTCCACATCCTTAGCCTTCAGGGAAATGCAAATCAAATATCATCTCACCCAGATCAGGATGGCAAAAATCTATAATACAAACAAGACCCAATGCTGGAGAGGATGTGGAGAGAGGGGAACTCTCCTACATTGCTGGTGGGAATGCAGGCTCATACAGCCACTCTGGTGAGCCGTCTGGAGATTCTTAAAGAAATTAAAGATCGAAATGCCATATGACCCTGCTATTCCACTTTTGGGAATAACTCCCCATACAGCAAAAATTCACCTCGATAGCACAAGCACGACCATGTTCATAGCAGCACTGTTTACAACAGCAAAGTCATGGAATCAACCCAAATATGCAATAGTTTACGAGTGAATACGGAAAATGTGGTACATTTATACAATGGAATAGTACTCAGACATCAAAAATGATGAATTAATGCAATTTGCCAGGAAATGGATGGAATTAGAAACAATTGTATTGATTGAACTATCCCAGACACAGAAAAATTAAGCACCATATGTATTCCCTAATAGGTGGATTCTGGGAACAAACCCACTTAGAGACACACTCAAGAATAAATCTCTGTAATACTTACAGTAATTGCAAGGATTATGAACAGGAGGCATGTAGTAGGCCACCATCAAGGACTGCAAGGAAGAAATGAGACATCTGATTAAGCTCACAGACTGTCCTTCTTGGTCACTTGCAACTGATGGGAAATGGTCTTACCAGAAGGGAGGGCATACAGTCTGGCAGATAGAAGGTAACTATTTTGCAATGGGAGACTGACTTACCCCTCACCGTAGTCTCCTACTCTTATTCTATCTTTCAATGTATCCTTATAATAAGACTCTATTTTTTATATAATACATTTTTTATTATTATTTCAGCTCATACAAACTTAATAGGTACACCAGTTCCCTCCCACCCTCCTCCTCCCCCCGAACCCCCTACTCCCTCTCCCTTTCCTCCTCCCTCCCCATCCCCCAGTGCCCCCTGCCCCAAGTCCCAGAGAGTCCTTTCTTGTGCATTCCTGACTCTCCTCTGGGCCCTCCTCTCCGATGACATACAAGGACCCAGTGGCCTTTCCCTGAACCCTTTCCCATGTTCCCCTTAAGTATAGGAACACTACTGTGGCTGTCGATCCCTTGCCTCCAAGGATCTTGGTGCCTTAAGCGGATGCTAGACTTTGTGAGGTCAATAGTGTGTTGGACATTGCAAAGGGCATGTAAACTCCAATTATGATTGCTTCAGCCCTAACTTGTATGGAGTATCTTACATATCATTGCTCCTCCCATCCTTTTGCTCTTACACTCTTACCGCCCCCTCTTCCGCAAATGTCCCTGAGCTTCAGGATGGGGAGAGATTAGAATAAGACTCTATTTTAACAGTTTTTTATCTCTGGCCAGGGGGTGACATCCAATACCTATCAGGATGGAGCCAAGGGCACTGCAGGAGTAGCAAAACTGAAAAAAATAACAATCAACAAATCATAATTCAGAACATCAGAGACTTTATATTAACCACCTGGAATCAGGCCTGCCTAATCTCTCCCCATCCTTAAGCTCAGGGAATTTTGCAGAAGAGGGGGCGGTAAGATTGTAAGAGCACAAGGATGGGAGGAGTCAAGATATGCAAGATACTCCACACAAGTTAGGTCCAAAGTAATTATAATAGGACTCTGCATGATCTGTGCAATGACCAACATATCATTGACCCCTCAAAGTCTTAGTATGGACTAAAGGCACTAGGATCCTTACAAGCAAGGGATTAACAGTCACAATAGTGTTCCTATACTTAAAGGGAATATAAGAAAGAGTTTTAGGAAATGCCACTGAGTCCTTATACCTCATCAGAGAGGAGGACCCAGAGGAAAGTTTGATATACATATTAAAGGATGCTTCAGAGATGAGGGGACGGGGCACTGGGAGAAAGGGAGGGAGGGGGAAAGGAAGGGAAAGGGGTGAGGGAGCAGGGAGGTCCAGGGAGGAGTGAAGGGAGGAAGGGGACAGGTGTACCTATTACGTTTGTATGAGCAGAAATATAAATAAATTTAAAAAACTAATAATACATTTAAAAATTAAAGATGATTCATTAGTATCAGATCTTTTAGGAACTGTTATTATGCTTGGTTAAAAAAATGCTACAGAATGATTTGCACTGAAGTTTTGAATTGAATCAATCAGAAACAATTTTTTCTTTTCAAATCCTAATCAGGCAAATCAATATTTCTGATTCTTGGTCAACTGCATTGACTTATAAATGTTCTTTGACTGATTAGTTCAATTGAAAATTGTGGTCAGTCAGGTTTATCATCAAGCATGGTAACATAGCCCAAGACAGTCTGAAGAAAAGAGTAAAGTTGGAAGCAGCTAGGTTATTTGATCTGGGTCAGTAATCAAGAGAGTTACCTGGAGCCAGGGCTGAACAAAAGGAAAAACTGTGGAAAACCTGAATATTTTCTAGTGATCACATGTTCCAAAATCACCTTGGATTAAATCAAGTTTAGTTTTAACATCAGAGGGAATCAAGACCATCTCATCTCTTTGTTGATGGAAAACTGGACTCTACACTTTTAATAGCAGCTGAAAATATCTTCATTATTTATTCATTGTTGGATGCACTTACAAATATGGAATATCATTATGTGAGTTTGTTTAATTTTAAATCTTCCATTAGTTTTAAAATTTTATAAATGCCTGAACAGGTGACAAGCTAAAGAAGCTAAGGAGGTTCACTGAAGATGAGTGAATCTGTCTTCTCTTGGTAAAATAAGAAAACTAGAGACTATGTTCAATTTTCTAAGTGCATTTGATTTTAACAAGTATTTTTGGGGGTTTTTAAAAATGCTAAAATGAACAAATAAGATTGATAAAACTCCTAAACCAGGGTTGAGTGATGGCTCAGTGATTAAAGTGCTTATGCATGAGCACGAGGATCTGAATTCAGATCCAGGTTACCTCCAGTAACTGGCCAATCAGTCTATCTGAAATGGTGAATTTCAGGTTCAAGGAAAGACCTATGTCATAAAACAAGAGGAGAGGAGATTAAATAAGATATGTTAATTCCAGCCTCTGACCTCCACGAGCTACTGAATGAATGAACACAGGTATGTACTTGCATTATCACACAAATAAACCAAAACCAAAAAAATCCTAGACTAAAAACTTGATTTTGATTTATGAAGATCATCACCTCAATTATGTTTCCATTATTGATAATCTACTCCCTGTGTCTCAAAAGGAAACTTATAACAAGCATGTTTACTGATTATTGCATGTTAGCATATTTTTTTCTTCCTTGACTCTATAAGAAACATGATTTTTGATCTGCACATGAATGCAATGTCTTCACATTCAACTTGATAGGATTTAGAATCATCAAAGAAGTGATTTCTGGGCCTATTAGGGATATTGGATTAAATGCAATGGGAAGACTCATACTGAATATAAGTGGCACTATTTCATGAACTTGGGCCCTGAACTTTAATTTAGTCTTTTAAGAAACTGAAGCTTAGCTGAGCACCAGCATTCTTCACTCTACTTGTTGAATGTGGATACAGTGCAACAAGCTGCCTCAGGATTGTGCCTTCCTGTCCATGAGTGGAATGCACAATGTGAGCCAAAATAAACTTCTTCCTTAATTTTATTTCAGGTACTTTGTCACAGCAATGATGAAAACAACCAAGACAAAATTAATGCAGAGAAGCAGGGCCATTGGTGTGATAAACCAATAATGTGGAATTTGGAACTGTTTTATGGTCAGAACATTGGAACAGTTTGGAACTGTCAGCTAGGGAAGCCCTAGAATTTTTTAAATGGATTTTAATAAGTTATCCTGGTGAGAATTTAGGAGGTGAGAACGTAGAAAGAAACATGGGCAGTGGAGACAGAGCACATTAGGTTTCCAAGAGAAGGGGGCACATAACTAGGAACTAGGCTGGGAGCCATTCAGCTGATAATCTAACAAATAAGCTGATGGTATTTTGCCCATTTTCTGATAACTTGACTGAAGCTGAATTAATAAGTGAAAGGACTATTTTTTAGAGTGCAAGAAATCTCAAGACAGGATAGCATTGAAGTTGTGACATGGGATCACTGGTTTCATCCAGGCTTTCAATGAGAGCACAGAAAATGTAAGAAATGTGTAGTTTGGTGAAGACAGAAGTGGTAGCCAGTTTAAAATTATAAAGGAGAGACAGTTGGAAAGGCAGTTGTATCCATTAAATAGAAGCCTGCCTCTCTGCACTGGTGCTAGAAGGAATAAATGATACATGAACATTCCTAAAAGTGAAAAAGTCATGATTCCAACAAGGATGGTTTTTATATGAAAATGTTATAAAGAAATTGTTATTCTACATTTGGTTTGACTACCAAGGAATCTTGCTCCACAGTATCAGTAAATGAACCCTGGGGAGAAAAATGAAAGAATTGGAAGTTACTAAATTTAGAAGAGAAGCCTTCACAGGCATAACTAATTTAAAATTACTAATATTAACTAAATATTTATTTGACACTAACGGTCATGAATGACTCTGCAGACAAGCATAAGAAAACATTCCTGACTTCTGGCTACGTACAGCTTTATATGGAATGCAGATATGTGAACAAGATATTCGCAATACAGTGTATTAAATTTTCCCTGGAGTGATTAGTAAGGCTTCTTAGGGATTCTATTTCTAAGATCAGATAGATGAATAAAAGTTAAATAACAGATTGAAAAAAGAAAGTTCCAAAGAGCAGGAATCACAATTAGTCTAACAGATAAATATCAGTGACATGGATTGACCCATAGCTCAGAAACAAATGAGACGATAAAAATATAGGGTACTAGCTATGTTCTGTATTGATGTCACAAAAGAAAGCAAATGAAGTTAGGAAGCATTTATTTTGAACCACAGTTCTGGGGTATAGACTATCACAGTAGGCAAGTTCATGGTAGCAGAAGCAGAAAGCAACTAGTCACATTAGATCCATGCTCAAGAAGCAGAAAGAAATGAATGCTGATACTCAACTCACTATCTTTTTTATTTAGCTCAAGACTCTAGTCCATGCAATGGTGCCACACCATTTAGGCTGGGTGCCACACCTCAGTTAACGTAGAAACTCCCTCGTAGACATACCCAAAGTTTATCCCTGGGTGATTCTAGATACAGTCAAGTTGACCATCACTATTAACCATCACAGCAAGAAGAAGAATCACCCTATTTCAAATTTGCATCTGTTCTTGCTACTATGGCAAAATTATCCTCAAAACAGAATGGTCAGAAAAACACCATTAAAAATCAATTGTAGTCCCAGGAAAAAGAAGACATTGTAAGAAGCTAACCAGGCATTTTTAATGAATTCAGGTTCACAGGCATAAACACAGTACATTCCAAGGTGTCAAAAGAAGTTAAAGACGTAATCACAAAATGATTGGCAGTAATCTACAGAAATCACAGTAGAGGAGAGTGCTGTCAGGAGATGTGATCTAAGCAAACAGTCTGCAATTCACTCGACGGGTAAAATGTAAGTTCTAGAAACTATTAGATCAGCTATGTTGATCTTTAATACATTCTAGAATGGATTACTCTAACAAGGAATTGAGAGTGCTTGGAAAATAATGAGGCAAGCTCCAGGATCCTTTCTAAGTGCACTAAAAGCACTGCTACTAAATTAGCCTTATTTAATTTTCTGTAGGTTGAGTAGCCTGGGAGATTTCAGAGGGTTGATAGGTAATATTTGTGTCAAGGTAAGGATTTTTATGAAATCACTCACATGTCCTTGTGGGCAAGGATAAAAATTTTGACTGGATGATCACAGAAACAGGCAGAGTGCAGTTGTTTGAATGACTGCATGCAATTAATAATTTGATGTTAGCTGACAGGGATGCTTTTTCTAGTGTGTCTCATGGATTTGTCTTTAGTCCTGTTTCATTTCTATTTTCAAATCTAATCTAGGCAAAGACACATCAGTTTTGAAAGAGTAAGGAAGCAAATGCATAGTAGAAACAGAATGCAAAATTGTTTCAGTAGATGGAACAATACATGAAAACCAGGACATTGAGATTTAGCAGCAGATAAGGAATGTATGGTTTTGACTTTTACTGTCT
Organism: Typhlomys cinereus; assembly: GCA_023101885.1. Classification (NCBI taxonomy): domain Eukaryota; kingdom Metazoa; phylum Chordata; class Mammalia; order Rodentia; family Platacanthomyidae; genus Typhlomys; species Typhlomys cinereus. Next base: position 1,341,713 of record JALPQD010000010.1, read on the forward strand.
GTTGCTTGAGTTTTGAAAAGTTCATGTCAAAGAAATACAAAGCAGAATTTAAAACCACATTAGGTACTTTCAAAACCCACAAACTCTAAAAGTTACTTCTGCTTTTTTTAAAAGGTGAATTCAAGGTTAGCATGCATTAATAGAGGAAATGACAACAAGAACGATTTCAATATTTCCCTGAGCTTGAGTACTATTAAGACCCTTCCTAAGTAGTAGCACACCCAGTCTTAAATGCGTGGTGGACAGAAGATATGGTTCTTTCCCTAACATCAATTCTACCTGCCTTGATGCAAGCAATAAATAAGATTTTATTGGACCTGACTTGACCTCAGCTTCAATAGTAAACTGTGCTCGGCTAAGACCAATCAGGAAAAATTCATCTTTCTTTGCACTCTAATTGGTTTAATTACTCCAGTCCTAAGCTTATCAGTGCATGACATGCCTCTGGTTTTCGGGATTGGCTCAGGAGTAGCCCATTGATGGGAGTCTTGGTGTTTTTCCCCTAGAGTTAATGGAAGCAACCTGCCTCTCCTGCTGAATGAAGCATCAGGCTGCACTAATTGCTTCTGGCAGGCATCCAAGGACGAGGAAGAAAGTCAGTCTGGGGAGAAAGTTAGCACAGATAAAGGGAGAGAAGAGCAAGCTACAGGAAATGGACCCAGAGTCCTGACTGAACTATGTCTAAATTGCTCTATGGCTGGAGTTTTCAGTCCAACTTTAAGTCAGCTTGAGGTTGTTTTTTATCACCTTTGACTGAGACCCTTTTTAACAGATCCAAGGGGCAAGGTGCCACAGGGGATAGGGATGGGTGGGAGTTGAAGAGCTTAGGAAGAGAAAAACCCAAGGGACATATGAGTTGTTCAAAACATCTGTCACAGGGAAGGAGTTGGTAGTTGTCATTATTTGGTAATTCAAGGCTAGGAGTATTGCTGAAGAGTTGCAGGAAGGCAAATTGTGAGCAAATGTGAAAACTGAGAAATACTTTATTTTTAGAGGTATTATATTATTGTAATGTATTCATCACTAGAAGTGCTAATTCAGAGAAGGCTGAACCACATATGGATGTCCTATTGAACTGTAGCATGTGCTGTCCTTTATTACTTATGTGTAGGAAAGGTAGTTACTATCTAAAGAGAGGTTGCTTTCTGTAGGTCTGTGCATCCAGGTGACAAGTAAATTAATTAGATTAAATGGTTTCTAAACCTGGTTCTAATTCTAAAAATATTTTTGGACACCCAAATGAAAATACTGAGAGTTCAGCAGACAGTGTCTTGGCCTAACTGCTTCTCATAACAACATGAAATATGAAAATAGGAATTTGGACTACCAACTTCCCATTACTCATATTCCTTTTCACAAAAGAAGGAATAACTTTGAAAAATATCATTCAGCTATTTTGGAGAAACTATGTGCATATTTCAGAAATGAGATCTTCTGTTGAATGGATTATCAAAAACTCAATCACTTAACAAGAATTTACTGAGAATTTACAATTCTAGGCTAGTAACAGAAACCTGCCTTATTTTGTCTAATTCACAGAGTAAATCATGTGTTTTCAATGTGGTATATTCTCTATCATCCAAGAAGATACTTTTTAGCTTTTGCTCTTAAAATATTACCAGCATCTAGTATATTACAAAAATTCTTAATAAAGAAAATATATGTAATTCTTTTGGGAATTCCAAAAAGGTCTTTTAAATAAAGACTATATGCTCATTTTATTCTATACAAAAAAGTAATGCTATTTGAATTTATTTATTTATTTAATTCTTTGTCAGTTTCATAGACATAGACGATGAATTCAATTTTTTTCATTCCATGTTACCTGATCTAGTTCCCACTTCCTCTCTCATTGAAAGACCTTCTTTTTCCTAACCAGGCTGCCTCTTAATTTTAATGTCTTTTTATGTATGTGCTCTGTTGAGTTGAATAAGAGTTGTCTGCATTAGCATGTGCCTGGAAACTTGCTGGAATGTGGATGATATATCAGTGGCTACACCACAGAAGAAAGTGGCTTTCCTTACCATAGCCAGCACTAAAACAATGGTCCCTCATAGAGAGATGGAGCTCCATGTTCTTCCCTTGATGAAGTGTTGGTAGGTCCTGTCTTGTACAACTCATGTTGAGGCTGTCATGAGTTCAGGGTTATAACAGCTTTGACATGTCTAGAAGGTGTTATTTGACACACCTTCTCCCTACTCACTGGCTCTTAAACCCCTTTGTTCCTTCTTCTTCAGCGTTCCCTGAGCCTTGTATGTGTGTGATATAGATGTCCTATTTAAGACTGTGCACTTGTATGAAATATTTTAAAGAAAGGTAAATATAAAAAATTTACCTTATCTAACTGTATACTTTGGGAAAATATAATCCAGTGAAATATAGTTTGCTAACTTCTAGATATTTAATACATTCTTGGTGTGCTTTCATTACTGTGCTCACACTCTAGAATCTATGAAATATTCTTCTTGCTTTCTGAGAGTTTGTGTTTAGAAGAACCAAATGGAATGGGTGAGCTTTTAGGCAGTTTGATACATGTGTGCTTTCCTATATGGAGGATGCCTTATGTTCCCTAGGAGTATGTAAAAGGAGAAACAGAAAGGACACTGGCATGGAAGCTGACATGGAGGGATTGACGTTAGCCTCCTAGGATAGGCTAAAATTTAGTAAGGGAAAAGAGTGCTGTTTAAGTGAGTCAGTAGCAAACTTCTGCAGGTTTAGAAGCAAGCAATGTCAATGTATTTGTGAAATCAGTGCCCTTGTTAGGTAAAGAGGATAAGACTTCATGAGAAATAATAACGGGTTTCCAAGGTATGTCTAGATTCAGATATATCTTAATGCCAATCAGGAAACTCGCTGTTGTACAAGACTTGAAAGAAGATTTACATTGTTCTTGAGTAGGGAGTAACAGAAGGAATGTCTAGGCATTCCATTCAAGGCAGAACTGCTGCATCCAGAAACTCACTACAGTGAGGAGACTTGTCCTTACAGGACCTGCATAATGACTGACATACTAACAAGCACTGTAGAATATCAAGGAACTCAAGAGCGATAGGAACATACAGTGGAGACCTTGGGGACTAAAGTTGGATGAGTAAAGGGAAATGCCCCTATCAGTGGGGTGGCCTGAAGAGAGGCAACTTGGTATCCCTGAACCCCCATAGGAGTAGACAAACTAGAGGGAACCCTGGGGTCCATAGAAGCAGACAGGAGGAGGATGGAAGGGAGTGGGATGGATTGAAGAAGGGAAGGGAGAGGGATAAAAGGTAGGGGAGATGGAGTATAAGTACTTGATATGCTTGTAAAACTAGAAAAATAAAATAATAACTTAAAAATTGTTTCCCAGTTAATATTGAGGTTGGTGTTTTTCATGTTCCATTGAGATCTTTAAAATACTTTATCAAATTTGTGACTATGTGCATTATTGAGAAGCTTTGCAAGTTACACACTAATCCTAGAGTTGCTTTATTTCCAGTGTATCAAATTGAAATGCTATGATCATTTGAATGTCATTTGGCTGTAATGTTGATGCCTTTTCCTCTTGCTGTGTCTTATGCTACTCTTCATGGCTTGTGTCATCAAGACTTCTGAGGCTTTGATACCTGTAGTTACACATGTCTGATATGATGTCTTTGTAGAGATGCTGATGTGCATAGGATTATATTCTAAAGCTCCTCAGTGGAGCTATGATGGAGGATGATAAATGGGCAAACACTAGTTTTGTTTCACATATTAGGCCAAGATCACACATATGTATGTGATTTCTGTACCAAAGAGTTACTTTACTTCATAAAGAAAACTATTTTTCTTATGTGTTCTGAAAAGTGCAAATTCTAATATGCTTACAAATAAATGCATTAAAGGAAAAAAAAGAAGGAATGTCTAGGGTAGTATATGATATAATTTGGAAGGAAAAGCAGCTTGCCAAGAAAATATGGCAATCCATGTGTGAGGGACGTTGTCAGCAATAAAGTTAAAAAATTAATACATGTTTAAATGTTTTGTGGAAAGCATCTTGAAGAATAATAGAAAAGGAGTTTGTTAACTCATAAGATAAAGGTATTTATGCTGAACTTTTGAGCTCAGGGTGCAGTCATTTAGCAAATAACTATATTAAAGCATCATCTAAAGGTTTTATATGCATATATATTTTATCTATTTCATTTCATCAAGTAAATTATAATTTTCACAAGTACTTGCTAAAGACAATGTGCTTTGAATCTCTAGAAGTCTCAGTTCTGTTTGGGAAATGAGAGGTGGCAAGAGGGAATAGATAAACATTACTACCACATGTCTTAGCTGAGACAATCAAAGTGTCTCATCAACCGTTCAACACATTCACAAAGATAGAATGACTTTTTGGTAATTGTTACACTTGAATAATAAATTGTAAAGGTGATGTTAAGATTAAACAAATATAAACCCTTGTGCTAGAACTAATAATGACTTATTTTATAGGAATGGAATAAAAATTGAAATCTCTGTTATTGATTACATTCTACTGTTTAGAAAGTACAATAATAAAAGTTTGTTTACTATCTATATCTTGAAGTGTTGTTTTTATTCTCTATATTAATAGAAATATGCAAATGGCTCACTTTGGTTTAAATGACACCAAATATATTGGACACTGAGGTATCTCTTGCCCTTTATGCTATAGTTTAATGTTATAGCTGTGTTTTTAGATTATGTATGTGATTAAAAATTTAAATTTTATATCACCAAGATACTACATCATAAAAGTGCACTACCATACTAATATTCACCCCCTGTCTACTTAACCTGACTTAACTGATGTACTAACAGTCTAACAGCCTCAACTAGGAAATAACAATAACTAAAGACAAACATACCCAACCCCAAGGCAAGCACTAGTAATAACTGCCCAAGTGTAATAATACCAACTAAATCAGTTCAGTCAAAAATACACAGAAACTGAAAAGCCCTAGAAGACAAAACAACAATGTCCAAGTCAAAGTGCAGATACATGAGAAAAAAAACCCAAGAAGAACAATCTCCTGCCGAAAGAATCAATCCCATAATGAGGGATTCCAACCAGAACAAATTCACAGAAAACAGTCAAGAAAGCCAGACCCAAGACAACGACTTTCAAAGTATGATCATTACCATGATTAATACTGTGAAAGAGGAAATTCAAGAGGAGTTAAACAATCATATCAACCACTTGGAACAGGAACACAACAGGCACTTGGAGGAGTTGAGAAAAACAGTTCAAGAAACAAAAATAGGCATACAGCAGTTAAAACAGTCTCAGGTAGAGTTTAAAATTGAACTAAAAGACAAGTTATCTTCACCCCAAAGCTCAACAGAGAGTCTTATCAACAGAACTAATGAAGCAGAAAATAGAATTTCAGATCATGAAGACAAAGTGGGAGAATTAACCAGCTCAATGGAAGAGATTGTTAAACCCAAAAAGATACTTGAGAGGAACATTTGAGATATGGGACCCCCTGAAGAAGCCTAACATGCACATTCATGGAATACCAGAACAAGAATCCCAAAATATCACACCTGAGGAAATTTTTCAAATTATCATAAATTAAAACTTCCCTCAACTGAAGGATGAGAGGCCCATCCAAATACAAGAGGCATTTTGCACTCCAAAAAGATATGACCAAAATAGAAAATCGCCACAGCAAATAATAGTCAAAACACTCCACATTCAAGACAAAGAAAAGATGCTGAGAGCTTCAAGAGAAAAAAAGTAAGTCACCTTTAAAGCAAACCTATTAAAATAACAAATGACTTCTCAATGGAAACAATAAAAGCAAGAAGAGCTTGGAGAGACGTACTTCATGTATTAAATGAGCAAAAATGCCAACTCAGACTGATTTACCCAGCAAAACTATCTGTCATGATCGAGGGAGAAAGAAAAATTTTCCAGCACAAAGACAACTGGAAGGGATACATGTCTACCAAACCAGGCCTTCAAAAAATGCTAGAAATGATACACAAATTTGAAGAAAAAACAAGCATATCCAGGAGGAGAGAAGGGAAGTATAATACCACAAAAACATAAATGTCAAAAAAGAACCTTACAAAATTTACTAAACATAAACAATGTTCAGAATTAAAAATAATTTCTCCATTATAACATTAAATGTCAATGGTATTGACTCACCAATTAAGAGACACAGATTACAAACGGATTAAAAATCACAACCCATCAATCTACTGCCTTCAGGAAATTCATCTCACCACAAAAGATAGGCACATACTAAAAATGAAAGGCTGGTCCAAAATTCTGCAAGCTAATGGAACCAGGAAACAGGCAGGGGTAGCCATTATGCTGTCGGACAAAGTGGACTTCAAACCAAAAAAAATCCTAAGAGACCCAGATGGATACTACATTTTAGTCACAGGTACAATTCACCAGAAAGACTTCACAATACTGAACATATATGCACCCAATAGGGACCTCTCCACATTCATTAAGAAAACCCTACAGCGTCTAAAGCGAGAAAATCAACTCCCAAACTTTGGAACTTAATCAAACCCTTAAAGAAATGGACCTTACAGATCGCTATCGAACTTTTCATCCACACGCCAAAGAATACACATTTTTCTCAGCAGCACATGGAACTTTATCCAAAATAGATCACATATTGGGCCACAAAACGAATCTCTGTATATACAGGAAAGTTGAAATTCTAACATGTGCCCTGTCAGACCACCATGGCCTACAGCTTGACATCCACAACACAACAAACGACAGAAAATACACTAACTACTGGAAACTTAACACTATGATGCTGAATGAGAACTGGATTCAGGAAGAAATTAAAAAGGAAATTCAAGATTTCCTGAAAGTGAATGATAATGAAAATACAACTTACCAAACTCTCTGGGAAGCAATGAAGGCTGTCCTAAGAGGTAAGTTCATAGCTCTTAATGCCTACATCAAAAAAAAAGGAAACATCAGAAATAAATAACTTACAATGCAACTTAAAGCTTTAGAGAAACTAGAGCAATCTGATCCCAAAAGTAGAAGAAGAGAGGAGATTAGCAAAATAAGGGGAGAAATATCTGAAATCAACATTAGGAAAATGATAGAGAAAATCAACAGGTCAAAAAGCTGGTTCTTTGAAAAAATCACCCCTAGCTAAATTAACCCCTAGCTAAATTAACCAAAAGTAAGAGAGAGAAAACCCAAATTAACAAAATTAGGAATGAAAATGGAGTTATCACTACTGATACCCAAGAAATCCAGAGAATTATAGCATCATATTTCAAAAACTTATACTCTGTGAAATTTGACAACACAAAAGAGATGGATGAATTCCTAAGTAAGCACAACTTACCTAAATGGAATCAGGAAGTTGTGAATTATTTAAATAGTCCTATAACATATGAGGAAATTGAGGAAGTAATCTCGAATCTTCTCACCAAAAAATGTCCTGGACCAGATGGATTCAGCACAGAGTTCTACCAGACATTTAAGGAGCTAATAACACCAATACTCCTTAAATTGTTCCATCAAATAGCAAAGGAAGGAACTCTACCAAATTCTTTCTATGAAGCTAATATTGTTTTAATCCCAAAACCTAAAAAAGATACACTTAAAAAAGAAAACTATAGGGCTGGAGAGGTGGCTCAGGGGTTAAGCCTCTGCCTTGCAGGCGGAAGGTCCTGAGTTCGGATCCCAGATCCCACGTATAGACACCGGGCGGAAGCGGGGGCGGCCTGCGCTTCTGGTCCTGGTAGGGCGGAGCCTGTGAATCCCGGGGCAGAAGGAGGTGGAGGCGTCCATGGTGGTTCCCGAATTCGTCCGTGGTTCTACACGCACACAGACACACACGCGTGCACATACATACGCACACACGCACAATTGTATAAATAAATAAAAAAATTCTTTTAAAAAAAAAAAAAAAGAAAACTATAGGCCAATCTCTTTGATGAACACAGATGCAAAGATTCTCAACAAAGTCTTAGCAAATCTCATTCAAAAACATATCAAAAAGATCATTAACGGGGACCAAGTAGGCTTTATCCCTGGCACACAAGGTTGGTTCAACATACGCAAATCAATAAATGTAATTCATCATATAAATCAGTCCAAAGCCCAAGACCACATGATACTCTGAATAGATGCAGAGAAAGCTTTTGACAAGATCCAACAACCTTTTATGATCAAAATGCTAAAGACAGTAGGAATGGAAGGAACCTTTATCAATATAATAAAAGCAGTATACAACAAGCCCACAGAAAGGATTATACTCAATGGGGAACAACAGGAAGCATTCCCACTTCAATCAGGAACTAGACAAGGCTGTACACTCTCACCACTTCTATTCAATATTGTACTTGAAGTCTTAGTTGAAGCCATAAGACAAGAAAGACACATAAAAGGGATTCAAATCGGCAAGGAAGAAGTCAAGCTATCCCTATTTGCAGATGACATGATCTTATACCTGAGTGATCCCAAAAACTCCACCAGGAAGCTCCTAGAACTAATACAGAAGTTCAACAGGGTGGCAGGATACAAAATAAATGTACAATTATCAGTGGCTTCCCCCCGACCTAGGTATGATGCGTCAGCACCAACCCCCAGAATCCCAGGCCGCCCAAGGGACCCAGCTCCTCCTGCCATCCAGCCGTAGCCGCTGCCTGCCAGGCCTGGGAGGAGGAGGATACCCCCTCTGCACCCAGTGCCGCCCCCAGGCTCCCCAGGTTAAATAGCGCCCCGCTGATGCCCCATCCTCCCTTCCTTCCACTCCGCCGCCAGGACGCCTACGCGGTCCAACCGGGTCTCACCATACGACCTAGGTAAGCTCCGTCTCTGCCCACCCCCAAAACCCCAGGCCAAATAATTCAGTTTAGTGAAAAACGCACAGAAATTGAGAGAAGATCTTAAGACTTAAAATAACAATGCCAAAGTCAAAGTGCAAATCCATGAGAAACAACACTCAAGTAAACAAATCTCCCACTGAAGGAATTAATCCCATAATGTTAGACTCCAACCAGAACAAACCCATGGAAAATGGCCAAGAAAGCCTGACCCAGGATAATGACCTTCAAAATATGATCATTACCATGTTCAATACTATGAAAGAGGAAATCCGGGAGGAATTAAATAATCGAATCAATTGCTTTGAAGAGGAACACAATAGACACTTGGAGGAGTTGAGAAAAACAGTGCAAAAAACAAAAACTGGCATAGAGCAGTTAAAGCAGACTCAAGCAGAGTTTAAAACTGAGCTAAAAGACAAGTTATCTTCAACCCAGAACTCCACAGAGTCTTATCAGCAGAACTAACGAAGCAGAAAACAGAATTTCAGACCTTGAAGATAACGTGGGAGTATTAACCAGCTCAATGGAAGAGGTTGTTAAAGCCAAAAAGATACTTGAGAGAAATATCCAAGAGATATGGGACACCCTGAAGAAGCCTAACATGCGTATTCATGGAATACCAGAGCAAGAATCTCAAAATACCACCCCTGAGGAAATTTTTCAAACGATCATCAAGGAAAACATTCTTCATCTAAAAAAAGAGAGGCCCATCCATATACAAGAGGCATTCCGCACCCCAAACAGATATGACCAAAACAGAAGCTCACCCAGAAAATAATACTTAAAACACTCCACATTCAAGATAAAGAACTGGTGCTGAGAGCTTCAAGGGAGAAAAAAAAAGTCACTTTTAAAGGTAAACCTATTAAAATAACAAGTGACTTCTCAGTCGAAACAGTAAAAGCAAGAAGCGTTTTTCACTAAACTTCAAGTATTGAACGAGCAAAAATGTCAACCCAGGCTGATTTACCCTGCAAAACTATCAGTCATGATCAAGGAAGAAAGAAAAATCTTCCAGCACAAAGACAACTTGAAGGAATACATGTCTACCAAACCAGGCCTTCAAAAAATACTAGAAATGATACTCAAGCTTAAAGAAAAAAACAGGCATACCCAGAAGAACAGAAGGCAAGTATAACACCATTAAAAGCGAAGCAATATACGTATAAAAACTACTAAACATAATAAATGTCTGGAGTTAAAAATAGTTTCTCCATTATAACACTAAATGTTAATGGAATTAACTCACCGATCAAGAGACACAGATTACAAATTTGGATTAAAAATCACAATCCATCAATCTGCTGCCTGCAGGAAACCCATCTCACCACAAAAGGTAGGCACGCCCTAAAAATAAAAGGCTGGTCAACAATTCTACAAGCTATGGAAGCAGAAAACAGGCAGGGGTAGCCATTATGATATCAGACAAAGTGGACTTCAAACCAAAGAAAATTATAAGAGACATGGATGGATACTCCATTTTAGTCACAGGTACAATTCACCAGGAAGACTTCACAATACTGAACATATATGCACCCAATATGGGCCCCTCCACATTCATTAAGAATATCCTACAGCTTCTAAAGCGAGAAAAGCAACTCTCAAACTCCTGGAACTAATTGAGAAGTTCAGCAGGGTGGCAGGATACAAAATAAAAGTGCAAAAATCAGAGGCCTTCCTATATGCCCAGAATGAAAGAAGTGAAAAAGCCCTGAGAGAAACAATCCCATTTACTATAGCCCCTAAAAAAATGAAATACCTTGGTATAAACCTAACCAAGGACGTAAAGACCTTTACAATGAAAACTTTAAAACCCTAAAGAATGAAATTGGAGAAGACACCAGAAGATGGAAAGACCTCCCTTGTTCCTGGATTGGCAGAATCAACATTGTAAAAATGACCATTCTACCAAAGGCAATATACAAATTCAATGCTATACCAATTAAAATCCCAAAGCAATTCTTCAAAGACGTTGACCAAACAATCTCAAAGTTCATTTGGAGGCACAAAAGATCCAGGATAGCAAAGACAATCCTGAGTAACAAAAACACTGCTGGAGGTATTACAATACCAAACCTAAGTCTATATTACAAACCCATAGTTATAAAGACAGCCTGTTACTGGCTCCAAAATAGACACACAGATCAATGGAAAAGGATTGAAGACCCAGATATAAGCCCACAAAATTACAGCCTTTTGGTCTTTGACAAAGGGGCCCAAAGAATCCAATGGAAAAAGAACAGCACCTTCAACAAATGGTGCTGGCAAAACTGGATCTCTACATGCAGAAGATTAAAGCTGGACCTGTACTTGTCACCATTTACAAGACTTAATTCCAAATGGATCAAGGATGTTGATATCAGGTCAGAGACTGTAAAATCCATAGTTGAAAGGATAGGGAACTCCCTCGAGCTGATTGGGCTAGGCTAACATTTTCTAAACAGACATCCAATGGCACAGTCACTGCTACCAACTCTCAACAGTTGGGATCTTGTGAAATTAAAGAGCTTCTGTTCAGATAAAGAGATTGTAACATGAGCTCAAAGGCAACCCACGGAATGGGAGAAAATCTTCACTAACACACATCTGATAGAGCTCTGCTGTCCAGAGTGCACAAAGAACTTAGAAAACTAAAAACCAAGGAAACCAATGGCCCAATTAAAAAATGGGCCCTGGAACTTAAAAGAAACTTTACCAGGGATGAAATTAAAATGTCTAACAAATATCTTAAAAATTGCTCCACTTCCTTAGCCTTCAGGGAAATGCAAATCAAAACTTCCCTGAGATATCATCTCACCCCGGTCAGGATGGCAAAAATCCACAATACAAACAACAACAAATGCTGGAGAGGATGTGGAGAGAGGGGACCTCTCCTACATTGCTGGTGGGAATGCAGGCTCATACAGCCACTCTGGCAAGCCGTCTGGAGATTCTTAAAGAAATTAAGGATTGAAATGCCACATGACTCTGCTATTCCACTTTTGGGAATAACCCCCCATGCATCCTCTAGAGGTTCACCTCGATAGCACACGCACGACCATGTTCATAGCAGCACTGTTTACAATAGCAAAGTCATGGAATCAACCCAAATGTCCAACAGTTGACGAGTGGATAAGGAAAAGGTGGTACATCTATACAATGGAGTACTTACTACTCAGCCATCAAAAATGATTTATTACTGGAATTTGCTGGGAAATGGATGTCATTAGAAACAATTATATGAAGTGAATTATCCCAGACCCAGAAAATTAAGCGCTGTAGGTACTCCCTAATAGGTGGCTCCTAGTACTAAACCCACCCAGCCCATCCTAGAGACACTCAAGCATAAATCTCTGTAATACTTACAGTAATTGCAAGATATATGAACAGGAGGGATGGGGTAGGAGGGCCACACCAGAAACAAGGAGAGAGGGGACCATGTTACAGCAGAGAAAATAGGCCTCCATCAAGGAATCAAATAAGTAATGAGACATCTGATTAAGTTCACAGACTTTCGTTTATGATCATTTACTACTGAGGGGGTATGATCTCACCAGAAGGGGAGGGCATATAGTCTGGCAGATAAAAAGTAACCATTTTGCAAATGGGTGATAGACCCCTCCCTCACTGTGGTTTCCTACTTTTATTACATCTACCTTTGAATATACTCTTATAACAAGACTCTAGTTTAACAGCTTTTTCTCTCTGGCCAGGGGGGACATCCAATTCCCATCAGGATGGAGTGAAGGGCATTGCAGGAGCAGCAAAACTGCAAAAGAAAATCAACAAACCACAATCCAGAACTTCAGAGACTCTATATCAACCACCTAGAACTAGGCCAGTCTAATCTCTGCCCATCCTGAAGCTCAGGGACATTTGCGGAAGAGGGGACGGTAAGAGTGTAAGAGCAAAAGGATGGGAGGAGCAATGATTTGCAAGATACTCTCACAAGTTAGGGCCGAAGCAGTCATAATTGACTTTGCATGCCCTGCACAATGTCCAACACACTATTGACCTCACAAAGTCTAGCATCTGCTAATGGCACGAAGATCCTTGAAGGCAAGGGATTGGCAGCCACAGCAGTGTTCCTATACTTAAGGGGAACACGGGAATGGGTTCAGGGTAATGCCACTGGGTCCTTGTATGTCATCAGAGAAGAGGGGCCAGAGGAGAATCAGGCATGCACAAGAAAGGACTTTCTGTGAATTGGGGCGGGAGGCACTGGGGGACGGGGATGGAGGGGGGAGGGGAGGGGAATCAGGGGGTTCTGGGGGAGGAGGAGGGAGGGAGGGAACTGGTGTACCTATTAAGTTTGTATGAGCTGAAATAATAATAAAAAAAGAAAAAAAAGAGGTAAGCTTATAAATACTAGAAGTCAAGAAGTCGAGGCAGAAAATTACATGTTCGAGGACAGCCTGGGCTAAAAAAAAGAAAAAAAAAAAATCAGTGGCTTTCCTATATGCCCAGAATGAAAGTGAAAAAGCCCTGAGAGATACAATCCCATTTACTATAAACCCTAAAAAAATGAAATACCTTGGGATAAACCTAACCAAGGAGGTAAAAGACCTTTACGATGAAAACTTTAAAACCCTGAACAAAGAAATTGCAGAAGACACAGAAGGTGGAACAATCTCCCATGTTTCTGGATTGGCAGAATCAACATCGTAAAAATGACCATCCTACCAAAGGCAATATATAGATTCAATGCTATACCAATTAAAATCCCAAAGCAATTCTTCAAAGAAGTTGACCAAAGAATCTCAAAATTCATATGGAGGCACAAAAGACCCAGGATAGCAAAGATAATCCTGAGTAACAAAAACACTGCTGGAGGTATCACCATACCAAACGTTAGTCTGTACTACAAATCCATAATTATAAAAACAGCCTGGTATTGGCTCCAAAATATACACACAGATCAATGGATAATGGTTGAAGGTCCAGATATAAGCCCACAAAATTACAGCCATTTGATCTTTGACAAAGGGGCCCAAAGAATCCAATTGAAAAAGAACAGTATCTTCAACAAATGGTGCTGGAAAACTGGATCTCCACATGTAGAAGATTAAAGCTGGACCCGTACTTGTCACCATGCACAAGAATTAATTCCAAATGTATCAACGACCTTGATATAAGGCCAGAGACTATAAAAACCATAGTTGAAAGGATAGGGAACTCCCTCGAGCTGATTGGGCTAAGCCAACCGTTCTTAAACAGACATCCAATGGCACAGTCACTGCTACCAACTCTCAACAGTTGGGATCTTGTGAAATTAAAGAGCTTCTGTTCAGATAATGAGATTGTAACATGAGCTCAAAGGCAACCCACAGAATGGGAGAAAACCTTCACTAACCACATATCTGATAGAGCTCTATTATCCAGAGTGCACAAAGAACTTAGAAAACTAAACACCAAGGAAACTAATGCCCCAATTAAAAAATGGGCCCTGGAACTTAAAAGAAACTTTACCAGGGATGAAATTAAAATGTCTAACAAATATCTTCAAAAATGCTCCACTTCCTTAGCCATCAGGGAAATGCAAATCAAAACTTCCCTGAGATATCATCTCACCCCGGTCAGGATGGCAAAAATCCATAATGGAAACAACACCAAATGCTGTAGAGGATGTGGAGAGAGGGGACCTCTCCTACATTGTTGGTGGGAATGCAGGCTCATACAGCCACTCTCGTGAGCCGTCTGGAGATTCTTAAAGAAATTAAAGATTGAAATGCCATATGACCCTGCTATTCCACTTTTGGGAGTAACCCCACATACAGCAAAAATTCACCTCGACAGCACAAGCACGACCATGTTCACAGCGGCACTGTTTAGAATAGCAAAGTCATGGAATCAACCCAAATGTCCAACAGTTGACGAGTGGATAAGGAAAAGGTGGTACATCTATACAATGGAGTACTTACTACTCAGCCATCAAAAATGATTTATTACTGGAATTTGCTGGGAAATGGATGTCATTAGAAACAATTATATGAAGTGAATTATCCCAGACCCAGAAAATTAAGCGCTGTAGGTACTCCCTAATAGGTGGCTCCTAGTACCAAACCCACCCAGCCCACCTAGAGACACTCAAACATAAATCTCTGTAATACCTACAGTAATTGCAAGGATTATGAACAGGAGGAATGGGGTAGGAGGGCCACATCAGAAACAAGGAGAGAGGGGACCATGTTACAGCAGAGAAAATAGGCCTCCATCAAGGACTGCATGTAAGTAATGAGACATCTGGTTAAGTTCACAGACTTTCATTCCTGATCATTTACAACTGAGGGGGTATGATCTCACCAGAAGGGGAGGGCATATAGTCTGGCAGATAAAAAGTAATCATTTTGCAAATGGGTGATTGACCCCTCCCTCACTGTGGTTTCCTACTTTTATTACATCTACCTTTGAATATACTCTTATAACAAGACTCTAGTTTAACAGCTTTTTCTCTCTGGCCAGGGGGTGACATCCAATACCCACCAGGATGGAATGAAGGGCATTGCAGGTGCAGCAAAACTGCAAAAGAAAATCAACAAACCACAATCCAGAACTTCAGAGACTCTATATCAACCCTCTAGAACTAGGCCAGTGTAATCTCTCCCCATCCTGAAAGCTCAGGGAAATTTGCTGAAGAGGGGGCAGTAAGATTAAAAGCACAAGAATGGGAGGAACAATGATATGCATGATACTCCACACTAGTTAGGGCCGAAGCAATCATAATTGGACTTTGCATGCCCTGCGTATTGTCCAACACACTATTGACCTCACAAAGTCTAGCATCTGCTAAAGGCACTAAGATCTTTGGAGGCAAGCGATTGACAGCCACAGTAGTGTTCCTATGCTTAAGGGGAACATAGGAAAGGGTTCAGGGAAATGCCACTGGGTCCTTGTACGTCATCGTCATCGGAGAGGAGGACCCAGAGGAGAGTTTGGCATGCAAATTAAAGGATTTTCTGGAGATTGGGGGGGGAGGCACTGGGGAATGGAGAGGGAAGAGTGAGGGGAGGGAGAGCAGGGGGTGAGGGGGAAGGAGGAGGGAAGGTTGGAACCGGTGTACCTATTAAGTTTTTATGAACAGAAATAATAATAAAAAATGTAAAAGAATATAAATAAATAAATGATTGTTTCCCAAATTCGAATATTTAAAAAAAATGTCAACCTGACAGTTGCAAGCTAAGCTTGAGGTGATGAATTGACAGTTAGAGCAAGCCTTTGAACAAGCCTACAGGAGACTGTGTAATTGATATGAAAGTCCTAGACCCCAGGTGGTAGTACTTCCCAATGGTGGACTGGATTAAAGGAATTGAAAGAGGGAGGGGCTTGCTTTTTCTCTTTTGCCTTGCATCAACTTACTGTGTGGAGATCACTATTGGTCAGCTACCCTTTTCTCACCACCTCTGCTGCTGTCGCTGCTGTTTTTTTGTTAATATTGGAGGCCAGCTTCTTTGACCCTCAAGCATAACTGAGGACTCTTTGTGAACTCTTCCGGTTTCAGTGACCAACTGGAACTGCTGCGGGATTCTAGGGATCCTTTGATCTTCGGTACCTGACTGGGATTGCTGAGGTATTCAGCTCAAGAACTATGACGCTGCAGACAGCTACTTTTGGATTACTTGATTTTATCTTATAAATTAATCTAATGAATTCCACTATATCTATCTATCTATCTATCTATCATCTATCTATCTATCTATCTATCTATCTATCTATCTATCTATCTATCTATCTATCTATTATATCTGTTCTCCAGAGTACTCTATCTAATACTGGCTTGTTTCCCTAAGTTGTTTTGGTCACATAGTCACAGCAGAAACATGAAGACTAACTGAAGCAAATATGAAAAAGATTTACAGGAAGGAGGGTCAGTAAACAGCAGTGACAGAGAGAAGAGAATAGGGTGTGAATGTGGTTGACATGTATTGTGTACATATGTGAAATTGTCAAAAGACATTTAATTAATTACAAAAAATGTCAAAATAGGCTAAAATAAAGATTTTTGAAAGGGCAAAAAATTTAAATATTAGATATATTAAGAAATGACTGAATTCATTTTGGGAATCCAATAAAAAGATTCTACATCACTTGTTTTTCTAATCAGTCATGTCAATAGGTGAAGAATTATCTTAGGGAAAAGTAAAAATGATTATTAGAACAAATCCTATCAAAGAATCAGTATTGAAGACATGGCGGGGAGCTCAAAAACATCAGCTTTATTTTGCTCAAATTTGCATCATATATTTGGGTTTCTAATTGAAACTCAGAATACATTTCATTGTGAACAGAAAATGTGTTAGTAATAAGCTCAGACCCTCCTATCTGAAGAGAAGACTCTATATTCAAGCATGCATAGTTTGGGAATGGGAGGATGAGGATAGTCTTTTTTCGTGGCATCTGTTTGCTCTGCAAATGAGAGGCAAAATCATTGCCTATAGAAATTAAAGAGGTGACATTTCAGGTTTTAAGATGCTAAAGGATCTTTTAACATCTATTGAAACCACTGAAATTGATGGAAAGACTAGAGATTCATGGAAGGACTAGAGATGGAGGAAAAATAGTCATTAAAAAAGGTGGAAATCTTCAGTGAATGAGAAGTAGCAAATAGTGGGAGGCAACATAGCATAGTCATTAAGAGAATGGTCTAGGGACCACACTGCCCGGGCTGTACAGTATTGTGGGTGGTTAGTATCCCAGTACCTCGAGTGAGTCAGTAAACTAAACACAGGGCTATATGTAACTCAGTACTGGTGTGAGGGTAAAACCAGAGCAGAGTAATGAGTACTTTTTTTCTTTTTTTTTTTTTTTAATCTCTAACTGTATCATACCTCTGTTAACAGAAGGAAGACTTGCTTGGTCTGAATGCAGCTGAGTCTCACTTGGTCAAAGCCGCCAGATTCTTGTTATACTTTAGGCAGAATGGCCTCATGTAAGCCTACATGAGAAAGGCCATCTTGTGGTCAGGGCACTGTGGTTAATGGGTGAGAAAACAAGGTTGCATAGCACTCGGTGCCCTTTTAATAGGACCTTCTGGAATTAATGAGCCTGTGTGTCAGGGACTGCAGGGTGACAGCAAGCACTAGACCATTTCCTGCTGCCTTTGCCCTAGTACATGACTCTGCTTGCAATGGAAACGTTGTACACATTAATAATTATTTTTCTCAGTGACTTAGAAATTGTATGTTTCTTCACCAGTGAACTCTCGCTTAGCTGGCATAGCTGTATACTTTTACACATAACACTAGCACACTTGGTTGAAACTGACAACATTCTGGATTTGAGAAAGCTCTGAGGAAAGAGCAGAAATGGAGAGGCTCATGCCTTTTATCCTCCTTCTCATTACTGTCCACAGAGAAAACATTTAATTTGAACACATGTTGGCATTCAAAGCAGAATTAAGTCCCATGTTGAGATTTCTCAGGCTACAGTGATGAGCTGGGCAGGAAAAGATTGGCAGCACAGATTCAGGGTAAAGGGCAGGATCGAGGCTAAAAACAGATGTGGAGAGTCCAGGCAGCATGAGAAAGGGATTTGGGAATCAGAGCAGACATTCCTGAAACAACATACATGTTTCAGTGAGTGTCCGATTTTTTCCATTACAGCTAGATGAGTTTATTTGAGTGAAATCTACATAGAAAAGTCATAATTTTAGGTGGGATTGCGGGTGAGATGCTGGAAGCTTGTGTTAAGTCTGCTCAATTCATCTGCTTTGCCATACAATTGTCACTCATGAAGCTGGGAAGCTGTACTTTAAAAATTGAAAACAGGCAACTTTTTGACTGTCTCCTCTTACATTTACCTCTAATTTTTCACAAACAACGTATGAGCATAATCGAACAATACTTAAGGGGGTGGTTAAATATGACTTTCAAGTGGGAATGTCCAGAAACATTTTGTTATATCAAAAACACTTGAATGAGCTGCTGAATTCTAGTCTTTGTGATGGCATCCTTTCTTGGCTTATGAAATGGCTTGCTCTCTGGTATCCTTACTCTCTCTCTTCCTTCTGTCTACATTAATGAGCCAAATGATTAATGTGGACTGATTGCATGTGTCTCTTTTCCCCTTAAGATACTGAAGCCCTAATGCCCAATATGATTGTTTATTGAGATATAATCTTAGGAAATATTTAAGGGACCCCCATGCTAATATCTGTGTAAGAAGAGATAATAAAGTACTAGTGTTCTTTATCTTTACTTCTCTCTCTCTGTGTAACATGAAAACATAAAAGTGAGAAAATGTCTTTGAGCAAACACAGTAAGAGAAGTGGCTGTGTGTAACTTAAAACAGAGCTCTCATCAGACCTGACCATGCAGACACATGGATTTCAGTCAGTCAGCTCTGTGTGTGAAAAGATACTCACTGATGTTTAGATATGCAATGTATAATTTCTGCTGGTCACTTCAATCAAATGCAGTGATCTCATGAAGAAAGCAAGTCATATCTTGAAACTTGCCTGCTAAAAGTCCTAGAGTCTGAATTTATCTTGGGACACAAATACAGATCCTGAACATATCATGCAAGATATCAAATAGTCTTTCCTACAGCACCATCATTTCCAGAACCTTTGCATGTACTTATATCCTATAATATCTTTTATTCATTGGCATTATCAGTATTTCTTTTTGTGCACTATCAGTATTTCTAATCACTTCATTTGTATTCATAACTTCCTTCTAAATACTGTTGTTGTTTTTCTCTCCCAATAAATCATAAGCTGTACTACTTTAATTGACATTTCCTTTGTACTAAGTACAGCATTTTGAGACAATACTTTTCTCTGAAATATTTTCAGAATGAGGGCACACTAATCTAGAATTCTTATTTTTTTCTTGACATAGAATAGAAACTTCCTCCTTGGTTCACTAACTCACTCAATAAGTTTTGTAATCTTTAGCTTTCAATTCCTAAGAAACATATGAATTTGTTTTCAACTCTACATTTCTATGGTACATGGGCTGTCTGCCATGATTCCTAATAGATGGGGATAATACTATTTGGATGTTAATTTGCCATGTGCATTCAGCAAGCTTCTCTACAGTAACAGTTTTTGACTTCTGCAGCCATTTCTGAGCACTGTATTTAGAGCACCCTACTCAGATAGTCTACTGATACCAACCTTCTTCTGTGGGAAAGAGTTATGGGATGAAGTTAACGAAGTTATCCTGAGTCTGCCCACTGTTTTCCTGCCTAGGGCATTGGGATCTAATTGTCAAAGTCTTAAGTCTGTTTCTAGGTTAGTAAGACTTCTTTCAGAAAAATATCTGTCCTGACTTGCACTGTATCCTTTGGCCTGACAGAAGCTGTTACCATATGTATAGATAGAATTTGACAAAAAATACCCATGTAAAAGGTTGGAGTAAAGAAGAGATGCTTCCAATTTGATTAATTACAGAATTAATCACCCAGCAGAAATGTCTTGGGTTCAGGCAACAAGGCAACTTTTATTGTTCTTACAAGACTAGTAAGAAAATTATGATAAAACGCAATGTATTCTCTTATTAAGGATGCTGTTAAGAATTCAGACTCTAAAGCCCATACACAAATATATATATTCATAGCATACACATAATACGTTATTGAGAATATAATTATTTTTCTAGAAACTGAAAGTTTTCTAAACATTTCACATTTTGTTTTACGTTTTTCTATAATCCAACTCTGAGAGTTATCTCCTGCTTTTTCATAAGTATTGTCAAAGAATTTCTTATTGACTAGAAAGTGAATTTTAAGCTGCTTTGTGCCAATCTTACAGAAGTTCTGCAAAGTTGCACTCCTTGTCTCTGAAGCTACAACCCAGCAAAGTCTATGACTTGAAATCAAACTATAAATATGTTCTGATCTTTCCCTGAACTCACCTTAGTATTTAAAATTGGGAAGATGCCTGTAAGTGAAATCTGGAATAGTCACTACTTCCTGTCAGAGGAGACAAGGAACAGCCTTTAGCCATGGATTTATAGTAATATCCCCTATCTTCCCCTTCATTGTACTTTGTGACCAAAAATAAGAACTTACACAGTATGAAATGTTTATGTCCCCAAATCAAAATCATAGAAAATAAAAAGGAATAAATTCTTTTTCCAGAAAACCTTAATTTTAAACAAATACTGATGAGATTTAGTCAGATGTAGTTTAGAGCTCCAACTGCTCATATTTTCAATTGTCTACACAATTGATTTTTTCTTCCTTGTATCGATAAATTTTGTTCTTTGAAAATTTAATACATTCATTTAACATATCCTGATACCCTTCTCTCCCACTCCAGTCAGCCCTCTTCTTTCCCTACAAACCTTCCTACCGTGTTCATCTCCTTTTGTCTTGTTCTGTGTCCCACTGGTTGAAGTAGAGCTCATTGTGTGATCCTGAGTTTAGGTTTATCTCTTGGAACCTAACAGGCTTCCTGAGTATGCAACTGACACTTTTCTTTTCCCGCCTCTCTGAACAAGTTAGTTGACCATTAGACACCATTGATTTTCACTTTCATAGGTTCTTGGAAGCCTTTTAAGTACAGGGAGGTGTAGTATTCATAAAAGCTTAAATGAAATAAGTAAAGATAGAATCAGGAAGTTAAAACTGAAACAACTAAATAGAGATACAGTTATGTCTATTGATAAGGGTAATAAAAGTAAATAATGTAGTTATCTTTGATAAGGTTGAAGGAATTTGAAATATATAAATCTTTGTTTCCTTTCTTTTTGTGAAACAAAAGCCTTTCTCTGTCCATAAACTCATAAAATATCATTGTTTCTACTCATCACTGGTAGGTGTGTGATGAGACAGAAAGGAGATTTTGGCAGTCCACATGTAGATCTGGGCAAGAATGATATGAATAAAGTTTTTACTGATAGTTTATAAAGATCTTAATGCACATTTTATGCTCATTTATCTTTCTCAAGACCATACAGAATGGTAGAACTGACTCATATCCTACCTATTTTGTTTTTTCTAATTTTATCTACTTTTCATAATATAAATTATTATTAATTTCATTTTTTTCTGTTTGGATTTGATGTTTAAGTGTCTTATCTTTAATTAGTAAACAGGAGTTCATATGTGTGTGCTGAATTCTATTCATAGTAAGCACAGCAGTTTTAACATTGTCATCTTTAACTCTTGGGTGTTAAGATTTGAGCTGAAGTAACCAAGCTATTATTTCTTAACAGACTTTCATGAGAAGCAGTGTAGAGTCTAACAGTTTGATAATAATGAACCATTTTAAAATGCTGTGTCTTCTCAAAAATTCTCAAAAATTCAGGTGCACTGAACAGAGGAGGTAATGCACAAAAGCAGACACATTCCTAGCAAATACATGGCTATGGTTGATACTGGGAGAAGCATAATAGAAAAAATAAGTGCAGCTTTAAATTTCAGCATTATATATATCTCTGCATAATGACATAAAACTAGACAAATACTATTGATGGATCGAAATTTGAGTGTGTTATGGCACAGACAGTGAGAAGAGGCCTTGTGCAGCTGTACTGACATAGCACATGCAGACTGACATTTAGAAAAGTTTTGAGATAATGAGTTCTCCTGTGACAGTGGTCTAGATTATAACACAAGAATGAACACTAGTTGTTATTTGGAAATATAGACAAACTTTATATATGTATATATGTATATATGTATATGGATGCATGCCGATAAATAGTACAGAGTTTTTATTCCACATTGTGGAATTGCTTTTGAATTTTAGACGTTTTTATTTTATTTCTTTATTTAAGCAAAAAATTTTTATTCTGAATATTTAAGGAATGGCCATATTATCACATGAGAACTAATTCTCCACTTTTGACCAAAGTGTAGACTTTCATTTTTCCAGCATAAAACTTTTCTCTCAACATAAATGTAAGCATCAAAAAGTCTTAAAGATAACAAAAGGGATTTTAGATGTTTTTAAAAAGTAAATTCCTGAGTAACAACATCAAGAAATCCAGCATTGGGGCTGGAGAGGTGGCTCAGGGGTTAAGCCTCTGCCTTGCAGGCAGAAGGTCCTGAGTTTGAATCCTAGACCCCACATATAGACACTGGGTGGAAGCGGGGGCAACCTGCGTTTCTGGTCCTGGTAGGGCGGAGCCTGTGAATCCCGGGGCAGAGTAAACAAGGAGGAGGTGGAGGCGGTCCATGGTGGTTCCCAAATTTGTCCATGGTTGTACACACACACACATATACACACGTGGTTGTACACACATGCTCACACACGCATACACATATAATTGAATAAATAATAATAAAATTCTAAAAAAAAAGAAATCCAGTATTTATGGAAATAATTATTTAAACTGCGAGGATTCACAAAGGCAGTAGGATTCGGTGGTTTGGATTTGAAAATTAGCTAATAATCATTGCAGCAGAATAGTATTTAAGAAAAATAGTGATTATTATTTTGGAGTTTCCATAATCCTGAAATTTATATGATAGGTCCTGGTCTATTATTTTGTACCTAAATCACCCATACTTTCACCGTATAAAAAACTACTTAGTGACATGAATGTCAAAGGGACAACAAACAGCTTTCTGATTAGATATAAGGCCTACCTTTCAGAAAGCATCACATTCCTAGAACTGTAGACTAGAGCAAGAACCTATAGGAGGTATGCAGACTTGGAAGGTTTAGCTAAAAAGACACTATATAAAACTGCCTATGGATTGGAGGAGCACTCAGCACTCAAACTAGAAACTTCTTTCTGCAATGGATCGTATTTATCACAAAAAATCACAATTGGACAAATGCAGGAAAGAAGTGACTGCAGATTGCTTGTCCTTAAACAGGACATCTAAGTCATCCCCCCTTCCAACCCAACGCTCAAGGAATATTGCAAAAGAAAGAGTGGTATGATTGTAAGAGCCTGAAGTGGGTCAGGGAGTGGCCAGACACTGTCTTCTAGTCTGACAAGGCTATTATATTCATGAGTTCACTGCAGAGATGTATATTCACACAAAACTTGCATAGGAATTGTTCTATCAACATTTCATCTTGGAAGGGAAAGGGAAAGATCTCGAGAGACTTCATACCTCCCTGAGAAACTGATGAGGGTTAATGCCAACAGGGAGGAAATGCAAGATACTTTATGATAGATCCACTGATACATGATTCATGCTCCAGCAAGTACTTAGGCATATGTCATGAAAGGCAAACCAGATGAAGCCCAGTGGGCCACACATGCAAAAAAGACTTGAAAATAGGATGGAGTTTGGCAAGATAGAAGAAGGGTTATAATAGAAAGAGAAGGAAGGGAATGAGATTGAGGATTAAGGTGTGACAATATCATAAATTATTATATTCATGTATGAAACGCTAAAAGAAGAGTAATAAAAAATCACTTTTTCCTTCTGTGAAAAAGTGCTTTAAAATATACTGCACTGCATCATAATATAATATTAGACATAAACTGTCCCTAATCTTGTTTCTGGAACTCCTTCAAAAACAATGCTGGAGGGCAGAATTAAAAGTTGTATATACCATTGATTGGGCCAACTAGGATTAAGAGCTACTTGTTGCATTTCCTAAAGTGAAGTGTAATTTTCTCAGATGATTAAGATTATGGCAACCAAGGAAAATACAAAAGTAAGGCTTAAGAACATGCTACTTCCTGTTTTCAGAGGAATTTAGTTGCTATATACATGCTATCAATTCTCTTTATTATTGACAATGGGTTAATAATGGCATATTCAGGTTTAAGTCTACAGATAAATTACTTTTGATGTAAAATACTACATTTAAAAATGTATCAATTACTCAAAATGCAAGTAAATGGCTTTGTTAAATTCCTTGAGTTTCTAATTAAACATGTAAGTATGTATGCATATATATGTATAATCTATATCATTTATCATTATATGTATAGATTCAAACATTTATTGTTGGTTTTATGGGAAAGCAATTGACTTTCATAACTATATAACATGAATTTTTTCTACTTATTATTAATTTAAAAATATGATCCTTTGTGTTCTCTGTAGTCAGCTGACCAGGTATCAAGACAGTTTTATTTTTTTATTCAGTAGGTATATTTTTAATAAAATATTTTGTCACATTGCATTAAGTGGTACTTTTAATGTTGAATAGGGTTGGTGAGAAATGAAATTTTTATCCTATTCCTAACTTTACACAGAGGACATTCACTCTATCCCCATTAAGTATAAACTAGCTTTTCTGGAGGTATTTTTATTTTTTTTTTTAAATTTTTTTATTATTATTTATTCAACTGTGAGCATGTGCGTGTATGTGTGTGTGTGTGTGTGTGTGTCTGTGTGTGTGTAGAACCACGGACGAATTCGCGAACCACCATGGACACCTCCACCTCCTTCTGCCCCGGGATTCGCAGGCTCCGCCCTACCAGGACCAGAAGTCCAAGCCGCCCCGCTTCCGCCTGGCGTCTGTACGTGGGATCTGGGATCCGAACTCAGGACCTTCCGCCTGCAAGGCGGAGGCTTAACCCCTGAGCCACCTCTGGAGGTATTTTTAATCAAATATTCTTTATCGAAAACTCTCATTTACATGGTAAAGATTTTTATTTTTAAATAAAATACGTACTATACTATTTGTTTCTTTGTGTGGGTTGTAGTAGCGTCTACATATCAGAGGAACTTGTGGACCTAAACTTTTTTTGTGGTAGATGTTTGTTATACTTTTACTTACCATGATATCAATAATCATGATCCTATTTTTATGTCTGATGTCAGTGTTTGTAAGTTTTCTCTTTTTAATGGCCAGTATCACAAGTTTTATCAATTTAAGTATTTTCGAGAATTCAGATTTGATATTCACTAATTTCATCTATTCTTTTTCCTTTTTAAATGTTAACAGTTTTAGTTTTATTCCTTTCTTCTGCTTGCTTGAATCATACACACATGCAGTGTTGATTTTAGTCATTCTTCTTTTCTGATACATGAATTTTGTGTGATACTTTTCTTCTAAGCATTTTTTTCAATGAATTCTTATTATACTGTGTTTCATTTTCATTCTGTTCAAGAAAGTTTATTTCTCCGAGATTTTGTTTTTGAGTGATGATTTTCTTTACCTGTAGATATTGGAACATTTATTTATTATTGACATATAATTTTATTTTTCTCAAAGATATAATTTGCATGGTTTCAGTCAAATTTGTCAAATTTTGTCAAATTTGTTATTTGTCAAAATTTGTTAAAATGCACTTCATTGTTGAGACTCAATCTATTTTAGTGAATATTTTATGTGATCTTGAGAAGATTATATATTGTGCATTAATTAGAAGAAAAAAGTAATTTTAATTAAATGATGTTAATTATTTTATTCAGGGCATCTGTGCTTTTATCAATTTAATTTGCTGAATCTATTAATTACAAAAACAGAAATATGAAATCTCCATCCTCGTAAACTTTTATATTTTTTGGCATTCTAATACTTTTCTATATCTGTACACATATATTCATATATGATATTCTGTTGTTATTTACATCCATATTAAAGAGATTATGTCTCCATGATGAATTTATCTTTAGTCATTACATAGCATTTTTTTCTTTCCTGATAATTATCATCTAGTGAGATCTATTTTTTTTAATTTTTAAACATTTTTATTATTATTTCCGCTCATACAAACTTAATAGGTAGAACAGTTCCCTCCCCCCCTCCTCCTTCCCCTAAACCCCCTGCTCCCCTTCCCTCCCTCCCCATCTCCCAGTGCCTCCCCCCCAATTCCCAGAGAGTCCTTTATTGTATATGCCTAACTCTCCTCTTGGTCCTCCTCTCCGATGATGTACAAGGACCCAGTGGCATTTCCCTCAACCCTTTCCTGTGTTCCCCTTAAGCATAGGAACACTACTGTGGCTGTCAATCCCTTGCCTCCAAGGATCTTGGTGCCTTTAGCCGATGCTAGACTTTGGGAGGTCAAGAGTGTGTTGGACATTGCGCAGGGCATGCAAAGACCTATTATGATTGCTTCAGCCCTAACTAGTGTGGAGAATCTTCAGATCATTGCTCTTCCCATCCTTTTGCTCTTACAATTTTACCGCCCCCTCTTCCGCAAATGTACCTGAGCTTCAGGATGGGGGAGATTAGGCTGACTTAGTTCTATATGGTTGATATAGAGTCTCTGAAGTTCTGGACTGTGGTTTGTTGATTTTCTTTTGCAGTTTTGCTGCTCCTGCAATGCCCTTCACTCCATCCTGATGGGCACCGTATGTCACCCCCTGGTCAGAGACAAAAAACTGTTAAACTGGAGTCTTGTTATAATAGCACATTCAAGGGTAGATGTAATAAAAGCAGGAAACCTCGGTGAGGGAGGGGACAGTCACCCATTTGCAAAATGATCACCTTTCATCTGCCAGACTATATGCCCTCCCCTTCTGGTGAGATCATACTCCCTCAGTTGTACATGATCAGGAACGAACGTCTGTGAACTTAACCAGGTGTCACATTACTTGCATTCCTTGGAGGCCGATTTTCTCTGCTGTAACGTGGTCCACTCTCTCCTTGTGTCTGGTGTGGCCCTCCCACCCCATCCCTCCTGTTCACAATCCTTGCAATTACTGTATTACATAGGTTTACCTTTCAGTGTCTCAATGTGGGCTGGGTGAGTTTGGTACTAGGAGCCACCTATTAGGGAATACATATGGTGCCTAACTTTCTGGGTTTGGGATACTTCACTCAATATAATTGTTTCTAATTCCATTCATTTCCCAGCAAATTCCAGTAATTCATTATTTTTGATGGCTGAGTAGTACTCCATTGTATAGATGTACCACTTTTCCTTATCCACTCGTCAACTGTTGGACATTTGGGTTGATTCCATGACTTTGCTATTGTAAACAGTGCTGCTATGAACATGGTCGTGCTTGTGCTATCGAGGTGAACCTCTGCTGCATGGGGGGTTATTCCCAAGAGTGGAATAGCAGGTTCATATGGCATTTCAATCTTTAATTTTTTAAGAATCTCCAGACGGCTCGCCAGAGTGGCTATATGAGCCTGCATTCCCACCAGCAATGTAGCAGAGTTCCCCTCTCTCCACATCCTCTCCAACATTTGTTGTTGTTTGTATTGTGGATTTTTGCCATCCTGACCGGGGTGAGATGATATCTCAGGAAGTTTTGATTTGCATTTCCCTGATGGCTAAAGAAGTGGAGCATTTTTTAAGATATTTGTTAGACATTTTAATTTCATCCCTGGTAAAATTTCTTTTAAGTTTCAGGGCCCATTTTTTAATTGGGCCATTGGTTTCCTTGGTGTTTAGTTTTCTAAGTTCTTTGTGCACTCTGTACAGTAGAGCTCTATCAGATGTGTGGTTAGTGAAGATTTTCTCCCATTCTGTGGGTTGCCTTTGAGCTCGTGTAACAATCTCTTTAACTGAACAGAAGCTCTTTAATTTCACAAGATCCCAACTGTTGAGAGTTGGTAGCAGTGACTGTGCCATTGGATGTCTGTTTAGGAAGTGTTGGCCTAGCCCAATCAGCTCGAGGGAGTTCCCTATCCTTTCAACAATGGTTTTTAAAGTCTCTGGCCTGATATCAAAGTCCTTGATCCATTTGGAATTAAGTCTTGTACATGGTGACAAGTACGGGTCCAGCTTTAATCTTCTGCATGTGGAGATCCAGTTTTGCCAGCACCATTTGTTGAAGATGTTGTTCTTTTTCCATTGGATTCTTTGGGCCCCTTTGTCAAAGACCAAATGGCTTTATTTTTGTGGGCTTATATCTGGGTCTTCAACCCTTATCCATTTATCTGTGTGTCTATTTTGGAGCCAGTACCAGGCTGTTTTTATAACTATGGATTTGTAGTATAGACTAAGGTTTGGTATGGTAATACCTCCAGCAGTGTTTTTGTTACTCAGGATTGTCTTTGCTATCCTGGGTCTTTTGTGCGTCCATATGAATTTTGAGATTATTTGGTAAACTTCTTTGAAGAATTGCTTTAGGATTTTAATTGGTATAGCATTGAATTTGTATATTGCCTTTGGTAGGATGGTCATTTTTACAATGTTGATTCTGCCAATCCAGGAACATGGGAAGTCTTTCCATCTTCTGGTGTCTTCTGCAATTTCTTTCTTCAGGGTTTTAAAGTTTTCATTGTAAAGGTCCTTTACCTCCCTCGTTCGGTTTATACCAAGGTATTTATTTCATTTTTTTAGGGGCTATAGTAAATGGGATTGTTTCTCTCAAGGCTTTTTCACTTCTTTCATTCTGGGCACATAGGAAGGCCTCTGATTTTTGCACATTTATTTTGTATCCTGCCACCCTGCTGAACTTCTCAATTAGTTCCAGGAGCTTCCTGGTGGAGTTTTTGGGATCACTCAGGTATAAGATCATGTCATCTGCAAATAGGGATAGCTTGACTTCTTCCTTGCCGATTTGAATCCTTCTTATGTCCCTTTCTTGTCTTATGGCTTCAGCTAAGACTTCAAGTACAATATTGAATAGAAGTGGTGAGAGTGGACAGCCTTGTCTAGTTCCTGATCGAAGTGGGAATGCTTCCAATTGTTCCCCATTGAGCATAATCCTTGCTGTGGGCTTGTTGTATACTGCTTTTATTATATTGATAAAGGTTCCTTCCAATCCTACTGTCTCTAGTGTTTTGATCACAAAATGCCGTTGGATCTTGTGTAAGACTTTTTCTGCATCTATTGAGAGTATCATGTGGTCTTGGTCTTTGGACCGGTTTACATGATGAATTACATTTATTGACTTTCATATGTTGAACCAACCTTGTGTGCCAGGGATGAAGCCTACTTGGTCCCTGTGAATGATCTTTTTGATATGTTTTTGAATCTGATTTGCTAAGACTTTGTTGAGAATCTTTGCGTCTGTGTTCATCAGAGAGATCGGCCCACAGTTTTGTTTTTTAAGTGAATGTTTATAGGTTTTGGGATTAAAATGATATTACCTTCATAGAAGGAATGTGGTAGCGTTCCTTCCTTTGCTATTTGATGGAACAGTTTAAGGAGTATTGGTGTTATTAACTCCTTAAATGTCTGGTAGAACTCTGTGCTGAATCTATCTGGTCCAGGACATTTTTTGGTGGGAAGATTTGAAATTACTTCTTCAATTTCCTTATATGTTATAGGGCTATTTAAGTAATTCACAACTTCCTGATTTAATTTAGGTAGGTTGTGTTTACTTAGAAATTCATCCATCTGTTTTGTGTTGTCAAACTTCACAGAGTATAAGTTTTTGAAATATGATGTTATAATTCTCTGGATTTCTTGGGTATCAGTAGTGATAACTCCATGTTCATTTCTAATTTTGTTAATTTGGGTTTTCTCTCTCCTGCTTTTGGTTAATTTAGCTAGGGGTATATCAATCTTATTGATTTTTTCAAAGAACCAGCTTTTTGACTGGTTGATTTTTTCTATTGTTTTCTTAGTCTCGATTTCAGATATTTCTCCCCTTATTTTGCTAATCTCCTCTCTTCTACTACTTTTGGGATCAGATTGCTCAAGTTTCTCTAAAGCCTTAAGCTGCATCGTTAAGTTATTTATTTCTGATGTTTCCATTTTTTTGATGTAGGCATGAAGAGCTATGAACTTACCTCTTAGAATAGCTTTCATTGTGTCCCAGAGATTTTGGTAAGTTGTATTTTCATTATTGTTCAGGAAATCTTGAATTTCCTTTTTAATTTCTTCCTGAATCCAGTTCTCATTCAGCATCATATTGTTAAGTTTTCAGGAATTAGTGTATTTTCTCTTGTTTGTTGTGTTGTGAATGTCCAGCTTTAGGCCGTGGTGGTCTGATAGGGCACAGGTTAGAATTTCAACTTTCTTGTATATGTGTAGATTCGTTTTGTGGCCCAGTATGTGATCTATTTTGGAGAAAGTTCCGTGTGCTGCTGAGAAAAATGTGTATTCTTTTGTGCGTGGGTGAAAAGTTTGATAGAGATCTGTAAGGTCCATTTCTTTAAGGGTTTGATTAAGTTCCAAAGTGTCTCTGTTAAGCTTTTGACCTGTTGATCTATCCCATGTTGAGAGGGCAGTGTTGAAGTCCACAAGAATTACCGTTTGGTGGTTGATTTCTTGCTTTAGGCGCTGTAGGGTTTTCTTAATGTATGTGGAGGGGCCCGTGTTAGGTGCATAAATGTTAAGTATTGTGAAGTCTTCCTGGTGAATTGTACCTGTGACTAAAATGTAGTATCCATCTGTGTCTCTTATGATTTTCTTTGGTTTGAAGTCCACTTTGTCTGAAAGCATAATTGCTACCCCTGCCTGTTTCCTGGTTCCATTAGCTTGCAAGATTTTGGACCAGCCTCATTCTTAGGACGTGCCTATCTTTTGTGGTGAGATGAGTTTCCTGAAGGCAGCAGATTGTTGGATTGTGGTTTTTAATCCAAGTTTGCAATCTGTGTCTCTTAATCGGCGAGTTAATACCATTGACATTTAATGTTATAATGGAGAAATTATTTTTAATTCTGGACATTTTTTATGTTTAATAGACTTTGTAAGCATGTTGTTTGATATTTATGTTTTGGTGGTATCATACTTCCCTTCTGTCCTCCTGGATACGCTTGTTCTTTTCTTCAAGCTTGAGTATCATTTCCAGGATTTTTTGAAGCCCTGGTTTGGTTGACATGTATCCCTTTAAGTCGTCTTTGTGCTGGAAAACTTTTCTTTCTCCCTCAATCATGACAGATAGTTTTGCCAGGTATATCAGTCTGGGTTGGCATTTTTGCTCATTTAATACTTGAAGTATGTCTCTCCATGCTCTTCTTGCTTTTACTCTTTCCATTGAGTAGTCATTTGTTATTCTAATAGGTTTATCTTTAAAAGTGAGTTGCTTTCTTTCTCTTGAAGCTCTCAGCACCTTTTCTTTGTCTTGAATGTGGAGTGTTTTGACTATTATTTGCCGTGGCGATTTTCTATTTTGGTCATATCTGTTTGGAGTGCAAAATGCCTCTTGTATTTGGATTGGCCTCTCATTCTTTAGTTGTGGGAAGTTTTCATTTATGATGAATTGAAATATTTCCTCCGGTGTGGTATTTTGGGATTTTTGTTCTGGTATTCCATGAATGCGCATGTTAGGCTTCTTCAGGGTGTCCCATATCTCTTGAATGTTCCTCTCCAGTATCTTTTTGGCTTTAACAATCTCTTCCATTGAGCTGGTTAATTCTCCCACTTTGTCTTCAAGATCTGAAATTCTATTTTCTGCCTCATTTCTTCTGCTGATACGACTCTCTGTTGAGTTTTTGTTTGAAGATAACTTGTCTTTTAGTTCAATTTTAAACTCTGCCTGAGACTGTTTTAACTGCTCTATACCTATTTTTGTTTCTTGAACTGTTTTTCTCAACTCCTCCAAGTGCCTGTTGTGTTCCTGTTCGAAGTGGTTGATACGGTTGTTTAACTCTTCTTGGATTTCCTCTTTCATAGTATTAATCATGGTAATGATCATACTCTGAAAGTCGTTATGATGGGTCTGGCTTTCGTGGCTATTTTCTGTGGATTTGTTCTGGTCAGAATCCCTCATTATGGGATTGATTCTTTTGGCAGGAGATTGTTCTTCTTGGGTTTTGTTTCTCGTGGATCTGCACTTTGACTTGTACATTGTTGTTTTGTTTTTTAGGACCTTTCAGTTTCTGTGTGTTTTTCACTGAATCCACCTAGTTGGTATTGTTACACTTGCCAGTTATTACTAGTGCTTGCCTTGGATTGGGTATGTTTGTGTATTTTTATCGTTATATCCTAGATGAGGCTACCAGGCTGTTAGTATGTCAGTTAAGTCAGGTTATGTTTCCAGGGGGTGAATATTAGTTTGGTAGTGCACTTTTATGATTTAGTATCTTGGTGAAATGTGGGGGTGAGTGGTGTACTCCCTGGAGTTGTATGTTGTGGGGTGGCTGTATGAGAAAGTTGATCTACAGCATTGATACTTTGAAGGATCAGTAAGGTGAAAAGAAAAAGTTTACTTATCTTTGGGTTGGATGAGAAGAATCTCGTCCACGTGATATACTGATTGCAGTGGAGTCCAGATGTATGGCCTGTGTTCCCTTTGTTCCTTAGAATTTTGCTTGAGTTTCCTTTGGGCTCTATTGAATTCTGAGTAGCAGTGTGTCTTCCGTGGACCACGTGCGTAGGTCCCCGGTGGGCCAGAGAGGCAGAGGGTCTGATGTTGATGGCAGAATTTTTCACCTGCAACCTGGGAAGGTCGGCACATCGGGGGGCGGGGCCCCGGAGGCAAAGCCAGGGGCCGCGGGGCATGGTGTTGCTGGCCTGGTGGCTCCCTGGTGGGGGGCGGTGCTGGGCTGGGCTGTCTCTCTCACTCACCTTGGGCAGCTGGCAGGGGCAGGGCGGCACGGAGGGGGCTGGGGTCGTCCCTGCCCGGGCGCAGGCCAAGCAGGAGTCGGCCTGAGTGCTCGCCGCCGGGACGCGTGGGGCTCGGGGGTGGTAGGGCTGGGCTGGGCTCTCTCACTCACCTTGGGCAGCTGGTGGGGGTACTTTTGCATGATAACTGTGGCTAACATAGCTTTCTTTTGATTAGTGTTGCCATGATATGTCATTCTTTTCCTTCTGGTTTATATAAGTGCTTATATTTAAGGTATATTTGTTGCTTTTGCCATTCACTTTATTCATGTGCAATAATACCTGATTACAATGGTAGTATCATTCCTTTTTATATACTCTTTAATTGAGAGAGAAAGAAAGAGACACAGAGAGATATTGAAAGAGAGATGAGAAAGAGAAGAAAGAGAGGGGAGAGAGACAGGAGAGAGAGAGAGGAGAGAGAGAGAGAATGAATAAGCTACAATATACATGTGAAATGCAGATGACAGCTTCTGGGCGCCATTCCTTTCCTTCTATCCTGTGAGCTATCAGGATCAAACTCAGGTCAACAGGTTTTCTGATAAGCACTTTTAGCCATGAAGCCATCTCATTTATCTATTTTTGTTTTGTAAAAAGTGACTTCAAATAAATGAGAAAAAAGAAATAAGGATTTCTATTTTGCCAAGTTTTATTTTACTGTGACATTCCTTCTTTCTTTGAGTTTGTTTTGTCCCATTACTATTTTGCCTTCTGATGAAAATATTTTAAGACATCTTACAGCTCTTCAATGCATGTCTGTTGGAGATGAACTTCTACAGCTTTTGCATTTATTTGAATGTTGATATTTTCTTTTGTTTTGGAAGACAATTTTACTGAATATAAAATTCTACAGTGGCTTTCTTTACTTTCACTACTTCATATCTTTCATTCTATTGCCTTCTTGTTTACATAGTTTTTGACAAGAATTTCATAGAATTCTCATCCTCTTTCCTTTGTTGGTAATGTTTTCCTTCTGAAGGTTTTATCAAGAGTTCTTCTTTCAATATTATTTAGAACAATGTATTTATAATTGTTATGCTAAAATTTGAAGTATCTTAAAAATGTTTTCTCAGTAAATAATAATAATAGTTCCTATACAACTATAAGGTAAATACTGTAATTAATACCACTTTACAGGCATTAAGAGAATCACTGAGAGTTAGTCAGTAGCTTGGTAATCTTTGATCTATAAGTGTACTATACAGGCCCCAGTAAATGGCATTGTATCTCTTCTAACATGACTAGGAACAACAGATGTTGAATGATCATTCTCATCAAAGCAAACATGTACAATTCACTGTATTAATTTCTTATGTACTTGAGTCCAACTTTGAAATTCCTCTAGTTTCTATTTTCCCTAGTAGAAAAACAATGGATGAAATATATATACTTCCTACCAACATTGTAATACATGTTATGTAAGATGCAGGTCTGAAAACACAAGGAAAATCCATTTGCTACTTGATAACTTCTATCAAAATTCTAATTATTATTTTTTGTAACAATTATAAGAATACAGATAATTTACTATTAAAGTACAACTATTTAGATGAATGTAGTGATAAAGCCTGTAATCCCCAGATACTAAAGAGATGAAACTGGGAGAATTGAAGGATTGAAGACATCTTTAGATATTTAACAAGCCTCTGTCTGAAAATGAAAGATGGAAAATGTTAGCTTTGTAGTAAAACCCTTGCTTAACATGTGTGTTATCCTAGGTTCATGCCTTATTATCACAGAAAAGAAAACTTTACTTTATAATTTACCTAATACAAAAAAAATCACAACAGAAATTACACATAGAAATACTACTTGCTAAGAATGTTTATACCTTATGATCCAAATCTTTACTGATGATACATAGGAAGTACTTGAACAATGTCTACCATTAAAGGGAATTTTTGATTTTACTTAAAATTTCCTATGGTCATCGCTTCTCAGTCTTTTGTATAAGATGAAGTGTAAAATTTCCCATGTTTGCTATTGCTTTATGTAGTGAGTGACTGTGTGTGCCTCTAAAGGCTCGAAGGTGGTATTCATTGGGAATAACACTTGATTGTTCTTATCTCCTTATTGCTTTGCTCTGGGGTTTCCCAAACTTTGCCTTCCAGAGCTGGAACTCCAGGTTACCTCTGTATCTGCCAGACATTTTTATGTCCACCCCAATCCTGGCCTCACCCAAGGCAAAATCAGGTCTTCATAATGTAGAACCTCAGGATGAGATCCTTCTTCGATTCTCAAATGGCAGGACAAGGAGGGAGGTCGGAGCTCAGAATCTTCACTGCAGATTACTAGGGCTGCACAGAATGGAGAGAAGACATGGATTCTTTATAGAATAGCAAGAGCAGGCTGTTAACAAGAGAATTGGGAAGGAATTTCTTTAAGACTGTGCAGGAAAAGGGGCAGTTAATCTGAAATACAGAACTGAAAGGCAAGGCAGATGCATGATTCTATTCTTCCAGATAAGATTCCTTCTGGAATTCAACAGCATCTAAAAGGAACAAGACAACTAGCTGCTATGTTCAATATGTCAACACGCTGCCAACTGACACAGTGGAGATATCTATTATGAAAGTTAATGCCGCATCAGTGTGGAAGATCAATATTTAACCCAATTTCATGTGGTCTGTGTGTCTGCCTGGAAATACAGAATGGACATGAACAAACTGGAAAAAGGAAATTGTAAGGGATTATTTTTATAAGTAAACCTTCATATCACAGACACTGACATCATAATAAAAACAAGTCATGATTATATGTTTTAGTTAGTACATGGTCTTTACCTCATATTTCATTTTGAATTTTAAAACCTTTTATTTGCTTTGACATTCAGGTAGTAAGAACTTCAGGGATAGACTACATTCATTTTTCTGATATTTATTTTGTTTATGTGCAACCTAAGAAAGAAAGTTATACCATTTTCCTCAGATTCTCAAGTAAAATACAGAAGTATGGACAGGAGAGAACAGTGACTTCCCTGTGATAGGTTAGAAAAGGGAGGAATGGGACCAAGAGGAATAATGGTGCTGCTGAGTCTGGCCTTGTGTAGGTACCTGTGAATCTGTCTCATACAGGCATTCTTGCCATGAAAAAGACTTAAGCCTTCTGAAGCAGTTTTCCTGTATGTTGCGAATAAATTAAAGATCAGAGACTGGGGGAGGCTGAAAGGGGGTTTTACTCTTTGTCACAATTCTCGGTTACAGTTCTTAGTTCAGCTTGGCAGGACAGTTCATACTAATACAAAGAGCTGAGGGAACTGACAAGACTATAGCCACAGGATTGCTGAGAGAGGGACAAATCTCACTGACCAATACTGCCAAAGCTTACTGAAGAATGCCAATTTACTGAACCAGCTGCCTCCATGTTATACCTCCAGTCCAGGAATAGTCTCACCCACCATGGTCTGATTCTTTGCACATCAGTTAAATACTCATATGCAGGTTTGCTTAGGGCTTGTTTTCACTAGCAGTTCTTCATAGATATATTTAAAAGCTCAGCCTTGAAGTGTCAAGTTGATACCTGTATCTACATATCTTTTGTAGTGGAAAACATTGTTCAAGTTTTTTTGACTCATCCTTATTATGTTTTAGAGAACATAAAGATTATTCTAAATAGCATAGAAATAAAAGTATACACTTGATAATAATGTACACAGAGATGTGTTGAAATGGCTCTCAATGTTACTCTTTTGTTTTACAGGTTGAGTAGGTTCTACTTGATACATTTCCCATAGTGAACATTACCAAGTATACTTTAGTCTATATTTAAGAAAGTGGAGCTGGAAAAGAACACTACGAAAAGCTTTTCTCCTTGTATTATGCTTTAGAAAAAGGGACAATGAAAAAATATGTTGTGTAGTTTGCAGGCATGAGGAAGCAGGTTAAATGACCCCATGGAAAGAAAGTATAGCATGGCTTTCTGTGTAGGACAACCTCACAAAGGCTTCTGCAGCTGTGCAGGGTCTGTGGAGCTTGCTCCTGTAAGAAGCATAATTATTGTAACCCCCAGTTCAAGTGTCCATTGAAGGAGACCAATTTAAAAAACAAGGAGTGAGCTTGTTAATTGCATTGTCACTAATAAATCTAACATTGGGCAGTGCAGGCAGTTGATCCTGTGATGCAGTCCATCAGCCATCTGTCCATCTTAACCTATCTGTTGGACACTTGTTGCTAGAGAATGGATTTGAACAAGTGGTCTTGCAAACAAGTGGTCTCTCTTCTTGTGATTATCTTCATGAGTGTCACCCATTTCAGAGGAATCTGGGATATGAACTGAGGACTCAACCTGAATCCTGTCTCTAAAGATAAACATATCACTTATTCAACCTTGAGTTACCCATTCTCTAGCATGTATTGAGAGACTTGTTTGCCAGATGCACATAGAAAAGTACATATATGGGAAGACATGGAGCCATGTCATGGCAAAAGTGAATGTATATTAACATGCACCACTAGTAATTTTCTGTATAAATTGTGTCAATGGATTGGATTTATCCTTTATATAAAGCCCTTGTTAAGATAAAGGCAGAAAATTAAAATTGCTTGTTTACCTTGTTCTTTTTTCTGTTTTGTGTTTGTTGCTTTACGACTGGTTTTGCTCTTCCTTCTCTGAAGCTTGAATAAGATTTTGAAGTAATTTTAATATGTGTGTATATAATACAAAAAGAAGAAAGGTTTTTATGAGAGTTCTATGTAAAAAAGAATAGCAATGTCTATTAATTTATGTTGCTGATTAATGTCTGCTTTGCTATTTCTTTAGCTAAAGATGATAAGTTGCTGGTTTGGTTAAGCTGTCATACTTTCAGGTAGATTGCATGAATTTACGGTGGAAGGCTTCTCCATTCTGTTCATAGGCATGGAACAGGACTTGGAATCAGATGGTCCATTCTCTCTCCTCATGCTTATAGGACATCACACAGGGTTTAGGATGAAAACAACTGAAAAGCTTGAACAAATGTTATGCTAATGCCTCTTCTATTTTCTTTCCTTTCCCTTGTCTCTATTTTTAATCTATTGTTTTAAGTTTTCATTGTCTTTTTTAAATCCAGATTTGGACTTGTCACCTCCAATTTCAATCCTAAAATATGAAACACAAGAGGAACTAAAATGATGATTACCTCCTGGGGATGTAGTTCTGTGGGTAAGCCTACTTGCTGCTGAGGCAAAAGGCCCTGCATTCAGAGCTTCACTGGCCACATTAAAAAGAAAAGCCAGGTGAACTCCAGGTGCACACGTGGAATTTCAGCACTAAAAGACAGAGATAAGAAGAGGGCTGGGGCTTGTTGGCTATCTAGTCTAGCTGAGAAGTTGGAAGTTTGGGATTCAATAAGAGAACCTGTGTCAAGGGGTAAGTCATAGACTGATAGATCATAATGCCTGATGTCCTCCTCAGACTTCAGCTGTATATAGGTGCATTCAACCCCCCATACAATCACACTCTATACATCCTCACGCATAACACACACACACACATACACACACGTTTCACAACATACACACATGAACACTACACACTCCCATACACACACATATACCACACACACATATACACACCAAATATAACACACAGATACACCCTACATACATATATGTATCTGCCTATACACATACCACATACATAAATACATACATGAACACACACATACACACACATACCATACACACATATATACATACACCACCCATATACTATACCATACATATTACACATTCTATGAATACTCATCATTCACAAATGCCATACACACCACAAAAATACATTCCTTTCATCTAAACATATACACACACACTTACAGCAAACATGCAGAACACATACAAACACAGAACACAAACATGCATATACCATATACATACACACACCTCACTCACCACACATACACACCAGACAACACAAAGACATCACTCACAGAAAAGAAAAATAATAAATTATTGCTTGGATTTCCTTATTTTTAAAGCAGATGAAATAAATGTTTTATCCTGTATCTTGCTAGAGCTTTTTTTAGTGAGCCAGATTCATTTTCCTAAATGAACAAGAACAAGGTGACCAGGAGAAAAAGAAAAGGAATTTCAGCAAATTCATCTTTCTAGATTTGTTCCCTTTTACCTTGAATGCTCTTTATGATGCCTTGATATTTTAAAATGGATTATTAAGAATGCACACTGACATGTGATTCTGGGGTGCTGGAAGTAGTTTTGATGATGTTATAGTAACTCTTGTTTTCTTTCAGTGACCTCTTCTAGAGGAAAGAAATATCATCTGTTCCTTCTTCTCTCCCTCCCTTTCCCTCATTCTCTTTTTCTCTCTTCATCTTTCACTTTATCTTATATATTTAAGTACTCAGTATGAGTCAAGACTATGCTAGGTGCTGCTGAAAAGAACACAATCTCTGTCTTTGACAAATTGACATTGTGAAGAACACTTTTGATTTCTTATTTCAGTGCCTTTGACTGTGACCTGATGAAATCTTAGGAAGAAGATGCACAGTTTAGACCCAGGGAGCCTGAATCAGCTCTCCATAGACTGTGCTCTCAGTGTGATCCAGAGGTTGGTGAAGCTTTGGATAGGTACAGCTGAGCTAGGGATTGCTTAGGAATAATGGAAGCCTCAAGAGTAAGGCAATTCAGTGAAAAGAGAACATAGGATTTCCATATCAGCTCCTCTATTAGTCTACCTCCCTGCCCAATATGGAAATCTCTAGAGGTTCTAGGTTAGCATGTGTGGATATATGCATATAATTTTTAATTTAATCAAAAATCACACTTATCTGGAGGAAGATAGAATGAACTGAGAATTTTAGAAGTTTTATTTATTTTTGTATGTGTCTGTTTGTATCAGAGGACACTATATGCCCATGGAGGCCCAACCTCCATCTTGGATTGTGCTGCCTTCTCTTTGCTTTGCTCTGTAGTTTCCCAGGTGCTGCCTTCCAGGACCAGAAGTATAGGCCACCACCATTTCTGCCTAGTGTTTTTGTGTGGGATCTGGGATCCAAACTCAGGACTTTCAGCTTGAGAGGTGGAGACTTAACTCGTGAGCTATCACTCCAGCGTAAGCTGAGATTTTTATTTACAAATTTTTAAGGAAAATAAGGGGGACCTAAAATATGAATAATGTAATACAACCTACTGCTTACTGAGTTCTTTGTGATTTGTTTGTTACTATACTAAATGGCTTATCGTCAAATAGAATTTATGGTCACATGACA
Source organism: Typhlomys cinereus (assembly GCA_023101885.1). NCBI lineage: Eukaryota > Metazoa > Chordata > Mammalia > Rodentia > Platacanthomyidae > Typhlomys > Typhlomys cinereus. The sequence continues at coordinate 1,381,967 of JALPQD010000010.1, forward strand.
AGTAGAGTGGAATAAGGAGCATGTTTGACCAAAGAAGAACCTTGTGTAGAATTTCTGAAGAGTGAAAATATGCATAGAATATTCAGATGTAATGAGGAGATTTCTTTTGCTTGGGTATGGAAGCTGCAGGTCAGTGAACATCAGGGAGAAGTCACTGAAGACAAAGGCAAAACTTGGATTATTAGCTTGTTGACAGAGAAACGAGGTTATTTTTATAATCGATGAGGAACCAGTGAAATTTTTAGAACAGAATAGTGTGGTTTCACAGGATGTGACTTCTAAACAGGAATAACACAAATAACAAAACAGCAATGATTTCCCTGTAACAGGAAGCACCTGATCCTCCAAAAGAGCCAGTAAATTTATGTGTTAAAGAAGCATTTATTGAATTTCTCTACATTAGTGTCACTGGGGTATTCTTTTCTGGGAAATTGAATGTTAATTAGACATGGGTCTACCCTTAGGAACTTAAGATCTCATAGGAGCAATGCACTTAATTAGTCAAAATATGCAATCCACAGAGGAACCAAAACACACAATTGGATTCTGTGGTGGGAATTATTTCCAGTTGTGGGAAGCATTAATGAAGAAAGCAAATGAACTAAGTCATGCCAAATTCCTAATAGCTAGATATACTAAGATGATATGGAAGAATGTATTTAGCATTGAGTAAGCTTAGATTAATTAAGCATTAATATGAAATAAGATTAGAGGTAAGATCATAAGAGCCTAGAATACTTTAAATATTAGTCTGAAGAATATAACAACCTCACTGACATATTCAAACAAAGAAGAAATGTGAGAAATATCAGGGTAGTGCACAGGTTGTAAATGTTTTGTCATTTTAAAATGAATTGGTTTAAAAGAATTCTCTGTAGTCATTTCTCTGTGATTCTCTATTAGGTTTGAAATACCCATCTGCTCTACCAGGATTTGCCATGCTTCTATGGAAACCATGGTGATAATTTAGTCTTAAAGTTGTCCCTAGAATCATTGATAACGTCCTGGATCAATACTTATTATTTAAATGTTACCTCTCGTCTCCACTTTCTTCTCACTAATAAATGTTTTCACTCAATCTTTACTGTCTCAGAGACAATTTTTATGTTAAGTTTATAGATATCACTTTGCAATTTTTTTTACTTTCATCAATTTGTTCCAAAGTGAGGTAATTTCCTTTGGACTGAAATGACCCTGTACTGAATGATGGCTCTGTTTTCATGTAGAGGTGATTCAGAGCCTTTGCAGTCCTCACTATGACATGGGCTTGTCGTATGTTTCTAGATCATGTAAAATGAACTGACCACAATAATGCCATGTGCTGTATCTTAGGCACCTGCCATTCAGTCAGAGCTGATTGACTTATTCAGTGTACCTCACTACAACATGTAACACTGGGGGAATTTTATGGTTTAAGAAAAAAAAAACTATTGTCTCCTTCCAAATTTCTAAAACTATGTTCAAAAATAGGTTTGTTTTATGAAACTACAATAGGATTTAAGGAACATCCCAGAAGATGTATTACTAGACTGTGTCATTGTATGTGTTCAGGTTTCTTGTTTTTATCTGTCTATAGGCTGATGTTTTGTTAGAACTAGGCAAGATGTTAGGCTAGTTGTAGCTTGTTTCTGCTAGGCACATTTTTCAAGTAATGTTTCTTTTCAATCATCTCATCTCTTTCTCTCTATGACATAAGACCCTTTTTCAAACCAAAGCTATCCTTGAGCATCAATGTTCTGCAATATTGTGTCTAAATGTCCACCTTCCTATAGATGATGCTATGGGTACCTCTGTGTGTATCTACTTTTTTATTCTCTTAAGAGCTTTCTCTAAAATAAAATAACAATTTTTTTGTATTTGATTTTGCATCTCAAGTCCAATATTTAGTGTCTATATCACTCAGCTATTGAGAGAATAATGTTACTTTTCCATGTAGGCCAACCTGAATCTCAATGACTGTAAATATCAGTTTATATTTGTTTTCATTTATAAATGTATGAATCCTTTTGGAGAGTTTAGTTTGAGTCTCAGATCTGTGGATTGGTAGCAGCATCTTTACCATATACTATAGACTGATGGAATGGTGGAAGAATGGCTATTCTTTTCATGTAAATAACCAAAAAACAAGGACAGTCCAAGACTTAATTCAAGTCATAACATTATATCCCATTATCCAAAAGAAGATGCATGGACATGGAAAAGCATACTCTTCTCACCATGAAGCTATAACAAGAACAAGGATGAATGTTATGTTACAGGAAGTGAAGAGCTAAGACACTAATTCCTCCTGCCACAGTACTTGCTGCTGGATGCCAAGTGAACACATAGGCAAGAATACATTTTGAAATTATGAGGGACTCAGCAATGTACAAACAGAAAAGTGAAGAAAAATCAAGCCAAGTGGTAATCAAAGAATCAATATCTGAGGCTCTTCACTGAACAATAAAAGAGAAGCTAAACATCATACCAATTATATTCACAGCAATAAGAAATGCTGAGCAACTTCTGGGTCTACCATGATTCACCTTAATCTAGATCTAAGTTCACATACCAAGGCAGTCCTTTTCAGATCCCAGTAGAGATCATTCCTGCTCCTTCTGCAGATCCGTGACACCAAGATGAGAGGTGACTCCTTTCTACTTTTCTTAGAATTTCCTGAATTTCACTGGGATTATTTAGCAAGGAATAATTCTTCTCTTTAAGAAACGCTGGTGCATAAATCTCAAACAATCCATGATTCAGCCTAGTCAGTAAATTATGAATTGGGATGATGATAACCTCACATATGGTGAAGTGAGCATGTTACTTATCTGTAATGACCATAGAGAGCTTTAATGTGCAACATGTTTATAGACCTTTCAAATTAAAAAATGTCATAGATATTTGAAGGCTGGGATGAAGTTTTATGTAAGCACTTTAGAAAGTGTATGTGTGTGTGTGCGTGCATGTGTATGTGTGTGTGTGAGAGAGAGAAAGAGAGAGAGAAAGAGAGAGAATTGAGCAAGAGTCTATCATGAGGATACAAATCAGGATATCAGCCACTTCTCCATTCAAGGGAGGACTGTGGAGCTAGTAAAGAACACATAGCTTGGAAAGGAATTCCTACTTATTATCAGGAGCTGGTGCAAGAATTCAGGTAAGAGAATCAGCAGCTTCAGCCAGAAGTTAGAAGAGGATCATCTAGGAAGAGATTACTGCTGTGATCTATATATGCCTCACAAGCTTCACATAGTGAAAGTCACCAATGTGATGATATTAAGTAGCTGGACCTTTATGGTATTGAGAAAGTCCTGAGGGAGGCCCTCAAAGTGGGATGGGGATATTTACAAAATGGCTGAAGGAGTGTGTTTGCTCTCCTCCATGAGGATGTAGCAAGAAACAACCTTCTCAAGGTTTCAACATCCAAGTCTTATACTTCCATCCCTCCCAAACTTGAAAAAGTACATTTCTATTCTTTATGCACTATCTGATTGCCAGCATTTTTTATAGCTACTGAAATGGACAAGAGCAACACTTGTTCCAGAGGACTAAAGGACGTTGGTTGGAAGCTTTTATTTGGAGACTAGAAATAGGGTGAGCAAACCTGGAAATATGGCCTTTCAATACCTGAGGTTTGGGGAAAAGAGACAGCACAGGGAAGCTTAGGACAAAGTAGGTTGCTGCTGACCCACCATGTCATTCTGAGCGGCAGGAGACATGATGGATTTTCCTTGTTCTGCGTGTAATTTATATGTCAGTATGCCCTGCCATTGTGAGAAATCATGAACCAGGTGGGGAAATGCAACGCCAAAGAAGTGAGAGGGAGAGGAGGAAGAATCCTTTTCTTATTTCCTCCTCTGTTTCTTCATTTACATTTCACTATTTTTAAAAAATAGCCACAGGATGTCTTCATTTTCCCTGAGGATTTTGTGAAAAATGATCTATAAATTATTGCAAAGCACTTGCAAGGGATAAAGCACTTAATAACATTCCAAATGAGGCCATGCACGGCAAATTTGCTGAGTATTGTGGAGAATTTTTTTAAGTTTCCAAGTCCCAATGAGACTATGTAAAGACTGACATTTTTCTTTTTTTTTGTGAACTTTCAGCTACTGGGTGAATAAATAAGTAAAGTGGTGCAACACCAGAATGGGTAATAGAAACTCTGAATTTTACCTAAGTATATGTTTCTTTTACAGTTACCTGCACATCTCTTTCAGTGTCTATGTTTAAGTATTTACTTATAGGGGAAAATAAAAAAAAGTTAGAAAACAAAGCTTTCTAAGTATGTATTGCAACTACTTCTTGTTAATTGTATTTATTTGTTAAAACGGTTAAAAAAGAAAGGTCTGAAAGGATGGTCATTGAGGATCCTGTCCGCGTCTCTGTAATGCTGTTCCAGAAATCCTAGGAGCCAACTCCAGTACAAGGTCAGCTCCTTACCTGGATATGCAAGACATACCTATAATCCTAGCGCTTGGAAGGCTGAATCAGGAGAGAATTGAGTGGATTTGAGGAACTTTAAGTTGCAGAGAAGTAACTCTAGATGACAGATACTTTACATGTATGATGAGGCAAAACAATTTTAAAAATGTGGTGTGGTATTTTGTGCACATGTTTGTCTGTGTGTATGAGTGTATTCTTGACATAAGACTCATATAAGGAACAATTTTTCTAGTAGTTATGATGGAATAGTATGTAAAGAAATGGAAGAGATTCACATATTAAGAAATTCTTTCCCAAGCTATTTTAAACAGTATTTGAAACAATGTGGACTTGGACTACGAAGAGGATAAAAAGTGCATTAGGGAACATGGGGCATGATGAATTCTTCTCAAAGCAAAAATACCCTACAATTTATAAATCAGTCATCTTCAGTAGTGGCCAAGCTTTAAGTACATGGTGCTTTGCTGCATGTATACTAAAGATTAAGGATGGTTTTGTATCTACTTTGCTAGACTCCATAAAATGTCAGTTGAAAAAGTTTTGTTTGACTTTGACAATAGTGACATAAGCCATTATTCTTTCTCTAAAATTTATCTACTTTCAAGTTGGGGAGATGGCTCAGGGGTTAAATCTTTGCCTTGCAAACAAAAAGATCTGAATTTGGATCCCAGATCCCACTTAAAAATGACAAACAGACCTGTAATTCCTGCCCTGGAAGACAGAACCTACGAAACCCCAGAACAAAGAAGTAAGGAGGTAGACCAGTCCAGGATGATTCCCAAAGTCTCCCTTGGGCCTCTATAGGTCCTCTTCAACAGACACCCACAAACCTTTATACACCCATACTTCATATGCAAAAAATTATCTATTCTTTAGGAATATGAAGACATATAGGAAAACTTACATATTAAAAATGAAGCTTAATTTTGGGCCCAGTTTTAATCTGCTCTAGACTTTGCTTGCTCTGTTCCATCCATCTCATCCCATTTAAATAACCTGCTTTAACATTCCCAAGCAGGAATACTTAGGGTCCATGTCTTTGTAATTTTGCATATGTAGATGTCTATCTGGGATATCTTCTCCATTTACATAATGTGTCAAAGAACAACTCAGACTACCAAGTTCTTCATGAATCCATTTCCAATACTTCTTTGCCACACTGTCTTCCAGTGGACATCAATCATGATGGCCTCTGTAGCTCCTCAAAACTCTGGAATAACTGAATTACATCTTTTACCACTTGCTCCCAAGTCTATACAATTAATTGCTTACATATTTTGCCCATCCTGTCTACTTGAGTCCTTTGAGAGGGTTTACAGTTTTCTATTTTCAGATAATCATATAAGACCTGAAAGTTGTCTGGGTTCAATAAAAAAAAGGACTGCAAGAGTTTCCTCTCAATGGAGGATGGAAGTTAGAGATGGATGAAAACAGATAGGTCATCTAAGATTAGTATTCATACTAGTGTGGAAATTCACTTTCTATTTTAATCTCTCTTTTTGCTTTGAAACTTCCAGCTAAAAAAGCAGAATCTTTCTAGGTCATAGGATGGGGAGATGGACTATGACTGTCTTACAGTTTTCTGGAAAAGAAAATTTGTCTAGAAAAAACCATTAGTGAAAAGGCTTGAGAAAATAATTTTAAAATTAAGTGAATGATAAGATATATTCACAAAATACAAAATGCATATTTGCAAGTAAAAAATAAAAGCACAATAATAATCCCTTCACTTAAACATTTAATCTAATATAACAACTAATTTTCAATTATTCAAGTGATATGATAGCTAGATTATTTTTCCCTTGGTCTTTGGTTATTTCACTTTTTCCTGTTAGTTCTCTTAATTAATATTCATTATTCTTCATGTATCATAAGATAAGGGAAGCTGGGGAACAGTAAGGAAATGTTGAAACTATCAATGATCTTTTTTTCATTTTTAAGAACTAGTCTAGAGTATATGAGCATTTAAATGTGTTCATTGTTATATGCATGAATTCATCATTGTTTGCTAATGACTATATATTAAATTATACTAATGTGCCATTTACTACTGATATTTTTTATCTTGAGACTTTAAATTTTCATACCAATCATCAACCTAGACAGAATAGAAATTGTTTTTAAAGAATTTCAAAATCATTCTAAATTCAAATCCTAGTGGTCTATTAGAATACTTAATCCCAAATAGCAATAAACTTGGAGCTTTATTATAGTTTACTAAATTTCTTATTTTGTATACAGATATTGATTCCACAAGCTATTGGGGATTTGGAGTGACAGCCTTATAGTCTAGTTTCAGTTTTTACATTCATCACAGACTTTCATTTTTCCTGTTAGCATGGTCCATTTAGTTCTAATTCCTGCTCCTGCATGATGATTGGGGAAGAGGAATCTTAGCAGAGAAGAAGAAGGACCCTGGCCACCTGTTGGGATTTCCCCCTGGGCCTTGCTGCCTGAAAGGGTACAGCCTAGATTGTCTCATCCTCCATTCATGGGAAATCCCATTTTAGTTGGAAATGATTCTTTCTCTGTTAAGCTCTTAGAGACATTTTCTTTTACTCATAACCCTCCTTCCTCCCCTAAGAAAACATTTTCCAGGAGCTGTTCTTTCTGCTTTCTTTTCTGCCATGTACATTCAAAAAAGCAACAGCATAATGTTTTACATTTTTAGATTGAGATAAGTGAAATAAAGGCAAACACAATGGGGGAAAAGAATATCTTAAAAAAGCATGCAGCTACCATAAATATAGAAACCTCAAAGTGGAAAAATGAAAATATTTTATATTTAGAATCAATAATGATCAATTTTAAAGTCTCTACCATGATCTGTAATTTGCTGAAAGTGCAGCCATTTTTGCTCCCATGAAGAAATTAGGAAAACAATAAACAGATTGTGTCAATTACATTATTCACACATATTTAAAATAAAACCAATGATGTGTGAAATTATATCATTATTATATGAGCATGATTTGTTAATTAATATTTTCCTGCAAGTTAATTGGAAAACTCTTGCTTGGTAAATTTTATTTTTAATAAGTATTTATCATTTGTTTATTTGAAGAGAAAGAGAGAGAGATGATACATGTACATATGTCATGATGCTAGGATGGAGGTCACAGGACAGTTTTTGAACGTGAGTCCTCTCCACTGTGTGGGCTTCTAGGGATTGAACTCAGGTCACCATATTTGTGAACAGGCACCTTACTGAGCTATCTTGCCAGCCCTAGATTGGTAAATTTTAACATTTATTTCACTCCTATCTATCTGTCTGTCTGTCTGTCTGTCTATATGTGTACATATAATTTTATTTCTTCAGGTTATAGATAATAGAAAGACAACAGATAGATAATTATAGATTATAATATAAACATAAACCATATATAACAAAATATGGGTATTTATGATGTTTGATTTGACAGAGATGTCTAAAAGAAATGATTAATTTTCAATATGACTTGTCCTTTTTATTAATAAAATCAGGCTTTGGATGAAACTAATTTTTAACCACTACACATCAGAATTTTAATACCTAAAAGTTTATAATGAAAAATCTGTATTCACTTGAATTTGATTCTGAAAGTGATCTCAAAATGTAACAAAGAAAGGCACATGTACCATATGTAGAGACAATGTTTCAAGTCAGGTAACCAGTGATGGTTAACCTTGACAACTTGATCTAAGCTAGGGAATGTCCAGAGACCTGGTAAAATATCACCTTTTGGTATGTCAATGAAGATGTTTCCTGAAGACATGAGGATTTGAAATATTAGGCTGAGTAAATATTTTTCCTCATCCATGAATGTGAACATCACCCAATCAATCCATTAGAAACATGGGTAGACAGAACAGATAAGGAAAAGTGAATCTGCTCTCTGCCAACCTGGGACAAGTCTTCTCCAGCTCTCAGATACTTGTGCTTCTGGTTTCTCAGCTTAATTGCTCAATCTGGGACTCACACTATTGGGTCCCTTGATTCTCGGGCTTTAAATTTAGCCTTGGAACTGAACCTCTATTTTTCTGAAGCACTTGCTTACAGATGTCATCTGAGACAACCAATATAGTAAATTCCTTCCTATTTTCTATCTATTTGTCAGTATACCATGTTGACTCTGCTTTTCTGAATTATATTAACATATAAAACTGAATTTTAATGTAAGAATGAACTTTTTATTTACTATTAATATTTTAGAGTTTGGATGTCCCTTTTACATGCTGTGCATTTTCCATTTAAACTTAATAATTTGTCAATAATGACATATTAATTGATATATTAAAAAACTGAAAATCAGGAACCAAATAATAAAACAAAACATAGCTTTCGGGCTTGGGGCCTGCATAGGGCACTGGGCTTCTGGTTGGTCCTTGGCCACTCTGGGATAATAGTGGTCATTGGCATATTGGATTTCCTCTCTCATGGGGACAGGTGATTTTAAGAGTTCACAGGTACCATGAACCTGGGATGAGAGTACTGACACCTTGCTACTGAGGACCCTAAAGCTCCTTCCATTGACCAGAAGGGAATATTCACAACCAACCCTAAGGTAGGTAAGCCTTTCTACTTTTGTTCCTACCTCAGTTGAAAGTCACCACAGCTTCAGACCCCTGTGCAGCACACCCTAAACTCCACATATCCATCCCTTAGGGCACTAGCTATTCACCCTTATAAACCTGGAAGGAATTAATAGCAGCCATACTAAAAAATCTAATCCCTGACTACTAAACCCACTCTATTTCATAAAATAAAACTGATCTAACACTTAACCCAAACCACACATAACAACTCTTGACACCCAACATATAGGCAACATCTAGACCTAAACTCTGTCACCCCCAGAACCAGAGTAGGGATTTCACACTTTTTTTGGTTCATTATCCCCTTACCCATGAAATAATAACAAGGAACCCTAGACTGAGACCTTAACCACTTATGTAAACAGTAGTAATAACAGTCCAAGTGCAGCAATTCCATATGACTCACAACAGTATAAACACACACCAAGAAAGATTCTAGAAATCAAACACAAAATGACCAAGTCACACTGCAAATCCACAAGAAACAACAAAAACAATGCAACTCCCCCACGAAAAAGTTGATCCCATGACAATAGATCCCTATCAGAATAACCTCTTGAATATTAGTAAAGAATTCAATAACCAAGACAAAGTTTCCCCCCCTCCACATTTTATAATTGTCCTAATCATGCAAGCTCAATAGGTACCCCAGTCCTCTCCCTCCCCTCCCTTATTGCTCCCCATTGTACTTTCCCACCTCCCCCTTCTTTTCACTTCCCTCCATCCCCCCCTCTTGGTGCCTCCCCCTTCCTCCCTCCCATCTCCTGGAGCATCTGTTTATGTAGGCACCAAACCTCCCTCTGAGTCCTCTACTCTAGGGAGGTTCAGGACTAAGTGTCATAGCCCAGAGGGCCTTCTTGGACTACCTGTTAGCATGGGGACTCTATTATGACTGTTTAACCCCTTGTCTCTAAGGATCTTACTGCCCAAAGCCTTCTCCCCTGTGGTCCTTGCTAGACCTTGGGGGAGGAGGTGGTCATTGACATATCAGCTATTGTGCAGATAAGGTAAAATCCCATCCTGGCTGCTGCAGCCTTACTTTGTGTGAAGTATCTTGCATATTATTGGTCTTCCCCATCTTTAGGCTCTTACAATTTTGCTGCTCCTTCTTTCTCAAGGTTCCCTGAACTTTAGATAAGGAGAGATTTCGCTGGTCTGGTTCCAGATGAATAATGTGGAGTCTTTGAAATTCTGAATTGTGGTTTGTTGTTTTCAGTTTTACTATTCCTGCACTGCCCTTGGCTGCATCCTGATTGATATAGAAGATCATCTCCAAACCAAAGATAAAAGACTATTTAAATGAAGATCTTAATATAAGAGAAGATGATTACCTTCTATCTGCCAGTCTCTATATCCTACCTGATTGGTGAAATAAAACCTATTCAGTCTCAAGTGACCAGGAAGGGAAGTAAGAGTGAGCTACACCAGATGTCTCGCTACTTACATGCAATATTTGATGGTGACCTATTTTCTCTATTGAAGCATGATCCCCTATCTCCTTTCTTTTGAAGTCCTCTTCCCTCTTCCCTCCCGTTTATAATTCTTTGTGATTACAGTGGGTATTACAGAGATTTACCTTTGAATGTGTCATTAAATGGGTTTGGAGCTAGGATCTACTTGTTAGGGAGTACATATGGTGTCTAACTTTCTCTGCCTGGGATACTTCACTCAATATAAATTTTTGTAATTCCATCCATTTCCAAATTTCATTAATTCATCTTTTTGATGGCTGAGTAGTATTCCATGAGGTATAAATGTACCTCATTTTCATTATCCATTTGTCAACCGTTGGCATTTGGGTTGATTCCATGACTTATTTATAATAGTGCTGCAATGAACGTGGTTGTGCTCATGTCACTCTGGTGATTTGCTGCACTATGGGAGAAGGGATTATTCCCAGTAGTGTCATAGCAAGGTCATTTGGCATTTCAATCTTCACCGTTTTTAGAAATCACCATACTGATTTCCAGAGTGGTTGTACAAGCCTGCATTCCTGCCAGCAATTTATAAGAGTGCCCTTCTCTTCACATCCTCTTCAATATTTGGTGTTGTTTGTATTGTGGATTTTTGCCATTCTGACTGGGGTGAGATGATACCTCAGGGTTGTTTTGATTTGCATTTCCCTGGTGGCTAGGGATGTGGAACATTTTTTAAGATTTTTTTAGACATTTCAATTTCTCCCCTGGAAACCTCTTTTGAGTTCTGAGGCCCATTTTCTAATTGGGATATTTATCTCCTTGATGTTTAGTTTTTTAAAGTTCTTTGTGTACTGTTATGGGAGAGGGAAGGTTAGTGATTAGTTGATAGCCAGAGGATGTCCTTTAGCTTGACCCCACCTACTGCTGTGCCCTATTACTGATCCTCCCTCTCCTTCAAGCCTTCTCTTATATAAAGGCCTCCCTTTAATGGTTTCTATATCGTTGTATAGGAGTGGACATCAATACCCAGAGAGGATGCAGCCTTGTGCAGTGCAAGAAGAGAAAAGTGAATACAGAACACAGGCAACCCTGGAACCTGGCCAGCCAAATCTCTCCCCATCCGTGGCTCAAGAAGTTTTGTGGAAGAGGGTTTGCTAAGACTGTAAAAGCCTAAAGATGGACAGTTCCATTGCTGGACAGGTCACTATACTCAAGATAGGGCAGCTACAGCTAGGAACTCACGGCAAAGGGATTTGAACTCATCAGACATATACAGTAGTGGACATGTCAATGTGCCACCAGGAACTGGCACAGATCTTAAGAGAAATAGTTTCAGGAAGTAGGATATTTTGGGGCAAGGGGTCAGACAGAAGTATGGGAGTACCCATATCAGCAGGGCATTGAGAAAGGGCCTCTCTGTCTGCCACAAAGGCCTGAACCCCCATGAGAACAGATGATACAGAGTGAACCCCAGAACCCATAGAACCAAAAGACAGGAGCATAGATGGGGGTGGACTGGATCCAGATGGGGAGGGGAGGAAGGTTGGGATGGGATGAGAGTGGGACAGAAGAGAGGGCAGAAGGGAGGGGGGAACAAGGGCAGCAAAGAGCATGTATATAACAATGTAAATTTAATAAATTTATAATAAGCATAAACAAAATGTATAGGTAGGAACAAAATAGGTCCTTTTCAATACTGTATTACTGCAGGTAAGCATTAGGAGTTTCCCAGATTATGGATTCTTGCTAGAGTAAGTATCTATCCTGTAAAGCAAGAATCATCATCTTAGGAAATACCTACTTTGGTAATTCACCTACTATATCTGGCCACATGTACCCTTCATCAGCAGACACACAATGCAAATGACATACTGAAGCATGGCCCAGGGCTTTGTATAATTATAATTTGGCACACCTGAACTTTCTCCCTTTTCTACTCTCAATGGAAAGGACCTCAACTTGCCAAACTGTGAAAACAAACTGTAGCCATCTGGTCTATTCAGTTTTTGCAGGTTTTTGACACCAACTTCAAAGAACTAAGTTACAATTACAAATTAGAGAATACAAATTACCCAAGACTACACTCACTTTTGACAACTTCAAGTTTAGGAGTTTCTCCAAATCACCCTCAGGTATGAGAACTCAGAGGCTCATAAAACTCACTGAAATCTACTACACTCAGCTAGAGGATATTGGAAGATGCAAAGATGCAAACAGAACTGATCAAAGGAAGAGAAACAAAGGAAAGCGACTGGAAGAATCTGAACTCGAAGTTCCTGCTATTCTAGGAACGCTCTGAAATCTCTGATTACATGTGTAATAACGCTTAAGAATCATGGCCAACCTCAGAGGATTACCTGAGCTTCCATGTCCAGAATTTTATCAGTGCCTCAGAGCACAGATGTGATTGGCTGATCAGTTTGCCACATGATTGAACTCATGCCCATTCACTGGAGGCTAACGTATGATCTGAGAGCTGTATCCTGAGTCATTACTTAGTGTAATCCATTAGGGGTGGTCTGAGGGGCCTACTATTAATCATTTCATTAACATCAATTATCAGGAGTGTCAGAAGAACACATCATGAGTAATAAATAATAAAATATATTGCTAAGTGTCAAGAAATTCCAGGCATTTAGAGGATGCCTTCCAAGAGTCATGGATAATGAAGCCTGATTTCTGTTCCCAATGCCAAAGTGTAAAATATTAAAGATATCAGAACTCAGTGAGGTACTGATGTTATTTAATGGAGAGGATTTTGAGTTATAATGTGCTTCAATGAATTAATCATCCACATATTGCAGGATGTTAATATTATTGGTAAAAGCTACATGATAACTCGCATACAATTGCCACCCAACATTTCGGTGCCTACAGAGAAAGGAAGACATGGTGTTTAATCACCCAACTACTTTCATGCACTCCTTTCCCTCCACTCCATAATCTGCTATAAGCTGTCAGTTAAGGACATCTAAACCTTACACATAAGAAAGAAAGCTTATTATTTTTAGCTGTTATTTTATTTTCTGAAGCCAAATTCAATTGCATTTTCTCTTTAATTTTGTCCCAATCTCTTCAGATAAAATTGTGTTTCATCAGCTGAGTAATGCAAATATTTTCAAAACATGGTTCTCCTCTGAGGCAGCCAGTCTACTTGTTCCCTTAGCAGACTGTGAGGATCTGGTATAGATACCATTTCTTATTCATCTTTTTATCATCAGTTTTTTGGCAGAATGAGTATACCTAATTAAAATGTTTGCTAAATAGACCTCTGTTACTACTACTATTCATAATAATATGAATTATTTGTATGGCATACATTAACCAACCTTATTCATTTATTAGTATTGCTATTGAAGAGTACTACAGGACTGAATGTTTAAACAACCAAATTTATTTTCTCAGAGTTCTGGAGACTAAGAGTCCAATACCCATGTATTAGTAGGGTTGGTTTCTCTGAAGTTTTCTTCCTTGGCTTAAAGATTGCTTCCTTCCTCCTAGGTCTGCATAGGTTATTTCCCTTGCATCTTTTCTTCTAAAATTAACCAGCACACAGTATCAAAAAATGTTTAACTAATGTTGAATATTCAGTTCAGTGGCAGTGGCTTTCCTAGCATGCACGAGGTACAGGTTCTATTCACTAAATTGAAAATGTGCATATATGCATACATACATACATACATACATACATGCAAATATATATGCATACATATAAGAACTCTTGCTATATGGATTAAAGTCATCCTATATTAATTCAATAAAGCTTCATGGACTCCTTAAAGGCTCTATTTTCTTTTCTTCTTCTTTTAGTGCACATACATGAATAAAATTAATTTATGATATTTTCTCCCCTTTAATCCCAAATCCTATCCTCTCTCTTTTTTGCCTTACGACCCTTCACATCCCTTGCCAGACTCTTTCCTATTTTCAAATCTTTTTACTTGTGTGGTTCCCTGCCCTTCATCTAATTTGTCTTTGATGACATATGCCTGACATGTTTTATACTCTAGCATGTGACATAGATCAGTTAGTATACCATTGAGGAAAGCATCTTCCTTTCTTCTTATTGGCATTAATCATTCAAGGTTTCCTTTAAAAATCTACATGCTTATTGTTATGCATTGCATTATTCCCTCCCAGAATTCATAGGTTTTAATTTTAATGCTAACAGTGACATGATGTAAATAAATGGAATCCAGGGACGGGGGCGATAGCTAAGTAAAAATGCTTGCTGTGGAAGTTTGAGGATCTGGGTTAGAATCTTAGAAACCCCTTTCTGGGATATGCCCCTGGGTCCTTGCACCTCTTCAGAGAGGAGGACTCAGAGGAGAGTTTGGCATGCACAGTAAAGGATGCTCTGGGGATTGGAGGGGGGAGGCACTGGGGGATAGGGAAAGAGGGGAAAAGGGAGGGGGAACAGGGGGTCAGGGGGAGGAAAAGGGAGGGAGGGGACTGGTGTACCTGTTACATTCGTGTGAGCAGAAATAATAATAATAAAAAAGAATCTTTGAAACCCTTATAAAAACCTGTTCCTTGTCACTAACACCTGCACTATCAATACTGTGGAGATAAGTATAGCATAGCACCAGCTTTGTTCATTATAGTAGTTAGCCTGCATAGTTGCTGATAAATCACTATCAAATGGCTTAAGGGAACAAGGGGTTTATTTTTTCTTATGATTGTCTGGTTACAGTTCAGTCAAGCTTAACAGGAGAGCTCACACCAACATCAGGGCTGAGGGAACTGGGCATACCATCTCTATACAACCACTGAGAGAAGGATGATCCTTACTTGCCAGATCAGCAAGGATTCCAACTTTCTCAATTAGCTCTTTGTATTTTATTCCAGGGCCTAGTTCCACCCACCATGTGCTGGGACTTCCCCATCAGCTAGATAACCTCCCGTAGGTTTACTCTGGGCTTAACTCAACCATTAATTCTCTACAAATGTGTCCAGAACTCAAACCTTCAACTGTCAAGCTTGATACCTGTGCCTAACTATATGACATTCACGCTCAGTGAAGACTCTCTCTTAAGAGAGTAAGACAGAGAGTGCTAGAGGAGAGCAGTCAGCATCCTGCTCTGGTCACTGAGTCTGAACACATGTGTTGTGCACTTGGACAGCAGTGTACAAAACTTACACAAATTCAGACACATACAAAATGTTTTAGTGGAAACTCAAGAGATATTCCTGGCATGGCATGTAGGATGGAACTGATGACGATGGTACTAAAAGAATATGTGTCAACTAAAGTTTGGGTAGGAATTTGGCATGAGAAAATCTTAGTGAGTGACTTTTCATGGAAAATCTCAATTTATTATAAATCTGACAAAACTAGTTCAGGAAATCAGTAATGGTAGTCATTTATTAGTCATGTTCTGCTCTCTTCTATTTGGAAAATGGATGTGGGATGTGGTCACTTCCTTTTGACCAAATATAATTCCGTAAAGAATCTGTCAATGTCCAACCCTCACAGCTGCTATGGGATAGGAATTGTGAAGAGTATAAAGACTGGGTCCAGAAGTCATGCTCACTCTTTTTGTGGTTCACTCAGATCTATGTGCTTATTAGTTATGGATACTTAAATAAGGTGGAGCTTTTGCAAATTTCCTGGTTTGTAATGATTTCTGGGAAAATGTGCAAATTAAAAGAAAATTTATAACTCTTGCTTCAAAGTCTGAAATTGACACTCTTCTGTATCCTGTTGATCTGGTCAGCTGACCTTGGTGTTTGTCCCAGAGCCTCATCACTGGGATGTCTGACTTTTGGATACCTTCTCATATTGTAACTTGGATGAGCATATCAACAGGCTGCAGCTGATGAGCTGACTGTCACAGATGCTGCTCAGCACATTCCTAGTCATACTCTTGAAAGCTCTTTTTTCCATAGAAACGTGTTTACCTCAGTAGATGTGTAAGCTAAGCAACACTTGTACCTATACTCCCATTTCCAGTATCTCTGTCCATCGACCTTGCTTCTATTTAAAGTAATTTCACCTGTGCTGCTTCTGAAATTAAGTACTACCATCTACTCTCTGGTATACCAGGGTCTATCACTCTAACTGCTACTAGCAAATTTTTTTAATTTTCTTTTTTATTTACAACAATTATAGACTGAATAAAAGTTTTCCATCTTGACAGAGAATATTCTTACCTGTGGGAGGAAGTCTTCATGGGATATTCTTCTGTTTTGCAAAGGACTAGTTTCACAGTAAGCAATGCATTTATGATACTCTTACTAATCTATCTCTGTGAGATATTTCTATAAAAATTTCCAGGCAAACATGTGTCCTAACTATAATCAATTTTTTATAAGTATCATCATGGAACATGAATGGGTATGAAAGAAAATACATTTCACTCTGAACCCAGTCTTAACAAGCCCCTAACTTTCTCTAATCATACATAGTTCTTCCATAAAATGCACACTCAATTTATATGTACTTTTGAGGTTTTATATAGCATCTCCTACTATTGTTCACGAGGAAACTACAGCCAAGTTCTCCACTTGCTGATGCTCTGCTTCGTGTTTGGTGAACATGAGGTAATGGTTTGGGCAATACTGTAAACAGGTAGTCTAAGAAACTGGATTGAGTTTATCTAACATTTTTACAGAGAGGGAAAGAAGGGCTTTGTGTATTATGATTATTAGAAATGTTCTCTCTGTAATTTGATAGGGATAATTCATGGGGCTTTTTCCATGACTTGAGGGAAAAATTTCATAATAATATATAATTGTATTTTCTATTATTCCAAGTTTAGGATACATCTTCTCAATTATTCATTTTGTTTCTAGATATTTTGATAAAGAAAGCATTGCCCAGAATAACAGGCATATGGTTTTGTTTCCAAAGTTCCCTAGTGAGTGAATATATTTATGTTTCTAGCCCCAAAAAGCTTTGCACTGCCAGTGGTATATTCAGAATAAGGTAGAATTGAGTTTCCTATCCCTGAAAGGTTCAAACAAGATGAAGAACCACTTACCACAGGGAGGAAAAGAGATTATTTTACACTGAGTAGAAAGAAATGAAGTTCTGTTAAGTGTTGTGTACTTTACCAGCAAGTCTATGGTATTTGACAGGACTCATCTTAAAACGAACATAATCACAATTGGTCTTTGCAAAATTATATGTCATTTTTAAGTTTCCTATACTAGAACTAAGCATTCTGGGACCCCCGAAGTTTTCCCAAATGGATTTCTCAGGCTCAACTCTGCCATCTCAGCAACTCCAGAGATGCAATAACTGCGTTGTCTATAGGAAATTCTGAACATATGGGATGGGGATGTCCAGCCATGAGGATCTGGAGTCTAGCTGCTCCCTCAGCTTAAGAGAAGCTGCTGCACTGTTTCCTGTGGGGGGGGGGGACACTGTGTAAGGGGAAACTATAGCTGTTACATTGAGTATGTATTGCTAAGTGCATGCAAGTAGGTAGATAGATAGCATCAATGCCTTGAGCACATACTAAGATTATAAATGCTCCAAGAAACAGAGAAGCTGTCTGGACTGAGAAGCAATAGGTAAAAGTATTAGGCATAGGTATAGTACTAGTAATAGGCAGAGTTTTCAGGAAATGAAGCAAATTTATCAGTGAGAGGAGAGGCAGTTGCTCGGAGCAGAGATTCTAGTTGAGACTGCAGCTAAGATATCCTTGCTCTCTTGAAAAGCTAAACAACATACAAAGCTGCTTCAACATCCCATGCAAAGAAAACAAACAATGTGTTTCTGTGATGACATAACTGGGCATTGTGGTACACTTCTGTAATACCGGCACTCTGAGACTGGAGGCAGGAGGATCAAGCTCATCCTTAACTACACAGTGAATTTGGGGTCAGTTTGGACTGCCAGAGATCCTGACTCAAGCAAACATCAAACTAATTGAAGTAATATAAAATAAGAATGAATGAGGTGATATAGTTAAACACTGAACAAAACACTATAACAAAGGGCAGCAAGATATTATTAATAGTACCTCAATATTAATGAGATTCAAAAACATAAGTACTTATAAATTCTAGAAAAAAGGATTTCATCTAAAATCCAGAGCATGTTCCTTTTTGTATAAATGTCAGTAGGTGATCTATCAAGTTTATTTATATTATTTGTTTCATGTACTTTTTCTTACAGATCACACTAGCACTTTTACTTTTATAATATAATATATATAAGCATCATATGACATGTGCTACATATAAAGATATATTTTATATGTACGTGCAGCTAGAACAGAAACATATTTGGTTAAGTTTTTCAAAACAGTGACCTTTGTATTCTGACATCAGCCTCCCAATCATTTCCATTTCGCTGCAGACATTAAAAAAATATGCTACTTGCTTAGATCACAGAGAACAGATAGGAACTTACTAAGTTTACTGAGTATGCATGGAAAAGCATAGAGCTGTCCTGGAGGGCTGGAAATATTTACAACCTGGCCACAACCTAAAATACAAGGAAACATTTAAAGAAAGCATGATGTGACACTAAACCTTGGGAAATGAGTTAAAGAGAATTATTTTTAAATAGAAAAAATATTTCTGCCCTCATAGTTTGTATTACTTTTAAAATTTTACTTATTTGCTATGAGAGAGAGAGAGAGAGAGAGAGAGAGAGAGAGAGAGAGAGAGAGAGTCTTAAGCAATGGCACACAGATGGAGGTAAGAGGATAACTTTTGAAAGTCAGTTCTCTCCATCAGTCATGTGGGCTTCCAGAGGTCAAATTCAGATCACTAGTTTTGAGCTGTATCTCACTGGCCCTCTGATGATTATTTCTATAACACTTTTTCTAATGCCTATGTGGCTGGTGTTTACTTCAGTTCCATTAGAAGCAGGAGTACTGACTTTTTAATACAGTAATTTCATTTCACACTGATTGTATTTTGAAGAGTGGTACTTGTTATGCTCAAATCTGGAACTCCCTTGAATTTAATTTCCTAGCGTATTGCTTTCTGCTGTAGCAACTCAGAAAAACTCTGCTCCCTCTTCTACTTACATTGTGGATATTTTGTATTGGTTCCCCAACATTTGAATCTTTCTGGTATTTAGAAAATTCACTGGTTTGTGAATCTTATAGGTGGTGTAAGGGGAGGTTCAGGCAGAAATGTTTACTTACAATCTCTCTAGCTCAACCAGTCTCACACAGGAGTCCTAGACTTAAATTATGGTGCTGGTGACCTAAAGAAAGTCTGACCACAGACTGTCTCGTAGCAGCACAGCAGAAAGCTAGGGACCACAGCATAACAGAGCAGCAAGGATGCTCTGGGTTCAGAGCAGGAAAGAAGGCAACCAACTAGAAGGGTCAGATACTCAATGGGGCAAGTACTCATAGCAGTGATTGTGAGAAATGATTGGGGGTGGAATTACCATGACTAAAGTTGGCCTCCTTTCTCTTGCTCATTTTAGCAGGTTAATACAGTGGACATCCCAGTGAATTCATGAGTCCTATAATGCCTTCTCCAATGCTTTCTGTTTTACTTAGCCAGTGTCCATTTCTGTTGTTTGTAATATCATCACTGTGTGTAGCCTATCTGAGAGTCTGTGATTAAAGAGGAAGATTACAACATTGGCAAAATGAAGCCAAGAACTAGTCATTTGGGGGTTAGCTGGAGAAAGTGGGACAGGGTGTGTGCAGCCTTAAAGTTTTACAGTCACACTGTTTCCAATGCATCTTTCATGTGATCAGCCACAGCTCCTGTACCAAAGCCACAGTCTTAGCAGGACATGCTTCCCTTACAATGAAACCGTGAGCTGAAATAAATCTATCACTTCTGACTTGCTTCTCTCAGGTATTTGATCATAGTGACAAGAAAAGTAACTAAGATGACGATTCTAAAAGGATGGTTTTGTACAATTCTGTATCCTTATGATCGTAGGCTATGCAAATAGTCTATGGGTACAGACGTTATACCAACTAGGTAATGTTCACATAATAACAAAATCATGCAATGGTATGCTTTTTCATATTTTATTTATTAATAAATTTCATTCCTTCACAATTTCATAGATGACATTTTATATACATTAAGGCAGCATCTCTCATTTGAACTCAGAGCTCTCCAATTGACCAGGCTAACTAGCCAACTTTCTTTGGGAATTCTCGTTTCCTCCATTGTGCTGAGATTACAGGCAACCACCTTGAATGCCTAGCTTTTACATGGGTTCTGGAGACCCAAACTCTGGTTCTCACTTGCATACACATGCCAGCCTGTGCTGGTAAGGGAGTCAGATATCTGTTATGGTACATGTAATCCGAAATTATAAAAAGGGAGGTTTTTCTTTCCTTATCTAGTACCTGGCCCAGAGACACTTTCCTAGTGCTGTTGCTTCTTTTGAGATCCTCACTAGTCGTTGGGACTGTAGATATGTTGGCTATTGTGTAGATCACGTTGTAGAAGTTCCCATTACAGTGGGCTTCTAGGTACAGTAGCCCTGTTGTGTTATTCAGAAGTATACTACCCACTTTCACTTTCAGAATCTCAACATTCTTACTGCCCCTTCTTGGTAAGGTTCCCTGAGCCTTGTTGTGAGGAAAGATTTTGATGGCCTCGTTAGGTCTAAGGGTCATCGATATTCTACACTCTGGCCAGTTGTGGTTTTCTGCCCCTCATGTCTTCCAATGTAATAGAGGGTATCTTGGTTGAGTTCTGAGAGGTTTTCTTATATTCCTTTGTATTTTGGTATTTAGAAATTTTGGTTTGTGGGTATTATAGAAATTTTTCTTTCAGCTTGTGATCTTGAGGGTTTAATGCTAAGAGTTCACCTACAAAGAAGAACATGTGGCATCTGTCTTTCTGTGTTTGAAATACTTCTCTCAATATAATTTCTTCAACTCCATCCAATTACTAGAAAATTTCATTAATTCAGTTTTGTTGACAGCTAGATTGTATTCCATTGTGTACATGTACAACATTTTCATGATACGGTCATCTACTGTTGGACATATAGGCTGAGTATAAAATTGTTGATCTCAAAGATTCCTCCTTTCAAGGTATTTTTGATTCTACATTCTGCAAATAGAAGTCTCTACCAGAGCCTTTCCTCAGCAAAATTAAGGAGAAATTGATCAGTTATAACTACTTCTCAGGCATAAAATGGTGTTATTCTTCAGCAAAAACTGCTGTTTTCTCAAATTTTTAACTTGCATCTTTGTTTTTTTAAAAGTGAATATAAAAATTATTTAACATTGGAAATTCATCAAGACATATGCAATGTGGCATTTTTACTGGGAGATTAACCCCACCTAGGATATGAATACTTAATTAGGTTTAGGAACAGGGTCCAACCAGTTCATACATAGTAATAATTAAATAATTATTGAATGAATAATTGAATGAATATATCAAACAAAATGCCTTCAAATACTCCCAAAATAACCACTTTTAAAGGCCTTTTTATTCAGTCTAATGGCAAACACAATAAAAGCACATATGCAAGTTTAACGTAATTGTTGTTTTTTATACAGCACTTATATCTTTTAGCCCAGAAGTATATTATTAAATGATAGAGAAAATGTAGTATGACCATTTCTACAGAACTAGAAAAATTTTTAAGAAAGAAAGATTTTTAAAGAACCCATCTTTTATACCCACCCCAACATTCCAAATCTAAAGAGGATGAAGACAGTGGCTTTCCTCACAAGTGCTCAAAACTAAAGTTGTTTTGCTATCGAAATCTGTATTTGTGAAGTGTTATTAGCACTGAGACAAGATTCAAATATTCGTAAAGAAATACAATGCAAGATATGATCTTCTATTCAGCAACAGCAAGCATTGCATCCAAACCTCTCATCCAAGGAATTAAATAAGGTCAAATTTATGGCATTTCATCCACTCTAAATTGTACAGAAACTCAATGTACACTTGAAAAGAATATTTTCTCAATTGGAAATACAGTTGATAGAGAAAAGAGACAATAAAATTTGCTCCCAATTATAAATCTGTTTACCATGATGTACCATTTGAAAGAATATTGAAATGTTTTATTTAAAAAAATTCACAAGCTATTTTTAACACACCAAATCAGATTTATTGAGAAACACTAAATATATGAAAATTTACTAATATTAAGTATGTTTTGTAGATTTAGTATACATGGGTACATAATATTCTATATTACGGAAAATCATTTTGAGAAAATTTCTGAACAAAAGTTTTTGTAAATCCACTAGAAAAAGAAAAATGACTCAATAAATTTTCAGTTACAGATTTATTTCCTCCTTCTATTCACAAATGTAGTTTGGTGTGACAAATTATTAAAGTTTCATCACAGGGAGAGTATGGTAAATCTTAATG